>NJPT01000031.1:0-2400000 GCA_002946425.1 Rutstroemia sp. NJR-2017a BBW
AAAAATCGGTCCGCCATTGGGATTAAACTTCGGGGGGTTGTTGATATAATTGGGGGGATAACTTACTTGATGGGTTGGTTATTGGGTTGATAATTCACTGATGAAATAAATGAATAAATGAACAAATGAATAAATGATTGGAATTCTTTCTTCTCTGATTCTAACTGGGGGTTAACCCTCTTTTATATTTTCTTCCTCAACCTTTGGATTCGTTCCTTCTTGTCTTCTTGTCTATCTTGGGATTTATACTTTATTATCACTTACCTGGGTTCATTTGGATGGTGGTCGAATTCCAATTGCGGGGTTCCTTACCTAATCCTATGATGCACGGTCCAATTTCGCTATCACTTGATATGCTTTGGTGAACCTCATCCAAATTCCACCTCTTATTTCAATCCTTTGTATCAACCCACCCTGACGGGTTATGAACAAACGGACAACGGGGATCGCGTCGCCAGATGTTACTTTAATCTGAAATTGAACCTCGATAGATTTGGTCCAGTAGTTCTAAAGAAGCACAACGTGCCTATTTTAAAAGAGCAGAACCCCCCGGTTCGAAAACGCTTGGACCAGCGGTTAATTTTCCCATACAAATTTTGGTGAGTAAAAGAAGCACAACGTTGTGCCTTTTTAACGATATGGGTTAGTGTTAGTGTTAGTGTTAGTGTTAGTATATATAAAATATTTATCGAAATAATTTTAAATCGAGATAAGTTTTTTATTTTAAAATTCTAATAGATATTTATAACTTTATTAGAAATTAAAAGAAAACTTTTAATAATATTCTATTTATAAATAGATAATTAAATAAAATAATTAAATTAAATTATAAAATAGTATTTATATTATTATATAAATTATAAATAAAATAATTAAATAGAATTATTATTATTTATATAATTTATTTATAATATTATAAAGATAATAATAATAAATATATTATTAATATATATTAATTTTGAGTTCGAATTAAAAATATATAATATATAATTATTAGTGTTAGTGTTAGGGTATTATGTAATATAGACTAGGGCCCTTTAGGCTTAGCCAGGCGGAAATAGACTTCATTCCCTGAGAAACGGAGATCACCGAGTACCATCAACCAACTTCAACTCTCACAACTACATGAGGTATCTCTCCATATGTTTCAGTTCTGACTTCTTAAGCACTAAAAATGACGAATTTCGAGTATAAGCCAATCAGTCTTAAAGGGCCTGCCTTTCGCCTTCTCCGAGTGCTCAAAGGCCTCGACGACGACCCTATTCAGTGTCAGCTTTTTGAGTCAAAGATCCCCTCATCAGAAGATATCAGCAACTATGCGGCTTTATCTTACACATGGGGCAGCACATCTAGACCCTGCGATTTAATCATCAATGACACCAAAATGACAGTCACCAAAAATGTATATCTTGCACTTCGGGATCTCCGTTGCCGAGAAAAAGACCGTGTTCTTTGGATTGATGCCCTTTCTATCAATCAAAGCGATAAGAATGAACAAGGACAGCAAGTTCAGCAGATGGGATCTATTTATAGCAAGGCTGAACGAGTAATCATCTGGTTAGGCGAGGCTACATATGATACAGACTATGTTATGTATTATATGAAGCGGCTAGAGGAAGAGAGTGTTAAACACGCCTCTAATGACCAGCACCGTCAGGCAATTTCACATAAAAAGTGGGTCGATATTTGGTCAGCAGTAATCCGCGAGCTGAGACCTGACCAGAGGGGCCTTTTGGTCGAAGGCCTACAATTGCTCCTTCATCGAAACTGGTTTAAGAGAGTCTGGGTTATACAAGAAACTGGTAATGCGCGAGCCGCTGATATTGTTTGCGGTAGCAAATCTGTTTCAGCAAGCATCTTCGCTCTTATACCATCTCTACTAGAGATCACCCCAGACCTGCACTGCCAATCTATCATTGATATCATGCCAGGTTCTCTCCGACATAGCTCGTGGTGGGCTAGAAAGCGGGATCTTTATACAATGCTGGGTAAATTCCGCAACAGCGAAGCGACTGACCCCCGAGATAAAATTTATGCCTTACTAAGCATATCTTTAGATACATGTGACACTGATCTTCTGAAAGCGGACTATGGAAAGGATCTTCAAGATGTTGTTTTCAACACTGTTTCATTTTTGTTTAAATTCCATGAATTAAACACTCGCCGTTTCTTCGACTGGACATTGCCAGAGTTCCTAGGAAAATTAGATAAACTTCCTGTTGAAGTACTTAAGTGCGCAATGAATACTGGACACGAGTGGGCTTTACAAGAGGGCCACGAGGCAGTCGTGAAGTTGCTGCTTGAGAGAGGCGCAGAGATCGAGACCAAGAGTACCTCTGGTCAGACGCCGCTATCATGGGCCGCAAGGTATGGGCATAAAGCGGTCGTAAAGCTGCTACTCGAGAAAGGCGCAGAGATCGAAACCAAGGACTCTTCTGATGGTCTGACACCGCTATTATGCGCTGCAGGGAAGGGGCACGAGGCGGTCGTGAAGTTGTTACTCGAGAAAGGTGCGGAGATCGAGACCAAGAGTACCTCTGGTCGGACGCCGCTATCATGGGCTGTAGGGAATGGGCACGAGGCGGCCGTGAAGCTGCTACTCGAGAAAGGCGCGGAGATCGAAACCAAGGATTCTTCCGATAGTCTGACACCGCTATCATGGGCTGCAGGGAATGGGCACGAGGCGGTCGTGAAGTTGTTACTCGAGAAAGGTGCGGAGATCGAGATCAAGAGTACCTCTGGTCGGACGCCGCTATCATGGGCTGTAGGGAATGGGCACGAGGCGGCCGTGAAGCTGCTACTCGAGAAAGGCGCGGAGATCGAAACCAAGGATTCTTCCGATGGTCTGACACCGCTATCATGGGCTGCAGGGAATGGGCACGAGGCGGTCGTGAAGCTGCTACTCGAGAAAGGCGCGGAGATCGAAACCAAGGATTCTTCCGATGGTCTGACACCGCTATCATGGGCTGCAGGGAATGGGCACGAGGCGGTCGTGAAGTTGTTACTCGAGAAAGGCGCGGAGATCGAGATCAAGAGTACCTCTGGTCGGACGCCGCTATCATGGGCTGTAGGGAATGGGCACGAGGCGGCCGTGAAGCTGCTACTCGAGAAAGGCGCGGAGATCGAAACCAAGGATTCTTCCGATGGTCTGACACCGCTATCATGGGCTGCAGGGAATGGGCACGAGGCGGCCGTGAAGCTGCTACTCGAGAAAGGTGCAGAGATCGATATCAAGAGTACCTCTGGTTGGACGCCGTTATCATGGGCTGCAGGGAATGGGCACGAGGCGGTCGTGAAGCTGCTACTCGAGAAAGGCGTAGAGCTCGATACCGAGAGTACCTCTGGTCAGACGCCACTATTATGCGCTGCAGGGAATGGGCACGAGGCGGCCGTGAAGCTGCTACTCGAGAAAGGCGCGGAGATCGAAACCAAGGATTCTTCCGATGGTTTCACATCGCTATTATGCGCTGCAGAGGATGGGCACGAGGCGGTTGTAAAGCTGCTACTCGAGAAAGGCGCAGAGCTCGAAACCAAGGATTCTTCTTATGGTCAGACGCCACTATCATGGGCTACAGTGAATGGGCACGAGGCGGCCGTGAAGCTGCTACTCGAGAAAGGCGCAGAGCTCGAAACCAAGGATTCTTCTTATGGTCGGACACCGCTATCATGGGCTACAGTGAATGGGAACGAGGCGGTTGTGAAGCTGCTACTCGAGAAAGGTGCGGAGCTCGAAACCAAGGATTCTTCTTATGGTCGGACGCCGCTATCATGGGCTGCAGAGGATGGGCACAAGGCGGTTGTAAAGCTGCTACTCGAGAAAGGCGCAGAGCTCGAAACCAAGGATTCTTCTTATGGTTGGACACCGCTATCATGGGCTACAGTGAATGGGAACGAGGCGGCCGTGAAGCTGCTACTCGAGAAAGGCGCAGAGCTCGAAACCAAGGATTCTTCTTATGGTCGGACGCCGCTATCATGGGCTGCAGGGAAGGGGCACGAGGCGGTCGTGAAGTTGTTACTCGAGAAAGGTGCGGAGATCGAGACCAAGAGTACCTCTGGTCGGACACCGCTATCATGGGCTACAATGAATGGGCACGAGGCGGTTGTGAAGCTGCTACTCGAGAAAGGTGCGGAGCTCGAAACCAAGGATTCTTCTTATGGTCGGACGCCGCTATTATAGGCTGCGGGGAATGGACATAAAGCGGTCGTGAAGCTGCTACTCGAGAAAGGCGCAGAGCTCGAAATCAAGGATTCATAGTGTTGAAGGTAAGGAACACTGAGCCAATGGAGCTATACCCATTAAGGGTTAGCGTAAGCCAGTGAAATAGTATATCAACCACTTACTCAAGTGGTTGACCTACAACTAAGTTAAGTTAAGCAATATAGTTGATAATCAAGTTGTTATGCCAGTATTCTTGAGCCCAATCGTGACCGTTTAACACATAGTTACAAGATATATTATATATATTTTATTGTGATAACTTTGATATAGAGGGTTGGCATTTGATATTATCCTGAGAAAGTTTTCATTGTCGAATTCTCTTTCGAAAACTCTTCTGGAATACTTTAGATCGTTTAATGGAATGGAATGAACAGCTTTAAATATTGAGCCAACTAGCCCAAATGACACATAAATTACACAACCATTTCGGTATTTCACTACATGCATTAAGGCATATGATCGCGCATGATCCGTATCATCCGTTATAGATAGCTAAATTGTAGATAATAAACTACTTATATTATAAAACATCATTTGCTTCATACTTATTTATTTTCATTTAAATGAGCCAGAAGAGAGGTCTGGGGAAGCCCATGCTTTTATACCTTTGTATTCCCAAGGCCGTGATCGTATATTATGTTCTAGAAGATTGGAGAAACGTCGAGTATGCTCTCTTCGTTCAGGAGTAATTGTAACAAGCTAACTAAACATTGCCATACGCGACGAGAATAAGAATTCGTTTTGCCTACACCATAGACCAAACTTGCAAACCTGCTTGTATACCTGACGGCAGGTAAGGGGTAATGCATAATTTGACTTGATTGACAAACTTCTTGAGTTGAGAATTTGTCTTACATTGCTGTAGTAGCCTATGTCGTGTTAGAATAAATGAAAGCTGTAAATGGAGAGTCTTTACGAATTAGCTATAATGCAATTGCAATACTTCCAGACCTGTAGGGAAGACTCCCGTACGGCCACTGCCGTACGAAATACGACAATTCCAACCATGCCGTAATTGAGGGCATTCAGAACCGGTAATTACTACAGGATACGCGATTTTCAGTTCTCTCCTGTAGTCAGATTCAAGGGCATATAAGCTCTCAACTTTTCCACTCTTTCAGTCAGTTAGTTAGCTACAATTACACACTTTTATACAACCTCAAAAGTCTTACAAGATCCGCGTACCCAGGAGTTCCCTTCGCAATAAGCGAAAGATGCTTGACCTGTTAACTTTTATATGGAATATGTTAGCCTTGAATTAGCCATATTACATATCCCAAAACAGTGATAAAATGAGAGCGTTTTAATTCCCCGATTAAAACGAGCACGATTTTAATTTTGGTGGCCGATCGAAACGAGGACGTTTTTGATGACACGGAAGAATACCCCCATATGGACGAACTTTGTCCATAATCACGGGGAACGGCATAGCAGGTCAAAGTTGGCAACGTCCTCCAACATCCCAACGCCAATTTTTGCTGTGCTGTAAAATAAGACTTATATAGGATGACAAAAATTCGCTGTTTCAGTGCGGAAAATAGCTAATGTGCTCTGTGTTCACAATCATTTTCGATGAAAGTAAGGAAGCTGATTTTGCAAGTGATTGTAAAGCAATTTGCGACTTCGCAAGATATAGCGCCATTTTGGGGTGCGAATTGCTGTTGAACAGGACGCATTGTTGTCGTTGATAAAGGTTAGCACAAAAGCCTCAACTCACGATATGCCAAAAGCAGCAACTTGCAATCTGAGGCTACATTGATGACACATCTAGACTAACCGTATTAAGTTTAGTGCTCAAGAGACTGTGGCTCACATAAACTTGAAGACAGTATGGAAAGAGGACACCGTAATCGAAGCCCACTGTACATCAGCTGTTTCTGCTTCTGGCTTCTCTCTTCTGACTTATCTTTACGGGTTCTCGTGGGTTAGTAATGTTAGCAGGCTAGCTTGAAGGCCATTCTCCAAGTGTTCAGCGTCCTATCCTCAGCAGCTGAAGCGATACCTCCTCTCTACGGCACGAAGTGGTTAGTGTTAAATTAGATGGGTAAAAGTAGTTAAGTACGGTCAGTTTGTTGGCTGTTTTCTTGCCAAGGGTCAGTATCAAGCCGGCCTGTGGCTGTCGCAAATCGTATCGTCGCTCGGACTGCTTTCATGTTAGGAGTCCAACTCTTGTTATCCGATGGCGATTTTCCTCCTAGGTAGAATGAAATGTTGCTCCTGTGAATTTCTGTACACTGAAGCATCTCTGTTCGGTGCGTGATCCATCTTCGGCATCGAAAAAGAAGTGTTCAACAGTTTCTCTGGCTTCCCCACAGGCACACTGATCTGATGGTGCAGCTTTGATGAGGAATATATACGAGTTCAACCTCGCTATCCCTGTCCTTAGCTGGGCCAGCACACTCGCTTCTTTCTGGGTTGTGATTGTCTCTAGCCGCAACTGGCCAAATATCGAGAAGACTCTCGACACAGCAATGCAGAAGCTAAGGCTTTGTCTCGAGCTTAATGAAAAATCCGTCTCTGCTGCTGTTGCGACATTTATCCAGCTCAAGGTGAATTGGCTAGCGACGCGAAACAAATAAACCAAAGATACACAGAAAGCTATTCAGCAGCATTTAATGCTAAACGCAAACGATACTTTTCTTTGGGTGGCTCTGGTCTGCCAAGAGCTGTCCAGTATTTCGGGATGGAAGGCTCTGCAGAAGTTGAAAGTACTTCCGCCGGGACTCGATGCCCTCTACCAGCGGATGTTAGACCAAATCATAGATTCAGAAGATGCTGAGCTCTGTAAAAGTATACTGGCTGTCGTTTCGGCTGTGTACCGGCCCATCACGCTGGACGAGCTGGTGGCTTTTGTGGATATACCTAACGGAGTTACTGGCGATTATGAAGCTCTCTCAGAGATCATAGGTCTTTGTGGTTCCTTTCTAACGCTTCGGGAACGCACTGTCTCCTTTGTCCACCAGTCCGCCAAAGACTTTTTAATTGAAAAGGCATCTAAAGATATATTTCTTTCTATAATAGAAAATGTGCATAGCAGCATCTTCTCGCGATCGTTACAGGCTATGTCTTGTACGCTTCGACGTGACATTTACAGTCTACGCGATCCCAGAATCTCTATCGACCAAGTCAAGCCGCCTGTTCCAGATCTACTAGCCGCAGTACGGTACTCCTGTCTCTATTGGGTTGACCATCTGCTTGAGTGTAACACTGGAGGGACTATGCATAATAACCTTAAAGACAGCGGCTCAGTTTATAAGTTTTTACATCAGAGCTTTCTTTATTGGCTCGAAACGCTTAGTCTAATGAAAAGCTTGTCAAATGGTATAGTAATGATTAGGAAGCTTGAGGACTGGGCACAGGTAAGTTTCTGGGTAATTTTAAGTAATATATTTAAGATATTGTTAGAAAACTCTAGCTAATTTCGTAAGGCTAATAAAAGTCCCAATCTATATGCATTTATATATGATGCAAAGAGGTTTGCCCTATACAGTCGATCAGTCATTGAGCAGACGCCCCTTCAATCGTATTGCTCGGCTCTTGTCTTCGCCCCCGAAAAGAGTATTGTCCGAACAACATTCGAGAAGTGTATTCCCCCTTGGATCCAAAAAAGCCTATAGTAGAACCATATTGGAACGCAATGCTACAGACGCTGGAGGGCCATACTGACCTGGTCAACTCAGTCGCTTTCTCGCCTGACGGCAAGCAGGTGGTATCTAGATCTGACGATAGCACAGTACGGCTCTGGGATGTAGCAACAGGACAGCAGATTCTTCCAACGTTCGAGGGCCATACAAACAGGGTCATCTCAGTCGCTTTCTCACCGGACGGCAAACAGATTGTATCTGGATCAAACGATGAGATAGTACGGATCTGGGATATAGCAAAAGGAGAACAGGTTCTTCCAACGCTCGAGGGCTATACAAACAGAGTTATCTCAGTTGTATTCTCGCCTGACGGTAAGCAGATTGTATCTGGATCAGACGATAAGACTGTACGGCTCTGGGATATAGTAACAGGAAAGCAGGTCCTGCCAACGCTCGAGGGTCATACGGACTCGGTTCGGTCAGTTGCTTTTTCACCAGATAGTAAGCAAGTGGTATCTGGATCTTACGATAACACAGTACGGCTCTGGGATATAGCAACAGGACAGCAGATTCATCCAGTGCTTGAGGGCTATACAAGCTGGGTCAACTCAGTCGCTTTCTCACCGAACGGCAAGCAGGTAGTATCTGGATCTTACGATAAGATAGTACGGTTCTGGGATATAGCAACAGGACAGCAGATCCTGCCAATACTTAAGGGTCATACAAGCTTGGTCAAGTCAGTCGCTTTCTCACCGGATGGCAAGCAGGTAGTATCTGGATCTAGAGATTATATAGTATAGCTCTGGGATATAATAACAGGACAGCAGGTTCTACTAACACTCGAGGGCCATACCGACTCGGTTCACTTAGTCGCTTTCTCACTGGATGGCAAGCAGATGGTGTCTAGATCTTACGATAACATAATATAGCTTTGAGATATAGCAACAGGACAGTAGATTTATCTAGCGCTCGAGGGCCATACGAGCTGGGTCAACTCAGTCGCTTTCTCACCGAACGGCAAGCAAGAGGTATCTGAGTCAGATAATCAGATGCTACTATATACTCTAACTGTATCAAATGACTGGGTTATAGAATAGGGTATAAATATTCTCTGGCTACCTTCTGAATATCGCACAATAGTTGTTGCTATTTATTGTGGATTTGTTGTTCTGGGGCAATTCTCTGGGAGAATTTCGTTGTTTGAATTTACGCATACGTCAAAGTTTCTGTAATACTGTATATTCAGAGTATAGGTTGTTACTGTATAAATTACTTATAAAAGTCTTCCTACAATATAGTACTCCGAATAATTAAAAGTAATATAAAATCACTATCAGCAGGTACTGTTACCATATATCCCTGTTACTGTACCTGACTATACTACCGCTTATATCGAATAGGTGCAGGAAATTAGGGCATATTATTACAGTATATAAGACTAAGGCGGCAGTCTGTAACCTGAGGCTACCAATGATGACACAGGAACAACTAACCAGAATCATTCTAGTGCTGACGATGTGTGGCGTGTATAATACTCAAGAGAGTGTACAAAGAGGACACCGAAATCGAAGCCTACTGTACAAATCAATCCTGTTTTCTTATATCTTATACCAAAGCAGGTTTAACTACTGCAAGTATTGCAAGACCCAGTGTTTGCTTTTATTTGGCCTGTAACCAAAGTACAAATACTCCTCCGTGCACTCGGATTCTATTGCACGCCATTGGTATTGCCACTAGACGAGGATTGGCGTACCCTTGTAGATTTTCTGTACGCGAGGAACATTCTCAGCAATGTTCCGGGGCCCGCAATGTTCTGCTATTGCCTGCATGCAGGGTTGATTTTAGGTCGGGCCGAGTTAGATAAGTTACCCATCCCGATTACCCCCACCCCGCCCCCCATTCCCGAATTTAGGGTAACCCTTCTTTTATATTACATCAATCTTCTTCATACTTTTATTCTATTTATATTAATTTTCCTAAATATATTATTCTTATTTCTCTATTTTTATAATTTATCTTTTGTATTTAATTATTTATTATTTATAGTTTATTTACTCTTTATCTTTTCTTTATTTCTATTTTATCTATATTCTTTTCTTCCTTTATCTATATCTTTGATTCTTTCTTTCTATTATAATTTATACTTTATCTTATATATTTAATCTCCAAAAATATTTATCTTTTTCTTATAATTATCATTATAATATTTATCCTCTTCTTTGATATTCTCTATTTTAATTCTTTTCTTTTCATAATATCTTTCTTTTTATTCGATTTTGATTTCCCTATTATTTTTATCTTTTCTTATTATTGATTTTTTATTGCTTTTCTTTATTTGTTATTTGTATTAATTATATTTGATTTTTACTTTATTATAATTATCTATATTTCTTTCTAATTATTATTTTGTTTTTTCTTATCTTTTTTCTTTTTTATAATATTAATTTATTTATTACTATTTATACTTTATTTTATTTATTTCTTTATTACTTCTATTCTTATTTTTTGATATTTACTTTTTTCCCAATAAATATTATTTTTATTTTTATATTTTCTTTCTTATATATTTATTATTCATTTTATATTTTTGTTGATTTCTATTTTGTTTTTATTATATATTTATATTTATATTCTCCATTATTTATTATATTTCCTTTTATTCTTTTTATTATATTCTTCTATTCTATCTTGATAATACTCTGATTACTTATATAAAATATTATAATAATATATATTATTATAATATTTTACATTCAAACCAAATATTAAAATAATATATATATATCTGATATTCAAATATAAAAGTCAAATCAAATTTCTATATCAAATATTTAAATAAAATCCTCAAATAAATATTAAATATAAATAACTTTCATAATTATATTATGCTTTAAATCTATTTAAATCTAATATTATGATATTTTCTTACTTTTTGTTTTCATCTTATAACTTTATAATATTACCAATATAATCTTTTACTTTAAACTCTTTTTATTTAATTTTACTTGATTATTAATATTTGATTTTTCATTCTATATATTATTTTAATTTACATTTTATATTTTCTTGTTGTTATAATTACTTTTAAATATAATTCTATATAATATTTTTTTTTTTTTAAATAATTATATCCTTAAAAATCTTTCTATTATTTCTAAATTATATTTTATACTTTATCTAACTTATTTTTTTATATATAATCTTTTTGTTTGATATTTTCTTTATATTATATATATAAACCCTTTCCATTTTTAATCTTCTTTATTTATTAATAACCCTAACCCTACTTCTTCTTAACCCTAACCCTAACCCAAACCATTATATCTTAAAACTTTCCCGGATTCTTTATTTGCAACCCCGAATATAATAAATAAATCTCCTCTTATCTGAATAATAATAATTACTACTCTCTATCTCGCTAAACCTTTAATCATATAACCCCTGCATCCCACTACGTTCTAATGCTAAATTAACCCCCTTCTCGATCGATACCCGCATCCGCCACAACACAACACACAACCCATTCACTTCAACCCCACGCCGCCATAACCCACCGATCCCTTCCTTGCTCGCATCCACGAAATCCGTCTCCCCATCATCGTCCCACTGCTCATCCTCCTCCCGATCCACTGCCCGTAAACACCACAACTTCTTCTCCCACAACCAATCCGTGACACGCCCTGCAAATATCACATCTAACGCATCTCCACTTGCGACCAATGTCCCAATCTCGTCCTCGTCGACCCCGCTCCGTCGCATCATCCAACTCCACAACCACTCCCGCTTCTCACCATCTGCCCCGACGCCCCGTAACACCATCAACACGACCACGGCAATCACATCTCCCCCGCGGACCCCACATCCGCTGCCGCAACCCCGCTTCCTGCGCAACACGACGCCATCGCCTTCCCACCCCGCGCACAACTCCCGCGGCAAATAACATGCCCAACAACCGTTATTCTTAAATGCGCCCTGCCGCTGCTGTGCATTCTGCCCCCGCGCTTCAATCGCCTGTACTAATGCCACCAATCGCTCTAACGCCCTCGCATCCTCTCGCGTGCAATCCCTCCAATCGTGCCATATCTCCTGCGTCTCCCCCTCGTGCAACCCTTCGCATATTCTCCGCCACAAACACACGATACATCCATGCCCCAAAACTATATCCATCAATATCCCAAACCCTCGCAATCGTCGCTCCCTCCGCCCTTCCCGACCAATCGTCTTCATCTTCCGCATCCGCATCCGCTCTATCTCCATATTCCTCTGCATCTCTCTTCTGATCTCATCCACGTGCCCTGCTTCCCCGTCCTCTTCGACGATTGTCCCATGTCCCTGCGTATGATCCTCATTGTCCTCGTTGTTCTTATCGTCATCGTCGTCCTCCTGCTGCTCACCATCAACTTCCTCGACTTCCTCGACCTCATCTCCTTCCCACACTTGATCCTCTTCCAACCCTCTGCTACTCTGCCCAACTTCCTCCGCCTCTGCTTCCGCCTCCCCTGCAACCGCAGCCGTATCTACCCTTGCTTCTTCAACAATACCACCACTGTACGCTTCTTCCATACTATCATGACATATATCATCTGCCACCATATCTACCACATCTGCTATATCTGCTCCGACCCCTCGTGCTTTCTTCCCTATATGTTCTGTATCCCCTACAAAATGCTTCCGCTTCTTCTTCTCCCTCTCTACCCGCTCACAAACATCACACAATACTTCTTCCTCCACGACACACCCCCCGGAGCGCTCAAACCCATCCAACACCCGCCCCAACACTCGCCGCTTGCACCCGTTCCCCCCCATAAACTCCTCACATGCTACGCGATCCCGGCCCCATATCTTTTCCCGCGTCCCATCCTCCATCACCATCCGCATGACATACACATCCCCCCGCTTGCCATCCCGCCCACACCGGCCGCTCTCTTGCCCATACTCCACCAAATCCCCGCGCATCTTCTCGTGAATCACCACCCGACACGACAAACAATTCACCCCTAAACTCAATGCCGATGTGCCCACGATCACATCCGCCTCCCCCTCGACCCACTCCTTCAACATCCCCCGCTTCTCCTCCTCGCTGCCGATATCCGAATAATACACGCGGCAACCCAACAACTCCGCAACCTCATGCCCGCGCGCTTTCGTCTCGACAAACACGGTGATCTTTGCCCCCTTCCCCCATTCTGCCTTCTTCTTCGCCACCAACCCGTGCAACTTCTGATCTTGCTCCCCCGCCCAATACTCCACGACCCCATACCGCAAATTCGTCCGATCCGTCCGCTCCCGCACCACCTCGACCTCGCGTCGCTGGATATCCATCACCTCCGCCCAATCATCCATTCGCGCTGGCGGCAACGTCCCCGTCAAAAACAACACGCTCACCTGCCGCTTCAAAATCGCCCGCAAGCGCAACATCGCCATCCGCCACCCTTCGAAGATACCCAACACGCAATGGCACTCGTCCACCACGATCCGCTCCAGCCGGCCGCTCGCCTCGCACACGTTCAAAAACCCCTCGAGCCGGGACCCGCCGACGCTCTCGTACACCACCACGAGCACCCGCACCTCGAACAACCGCGCCATCCCTCCCTCGGCCGACGCCGGTCCCTCCTCCCGCCACAACGCACAACTCAACCCCACCTTCTCACACTCCCACCGCACGCTGTCCATCAACGCCAACAATGGCACCGCGACCACCGTCAACCCATGCTCGCGCCCCATCATCGCCGGCAGCATCCACAACAAGCTCTTCCCCCCGCCCGTCGCCATCACCGCCAGCACCCGGTCCACCTTCTCTTCCAACATCTTCGACAAGATCACCTCTTGCAACCCCCGAAACTTCGCCGCGCGATCCTTCATCAACCCCTTTAACCCCTCGCGTAACGCGGCCACGCCCACCGTCTTCTCCAGCTCCTTCTTCCCCGTACCGTGCGCATGCCCCATCACGCCCCCGCCCCGCGTGCTCTCCAACCCCAACAACCCATGCCAATCCACGCTCACCTTCTTATACGTCACCCGCTCGTCCATGCTGCCGACGCCAAAATCCAAATTCGTCATCCCGTACTTCATGTTCTCCAAGTTCAACGAATGCCCCAGTTGCGCCGCGCGCTGCCCCTCCCACGCGAACACGGCTCGCCCGGGCTCCCGCGGCTCACGGCTTTCCCCGTCCTCCTCCTGCTCCCCTTCCTGCGCCGTCTGCATCGCCTCCAAGATCTTGCGCACGTTCCCATCCATGCACATCCGCCGGTGCATCGCCACATACATCTGCCGCCACGTCGCCAACTGCAGACGCACCCCCATCCGCTCGCTGCTCTCATTCCGCAACACCCGACTCACCCTCGCTCCGTTCCAATACCCATCGCACTCCACACTCCGCAACTTCTTCCGCTTGATCCGGTGCCTCCGCCGGCTCCCCGACCTCGGCTCGTCACTCTCGGCCCCCGACTCCACCTCGCTCTCATCGTCAAACACCTCCTCAAATCTCTGTCGCTGCTCCAACTCCGCCACGATATCCTCCTCCTCCTCTGCCTCCTCTGCCTCCTCGTCGTCCCCCTCGTCACCCTGCTCCTCATCTTCCAAGCGCCTCTCCGGTGCTGCCTGCCACATAAACTCGCCCTTCCGCTTCATGCCCATCTCCCGTCGCATCAACTCCTCGACAAACGGATCCACCAGCCACAAATACAACACCAGCAATCGCCCCACCGGCCACGGCAAATACCGCATCACCCCCTTCCCTCGCCCCATCCCCCGCCAATCATTCTTGGTGTACCGCGTCACCAAACACACCATCCCATCGTCCACCATCACCCCCCGCAGCGCACTCTCGCCATTCCGCCGCCGGATACTGAGCAGCTCCCGACTACGCGCGGGCCCCCCACCTGTCAAGTGCACCAACACCATCAACCACTCCTTCAACACCCGCACCTTCTTCAAGTACGCCTGGACCCCGGGCCCGCTCACCTGCCAGTGCCCCGCCGCATCCTGCTGCAACATCTTCCCCCGCATCGCCTCGTGATCGACCATCCGCTCCAACAACCACCGCTTCCCGTCTACCCGCCACGCCGCCGCGGCATTCAGCGGCTCCTCGACAAACGAGTACCACCGCTCCTTCTTGCGCCACATATCCACCACGTCCCCCAAGTCAAAGTCCAACCCCGCGCTCTCGATCCGGGCCCAAAACCCCCCGCCGCTCGGCCCGGGTCGCAACCCCAGCAGCTCGCCGGCGACCAACGTCTCGCAATCCGCAATCAAGCTCCATACCATGCCCCGCAGCCCGGGCAACCCCACCCGCACGTCCTTCCCCACCATCTCCTCCCCTATCCATACCAGCTTCGCCTCGGCCTTCTCCCCTGTCCCGATCGCACGCCCGTAATTCATCCAATCCACAAACTTCCCCATCGGCCGCTCCCGCATCTTCTCCACGCCCACACTCAGCGACATGTCGTAAATCAAAATCTCGCTCCGCTTCTTCACAAAAAATGCCAGCGGCTCCACAACATCATCTGCCATGCCCGGATCCGTCGCTCCCCGTGCGCGCTGCTCCTGCCTCACCTGCACGACCCTCTTCTCGCGTTCCAACCAACTATCGTACAACACCATACACTTCCCCAAGCTGACGAAGCTCGCGAGCACTGCCGTGCATATCTCCACCGGCTTCCACTGCAACCGATCCGGCTCCAACATCATACATGCAACCCCACACACGAACACACAGTTACCCCCTTCGCCCTTCAATTGCGAGTCCAACAATACCATACACAACCCCAACAGCCTCTCCTTCAACTGCTCCTCTTTCTCTTTCCTGACCTCTTTCGCGATCCTCCCCTCTCTCCTCCCTCCGATCGCGATCCACAACTCCTCTGCCGCATCCATCACTCCCTGCAATCGACTGCGCTCGGTGGCCGTCATCTTCTCCCCAAACCCTCCATACTTCGCATCTTGCACCCACAGCATGCTCCGCCAACAAAACCTCAGTATCTTCACCCAATTCGCTGTATACCGCTTCAGTGTCTCCACCATATACCCGACATACATCAACCTCCCATCGTGCTTGCCTCCGGACACCTCCCGCCGATTCACCAACTTTAAGCACACCTTATCGATCTCATCGCTTCGCACAACCTTCATCATATCCATCACCAACCTCCACAACATCAGACAACTCAACTCCAAGCACTCTTCACTGTGGCTTCCTACTCCCCCTTCTTCCCTACCCCCCTCCTCCGCATCCTCTTCGCTCTCCTCGTCCTCTTCGCTCTCCTCGTTCTCCTTGCCCTCCTTGTCCTCCCCACTGCCCCCTTCCGTACTCTCCTTTTTCACTAACAGCGTAACCAAATCCTCCTTCGCTCCTGCAGCCAACATCTCCCGCCAACCCGTCGCCTTCAAAAAATTATTCACGTCCACCCGCGATTCTTCCGCCTCCAATTTTCTCGTGCGCACAAACTCTACCTTCTCCTTCTCCCCGGCATCTCGCTCCTGCAATAACCGTGCCTTCAAATGCCCCAACCCGTCATCGTTACAGCGGCTGACGGGGACAGCCATATCAGCGATACCTTTCCCCACCACAAATAAGCGATCCCACCCTTTCTTCTCGAACAACTTCGCCACCGGCAATCCTCGCTCGAACCACTGGCCCTCGGCCTCCCGCCGCCTCGCCCGAGCCTCCACGCTCTCGCTGCCCCCCACCTGCCCCGCTTTCCACCCATGCGCCGTCCGCAAATGTTGCTTCATTACGGCCTCGTTCTTCGTCACAAACCCGCACAGCCCCCGGGGACTCTCCCCCTCCTCCTCATGTGCCCCCCCGACCGCCCACACGCAACGGCACCCGTCGTTCTCAATCGGGACCAACCTCTTCACCTTCTCCCACTCCGCCTCGCCTACCCGGAGGTCATCCACTGTCCCCACCAGTCCGGCTAAGCCGGCCGCCCATGCTACAAGCTCCTTCCGGCGCCCGACGCTCAAGAGCGTATGCTTCTTGCGCAAATGCGTATCTATCGACCCGATATCTATACAATACCGGCACTCCTCGCATAACACTACCCCTAACGTCTTCCAGGACCGCAAACACCCCGCATACTTATCCTCCTCCTTCTCTCCGACCCCCCTTCCTCCTCTCTGACCCGATTCGGCTCCTCGGTCCATATCGATTTTCGCGGTCCCGTAAACTTCGGTTGGTTAGTACACTTATCTAAATGTATAGTGTTAATCAGTGATTCACAGATCAGTGGAATTGTATCGAAGAGAGATCAGATCAGGTATTTATATTATACTATTTCTATGGATACTAATCTACGTGTGATATGACCCTACCTTTGATCCCAGTCCCAGTTCTCCTCCTCCTCCTCCTCCTCCTTCTCGCCCAGCAGATAGATACGGTGTATATACAGTCGAGCAGCAAGCAGCGTATCCCTTTCCTAAACGAGAAGTGGAGCCGTGCCAGATAGAAGGGCATCGCGGTGCACATACCAATATACGTACCCGCGCCCCGGATGACAAACGTGCACAGGCCATCCGTACCCTCTCAAATCGAGGAACAGCAGCGATACCAGACTCCTCCTCGCAACCCAACGTTGCCCTCGCTATCCGACTGCTGCCAGCAGACCAAAGACATAGCCGGAAAGCGGAGACGCAGAGGGATCGGTACATATACAGCACATCGCCTTCCACCTCCGCGACGTGGCACAGGACCGCCGTAGAGGCTGGAACGAATGGGGGCCACGGCTGGAACGAATGGCGGCCAATTTTCGCCCCACTTGGGGCAGCCGACCAATCCGCGCGCCGCATCTCGACCGAATGGCGGCCATTCGTCGCGGAATAATAGGTCAGGCTTGTCAGGCAGCTAGAGGCATGCCCAGATGGCCTTACTCCCAACGAATAGTTCGTTCGCTACGAATGCTCCCATATGGGACAATTTCAAGGCTGCACCGAATTCAACTGCAGCACTGCAGGTTTATGGTAACAAAATTGCAGCGATTCAGCAATTCTTCAATACCACGGTACATAACACTATCCCGCCTTCGTCAAGCATCGGTGTTTCAAGTAATGGAACTGCTGACACTTGGAAACCAATTACAATCGCCAGCTTTGCCATAAACGACGGGTGCACCATAACCGAAACCAAGCTCTACGAAAACTCTTTCGCAGCACTTGAATATCTCTCGCTCGTAGTAACGGTCACACCAAGCAATGCGTCAGCATGTGACAAGCTGCGCACTCGCGCACAATGGTTACTTATAACCTCCAACCTCAAGGAAGGGGATTTAACCTTGAGCAAAAACCCGACTGGGGACGCAACCAAGATATTAAATGGAGATAACATTTCTCTTTTCGTGCACGCTAATCTTTGCATCGAGGTTAGCACGTATTCGTATACTGCACCACTTCCTGGACTGATGCAGACTATAGCCAATTGGCTACAAGATGCTAGCTTGGTAGATCCAACATAGTGGCAGCAATATCTCAAACCACTTCCAAATATAGTGTAGGTTGACTTCGGAACCATAATATAAGGAATCACTTAATATAGATAATTCTATCTATAATATAATAAGGTTGAGTTATAATATATATCAAATAATACAGATTATTGTTTTTCCACTCCAGTATTCTATCTATATCTAGTTAAAATTTAGATATTTATAAAAAATATATTTATCTTTCTTATTTACTTTTACTTTTAAAAAATAATATATATAATATTATTTATTATATATTATTTTGTTAAATAGAAATATAATTTTGAGATAAGAAATTAATTTTATAAATATTAGTTATATTATTTATTGAAAGTTTAATATTAAGAAATAAAGATTCTTGAAAATAAAAAAAGAAATATCAAATTTCTAATTTTAAAAAGAGATTTTAAAATTAATTAATTAAAAGTTTTATAAATATAAATAATACTTTATATTAAAATTAATTACAAAAATAAATATAAAGATAATTAATAAGAAAATAAATATAAAATAGAAATAAATAAAGAGGAAAATAAAAATAATTATAAATATATTATAATAATATATCTTGAAAAAATCAAAAATATTTTAAAATTAAAAATTAAAAAATTAAAAGAATTTAAAAATTTAGAAAATTTATATATAAAAAGAAAAAATATATTTATTATATATTTAGTTAATTTTATAATTCTGATTTATAATAATCTATTAATAGAAATTTAAATTATAATAAAATTATATATTTTATTATATTATCTTTCTTTTTAATAAAATATATTTTTTTATTTTTTTATAATTATATTTAAAAGAGAAATTAAAAGATTAAAATAAGAAAATAATATTAATAAAATAATAAATAAATTAAATAAAGAAATAAGAAATAATAATAAACTAATTAGAAAATATAATAATCTTTAACTAATTTAAATATTAAAACTTTAAATTATATAATTAATTCTAAAAAATAGAAAGTTTAATATTTTTCTAAATAAAAATAAAGAAAATTAAATTATAGAAATTTCTAATATTAATAAAGATATTAAAAATATAATAAAAAATATATTTCTATAAAATAAAGTTAGAAATAATAAAATATATCTTTTTATATTATATAAATTATCTAAAAAATAGTTAAATATTAAAAATATAATTTAGTTAGTTAATTTCAACTTTAAAATTCAGAATAATAATTATAAAATAAATAATTAGAAATAATAAACTAAATTAATATTATTTAATAAATCGAATATTATATAATATAAAAAATAAAATAGAAAAAGATTAAATTAAAAAATATAATAAAAAGAAAAAAATATATAAAGAATAAAATAATAATATAAAAAGAAAATTAATAAAAGAAAAGTAAAAAAAAAATTAATAAAATAAATTATTAAAGTTTTTATTTATTAAAAGTTTCTTTAAAAATTATTTAATATAATTTTTTATAAAACTATTTAATAAATATAAAAATTAAATAAATAAATATAATTATATCTAATAATTTTATTAAATAATAAATTATATATTTTATAATTTATAAATATAATTAAATAATTATAAAAAATAAAAATAAATAAATAATATAGAATAAATTTGAAATTAAAAATAAGTATTATAATTATTAAAT
Source organism: Rutstroemia sp. NJR-2017a BBW (assembly GCA_002946425.1). NCBI lineage: Eukaryota > Fungi > Ascomycota > Leotiomycetes > Helotiales > Rutstroemiaceae > Rutstroemia > Rutstroemia sp. NJR-2017a BBW. The sequence continues at coordinate 19,888 of NJPT01000031.1, forward strand.
AAATAATAATAAAAAGATATTTCTTTTATATTTATTTATTATTTCTAATTTGCTAATTAATAACTTTATTAAATTCTAATAAAATCTTTTTATAATTTATTTTGATATTATAAATTATTATTTTAAATATCTAATTATAATAAATAAGTTAGTAATTATATATAATAAAAATATAAATTTAAAAAATATCTTTATAATTATAAATAATATAATATTTAAAATAATATAATAACGAGATTTAATTTTAATAAATTTTAATTTTAATTTTATAAAAAGATAATATATAATAAAATAACGAAATAGTAAATAATTATAATATTTAATATTAAAATAGAATTTCTAATTTTTTTTTAAAATTAAAAACTTTATATAATAGAAAATATTATTTCAAAATATTAATTATAATTTAAAATCGGAAATAATTATTTTTTATAATAATTAATAAATTATTTAAATATTAATAATAAATATATTTAGATTAATTATTAAATTAAAATATATTAATATATATTTATATTAATTATAATAAAAAATATAGAAAAGTTAATTAGATTATAATTATCAATATAATAATAACTAGATATATAGAATTTTTATTTATATAAAAATATATAATATTTATCAAATAATTGAATTTTATTAATATTATAAAATAATTAAATAAATTATTATTTTAAAATCTAAGAATCTAAATTAAAAAGAATATATAAAATTTAGAATTCTAGATTTGAAGATATTTATATTAATATATTGATTATAAAGAATATAATTAATATTAGTTTTTTCTAAATGTTTTTTTATAAACTTTTTAATTTTATTATTATTATTTAAATAAAGATATAAACTAGTTATTTCTTATATATTTCACTTTTTTAGATAGATAAATAAATATCAATATATTTTCAATTCAGAATCTTATATCTAAAAGTAAAAATTATATTATATATAGTTATTATAAGAAATATCTCATCTTAGTACATCGCGATAGAGAACCCAGCAACTCCAACTCCAACTCCAACTCCAACTCCAACTCCAACTCCAACTCCAACTCCAACTCCAACTCCAACTCCGACTCCGACTTCGACACTAGTATAATCTCCGCTATCCTCGGTCCAGACCTAGAAGTATACTTAAAGTGGTACGATGGTGTCATCACCAGAGTGCGGAAGCAGAAGGAGAATCTCAACTATATATATACCAATATACAAGTCCAGAATATAAGGAATGAACTCGACGATATAGTGCACAAGTATACTCGCCAAAGCCCCGATTTGAATTCGTTCCGGAAAATAATTCAAAATAAAAATACGGCAACCATTCACAAGGACCAGTATAAAGCCAAAAAGATTCTTAGCTTAGCACAACTTTATACTTCTAGAAGGGTCGGTGACCCATTAGCCTATTTCAAATCGTAAATAACTATCCAATTATATACTTATGTCCAAGTGTTAGGTCGAAAGGGAAGTGAAACTCTCTACTCCGAATACAAGGCAAGGATAGTAATCCTTATCTGCTTAACAATCCGCTCAAACTACCAAAGCAACGAGATAAGAGCTTATTACCTATATACAGATCGACAGGTCGGACGACTACTAAGCCAATATAGGTTAATTACCTGCCAATCAACTGATATGAGGTGATTTGTGCATCCCAACACTCTTTTCTCTTAAATACACTACTATCCAATACAATACTCACTCTATCTTACAACTTTCAAAGACAATACCGCTATTTACATTCTTATATATATCATGTCTCCTACCATCGTCTTGATTTCCGGTGCTAGTAGAGGTTTAGGTAGAGGTCTCGCCTCTGTCTACCTGTCCAGACCTGACCACATCGTCATCGCAGCCACCCGCAATCCCAGCGACTCTTCATCCAAGCCCTTGGCTGATTTGCCCCAGGGCAAGGACACAAAGCTTATCGTCGTCAAGATCGATTCCAAAAGCGAGTCTGACGCAGCAGCTGCTGTCAAAGAAATCGAGGCGCAGGGCATCGACCATCTGGACATCGTTATCGCCAACGCTGGCATCGCTACTGTATTTCCCACGGTTGCAGAACTCAAGATCTCCGATTTTGAGGAACATATAAAAGTCAATGTTTACGGTGTGGTTTTGCTGTACCAAGCTACTGTACCGTTACTACGAAAATCCGCCAATCCCAAGTGGGCGACTATGGGCTCTTCAGCAGGATGGTTAGAGGTGAGTGCACTATTTGTCTTATTGAATCAGTGACTGGCTGACTGACTCTGTTTGTAGTAAGTGAAATTCTTTGTTGTGTGATACTTTACCGTCGCGGATTGAATCGAATGTCTTCCGTGATGTACATAACTGACGAGTTCAGGAACCAACATCCCGTTCCCAATGCAGTCTACGCACCTTCAAAGGCGGCTGTTCACTGGATAACCAAGCGCATCAACGCTGAAGAAGAGAAGATCGCTGCCTGGGTCCAGGAACCAGGGTAAAGTTTTGACCATATTCCCCATTACCGCTACTTACGCTAACTTTCCATCCGAAGTTGGGTCCAGACAGAGGGTGGAAATTCGAGTGCTCAAGCCTTCGGCCTCCCAGAGGCTCCTGTTCTACTTGATGATTCTATCAAAGGCATGATCAGTGTGCTTGATGCAGCTACTAAGGAGTCACACGGCGGCAAGATGTGGGGTTACGATGGCAAGCAACAAGCTTGGTAGATGCTTGCTAAGGGAGATTTGTAGCAGGAAAAAAGTGTAGCAGGAGATACGCACATTTTTTTCCAGGCACACATACAATAAACATAAACAAAATTCCTATTATTGATACGATGTCACCGCCACTCTTACTCGAGGAACAAAATATCATTATAGGGTCTTTGTATTGCTTACCAGCTGTTGTCGAATTGATCGCTACATACCGCGCTGCTTGTTACTTCTTTTACTATCCTCACCGATCCATCTGTTACAGTCTTTCACGCAGCTGGTAGCTTCGTACGGTACCTGCCTACGGTGATACCTCCCCGTCCTTTTTCTAATGTGACCTTATGCTACCTGGTGGCTCAGTATCACTCTGGATTTGTCATTGTCAATGTATTAACATGTTATAACTTGCAAGGATTTATTAGTTGGTTGGTTGATTGGCTGGTTTGTTATTGAATTCTGAGGTGGTTGATGAGATTTGAGTATAGCTAGTTGAACTTTATTATGGACCCTACTCGCTCAAGACGATATGCAGGACAAAGCTTGGTGGGCTTGCGGGGCTTGCGGGGCTTGCTTTGAAATCGTCAAATTTCTTTCCACCCCGCTTGCATTCTATTACTATTACCATAACACCAGATCCTACCCCACTTACCCCGCCACCTTCATCTTCAATCAAAACTATCCTATCTAAGGCCCTCAAAATACAATCCCAACGCCTCCAGCGCAGGGTCTGTGTTGGTGCGGCTCGGCCATCCTCCCTGCTTGTGGTGGCTATCGCCAGTACCAAATCGCTAGGATTACCGTTAGATATCACTCATGATCATGCTTACATACCTCACGCCCTTCCACTTTCGCACTGGCTGATATTCTATATTAAAGCAGCATCAATGTCCTATCTCCATATTCTCCAACTGCCACTCATGTAATGTTTCAAGCGACGACACTAGGTCCGGATAATAGCACCAAGAATCCATTTGCGCAGCTGCAAGCATACTTTCCACCAACGAGATAGCCTCGCCGCGACTTCGGCGCTTGAGCGTGAACGCAAGATTACCTATACCTATCAAAGTACCTGGATGCTCAACCTCAAGCACCCTCTTTCTGGTCTCTAAAACTTGCACCAGTTCCCCTTCTGCCTTCCACTGGCCGTGGGTACGTCGACGCTAGGTATCATATATGTGATCTAATATATTGTTATGTGTTGATAACTTTCTCACTCGATATCAATCGACACCGGCGTAGAATCTCCCTGGAATTGGTGGCGCAACCCCTCGGGAACTGAATGAGCAATGACCGAAGTCCTTATCTTTTGTTCTCCAAGATCCCTCAGTCTCGCCTGCACCTCTCACCACACCCCATTGTATTGGCCTTGTGGATATATCACCCTCTTCTTTCGCTGGATGACATGCAGCACTGATTGCCGCACTACAGCTGCCCACCAGCGGAGCATCCGAGCCAGCTTTTCGCAAAGCTTTAGCGTTGATGAAAGCGAGCATGAGAAAGCATATTAGGAAGGCAAGAAGCAGTGCAAGGGTTGAATATCCCATTGCAGACATGGAAGAATCTTCGGCGATCTGGCCACCATTCATAGCTGTAATACGTACCAGGAAGATACTTTCTGAGATGAGCCAGTGAAGGATAACAGATAAAAGTATAATCGGGATCCCGTAGTGATAGGGAATCGATATATAAGACTTGCTTCGCTGTTGCCCAGATGGTTCCGAGACACGGAGCGGCTGGCATTTGAGTGCGAACAAATTCCACTCGTCAAGCAGTAGTATAGCTGTGAAAACAGCGTTATATAATACATTCATGAATGAAATTATAGACTGCGGTAAGTTGGCCAGTATAATGTTTAAGAATAAACTTGACGTGCTCCCGGTGTCGATCCCAGTCGAGAGAATTGTAGGTGATCTCTTCAAGGATGTTCCGAATCCTATTCCAGTCTGGAACGAAGAGAGTCCACCAGAGCCAGTTGCTGCGACTGCGGCTGCACTGGCTGTAGCCACACAACCTAACATATATCTGTATTCGTATAATAAGAAGTAAGTTCAATACGTGAAAGAGAAAGCGGGGAAGTAGTAACGCACAAAACATTCACGATTCTACAGCGTATAGTGTTTGTATCACGGTACTCCTTGCGTTCGGTGGGCTGCCACTCTCTTAGTTTCGGCGGCTGGGTCCATACACCATTTTGTATGTTTTCCTTTGACACTAGGCACAATCCTTTAGTAGTATGGTCGGGATGCTTCAAGAATGACTCGATGGCGTCTCCTAGCGTTACGAGCGGAGCTCCTTTGAGATAGCAAATAGTAATGAACATGCATATTACTTTGCTGAGGTTGCACAAGATGACGACGGTCATGATTGCAGTGCTGACCCTAAGTTTGCAGTGTTCAGCCCTGATTTCGCTGTAGCAATACTGGACCTTGGTATATTTGTCGTATGCTATAGGCAAATATCCTTTCTGCTGCATTCGTGATGTCGGGTGGTCAGAGGTCGAAAAGAAACTGTTTCCCAGATCGATGAATGTGTTATTCAAGATAAACGTAGCTGCCTCATGAGTCACATTCACGGTGTTATTTGACCTCACTGAGTCATCGGAATAGAGGAACACCTCGACATATATATCCGGGATAGTGAAATATACGTTCCCACTTCCCATCACATATAGCCGACTGTAAATTCTTCTGCAGTATTCGTAGTCGTATTTCGTGAAATTGGCTACTGAGTATTGGTGGATTCGTAACTGGGCAGATTCTTCGGTAGTTATCGAAGCATTATACTGTTGCGCAGCAATATCAAGGAATACAGCTGAATTGTAGCTTAAAAAAGTCAGTAAGATTCCAGGTAAGCTTTAATAACGCACAAAAAATGCAATGGAATAGAACTAATGCCTAAGAGCCACCATAATATCCTCCGTTGCGGACTAACAAATAGCCTGTTTCTCCAGCTAGGAATCCCGATATCTGCCCATTCCTTTCTCGCATGTGCTCGATCAAGATCTTCTCGTGTCGGCGACATCAAACATTGCATAATATAGTTGCTTGCAGTAAGCAAGATAGTGCTCAGGATGTTGATTAGAAGGTGGAGAGCAGTGCTGATCGATCTCGCGGTGTCGCAATTGCCGTCATATAGAACGCTGTACCCGCCTTCGATTGTGTAATTCGTGACCGACCAGATGAGTGAGATCAGATTGGTGACCAGGACAATAAGTGCTGTGATAGAGAACTTAAGACCTCCAGATCGCCATCCGGTATACTTCCGATTAGGGCGTTGATCGTCAGAATCAAAGCTATTCGTCCTGTCGGGCATTTGATTGTGAATAGCACACGTTGTCTTCGGAGTCAGCTCGACATGACTGGAACCCAATAGTCTTGGTGTATCCGTTAGAATGTATCCGACAAGGCTGTGACATTGAAAAGGAATTCGTACCTTTCGTATTGTTCCATTTCGATAATTTCAATCGGAGCCTCGACGCTATTGCCGATAGACCTCCTAAGGTCTACATCTACGAGATCCTGTTCCATGCCGATGAGTTTTTTCACGAGCTGGAGATCAAGAAGTATATCTCAATAATTCTCAATCGAGGTACACGACAAAAGCAAGAACTTAAATGCCTCAACACAAGGCTGTGAGTGCCGTTATCCATCTCGGATTCAGGTTGAACTAAACCTGCCCCCAGATATATAAGCATATAAGCATAGCTGCCTGTTGCAAGAAAAGATAATCGGTACGGTCGCAGCACAATGTGGCTATATATCGACAGGGTTAGTGATTATTATTCTTAGTGGTGACTTTTCCGTTGATGGTGTGTAAGAACGTTGCACCGCATAAATCCCGGACTCATTCATCATTATGAAGGAGGCTGTATCATCACACAATGACGAGCAAGGAGGCTCAGCGCCGGAATTCGAACGAGCGCACAAAAATAAAGATATCAAATGAGTCAACGAAGCGATAGGCAGCTGCGGGATCGCGTAGTGATGCCAGATGAATATAGATATTGTCCGGTGTCTCCCATGATTGCAGAGTCATTCATTTGGCGTGTACTGGAAAAGAAAGTCTTCAACAAATTTCGATGGCCTATGAGATGGACAGTTGGAAAAGACTTGTTTAACCTTCAAGAGTATCTACAGCCTAGTGAATCTGTGTCTGTTTTCCGAGTACACGGTTCTGTACTGACTACTGCTGTCTAGGAGACGAACAAGATCTTTTGCTGCTGGAACCTCTCAGGAAATTTTACATTTGGCGAGCCACAACAGCGCAAATGGTTTTTAGAGCGGACGCCACTAAGAATGTACAAAATGAATCGGCAAGATTTGTGACCTCTGTGATAGAAAAGCATATCGCCCCGAGTACCTTGATTCTTGTTCATAGTTCAGAAAGAGATCGACATAACAAGCTACTACGCGGGATCATGGAACAGGCTTTGAACTTAGATTATAGCATTCTGTTAATTGGATGATTGCGACGATATTTATAACTTGTAGCTACCTTCTATTAATTATATCTTATTGTCGGTATCGGATTCACTTTAAGCGGTTGAAGCCGACAGCTTATCCCGTGATTCTCTAATTGTAAACTAATGCAGAAGATCAAGATCATCTCAGATGCCGTAGCTTTGCTGTTCAGGCTCTTCTTCTGTAGAAGCTATGGAGTTTTGTCTTACATAGCGTTTCTCGAAGTGAGTTCTTTTCATCAATCATATACTGAAGCCTTACGAGTTTGCTCCTAGTATCTTAGATTTCTTGAGTATCGTCTCAATTCACCTATCTATGTTGCTCTATATCTATTCGGTTAAGTTCAAAAAAGCTGGCAAAAAACCACCCTCGCCTATGCTGTTAACCCTTTGCTAGCACTGAATCTACTAGCGACATCCTCTACAAGTTCTCAAGCAGTTAGAAGTCCCATAATGTGCCGAAGGCATGCAAGCCAGCTAAGCAAAAAGTTAGCGACCGTCGCTTTGCGAGTATAAGAACATACGGTAAGAACCCACCGGCGCGACAACCTTGCATCATCTCGTCATTCCCCTTCATGTTAGAGGTGATGAAAATGACCTCTGCCCCGAAACTCTTCCATGTATCTATCAAAAGTTGCATAGCATCTGGTCGCCCTCCTCGTTTCTTCGAGTCCCAGAGAATCATTCGCTCGGGTTCGATGTTATTGTAGATCAGGCTCGATATTGTTGGTCCAAAGGTACTCTCCTGGTCAGACCCTATCCAAATGAGGAACCTAGCACTGTGTTAAGTGTGCTTCTATAGGACTGAACGGGGACTGTACCAGTTTTTACTTTGGATACAGGTAGATAGCGCTGCCCCGATACCAGTTCCGGTGCAGATCCGGATTCCTCTTTTGAACATTGCGGATGCATGGCCGACACCAGCTAAGGTACATTAGTGGCACGTCATTGAGATTACGGGTAAGAAACCAAATCTACCGAACTTAAGCTCTCTAGTCCACACCGTCTTAGGTGGATCTTGAACAAGTGTCTTAGTGAAGTCACCTTGCACACCACAAATCATATAATGACAGCCGGACTTGCTGCCCTCGCTGATAATCCCAAACGCGTGGTACTCCATGATAGTTGTACGGCTGATTCTACCTAGAAGCCCTTGCTGCATTCCTCGATTGAAGCGAAGAATGGCGACCTTTGGCGATGGCTAAACCAGATGTCAGTTGGGGCAACGTACTCCGACTCGGGAAAGACATACGACTTCAACCTCCACTGAGACCTCTCGAAGAGTGAACCAGGGAATGAGAACGCTTGGTAAGTGAGCAACCGTTCTTGGATATTTGAAAGAGAGCTTACAACACTGTCATAAAAACAGCAAACCAGAGCTCTTGAAGGCTAAGGAGAGAATAGACATCGGTTCTCCACTGCCTCAGCGTCACATCATAGGTGTTTCCCAATATAACAAAGCACCATGTGACCTAGCACACGTTAGAACTAGTCTCAAAGTCACGATCAGGTAAGATACCGCAAGGCCTAACCACCCAATGAAGCGATGATACTTCTCAAATACATTATGGTGATAACTAAGTTCAAAGTCAGTTGCGGCACTTCTTGCATAAGACGTGCTTGCTTACTTGCGAATCCAGGGGAAAGCACTCAGGATAGAAATAATCACAAATAGATTCGTGATAATACCAGTAGCTATCACGGCACAATGCTCAGTAGTCTCAAGCTGTATGATGTTGATAATGTTATACAGAAGCCAACTATACAGTTTGTTAACACTGTTCTTGAGCGATGCAGAATCTACCTACGCAGCACCAGAAACGGCGCACCCGGAATGGATCCCTCCCACATGTTGGAGAATCGAAACAACTGCCAATTTTAGACATAAGGGTGCCCACTTTTGATTCCTCTATCAGCCTGTTCTATCAATTATGCACGGGAAGAACTTACACTACGCAACCCATAAATAGCAATGAGATATAGAATTCGTAGAAACAACTCATTCCGCATTAAAATAGCACAAAGCAGGTTCCCCAACGCCAAGGCACCTAAATGATTCTCAGCATAGGGGAAATGATGCAGTGCCGCCATGATAATCCCAGCTAGATTAAGCAGAGTGACGGAACTGGAGATTCGTGTTAGCGGGCTCTGAGGGAGAACACTCTCTTCGAGAGTTCCCTGTAGGGTGGAGGCCTCACACAAAAAACTTTCGATATGTATTAAACCACAGTAGGAACAAGATCCATCGATGTCTCGAGGCTGATACAGAAGGCAAAGCAGTAGTATTAGTAACTTGATTCTCTGCCGGCAATGGCAGCAATAATACTGGTATACTCGAGGACGGTGTTGTGCCTTCAGAATTTAGCGTGCTGGGTGATAAAAAGGTCCTGGATAGCTTCTCCGTTGTATCAACATTGGCGGCAATGGGCAGGCTCTGCATGTGGACATTCATGCCTTTCTCTGCATCATCAAACTCCTTGTCGGTGCTGTTACCAGACTCATCTTCGATGTGAGGGCAGTATGGAGACATTTTATATCTTTAGAATCCAAGGCTGATTGAAAACGTGACTGAAATGGTAATCGCTGACTGCTTGCTGGACCACTAACACCAAAAACACGGATCATGAGATGAATGAGGAGTCGGATTCTCAACTGATAATAGTCAATGTGGAGGTCAAAGACAACAAGAGGCGCTCAGTCGACTATATACAACACCTCAAACAAGCTGAGAAAGAGACGTATATGTATCTCTCGCAATCAGAAGCTCCCCACACAGAGGGTATTGATGGAACTCTAACGTCATAACTGAGGCCAAGCCACAGCTGCTCCGCTAAATTCTTACAAGACGGCCCTCCACGGGGCTTTTTAGATCTTGCCGTAGCTGTAAAGTGCGGTTTATACTTAAGCGTTATTTATTGAATAATTTATTCATCATTATAACTGATTTTGTTTCTCCCGCCAAACTTGGCTTAGCAAATGTTATATGTCAAATAATCATCCAAAGGTATTGCACGCTTCATTTGATTACAAGAAAAACAACTCGGCCCTTATGGACTCGTAGTATGTATAGAATAGCTTTCTGGATCTGTTCAACTTTTTCGTGGACGCACTATCCAACGACCGAACCTGCCTCACTCCCGCCTCTTAATTATGCTAAAGGGTGAATAATAGCTAGATGTCTCCACTCTCCGGTACTTCTACCCTATGTTCCATACCCTCCCTCTCTCCCCCCCATTAACGAAGGTTATTTTTTCTGCATCTTGCTACCTATTAATGTTATTAATGTAAACTTTGTTCATGGGGTTTGGGGAGGGTAGTATTACATGCGATAGGATGCCAGGCTAATACAGACCTCCGCCCTTTCAGCTCTTCTTCCTCTTTACCAAAGCGTCGGCGCTACCCACACCCATGCATCGACACGTCTTTGATGATGTGGATGTAGAGATGCAAGACTAAAAACCCCCAGTTGCTGCGCAGATCGAGTCAGGGCTTCAGGAGTGAGATCAACTTGGTGGTTCAGTGAAGGAGGAGACCTTGTCTATCCACTTTAACCTTTACTACGTGGAGTGGAGAGCATCGATCCGGCAATCTGATCTCGTAGACGGAACCGATGTCTGGGTATGTTTGACGCCAAGTCATCTGTCACCAGACCGAATACCCCCATCCAGTCATGCCTAGTATCTAATTATATTAAAGTCGTACATTCGCGTGTTCAGGCGTGATGAACAGGTGTCTACTTTCTTATCCCGTTCTCCTTGTCCAACTCGAACGACGGCTTTGTTACATCGGATTTTGTAATCATCATTGACTTTGCGGAGAAGATCTCGCATAATTATGTAAGGATTTAAATGAGTGACAACTTCATATACATGATCGCGTTGTTCTGTAGGGGTGCGGGGGCGACCAGATCGTGGTTTTGAGTAGAAGTCAGCTTGTTTTGCCACATTGTACGATCCCTTGATGATGAGATACGGAACTTATGGTATTTGTGTTGAATAGATTTGCGCTCCAATGAATCGAAGGGATCTCACAAATGCGAGCTCTTGTCTGAGGAGAATGCTCTCTTGTCGTGATAGCATGTAGGGATAGTCTTGAAAAAGGTGTTTTATTTTTGATGAAAACCAGCATAAAAGTGGCAAGGTAAAAAGTCTCTAATTGAGGGGAGTCTCTAGCTACTACACCCTGTTCTAATTAACTAGTTCTCCGACTTGCTAATTCTCTGCACATCCTCGTCGCATACAACATATCCCCAGGGCACGGACCATTACCCGCCATGCAGCACATCTATTAGCCTCAAGGTGCGGCGGGTAATGAGGGTCTGGGTTTGTCACGCCTCCACTCTCGTAGAGAAAGGCAGCAGCAGATACATCTCTCACGTAACTCAGGTCCACGCCAAAAGCCAGCCATGCAAATATGCCATCACTAGCATTCGCTCCCAAATATACCCACTCCATCAATGGATCGCTCCCGTTCGCTGCAGTAGCCAGAATGGTATTGTTGGAGTTAAGAGTTAGCACTTATCCAGGCGCCGCAGGGCCGACGGGCGTGGAGGGCCGGTTCATATATCACAGTGCTACATCGCCCCACACCAAAGGCTAATATAGCCGCCGATCCGATATTAGATAATTTATTTATTTCTGGATATATCGGTCAAAGGGAGAACAATATATTCCTATATAAGAGGTTATAGTAAAACACCTCAAAGCTTTAGTTACAGGCATAATAGGTTCCTCCTCTCCATCACTCTCTTCAGACTCCTCCCCCTCTTTCTCTATACTGTAGTGTGCAACAACCGTCTCAAATATATCAGTATTCTCATCAATTATCGTTTCAGACTCAGGATTAAGGAATTCGTTAAGGGAAAGGGGGTCCTCGATAGGTGGGGAGTCGATTTGGGCTTGTAGTTCGATACACTGGTCAACTTCATTATTGTTTTGCTCTATAACCTCTATACGTCGAATCGAAGTCGACTTCATCCAACACCTTTGAATTGTTGTCTCTGCCACTGCATCTTCCCATGCAACTCGTACCCATTGTATTGCTTTAAGGAGGGAAACTGTCTTGTTTGGATCTTTTACCAGCCTCGTATACCCGTAGCATGAATAATAAGACCCATTTGCGTCGATATTTAGACTCACTAGCCGTCGCTGGTACAAGTACAAGTATATGGTCCCGAGCAAATCAGCAGTGAACCGTGAGCCGTGGACCGCTAACAAGAACCAGGGACTAGAACCCTTCCCAGAACTATAGATAGTGGAACACAACCGGACGAAATCGTCATGAAAGAAAGGACGAGAAGCATAAAGCATGAGCATGAAGCTCGCGACGCGAGGTAGGAGGTGGACCACATGCGCTGCATGGGGAGGCGGTTATCAATTAGTCATTTTATACGCTGAGTATACTAATGTAGTGTAACAACTTATGCAAGCGGACAGGGACAGGTCAACAAGATCAATAATTTTCATGGCCTTTTACATTGTTCTTACCAGTAAGCCTGGCTCAGCCAAGGTAGAGTAAGTATAACCTACCCTACTGTGCTCAGTACTATAGGTTGATATATACCTACTCCACCTCAGTTTATACCAGCATCAACTCAACGGCGGGGTTGAGACTTATAGTTACTCGACAGAAGTATGCTTGGATAGAATAATAGGATTGATTGCTCGAGGGAGGAAAACATTCAGATGAAAGAGGTGGTCTCTGCAAATAGTCTGTACGCTCAGACTCTCTGCTTCTTTAGTAGACGATGGGGGCAATTGACCAACAAGAGATAATGCGGGCGGAAACAAGATGCGGGTTTATACTAATTCCCGGAAAAATATGCTGTACTACGGATTCGGATAGTTTTCCAGAGATGTGAATGAGAATAGGGAGCTCTGCGAATATTTATTTTGACACGGTATTATTCTCAGTAACGATACAAGACATCGAAGATGCAGGAGTTTTCCATCAGCAAATATTGAACTGTAAGCGTCCACTGATAATTTCACTATCAGGGCGAGGATTAGTCTTTCGGGTAGAGATACAAAATAGCAGCGACTTCAGTCACATATAATGGAATCTCGATCGATATACAAGGGTAGTCACCCATCCAACAAGCTTGCCCGGGGATAGATCCGTCTCCTCTAAACTTTTTCCAGCTTTCTTTCGTGAGCTGAACAATATGATAATTCAGCCGCATAGTTGCAAGCTTGCCTGCAACTTCATATAACATCCAATCATTCGGTATAACACTCTGTTAGGATGTGAGGATGATTGAAATCCTTTGCCCGTGTCTTTTGCTATGCATAGCTGGTAGATCAAACTATATGCAGCCACATCTCAAAATGTGTAGAGATCTCGTCGAACAGCAGCTATATAGAGTCTTCTAACCTCAAATTGAACCTATCACAACTTGTTATACTTTCATATTAGCAATAACTATCTGTGGGATAGTATACGAGGCGCTAGAATAAAGAACTATAACGGTTAACGAAAGAAGATATACCAGATGATCGATTTTTAGATCACAAATGACAGAATTTGGCCGGAACAATTTCAGGAGAATATCCAATAATATTAATTTAAGTAAGAATTCGGAATCTAGATGCAGCGGCACAATCTCAAGCAGCGACTCGTCTTTTCTTTTGGGGGGGGACACTCCTGTTCCGTCTCTCTTAAATGGACTTCAAAAATCCTACCAGCTGAAGCTCAAACGATATATATGATCCTCATATCCAAGTAGATGTGTCTGCAATCGTCCCTAGAGTCTCAGCCATATCATCACCACTACCTTTATATCTTCTATCTATTCACAGAGTCGCTAAAGATTGCCTGTAAAGATTCTTTATGCATATAAATTCTCTCCCTGTTGCTCAGCTGCTTGAACAAGGTTCTTCGAGCCAATAGAAAAGACAAACAAAGCTTCTACAAGTCTTTGAAACCTTGTCAATCTGACTCAAAGTATTCTATACTATGACAATTACTTTCAAGAGAGTTGACTGAGGTGGATATATAAAGGGATAAGTATTCACCTGTCTAGCCTCAGCTTAGTACTTCCATTTATTGAAGAGCATCTACTCCACCAAACAAATTCTTTCCCTGAGATTTTCATTTTTATCTTAAATTCAACAAAATGTTGTTTACGAAGCTATCAGTTTTCTCCCACTTTTCCTTGGTGTATCTCTGACTTCAGCAATCCCCACTGCTACGGGTTCAGATGTTTCTCCAGCTTTGCTTGGAAAGACTTGTGATTTGGTAGCCAGAGCTCCTGGAGAAGTTCTCAACGACGTGCGTTCAAACCTCAATCCTGTTGATAATATTTTCTCTCTAACTATGGCATAGTATGAAACTATCAATATCCCTGGTATCCTAGGTGTTATGAATGTTATACCTCTCTTACTATACAACCAGCTCTCCTACTCCAATTTCTTCGCCGTCTGCCACACCGGCCCAGCGGCCCAGGCAGCCTACTTATTACTACCAACGGTAATCAAGCTGCTGTTGGAAACAATAGGTCAACCCTGACATCGGTATACGCTGGATCCCCAGTCGCTTTCTTCAAACCCAACTCCGCATATTTCGGGTGTGTTTTGAATACCGATACTGCTGTTTCTCCAGCTGTATCATGTACTGTGCAAGTCACAGCTTATAGAATGGATGGTACACCATATGTAGATACAGCAGGATGCGCTTTTGACGGCGGCGGCGGAAGTACTCGTAAGTATACTCGATTCCTAACATATGGTAAAACGCATAGTGGAAATACTTCCATATTGTGGGGATGCTAGCCATCCCTTTTTAGTCTAGTTCCAGCCATTAGGGCCTGGTTCTTCCTTATAAGGAGGTGCTTTCCCTTCTTATTTAAAAACTATCTGACTGTTTACCCACCTTTTGACGACCTACGTTGTTTGAACCCTCTTTCGTACACCTAGATCTCCTGCTACACGTGCTATTGGGATGCACGTATTCTCACTTTGAGCCTCTTACAATATAATAGGCACTGTTAGACACTATATTTCTAACTAATATTATAGTCGACAAATGCGTGTTCCCAGCTAGCTGGACCGCGGTTGGAAAGCTTTCATACCAGATCGTCGCATCTGAGATTTTGGTAACCGTGGGCCCTACTCTTACTGGTCTGGCTGGAAGCCTATCTGCTGCGCTTGGCATTATTGTTTACTATTTCGATGATTTTGACGCACTTTATACTTGTGTTTCTGGAAAGACAAATTCTGTGGTTGCTCCTGGTCTTTGTGGTTGAAGTCACTAGAAATTGTATCTAGTAGATCTAAGTTTTCCGGAGTTTTACGTATTGGTATTTTTATCATGCAAATATGTGTTGGAGCTGTCAGAACTGCACGGAATGCGTAAATTGCAGCGACTGCTCGAATTGCATGGGATGTATCTACAGCAGGGATTGTAGGAACTGTATTGGATGTGTGGGCTGTGTAGGTTGCGTTAACTGTGTGGGTTGTGAGTATAACTCGTGTGGGAGGTGAAGATGTAAGTCTGGAGGGACTGCTGAATTAGTCCTATATGACGGATATCTCCCGTTTAACGGCAGGAGACTGGGAGAATAAGCCACCGAAGAAATACTCCTGATACTTCGTGGTGCGCGCGCTGAAAGATATGGGAGATGGTTCCAGAACTCACTATTGCATGAAAGTTACTTCTTGTATTTATACTCTTACTGAGCCAGTCTTGTAATTATAGTTCTTCTCAATGTTGTGGAATTAATTGTGTTGTGGTTCCTCTCAACCATTTCGCTCCTTCTCAAACAAATCCCAACCCAAGTCTTCCCTCCTCCTACTCCCCTCGACAGCAACTCAATTACCTCAACAAACAAACAAACAATCAACCATGATATCTCCCCCAACCCAGCCTCCCCCCCTCCACAGAAACTCCCGAAACGCCATCCCATCCCATCCCATCCCCAAACCATCAAACAGCCACCCCACCCACCCATAACTTTCTCCCCACCAGCACTCATCATACAAAAGCCCCTTGGCCAGCTATTCCAACCCACCCAGAAAATTTTCATAACCTCGTATCATAAACCAAAGAAACTAACATCATCGCTCCCCCCAGAGAATATCGAAAATAGGTATCACGAAAACGACAAGCAAGAACAAAAGAAAAATAATAGTACAAGAAGTCTATAACCCTCTCCCGCAGCATTTCTCCACTCAAGGGAAGATCATCATCCCCTTGCTTAAGATCACCTCACTTCCTCAACAAACCCCCCACATCCTGCAACGAAAGATTAGTCTCCTGCCTGCTAACATGTTCCAGCGGCTGCTCCCTATCCCTCTCACTTTCCCTTTCTCTTTCTCTTCCCCTCCCCCCATCCCTTCCACACGGGCCACCCTGCAAAATTGTCTCCAACTCATACCCCGCACTCGAAAACCTATTCACCCTCCCCCCTCTCGGACCCGCCAACAACCCCCCCAGATCCTGCAACAATTGCGCCGATCCCCTCCTCGCCGGCGCAGGCGACAATCCATTTTCATAAGACCAGGTAGTGGAGATCGGCCCCTGAGTACTCGACTCACCATCCGTATCCAGCGTCCTCGTAGAGCTGACCCGTCGGGGAGATTCTTGATCTAGAAGACCGCCTACGTCGAAGAAAGATACGCGACGAGGCGACATCATCGAGGAGAGATCTTCGGAGATGTGTCGGGAAGAGGGCGACATCTTGGCCATATCGATGTCGTCGCTATCGCTAGGATACCGCCATTCGGTGGCAGAGTTACGAGAGCGCACGGGATGGTTACCCGCTATAGCCATGGGTGCTGGTCGTGGGGGGTGGGAGATAGTGCCGCGGAGTTCAGGGTCGACGCCTAGGCCGAGATCGCGCACTAGATCTTCGTCGCTGCCCCACTGACGGGTGACAGTTCCACGACGACTCCCGGTGCGGTCCATAGTGTCGGTGAGGGAGCCGAATTTCCAGCGGTGTTTCTTGACGCCTCGGTCTCGGACGAAGGAACCCAAAACTAGAGCATTTGCTACAGCTGTTGCGAACAAGATTTCCACCGACGCAAGTAGTGAGCGGTACTGCTGGGACCCGTGACGATCGATTATCTGCGGAAGTCTGTAAAGCGTAATACCAGCAGGTATCAATGATCCTGCGAACAGCAATACCAATTGAATCTTCCTCTTCAAATTCATCCTCGACCCGATGATGATAGGGACAGGAAATAAAACGAGCAATAGATCCGTCAAAACATTGACGCTGCCCATGACAAGAAGTTGAGCATATCCTTGTCGACATTTCGCTCCTGGATCTGGTACCACTTGCCAGTAATGGGTAATGGGTTGACATTCTGATATATCGGCGATAATAACTGCGATGAATGTGACGAGTAGAAACCACCTGATGCAGACTAGAACCCGCTCGTGTGATGTAGTCCAGATATTGATTGTGAGTCTTTTGAAGAACTCGCTGATGGTGAGTTTGAGCATCCAAAGACTAGAGCGAAGAATGTGTCAGTACTTAGGAGGGAGGAAGCTTGGAATGCGTCTACTCACGTCGCGGCATAAAATAACCTCGACACCAAAACCAATCTACTCCCAATTTCTCGCCGGTAAATAGCTCTTTCCGAAAAATCCTCAATCGTCGCATTATTGGTCCCAAACAATAAAATAACATGAACGAGTGCCATCCGACAAAATAAAGGAATCAGACAGGCAAATGCCAACCAATCTTCCTTGAACAGCTTCTCCGATCGTATATATCGCCCACAAACTCGAAACAGAATGATAACGGCGGCGAATAGTGTACACCACCAGCAGACCAAAAGCGTGGGTTTGTCGTCACGAAAGGATCGAGCAGGAGGAGGCGAGGTGTATATTGACATGATCTCGAGATTGGAGCGAAACCACGCCCGTCTAAACCTCCGCAGAGGGTGAGACGAGCGAGGGAGTGAAGCTTTGCGCAAAGGTGGACCTCAATGTGTGACGGCGAGGTTGTTTTGCAATCATTCAATTGTACGTATTTCGATCCGGATTTCCCTGACTCCAACTAGACCATTGGCCTCGTAAATAGATGCGCATGGGCCGTCGCATGACAGGACTCGGAAGTCGAGTTTGGTGTAGTCGGTACCGGACAGTGCGCTGAACGGATGAGTACCGTACAAAACGATAGGGCTGCGTTCAAACGGTCGGGTCGCAAACTTATTTTTTATTATTTTTGCGCTTTGTATAACGTTCGGCAAAGTCGAGCAATGCGGCGGAGAATAGTTTTAACTGCAATTGCGATTGCGTTTGGAAGAGGTTCGAGAAGCTAGAAATGCTCCGGACTTTGATGACGGGTTCGTAGGAGATTTTTCATGTAACAAGTTTCAGGGTGTGAGAGAATGCAACAAAAATAGGAAGTGAGGTGGAAATGGCGTTTTGTCGATCTTGGAGAGAGGAAAAAGATGTGGTGAGACGGTGAAGGATGCGTACGAAGTATAGCTGCGGTACCTCAAACACTATCTATCGCAAGGACTGGTAGATAAGTCGGTAGAAATGGCACGATAAAATTCGGGGCTGATATCTGGATTTGGAAACGTGGGAGGGATTTTCCGAGCTTTTGAATTTCCGCAGCTTCCCAATTGGAGTAACTTCTGGCTTTAGGATATTTTCCTGGTGGAGGGGACGAGAGGAAGAGGAGAAAGATGAGAGGAAGAGAAAAAGAGGGGAGAGGGGAGGGAGGAAGAGCTTGGGGGTGGTGATTCCGGCAAGACGATAGGATTGAGCGAGGATTCCGTGGGGGAGGAGATGGCTGATAATGACAATGATAATACGTTGGATTTCGCCGTTTTGGTACAGCTTTGGTACAGCTTTGGGGAGCTTTCATCCATGGGATAGGATGGAATAGGATAGGATAGGCGTGGGGCTCTTCCCGGAATTGTGGGATGAGGAGGGCTGGGAAGAGGATGGGATGGGGAGGAACGGATTATCGTTGTACGTGCCAATCAACAACTGAGTGAAGTAAGGGTATGATACGAGAAGGTGGCGGTCGCGGTATCAGCGAGAGAACGAACTTTGTCCATAACCCGGACCTTGAACGATATGGCGATAGTGATAGTGATTGTGAGTGCGATTGCGATAGCACGAGATGTGAATAGGCCTTAGACGATTCGGCCTCGGAATGATGCGGGAAGACATTTTACAGTTCAACAGGAATTTGATATTGGGGAGGGAGGCCTTCCGGATTCCATTCTTGGGGGTGGCAGGCAGAATGCAGAGTGCGCAAGCAGCCGAAAGAGATGGGGATGGGGATGGGGGTACACGGTGCACGAAGACATGAAGAGCGAAACGGGAATCCCAAGAGATAAGAAAGTGTGCTCTTGCGTGCTGAGCGCTCTTGTGTGCAGCCACCGGCCCACCAGGGAAATTTGCTAGGGTTTGGCGGGTTTGGCGTCGTTTTTGACATTTTGGCTGGTTGGTTGGTTGGACAGTGGACGGGTGGACAGTGGACTCGGTTGCGTGATAACTAGCGATAACATGGAGAAAGCTTGCATGTGACCCTTACCGAGAGGCACAGCACTTTCCATTGAGCGAGAAGATTTGGAATCCTGTCGCCTCTATATGACCTCCAGCATATTCCAATAATCGCATTACCGATCCGATCAGACTTGGGTGATACAGAAAAGATATAAATGGAAAAAGCGGACAAACGGACACTGCATGTCTGGAGCTGAATCTTGCAGCGTTGTGTGGGTGGTACGAACGCTACCTAAAGTTTCCAAACCAGTCTGAACCAGCTCTCTAGGCGCGATGTCAGGTACAAACTCCTTCGTAGGTGAAAAACAACCAAACACTTCCTATCAAATCCAGACCTATATCCACCAAAGCAAGCTTAAGCAAGCTTGCGCACGCACATGCAAAATCGCTCAGATGAAGGACGGTGTTCCGAGGATAAGGGCCACCGCTAATAACCTTCGCTATTCTCATTGGGTCTCGCAATCATGACAAGACAAGGGAACCACGCGATGGTAAGCGTGCTTTGTTTTTGCTCGCGTGTCTGAGTTTGGGAGGGATAAACTTTTGATAGGAGGGGAGATGGAGTAGAACAAATGAATGCACGGCCCGGCATTATGCTTGGGGTGAGATTGAAGGGTTACTGGGTGGTGACCTGCGTGAGGGAGCGAGCGAAATTGACCAATTAGAGAGGTTTATCGACACCGTTGGAAGAACGGTAGAACGCGTATATCCATCGAGCTTGGCTACTCCTCTTCGGCTTGGAAAAATAGGCCGATAGGCTCTTCATGTCAGCAAGACATTCAGACAACAATCCATTTAAATCTCTAAAGATATTTAACATTTTAGGGGTTTCCAGATACTCTCATCTACCTATGTACTTCGTATATTCAAGGGTGCAAAGTCTCCAACTAAATACACTTTCGAAACCACAAACTCGGCTTCCTCCCAAATACTCATTTCTTCGTTCCGTCTCTTCCCCGCTATTCATCCGGATAATACCGTTCTACACTTCCTTCTCCGCCTGTCCCGCCAAATCTTGTCTGTCCGGTAACACATGTCTCATCCTTCAAGCCTTCACGGTCCAACAAATATACTCAACGGCAAACTACAAGCCACCGCATAGTTCGGCATATCCACTGCCTCCGCAATCTTCAAATCCGCCGCCACACTCGCCAGCAAATACCCCTCCTCCCTCGTCAACCCCTTCTCCCCCACCAACCAAGCAATCAACCCTCTTAACGCCTTCCTACTTGCCTCTCTCAAATCACTATCAATCCCCAATGCTGCGTAGGTTCCTTTCCCCAACCCCGCACTCTCCTGCACTGGCTCCGTCTCATAATGCGGACTCGTGACCCAACTTTTCCCCTTTTCTACACTCAGCCTCACCTCCGCTTTCATTGGGGTCTCGATCGCCGTCCCGCATACCTCTCCGTCTCCTTGCGCTGCATGCCCGTCTCCACAACTGAATAATGCTCCTGGTACCTTGACCGGGAGATACAATGTAGACCCTTGGGTGATGTATTTACAATCGATATTCCCTCCCGTCTCATACGGTGGAATTGTAGAAAATTCTCCCTCCTGCTGCGGCGCTACTCCAACAACGCCCAGAAATGGCCGAATGGGTACATGGATGCCTTCTTTGAAAACAGCATAGTCGTTCCCCCTAGACAAATCCCAGATCTTCAACGCCGCGTCCGGGTACTCGTCAGCGAGAAGACCGAAGCCGAAAGAGCCGGGGAGGATAGCCGTCCAGCCGTAAGATGCGGGTTTCAAGGAGAGGAATTCGACTTTCAGTACATCTCCGGGTTGGGCTTCTTCTATGTAGACGGGGCCGAATGCGGGGTCGCCTTTGGTGAGGTCGAAGTTTTGCACGGCGGTTATGGTGGATTGGTCGGTGATTTGGTTGGAGGCGCCGTCGAGGAGATCAAAGGAGATGGTGCTGCCAGATGAGACGGTTAGGATGGGTGGGAGCGCATTGTTCCATTTCATGTGCATGTGCGAGGTGTTTATATGGAAGCTGTGCGCCATGACTGGAATCGGGGTGGCTTGGATTTGTCCTTCTTAGTATGGCTTATAGAAAAGCTTGTTGTCTGAAGGAGGGAGCCTTATTTAGTAGTGGCACTAAGTCGATTTATAGATAGCTGTCAAGATAGACGGCGTTGACGTACCGGTCCGGTGTTACTGGGAAAGGCGGGGTTACTGTAGGAAGTGTGTGGGTGGGGTAACTGCCGGAACCCTTATCTTTCAAAAATTACTTCACTTTCTCCCCTGGAATGTGAAGTGTTGCTGTCGATCATTAATGAATGTCGTCAACTGCGTATGAACAATATTCCAAGGTTGGCCTCTACGTGATCTTCATTCATTGTCTGGTTGTGGTGGTCATGTTGAAAGATTCCACGTTTGAGAGGCAGTTTGCGATGATTGGCAAGGACCCCACTAATTTTTGTTTATTCACGGGGAAGGGACAGCTTCCTTCATGAACAACAGAAGCGGTTGAAGACGAGGCAAACTTATCGCAATGCTTCACCCACCTCACAGGTAGGAATATTGTTCTTCAAAATACTATCAACTCCGGGAGTATGCCGATAACCCGATGACCTGGGACGCACACTGCGCAATTGAATGTTAGGATCACACTAGAATAACCATCTGATACCTTCGGCCACAACACTTACCATGGATGCTCCTGAGCTAGAAGAAGATGTGCGAGTTCAAAGGGACTCAGGGCAACTTCTAGCAGATTTCGAAGAATCATTGAACCCATTTCTGTACAATACCGCGGCGCACAATGCCCCGATTCGGAGACGAGTTCGCATTTCAGAAACGGAACGACTTGTGTCATTGGTATTATCACTTCCACATTACAGGATGGAGATCGCCGCTCACCATATACTTGCAGCTAGAAAATTTTCAAGAACTCCCTCAGCTCCTCGATCCCTACCTACCTCGATTCGTTCCGACTCTTGCAGATGCACTGCTCACCTCCATTTCACGGCAGACGTCGAAACTTCCTTCAACCAACGCAGATCTTCTTATGCCATTGCCAAAAGCCATCTGTCGACTACTCTATACGTTCTGCAAGGTCAGAGGAGAGAAAGTTATAGTTCACTTCTTGAGTACAGAAGTAAGGCATGTCGACCTACTACTTTTTGCGGTCGAGAAGGGCACTGAGCCGAATGACAACGAGGCATGGAGTTGGGAAAAAAAATATGTCGTCTTAGTGTGGCTTTCGCAACTCCTTCTGGCCCCGTTCGATTTAGTGTCTATGTCGGCAGATGCTATAGTAGACGACACTCAAACTCGAACAGCTGGGCTGGAACTCTCGCCGGATGTACCTGCTGTAGCAATACGTGCCATCTCAATATCTCTGCGATTTCTTGCGGCATCTGGTAAGGAAAGAGATGCTGCGAAAGGGCTTTTAGTACGAGTGGCTATTCGTCGCGACGTGCAAGACCTCAATGTCCTGGACAACCTGATTAAGTGGGCTCTTTCCACTCTGAGTGGGTACGAAAAAGGTCAGAGCATTTACAGGTACCTTGGCATTCTGTCCTTCCTTGCCGGTATCACCAAAACGTCACTGAATACTTCCTACATGGACCAGTACTTACCATCTGTTTTCGCCGGGGTCCGTTCACTTATAGCCTCCGCAGATACAGGGACCTCAGAGTTATATGACTCTGCTGTCACTCGAGAACTTTGTATCAAAATCCTCCGTAACATTACGCTACTGGCTTTGCGGAACCCTGATGATGATTTTGTTGGCGAAATTGTAGATGACTCCATCCAGTATCTCTTTGATTGTTCCGGTGACGGTTCGACTCCTGTCCGATTAGCAGCGAGCAAAGCACTAAGTCGAATTACGTTGAAATTGGATGCGCCTATGGGTGAGGAGATCGTATCAATGATTATTGAACGCCTTGATCATGACATTATATGGCCTAAATTGAACCCACCAGACCAGCGACATGATAGGAGATTTTCTCGAGCAAATCTCGATCGTGTAAAGCCACAAGAGTGGCATGGGCTCATAATGACACTTTCTCAACTATTGTATCATCGGTCACCTCCGCCTAGTACTCTCCGCGATATCCTGGTTTATCTGTTTATTGGTCTGTCATTCGAGCAACGAGATATGTTGGGAAGTCCCATTGGAGCGAATGTCCGAGACGCTGCGTGCTTTGGTCTATGGGCTGTTGCTCGCAAATATTCGACGACGGAGCTGGAAGCTGTTTCTTTAGAATGCTTGGTGGACGACGTGGAAATTAAGAGTACTACAGTGCAAACTCTGGCAACGCAGCTTGTTGTCGCCGCATGTCTGGATCCCGTGGGCAACATCCGGAGGGGCTCCTCTGCTGCTCTTCAAGAATTGATAGGTCGCCATCCCAATACTGTCACCAAAGGCATTGATCCGGAAGGCAAAGATCTCATCACGATAGTTGGCTACCATGCTGTAGCTCTGAGATCGAAGGCAATCACGGAAGTAGCATGCGGGGTAGCCGAGTTGTCCGTCCAAGATTATGCTCATTCAATCATGGCGGCTTTGTTGTCATGGCGTGGAGTTGGTGATAAGAACGAGCGCACCAGACAGCTAGCTGCTGAAGCAATGGGACGTGTCGCACTCATGTCTGTACCAAAGGAGCAACCCCAAGTTTGGAGGCTTATGGCTTCCATTATAGAAAAAGTCCACAAAAAAATGTTGGGATTGCAAATACATCAAAGTAACGAACGACATGGGTTAGTTCACTGCGTTGCGGCTTTGGTGTCGGAAATGCCGGGATTTAAAGACAATTCACAGACTGCCATCCACAAAGCCATGGGAGAACGTGGAGCCTATTCGATCTTCGAGAAGATTTTACTACTGGTCAATCAAATCATTGACGCCAAAAGAAGCGCACATTTTCTAGAACAGGATCACGCCCGAATTGTTGAAGCCACTGCTACTTTGATCCTTCATACGTTTCGCACTTTTTGCTTCTCTGGATTGCTACCATGGCTCGTTCGATTTCCTACCGCCGACATGTTACCAAGGTTTTTGAAACTTGAAAGTACCTCTCAACTTCTTGAGGCAGCTTATAAGAATAACTGCTTTACTGAGCATCAAGTTGGACTGTTGGGTTGCGCTAATAACGTCGCCCAATTGAAGACTGGTCCGCTGCCGGAATTCCTGTCTAAAGCTCGCCGTTACTTTGAGGATTCCCTTGAAGATGGCTTGATTGAAGATGCCGATCTTATCCGTAATTGTGTTCGAGTGATCATGGTCTTCTCCGATAAAGGGGAACGTGAAGCCATGGCTCTTCGCTGGATTTCCAGCATTACTGTTCATCAAGGGCGGCATTCGTCGTGGAAAGATAAGAAGCGTGGCATCGTTGTGGCTATTTGGGCCGTCTTTTCACAGGAGAAACACTTGCAATCGCGGATCAATGAAAGTATGCACGAGAGATGGAGATCTACGGTAAGATCAAATTCGGGTTTAAGCTATGATTTGGACACTCGGATTGCACTACTTCAGTATTTAGCTGAAAGTGATGTGCTCGATACCCATGCGCATGAGTTCGAAGATATGGTTGCAGAAGGTCTGGACGATTACCATTTGGATCCTGTGCGTGGGGACATTAGCTCGCTGGTGAGAATTGCTGCTGCGAAAGCGGCGGAACGGATGTGGGATGAGTCTAGGTCTGGCTCTAATGGTTCTCACGGAGTCAGTGACATGGCTCTAGGCGAGCCCGATGGCTCGAGAATGCGAACCAGCACGATCGTTGAAAGGGTCCTAAGGCTTTGCGTTGAGAGACTGGACAATGTTCGGGCAGAAGGTCGAAAAGCCATCACGCCATTACTTCGCCCAAGGTGCGTAAAATCAGTTGCAGTCTGATATCCGTCTTTTCACTAACTGATTTTCAAATGCTAGTTCTGAGACTTCAGTCTTCCTGGAAGCTCCAGTAACGTCATACACTTACTTTTACCGTGTTTTGAACGTAGAAACAGACGGGCTGTTATATCTGGGGCCGGAATCTACTTGGAACTACGGCACCATGCTCGCGGGATACGTTACTTCAGCTTCTACTGGAGCGCAAGATGTGATTCGTAATAGCAGAGCTGCGCTGCTTGATTACTGCGAGGCTGATCCTGCGAATACGGATCGTGTTACGAAGGCATTGTTCGATCTTCTAATAGAGTTTCAAAAGAAGGATGATCGGGTTCTCATTGCGACTTTGGAGATTCTTGCTTTTCTGTTTGATATGCAGATCATGCAGACGAGCATTTCCGTCGAGTGAGCTTATCTCACTATCCCTATCCCTCTTCTCTCCTTTCCTTTCTTCTTCGCTGCTATATGTCACATTCTAGAGTCTAACATTCAACACTAGTTTCTCAAAACTCTACCTCCAAATACAACACTCGCACCACCGAAGTACGAACGTAAAGAAGATTGAAGCGGCGATTAGATGCTATGGTGGACTCTGCGAGGTCTTGACGAAGCCGCCGAGGAAATTGTTTAAGATGTTGATGCATCCGTATCCGAGTATGAGGAAGGTTGCAGCGGATGAGTTGTATAATTTGGGGGGGTTGGTTGAGAAGACGAATTGGACGAAGGCGAAGACGGGGGATGAGGATAGGGTGTGGGAGAGGTTGGAAAAGGATGGGGGATGGGAGAAGTTGGTTGTGGGGAGGAGGGGCGGGTAGGTGGATGGAGGGGAATGGGAGGGGGAGATGGGTAGGTAGTGATACTGGCGGGGTGGGTGTTAAGTTGGGGGGTAAGTTGATTTGATAGTAGATTGAAGAATGGTCTTGAGGAAGTAGCCATGCGTTGAGCAATTAGCATGGCTTGAGTAGGGAGCATGGCGTTGAATTGCTTGAGAGAGCTGCGTCTAGTTAGCATGAAACCAAAAATTAAGGAATATCATCAGCGAAAACATCGACTCCCAATCATCAGCTACGTGAAGGGGTATCATTAACAACCCGTATCTGCGACAATGATATCATCAAAAATTGTTAGCCACATGTTAATGACGGAGCCGGAAAATCATTGACCCGGCTGCCGACCTACACTCGACATTTTTTATGCGACCAAGCTCATCTGCGCAAACCACCTCAATTCAACCACCATATCAATCAATCGAGTATGGGTCGCGGAGGCAAAGTAGGTTGATCCAATCTGTTAGTTGGGATATATCTAACTTTCATTCTACAGGGAAATCGCGGTCGTGGTGGTGGACGAGGTAAAGGTCGCGGTGGTTTTGGAGGGGGAAGATCTCAGGGACAAGACAATCGAGTGAGCTTCGACAAAGTTCCAAAAGCGAACGAAAAGTTCGAGAAATACTACAATGGATTACTCGAACTCCCAGAGGAGGAGAAGACCGAGTTTTGGGCTGCTCTGAAAAGAGAGCTTCCTAATAGCTTTCGATTCGCAGGATCCAGAGGGTCAGTTGTTTTTCTTTAATCATGTCATTGACTGCCATTGACTAGTCTACAGCCATGCGCTCGCTGTGCAAAGACAGCTTAAAGAGCGATACATCCCTGAAATCTCAAGCATTTCCCATTACGATGGCACACCTGTCGAACCACCGAAGCCTGTTCCTTGGTACCCAGATGAACTCGCCTGGTGGATGACGACGCCTAAAAATGTTGTTCGACGATTCCCGCCCTTTGCCAAGTTCCAGAAATATTTAGTGTCGGAAACGAGCGTGGGAAATATCAGCAGGCAGGAAGTTGTTAGTATGATTCCACCGTTGGTTATGGATCTCAAGCCGGGCATGACGGTGTTGGATATGTGCGCTGCGCCGGGAAGTAAGGCAGCGCAGTTACTGGAGATGGTGCATTATGGAGAGGAGGCGAGAGTTCATGCTGTGTTGAGACAATCGCTTAATGGCAACGGAAACGGGGACGGAGATGTGAAAATGGAGGATGCGACGGCTAAGGATGAAGAGGAGGCGGATTTATCTGCGGATCCTAGTGATGATGGCAGAGCTACGGGGTTGCTAATCGCGAATGACTCGGATTATAAGAGAAGTCATATGTTGATTCATCAGCTCAAGAGATTGTCGTCTCCGAATCTGATTGTTACAAATCACGACGCGACCCTGTATCCGTCCATCAAACTCCCTCCAAGTGCCGAAAACCCATCCACGAATCGATACCTCAAATTCGATCGGATCTTGGCCGATGTTCCCTGTTCTGGAGATGGAACGACGAGGAAGAATGTCAATTTATGGCAGGATTGGAATCCCGGAAATGCTCTGGGTCTTTACATTACGCAAGTTCGGATCCTTGTTAGGGCTCTTCAGATGTTGAAACCTGGTGGACGAGTCGTCTATTCTACTTGCAGCATGAATCCAATTGAGAATGAGGCTGTTATTTCTTCGGCTATTGATCGATGTGGTGGACTTGAGAAGGTTCAGTTGATCAATAGCGATGACAAACTACCATTGCTTAAACGCAGATCTGGTTTGAAGAAGTGGAATGTGATGGATAAGTCTGGTCGAGTGTGGGATAGCTGGGCGGATGTGCAGAAACATGTTGAAGAAAATGGACCTGATGTCTGGACTGACAGATTGGCCGAAGGAATGTTTCCACCTGCTGATTCTGATATTCCTTTCGATCAATGCATGCGTGTATATGCACACTTGCAGGATACCGGTGGATTCTTCATCGCGATCTTAGAAAAGAAGACCGAATTCCGCGCCAAACCGGAGACAGAGGCCAAGAAGACTGCTCCCAAGCCGCCAATTACTGCAATTGTCGACGCAATCGAAGCAGCACCAGCTCGCAAGGAAGGCGAAAGCGTCGCACCCAAAATCGACGCCGCCGACGAGCTTACTCACCCGGAAACTGTCAATCTCGAAGAACTCACTCCCGCAGCCCGCCAAAACCAAGCGGATCCCTCATCCGACGCAACCCTCATCAACGGCACCAAACGCACCGCCTCAACCTACGAAGAGGATGTGGACATCGAACTCGTCAACAAGAAGATCAAGACCGACTACGACACTCCGGAGCCCACACAACCCGACCACGAAGGCCGCGTCGAACACTATCCTCCCCCACCCGCCGCCGAACTCGACCTCGTAACCCGTCCCGGCGACCAAAGATCTGATGCCCGTCCTAACAAACAGCGCAACGCAGGAGGCCAATTTGAAGAACCGTTTAAATACCTCCCTTCCGATCACGAGCAAGTGAAAGCAGTCGAAGAATTCTACAAATTATCGCCACGCTTCCCGCGCGATAGATTTATGGTGCGGAACGCGACGGGCGAGCCGGTGAAGACGATTTATTATACAAGTAAGCTGATCAGGGATATCCTTACGGAGAACGAAGGGAAGGGGTTGAAGTTTATTCATGGGGGTGTGAAGATGTTTATGAAGCAAGATGTTCAAGGCGAAGGTGTCTGCAAATGGCGGATTCAATCTGAAGGGATGCCGATTCTAGAGGGTTATGTAGGTTCTGAACGGGTCGTGCATTTGCATCAGAAGGAAACATTTAGGAAATTGCTGATAGAGATGTTCCCGAAGCTGTCTGGGGAGGCGTGGAAGAATTTGGGGGAGATTGGGGAGAGGGTTAATAGTATCGGTATGGGCTGCTGCGTGCTGAGGATCGAACCGAGTGGAGATGAAGATGGGTTCACGGAGAGGATGGTGCTCCCGCTTTGGAGGAGTATGCATTCGTTGAATTTGATGCTGGCGAAGGAGGATCGGAGTGCGATGTTGTTGAGGATTTATAATGATACGACACCGTTGGTTAATAACCATAATGGGGGAGGGACGCCAAAATTGGAAGTTAAAGCAGAAGATGCAGGAGAAGAGGTCGAAGAGAAGAAAGTCGCCCCGGGGTTCAAAATCGAGGATGGTGTGACGAAAGTCGATATAGCGCCAGGCGAAACGCAAATGGCGGATGAGCGGGATGGAGATACGGCGATTAAGGAGGGTCCGTATGGGGAGATCGTCGCGGGGGTGGAGGAGGTCGCGCATAAGGGGATGGATGTCAAGGCGGAGAGAATCGCGAAGGATGAGCCGGCGGGGGAGACGTTGGCTGGGGAGGATAGTGTGGAGGGAAGGTTGGGGGGAGTTTCTTAGAGGCTTTGTGTGTCTGAGTGTAGAAGCGAATAGGCATAGGGGAAGAATTTGAACAGGATGGAGAATGTGTCTCTTGATGTGATTAAGTGGACGGTGGGTATATCAATCGCTATGGGTATGCATAGAAGAACAAAAGAACTGGAAAAATTTGAATATGGGGTTAAGAAAATAGATAAAAATGGTATTCCTGGAAGACCTGTCAATTGACGAGAACTGTGTGACACAAGTTCATGTGAAATATTAAATATTTGAATTATCATTCATTTGGTCCTCCTACAGATATGAATATATCATGCATCACCATTGACCCCGTGAAGCAATTCCTATCAAAGACACATGCGTACCTGCCGGCCACAAGCATATTTCCCACACTGACAGTTATTATCAGCGAATACCCCTCTCACATCTTATAGCTAAACCCCGACTCATGCTCCATCATATCAAAAGCCGGCTTCGCGCTAAACCACCCCGCAAACTCCGTCCCCACCGTCTTATACGTATACGCCGCATCCTCCTCCGCAATCTTAATCGTTTCCCCACCTCTCCCTCCCGCCGCCGCATCCGCTAACAGTTGCGCATGGCAGCACTTCTCCAGACTCACGAACCAGAATACTGCGCTCTCGATCGTCTTGCCTACAGTCAAGGGACCGTGGTTTTGGAGCAATGCGGCTTTCTTATTGCCGAGTGCTTGTGCGATGGCGTGGCCTTCTTCGGAGGCGAGCACGACCCCTTTGAAGGAGTTGTACACGGCGATGTCGTTGTGGAAGGCGCATGCGTCTTGCGTTATGATGTCGATGGGGCGGCCGAGGGTGCAGAAGGCGCGGCCGTTGAGGGTGTGCGAGTGGGCTACGCAGTTGATTTCGGGACGGGCGGAATGTACGGCGTGGTGGATCATGTAGGCTGTTGAGGGAGAGGGTTAGTGGGAGCTATTGTAATGCGTGGGGCGGATTTTAAATTGGATAGGGGATGAGGATTTCAAGGATGGCATTGAATGTGAAGGGCAAAAATCGTTTGGGGATCGTCAACTTACCGGCTGTGTTTAACAATCTGCATGGTCCTCCATCAACAACATTTCCACTTGCATCCACGCGAATCAAATCCGAAGCTCGCATGAGAGGCCATGCTACACCAAAAGGGTTGACCCAGAAGCTAGTTGGTTCGACAGGATCCTGCTTGACTTAGCACTTATCTATGATAGAACTTATTCATAATGTGGTTGGGGGACAGCAAATACCCTCAAAGTGATATGTCCAGCAACTCCCTCGTCATACCCATGTTTGGCAAAGATTCGAAAAGCCAATGCCAATCTCCCCTTCTGGTATTCTCTCTCGGCGTATTTGTCCTCCAGAGGTTTGCGAGTAGGGAACGCACTCATTTTCCCTTCGACTTTGGATTTTGGCAGACCTGGCTCATGGGTTGCGGTTCCGGGTTCGTTATCTTCGTTGGATGATTTCGAGTTGCCGTTGGAATGTCCGTTCGAGTGTCCGTTTGATGGGCTGGAGTTACCGTTGGTTTCTTTGGGCTCCACATTGTTTCCCTGGGAGTCGCCGGGGCGAGGAATAGCCGTGGGTGCGCCGACGGGCTCGGCTGATGTTGGTCCTAGAACCATTGTTTATGTCGAGTGAAGTTGTTGTTAAGGAAAGTGATTTGGAGCTTGAGACGGCGGATGATTGAGCAGCTGGATTGTTATGACTGTGACGCTATCCGCTATCCGCTATCCGCTATCCGCTATCTTCAGGAAGAGAGGAAGGATGGAGGAAAAAGAGAGAGCAGAGGGGAGGAGAAGCAGATGGGACGATGTTGCGAGTTCGAAGGTTAAATAGTTGTATTTTTACGTACGAGTATATACAATGGAATATATAAAGGGAAAGGCATGAGATCACAAACCTTAAGAAACGCTCACAAGTTCAAAGTTCATTCGACGCCCTTTCGGCTGGATGCAGTAACCATACGAGGTAGACTTATCCGCCAATGTGGAGACAGTGGCGTCAACCGAGGAGGGGCGAGGGGTGCAAAAGGAGGGGCACGAGGGGGGGAATTTGTGGGGTAGCGGGTGAGAGAGTGAGAGAGTGAGAGAGTGAGAGAGTAAGAGAGTGAGATTGATATGGACCGGCATAACCGGAATTGTATGAGACTCTTCTTTGCGTGAGATCGTCCATACCAACACAGTGTTGATACAGTCAGTACCAACCGAGCCAACTTAACTGGTGATGTGGTGTGGTGTGTTGCGGAGGAAGAAAGATATCCGAGGTTCCACGCAGAAGGCGGAATTACTCCGCAGTTTTTCCATACACGTGAGCAGGCGCCCTCGTTTGGTTCTCGAGGCTCAAGCCCGCGTCGCGTCGATATTATCCATCGAGGTCATATAGCATTATTGCATCAACAACTGCAACTGCATAGCGATCGCGCAGCGCTTACGTCTACAATCAGGCGCTCCGCACCATTGCGGCTCCAGTTTTAACACCTCAAACTAACTTTCTCATAACTTTGGTGATGGGCCCAGGAGCATCGATCTTCCATCACCATGTCCTCCCCTTCAGCAGCAACGAATCGGCAGGCTCTGGTCAAGTTATGCGAAAAGGTTTTCTGCGATCCAGCTCGACCTAACTTCAATATCGAATGCAAGTCAAGCAGCGAACACCTGTCGGCATGCGGGGAACCAATTCTCAATCTCCTCTCCCGGCAGAGCACTGCCATTCGCAACCACTCTGGAAACCACAAGTTAATCTTACAAAGACTCGACGACATGATAGCTCTAGCCAACGAGAAGTTCTATGCTTTTCCTTTCAAAGATGTGCCAGCATGCTGGAGGGCCTTGTTTCTCGAGGCCAGCCTGCTGAAATTCTCTGCCTTGGCCGTGAGAAGGATATGGAATGCCGAGCAAGCGTCCTTCGTCGATTTATCAATCTCCGAGAATGCCATTCTCGACCAGATGGTGGAAGCTATGGACATGGCATTGATTATGACGGAAGTGCCAGCGTCCAGTACGCTCCAAGAAGCCATTGACCAGGCTTTGGACTTGCTACAAAATATACATATGGAGATGACTGATGAGCTAAATGAGCCAGTGACGAAGCGGCGGAAAATGTCTCCTTCTACGAAAGGCTATGCCACTGATCTGTTCCCATCTTCGACAGTTGCGCCGCCTGCTCTATCGCATCCAATCCCTCGCGCTAACTGTTTGTCCTTCGACGCCTTCGAAAAATATATGCACCACCCGAGCAAGGCTCATCTCGGTCCCGAGCCTCTGATAATTACAGGCGTCTTAGATAACTGGCCTGCGCATGGTGAGAGGCCATGGAACAAACCATCCTATCTGTTAGGAAAGACTATTGGTGGAAGACGGCTTGTACCTATCGAACTTGGCAGAAGTTATGTCGATGATGGTTGGGGACAAAAAATCATAACATTTAAGGAATTCATGGATCAGTACATTCTTCAAGAATCTAGCAACAATTCAACCGGTTACCTGGCCCAACATGATCTCTTCGCTCAAGTTCCTTCCCTTCGCGCAGATATCTGTGTCCCGGATTATTGTTACACGACACCACCGCCGCCTCATCCTTCTTCGCCACTTGCAGAGAAGCATTCTAAACTTCCACAACTCGATGAGCCATTGCTCAATGCGTGGTTTGGGCCTGCTGGAACAATCAGTCCGCTCCATACTGATCCATATCACAATATTTTATGTCAAGTTGTTGGTCGAAAGTATATACGACTTTATGCACCACGAGAAAGTGCAAAGTTGTACCCTAGAGGGGTTGAGGATGGAGGTGTCGACATGGAAAACACAAGTGCGCTTGATATTGGTATCTTGGCCGGCCTTGATGGCACCAAAGAAGAGCAAGATAATGCCATGCTTCAATTTCCCGGTTTCGCCAGTGCTGATTTCGTGGATTGTATTTTAGAGGAAGGAGAGTGTCTTTACATTCCCGTAGGCTGGTGGCATTATGTTCGAAGCTTGAGTGTGAGTTTTAGTGTTAGCTTCTGGTTCAATTGATCTGTTGAATGATTGAGTTAGTGCTCGATATCAAGGAAGTGGCCACGGTGGGCAGGTCTTATCTGCCTCCCGTATTGAGCTTCCTCAACATTAATGATCTGACGTCAACTGGTGGGGACGTGGTTTCACAGCTAGATCTGGATCTCTGATTTCGCGCAGGGAAGATTTTAGTGATCATCATCTCCCGCATCTTAGTGGCGATCTAGGTTCCACCACATCTCCCGCCGGGGAACTGCCGTGTGCGGGAAACACACATCTAACCAAAATAGATGTACTCCAAAAAAAGTTTATATGTTCATCTGTGCCGGATCAACCAACCAAATGTTGTAAGCTATGGTGGGTCTGGTTATGATGATCGGACAGGATACTTCACCATTGCTGAGGCTGAAGACTTGCATTCAGACATCTGAGTTCATGGTTGAACTCTGAAATGGTTGGTGCTTTACTTCAATTCATCCAATTCCGGATCCCAATGATGTAAGTTGACCAGAGGTGTTTCTTCTATTTCAGCCCTTCGTCCTCCGGGGTAGAAACGATACCGGTTCTCCTCCCTGTTAGAAACCGTATTATATCTTCACTTTACACAATCCTCTTCCTAGCGACTTTGAAAATGGCTTCACCGTGTGAATTCGTCGTGCATGAACACACGATACCAGCTCAACACATCCGTGAATACGATCACGGAGTCGCAGACGAAAATGAAGATTACTACATCCACATCAAACAATATTCCCCGAAGCTTGATCGTCAACCTCAAGAAGACGATGTCACAATCATCGCAGCTGCTGGGATCGGCATGGTGAA
The DNA here is from genome assembly GCA_002946425.1 of Rutstroemia sp. NJR-2017a BBW. NCBI lineage: Eukaryota > Fungi > Ascomycota > Leotiomycetes > Helotiales > Rutstroemiaceae > Rutstroemia > Rutstroemia sp. NJR-2017a BBW. The sequence goes on from NJPT01000031.1 coordinate 54,339, forward strand.
AGAAATCTACGAACCTTTCTTTCAAGTCCTAACATCTAAATGTATGGCCAGAGGCGTATTCATTCGAAACGTCTGGATAGCAGACGTGGGCTGTGTGGGAAAAAGCGCCATCGTGAATGCCAAAAACTTAAGCCATGATCAAAACTGGTTCGACCACTCAAGAGACCTTCTCGCCATGGTCAATCATTTCCGGAAACAGATTCCGAGACCAATTGTCGGATTTGGACATTCAATGGGTGGTTGTCAAATCGCTCACCTGGCAACCTTACATCCGAATCTTTTCCACTCTCTTATTCTAATCGAACCAGCTATTTGGCGCGGGCTGGCACCTCCGGCTGCGCTGACGAACGCGAAGGTTATGAGTCGGAGAAAGGAATACTGGCCTACGCGGGCGGAAGCAGAAAAGGGTCTTATGCAGAATCCGTTTTTTAAGAACTGGCACCCACGAGTGAAATCTCTGCTTGTCGAAAATAGTTTTGCGAAACCGGAACAATTGCCTATCGCCACACCCAAGGGAGATGAGAAAGCTACAGACCCAGTGGTATTCACTACTCCAAGAACAATGGAGGTAGCGTTGTCTCTACGGCCGAATTACTCCGTTGATAGTCCTTCTGAGGACCTTAAAAGGGATCGTGTGTCTGCTCCGGATGTTGACCCTGATGCAAGGATGAACTTCCCTTTCTACCGCGGCGAACCGATCGCAATGCTTAAGGCACTGCCGAAGCTAAGACCGAGCGTTTGTTACATTGCAGGCGATAAATCGCATATGTGTTGGCCGGAAGTACGTCACGAGCGACTGGCAATCACCGGAACAGGAGTAGGAGGGAGTGGAGGTGCGAAGATGGGGAGAGTGGTGGAGAGGATGGTTGAGGGGGGAAATCATTACCCGCTTTTTGACGAGGTGGGAATGGAAGCGGTGGGAGGTTTTGCGGGGGAGTGGTTGGAGGGGGAGATGGGTAGGTGGAGGGGGGATAGGGAGAGGCGGATGAAGGGGTGGAGGGAGATGGGCGTGGAGGAGAAGGTTAAGGTTGATGGGGTTATGGTGGAGGCGTTGGGGGAGTGGCATCCGAAGAAGAAACCAGATATTGTAGCGTTGGTGAAGGCACGATTGTAGGTTTTGGGGTGGAGGGTGTTTATCGAATGAATCGATCATTAAGTAATTATAGAGGTTCATCCTAGTCTTATGCAGTGTCTACCTGCAATATGACTAAGTATATTGCGCTAACCTGGACAAGGTCTTAATTGATCTAGTTATATCTGCCTCCGCATATTCGCATTCTACCCTAGACCGGATTTCTACAACTCAAGTCAACTTTATTGGATTATCAACAGAGCGAGCCGCGAGAGTGGCCTGGTGTCATAAAAAAATATGCGGGGTAAGACAGACTAGGCTGTATCCTAACTGCAGTATGTATGCTTTTAATATTGATAAACCCTACTGAGGTAATTGAGTTATGATGGATAAAGATATCTGTCCAGGCATAATCTAGCATAAAGGTCTAACGCTCTGACAAAGTCAATGCAACATGGCCCTCGGGCAACGTCGGGCGATACAGTATGCAGGCAAGGTGGGTTGCTACATGATATGGCATTATATGCTTTCAACAAATGCCTGAATCTTACCACCTCTCGTGGTATAAATACCTCCTTGCTCACCAGATCTATCCGATCATTCACAAACAAAACATACTGATCAAAATCCCAAGCACTTGCTCAACCGACTGCACATCACTCCTCAAACCCTCCCCTTCAAAACCACATTCCAACACTGCCCCATCATGTTAATCCTCATCGCCGGAATCACAGGAACAGTCGGTCTTCCCTGCGCTGCCTACGCCATTACCCACGGCCACCGAGTAAGAGGCCTTGGTCGGGATCCAGAAAAACTCCCCACCCCTCTTCGAACCAAGTTGGAAAGTTTCGTAACTTCAAACGGAATCTACGATATTCCGGCCTTGGATAAAGCAGTTGCTGGTGTGGATGCTGTGATATGCGCGTATGGATATGCCCCGGAAGTGGTGGTTGAGGGGCAGTTGTTGCTGTTGAGGGCGGCGGAACGGGCGGGTGTGGAGGTCAGTGAGGGTTGAGTGATTTTCTTCGTTTTTTCTTTCATTGACACTCAGACAATCACCTCTAGATCTTCCACGCCGCATCCTGGAACTACGACTGGACCCGTGGCCAACTCGGCCAACACGAGTCCTACGACCCATATATTGCCTTCTGTGCACACGTGCGCATCAGTTCGCGCATCAAGCCTCTCTACATGTTCACCGGCGTCATCGCCGAGTGGATGTTCTCCAACCGCCGCGACAAGATATGGGATCGTGAGAGCAAAACTCTTTCGTATTTTGGTGATGGGACAGAAACTTGGATCTGTACTACAGCGGATGATCTGGCTGCATACACAGTCGAGGCGGTCTCCCAGCCGGGAGCGGAGAAGGGGGGGTTTGTGAGAGTGGAGAGTTTTAGGTATACACCGAGAGAGTTGGTCAGGACTTATGAGGAGGCGAGGAAAGGGGCTGTGAAGGGGAGTTTGAAATGTGGGGGGTCGTTGGGGGATGTGGTGGAGATGCTTGGGAAGGCAAGAGAGATGACGGATCGCGTTGATTTTGAGGAGTATGTTGGCTTGTCATATGTGGAACATATTTTGAAGGGGACCTGGAACTATGAGCCACTGGACAATGTGCGTTTTGCTAATGTGAAAGTAACGTCACTTCAGGAGTACTTCGAGAAGCATCTGGAGCTGTAGCGAAAGGTAGGACGTTATAATTGTTAGGCGAACTATACTAAGACTCACACTATAATCAGTTGCTAGTAGCTACACCAGCTTGGTACGATATTAAGTCTAATCTATCGAATGGCAATTGACATTGATTTGCCAGCGATATTCATCCTGATCACTTGGTTTTGCTTGCCAGAATAATTAAGCATATTAGTTACAGAGTCATAAGTACAACGTTACGTAAATCCAGCTGACGTTACGATCCTGCAAATTAGAATGGCGTTTTTCTGATTATAATTCGATAACTTACTGTACGCTATTTGAACGCTTAATACATCGCCCAGGATATCGGCGAGAAGTACGCTGCATGAGCCACTGCTTTCACGTACAATTCAATTTACAGCTGGATCAGGTGAATGGCTATCAACAGGCTGTGGTGGGGCGCAGCATGCTCCTTTCACTAACCCTGCCCTTTGAGAGAGGTTTTAATACTTGAGTAAATTTGAGATGTAAACCGTTGAATTGAAGGTCCAGCTTATCACAATCTCAATTGTTCCTTCTATCTCCACCTTTGACAGCGAAAGAAATCTTGCGCACACCCAACCAACTCCTTTAATTTCATCAAACATACACATATCAGCCATGAGTATAGTTTGTCTCGTTTATCTAGTCGCGATGGTCACCCTCATCGAAGCGGGCCATGACATAGGCACACTTGGCTTCGGGGGACCTGGACCAACAGAAGATCCTGATGCTTTCCAGCGCGCTAACATGTTTCCTAATGCTACTGGTGTCGCCAATATGGCGGCTGTTAACATGGGCTTAGGCCCAAATGACCTTGAAAGTGTTATTTGGAAAGCACACTTAAATGTCACGGAAGTTACCAATCTCAACTACACCACGGACATAGTCACTAACTCTGTGATTGCAATTGATACTGCTGGAAACTGGATAGAAAATTCCGAGTGGTCTACGGACGTCACTATTTACTTGTTGGAAGACAGAAGTTCTTTGGTCAACGGTCAGAAGGACACAGGCAACTGTTATGCTACACTGGGCGAAACATGTGTCAAGGATTACTTGAATTCAGGCTATTATTCAGCTCCCATATCTGTCGGCCCTACAAGAAACAAGACGGCAACACCAACACTACCATCGCCTCCAATCATACCAACCAGCTGCGAGCATAAATTAACAGAATCATTTGGCTCTTGTATGTTGCGACAGTCTCTTATACCACACAGCTAACTGAAGACAGTCTTCACTTCAAACTTCTCTGACGGAAGTCCATACTTCTATTGTCCATCATTGCCTCATAGCTCCACCAATACAACTCCGTACGAGGAGGCTGTTACGCGGGTGTGGCCTATCGTCCTCAGACAAACTCACAGTAACGGCACTTCCGCAATAAGTTTGACCTGTTTGAAAACAAATGTAACGACAAGTGGGAGCAAGGCTATCGGAGGGGTGCCTAGTGCTGCGGCAGCTATCGAGAGATGTGGATGGGCTGTAGTGGGGTTCGTCTGTTTTACGGCAGTGTTACTGATGTAGACAGAGTGAGTACATTGCGACTTGTACAACAGCTCAGTGAATTGAATTGATTGATATTCTTCATACAAGATGTATGAGAAGCAGACTTTGCGCAACCACTGTCATGTGCGGACTCAATGGCAATAGGTTTCTCAATACCCCTGACAGCGAAAGAAGCAAAGAATTCCGTGACAATGAAGATGGCTGAGAACTCTATTTGGGGCAGTGTCTGGCGGTATTAAGCTCTTAGCATACCGTTGGGTGACTGTAAATTTCGCTTTCAACCCTTGGAAAGACTCTCCAGATCATTACTCTCCGTAGCAAGCACGAAATATCTCGGAGCGACGGATAATAAAGGCCTTCTCTGAGTTGCTCCCACATTGCGCATCAATTCGAGGACCTTCAACTTGAACAAGTATATGCACCTGACTTCAAGGCAGAAACACCATAGGTCCACTCTGAGTTCCAGTAGAACTGATGACGGTGATAATCTCAAACACCGAAAGAGGTAGGGAAAGAATTATCTATCGAAGCGGAATCGTGGGAGATGATGAAGTCAAAGTGCATGCCGGTCAATGAAGCCAAGGCTAAGCCCGATTGGTCAGTGACTAGAGGTTCTGGATAAGGTTAACCCCGAAACCCCGAAACCCCGGGGCCCGGGCTCCAGCGAAACTTCTTATGGATGCAAAGATCAACTCATAATTCTCCTAGTCTTTCTTCTGTTTCACCGAGCAATTGCAACACCTTCCTTTACGTTGTCGATGGTTATTATTAATATATCGGAGAGGATCTACACGGCGAGCGGAAGCCGCGAGTTTTACACCCCTTGCCATTGGGTGAGCCTCAAAAACAGCACTTGTACAACCAATACCTGGAGTATCTGTGGCATTTGAGGTACTCGTACAAAGTGTACCCACCAAGTTATGCACGAATGAATATAGTAAGGGAATCCTATGAATACCCCTGAGCGCCATCACAAACGCGACTAACACTGTTTCCAAGGCTCTAGTTTCAGCACTATTCGCGCGCAAGAATGAATGGGTTGTAAGGCTATAGCTATGTACCCCTGAATTCATGCGACGATCATTATGCGCGTGAATAGGAAAAGATGATATCGTGTATATAGTTCGATCTCGCTATCATGATTGAAACTTTGGTCAAAACAGCTTCTTAAAAACAAACCAAGCAGAGATGAAGCGAGCCGTATTGTTGTTCCTTTTTAAACTGGCCGCTGGTCTTGCTGTTGATCTCAGCCTGGAAGCTTCTTCGACTACTGGCTATATTCAGCAAACGAAGCGGTTCGAGCTCAATTTCACCTGGGAATCATGGGCACCAGATGGAGTGCAGCGTCAACAAACTCTGATCAATGGCCAGTTTCCAGGGCCTGCACTCATCATGGATGAAGGAGATAATGTCGAAGTGACTGTGAATAACTTCATGCCGTATAACACCACAGTTCATTACCATGGTATCGAGTAAGATAGTCCTTTCTGAATATGCACGTTCAATATCTCAGATAAAAACAGACAATTGGGAACACCATGGTCAGATGGGGTGCCAGGGGTCTCACAGAGGCTTATTCCTCCCGGGGGAAGATTCGTTTATTCGTTCAACGTGCAGCAATATGGAACATATTGGTAAGATCCAAATTTATGCCTTAATATCAAGTTCTAATCATATGAAGGTACCACTCGCACTCTGCGGGACAAATAATGGATGGCATGTATGGGCCGATTTATATCAGGTACAACAACTCCCCAAAAATGTAATGCTTTATTCTTGCAACATACCTAACATGCATTGTGTAGACCCCGGAGAAATGCAGAGAATTTGGCCAACATGATCACGAATGACACATCGGAGCATACTTCTATATACGCCGCCATCAAATCCCCCAGCTTAGTGATGCTCTCTGACTGGTTTCATCTAACCTCGGAAACCTTACGACAGATCTCAGTTGATGCAGACATTGATGCTTTGTAAGTGAGAAAGCGAAATCGATAAGATTCAGCTGACCAGTTTAAGATGTACAGATTCTATTTTGGTTAATGGAAAGGGAAGGGTAAATTGTCGCGATCCGGGGTACTTGACAGAAATGGTCCCGGCTGCATTGAAACCAGTGCTTCTGGGAATGAATTATACAGCTAAAGGGTATGTAGGTCCTTTCAGAATTAGGGAAACGGTTACTAAAAAGTGGTTGAAGCTGCCTTCCGCTTCAAAACAGCTACGCCCAAACAACATTTTCACATAACTTCAGTCTAGTCCCGCCATCTTTATTTGACGAATGCACCGCTACAGACGCGGAGGAGGAGATAATAAATGTTGATCCAGTCAATGGATGGGCAAGTCTCAATTTCATTGGTTCGGCGTCAGTTTCGGCCCTGACAGGTATGTTTGTTATCCTATCCTACCTGATTGTGCGACTACTAAATCTAATTCCAAGTTTCTATTAACAATCATTCTCTCTGGGTATATGAGGTCGATGGACTATACATAAAGCCTACTAAAGTTGATGTATGTCATGCAAGGACTAGCTCGGGCAAACTCTCGCTAAACTTTACTAACTGTGAATATTTGTGTAGGCATTGACAATCAGCAATGGCGGCCGATATTCTTGCTTGATTCGTCTGGATAAGACTCCAGGTGACTATCCGATTACCGTGGCTAATTCTGGATTCAATCAAAAGATTGCAGGTTTTGCAAGCCTTTCGTATTCGAACGGAGACCCCTCCGTTACATCGGCTCCATCGATCAATTATGGTGGAATTAGCACAAGCACAGATATCATCTTGTTTGATGAAACCAGAATTGAAATGCTGAATCCAAGTCAACCGAAGGAGAGCCCAGATCAGACCTTTATCCTTACCGCTGGCCGTATTCGGAAAGCTTGGGAATGGTCCCTGAATGGCAATCACTCCTACGGTCTGGCTTTGGAGGCAATGAAACCATTTTTATGGGATCCTCAGTCTGCAGTCAATAGCTCATTGGTTATTGCTACGAAGAATAATACCTGGGTGGATATTATTTTCTCAATGACGGGAGATATGACTGTACTTCAGCCCAGTCATCCACTTCATAAGCATTCTAATCGAGTCTATGTCCTCGTGAGTCTTATCTCCACCGGCCGGCGGGCTCATATTACCTCCAGTCACGGGACTTTTACTTACTTATAGTTTTAGGGTTCTGGAATTGGCACCTTCAAGTGGGCTTCGGTGGCAGAGGCTTCGAAGGATATTCCAGAAAACTTCAACTTAATCAGTCCTCCAATGAGAGGTGAGTGTACCGCTGACATTCAAGCCCCTCATTGTCCCTGAAGAGACTAATTCATGAAATATCCAGATACATTCGTAACACCTCCAGCCTTCAAAGGTCAAAGCTGGTTGGCAGTTCGCTATCATGGTAAGTAGTCACACTTTCTCTAGAATGCAATTCGTCTGGGATCTCAAAGCTAACAACTATTGTTCTTCTAGTTAAAAATCCAGGGGTATGGACAGATTCTCTCAATTTCTCTGGAGCGCTTTACTAACGTAATAGGCCTTCTTACTACACTGCCATCTCGATCCGCATCTGACGGGTGGAATGGGGTAAGCGACGAATTGGATAACCTGTTTCTTGGCACCTACTAACTTACTTCCTAGGCTTGCAATCTTAGATGGAATAGATAATTGGCCTACAATTCCACCGGAATATGGGCCGAATGGGCAGTAGAGAAGTCTAGCGGATTCTAACAAGAGCGTAACGGGCTTTTCGTGGTTGAGCGGACTCGCCGGTGCAGAAATAACAGGCCAGCAGGAATGTCTGGAACTCTGGCGGTAATTTACAGAAGAAAAACTAAGAAACAAGAACCTTATAATGTCCTAGATCCATTTGATAATAGTAAACAGCCTCAATTGGGCTACTTTTACTACTCAGAAAAGTGTGGCTAGCGATGACTAAGCAAACCCTAGTCTTCACATTTACGGTTCGTCTCCGCCAATCATAAATCTTTTTAACAAAGCATCCAACTACACTGAATTTGCTCGCCGCAAATAGAACCTCAAATGCCATCTTGCGCAGTAAATTTCTCTGCATCTCTGGAAAGTAGCCAGGCTATCGGCTCTCTGGCCTGACCACCATAATACTTCCTTCTCCACACCATTTCAGCAACGAGACTTCGCAATGGACAAATTTATTGACGCGCGATTTGAACGCGTTGAGAAGGCCTTGGCTACTCTAATAGCTTCCATATCAAAATACAACCCCTCGCCAGCTCTTGCCCAAGATCTTGTGGCCGCTGACCAAGAATTGACTGACGGATTATCACTACGTAAGTTTCTCATTTTTTCATTCTACCGATCTATTCTCACAGCTTCCCCAGTATCGCAACACCAGCAAAACACCCACACTCTAGCCTCGCTCCAAGAAACCTCTGCTTCTCTTGATGCACAGATTCGCGACACTTTAATTCTGCTCACATCAACGCGCACTGCGCTCCTCGAGACCCCAGCTTCCGAGTTTCCAGAACACACAAACCAAGTCGAATATGGGGAACTGCTTAGCTATGCACGTCGCATCTCCAAATTTACCATTCCACCCGACCTGCGACCTGGAAGCAAAGAAGATGGAGATGGGAAACAAGACGGTTCGCAGACAAATGGAAGCGCTACACCTACCGTCACAATAAACACGAATGGGGCAGCAAATGGAAATGCCATGGAGGTAGACTTAGCAAACCCACCGAATGGCGCCAATCCTCCTTCTGCCGAACCCTCATCGCAACCTCCTCCGCAATCTCAAACTTCCCTGCCAGCACAAGACGTACAATGGCTCAACACGCGCAACGACTACCAACCCTTCGTTCCTTGGGTTCGAGAAGAAGAGTTGAGAAGGGGTGCCTTGAGTAGCATAGAAAAGCTCATTACAGCTGGCATCGACCCGGAAGGATACGATCCCGACGTTGAGGAGCAGAAGAAGAAAGAAGAAGCCGAGGAACTGGAGAGAAAAGCGGAAGAAGAGCGAGTAGCAGAAGAAGAAAAAAGAAAAGCAGCAGAAGAGAGGAGAGCGAATGCCATTGCTTCTGGAGGTGGACATCATGGTGGTAGCGGCGGCGCACCGAAACCAAAGGTTTTCCAGTTGGAGGAGTTTGACGATGAGGATGATTAGGAATTTCAGTTCAATCTACTGCTGGTAAGTTTCTTTTGCTTCTTCTTTGTTCTCGCCGCCCCAACAACTTTATGATGATTGTATCAAAAATCGATTAGTCTTGAAGACATATTCCATGGTTACGAAATTTACGCATGCGAGCCTCTCTGAAAGTTCCTACACTCAATATCATGATTCGTCGAAAGCTTGTGGAGCTCAGCTGACATTCATTCTTTCAATAGGATAACTGTTCTAGGCACCACGGGCAATACCAATGCGGTCGTTGTATCTAGACCATTTAGCCCTACAAAGCAGGGAGAATGGACAACGTACACCGTAGAGGCTACCTTGAGTTACCAGAATCCAAAATTTATCACCATATCTCATCCATTCATAAAGTGCCGTTTCATCACCTCACAATGTAAAATTCAGCTTTCATTTGCCTATCCCTTCCTATTAATACATTCATGATCAAGTATCTTTGCTCGCAGACGCCATTCCAATTGCACTCATCCCCAGTCATGCCAGTTCACATCGTCAAAAATTTCATACATTACGCACCGCAAATGCTTCAGCTGAGAAAAAATTGCACGGAATAAGAAAAATCCAGTTCTATAGTACAGCTACAAACACCCGCCACCAAGCCGAACCAAACCTGTCCCTAACTTTTCCATTTCTATCATTCATTCCACCTTACCCAGCATATCATATTTCCCGTGCAAACAAAGAGGTAAAATTGCCTAATCGATCTTGATAGATCCGTAAATCTTCTGCACGAATCCCCAGCTGGCGAAATATCCGATAGAACCTTGAGGACATTAGCAACAATTCAGAAAGGATGGAACATGATGTCAACTTACCCGTAAGTATGAAAAATAAGAAAGAAATCAAAGCACTATACCCAATGTAAAGCACACTTCCGGCCAATCCACCAAGCTGCAACTTCGTTGCCCAGTAAATAAGAGCATTTGCGAATACATATCCAGCTGACGCACCAGCCGTCAAGAATGCTCTCCAATGCCAATGGTAGTTTTCGCTACATAGCAAGAAGTAGATCATGAGGACAGTGACAGCAGCGCAGGTGATGATCATGAGACCGTAACAAAGGAAGAGGAAACCAAACATATAGTAGACCTTGCTGAACCAGATCGAAGACATGATGAAGTAGAGCTCGACAAAGATGGCACCGAATGGGAGGATACCGACCAGAAGCATGGACGGGATGGGTTTCATGTAGGTAGTCGAGGGGGGGATTTGGCGAGGGATTTGGTTGGTTCGGACTGGTGGTTCAATGGCGGGTTGACGGAATCCCACCCAGCTTCCGGCGAAGGAAAGTGGTAGAGAGAAGAAGAACCAGATCGAGACAATTACGAGCATGGTTGTGAATGGGACTGCGCCGGACGATTCCTTGGCCCAGAGGAATAGGTTGAGAAGAAAGAACGTACTGAACACAATACCAGGAACCAAGGTAGGTGTCAATGCGATGTTGAGCTTCCATTGTTCACCACCAAATGACTTGTAGACTCTGGCTGAAGTATAGCCGCCAATAAATCCTAGAATGGTATAGAGGAGAATCATGATGGTGCCCAAAGAGCCACGATTTGACGGCGAGAGGAAACCGAGAAGCGCAAAAGCAATTGTGAAACCGGTCATGACGAAAAGTTGAGCTCCATTGCCGAGGAAGACACTCAAAATCAATGGTCGGCTGGGTGTGCGGAATACATCGCCGTGAACCAATTTCCATCCAGAATCCTCTTGTACACCATCCTCTACAGCAACCGATGTACCAGAAAGATCATCGAGATTGATCGAGTCGAGGCGGTTGTAGCGTTGAATGTCCTTTCTCAATGTTCGCATGAGAATCGAGAGGACAGTAATAACCAAGAAAACCACAATGACTGCAGAGTTGATCAAGGAGAACCAATGGATCTTGGGGTCGAAAACGTGGAGATATTTATCCCATCTGGTTGCCCATGCGGTACTGGAAGGTTGCCACCAAACGCTGTATGAGTATGTGACACCTGTCTCGCCGGACTCTGAAAGTACAACTTGTGGACCATCCGCTCCGCACTTTGGCTCGCCTGGGTGGTTTAATGTCCTAGAGGATGGCTGCACAATAACGCCAACAACCCTCATCAAACCAGCGGAAACCTCGTGATAGTCGATAAAGATGTCGTAGTGGTTGTTGAGGTGCACTGCCGTTTGGTCACTGCTTCCTAAAGCAAACCCTTGACTATAAAATCTGGTTTTTGTGATCTCCTCCTCAATCAACTGTCCCGCAGGCAAACCATCCACCAACCAATTCATTGCGAAACCCTGTTGTATCCTTCGGTTTACAAAATGCGCCGAGCTTTGGTCGAACTTCTTCTCCTCGCATAGTTGTACGCAGGTTTCGTTAACTGCCATCTTGAGCTCGAACGGCGATGTCATGATTCGATCGCCGAAGAGGATACTGCCTAAACTTTCGGAGACATATTCTGGCTTCGGATCTGGTCTGCAGAAATGGAAGGCGGGATGATAGTAATCGAAGGACACTACAGACCGTAATTGGCCATCTTCGTACGAGCCTACCGGGGTAAGTCGGTTGACATATAACGGGACTTTTGCGCCTTTCTGATATGAAGTCGGCGCAACACCAGGGAGGTAGAATGCGGAGGATAGTTCGGGCGCAACGAGTAGGGTCGCAAATAACGCCGCAGATGGCGTTAGGTCTCTTAAACGCATATTGAATATGTGAAATCTATGGTCCATCCAATTAGCCACGATTCAAGTTGCGACGGCGTGTATACTTTGTACGAAAGGAGAGCTTACGTAGGTCCAGTCCTCGGGAATTTCTTTATGTAACAACCAGCATGGGACTGAAATAGTAAAGGTCCTTATGGATTCCTGTCATACAAATGCAAAGCTGGCTTCCTTAAACACAAACGAGGTATCAAGGAAGTCCGAGATATGAATTCGCAAGTTGAAACGAACGACTTTGCAGCAAAGAGACAGAAGCTTGGACTGACAGCTTCTAACTAATCTGGCCAAGTAAGTTGTAAGGCGCGGATAGTGGCAGGGGTAGTGTCCGGATCAACTTTAAGCCGCGCTATCCTTATCGATAAAATAATTTATCGCGAAAATAATCTTTGCGCAAAAAATATTCAACCTCTTAACCAATTCAATTGGCAACAATGGCTGCTGTTGAATCCTCCCTCCCAGCTTTACTAGCTACGCTCACACAATCATTGGCGGCTGCCAATGACACCGCTCCTGAAAGTGCAGTTATTACTCCACCCGCAGACGGAATATCTCTTCTCGACGTGAAGAACGAGCTGCTACTCTCTTACCTGCAGAACTTGGTTTTTATTATTCTCCTCAAAATTCGGAATCAGAAGAAAGGAGACGACTCATCGGAAGACGAAGATGAAAACTTGGATGACCTAGTAGTGAAGAAATTGGTCGAATTGCGAGTTTACCTTGACAAGGGAGTTCGACCACTTGAAGGACGTTTGAAATACCAAATCGACAAGGTCCTTCGCGCCGCGGATGATGCAGCTCGTCCAATTGCACCTTTGACAAAAGCGACTACAAATGGGGATGATGAGTCGAATGAGGATGACGATGAATCTGGATCCGATGATGATAGTGAAGGTGAAGATACAAATGGTGTATCTCTGAAAGCGTCCGAAATCGATGACCTTCAATATCGACCCAATCCGTCTTCACTTCTGCGACCTACTGCTGCCGAGGATGATACGAGAAAGACATCAGATGGTGTCTACAGACCTCCTCGTATTACTGCTACTGCTATGCCTACCACTGAGCGTCGCGAGAAACAAGAAAAACGACCCAACAAATCCGCAACGTTGGATGAATTCATCAATACCGAGCTATCCACTGCGCCACTTGCTGAGCCAAGTATTGGATCTACTATTATCGCTGGTGGAAGAAGATCAAAGAGTGAGAAGGAGAGAAAGGAGGATGCAGAGAGGAAAGAATACGAGGAAAGGAACTACGTCCGATTGCCAAAGGAGAGCAAGAAAGACCGGGCGAAGAAGAACAAGGCTGGTGGACGTCAAGATGCTGGATATGGTGGTGAAGAGTGGAGAGGTTTGGGCGAAGGGATTGATAGGATTGATCGGTTGACGAAGAGAAAGAGTGGCGGAAGTGGAATGAAGGACGTATTAGAGAAGAGCAGGAAAAGAGCAGTCGAGGATAGCCCGAGAGGTAGTGGTATGGAGATGGGACAAGGGTTCCAGAAGAGATTGAAGACACTGGATAGTGGTAGGAGGGATAGAGGTGCTGGTAGACGATGAGTAGCTCTCCTTTCGCTCATAACCAGTATGAGTCACATCTAGCGGTGGGATTCAATATAAGTTCTTTCGAGATCAAACTAGGCGGGTTTATAGCATGAATGGATTCCTAATGCCGGTTTTTGGCCTGAATCTCCATCACAGAGTATAATTTATATTACATATCTCATGTTCCGTCTTGCCTGATACTTGAAATCTGTGCAGTTCAGCAGTGAAAGATTGAAAAGCCGTGAATGATTGAAATGCAGTAGAATAATTTTTGGCACGAGACCGATGAAATTTAATAATAAAAGCAACCAAAAGTAATACAAAAGTGCGTCTTCCGGCGCCTTCTTGCTCGAAAAGAAAAAAGAAGAACCAAAAGAAGAACCCAGAGAAGAACCCAGAAACACAACCTGTAAGAGAAAACCAATGTCTCGAACTCCCGCCCCATGTGTATAAATGAAACCCCGCTACCATCTCCACCTCTTTAAGAGATACATATCCCTCAACTCTCTAATCCTTCCAGAATCTATCGAATAAAGTCAGCAAGGCTTCACAGCAGTATACGAGGGGATGCAACTCACCGAATAGCATACTCGCACAGTTCGCTCGTCGTTCCAATAGCACTCTCACGAACCAAAGCTCCAGTGTGAGGGGCATTAACCATCCAGTTATCCCTGATGTAGATCCCGACATGGTGCACACGATTCACGCAATCACCGTCCGTTCCCCAGAAGATGAAATCTCCCGCCTTGGCTTGAGAGCGCGGGATCTTTTTGCCGAGGGAGGAGTGGTACTGCTGTTGCGCGGTTCGGGCTGCGGTTCTTGTTAGATCATCATCCGTCTTGAAGAACAGAGGCGAGACTCACGGATTGTGTAGTGTTCCGCTTGGCAGATGGCGTATTGAGTAAGTCCTTTGTAAAACTCTCAGCAAGAATTCCCCACAAAACTCTGCAATTTCAAAGAATAACAATCAGCACAAGTTAATGCATACCGGAGCAATCGAAGCCGCCATTGCTAGGTCCATCGCATCCGCCTCCGCCGTAAACATACGTGATACCTTCTTTCTTGACCGCCGCGGCCACCACATCTTTCCCGCTTGCTTTCCCATCGTTGTCGTCTTGTTGCGCGTCGTTGTCGCTTTTCTTCACGCAGCATTGAATGCCACTGCTCCCGGGGCAGTAGCCGGGGACGAAGGACCCGCCCGAACAGCCGTCGCTGGTGTTGAGACAGATGCCGGCGGCGCTGTTGGCGGGCTTGCATGTTTTGGCTATGCAGCATTGGATGTTGGCGCTGCCGGGACAGTGACCGGCGACGTTGAAGCCGTTGGAGACGCATGATGAGGTTGCTTTGCAAACTCCGTTTCCTTCCTAGATTGGGGTTAGTATGCGGAAACCGAGAAATTTCGGCTGAGGAGACGTACAGGTGCACTAGAACATTGTTAGTATTTGAGCCTGGAAACTCAGCAAGTGATGGATGCTTTGATACATACCTGCAAGTGGATCCCCCATCCTCGAGAACAGGAATGGCGACCACGGCAGAAGCCAGGATGAAAGCCACGACAGAAATCTTTGAGAACATGTTGAAATTGAAGATGTAAGTGATGAGACCGACGAGAAAGTAATGTAAGTTGGAATGCCTGAGATGAGGTGGAAGACTGAAGAATGAATGAATGAATGAATGAATGAATGAATGAATGGATGATTGATTGATTGATGGAGATGTCCTTCAGCTTGAACGACGATTTACGATCATTATATCCTCCAGAAATCCCCTCCTCTCTCCGATCCAAAATACCACTCTCCAATACAAAATACTACGCTCAACATTACCATCGCATTGTAGGATCTTAGGCTCGTATGCAAAATCTCCACCAAAACCAAGCCCCTCAAGCCACCCAGTAACACACAGCCCTATCACCGACCACACGAATTGTTTTTGCGGCTCTCACCCTAAGGTAGTGTTCGGATGGGAAGGATTAAGTGATGCCTAGTCGTAATCTCATTGGTCTTGGCAGCTGAGCTGCGCCTGTGGCACGTCGGACCAGTACCGTACCTGACCAGGGACCGTAGGATTTGCAGCTCGCTTGGCGTTTGTGGAGTCCGGGGCAAGGTGGGCATCTGTCAAGTCTGATAACTCGCCCGACTGGTCAGAGAATAGCTAAAGAAGAAACATGAAACTGAACTATGAGATCATGACCCCAATGGCTTGAATTAGGAAGTGCAGCCTGGAATGGGCGACGAAAGTATAGATAGAAAGCTGCGCCAGCACGGCTTGAATGCTTTTTAGGTTGCGAGATTCACAAGAAAAAGGAAATCGATTGAGTAATGAGGAGGAGGAGCTGAAGAGGGAGCAGCAAGCCAGCATCGTGAGATTCGATGTGCTTAATGGAAACGACGGGATTGAGAAAAGCCATCTAGCCCAGCAAGATTCAGGCAGCGAAGGTGCAGAATAACGAGATTAAAATTTTAGGAAACCAAACTGTCTGCTTATAACGAACAGCAGCCAAGAATTAAGCAAGATAACTTTTGCCTGCGAGCATATCATCCATCACCGCCATAACTTGCATTGCCACCATAACTTCCACCGCCAACACACCTTTCATCGCCAGCATTACTTCCATCTCATCACAACTAATACGTCTTCACCAAGCCGTCCATCTCACCATCCTTTCTCCAATCCGCCAACAATTTGGCCCAAGCACTGGCACCAGAACCATACGGCGCGTTCTTCCCAAACTCTGGGTGCTTACCCACATGTCCCTCGCCATTGAAATAACCCGGCGTACACTGCATGAAATAAGTCACCATCGGCCCAGCGCCAGTGAGAATATCCTTCACCCATTTCTCCTCGGCTTCCTTGCTAGGCTCTACAGCTTTGATGCCTTTGCTCTTACACTGCGCAATAATATATGCCGTGTGTTGAGACTGGCGTGTCAAGGTATACATGAAATTGGCCGAGACACCGGATTGTGTGGTGCCGAAAAAGAAGTAGTTGGGAAAACCGGCCGTTTGAAAACCGTGGAAGGTAGAAGGACCCCTTTTCCACTTGTCATCCAGAATCTGCCCGTCGCGGCCGATGACCGTGATACCTGAGCGGCGTTGGTATGCGGTGGTGACTTCGAATCCGGTGGAGTAGATGAGCACATCAACGGGGTATTCTTGGCCATTGAAGACAGCACCTCTTTGGGAGACTCGGTCGACACCCTTTCCGTTGGTGTCGACCAGCTGAACGTTATCTCGATTGAAGAGCTGCAGATATTCGTCATGGAAACAAGGGCGCTTGCACATAGATGAATACCATGGTTTGAGCTTCTCTGCAGTCTCCTTGTCCTCAACCAGTTCATCAACACGAGCACGGATTCGCTCCATTAGTGCAAAATCTGCCATCATCATCATTTGTCCCAGTTTGGCTTGGTCTTCGCCAGCACCGTCCTTGCCCATAATGGACGTAGCAGGATTTTGTGTCCAACCGTCCTGAACAAGATCAACCTTTTGACAACGGTTGGAAATTTGATCATTGAAGTTTTCCATTCGATCTTCTTGCCATCCAGGTTTGAGAGAAGAGCGGAATTCCGGAGGTGTGGGCTTGTTGTTGCGAACATTGATAGTTGACGGAGTGCGTTGAAAGATGTAAACATGCTTTGAGTGGTTTGCCAAGTGAGGTAACATTTGGACGGCGGTTGCACCAGTGCCAATAACTCCCACCCGCTTATCAGCCAGCTTGTGAAGGTTGCCATTGACGTCACCGCCTGTGACACCGTAGTCCCAACGTGATGTATGGAAAGACTTTCCTCCAAAGAGCTCCATTCCTTCGAGACCTGGAAGCTTCAACTTGTGCAAAATACCGGTAGCAGTAATGACGAAATTTGCACGGAAAACATCATCACGATTCGTGTCGACAGTCCAGGAAAGTGCCGATTCTTCCCACTTCATCCGCTTAACTTCAGTGGAGAAGATGGTCTTTGGTGCCAGGTCGTACTTCTGCACAAGCATCTGAATGTGTTTATGAATCTCCGTAGTTCGAGCATACTTCTCGGTTGGAACATAACCAAGCTCCTCAAGGAGCGGTAGATATATGTACGACTCAATGTCACATTGTGCGCCTGCAAATAAGTCCAAGTTAGCATGGCAGCTTGTATTTCTTTGACGAGAAATTACAAACCAGGATATTGATTCCAGTACCATGTACCTCCATAATCACCACCCTTCTCGAGGATAAGGAAGTTAGTGACGCCTTTCTGAGCAAGACGTGCAGCAGCCAACAATCCACCATAACCGCCACCCACAATCAAGACTTCAGTATCAGCAATGATTGGATCACGCTTAACGTTTGCATCGACCAAAGTATCGGCTTGAAAACGTCCGAATTCTCCTACTGGTTCTTTGTACTGTGTGAGACCATCATCACGAAGTCTCTTCTCACGTTCAACGTGATACTTCTGTGCCAAAGTCTGAGGATCAAGGGCGGAAATGGGGAGCTCAGGAAGGGTTGCTATGCTAGTCGCCATTTTGAGTTGATGGATTGAGGATATTCCAGGAAGTGGAAAAAGATATTTAGAGTGTCTGAAAGGGCGTTGCAGTGCTTGGTAAGATGTGGAATGGAAAGAAGCCTGAGCCTGGGCAGATAGAAGGAAGATTGATGTGGTTGTGGAAGTGAAGAGAGATAGCTGACAGTGGAAACAAGCTACATCTTTATAGACGAGCGAAGACGGCGAGACAGATCAACTAGATCATCAAGTCAGTCAACATTCACCACGAACACCTGATTTCAGCTCTCGAAGTTGTGTCTAATGTTCAAATCGGGTAGTCGTCGTGAGTGTGCTGCAAAGTTCAACTTGAGATACTTCAACCACATGTTTCGTGTTTCACCACAAGTGTAGCTCTTGCTGTATTTGTGCTTTTTGCTTCAGAAACGGACAACTATCGCGGAGAATTGTGCACGACATTTATGAGTTTTGTCCGTTGTTTCACTTAATCCCAAGCGTTGATCCCATTGTTCTGGGTAAAACTTCAAGGCAGGAACATTACTGACGGCTACCTTCAGCTCAAACCTGAGACATGGAAGTTAGGAAGAATGTTCCTTCCTTCCGAAAATCCTGGGGCAGACGATTGATCATAAACTCGGGCTCAAAGGATTCGTCGGGGTAGAATTATAGTATCACAGAGACGGGCCACAGCATCGTTGCCGACCCATGTCTCATTCCAAACCGATAAATTTCCCGGATCGGGGTAACGGCTGCACAGAAGACAGCATAACGGGAAGTCAGACCCCACTGGAGAACAGCTAAGACACCACTAATATAGATATCAAAGTATCCGACTGAGGAAATACCCCACCATCCAACTTGCAATCTGCACGAGGACGAATCAAGACGAGGATGAGATTAAAACTTCAGATCCTAGGCAGATGGTGTATAGTTTCTGTGCATGAAAGTCATTGGTAGAGTGACATTATCTGATACATACATGATAAATCCAATTGTCTTATGCATTGAGGAGACCGACGGTCCACTCGGTAATCTTCTCGACACCATGTCGGTTGATCGCACTGATGGGTATAACCTCCACTTTTCCTGTCCAAGCGTTCTTCTGTCCGGAAGGATGCTCTGCTTTGCCGGAGGCGATCTCCCCTAGGTACGACTTCAATCTTTCGAAGTTGTCTTGAGTGTTAGGCTTATCCGCTTTGCTCGCAACCACAAACCATGGTTTATTGACGATCGATGGTATTTGAGGTGCAAGAGGATTCTCAAAGGTCGGCCCGGAAGGAATGATAATGGTCTCGGAACGATTTTCCAAGGCATCCTCTACCGATGTGAACGGCGTCCAATGCACAATCGGTTCTACCTTCTCCCTTTCCTCTTGAACCTTCATTCGCTCGTATTCCCCAAGCTCTTTCCATAACCCTTGCAATGTTTCGACGGCATCTCGGGAGCTGAGATCGACAACGAAAGCCAGAACTCGAGCTCGTTCGACGTGACGCAGAAAGCTAATGCCGAGACCTCTGTCCAAATGAGCATCCTCTACCAGCCCAGGAATATCGGCAATGGTAAAATTTGTCCTTGGCTCCCCCGACTCGTAGGTAGCTTGGGCCAGAGGTCGTCCTCGGTAGTTGTCGAGCACCACAGTTCCAATATTTGGCTGCAATGTTGTAAACTCCCAATCTCCGACTCTTGTTCGGCTATTGCTCATAGCGCGTAGTAAGGTACTTTTACCAGCGTTGGGAAGTCCGACAAGACCAACATCAGCAAGAAGTTTGAGTTCAAGCTCCAATGTAATTCGAATTCCGAGTTCTCCCTTCGTCGCATACTTCGGCCGCGGGACGCTCTTTGTTACGAAATGCGGATTACCCAAGCCCCCTACAGCGCCAGCGGCCAGAAGCAAAGGCCTCTCCATTGGCACGGACAGATCCAGAGAGATGGGTCCTTTGACTTGAGCTGCAGCTAGTGCCGATTTTCTTCCTCGGGGCAGAGAAGGAAACTCGGCGGCAGCTATGTCCTCGGGTGTGATGGCAGGATACAGCACCCATTTCTCTCGACTCCACTTGTATGGCCCATCGAGTCTTTCTCCATCCGGCTTACCAGCTTCTTGCATCCGTCTCTGCTCCTCCAGCATGGCCGGATCATGTCTATCGAGCTCTCGGACAATTGTGCCAACCGGAACTTCAATTATAATATCATTTCCTCTTTCTCCTCCTTGTGTTTTGCCTTGACCATTCCTTCCCCTGCCTGCCTTTACCCTTCGACGCCGGGCAAGTTTGTGGAGGCTTGTTTCTCCCCGAACCGCTTGTATGTAGACGTTTCCTCCAGTACCTCCATCGCCTCCATTGGCAGGACCTGCAGCTATGTATTTCTCTCGCAGGAAGGAGATACAACCATGTCCGCCGTTACCCGATTGAATCTCTATTGTCGCCTTGTCCGCGAATATCGTTCGAGCATAGTCGGATGGTGGGGGGTTCAGATGAGCTGATTGACTGGTCTCATCGGTTAAAGTACTTTGTCTGCGAAAGGCGTTCAAGCAGATGTGAGGGCTCCTCTGGATTACTCTCGAGGTGCTTGTGAACAGAAATGGATAAAGGAAAGGAGTCAAGGTGCCTTGCACACTTGAGCAACGTGGAGCCATCAAAATTGAAGGAAAGCTGAGGCTTGAATTGCAACTTTCCCCTCATTCGGCCTGCTTGCTGAGCAAGATCTCGCCTCGATAGAATTCATGCCGAAAAAAAAAATCTCGGCCACCGTAAATAATTGTGCCCGACAGTACCGCACTTTCTGACCTACCGTAATCGGATTAATAGCTATGCCGAAGCTCCGTTATCAATGGTTTTCCTCGTTCCAACCTGGAATTCCTTGGGTCAAAATATATTCCCCCTTTTTGAAGTCTCGTTAAACATTTGCCTGGTGATTTTTGTATGGTTTTTGTATGGATCATTCAATGTGAAGTGTTTTCTCAACACAGAGCCTCAAATATCCGATACTCCATGCCTCGGGAACCTATATGACCATTCAAAGCTCCTTGCTCTCCTGCAGCCATATCACGAACCTCCCGGGTTTGTGATTCCCCCACCTTCGGAAAGGCCTTTGCCGCGAACAAGCGGTGTAGACGCGACTTTTGGGTATCCTTTCCCACCAGCTCCCGAACAGCTGCCAACCACTCATATTGAAGCAAAAGAGGAGAAGTTGTCTAGAAGCAGACAAGGCCGTCGGGCTACAGACATGCGACCTCCAGAACTTTGCACCTCGGAGATCCCATTGGTGAGAGGATTACTGGCACAAGATAGCCTCACGATTTTCGATAACACTGTACGAAGTGTTTACAGATACAGAGTACTTCGTGCAACGAGGGTATCTCAAAATCTATTACTCGATATTTACCCTGCGATTGGCACTATGCACTCCTGTACCCTCAATCGTTTTGCTCACGACCTCCCCGAGTATATCTCATTTAGTAAATCGCCGGCTGGCTGGCTATCTATCATGAATGAACAACACCCCCTTGTCGGTCAGTTTATCTTAGATGGGACCACGAGATGCGAGTCCGATCAAGGCATTCGAGCCACGACAACTTGCACTGTCCATGAAACTTCACGCAGAGAATAAGCCATACCAGAAACGGTGATGGGTCTGCATATTCCATCGTATACTTTCCGAATTGTACAGTAATCGTAATCAAATGGCAGTCAAATTCAAGCCCTACTGGAATAAAAAGCTACGCTCGCGTAGGAAACGTACATGCCCAGCGATTCTCCACCGTATGCCACTCTGCGTTGGACGGGTCACTGGGCATCCAAAGCTGCAGATTGAACCGATAAATGATTTTGGCGATGAGCGAGAGGGCGAGTGGCCGAGTGAACGAGTGAACGGGTGAGGAGGAGTGAGGGAGCGAGTACTCCGTATGGTAGGTGGGTGAATGGAGTAAGTAGCTTGTAACATATTTTATGCAGCTACGCCCACGATTAGTTTCTAGTTGCTACTGTAGTCCTAGTTCCAGTTCAGTAGTTTTTTTTTTTCCCCCCTTCCCCGCCGACCACGCCGAACTTGCATCAAAGCAAAAGAACATCACCTCACCACTCACCAGAGTCACCACATTACGAGTATAACCGTCAGTCAGTCTGTCAGTGTGTTTGTCCGCCCGCCCGTCAGTCGCGTCCACGCAGTCGCAACCAGTCACCGCTGGACTTGAACACGATTACGACTGAGGACCACTTACGCTTCTTACCACTTTATTACCTGCCTCCGATCTTGGATCACCCACCAACTCTACACACTTGCCACATACCCATCCCATCCCATCTACCATTCATCGTCCTACCACCTCACAACTCACAACTCACTCACCTATCGTTCACTACTACAAGCACTACTACTACCTATCAAACACCACCCACTCAGCTCTTACCACCTACCACCTACCACCTACCACCTACCACAACCACCTGCCTCCCCCCTCTAACCTACATTCGTCCGAGTGTTAGTGTCAGTGCCGTTAACGACATCTCACCTTTTTTTCCTCCTCCCGTTCCGCGTCTTTGTTGTCCCATCTGAACTGCTCCCAAAATCTTCTAAAATCAAATCATCCTCTCAGCTTCTTGCTTTCCTCTCCCATCATACCACAACTTCCACTTCCACCACCTCCTGTCCTCGTACACATCTCCAGCGGCCTCTTACATTACACTTACGATTGACATTACGCACTGCTGATCGTGGGGTTTGGTGTTTATAATTCCCTTGACACTGGTACTGCAACTGCAACTGCAACACATCGATTTCTAATCGAACGTCTTACCTTGAATGGTGCGGAAAAGTTGCGTAGCGTGAATCAAATCGTGCAAATCTGCTGCAGCAAATCCAACATAGCATAATATTGAATCTACGGAACGAGTCTGGATCGAGAAAGGGAGACAAGAAAAATAACGAGATCGAAGGAAAAAGGTTAGTACCAAATGACTTCACCTACTGATGCGAATACATCCATACTTGAGCTGGGACTGGCTCGACTGGCTGGACCGGTGCTGGTATCATACTTCGTACATATCATTTACCCCACACTCAACTGCATTGCACGATACGATACCAGCCAGCGAGAACATGGCATGTCCCCCCAAGAAACCACTCACAAACTCTCTCGACATATGTCTTGTCAGTCAAGCGACCTACATACTCTTGCCGTCCCCATTTTCTTACTGTGGACTGGACCATACTTCCTCTTCCATCATCCCCAAACATCCAGACCCAAAATATCCCCCCTCTCCTTCTTTTCCTCTTCTTCTTCTCCCCCTTCATCATCCTTCCTCTCCACATTGTCTATCCTTGAGCCTCAATTGACTCAAACCTAATCATCATTGTTTATTGTATCTTCATCCATCCTGTATCTTCAATCGTTGTACTCTCACTACTAGCTTCATCAACCCCCTCATTGATACCGATGATCTCCTTTATCTCTCTTGATCACAATGTTAATCAAGAACACCAGAAACAACAAACAGGTCAAGATCATGGATCCCGATTGTGCGATATGCTCTCAACCAGCAACTGCCAAGTGCGAATGCGAAGCCAATGGTCTTACCGTTGCCGTCCGCCAGGCTGAACAAAGGATGATGACGGGTCTATATAATGATATAAGGTATGTCATGTTTCCGTTGCAACTGTGTCACCTATTCGTCGCTGGGATCCTTGCCCACCCCCATACCTCAATCCTTCCATGATCACTTGATCATCATCTCCTGGATCTCTGCAAACTAGGTTCTGCTCGGCCAACGTCTCGCCTCTACATCAAGAACTGCCCTCAAGCACTTGCTTGCTCAATGACGCCGACAAATCTTGTCCCCATCCTCTCCACCTCCCCGAACTGTTATTCAATATCCTTTAAACTCTTCTTGACATCTACCCACCTCGGCCCATTCGTCAACCCACAATACCCCTCCACTTAACTAACCTCCTCACTCTGCAGAACCTGGGTCCGCGGCCACGCCCAAGATTATATCCTCTCATACTTCAGCGTTCTCACCACCCGCCGCAAAGAAGAGCACGCCTCACAAATCCACCGCATAACCGAGCGCGCCGCCTACTACTACAATGCCCGTCCGCACCCCTCTGAAATCTCCCATGCCGACGCCGAGCTAAAACGCGGCATCGACGAAGACTGGCGCGCCAGCGTGCAACGCTACCCCGAAGTCCTGGAATACTTCTTCAGTCTCGTGGAGCTGACACTCCCACCAGATGACGATCCCGGTGTGCGTGACCCACCTCTCAGCGCGCTGGGAGGAGGCGGAAGAAAAGCTCCTCGTGAGAGAGAGAGGATCGAGAGAGGGAGCACACCTGCTATCGCAGATGCTTCGGTTGACAGACGGCAGAGGAGAATCGGAACACCGGCTGGTGAAGGACATAGAGAGAGAAGGGATAGTGTGCATCGGGAGCGGGCAAACTCGAGACCGATGACTGCGCCTCCGCCGCCAGGAGGCATCCATGCACCGCCGCCTTCTTCGAGGAGGGTTCCGCCTGCGTATGCGCCTGCGACGGGCTATGCTTACGTTAATCCTTACTGATTGATTGATTGACTGATTTGATTGACGAACTCATGATGGATTGAACTTGATGATGGATTGGTTGCGAGTCTGTCTGATGACGATGATGATGATGATGGAAAGGAAGAAGGCGGGCTATAATGAATAAATGAACGAACGAATGAACGAAGAGGGAGGATCAATAAAGGGTGATAACGGAAGGATTCTATCTACATGTACGTTTTTACCTTTACATACTCACTCCTAAGAATGAATCAAACAATTAACAATACATCTCCTAGTGCATGCATATACCGGTGTTTTTCTCATTCCCATTTCCATTTCCTTTCCATCGATGCAGGTCATCACACCACACCATATCTCGTCTCCATGCTATCTATGCTCATTCACACACGCACCTCCTACGGCCTTTCTTTCAATTCACTTCATACCACACGGCGTAGCATGCATGCACGGCGAAGTCAAATGCTTGGAGTTCTGTTTCTTGGTGGCGGCTATCTTGGTTTATGTATTTTCCTGCTATCATTTTCATATACAATCGGATCTTATACCATACCATGTATATATTTTGTCTATGAGTGGAATTGGAGATGGTATTACATTACTTGACTTAGCTTTTGTTGAAGACATTCAAACACTTTACCTACCCCTCTCATCCCCATCTCCCAAATCTCCATTGTATTTCCGTTCTCGCTTCACTTGATTCCAACGCCAGCAACGTCCGTTGGACAACGAATAAATACTATAACGACAGCTCACAGCTCACACACAGAAAGCCGGACCTAAGCACTAGATAATACAGTAAAGTAAGTACATATAATAGCTAGCTAGTTCGCACTTTCCGTAGCCCCCTAACCACCCCTCGGAATTAAGACGGTGATGCAGCATGCACAAATGAGATTCCCTATCTGCTGTAAGCAATAGTTACATTACAGCAGACACGAAGATCAAAGATTACAGATTACAGATAGATGAAACGGATATGTACTCGTAGATAGGTAGGAAATTTTTTGAATGTCCTCATGATCTTAAATGTAGCCTGCCAGGTATCTTGTATATCCCCCAAGTACCGGTAATTTTGCTTTTTATTTTTGAATCGACCCTCGCCACCACTATCACATTTCAGCACCACCCAAAAGCCCAACCCATCAATAATGCATCATAAAAACTCAAATGAAGTAGATAAAGTATCAGATTTTTTCCACGTCTGTCGGGTAGGAAGAAGTTTCTTTTAATTTTCCTTTCCGTTCCCTTTCTTATTCCTCCTTATCTTCCAACGAAGCACCTTGAAGGTCCGCTGCCACGTCCGCCACAGCTCCCTTGATCAATTCGACTTCGTTGGCAACCGATCCACCCTCCTCTACCGATGCCGTGGCCTTCGTTTCACCATGGCCGTTAGTGGCCGGGGTACCGGGAACGTCTGGGGTCGACTGGTCTTCTGCGTCAAGTCGTTCCACTTCCTTTTGTGCTTTGGCGATGTTCTAAAAACGTTACGTTAGTCGTTTAGTTCCCCTCGGTGGTGTTTTTCTGACACAAAACAGAATATTCAAAAGAAAAAGGGCGGAGCGCTGTGGTGGAACTTACTCGTTTGGTCTGGGC
Source organism: Rutstroemia sp. NJR-2017a BBW (assembly GCA_002946425.1). Lineage (NCBI taxonomy): Eukaryota > Fungi > Ascomycota > Leotiomycetes > Helotiales > Rutstroemiaceae > Rutstroemia > Rutstroemia sp. NJR-2017a BBW. Next base: position 80,607 of record NJPT01000031.1, read on the forward strand.
TTCTTGATCTTCTTTCCAGTGTGCCAATTTAGCCTTAACCTTCTCAGTAACCGCTGGAACATCAGCTGCGCTCATCGGTGGGTCAAGACCCATTTTGCTCAAATCTTCCATGACAGCTGGGGGGCAGCTATATTTGCCGGAAGCAGGAGGGGTAGAAGCGGGTGATGCGGTTGCAGGTCCCTTTTTGCCTTTCTTTCCTTTCTTTCCCCCTGTACCCTTGAAGTAATCCTCTTCGCGGTCCTCCTTCTTCACAACTCGAACACCCTTCAATCCAGAATCATCAACAGTTCTTCCAGGGGCGGCTTCGAGTCCACTTGGTGCTTGCAATGGTGCTTTGGCAGATGTAGACGACGGGTCAAGGAAACGAAGGACACTCTCAGCAAGTCTAATCTCGTCCAAGTAAGCTGGGTCACTAGCTTCTGCGAGCAACTTCTGGGCCCTTTCCTTCTTCCTTTCGTTCTCACGTTTCTCATATTCTGCCTTTTGACGTTCGCGAGCCTTTTGTCGTGCGTTCCATTCGTAATTCTTGAAGTCGCGGACACCTTGGTGGTAGTCGTCCTGGATCTTCTTGTAAGCGACCCATTTGTCTTGTTGCTCCTTGTAAAGCTTGTCCTTCTCGGCCTTGAGCGAGCCAAAGTTTTGGTAGGCCTCTTCTTGTTCGGCCTTCAAGGTATCCAATTCAGCCTGAAGAGAAGAGTACTTGTCGGACAGAGCTTTGGCTTCCGGGTCGTCCAAGGTGTCTTGCAAAGACTTCTTCTTTTGCTTCAATGCATCAATGGCCTTCTCAGTCTCGTCAAATCCAGAGAAACCCTTGCGCTGTTTCCTCAAATTCGAGATCTCAGTCAGGGTCTTTCTCTCGTCAACGATCTTCATGTTGGCAGCATCGACAGCTTTTTGCAGGCGGTCGATCTCGCGGTCCAATTCGTCGACATTTTTGAAGCCAACCTTTGACTTAGCAACCTTCTGTTCGCTGCTCTTGGCCTTAATTTGCTCGTCGAGTTTCTTGATTTGGTCGAAGACTTGCATGCGACCAGACTTGGTGGAAGATTGTTGCTCCTTGATTGCCTTCAATTGAGCGATCAGATCGGATCGACGTTTGGCCGCAGGTGAGTCCTTGTTCTTATTTGGCTGGGCTACATCGAGTTTGGCTTTGGCGGCATTCTGCAGGAAGCAATTAGCCTTAGGTCAATGCAGTCTGCCGACGCACAGGAATAGAGATTTTCATTGTCCGGGCAATGTCCCGATCATATCTTCTAGTAATGTACATACAAACTTTGCTTGAGCATCCTTGAGCTCCTTGTCCGCCTTGGCCAGATTCTTCTTATATTCCACCTCGTCTGGCTTGGCTGGCTTAACATTGGCATCCTTGGACTTCTCTGGAGCCCCTCCGTCAAACATTGTCGCGGCAGATGGTGTAGCTAACTCGGCCATGATTGCGTGCTGGTGGAGTGAAGTGGGTGGTGGAGGGATGCGTTTAAAGACAGACAAGCAGTAGATCTATTTCCTTCCGGGTCCTACAGCCAGATATGCAACCAAAGAATGAGGGGTCTTTAGAAGGACGAGTGAATGTACAGAATTGTATTATACTCGAACAAAGTATGAATACAAGAACTGGAGGAAAATCGACCCGGGCAATGGCTGGGACTAGGACAAGGTCGAAGTCGGGGGGTACTGAGCAAAAGGGACAAAGTAACAGAATGCGAAATGCGAAATGCGAAATTGTGGTTGTGCGTGGTGGACAGATAAACTTTTTAGCTGCACCCATGCGCTATTTCGGACATAACCATTTGCACCCTGGATTTGTAGGATTTGTAGAAGTGATACGGCAGACCACAGAGAACAGCTGAGCTTATACGGGCACGCAAACAAAACTGTTAAAACCATTGATGCAGCTGTCAAACAAATTTTGACCTGAGGTAGACAATTTATTCTCAAAGAACCTTCTACCATTGCAATACTTTTGAAGTCCTTTGAAGTCCTTTGAAGTCCTTTGGTCAATCATCACTTCCGCCATCTTGCTTTATATCATATTGCGACATCAATAACCTACCCTTCCGCCAAATTCCGCATCCGCGAAATCGCAAAAATGGCCGACGATGAGATGGGATCCAAGGCGCAAGACGGAATCGATCGCGAGGCCGCCCGCCTTTGGAGATGCTCTCGAACTGTCCACGAAATGGTCCGCGATCGAGGGTATCTTCTCTCCGACGAGGAAGTCAATATGTCTTTCGAGGACTTTAAAAGAAAACACACCAGTGCAGATGGAAGCGTTGAGTATGTGCGCCACAGTTTCTTGCGTATGGGATTCTTTGTCTAACCACTTCTTGCATCTAGTCGTCGTTCATTGAACTTCTCCGCGATTCCCGGCGCCGACATGATTAGAAAATACGCCGATCCTCCCACTCCCCAGAACCCCCATCCTGACGCTCCTGAGATTGGCGCCATCTGGGTCGAGTTTTTGGTGAATCCGGAGAGTTCGATTGGTGTGAAGCATCTGCGAACATTTGCTCATCATCTCACTCATAACAACTTCAAGGCCGGTATCCTCATCTCCCCCGTTGCGCCATCCGGGCCTGCGTTGAAGATTATTCCTGCTGTCGCAAATGAAACCAAGCTCGAAGTCTTCGTCGAACAAGATCTCCTCGTTAATATCACACACCACGAATTGGTCCCCACACATATCTTGTTGAGTAAGGAGGAGCGACAAAAGTTGTTGCAGAGATACAGATTGAAGGATACTCAACTTCCCCGTATCCAAGTTGGTGATCCAGTTTCAAGATATTTGGGTCTTAAGAGAGGGCAAGTAGTTAAGATTATTCGAAACTCGGAGACGGCTGGACGTTATGCTAGTTACAGATTGTGCGTATGAGAAGGGTGGATGTTTAGAACTTGATTTAGGGTTAACTTGGGGAGTTTGGGAAAAAGCATTGAGGGTGGCGCAATTGGGATATGGAGAGAAGTGATCATTTAATGCAGGATGGATCAATTCAGACCAGATTGAAAGTCTTGTGTATGTTCTTCCAGAAATCCTCTACGTGTGTCGCGTGGTCAAACACGTTGTGGATATAACATGGGGCAATGTAGAAGTTCACAACCACGATAATAACCACGAATGTCGTTTATATACCGCGGTTTACTTCTGTTACTAGTTGCCTATCTAGCAGTGTCGGTTCAGTATTATGTCCATCCTCACCAGCGTGCTAATTGCTATCCTTATCCCAAGATTGGTTTTTTACGGCTATCGATGCGTTCAGCTATTCTGCTTGTCCGCTGACTGGTATGAAACACCTACATGTGCCTCACTTCACGTAAATACAAGTAGTAGAACCTGCATTAGATATAATCATGACGTCTTCTTTCCCAATCGGTGAGCAGAATCCCACCTGCTCAATTCCTTTCATCCTCTAGCAGCTGCCTCTCACCCCAAACCAACTAACAACACTTCTCACCTCTCTTCTCCTCTCCTCCCCACCAATCTACTCCTCCCCTTATCCACTCCCCTCCCGCTCGCTTCACATGACTGGAAATCTTCAAATCAGATCAAACAAAACTATGGATTTACGAAATCTGAACCAACATAGTACTCTACTGGATATCCTATCTGTCAACCAAAGAACCCCTAACTAACTGATCCCATATATGCACACACTCCTACTATCCTGACTTACGTTTGAGCAATTCCTGATACAAATTTCCCGTCAAGCATCTTTATCGACTGGATTCGTTCTGCATGCATCCATTAAATCATCCATCCCTCCTCTTCCCCATTACCCAATCAAACCCAACCTCATTTCCCCCTCTTCATCTTCATCCTCTCCAATCTACCTCCCCGTCTTCATCCCCTCCACTTACGCCAAAACCTCCCCCGCATACGGCTTCCTCCCATACACGAAGTGGAACTTCATATACACATGGGCATTCGGATTCTTCATATCGTTCCTAGGCCCCACCATCATCACCTGCGCCTCTTCGTACGAGTAGCCCAGGACACGCGTGAACAGCGCCACGCTGATGGGTTCGACGGCGTCGAGACATTGCGCTTGGTAGTACATGCCGATTTCCTTGAGACGTTTGTCTTTAGGCCAGCGGCCGATGGGGACCTGCGGGGTGGTTAGTGGGGGGTTGAGGAAGATGCTAGGGGGGATGGATCTTTAAAGGAAGTGGAAAAAGCTTACCTTATAAACCTGATCATGCACATCCACAAACCCCGCCTGAATCATCCACTCCTTCTGCCTCTCCGCCACCTTATCCATCATCTTCCCATTCCTCACACTCGCCTCATCAATCAGTTGGAAAAAGCGCTCCAAATGCGGCGCATTCACCACCGAGCCATCATCACTCTCAATCCTCACATCATGTTCCTGCGCCTCGACCCACCCCCCCTCCTTCACATTCGCATACGCCTGCGCGAACAAGCGCGGCCAGTCGCGGATCCCCGACGCCAGCACCCGCCAGTGGATCAGGTCGAACTTGCTCGAGTACACCCAGTCCTCCTCTGCATTATCGACGATGAACTTGCAGTTGGTGGGGACCCACGCCGGTTGGATGGGGCTGAGATCAATCCCCGTGACTTCGGCCGACGGGAACTCGTCCGCGGCTTCGATGGCCCAGAGACCGGTGCCCGTGCCGACGTCGAGGATCCGTTGCGGGTTTGCGTCGATGGGGGCGCAGAAGAGTCGGCCGCCGAGAACGAGCTTGAAGACGTGGTGTTTGAGGTCTAGACGCTGTTGCTCTTGTTCGTCGTTGGGAAGCATGTATTCGCCAGAGCGGTAGGCGTGGTAGCGGCGCCCGTTTTCGTAGGTGTAGTTTAGGATGGAGGATGAGATGGACGTGGAGGAGCTGATGGAGTCTTCATAGTCGTAGCTGGAGTCGGCTTCGCTTTGGGTGTCCTGGTTGGGTGGTTAGGTGGGTTGGGTTGGGATGGATGGGGGGGCATGTGAATAGTTGTGAAGACCTCGTGACTTGGAAGATGGATGGAGCGGAGGTATGGATGGAGGGAGGAAACTTACTACTTCGACATGCTCGTCGTCTTGGTGACCGTCGTTACCGGGTGCATTATCGTAGGCAACTTCACCCTCACCACTTCCGACTGGTGCGGTGGTTGTTGTTTGTGGTGGTGGTGGCTGGCTCGCACTCCCTGGTTGAGCAGTTGATTGCGCAGTATTAGTAGCTTGAAGGTGGCCTCCCGAGCCCGATGTTTCCGCCGCCGATGGTTGTGGCATGGCTATGACTTCCTTCCCTCCGATAAAATATACCAATAAGGTAGCTGGTCAATCGGTAGGAATGGTGTAACTTGCAAGGTACGATGTACAAAGCAAGCTATGAGCTAGTACGTACTGTACTGTACATACAAGAACAAGACAGCGTGCAGACTGGCACCGACTCCGACGCACTGTGACTGACTGACACTCGCCCTGGGGTTATTTATCAATTAAGCCACTAACAGTTGGAATAACGCCTCAAATAAACCGGTTGATACTTCGTAGGTACAATCAGTCAGCCAGTGCAAGTTGATCGCGTCCGTTTCGCTTTGTTTCGCTTCGTTTCGCAATTTTATTAACTGAAGGAGTAAGGATAAGGAATAACTCGACGGGATAGAGGTATAAGCGGCTGGCCGTGAAGAGGTATAGACAGCAGGAATACTGTAGGAGTATTTCGGAGAACTATACAAAGAACTACTCGTAGATGGGATTAGATTAATCCTCGCGAGGTAGGTTGGGTTACTGAGTAAACAGATGAACGGATGGAAAAGTCTTGATAAATCTAGTACATGTAAAGTAATGATAGCTTTAGGGCTAAGGCGAGGAGCATTGATGAATTATTATACAAGTAGAACAAAGCAGTTTCTGGCAATGCAGAGTATAAATTGGTCTAGTCCACGCAGCCAAGCTACGTACGGATGGACATTACAGACAATATATCACTTTTTTTTCCCTTTTTCCCTCTTCGCGCTTCCGTGTGTGGGTTTTCGGGGTGTGAGTTATTTAGTGCTGGTGCTGGTCTGGTGCCGGTGCTGGGAGTGGTAGTGGAGTGGTAGTGGTAGTGCCTGCTTACCAAGTGCGACGACTATGGGGTATGGATTGACGATGGATGGATGGATAGGACTCTGTCTCTCCCTGGCTACGTAGCTACGGTGTGGTTGTGCTGTGTTGCGGATGGGATGGATGGGATGGATGGGATGGATGGCGGACTGACCGTTTCCTTGGCCTTGCTCGATCTTTGCGTGCCACAGACCTTTCGTCTCTGCTGAATGATTTGATGCTTACCGTTCTTCAACAAATTCTTCCCGCGCGCATTTTGTGCAGCGTGCGCAATATGTGCAGTTTGTTGCAGTGCGCAGTGCGTCCTACAGACTCCTACGACACGGAGGCGGGGGAAGCAGTTCGAAAAGGGTTCTTACATGGTTTTTGCCGATGGAAGGTAGGGTATATGAGTGTTTCTATAGAAGGGAAGGCATGGAATGATGGAAGGGATCTGTCTTCATCCCGGTTACATCCCGATCCATCCCAGTACCCAGTCAGATTGACATCTCACCGTGCCATTCCTGCTGCCACGCCCTTTTTCTTTCCGTCTTCCCTCCCACTTCCACTTCCCACGAGGCCGCTCCAACTTTCCCACTTTCTTACTGTACCCCTATCCATTTTGGTCACCACGCCAATAGGGAGTGCCCCTCAGCTTGCCGCTTTCGAGGAGAATTGCCAATCGTAGGATAAGTTGCGGAAAGGAATGCCTTTGATGACAGGATAAATGGAGAATTTTTGCTTTGTTGTAAAATTACTCGGTAGAGACTCGGTAGAGGGGTTTATGTGTGCAGCTGGAATTTTTTGGTTTATTTAGAGGCTGATATAAATTTGTAATTGGGGTTTTCGCAGTGACCGGAGCTCTGTCAAACACTCGGTCTAGATGTAATCGTGCAATGAACTTATTGATAGCGTGTCCTCAAGGCTCAAACAGGATATTGTTCATCCTTTTGTTGAGATCTCGATTCCATCAACAATGCGCGGACATAACAAGCCGTCCGAATATGTCGGACCATGATCCCTTTTGAGCATCTGATCGATGATCCGTTCATGAGGCGTCCGGCGTCCCCTTGTCGGCCCCCTTGTCGTCCCGGCCCACGAAGTATATTCTTTATCAGTGGCTTGTGTCCGGGAGTCTACCATGGGCAGTCCATCCCATTTCTCAACACGCCTTCTCGAGCACGCAAAGTACAGTACGATCATACGCGTAGTCATGTATTCCATAGTCATAACTAAAATTGCACTCAACTACTCCTCAAAAGCTCATAGTCCGTGAAATAGTGCTAGCATTAAGCTATATTTGGTAGGTCGAAAATCACTCTCGCCGTCCGAAAAAGATCGTGTCCTCTTAACCACAAACCGAACAAACTGCAACCATTACTGCATGAAAATATCTTATACTTTGCATTCTCTCCATCGTAACCGTACCATCATACCACTTCCGCACAGAACATTTTTTTTTCCTGTTGTCAGACTCGAATCCAGCAATCGAGCTTGGACAACCAAGTCATCGATTGGTTTGTCCCTCACCTTTTGTGGAGCGCAGGAACCTATCGGCATCTCGAGACGCTGTTACGACGCAGATATCACAACACAAGCATAATGGAGAAGACCGCGGAATCATTGGCGCAAGAGGTTGCAGCCATGAGAGAAATGCTGTCCAAGGTCAGCACGGCGATAGATGTATATGCCGAGACCGCGACCAAGAATCTGGGACGAAAAGATGTCAGATCCCGGGGGGAGGATAGTGAGAAGCACGTCGACCTTTTCATGGCCACGTCAAAACTCATGAGCACGGTTCGGGGGCCGGTGGACATGGTTTTCTCCAATTTTGAAAATGTGAGAGGATTTTTTGATACTTTGATCTGTGATCGTCATGAATGTATTACGGGTGGATAGAATTGGATATGAGTGGCTGGGGAACATTTCAACTAAGTTTTAATCACGTGAAAATAGTCAGTGCATTCAGGAAGTTTAAGAGCCGTTTTGGAGATGGGCGTCTTTGATGCTTTGCCGCAGGATGGATCTTCTGCTAGTGCTACTACTCTTGCGGAGAAATTGGGAGCGGAGAAGGATATCTTGGGTAGGTTTGGAACGAATTCTGTCACTCTTCTTGGTGATTGGTCAGCTGACTGGATACGATCAACAGTGCGCCTCATGAGAGTCCTCACTCCGCTTGGTCCTTTTGAAGAAGTCGGAGAGGAAGAATATAAGCATACACCATACTCGATGGTCTATCTGGTTCCTGAAATCCGGGGAATCTTCAAACTAATGTTGGTTATCATTTTCCCTCACACCCGAGGTCCGCTCTAACAGACATTTGTAGGTACGATGAGTACAACCTTGCTAATGCTCGCATGTACGAGTGGTTCCGTAACTCTGGCTTCAAGAGCCCAGATGATCATCTCAACAACCCCTATTGCTATGCCCATCAAACTGGAGACAAGAATATGTGGGAGTATATTGGATCATTCCCTGGTCGATTCGAGAACCTGAACCTTGCCATGATTGCACAGACTGAAGCAACAAAGTGGACAGCAGGTGTATTCCCATTCACAGAGGAGTTGAGCAAGCTGCAATCAGATGATGAAACTGTGTTGGTCGTCGATATTGGCGGTGGAAGCGGACATGTGACGAAGCAGATAAAGGAGTTCGCTGATGGTATCCCTGGCCAAATTGTTTTGCAAGAACGACCTGAGGTTATCGAATCCATAGGTGATAAACTTCATGAAATCAAGAAAATGGAGTATGACTTCTTCACACCCCAACCCTTGAAAGGTAATATCCCCCAAGAGGAATCCATCTTCCACATCCGGACTGACGTGCTTCAGGAGCCGCAATATACTACATCCGTAGATGTCTCCACGACTGGCCTGATGATGATTGCGTAAAGATTCTCACGCAGATCGCTGGTGCAATGGAACCCGGCAAATCAAGATTGGTCGTCTCGGAGATCGTCATCCCACCAACGGAAGCCGATGTCGAGACTGCATGGATGGACATAACCATGATGGTGTTGACTGGTCGTGAAAGAACCGAGAAGCAGTGGAAGAATCTCCTAGAGTTGTCCGGATTAAAATTGAAGAAAATCCATTATGGGCCAGGAACAAACTATGCCGCGTTAGAGGCTGAACGGGCGTGATGATAGAGTTTGTAGAGCAAAAGGCGTGCATATAGATAGGTTGTCAGACAGATTTGTAGTATAAGGAAGGCTCATGTCGCTATACAAATTCCATTGAACAAGAGCTCTATGCTGATTCCAAGTATGACCCTGCCAGCCAGACTAGTGAGCACCCAGCTAGAGCCCAAGCGCCTATAGCTTTCTTTCCCCACCATGAATTATCCACCTCAACTTTGGCAGCCTTGATGCGTCGAATGGGTTGGTTGACGTGAGCCGCTGCGGCGCTAGTATTTCTCTCTTCTGCTTCGGATCGTCCACGGAGTTCTGCAATCTTCTTCCCCAACGACAATAGATCTTCCTTCCATTCAGTATCATTAATGACCTTGTCGACCTCCACGTTTTGTACATTGCCGAAGAAGTCCATTAGTAATCTCTCCCTTCCGCCTTGTTCTCCGCCTGGGAAGAGATCCCATCTGACACCTGGATGTGAATGGATCTTGGACTCATCATAGCTATCAAACAAGTCTCCTAAAGTCTTCTTGCTGCCTGGCTCTCTGACCTGAGTCTCAAGGAAGTCTAGATTGTAGTATGTGTATCGATCGATAACCGCAACTCCAACATCGTTGTCGGCATGGTGGGAATATGAAGACTGATCAATTTCAGAGGAACCAGTCGCGATAATGTTAGGAGAGTAAAATTTGCTGTACATCGTGTTCGCCTGGCAGGTATCGATCATGAAAAGTAATTCATGGTATCTACTCATCGTTAGCAAGGTGCAATCCAGATAACAATTGCAATGCGCATACCTCTTCTTCTCCCACATCTGCTCAAAAGCATCTGCCAGATCAAACGCGCTGATTTCCTCCGCATCCTGGAACTTCAGAAACTCATTCCCACCATGGCCGGTCATATACACAAGAATGTTACTGCGGTCGTCCGTCAATAGTCTCTTACTCCTTGGCATTTCTTCTCCAACTCTATCTGTCAATAGTCGAATAAAATTCTCCACAGTGACCTCATATCCTCTGTAGTCCACCTCAATGTTGTCACCGTAGAGGTCAACGGCGCGATCGGCGTTGCTGTAGACAGTACCTGGGAAAGCGTTTCGTGGGTTGCATGCCATGTCATCTGGTAGCATCAGAATAATCTGCGAATCTGGAATTCCCAGTCGCTTCACGGTGCGATACAATGAAAGTACATTTGCGAGATGACGATAATTGAACCAAAACCGCGACGTTGATACAAGAACTGCCCAGTTGCTCGTATGCTCGGCATTGACGACGATGGGCGCGAATAATGGTGTAAGAAGCACAGGTATCTGGAGAAGATTGGATAGCTTCATTTTGCAGATTTTTCGAAGAAGAAAGCAGACACCATTGAAGCAGAGAGAAGATCTCCAAATACGAGTATGAAGTACCCCTTCGTATCAATTGTTGGTAATGCTAAGGAGATGCTTACGCTTACCAATCAACGGCGACGAAGCTCTCCAGATTTCAGATCCAGGGTCTATTGCCTGAATTCAAAGGCTAAAATTAATTTATCACATGCAGCTGCAGGTTACATTGAAAACTGCCCCCCGCATCAACAGAGCTATTGATTGTTTTGCCTTGTCGATGATGCTCACGAAGTTTACTCCCTGCTAGATCTACACCAACAGCAACACTTCCTACATTGGTATAGTCAAAGAAGGTTATCCTGGAGCTCAACAACCTGTCAAGTTTTCTTTATAAATCCTTTACATGAGGGAGATGTTGCTGGTGGAAAGCTAGAATCTTCTTGGAGTAAATATCATGGGTTGGCCGCCAGCTGTTATTATCGTCGTCAGGTAAGCAACTTCCCCCTGTAGCTCAACTCCGATGAGCCCGAAAAGTCTTTGATATTCGACAAGTTCATACGCAGTTACTGGTGGGGATTCTAACAATTTATAGGCATGGCGCTCGACTCGATCAAGCAGACGGTCAATGGTACTTGACGACTCCGACGCCGTATGATCCTCCCCTCACATATGGTGGCTGGACGCAGTCGAGAGCTCTCGGAGCCCGGATAGCAAATATTCTAAGAACTCGTGAAACGGACGATGAAGTTCCTCCTGCAGCTGGCGATCCACCTTCGGGAAACAGTAGGAAGAGACGACACAAAGTGGTCATTCACAGCTCACCATTTCTGCGATGCGTTCAGACGTCGGTCGCAATAAGTGCAGGTCTCGCGCAAAATCCGGGCCATACGCGGGTAGCGCGGCCTACGTCGCCGCAATCCTATACGAAACCTACGCATATGCTCTCCTCTCCTAGAGTAAGGCCTGTATTGTCTACAGAGTCACCTAGATTGGCCCCGGTTTTTGAAGGCACGTCGGACACAGCAGTAAACAAAGTTTCTGGGCAAGGTGCAAACATTAAGAAAGCAACAATACGTGTCGATGCATTTTTGGGGGAATGGTTGGCTCCGGAATATTTCGAGGCTATTACACCTCCGCCAAGCTCAGTTATGATGGTAGCTGGTGCCAAAGCAGATTTATTACGAAGGGAAGACTACAACAGCTTGATACACGTCCGCGATTTCTCCGGTTCAAGCGGTTTTCAACCTTTTCCGGGTGGGTGGGGAAGTCCGGAGAGCACCGACAAGCACGACTTTCTGTCCTTATCAAGCTTATCCCATGCACTGCCCAGGAGAGATCGAACAAGTAGTTTGAGTAGTGTGGGAAGTAACGGAAGTCGACAAAGTATAAAAAATGATAACCATTTACCAACTGGGGAGCACGGAGTATATCAACCACCCGTTCCGAGTTATGCCATCTCAAGCTCCGATCCAATTCCTCCTGGATACGTTGCGCATGCACGAGATGCATGTGTTGATGTGGATTATCAATGGGACAGTATGAGGGAGCCATTAAGCTGGGGAAATGGCGGTGAGTATGGTGAAGAATGGCCAGCAATGCATAAGAGATTCCGAAAGGGGCTGCAGAGTATGTTGGGGTGGTACAACAGTGAAGAAGATCCTGGCAAGATGGCTACCAAAACTGCAGCGACTCCCGAATCGGATTTGGATTATGCCGTGGATGAGGTTGGAGATGAGGATACTGATTTGGTTCTTGTTCTGGTTACGCATGGTGCTGGTTGCAATGCTCTTATTGGAGCTCTTACCAATCAACCACTTTTGATGGACGTTGGTATGGCCTCGTTGACGATGGCTGTCCGCAAACCTACTGCAGATAATCCAGCTACAACTACCACTGATGCAACACCCAAATCACACTCCCGGAGCTCCTCGAAGAATATTTCATTGGCCGATGAGTATGATCTCAAACTTACCGCGAACACAGATCATCTACGGTCCAACACAAACAGTGCCTCGTCTTCCCGAAGTCCCTCCGTCACCTCTACATTCCGAGAACGTCACGAGCCCGTACGAGCATCATTAAATATGACTTCAGTATCTAGTAGTTTAGGTAGTATGAGGCGAACTGCCACGTTTACTGGTACAAAGCCTAGAAACTTTACGCCGACAAGGCAGTCTTCTATTGGACTATGGAGTGCGACGCCACCTACACGGGAGGAGGTAGATGAAGCGGAGGAGACAGATGGTGATAGTATGATCTTGAATTTCGGTGATGATGGAACGAAATCTGTATCGAAAGACGAGAACGTGACGAAGAAGCCTTCGGGATCAGAAAAAGACGACGACGATGTTGCTCCACTGGCTCCACAAGGATTATGGGGTTCGTCCCCGAAACCTGTAGCTACTCCGCCTGAGTCGGAGAAATCGAGAGAGTTTGCACCCACGCCGAAACGAAGATGGACAGTTAATGAAAGGGGATAAGGGGATAGATGATAGGGTACAAGCGCTATGGATGGGCAGTTCGGGGAAGTGAGAGCGTGACCTATATATACATTTCTCTTGCAATTTTTCATCTTTTCATACTTCAGGTGGTTCATACAGTAGCGCGGCGTCACGGTTGCGCATGGGCTAGTTTCCGAAAAGCTTTGGTCTGCATGCATAGGTTTAGGACTGGTTGAGAAAGATGGAAAATCGCTGTATAGGGATCGAGTGGAACTTGTTCATGATTGATAATTCAAGATATGTATACATACGCTGGATGAGTAGTATGATTTGTTCATTCGTGGAGTGACAAGTGGACTAAAATATGTTCGTATCGTGTATACCGTTTGCATATGACGACCGGCTCAGAGTGAGAAGGACACCCTCCCGAGCCCTCCGTCTTTTCGAGATGTACGTTATTTGCTGGGAACGACAAAGGAGCAGAACAGGGAGTTAATCAAGTAGATCTAGTGGTCTCTACTGATTTCTATCGATCTCAAAGTGTTAACTCACCCCTAGACTGGAAACGACGGAATACAGCAAGTTATTCGAACCGCACAGGTAGGAGAGTACATACGTTCGAACAGCACGTGGAAATCACGCAGCAGGGGATCCGGCGCATGAGCAGCGAGTTGCTGCAGCCAGATCCGGATGAGAGGTCAAAAGTCGTTTATTGTTTGACTGATATAGAAAACCACCTCCGTACACGGTACACTACTACATTGAGGGCCTTTAAACTGGTGGCCAGCGCCCCTAACATCTATAAGCATCTATAACCAAGCAACGCCGAAAGGAACATCAGAATTGCAGAAATGTAAGAAATAAAGTGTAGAGTACAAGTACAAGCCGCTCAGTGAGAGGAGCACAACCAAGTGAGGTGTCTCCAGACCATGCCTGTGCCTCTTCGGTGCAGAAATAACACGCCGGCAACAATATCTCAAAGACAGTTGGATAATGAAAACATTCTAATATGTTGAATCAGCTGGGATATTCATGAGACAACAGAAGTCAGCTAGAATATATTGTCCCAAATCGGCCTGTTTCCCCCCCCCTCTCCAGAGCATGCCGACAATGATGGTTTCGTCTAGTAGCGAGGCGGGTTCTGAAAGTAGTTTGGAGCATCATCGGGATTGCTACTGAATGTGAAGCTGATATAGGCATCCATAGCAAACCAAGCATAGTTATCCGCATTAACATCAGCTAATCCGGGGTCATCATCCTGGTCAGGATCGACAAGTGCATGGCTTCTATCAGCACCATAAGCTCTTTGTTCATCTTTGTTAAAAGCATCCGTGATCTGTGACACACCAGCACCCGCGGCAACCATGTCATAGTGTGTCATTTCGTGAAGCACGACACGTGCTAAAGTGTCTATTTTGTCATCTGGATATGCCGAGAAGGGTGGTTGCAGCGATGAAATAGCTGGCAGCTTGCCCAATGCCCAATTACAAATTACCGTCTTCTGGAGGTTGTCGTGACCTTCGGCATCGTCTCTCTGTGTGTATGCCAACTGAATGCCTGAATCTGGTCCTGCGCAGATCTCGGCGAAGTCAAGTCTGTCCAAAATCATTATATCCGTTGCGCCAATGCTGGGATCAAGCTGCCCAAAAATGGCACTGACATCACCTAATACTGTGTTAGTATAACGATCTCTTCTAATTTCTCCTGCCATCAAGATCTTACTCACGTTGAGTATCATCATCTTCACTGGTGGTATCACCCTCGTTCGAATCTACTGTGAAGTACCGGGAGAAGATCGCATCGTTATTTCCGATGGAACTTGGGACAGCCTTGAGAAGAGAAGGCAAGTCGTCACAGACAGCTTTGTGGATACTTTCAAGACTTGTCTTGTCGAAGTCGTTGTTAGGGTCGTAGTTGAGGTATTTCCATTCTCCAGCACAGGGATCACCTAAGGGGTAGTCGGAAGGAGAAGCCCTATTAACGAGACTTGGGGTTGCCCGGCGATCGAGTAATGGACCGGCTTGAATGGTACGAGATCCAAGGACAGCTGCACATAAGAAACTCAATCTTAAATAACGCATTGTGCTAACTGCTGAGCTCGATTTTGCTTCAATGTGACAATGCCTGGTTGTGAAGGAGAAAGATAGCGAATTCTAGTGAGGTGGGAGAGTGGGAAAGTGGCTTTCTGGAATGAGAATGGAAAGGTTCATATATAGTAGAGCATTTTGCTCTCATTGAGGATGCCTCACTGCCTCCAACAGTTCTCTATGCCTCCTGCTCTCCCCTTCATCATGCTTACGGAAACGCCTTGTGAACTGATTCTTCTATCTAGTCATTCCTCGTATTGTCGGTCGTCGCTATGGTGCACAAAGCACAACACTCCATTTCATCCTCCAAAGTAAAACATGATATCATGCTGAATCTGCAGATACCGGTCGAGATTCTTTATTTTTGGAAGGGCAAGCAGCTGCGACCCGAGTTCTGGCGAACGGTTGGCAGGATCGCGGCGTATGATCTTGTGATATGTAAATCTAGCTAGTTTAAGGGGGTTGGCGATTCGGGAATTTTGTGCCGTCAAAGCAGATGAATCGGAGGTGTGTCTACACTTGGCCCGAGGAGCCGAAGAACCCGAAGAGAAGACGAAGATGGTGACTGTTTCGTACCAAACCTCGTGCTGCGACTCGCATATGGTGGCCCGGGTAGGATGCATAAGCATTCTGTGAGTGCGCCCAGTTGGTGGCAAAGGCCATCATGAAACCCCCAATACAGGCTTACGCCTCACTAAATAACTAACCATCGACGACTCATTGGTGACTCCCTATGACGTATTCCTCGCACTCAGTCATACAAGCGGCACAGATACAGTTCCAAGGTTCGTACAATTCAACCAATCAGATGGCAGGGAGAGATACATATCCAACATCGACTCATGGAAATCGACATGATATCAATTAAACAAACACAACTATAGCCCAGAAGTCCTGGATTAATTGTCAATCAATTTTTTGAACAATAAAAGCAGAAACAGCACCATGTCTACTCATCAGAACGAAGACCCATCAGGTTTCCATGCCTCCAGTACAACTGAGAGGGATGTGCCTCCCCACGAAATAAAGCTACGTTTGCGGATGGCTGGCCGATACCGGGTTTTAGATCTGGCAGGAGGTCTCCAGTTCCAAGTGGTCTTCGGTATACTCTGGCGAGGACATTCAGAAATCAACTCGTCCAAACTTCTAATCGACACTTCTGGGTCGATTTTCGACGTCCCATACGCTCTCACACACAACCTTCTGCATTTACACGATAGTCCAGCCAACAAGGGCGGTCAGATCATTGATCTGAGCTCTTTCGATTGTCCAGCGAGTGAGCGCAATGTCATAACAATTCATGCTCGACCTACTGGACACAGACTCTATACCTTCGATACCTACGCTTGCAATCTGGGTATTGAGAGTCCGTTGATAAAGCTTTTCAGTGCAGGAGAGCAATATAGCATTGAGATACCGTCGGAAAGCAGAGATCTGGGTATCAAATCGTGGTCATACGAAGACTACGATTTCCCAGGGGACAAGAGTGAGCTGCCGAATGTACGGTGTTATAATAGGGATGTTGGGCGGGCGACTTTTCAAGTCGCGAAGCATATCGTTCTACCTCCACCTGTCGAAGTTCGACTCCAACTGAGAGACGGAAAGCTCGAATTCAAACTTACAAATTGCGGCTCAGAGGTCCTTTTGATTCAAACACATGGCTATCAGCACTATTGGAAACAGCAGGGGCCTCACGATCAGCTAGAGTTGGAGGACAATAGGCCTCGTCTAAACTTTTTAAGCTTTGTCGTGACAAATCCTGAGACGAATCAAGTAGTACAGCGTTACGAGCGTCCTTCGTCACACCTTCCCTCCATCGAGGGCAGTCCCAGGTCAAGGCCGAGGCGTAACCAGCTTATGATCCTGGAGCCTAACCGCCCCGTTACGGTTGATACTGATGAGTTTGGTCTTGTTAGGCTTTGGCACAGCCGAAAGATGAAGATGAAGCCCGATGGCGTATATCGGATTGAGGTTGAAACACTGGGGGTATGGTGGACGACAGCAAGCTTGAAGCAGCTTTACGGAAAAGACGACGATGCTATCGGGGAGGATGACGGGATAACTGAGGAGGCGTTTGAGGCGTTTTGTCCATCTTCTGCTCTTCGTTTAAAATGCGAGGATGTTGTTGGATTGAGGGTGACGGGAGGAAAGCTTGAGCCTGTCTCCTAGTTTCTTTGGTAGATAGTTATGCTCGTCGTGGTAGTGTTCTTTTCCTATTTACAGATGATTCTGTGTTATTGTGGGAATGAAGGCATTCGGAGAAACTCTCGGAATCCGAAGGCCGTCGGCCATAAGAATGGAATCTAAAATATATATAAGTAAATAGATATTCTAGTATTTTTTTTAACTATATAAACTCTCTGTTTTCATTATAAATTAGTTCTCTATTCTCAATCTTGAAGGTTATATATAGATAAGGTATATCGTCAGAAATTGCAATCTCGTTTCTATAATTGTAAACTGAGGGGTGCTTCTTATTTTGCCCGCACAGACCACTCCTAGTCCTGGAGCTCTGATTGGTGCTCGAATCCAGCCTTCTTATTGGATATAAATGCTATTTCTTAGAAAATTATTTGTGTGTCGCGGCCGGCGATTTTAAATGCCGACCCTATCAAAAATGCGACCGGCTGGCGACCTGATTAAATGGGTGCAGCTCACCCCTCAGTTTTACATCCACGTGCCTAGTCGAGAATATTATAGGCAGCAAGCTGCCAATAAATATAACTTCTTGACTTCAGCTTTCAGCTTCTAATCTTCTTAAATTTATCAATTATTTTTTATACTATTATCTATTTATTAAAAGATTCAGGGATTCCTGTTCCCTCTACAGTTCTATCCTTTCAGTTCACAAATATGAACAAAAAATTCAAGACTATCTCAGTCTCCCAACTTCCGCTTCTCAACGCAAAAGGGACAAAATGCCGTTCCGATGAACTCCATCCTTCCTCTGTCCCATCTACTGCCGATCCCCGATCATACTATCTCGAACATCCCATCGCTGATGGGATATCCCCACCTCTGATTTCATCTTCCTCCTTTGTCCCCGCCACGTTGATATCTCTCCTCATGCGTCGTAAGAAAGACAGTGCACTAGGTGTGAAATTCATTAGGAAAGGGGGATACGGGTACTGGGAAGGACAACGTCCAGATGAAATAACAAATATGGAAGGGGCGTTGCACACTTTTGTCATACCCGTAGTTCCAAGATGTGAGATGATAGGGGACTATCGATATAGTGCTGAATTAGGGGGGCATGGCGTTGTGTTATTTGGAGATATCGATGTCGAAAGCGGAGATAAAAAGGTGAAACCTAAGCAAAGCGTAAGGCTTACAAGAACGGTTGTTATGAGCGCAAGTATTCATATGGACTTCGAGGGTTTGGGAGTTATGTTGAAGGTCTGTAAGCTTGATAGTATGGAAGTTTTGGGAGCGGATCTGGGCTCCCAGGAGGGGTGGAAACCTCTTGCTGTGGAAGAGAAGCATGATGAGACGACGAGATCGGAGTACGACAAAATGTTACATCAGCACATGGTTTTCCACTTGACTAAGGATAGGAAACTACCGTCTAAAAGCTCTATAAAAAACCCCATGAGTTACGCGGAAGCGCTGGAATTCCTCGAGGATGTGATCTTAGGCGATGAAAACATCAGCGAAGCAGTCTTCAGAAAGTATGCGAAACTTCATAACAAAGAAGTTGTATCTCTCGAACTTCTATTCAACGTTGCGTTCGAGCAAGCTCGCAACGAATTCTCAGCTCTGGAAGCGTTATGTCCTCAAGGTTACGTCTACACCTACGACCCAGCATCAATTTTCGCACTAGCAATCAAACCCCCTCTTCTCAATCGGCTCATGATCACAGCGTTTAAAGATCTCTCAAATTACAATCAATTCAAAAATCTGAAGATTTTTGCTTTCAATAACTACGCTGAGCCAGGAATTTTGAGTTTGGTTTCGAAAGCTTTGGAAAAGCAGAAGGGAGTTTATGTTGTGGACAAAGCTCAATTATTTAAAGGCCCAGAGTGGAAGTATAATATCTCTGCGTTCCAACAGGCCGAGGGTGCAATGCTAGTCATTCATAACAATAGTGATGGATTCGGACAGAATATTGAGACTGAAGGAGAATCCGGGAGTTTGGATGGAGCAATTGGGTCAAATTCTAGTGCTGCAGCAAGTTTGGAAAGAAACAGAGAAGATTTGTTGAAATTTGTAGTATGAATTATTTCAAGTATACAAAGATTGAATTCGATTAACAAAGTATAGGATACGGAGTTGAAGCTAATGAACTCGTGGAAATACAATTAAAATAAGGTCTTTTTCATTTTGTTAATAGCTAGGTTTTATAATTGATTATGGACTGAATAGATACTGGGAGAAATCCTGTAGTACCTCATTTATACGAGTTAGTTTGTCGGATGACGTTGTAATGTCGCGACTGGACCGGACTGGTGTACCTTCTGAGAGTTTCCGCCCAGATTTGAACTTTTGGGCCTTTGTGTTTGTAACCTTGATTTCTTTGATCTCGGTAATACTCAAGATATGAATTTCCGTATGCAATTATTTACGCGTGACAGAGTGACAGACGACAACCTCTTTTCATAACTCTCTTCAAATATCAAGCAGCTCTCGGCTACAAACCTACCTATCGGATAGGTAGGCAGAAACTCGACCAATCCCACCAACTATAACCATAATCGTTCCGCTGTTTAAGAACTTGTTTGTTGCATCTCGGCTTGACAGCTAGTTATCACGTGGAAGCGATGATTAGGACGTTAGGTTTATATTGCTGAACTTCAAAGTGGGGAACCGAGTTCTGTAAATGCAATCACCGTTGTATTTAGATGATAACTAGTATTCAGAATTATTATTTGAATTGAGCACGAAGCTCCATATACTAAGAAAATACATCTTGCTTATATAGACCTTCGTTTCCCTGGTCTCAGAGGGTCTCAAGGGGTCTCAACACTGATATCCTCTGCGACCTACCGAGACCCTTGGGTTATATGATCCTGAACCCGGGGTTCTCCTGTGGTTGCCTTAGCAATCTCTAAGCCTAAGATCCCCCTAGTCATATGCCTATGGAGTGCCGTAATATATAAGAGCTAAGTGCTATTCTTCTTCGTCATTGGCACATCCCAAATTCTCACAGCATCACTATCCATACTAGCAAACCAAATTTTCTCTCGTCCGGGATCTTCCCAAAATGTCATCGAATGGCTCCCATGTACAAGTGGATTCTCAAGGTCCTCATCTACCGTCTTGTCCTCCCTCTCCTTAAATTCTTCTCCAACAATAGGATCAACACTAGGCCTGGCAAACCTCCATTTCTGCCAAGTCCCCAAATCGTAAGTTTCGATCCCGCCGTCACCTAAAGTCAGGACCACAACCTTCTTCCCCCCATCCAAAAACCGAACCGTGTTGCATTCGAGATAGCTTCCTATGAACCTTTTATATTCCTCTGTCACTGGACAGTCATCTGTGCTCAGGATTCGTTCCTGAATGATTTCCTTCTTGTCAACATCATACAGAATAAATCTTCCAGGAGCAGATCCATGCCCTTCACCTACAGCAACAGTGTTGCTATCAGGAGCCCAACTCAAAGCGCGCATCCAGCAACCACGTGTGTGTGGTTTATTATGCACCAGCGTAGTGCCATCGATCAACGAGTAGATGTAGAGAGAGCCATCGCCGCAAGTGCCTGCGAATCTTTTGGAGTCGGGAGAGAAACCTCCGGTCCAATTCTGACCAGTGGTATTAAATCTACCTATCTGTAGGCCTGTAGTTGAGTTCCAGATACGTATACTTTTGTCCCAGGCAACAGTGCCGATCAAGGTCTCGTCTGGACTGTAACCGGTCCACATTATTGCATCGCTGTGTCCAGATAGAGTGAGGGTATCTTCGTGGGTGGACATAGAGTAGATTTTGATGTCCCATACATCACTGCCGTTGGAATCGGGTCGTCGACCAGGTAGATAGATCATGTGAGATCCAGTTGGACTGAAGATTTCAGACTGGAAAGACATCTGAAGTCGACCATTGAGAGATATTTGGTTGGCGACTTTGTGAGTCTTGACAATGCGCGTTATGACCGGCCCGATGGCTGACGTTACGCTTTCCTGTTCTGAAGTTGAAAGCTCAAGACGGGGTTGAGTCTGAAGCAGACTTTTGGCAACAGTATCAGTAGCTTGACTTGCGATCTTCAAGATGACGCTTGCACCCATCATAGGATTGTTTTGCTGCTCATCGAGATTCCAAATCAAGATTGTTGGCTCTATGGGATGGGGGCCTGCGCTCCCGCGATCACCTTGCGCTGAAGAAACCAAGATCTTCGGGTTGCCTGGCCGAAAGGCTAGAGCATCGACATTGGATATATGACCTTTGCAGACGAGGACCGGAGAGAAGTTGACAGTATCGTAGATATGGATGTCTTCTTCGACTGCGATTGCTATGAGGCTTCCATCGCAATTGACAGATACTTCGTGTGGTGCCTTGGGAAATTGGATTTTGTATTGTTCGCTACCCCAAGTACGAAAGCCATCGGGAGCATACTTCACAGTTTCCGCAGAGGGGTTCGTGAAGTCTTTTTGGACGCTGTAGCGCCAGTCCTTGTAAAATTGTGCGCTGGAATACCGAAGCATCTTGGACTATGGGATGGAATAAAGGTTATTGATGCTCGAGAATTAATCTATGTTTATATATATTGATCTTGAAAATGCTCCACTGGTGCCTAGAGTTGCCTTATACTTTAGTTACAGACCAAATAAATTCAAACACTAGATCTCAGAACCTTCTAGCTACTAAGGGTATATAGAGGTTCTGATTAGCCCAAAGAGCGGATATTTTCAAATAATTTTATTATATTTATTATATATTTCGATATTAATTAACTTTTTAAAAATATAAATATAATATTAAACTATTATTAAATAATTTATATTAAAAACAATTAATTAAATAAATTATAAATTTGTTGAAAAATAGAAAGATATTATAAATTATAATTCTAGATATTTTGTTGAAGATCAGCCTGATCGGCTGTGACTGAGGAACTCATCCTGTAGGAAACTGATTTCACTGATTTGAGGGGGAAATGGTCGGAGAAGAGAAAAGGCGCAATTTAGAGCTTCGCGGAAAGATACAGCAGGCAAGCTTATAGGTTTTGAGTGAGATTAGCCAGTGCTTCAATTAGTGTTGGTGCGGCGTATGTTACCACTCTATTGGTGCAGCGGGTCCGTTGTTGCGGCGTAGCATTTGCAGACTAACGATAGCATTGCAAAGGGCTACCCCGCACAATCGCCGAACTACTTGTCTTATCTTACGCATCAGTCACGGCTGTGTCACCGACGATTCTACCCAGTCAAGACCGACCATAGCAACTTGCGAGGTATGCTTGGAGTAACTCCCTGAAAGCTTTGGAGATAGCGACGAGACCTTGATAAATCTGTGTGCCAGTATTCCCGGCGGCATACTAATTCTGATGGGACGCCGCAGTAACTCTACAAGTGCAGTAGGAACTGAGATGGGTATAGGAAAGGCAGATAGATCTTGCGACTCCTGTTCTTCCAATAAAACGGGTTCTTAACTGTCACTTTTCTCGACTTCAGGCGAAATCCCGAGTTTTAACTGCTGAGTTAAGTAAGACAGATTCTTATCGGTCTGTCACGATCTCGCAGCGAGCCTTGCTACGCTTTGCCAAACGCATAGGGGGAAGAGCTTCGATATTTTATATACCCAGTGTTTGGTTCCCATTAACTCGCATAACTTTCATGTAGTTGGTCAAGCAAGTCCTCTAGATTGCACGGCGCTTGGAATTACTCAATACGGACAACAAGAAAATGAGGTTTCCTTTCCCCGCTACCCCCGCAATCCCCATACCACTAGAGCTCACTACCTGCATACGCCTAGCAACTAAACCAAAGCTTTAGGCTACATACAGCTAGAATCACCGTAGATATTGCACTCATGCGCGTACAACTTCCAAGTTTGTGCACCTTGTCTAAACAGGAAACTAACTGAAAGCTAGAACCTATATCATAGACGGTGCCGTCCAGTACTTTAACATAACCAAACCATTTCCCAACGTGCTCTCCCAGATATCTGCCAAAGACAGCTTCGAAGTGATACAGCACCAAGCATAATGTCCGGCAAATCCCCCTTAGGAAATCCTTCTATACAAGTAACACCCGATCACCAGCTAAAGAAGGTCGAGGCACCTATCGAGACGCCGAAGGAAGGAGAAGTACTTTTACATATCAAAGCTACTGGTATTTGCGGGTGAGTTTCAGGAATCGAATCGATAGATTGAGAGAAGCTCTATGCTTTCCTGCATACGAAGCAAGCGAAGTGAATCGAGTTTCTAACTAGCAAATCATTCATCCAGCTCGGATATACATTTCTGGAAAAAAGGACGAATCGGCTCCCTCGTCGTTAACTGTGATTGTATCCTTGGACACGAAGCCGCGGGTGTGGTTCTGCAATGTGGAGCTGGTGTGACGAGTTTAAAACCAGGTATGTGCATATACCATGAGTGATATTATAGATTATCATTGATCAAATATTAGGAGACAGAGTCGCGGTTGAGCCGGGAGTCCCGTGTGGTGAATGCTTTTTGTGTATAGATGGTCGCTACAATCTCTGTGAAGATGTTAAGTTTTCGGGGGTTGCTCCGTATCATGGTACTTTGCAGAGATATAAAGTGCATCCGGCGAAATGGCTTCATAAGTAAGTGGGTTTGCCTTTTTTCCAGAAGCTACTCATCGTCAAAGTGCTGTTCTCAAGGCCTGATTGCTACCTCGAGATGTCCCTGGTACTTTAAGCCCACTTGTCTTTCACCAACTAACTTCATGATAACACCAGACTTCCAGACAACGTCAGTTTCGCCGAAGGAGCACTCATCGAGCCCCTCTCCGTCGTAATGCACGCCATCGAACGCACCCGCCTCACCCTCGGCACCGGCTCCCTAATCTGTGGTGCCGGCCCCATCGGTCTCATCGCCCTCGCAGCCGCTCGTGCATCCGGAGCCCATCCACTCGTAATCACCGATCTCGAGCCACAACGTTTGGAATTCGCAAAGAAATTCGTGCCGGGCTGTACGACATACTTAGTTGATCGGAGCCTGGAAGCCGAAGGAAATGCAAAGGCTATTAGGAAACTGTTTGGGGATACCGAATATAGTGCCCCGAGAACGGTGCTGGAATGTACGGGTGTGGAGAGTAGTGTTTGTACGGCGGCGCTTGCGGTGAGGAGAGGTGGGACGGTGATGGTGATTGGGGTTGGGAAGGAGGTTATGAATCATCTTCCTTTTATGCATATGTCGTTGGCAGAGGTGAGGTTATCCTGGTGTTTGGCTAGCATGTCAAGCTAACAGTCTAATTCACCAGATTGATCTCAAGTTTATCAATAGATATCGGGATACATGGCCGGCTGGGATTGCTTGTGTTAGTGGGGGAATACTGAACCTCAAGGATCTCATAACACATACTTTTCCGTTGGAGGAAGGAATAGCGGCCCTGGAATTGTGTTCAGATATCACAAAGGGGAGCATCAAGGTCCAGGTAGTGGATGATGATGATGCGGAGTTCGAGGTACAGAAGTAATTAATTGGGCTCATAACTCAATCCTCGCATGTTCGAGAACTTCGGAGAGAATGTGATAGACCATAAATGAGTGTGTATATCACTCCACAGCATATGTGATGACATTCACAAGAATAGACGTCTCTATGGTGCCGGAGCAACTACCGGTTACCCCGCACTCACCCCGCATTCCGAAATCGTCAATCGTTGCTACTTGGGAAAGAACGCCTAAAGTTTTGGGACGACAAAGCAAACCCCTAAACTATCGAACACCAAAAAGACCTCGATTAAATTCATAAGTAGGAAATAAATACGAGTGAAGTCTACTGAAATCTTAATGCTTCAACTTTATAAAGATCCTGGAGTAAAGAGACCTCTTTGCTGTATCGTCTTTGCTGTCCATCACTACGAGCTCTGAAGGCATTCAGCATCGCAAATAGGAAGTAGAGGTGGTGACTGAGTAACATCTCAGCACCAGATTATATTCCGTATGCCCTTTATGCTTCCAAATAACACATATATATCTACTCTTCTGCTCCATACCAACATCATCTCACCTTCTTCCCTTCCCTCCCAATTCCTGCTCTTACACACCGTTCATATGTACGACTTCAACCCCCTTAACCTCCTTCTCCTCAGCCTCCACCGCCTTGCCTTCCAACTCCTCCGTAAGCTGCACATCCCTTCTAGCCTCATCCAACATCCTCGCATCCTCAGCTCCCGTATGACTCTTAAAGATACGATCCATTTCCTCCAATGTCGCTCCTTTGGTTTCCGGCAAGTACAACCATACCCATACGATACCTGCAGCTAAGAAAACGGCGAAAAAGATGTATGTCCCCCAGGCCCATGTATCGAACATTGGTGGTACGAAGAATGCGACGGCAAAGTTGTTTAGCTATATAACCCAACCCAATGTTAGTTTCCTGTTGACGTATCCAGTAGAGACTGCAAAGAATGATGATTATGAGGACTTACCCAGTTACTTGAAGCTCCAATCGAAGCTCCCTTTGAACGGATTGAAAGCGGGAAAATCTCAGAAACCAAAGTCCAAGATGCCGGTCCCCATGTTGCACCAAAGGCACCAACATACACCCAAATAAAAGCCACCGCTACCCATCCAGCAGCGGCATGATCAACCCAATCATGACGAAATTTTGCGACTATGATAGCCGTAATGACCATTGAAACGAACATGACCACTGAACCCACGAGAAGCATCGGCTTGCGTCCAACTCTATCAATCAGAACCAAAGCCGGGAGTGTACTAACGAGGAACACACATCCCGTCACTCCAGTTGCGAGAAGTGCTTGTGTACCACCGGTAAGTCCCAGGCTGACGAAGACATTCGACGCATAGTAGATAATAGCATCAATACCACTCCACTGCTGGAAAAACATGATCAACCACGCCGTCGCGACACGTTTGAAATTATCCATGGTCCTGAAAATATTAATATACTGTGCCAATTCCCTCATCCAGACATTCTGCTTCTCCTTTTCCGCAAACTTGGGAAATGCTTTCGCGAACGCACGTTCTTCGAATAGACACTCGGCTTTGATTTCCTTGTACTCGACTTGGATGGTTGAGTGAGATTCAGGGAGTTTGCGGAGGTAGGCGAGGGTGGCAATGGCTTCGGAGTCGCGGCCTTGTTTGATGAGCCAGCGGGGGGAGAATGGTAACCACCAGATTCCGAGGGCGAGACATATGGCGGGGATGCCTTGGATAATGGATGGGAGACGCCAGGCTAGGTTGCTTTGGGCATCGCCTGTTCCTCCGATATAGTTACTGCCGTAGCCGACCCAGAACGAGAGCATAATTCCCAGAATAGTCGCTAGTTGGTAGAAAGAGACGAGGAAGCCGCGGAGTTCTGGTGAGGAGAGCTCGGCGTTGTATAAGGGTCTGTCTCAAATCAGCATTAAAGCTCATGAACAATTTGCTTCCATAGCAGAGGTAGAATGGGGCAATTTTCTAACATACCCTACACCACTAAATGTTCCTGCGCCCAAACCAGTAAAGAAACGCCCAGCATACAACATCTGTGGTTTATGATACGTAGCACCACAATACAAATAACTTCCCAGAATCAACCAACAGCAAGCGGAGAACATGGTATATTTCCTTGAAAATACTTCTCCGAATACACCTGCTGAGACGGAACCTAGGATACCGCCTAACTGGAGTACTGAAGTGAGCCATCCTGTCGCGCTTGATGATTTGACTACGGATGGGAAGTTATCCACAAAACGTGTCATGACGAGTGATTGCCCGAGAACTCCTTGCTGGTAGCCATATTCGAAGCCTCCGAATCTAAAATTGTGTTTGATTAGTAAGCGCAATTGCATTTAATAGGGTGAAAGGGAGATATGTTCAGTTGTAATTGGCGACTACTCGCTGCGAGAAAGGAGGTCAAACTTACGAAGCGAAGAAAGCGATAGCGAGGATCTTGGGGTTATTGATTACTTTCTTCCATTTATTCCGTGAAGCAAGTTGCGTTCTCACTTCGGCTGGTGTAACTGGATCATTTCGCGGAGCCATGATTGCCACTTGATACACCAATTAATCCCCAGTAGAGAAGGAGAGGGAAATGAGGGAATATTACTCCAGATCGCAACACAAATCAAGGACTGCTTCCACGCCACATACGTCCAAAGCTTCCCAGATAAATCGAGCGGAAACTGCTATTTATACAAAGCAGGATTGCAAAAGAGTCATCATCATGTACTGGTATCGATGTACTGCATGGTTTTGCAGCTTCCTTGCTAGTATTGTTACCGTTACTTGCAACAGTACCAAACAGGAAAGTGCACACGCGGTATTCTCCCAAACGGGTAAATGTATGCGCTGTACTCGTAAAGTCATCCAGACCTTGCAATAGCTTGTGGAGAGAGAAAAATTCTTCTTCTCGTTCCAGGTTGTTACGGTGTATTCCAAACGAATTTTGCAAATTTCTCCAATTAGCTTTGAGGAACCCCGCGTTTTTATGCACCCCAGCAACCCCACACTCACCCCATCACGTGTTACTCTGTTGCTCCGTTGCTCCACTACTCCACTCTACATAAGGTTATTTACCCGAAGAAGAAGGAGACAAGCTTAAGTTACCATTTTGTGTGGAGGCTAATGCACGACTTACCTAAGTAATACCGAACTCCCTGCAATCTAACAGTGAAAACCATGTACCAATGAACATGCCACTCTTCATACACGGACATGTCCTTGCTAACCTTGAGTCCTTAGGTCGACGGCAATGGTTGCGGTAATCAGGTTGCGGCTGTGTTGCGCTTGCAACTGCTTTCTATGGCCCGACTTCGGGGACCGTCAAACCTTTTCCTGACGAGGTATGATGTCAATTCTGCCATTTGGATATACTTCTCTTTGGGGAAACTTAACCACCAACGACTCAAGATTGCAAAGTTATACAGAAAGTGCTTATAAGGTAGGTTCTTGCCATGTGTTGTTGAACGATTGTGAAGAAATAGCTCGTTCAATCGGACCTGGATCTAATTCCTTAACATCACCATGGTCTCCGCAGCCAGCTCCAGTCTCCGCATGCTAAGCATCCTGCTTCTCGCTCTGATATCCCTCCATCATGTCTCCGCACAACAACAGTGCGAACTTTCCCGATACACTGCCCAGCCCAAGGTCTTCGTCCTAACCGACATGAGCAACGAACCCGATGACCAAATGTCTCTCGTGCGCTTCCTGACTTACGCTAACGAATTCGACATCCAAGGTATCGCCGGTGTCACTTCAGTGTGGAAGAACGACTCAATCGACACATCCACCATCAAAACCGTGATCAACGCCTACGGAAACGTGACCACTAATCTCAATGCAAACGTCCCGCGCAACGCAACATACCCAACCGGAGCCTCCATCCTCCCCAAAGTCCACAGCGGACATTCAGTGTACGGCCTCGCAGCGCTGAACATGACCCCAAGTGATGCCGCTCTCGCACTCGTCAACAGCGTAGACGCAACAACAGCAGACCATCCCATCTGGCTAGCAATCTGGGGCGGCGCAGCAGTACTAGCCGAATCACTACAGCACGTCTCTCAAACGCGGAATAGCTCCAGCCTGGCCACATTCATCTCCAAACTGCGCGTCTACTCAATCTCCGACCAAGACGATGCCGGGGCCTGGATACGAGCCACCTACCCCTCACTCTTCTACATCGTATCACTGCACGCCTTCAACGAATACACCCTCGCATCCTGGACCGGAATCTCCGGCCGCGGGCTCTTCGACCAAGGAGGTCCGGATGCCTCGCTCGTGACGAACAACTGGCTGCAACAGCACATCCGGATCGGCTCGCTAGGCGCGCACTACCCGGACATCGCATTCATTATGGAAGGCGACACGCCGTCATTCCTTCCTCTAATCCAGAACGGCCTTGGTGATCTCAACCATCCTGAATGGGGAAGTTGGGGTGGGAGATTCAAACCACTGGATGCTTCTCGTCGGACAAATACATTTACTGACGCAGCTGATTACGTGCAGGGACTGAATGGGCAGTTCTTCATGAGTAACTTCGCGACGATCTGGCGCTGGAGAAAAGCATACCAGTATGATTTTGCGGCGCGCATGGCGTGGGCTGCGTCTGCGGATTATGCGCAGAATAATCATGCGCCGGTGGCGGTTGTGAATGAGACGTGTGGACCTGGTGCTATGACCGTTGATATTAAATATAACGATACAGTAGTTCTTGACGCAAGTGCGAGCTGGGATCCGGATAGTGATGGGTTGAGGTATACCTGGTTTAATTATCGGGATGTGGCGACGAGATTGGAGGGGGGGATTCCGGCGGTGGATGATATGATGAATATTACGACGCTTAATGAGGAGGGGAGTATAGTGAGAGTGAGATTAGATCAACAATTGGTGAGTTTTCTTTTCTGTTTGTTAGAATGTGTGTATCTTTTGGGTCCAAAAGCCGGTATACGAGAAAACGAAGTTATGTTGCCAATACAAACCCGATATTCTAGCCTATGCATCTGATTTTGTCATTGGAGGATATCCGTGCAAATGATTTGAGTATAACGACTCACAGAAGGATTATATTGAATCCTATCTGAGAGCAGAAAAAGAGGTCACATCCCAGTTTAATGGGACAGATAGTATTCTTACTTGCACTGCTGGGCTTGGTAGGTTCTTGGTATATACCGTTTTAAATATATATAAAAAGCAATTTTCTAAATTTCACAGCTGTAGCAATGTCCTTTCCTTCGATACTTTCCACTTAAAAAATGAAAATAACCATGAGCGCGGACTCGTGGTGGAGGTTCTCGCGCACCCCTTCTCAATGCCACCAGACAATGATATCAAAAGCGTAAACACCATTTCAATAACCAGGGTGTACACAAATCCTAGCACTTAGCTCAACTGAACTTCTATATGGTACTGCTAATTCCAGCGGAAGTTGCTGATCCAGTACCTCACCCTGCACATTGCCTCTATTGTGCTGAAAACCAGAAGCATAGAGGTGCATTGGAGCTTTCAACGTCAATCAGTTTACAGACTTCTGATTCCTCATATCCAATTACTAATGGGTCGAGAAGCATGTTTCTGTATCGATCGATGCAGCTACATTCTCCCCTAGCATACAGTGTCTACAGATGGGAAGTCCACTGTGTTCAGTGCTTCTGATCTCCTCTTCGTAGTCCCGCAGTTAATTCCACAAATATAGGAAGCTTGCAAGACTATTTATGGAAACTGGGGTGAGTAAAGGCTTCGAGAAAATGCTGCTGGCTCTGGGGGACTGCTTCAATATCAAACTTCATTACACCACCGATTTTGGTAGAGAAACGAAGAACAGATTGCTCGCTATGTTCGCTCAATTTATACAACATAGATGATCAAATCACAACGCCCATCCCCACACCCTACTCTTCTCCCAAACTCTCCCTTACCAACCTCCTGCATTTCCTCTTCCATTCCTTCATCGTCTTTTCATCCTTCTGCGCCTCCCTCCACATCTTAGCAGCTTCCAGATTCGCCGGACTCTCGTCGTTGGGATCATTAAACAAACTAACGACACTCAATAATATAGTCTCGGGTGTTTGGACCGGCGTCCATCGTTCCGCAGCTTTTTCATATCCATACTCATCATCGCCCGGTGCGTGTAGAATCGATATACAGAGAACTCCTGTGGAGGGGTAGATATTTGGGTGGAAAGGAATCGGGTTTTGGAAGGTGAGCGTTGGTGGAGAATGGGGATAGTTTGTGGGGAAGGATAGGTGACATCGCCAATTACCTCCTGTGTGCAAAGATTAGCAGGAGAACGATAGCATGTACCGTAGGAGTATTTAAGTACCTCCATAATATTTACACTCATCACTGATCATGAGCATGACTTCCCATTCAAATACATTGTCCCCCCTTAGCCCACAACTTATGCCGGGAAGATCCTTTGCCTTTTGTATCTCTTTCAGCTGTCTGCCCAGTAGACTGGCTGCTGCGCTATTCATTTCGAATGTATGTCCGCAGTCGTATAATCGGCTTTCGCAGAGATGATATGGTTATGTACAGGATAGCAACCAGATTGAGGATGCTCCCGATATTTCAGACAACCTCCGCGAAGGATCGTTCAAAAGAAGAGAAAAGGTCGTAGATTGTGCGCGTGATCTGTCGTGATAGCAAAGCTAATGCTCGAAGATGGCGATATGTACTGATTGGTGGTGCTTAGATCGTGGGCGGAATGTAACAAAGATCAAATCAATGACTCCTATGAACCGATGCAGATTGGATCTGCAGAAAGACAGTTAGCTATGAAGTCCACAATATAAACCGCAAGACCTTCAATCGCTACTCTCCAGGATTATTTAATTACCTCGAGATTATATGCTTCAAATGGAGCAAGCAGTAAATGGACAAGCAGGGCGTACGTGAGAAGTAGGATGACTTTATTGCTAGGCCGAGTTTGGCAGACGAAAGCTCGGCAGAGTGTAAAGTTGAAGATTTTACGAAGTCGCAGAAAAGAGGAAATTGAGCTCCGTAGTAAATGTCGATGTTGATGGAGGAACTCGAAATGAGGGGGATGAGGATGGATGTTCCATTAGCGGCGACGGGTGGCGGCGGACTCGGTCCGGGCTTGAGCATTTTGGGAAGGTGGGGGGTTGCACCGGGACCGAGAGCTTGGGATTTCGGGCTTCTTACTAACAGCGTTCACGACATTTATTACGAAATACCCTTCTTTTCGCGTATTCATGACTCTCTCATTTGATTTGGCTATATTCTGGGCAATACGCTATGTAGGAAGTGCCCTCGAACCATTGTAATATGGTCCCGGAAAAGAAATGAAGCTTAAGATCGAAGTATATGGATTCTCTCCGTGGCAGATACAGCTTACGATATCGAAGTATGAGAACAAGCCTCGATGGCACCGACCATAGCGGCTGTTATACTCAGTGTTGAAAAGAGCTCTCTACATAACATCTGACTCAATGAACAGCCAGGAGCAGCCTTATGAACAGCTAGACCGCGCTGCTCCTCACGACTCCGCATACCAACATGTTCACAACCTAGGACCTTGCTCAAATCCAAACAAGTTTCTGTCACCATCCTCTTCTTTCCAAACCCAACCCTCCTTCCCGATAACCTCATCATCCGCACTTTTCACAAGTGCTTTCAGCGTTATTTTGTCCCCTGTATTGGCAACGAATCTCTCTCCGGAGTCTTTCAACCTGCCAATTATGAATCCCTGTTGAGGTTCGTTCTTGCGCGAGTATTGCACAGTATATGTCTATTCTTGTGTCAGCACTTTTAATCGATAGATCGAAACATCCATTTGTTTCATTTATGTGGTTTGTCCATTGTGTCGCAGGGCACAAGAACAAGAGAGAGAAAGTAATCAGACCTACCTCAATGACCGCTTTCCACATTCCGTCTCCAACACTTTCTACCAGATTTGGGGGCGGGATATCCACCAGGGGGGGCAGAGGATTTGATTCCTGATACGTCTTACCATCTGTTCGAGGTTCCGACGAGAGACACAAGGCATGCTGGTAAGTCAACACCCCACCATTAGCTAGGATTAATCCTTTCTGTCCTTTGTCACGTTTTCGAAGTTGGCGCGTCATCTCTGTAACTGCCTAGATGGTTACGACTTAGCTGAGTACTGTACCTGACACTCACAGGGAAGCTTCTACTTACATGCAAACTATAATTGTTCCCCGCACCACCAAACGATGTTAATCCACCAAGCAAGGTGATTGGTCGAGGTGAATCCAGCAGCGGTATCTTCAAATGATGAGCTGCAAGTTTCGGGACGATAGGAAAGCATCTAGCCTTGTTAGTTAAGCAGATCTAGTTATCCAGCAGCTCTATTTATCCAGCAGCTCTAGTTATCCAGCAGCTCTAGTTATCCAGCAGCTCTAGTTATCCAGCAGCTCATGATATCAACACAGAGAGACTCACGAATAGAAATCGAACAGATCCACATTCTCCATCTTCAAACCAGATACGTCTAACGCCGCATCCAAAGACCTCTCCAATGCTGTACTGGAATAGAAGTTGGGCCTTTCCCAAACTGCAGCGGACCATAAGCAAAGCAACACCCAAATGTTTGGACCAAGACGTACAGTTACTCTTCTCACTCATTCCAGCGCCTCCAAGGGGATATATCCATCTATCTTCTGGGATTCCAAGTTCTTTGGCAAACTGACTCGATGTAATGATACAGCTTGCCGCCATATTTACTGTGTTGAAGGCGTTCATCAGAAGTGGATCTACACCTTTCATCAGTAAACGTACGGCTAATCGATACCGTTCTGTGCTCTAGCATTCCTCTCATGCTTCCATACGGGATAATTCAATACCTACACGGCTCACAGATCGTCCTATTTCGTTTTCCAACGGTGGCAATCTTTTCCGCATCCAAAGTCTTCGCCACGTCCTTATTCCAAGCAAATTCGTTTTTAGCAGCAATCTTAGCAAATTCTGCGTACAGCTTCGCCGATTCCATGTTATTTTCCGACCGAGGTTGGTTTCTGTGCGCGCGAAACCCGTTTTCATAGAGTGGGTATACTTGGATGGGTATGCCGATTGAGTGTATTGTGCCAGTTGCTGATATACTTGTTAGACAATAGAGATCTGCTAGACAATGAAAGCGTTTGGAGAGTTGGACACTGCTCAAATTATCTCTCCAAGATGCAGTAAGAACGTTTCCCTTGTCGTTCGTTAGGCTCTCTCGGGTCTCCCGTGACAGAATAGGAGGAGTCGGAGTCGAACAAACTCTCTTGCACTTCGCATGTTGTACCGCTTGGAAACAGTGCGCTCTATCGAACGAACTTGCGATTCTCGATGTAGCCATCTTCGACCGTTACATAATAAGAGTAGGTGCTTCGAAATAGTATGACTTACTCTCAGAAACAGACGAGGGCCGCATTATCATCGCCGGATTCGAAGCGGGCGGGCTCCAATGCTTAGGGTACTCTCCTTCCTTGGCAACGTACGCCGTGACTATACATCATCACGTTAGCTGTGAGTTCTTTGGTGCTCATTTCCAATAATGTGGTCCATCCAGTCATGATACCCATGCGTTAAACCATAGTCACAATAGCACCCTCATACTTCTGATATCATCGGATGCTCATTGGTATTCCGCAACCCTCCAGATTTGGTTTACGGGCTTGCTTCCAATTTGCTCAGTGCTCGATGATCAACCGTTGAGTCTCTGCTTCCACTTTCTAACCCCAGGTCTTCTTAGATGCCACAACTTGATGGCCAATTTATCATGAACTGTCTTGCTGCAGGTTCCAACCGACTTTCGAACCCCGCGTCTCATCAATATCAGAGAAGGGAACCCATTTTTCTCTGGGGAGTTGTGACAATAATCTTATCGAGCGTCCGTTCCAGAAGTTTTCCAGATCTTGCAAGTCACACAACAAAGCTCAGAAAAAGAGGAGCACAAAAGCAAAACACCTACTCGAAGCCAACGCCTCCCCACCCGTCACAACCGCCACCCTACATTCCCCCCTCCCCACCCTCCTACACGCCTCATCAACCAACCTCACCGGCTGATTCCCCCCATGGTCACTCTCCTCCATGTAGACCTTCCCCCCCTTCTTCCCCGCCCCCAAACCCCTCAAAACATCCCCGCACACATTCTTATACGGCCAAGTCCAGTTGCGCACCACAGATACACTATCCACATTCTCCTTCAACAGCTGCTTCTTCGCTCCTGGTTCTCCAAAACAGTCATCAATCGCTTTTTCGACCGCCTGGAGCATCAAGTCTAATGGCTCGATGCAGTTTGAGGGAGCTGTGGATAGGGAGCGGTTTATCACGTCCCCGACGCCGATGATTATCGGGATGAGGGAGGTGGTTGCCATGATGGTTTGTGGTGGGGAAATGGAAAGGGAACAATGAGATCTGGATAGCTGTATGGATCCAAAAAGAAGGGAAAGGGGCGATGAGTGATTCGAATCACCCGAGGTCAAAGTAACGATGAAGGGCCCCGATTCGTTTTAAATCACCAAGTTAGTAACGAAGATGACGTGAGCATCAGTTAAGCCGCCCTGCCTGCAATCAATATAACGTAAAACGCAATAACCAACCAACAAAATAAATATATAAAAGATCAACTTGTCTCAGTCTCAGCTCGGGAACATCTCCACGGAGGAAAAACCTCGGCTCCTTAGAATGTTTATGTTTCGCAGGGAGGGGAAAGCGTAGCATGTGGGTGCTAACGGGTGCTAACTTTACGTAGTTAATCAGCGCTAACTTAACTTCTACTGGTACGGATATACAGGTAAGTACTTGTAAGCTTAATTAGTGTGCATTGCCATTGCATAACCTTCTGAGTGGGGGTACGAGCCCTGGGGAATGCATGACATCGGAATCGGATCATCTTGCATGCTGTACGTACCCCATCTGGAGCGAATAACTTGATGGTTAGATAAGGATCAGTAAGTTAACGGAGAAAGACTTTATTGGGATCGTATATCCGTGATTTATGGTACTGATAGGGTTGGGTGTTCACGATGGATAGAACACAAAGAGAAAATGAATGTAATCGTTGGTATTATATAGAAAACATTTCAGTATTGTACATGCAAGAGAAGTTCATCTCAGGGGATTGGATTGCTTCTGATTAGAATGCAGAAAAACATAAGAAAACTATTTAGCAATTTTGCTCAAGTAACGCTCAAATACACAAGCCGCCCGCTCTCATCTCCAATATTCAGTCTCCAACCATGAACATCCTCCACACACAATTCAAGATTCAGAATCTAGAAATGATGTAACGCGTTTGGTATGTGATATTAGAGCTTAGCGTCGTGTGAGTTCACGCACCGCCGCGAACTGACTGTCGAGGTTGAATTTACTCAAGTCAGTTCCCACAATCATGAAGATTTCACTAATGATCAGTGCGGTGAAGGCAAAGCCCAAAGCGATTTCCATGGCAAAGACCTTGGCGTATGCCTTCAACAATCTCACACGGGAGCTGCGGTCAAATGTTCTCCATGCGTCAAGCATTCCAAGAGCACCAGTTCCGCCAACTTCTTCTGCGACAACTTTTCCGCCAAATGTGCGATCGAAGGGAACGATAGCTTCTTCGGTCTCGGGGAGAAGGGATGCTTGGACGCGGGTTAGGATGACGTTCGCGGGGATGTAGATCGAGAATGCAAGCGCGCCAGCGAGGATTAAAACAGAGAGACCCTTTGCGAAAGTCATGGTGAATTCGTTCTTGCCCATGTTCATGCAGTCCTCTGGGTTCATCTCGTGGAATCCGTATGATCTGGCGAGATAAAGAGGCAGCATGATGGTAAGCTCCTTAGCCAAGGCGAAATGGGCGGTAGGGATCATGACTTTCTTGACTGTAGCCAGGTTTGGCATTCTCTTGTACCATGGGAGAGGGCTTGGGTTCGAGATGACGATGCTTGTCCAGGCGAGGTAGAATGGAGCGCTGAGGACCATGGCGATAAAGTGGGCGAACATCATGGGGAGGAAGCTCGAGAAGAAGCCTATGTACCATTGGAAAACGATAGCAGAGACAATGGACATGGAGAGACCGCGGAAGATAGCGAGTTTGCCGCCTTTTGCTCGTAGATGTTGGACTGTAGAGCGGAAGCTGGAAGTGATGGGTGCTTGTTTGACAAGGCATAGGTCTACCTCTTGCGGATCAACTTTGGCGTCGGGGTCATCGGATTTGATGGGTTCGAAGAGAATAGCTTGAGGAGATTCGACCATGAGAAGTGTGGGGATGATGCGACTGTAGGTGTATTGGACCTATCAGATTGTTAGACACTTGAACTATGAGGTTGAGAGGGGAAGAAACGGCATACCATGAAGTCAGCTGCAGCAAAGACGAGAAGAGTAGAGACGATGAGCGCGACACCCCAAGCTGGCATCTGATAATCGATGGGTTCTGCAACTTTGCCATCGCTCGCTGAAAAGCCTCGCCGAAGCAAAGGTGCTGCGATAGTACCAAAAGCAGACGCAACCATGGTGGCGATGTTATCGAGTGGTTGTTGAAAGGGGAGTCAATAGGGAACGGAATGGGAATCGATTCAATGAAAATAAATGAATTAAAGAAGTTTTTGAGGAAAGAGGAAGAGAGAAAAGATAAAGAAGAGGAAGAAGGCCACTTTATTACTATACGAGCAAGTTGACCACGCCGTACAATGTCATATTCACTCTCTCTGTCTCGGATTGTGGCTCAGCAGTTGGAAGCCTACGCTATCCCTGAAGCGGGTGATTACTTAATACACGGCCTTCCAGTTCCTCCATAAAGGGAGTGATATCGGAAGTCGTCTAAAGCCGCGCCGTGTGCAATATCCGGTGGCGTAAATCGGTTGGCTGTTAGACAAAAGGATTTACGGCTTTATACCAGATGGCCAGTTAATTCATTATGAATGGCTAAAAACATAACCACATCTCTGGTTGGTGGTTTGAACCTGTCCCTGTCCAAGCTGTAACGTCTTCTAATCTCGAAATGGTCTCTTCCTGCTGCTTGCAACAACGCCATCACTGATCCGTCAGCATCCCGCTCAAGAACTCTTCTCCCACTTCTTCGCGCAATTCTCCAGCCCAATATAGATTGGGGAGCATGAGCTATCGCAGAAGTCATATCCACAAGGCTGAAGCTAGCATGAAGAAGAACTGGGCATTCTCCGTGCTTGTAATCTTACAACCACCCATTAGATTTCATTAGATGAGCTAAGAGTGTTGCAAAATTATCTTGTACATTATTTACAATCAATCTACAAGACCTAAGACTCTACCTGCAACTCGATCCCACTCCTCATCCCATCTCTTCCTTCCCTCCTCTATAGCCCCTTTCTTTAGTCTAGCCAATTCTTTACCACTTTGGTCCTTGAAAACCTCCTCTAAAATGTCGGTTAGATCTTCGGACGTGCCAAATCCCCATCCATTTACACCTTCTTTAACCAACTCAGGCCAGCTCTCGTACTCGTCATACCCAAGAACTGGTAACCCTGCTCCAAACATGTCTACCACCTTCATTGGAAGGTCGACTCCACTACTACTCTTATGTAGGCACACTCCCAAGTCTGCGCATGCAAGCAACGAGGCGTAATCTTCTATACTTAGCCACGCCGTGCGGATTGTAACGTTGACCAATTCATAACTGTCTGATAGCTCCTCGATCTTCTTGAGATACATTTCTTTCTGGGGACCTTTCCCTGTAATGATGGCGAGAACAGGAGGCAAGTCGAATTCTGCGAATGGACCATATTTGACTAGAGCTTCAAGAAGAAGGTTGAAGTCTTCATCTGGAGTCCATGATGTACTGCTCACCAATAACCGTAATTTACCACTCATGATGGCATCGGCGAAGTCTTTTGTTTCCGGCAACCTTTCGAGGAATGCGCGTCGCTTTGCTTGATCGCTGATGGGCTGGAAGATAGCAGCCGGTCGATCGTGAAGTGTGAAGATTGGAGACTTTATAGAGTATGGCTTCTCACGTAACTGACGCTCCATGGCATTCGTAACTGTGAAAGATACCGTCGGTGCCCATGATCCCAGGAATGATTCGTACCATTTATAAAGTCGAACGAAAATATGCTTGGGACCTCGAGTACCGGCAAGTATTGTCCACCCATAATTATGCCAATCGATTATTAAATGTGTATTTCGTAAGAAGCAGACCAGATATGCAATGAGAAAGGTGGGAATCGAAGGTGGGTTCTAGGAAAATTAGCAGAGTCTTCACCAGCGTTTGTAATGCCTACCTGGACCAAAAGCCACTTTACTGGGTCCGTAGTATAGCACAATGTAAGGAACAAGCTCCAGATCTGCCATAGCACCTTAAGAGGCCCAGCAAATATGAATGGCAACGAATCGTTAAGTAAAAAGGCTGGCGGTGGAGGTAAAGATACAATCGAGATGAGAGGGTTATCCGTTAGAGCGGTGGGCAATTCTGAATCTGCGGCGAATCGTCAATAAGTGCAACCAAGAGCAAAGGTCTGTGGAATACAAACCATAGTATCCAATTAAATCCACGCGTCCGCCGTGCTTCGCTATACTCATAGCATGATACTGCATTCGTGGACTTCGTCCGATGTCTCCAAGAACCAAGACTTGAACCGAGATCTTGGGCTCAGTCGCCCCGCGGTTTGTCGTTGCCATTGGTGGGGAATGGTTTATGTAACGTTTGGGAATTGCGAGGAGAGTGATGGTGACGATGGTCGAAAGAATAACAGATATTGTCAAGAGACTGTCTAGCATGTCGTTGCTTTCGGCGCACTCGTAGTGGTGTTTTAGATATATTTCTTCCTCTAAATGTCCATGTCTGCCAATGTGTAAAGTCGATTGAGCTTAGCAGATAGACGATGTTGTTGCAAAGAGGTCGTCACTTAAACACCTCGTATGTACTGACTCGTTACAAAAATATATTTGAGAATAATTGGAAGGTTTGAAGAATTTCAAATACATTGCTGTCTTCACTCCACCTCACGATAAAAAAGCATCGGACATCGGGATTAGTGACATATGGCTTCAGCTAAAGTGGCTCGAGAGTGGCTTTAATTGCGGGTGAGACCCCTGCTTGTAAAGCCGATTATTCACAGATTGAGAAAGTGGGATTAAACTTAATGTGATTGATTGGACGACAGCGATTCCCAGATAGGAAAATAACCGGAAAGGGTAGCAAATTCCATTTTCCAAGATCCAGGGGAAATATCGCATCGCATCGTGCCTTGTTGACTTTCCTCATATGGTGAGTTTTTGACCTTCCTGTGCTGGTGGTAGGATCATCTGCTCAAATATATGGCTTGTACTTCATTTATTTTCTTGTTACCTTCCCCTCCTCTTATAACTTACCACATTTCACTCTTTTGAAATCACTACTCCCACTACTCCTCAAAAAATATTGGGAAAGCACGGTGTAACTTCTGCCTTCATACCACAGTAGACGTCTTGCGCGAATTGCCGGAGATCAGTACGAAAGTACCCACTCAGCTATCTAAACCGCTCCATTGTCCAAGCTTTTACCTGTCCTATTCCTCGGCGCATTCGACGACGCGAAGGCACAACGATTCCGACGTATGCAGCAGAGTGTTAGAGATATACGGGTTGCGAATCTCGTTCAATCAATTCGATAATCGAGGAAGAGATGGCTTCATCATACGCTCTCCCGGCATCTGCAATCACCAACAGCCATCATGGACATGGACACTCACATTCGCACTCGTCATCGCCCAGTCGGACGTCCCAGTATTCTGCGAACCGATCGAGATCATTGAATCAAAACGGAGGTCTACATACATCAATTCACACGCACTTTGAATCCCATCATGAACACGACCACGATCACAACCATGGTCATTCCCACTCACATTCGCATGGTCATGGACACAAACATAATCACAGCCATGAGCATATAACACATTCTCCTCCGTCACCGCCATATAGCGATGCGACACCGATATCGAGTACGTATGAGAAGGGGCCCTCATTTTCAACATACGAACCTCCGCCAAACGATGTGAATAGCAAATCGCATGAACATCACCATGATAGCCACGATCACCACGGTCACCACGACCATCACGACCACCATGACCACCATGACCACCATGATCATTCTCATGGCACGATAGAGACTAAATCCCGATTCACGACCCTACTCCTGCCCCTAGTACAGCGCTGGCCCCTTCTTCACACCATTCTAGCGAGTAAAGACTCGAGAAGGATATTCTACTTTATGAGGCATGTTTTTTGGACACAATATTGAAAATAAACTGACGGGAGATAGTCTTAACTTTGCCTTCATGGTAGTTCAGGCATTCTACGGTTTCGTTACGGATTCTCTTGGTCTGCTAAGCGACAGTATACACATGTTTTTCGATTGTTTGGCCTTGGGAGTTGGATTATTTGCTGCAGTTGCAAGTAAATGGCCGCCGAGTGAGAGGTTTCCTTATGGGTTTGGAAAGATTGAGAGTCTTTCCGGATTTGGGAACGGGGTGTTTCTGATGTGCGTATCATTCGTGGTATGGTTATGAACTATTTTCTGACACTTTCCTAGGCTTATTAGTATCGAGATCATGATCGAGGCCACGGAAAGATTAGCTGAAGGTCGAGAAACGAAACGATTAATGGAACTTTTTGTCGTTAGTTCTTTGGGATTGGCAGTCAACTTGGTAGGTATGGCTTGCTTTGGACATCATGGGCATGCAGGACATGATCATGGACATGACCACGGGCATAGCCATTCTCACGGCCACTCTCATGGTCATTCACACTCGCATTCTCACGATAGCCATTCCGATCACGATCATAAAAAAAGTGGTCAACTATTACATGAGGACCACTCACACTCGCACGACCATTCCCATGACAACGAGAACATGCGGGGAATCTTTCTCCACGTCCTTGCGGATACAATGGGCAGTGCTGCAGTCATTGTTTCCACCATTCTTATCCATTTCGTGGGATGGTCCGGCTGGGATCCTCTCGCATCTTGTCTTATCGCCGTTTTAATCTTCCTCTCCTCTATCCCCTTGGTCAAGAGCAGCGCCAGGAAACTCCTGCTTACAGTTCCGGACGACGTCGAGTACAATCTACGAAATACCCTTGCTGGTGTAAGCGATCTTCGCGGAGTCCAAAGCTACACCGTACCGCGGTTTTGGCTGGGAGATAAAAACGCTCTGAGCGAGAAGGAATCGATTTTGGGCGTTATGCACGTGGTTGCTACTAGAGGCTCAGACCTGGAAGATGTTTTGACGAGAACTAGAGCGTTCTTGTTGAGCAATGGTGTAGATGTGGTGGTGCAGGTAGAGAAAGATGGCGATGCAAGTTGTTGGTGCGGGGGGAGTGGTAGTCGGTCTAATGCGAGCTCGAGATTTTCATAGACGCGAGACGAGCTGATGTTTTATATGGGTGGGAGTTTCTGAATATAAATGATAGGAAATGAGAGATGAAGACGGGGGTGTAGGATAAGATACCTTATGTTCATGGGTTTGAAATGGTGTTTTAGAAATATATCACGTTATAACATAACTTAATTCTGACTATGGGCTAGCCCTGATCTGTTTGTTTGGAAGAAAGGATGGGGAAATGAGTGTGGAGTATATGACACAGCTCGAATGGTGTAGTACCCAGTACCATTATTGTAGATCAATCTATCATACCGTGGAGCGTAGGCACTATATGTCTACCGCTGTAGTCAGTGTATACTGGAGGGCCAGCTCCGGGAGTCCAAGCGAGATTGGCGTGTGAAGCGATCTAGATGGACTAGATATCATGAATACACATTGTTAATACATTGCGAAAACAGCATACGAAGCCTGCTGTTTGTAAAATTACTTACACACACTCAAGCCCACGGGCTGGACCTCCGGACCTCATGAAGCGGCATGCTGGATATGGACCCTTGTTGGGCTGGTTTCTTGAGATTGGTTGGCACGTAAATGTCAAGAGGCGGCTCGTCTTTGAAGCTGCTCTCACCACCTGAAGTGTGCCAAGTTGTTGGGGTGATGTCTAGGGAGACGGATATTCCGTGTCAGAGAAGCGAGACAAGAGGTTGTCCATGAGAAGTCTGGCAACAGTCAGTGTTGGAAGATGTGGACTCAGCTAGTGCTTCAGGTTTCTCTTCATATGCTACGCCGCAGTGTGGAGGTAGTTGACAGGCTGATCGCTGGGAGGAGTTGCCAGGAGAGGTGTTGCCGGTGAGCAATATCTCCGTCGGGGCCTTAGATGAGAATCTTTGAGCGGCAGATGAATCGGCGATGATACTTTTGGTCACAGATACTCCGGAATAATGTAAATGGATATACAAAGATGTTATACGTTTGCACTCATATGGGGGTTCTACAGCCCTTCAGCTCACGCAACATCCTGCGGCAATTCCCGTCTATGGGTGCCATAAACCGGTATTTTATTCGCAGTCTGTTCAAGGGTATCCCAAATGATTGGATGATCCTCCAGAGCTCTCTGTAGAATGGAGCGCAAACGGGCTGTTGAGATCATTGAGCACTCGAAGAAAAGGAATGGTGGCTTGAGTTTTCTTGAGCGATTTCAAAGAATTTGAGAAATGCATCCCACATGCCCCCACCGCCACGCCGGCTAGCTTTGTTTGATTTCACGAACTTTTGGGCATAAATAGGCAAATGCAACTCGTCTTCTCCTAACCCAATTTCCTTTCTCATAAACTGTGCAAGTTTGGATATAGATATGAGTCTGCTTCTAAACATCCAAAAAGGAGCTGTCTTGATACTTTATAATATAAGTACAACTATTCAGCTTAAAGATGGCTCCGCATATCCTCAAAGGTAGGAACTAGGTAAGTCAGTATCGATGAAGGGACTTATAAACGAGCTTCAACTCACAGCCTGCACTGACAGAGATGCCGGCCCCGCTAATGACGACAATCTTTTCACTCGATCGCACGAGCTCCCTTAATCGGCTAAAGTCATCCATAGGTTCGTGGATGGTCTGAAGCGATCCTCTCATTCTTCGGGCTCTCTTTCTGATTCGGTGCTTCTCGTTGATTGGTCCCTGAGTGGAAGCCGTCCGTCTAACTAGTCAGCTGATATGGAGTGACTTGTCAGGTGATTCCGAGCTGAAACGGACCAGCCGTAGCACAAAGCAGTGATTCAGATAGTGCTGTAGCAGTCACGTAGAATAGAACATAAGAACGAAAGTAATGGAATATCTAACACGTGGCAGAGGGTATAGCTTTGCTATACTCTATGCTGTGTGTTGTAAAATTCATTAGGCTCTAAAACCGCTGCTGGCGCAGCGGGGTTTTATACTAGAATAAGTCATGTAACTTGAAAGTCACATAACGTTATTCCGACAACCCTATATAGATACTAGCCCTTATATAACTATGTTATATTACAGTAATAGATCAAGACAAACTAGCTACATCCTTGTATCGTATATATTTAGAGACCATTTTGATTAAGTGCCCTGGAAAAGGCGGTTTAGAAAGGCAGTCATCCATC
Organism: Rutstroemia sp. NJR-2017a BBW; assembly: GCA_002946425.1. NCBI lineage: Eukaryota > Fungi > Ascomycota > Leotiomycetes > Helotiales > Rutstroemiaceae > Rutstroemia > Rutstroemia sp. NJR-2017a BBW. The sequence goes on from NJPT01000031.1 coordinate 124,597, forward strand.
CCTGTTTTTAAACACTTCTCCTCTTCTTCTTGAGCGAGAGTAAGAGCAATTATTGGGATTCGTCGAAGGCCTTGACTCTGCTCATATTCTCTGATCTTCACTGTGGCTTCAAAGCCGCCCTACAACCCCGTTACTATATAAAGCTAGAATTAACTGCAGGAAAACTTACCATGACTGGCATTTTTATATCCATTAGCAAAATGTCGTATTTGTTTGCCCTAACAGCTTCAAAAGCCTCGAGCCCGTTTTCAACCACTGTAACGACATGGGTATATTTTTCTAGAAACTTTCTAAAAAACCTCTGATTAACGACATTGTCTTCAGCTAGAAGGATAGCCAATGAGGAGAGATTGTCAGTTGGAACTGGTGGTAATTGTTTCTCTAAAGGCTGAAGTATGTTATATCCAAGATCAATCGCCAGGCAAGGTGTTGTCATATATGAGGCGATTTGGAGATCTAGTGCCGGTGAGAGGCTGAGGCTGAAGGGATCTGGTAATCCCAGCAATAAGATTGGAACCGTCTTGAACACATCTATCGAACAAACTTCTCTCGCAGACGCTATTGAGTCGACGAGTATAACATCATACATCCCCTCTCGTGGCTGCCCAATGTGTGAGACTGAGTCAGCAGTGGCTGGAACAAAACCAAGTTCCTCCAACATCAACGCGATTTGCCTTTCGTGCCCGGTCCGTCCTTGATCAATGAAGAGTACGCTGTGGCCATTGTACGGTTTGAGCTGCTTCGAGATGGAGCTTTCATCGGAGACAGCGCGCCGCAACACGCTCGTAAAGAAGAACGAGGTCCCCTTGCCATACCGACTCTCCACCCGGATGTCTCCTCCCATTTGCTTTGCAAGGTCTTTGTAGAAAGATAGACCGAGGCTTGAACCGCCATGTTTCCGATATGGTGAACCATTCTCTTGCCGGGAAGTATCAAAAATTAAGTCAAGGTCGCCCTTCTGAATCCCAATACCGTTATCTGAGACAATAACCTCTAGAGCTTGTTTTTCTGCAGTGGCGGGATCATGCTTTGCGATTTGAACCGTAATTTTGACTTCCCCCTGCTCTGTAAACTTGATGGCATTTCTAACCAACTTCATAATAAGCTGGCATAAAAGAAAGGGGTCTCCAATAATACGGGTTGGTACCGAGCTGTTCACAAGATATCGAAGTTCAACGGATTTTTCGTCCGCCCTCTTGGTTAAATGCATGAGTGCTTTCAATACTGTTGCTGGTAGTTGGTAAGGGATCTCCTTCAAGGTCACATTAAATGAGTCCATTGTATAACGGAAACCTCAAGTTTGGTTTGGTGCTGAAAGATTTGTTTCAAATGTTGTCCTGGATTGAAAGAACAATATAATAGCAGTTAAAAATGAAATACGGAAATATACGAAAAACTTCGCCGGTCCGGACCTATGGTGGCCTACTGTGGTGTTTGGATAAATAAGTGTAGTCCTTGTAGCTCCACGAACTAAGTTTCGGCCAATCAAGTAGTATATCAGAGTTATATCTGCGAGCAGATTCGCTCCCAAAATATCAGTGCTCTAACAGGGGCTACACTTATTTATCCAAACATCACAGTATTTGCTACAAACCATTTCGGATATTTTCGCATAAGCGCTTGTTGCTGTGCGCCCCGCTAAGACTTTCTGAATTTATAATACCACGATTCTACTCTCCCCAGTATGACCGACGTGCCAGTACAGGAGAGGAAGAGCAGTATCATTTTCTTGATCTATAATATCTAAAATGTATCCTCTTTTCAATACTGATTATTTTATAAATTGGTGTTAAATTCTAGTATATAGATATGCAGCAACGGCCCTAATCAAGTTAGCTTTGTAAGGTTAGTATACGTAAAGCCGACGACCAAACTCTAATTTCACCACCCAAATTCCTCTGGATTAGGCATCAGTATTCTCATCCAACAATTTGGAGAAAACCCCAAATGGCGGATCCTATATTCATTCAAGAAGACATATCAAGTCGACAGAGTTCAGTCACGGAGGAGCCGGAGTCTTCCTTATCATACCGCGTCAGACTTCGCTGCTTCAAATGTGAGAAGTGGGGGCACATGGCAAGAGATTGCTCACAATATATATCATTACCCTCCTCACGCTCTCCACAACACCTTAGCCTACCAGACTTGCCCCCCGAAATACTCGAGGTGATATGTGGGTACCTGATAGGAAGATCCAACACCTACCCCCGTGGCGATCCCCGGCTTCTATGCCGCCTTCGCCTCACATGCCGACTCATTGAAGCAAAAACGCATGATTTCTTCTGCAGAATGGCTTTCTACAAGGTGGTTGTGCGTCTCACCTCCGCCGGCCTCGCCAGGCTTAAGGCGATCTCCGAGCATGCGAGTTTAGCTCCCAATGTCCACCAGGTATTTATTTCGGGCCAGGATGAGAGCCTGAGTGCTTGGAGGTACGAAGGAGTTATCCGCACCGTCTCCTCTCCGAGCTCATCTGCACTCGAACGCGAGAGAGCGCAAGAGATGCTCGACAAGGCTCGGCGGGAACAAGCTGAAAAGGCCTCCCTTGAGCGGTCTGGCACCGATAGAACTATCATGTCCTCTGCTTTTCAACGCCTTCGCAACTTGGAGACCGTGTTTCTATGTGCTATACAAGCCGGAGAAGAGTACCTTCCTCTCGAGCACAAGAGTAGTGGCATGGGGCGAAGAATGAACCACGTCTTCTCTCTTGCTCTATCGAGTGTAGCACATGCCAACCTCCGGCCCAAAGAATTTCGCATGGACATGTGGGGCGGCAGTGAAGTCGAGAGGGTGTCAATCTCAGCACTAGAAATTTCCCCGCCGCTGGCAGAATGCTTGTCTGGGCTGCAGACCCTAAATCTATTGCTTGAGACTAGAGAGAACCCCGGACAAAGTATGTAAAGCAAAACACACTAACTCTTACAACCGCTAAATTGTTTTCATAGTCCCAAGAACATGGGAAAATCACCTGGGTGACCTCGCAGCATTTCTCGAGCTATGCCCACAACTGCGCCGTCTCGCGTTACACTTCAGCGACGATTGGAATACGACGGGAGTCATCTTCCAAGATGTGGCGACCAACGTCCGGCTCAAGTATCTCGAAACGTTCACTTTACGCAATGCAAGATGTGAAGGCCAGGATCTACGCCTATTTCTGCAATCCCACCGGTCCATTCAGACCTTGGAACTTTCCAATCTTGACGTTATTGGTCCCACGTCTTTCGGCGACGTACTTGAGGTCTTGGAAACCGGGAGTACTGAGCTACAGTATCTCAAGTGCTTCCAAATCGCAGAAAACTCCTACCGCCTTTATCTTGAGTCCTGGGGCTATATTACGTCTACTAGAATGAACCCGGATGCTGTATTCGCCGATGAGGAAGGGTGCTTCATGGGTGATTTCGAACTTATTGAAGGGCCTTTCAGATATCGCTGGGATGCTGAAGCATGGGAGGGGTTACATCAGAAAATCAAGCTTATTAGAGAAGATATACGTGTATCTACTCTCTTATATCATTCCGACGACATCTACGGCTCGACGCTTTGGTTGGAATAGATACGTATAGAAGGTTGGTGGTCGAGGAGAAAGAGATGAGGATTTCGTGGGTCTAGGTTGATTGGACTTGTTCAGTAATTTTGAATTCATTCTCCTGACGCCCGAAGAACAAAAGTTATCTTTTTTCAGTTGAGTTTAGAGATGGGTATTAAGTTTAGCGGAATTTTTAGGAAAGCTTCATCTAAATTTGGACATCATCATAAACAAAATATAGAATTAAAAAATTGAACAATATTATTATTACAAAATAATACCATCGAACACTCCCCATCCATCCAAACAAGAACTCATTTCCAAGAAAGGTCATTCCCAATCAACCCACTTTCCCTAATCATATCCATGGTCCCGGCTCATCCTGACTATCTTCATTATTTCATCTCCTATCAACCTCGCCCTCTTCGCTCCCACTCTATACCACCACCCCTCCCCCTCCACTCCCCCTCTTCCCCTTCTTCTTCTTCGATTTCCTCTTCTTCTTTCCCTTCCCCTTACTTGCACTCCCACTTGCACTTCCCCCTTCACCCCCTCCTCCACCTAAATCAAACTCCCCATCTAGCGGCGTCACCGCCCCGCTACTCAGCCCGCTATTCTCGCTGCTTTCCTCTTCCTTCTGCTCTTCCTTCTGCACACTCTCTTCTCCTTCCTCCTGTTCCTCTCCCACCGCAGTCTTGCCTTTCCCCCCAGCAGCAGCAGCAGTAGTAGGTACTCCCAGCTTCTCTAACTTCGTCTCTGCATCTGTACGAATTGGTAAAAACTCAACCGATGGTTTCGTAGTAATAATCGAAGGGGAACTTAGATGGTCTGCAGCTTTAGCCGTATCTGTTGTAATTTCCCGGGCGGGTTGAGTAGTGTCCTCAATAGAAGAAGTATCCTTTCCACCATCAACGGGGATAGAAACCGATGGTAGAGAAAGAGGAGGAAGATAGGTTTCCGCTGGAGCCGAGTCTACGTCGAGGACGGGACGTTTCTCTGAGGAAAGAGGAGCTGAGATCTTTGGCGTCTCTGGCTGTTCGGAATTCTTCGCAAGGATGTTGGATGTAGGGAGGTCGTCGATATCTTCTTGGTCTAATGATTTAGGTTCGCTGGTGAGTTCTGACTGGTGAGGTACTGCGGCTTTAATTGCTTTATCCTTAGGTTCTTCTTCTTCTTTGCTGTCACCTGTCTCATAGTGTGTCTGAGACATGGTAGCCCCTCTGGTCGACGCTTCCCATCCTCCATGATCCGGAGATATGGCGCTGATATCGATAGACGTCTCATTCACCGGCACCTCCTCAAAACCGAAGTCCTCACTCTCAGGCTTCCCATCCAACTCATCCTCGGCACTTTCGCTCTCAGCATCAATACGATGAACACTTTCCCCCTCGGTTGGCGCAAAACTATCATCTTCAGCTGAGTGAGTATCCTCTGCGTCATAGGCTTCCGGTGTCAGAACAGATATCCCTTGCGGAATAGAGTTATCGTCATCTGACTCCAGGGTCTGAGGAACCACAGATTCCGTAAAATCTACATCAACACTATCACTCCGTCCCATTAGGCTTCCCAATTCTTCCTCCGCCATTGTTTCATCCTCATGAACCTGTGCCTCGGAATCATCTGGCATGGCAACTTTCACATGCTCAACGACAGGCTCACTTACCACCGAGGCTGTTTCATCGGCTGGTTCTTCCCTTCCATCTCCGACGACAGCGACATCTATGAGAGGTTCTTGAGTGGAAGGGAGACTTGTGGTGACTGAAATAGCCTCATCATCCGTAGTTGTAGCAGTTGGCAAGACATCTTGGATATCCGAAGACAGCTGGCTTTGCACACCAAGCTCGCTCTCTGCGCCGAGTTCTGATTCTATTCCGTCAGCCACCAGCTGAGTATCCCTCGAAGCATATTCCTCCACATCATCACTCTCAAGATCATGGCTACTCTCCCCAGCTTCAGCACTCATCTCCTCCGGAGCAACAATTCTCTCCATCTCCTCATTCAACGCAGCGATTTCCTCACGCGCCTTGATATCTTCTGGGTCTTCATATAGTGCGGTTGTTAGTTCGCTAACATCCCTCTCATGGCTTGTTTCTGCGCCGGATGTTTCCGGCTCTTCTTGCTCAACGGAGCTTGTGGCGTGAAGCTGGTGTCGTGGTTCTGGATATGTCAAATCATGCTCCAGATTTGTCTTGATTGGCTCTGGCGTTTCGGCGTTGACGAGTGTTTGGTCGTCTCGTTTGATGGTGCCAGGTGCTTCAGTTGGAATTGAAGGTGTTTTCTCAAGTTCTGCTGCTGCTGCGGCTTCGTCTGGCTCATCAGGTTGGATGTCTCCCAAAAGTTCAGACTCATTCGGTTCTGAATCTTCTGTTTCATCCAACTCAATTGGCGCAGTCACCACCGTTTCCCTAACGTCCTGTTCACCTAAATCGGTCGAGATAGATCCCTGCTCAAAGTGTTTCTCCTCAAAAGGCTCCGCCTCTTCCAATTCCACCTCTTTCAAAGGCTCTGATTTCCCAGGCATAGACTCCTCAACCTCCGCCTCTGACAATACACTCTCTGGATGTTCCTCGTAGTTGTTTTCAATGTGCTGTTCATGCTCGACAGACCCACGCTCTGTCAACCGAACATGTTCCAACGGCTCAGATTCATGTGTCTCAGGTTCTTCCGGCTGCATTAGAGGAGATGCGCCGGCTTCGATTATTTCAGCTTGCTCCAATCCATCTGTTTCAATTGCCGTTGTTGGCGGTTCTTCGTTCTCATCCAGATAGGCTTGCTGCAAGTCGGTATGTGTGGGCTCTTCTTGTTGGTGCAATTGTGATTCGGAGATAGTTCCAGTAGCCTCAGTGGCAGTTATTTTCTCCTCTTCTGGGTGAATAGATACGGCACGTGCAGACTCCGAGCTCCCCGCCCCCCCGAGTTCGCTTGGAGCTACGTGTTCGGGCTCAAAAAGTTCCGACTCCTCAGGGTGTAACCATTCTCCCTCTTGGGATTCAACGGGGGCAAACTCAAACGTAGGTTGCTCTCGTTCGGTAATTTCCTCGATTCCAGAATCGTCACGCTCAGTCAGGCTAATCTGCACAGACTCCACTGGTGCCAGCTTTTCAACTTCCTCGGATTCCGGGGGACCTAGCTCTCGTGCTTCGATAATTTCCGATTCAGGTCCGTCCAATTCTTGCTCACCCGATCCGCCAGTCTCCGGTACCTCATATTCCACCGGCTCTTCCAAAACAGCAGCGTCTTCAGGCTCGACTAATTCCGGCTCTTCAACTTCTCCAGACGATGAATCTACCAGTTCGACTGCTGGCGATTCCTCCGGCTGAGCTCCCGATTCGATCTCCCCGCTCTCCATAGGTGCAGGACCGTCATTTGCTGAATCCTGTGCATCCTTAGAATGATCATTCTCTACTGCTTTGGCTTCGGCGTCCGGGTTCTCCTCTAATACATCAGGCTCTTCTCCAGCAGGCATGTATTCGGTTTCACTTATTCTGTAAATTAGTCACGCACTCAAGGAAGGAGATATAAAGAACTACTCACGCCTTTTCAACAAAATCATCTTCCGCAACAGCCTGTTCCCTCTCTGTAGTGGGTAGTTCTTCGTGGTCAGGCAGAGCGATCTCCTCTTCGGCAACACTTGGCTCTTCTTCATCCTCCTTCTCAGCGACTCCACTCTCGTCTAGGACCACTAGAATCTCATATTCTGCGCTTGATTCGACCTAGAAAACGTTCCAGATTAGCCACGGTCCGAAAAATGCCTGGTTTCTAGTCTTCAATTCATCATGCACTCACCACCGGCGGATTTTCCTCCACTCCTTCTACTACTTCGTCACCTGCATTATGCCCCTGCACACGCACTCTACTTAGCACAACCCCACTCACAGACGGGTACTGAGATCTTGTAATATGATGCAAAGAAATAGGTATGCCTACCACTAATTCAGGATCTTGTTCTTCATGTCCATGTTCATCTCGAGCCGTTTCTGCTCCCGGGGCCTAGAAAATAATTAGTTAGAGGCTCATAATTAAGACCAGGGTCCATAGAAATTACTTACTTCGTTTTCCTCGGGCTCTTGTACCGAGCTGGTTTGATTTCCTTTGTCCTCTTCGTCGAGTACGGAGATAGAATCGCTTTCTGCTGTAGTTTTGTCCTTGTGTAAGAGTGGTTCTTTCGGCGAGAAAGAATCAGGGTCTTTTTCAGCAAGCGGACTCTGCTCTGTAAGCTTCTCTGCTTCTAGAGGTATCGGTTCATCCTCTGGAATTGACGATTCATCTTCAACCTCCTTCTCCATCGACACCGGGACTTCCTCCTCGATTTCTTTATCCTCTACGCTCGGCCCAACAGACCTCTCGGTAGGAAGATGTGCTTCATCAACTTTATCAACTCCTTCTCCACTCAAATCCCCCTCCCCCCCACCTCTCCTCGCAGCCATCACCCCCGCACCCACAACCCCCCCAACAGCCAAACCCGCCAATACTCTCTTCATCTCCTTATGTTTACCTCCACTCTCCTCCTCCACACTCTTCATCCGTTCTTTAATTTCTTCCAAATGAGCAGTATGAGCCGAAAGCGCACCATTCGAAGCAGCCGTCTGTTCTTTAATTTGCTCTATATGCGTGGTATGCGCTGAAAGCGTATCCTTCGCCGCCACTGTCGCGTCTTTGATTTCTGCAAGCGCAGTAGCGTGAGAAGTATGGAACTCGTGGGATGATGCAAGTGCTTGTTCGATATGTCCGAAGTCGGCTGTGTGAGAGTCTTTTGAAGCCTCAACGGCATGCTTCATGCCATTTAAACCTTCGGCGTGAGCAGCCTGTAAGTCCCTCGATGCAGTAGTCGCGTCTTTGATCTCCCCTAACACAGTCGAGTGCTTAGTATGCGCACCATTGGAAACCCCAATTGCATCCTGCATTTCGCCCAACACCGCTGCATGCCCCACACTGACTTCCAGCCCCTTCTCACCCACTTCCCGAATATGTCCCAACATCTCATTTTGTCCTTCCAGTACTTGCATTATACCTTCAATTTTCTCACCCAACACCAGCATCTCTCTCTCATTTTCTGCCTCCTCTACCACCCCCTCCCCTTTCTCCACCTCCGCTACCCCTGCTCCATCTCCCTTCCCAACCCCTCTCTCTCCACCCTCAAACCCTTCCCTCCCCCTCCGACTCCCATTCCTACTCCCCAACTCCCCCCTCAACCCCACCAGCCCCTCCCCCAACCTCTCCTGCGCCTCATTACAAGTATGCAACGCAGTCAGTATCTCCTCACTAACATCGCCCTCTCGAATCTCATCCAACTTCCCCCCATTACTCGCCGCCAACTCATGCAGCGCGGTCAGAATCTCATCACTCACATCCGCGTTTTTGATTTCCTTCAGCAAAACGCTGTGTCTGTCGAGCAAGCTCCTGATTGCTTTCAGGTGCGGTTCTAGTATATTGTCGGAGTTTGGTGAGTGCAGTTGAGATAGAGTGCTGCTGTGGTCGTCGAGTTGGGATTTGATAGATGTGAGATGTGGGGTTAGGAGTTCGAGATCGCGATTTGTGGGTTTGTTAAGTGTGTGCGATTTTAGCTCATCGAGCACGAGCATGTGTGCGTCGAGCGCGCTCTTGATGGCTGTGATATGCGGTTCGAAGGACTCGAAGCCGTTGCTATCGCTTCGTGGTCTGGTTTCGATGGATTTAGATTTGACATCTTCCAATGCTGAGGTATGTGATTCGAGGGTGTTGATAATCGTGGCGAGGTGGGTATTGAAGGCTGAGGTGAGGTCTGTTGAGGTGGAAGTAGCGTGCGCTTTCAATTCGTCGAGAGCGGAGGTGTGAGATTCGAGGAGTGTGGTAAGAGATGCGAAGTGAGGATTGAATATCTCAGGATCAATTCGTGCGGGAGTGGTCTCAAAGGAGGCGGTTTTGGCTTTGATTTCGTCCAGACTTGCTGCATGCACCTCAAGCATATTCTTAATCGCCCCGACTTGTTCCTCGAAAACGCTGGTATCAATCGAAGATACAGGTTCAGAAGCCATGCTTCTCGCCTTGATATCTTCCAGCGTCGCAGCGTGAGTTTCTAGCATCTTCCTAATTGACTCGAAATGTGCATCAAAGATGCTCGTATCCATAGACGGCAGAGAGACATCCGCATTCTTCGTCTTCATCTCATCCAAGCTTAGAGCATGCACATCGAGTCTGTTCTTGATAGAATCGAAGTGGCTATCAAACATCGCAGTGTCCACAGCCGACGGTGCCAAACCGACATTTCTCGACTTGATCTCACCCAAGCTCGCGGAGTGATTTTCAAGCATACTCTTAATCTCATTCAGATGACCATCAAGCACACCAGTATCAAGAGTCGTAGGCGTCACATCACCAACCCTGGTATTCAAATCATCCAAAACTCCCCTGCATTCCTCCAACTTTTCCACCAACACATCTACCTTCCCTTCTAACCCACTCAAATCAACCACACCCAGGCGCGATTCAATCTCCGGTGGCGGCGTAGGTAAAGCTCGTATCCCCTCTAACGCAACTGCATGAGCTACATGCGCCTCGTTCGACTTCTTTACCTCTGCCAGAATCTCCGCGCTTGCGTCTGCACTCTTCTGTTCCTCTAACGACGTTAATACCTCGTCAACCTTTGTTCCTAGATTAGTAGTAGATATGACCCCTGCATGGATATGTTCTTTCATAGACGCTAGATCATTCGCAATAGATTCTAATGCTTTTGTTGTCTCTTCGCCTCCAATTGCTGTGGTGGGGATGGATAGAGATTCTGTCTGGATGCTCCGCGTCTTCAACTCTCCTAGAATGGTAGCATGAGACTCATGTAACTCATTTCCTTTCCTCACAGCCGCTAAAACTTCAGCACTGCTATCCCCAGTCTTGATTTCCCCCAAAACAGTTGCATGGGCGTCGAGTGCCGTTTGCAGGTTAGTAAGTTGATCTTTCAGTGCGCTGAAATTATCGTTAGTAGATGTTACCCCCGATTCGAGATCCGCTCTCAGAGTATCTAATTGCCAGGATATCTTCTCCAGACGCTCAGAACTGGCTCCTCTGCTCGGCCGCTCCCCGGAGAGATGCTCGTTGATGGCTTTTACGTTTGTTCCGAGGTCAGCGCCGATGCGTGTAATTATAACACTAACATTATCCTGCAATTGATCCAATTGCGCTTGTATTACCGCCGTGTTTGTTGCTGATTTCTCCGAGTTCGTCTTTATGGAATCGGAAGGTTCGTTGGATATCAATATATCCTTGACTCCGGTGATACCTTCAATTGCTCTTCCAATCTTCTCATTGTTATCATCCAATGATTCTGATATTTCCGACAGCTTCCCCACTGTATATGTGACGTTTCGATTGAGGAGAGGGGTTGGCTGATCGCCAGAAACCGAGCTGAGCGTCGTTGCATCTGCCGGGACCCCCCGCGTATTCTGCACCGGATGGGAAGTAAGTGCACCATGCATATTGAACCTCGACCGACGTGGTTCATCCTCCTCCGTAATCGTATCCAGCCGCAACAGAATATTCTCCACACTCGCATTCGTCTTCTTCCACAAATTCTCATGTTTCAACACCGCCTGCACAACCGGTTCAATGGTATCCAGCGCTTCCCTAATCTGCGGTCTGAGTAAATTCGCCAGATGTGACGCGATCGATGCCTGGAAAGCATCGCCGCCAATAGCCTGTTCAATCGCATGCCGAAGCAATTCTGGATCTGCCGTTGCACCAAAACTCGCCCGTTTCGGACTTGTGAGCTTCTCGTTCGATTTGCGTGCTTCGAAACTCGCCCGTATTCGGTGCGATAGCGGAGGTCTCGAATTCGACATCATTCTGCTTGGGACCTTGGGCTCCGCGGCAACGACGGCAGGGCTGGAGGTTTGTAGATTAAAGGGCATCGATGAGGTGGACAATCGCCCGACCTTGTGCAGGGAAGCAATTCAAACGACCGACGAGAGGTTCAAATAGATGCGCACAACCCAATGCGGTGAATAGTTATAGAGAAACGGATCATGAAGGAAAGAAAATTGAAAATGTGAGACAAACTCAGATTGGGAGAAACCAATAGAGAATATATCCTACTGTGTGTCAATTTGATTCCACTTACCGTTGCAGACCATGTCTTCCTTCCGTCTTCTGTGCTATAGCATAGCATGTTCCTAGTAAGCACAACACAGCACAGCGCAGCACGACATGACAGTCGGCCGTTTTTTCCCAGACCTTTTTCTTCTCATAAGGTATAACACAACATGGTATAGTATAGCAAGGGTGCGAAGCGTAGATTGTTGCCAATTCATGCGTTGTGGTGTGTGGTGATTGACGGTCGTTTGCAAGTAAGAAAGTAAGTTTGATGCGGATCTCGAGTGGTTGAGAGAGACAAGCACGGTCCAGCTCGGCCAGAAGAAGAAAGGGAACCCCTCCTCCACCGAGTCCACTCACCAACCATTGAATTGTGTTGTTTTTAGTGGAGCGACTGGAGCGACTAGAAATGTAAGTCTTACGAGTTTAGGAGGTGGAGATAACTGTGCTGCATACTGCAGAAGTAACGACCTATTTCCCGAACTCTGCCAACGAATATCTGATATTGTATGGCTGGGCCGGATTGACCAATAAGTATATGTTCAAGGGTAAGACGACCTTGGGGTACGGCGCATTAGGGTACGAAGCAGGGGCATTTAGTATATCTCGTGGGCAGCTTTGCGGTTGTGGATTGCATTGCATTGCAGCAATTCGAGGTCACGCAGGGTCAGTCTCCTCCAAACTGCAGGTGAATGACATCTGAGCGAGTAGACAAATGATATCTTGTACCAAAAAGACAACCTTGCATCTATGTTACTTCGCTGCCTCATTGCCAGCTCAAATCCTACGCAACACGTGAATCTGACACAGGCGAGACAGGATGAAGGGGTAAAAAGGAAGCTCGGAATAGAATGCTGGCATCTTTGGATGATATTCCCTGTGTTGATAACGGTATCATCAGGGTTCATACTTCCTGAAACTTATTATGATATTTCCCGATTTAATGCTTCACATTTCTCAAATTCTCGCCAATCATCCAAATCGCATCACCGCCTTGGGAAAGGAGTACCAATGAACCAATAACTCCATCCTACTAGCTACTAGCTACCGGCGGTCTTGGGCAGGAATACAGCATCGTACTATCACATCAGATCATCTCCCAATACAACCACCCTTCCCGTAAGTCTCTCCGCCGACATATGAAACCCCATAGTTTCTCTTCGTACCGCGCGTCAAGCCTCAACAGATTTTGTCATCAGATGACCCATTTTCTCCTACGACATCGCACCATATCCCACTTTACAGAGTATATGACGAGAAATCTTCGAGGTCATACTCGGTGGGATATTCTATCGGGAACAACACATCTTTTTTTCTGCGTGCTTTACCGAATAAGTACTTGAGCACATAGTCACCGAGTTTTCGGCGTTTATCCAAAATATTTAAAACCGGCGGCCGCCGGCAGTCACTTTTACTGCCGACCGCACAATTTGGGCCGCTGCTTCAAAGCATAGTTAATTTCCTACGAAATTTCATAACTTAGTGGGCGTCAGACTTCAAGTTTCCAAGACTCGTTATATCTCTCTTTCCGCTATGAACCTATCTCTACTCAATACTTCTCATTATTCGCTATAAGAAAACTTAGGAATAATTTTAGGAATAATTTATGCCACCTCAAAATTCCGCTTGCATTCTCAACTCCTGGGCCAGAACCACCGTGATCTCAAACATTGACAAACCGTCCACTTCATCATCAATCACCTTCGATGTCTACCCTCGAGTTCTCAAGCTCATAGAGGCACATCACCTAGGCCTGGAATCCCGGTTTACCGCCATCCGCTCACTCGATCCGGAAGGAAATGATCCCGCAGGACCTGACGTGCTGTCTCGTGAAGTCGCCGCAAAGTGATGCCTCGTGGTGCGTAGTTCTAGGCTCTTCTTTGTGTCGAGATTGCACTGCGCCCGCCAGGAATGCCAAAACCGGCCCCGCAAAGCTTTCCATGTCCAGAATGGGCTCACAATCACAGGTCTGGGGGAAGGATCTGGCGTCTTCATTAATCGAGCATAATAATTTTCCACAATTAATATTGCCGCGTAACGTGCTCCCTGATCGCCCTTCCGAAGTCTTTCACCTGTAGGAGCCGTGGTATACTGTGGCCTTCGTGGTCCAACATCCAGCAGCAGATGTTCTCTTTCGACAGCAAAGCCAGGTCAGGATGTATTGAGGGATGACCCGCCACCTCCTCCATCACCCTCCGCAGCCGCAGCTTAAGTAAATCCTATGGTAAGAACGGCAAAGGACTAAACAGGTTCTTACATTGAATAATTCTTGACGCCCACGAAAAGTGAGATGACTTCTGCATCGCCCTAAAGTGGCACAACCCTTGAATCATTTTGATACCATATAGAGCAGATTTGTAGGCGACACCTTGGTCGAGACTGGTAGAGGCTATACGATACAGAGAGCGACCTCCACGATCTCGCCGGTTCGACAGAAAGTTGAGAAAGGGTACTTCAGAAAAAGATCGGATACTCGTATATTATGTATAGAAGTTCTGCATCAACGAAGTTTCTATAGACTATGGAGATGCTGTAGACCCTTGACTCAAGAGTCGAGTTCATCAAAGGTTGGCTGTAAGGCGGTACTGTGGTTTGCCCTGGCCTGCTGAAATCCATGGTTGTTGAGGAACCAAAAGGTGACGCCACACGATTAGTGAAGCAAGTATGATATATATTGACTGGTATTCTCACAGTTGTGGTAGAGTGTAGTAGGGCACGAGACAGGAACAGGTACAGGGACCTCGCTCACAGACCAGCTTACATAATCCGCCACCATCGCGGCATACTTCCCCGGATTTTCAACACCGCGACAAATTTATTCTTCCCGCTCTCCTGTTGGCGCATTTTCACAAAACACCCACCCCCAACCATCCAATGTCGAGAATTCGCAGGGTAAAGTCATGTTGTAGGATTGCATCAACTGCTAACTAACGCTGTTTTAGACACCGGCGGACCAAAACACCGGCAGCGAGCTACCGACGCGAGCACCGTAATTCTTCCTACGAGCTCGGCCGCATTCCCCCTCTTTATGTATACCAGCAGATTGTGGAGATTGCCAGGACGAGGCAAACCACCAAGTCTTACTCGTATATCTCACATACGTTACAATTCGTTTTTTTTCACTCGTTCGGCTGTTCCGCCGAATACGTCTGCTTTGGTGAATGAGGGGATATATAAGCACGCTCCGAATCTCGACGATGTACATGCGCAATGGCATAAATGGAAAGCTTGGCGGGAAATATTCACCCCCTATTACGAAGAACGATTTAGACAACGGCAGCCTGATACAATGCCATATGTGCCGTTGTGGGATATAGCACCAGGGTGCATACTGTGGCTTCCGCAAGTAGATGAAGTAGCACGGAAATCGATGCGTGGCTTAGAATGGAGGCCTCCAGACGAGCATTTCTTTGGTCGACCCTTCTTAGTCATGGCCGTGAATATAGAGGGAACTTCTGAGGGGACTCTTGGCGTTTTGCCATTTCGATCCTACAGAAAGCAATCCTCTAATGGACTGAGCGGTTTGGAGACACACTGGGGTGCGGCGGCACTAGGGGATAAGTGGTTCAGAAAGCATATTCGAGTACACCGACATACAGGGTTGAAAAACATTCATCGTTTCACCCCATCAAATCTTGATAAATTGCTCGACACAGTCTACCTGGAAAGGAGCCCAACTGCCTCCCGCTACACCTTTGAGCATTCATATGTCGAATTGTCCACGATCATTGCATTATCATATCGCGAATTTCTGTGCCCCACGGAGATGAAGCAAACAAGCTGGTCACGCTCCTCCACGCTCGATGGGTGGAGTCTGCGCCTTGATGAGCCCAGTTATCTCCACGTTTGCAAAAGAGTTGGTTTTGAGCCCGATCCCTGGCTGAACTCCGGTCCGCAGATGTGGAAAAACTTTGTAGAGAAGACGCAAATTGATCGGAAGGGGTATGATTTGGAGGATCCGGCGCTTTATGATCTCCGTCTCTTAAATTATAGTGTATACCAAGAAACAGATTACAATTATTACCTGCATAGGAATCTTTTTCAGAGCTTTGATGATCCGAGTGAGGCGCCATCCACGGAGTTGATGGAGACGTCCGAGTTCGACCAGTTGCCGGAAGTGGTTCCGAATGCGGGAGAGCTGCAGAAGCAACAAGATTCGGCCGAATTTACATCGCCGACGGAATATTTGATAAAGGAAGAGCAAAAGGACGGGACAAACTTGGAGAGTCAGACGAAGGGAAAAGACAAGATTGAGGGCGAGGCACAGGACGAACTTGGAAGTGATGGCTCCACCACGAGTTCTGTGGTTAAGGAGGGTAGTGAAATGGTGACCACGCGGACGGATTTTGGGCGGTGGGCTGAGAAGAAATTTCCAGCCAACAACTTTTGGAACGGAAAGTGGAGTACGACCCTCATTAACGCCAGAGGTTCCGATAAAATCTTAATTCCAGAGGTTCATCAGAAAGAACAAAGTGACGCAGTGGGCTTGAGCATCGACAGCGGTTCTGTTAGATTGGGTGAGAATATACCAAATGGCATCGGCGGCGATGAATTGAGAGCGATAGCAACCATGATCAAGAGAGAGCTAGAGGAGCTAAGGCAGGAAAGGGTAAAATGGGAGAAAGAGAGAGTTGAGATGAGGTTCGAGATGAAAAAGGAGTGGAAAAATATGAGAGTCGAGATGAAAAGGGGGTGGGAGGACATGAAGGAAGAATTGGAGCAGATACTGCAACAGCAAAATCGGGTTGAGAATATTAACAAGAATGGAGCGGAAAACTCCTCGCAGGGACAGCATTCGAGGACGAAGAGTCAGTTAGCTGAATTTTTTATTTCTGCTACACGAAGACAAGAGGTTGAAGATATAGATAAGGTCGAAAGAGACGACAAGATCGGACACCTGGCGGGAGAAAACGTTGAAGAACGCGTTCCGAGGTCTATCATACATTTCGAGGGGATGGAGGCAAAGATAACGAACAGTGGATCAGGTTCGTTTTTGGACTCGGCGCAAATGAGGGAAGACAAGATGAAGTTGAAAGGTTCCATGGCTCGACTTGATCCTGAGCCAGTGTCTAAACCTCGTACTTTGACTCTCCTTGAGGCCCTAGAACAACAAGACCTGGAATCACAAGAAGAACGGAGAATAGAGTACAGGCGGATGAAGCGAGAGAAATTCCTTTGGAAATCTCTTTTCACGGGCAAAATTTCAATCCTTAGGAATGATCTGGTGGTGAGTGAAAATCTGCAGAAGCTGGGAGAAGACAGTTTCCAGCTTCGGAAGGCCAAGGAGGCTCTCACCCATTCTCCTCATGATCGTTCCGACTCTACAATTGAAGCTAGCCATACAGCCAGCGGTGGGTACAGTGCTCTGGGACGAGAAGGGCGCCCAGAAGAAGAAGAAGAACAGCAAAACATCATCAAGCCATATAAACCGGTTTTCTCCCGAAGATTATTGAGGTCCGTGCTCAAGAGTACAATGGATTACGAGGGGGGAGCGAAGACGGCTTCCCACAACAGCTCACTATCTTCTAGCTCAAGCAAATCTCATCCTGGCAGGTTCGGTACCAAACCAAGCGATATCTTCATGAGGATACGTACCAGACCAGCCCATGGCTACGAGAAGCCACGCCATCTTGCCGCACAGTTTCACCATTCTGCACAATTGTCGCAAGCTCAGAAACAGCCAAAATCCAGTCCCGTTCGTACTAAGCGCCTTGAAAAAGCAGTCATCAATTCCGAAACGCCCTATTTCTCTATGAACATGTCGATCGACAACAGTGATGAGAAGCTACCATTGCAGACTCCGTCTTCTGGTCGTCGATCGAATACGCTGTTGGAGTATATATTCCCATCAAGTACTTCTAAGGCGGAGGAGGTGACTCCAAAGGATACTAAGAAAAATGAAGTAAAGCAGCCTGAGGCACAGAAATCGGACAGCGGGAGAAAGGCGTCAATACTAGAACCATCCAAGCACCACGCAAGCAGCAGCCCCGACACGAGCTCAAAATTCACTCTCGAACCACGCAGTCCCCAGTCTGGCAGTGATGAGAAATCGCCTGCACGGTTCCGACCAGCGGGTCGAGGAGACGAAGATGCAGAGAAAAACTCCAAGCAACAGACCACTCACGCAGATGCGAAATTGGTGCGCGAACTGCTCGCTTCAGTCAGGAAAGTCTCGACGGAGCGACAAGCGCTGAGCTTGAACTGGACCAACTACGACAGCAAAGCGCGCTACCACAACGACATGATGCGCGCGCTGGTCGGGCTGGCGGAGCGCAGCGATGAGGAAAAGGAAAAGGAAAAGGAGAAGAAGAGTAAAATTATCATTCGTCGTGTGCCGCCGAGCAAGGAGCTGGAGCGCTGGGGGATGGAGGTTCGGAATGAGATGTTTCTGAGACAGAGATGGAAGAAGAAGCTGAAGAGGCATGTGCAGAGGGGGGAGTATGTGGTTATGAAGGGGCAGTGGAATAAGGTGCGTATGACGGAGTGGTATAGGTTGGAGATGGAGGAGAGGGAGAGGGTTTTGAAGAGGAGGGGGATAGTTAGAACATGGTCGTTTGATAGGGTGGTTTTTGAGAAGAAGATGAGGGAGTTGGGGGTTTATGAGGAGCCGGATGGGAGGTTGGGGTAGGTGTGGTGAGGTTGGGTGATGGGGGATATATAATTGAATGATCATTTACAACATGTCTGCTCATACTTAGGCTTTAGGTCTACCGCCTTGTGGCGCGGAGAGTGAGATCTAGCTTTGTGGTAGGTGCCTAACATTATATTTAGAGTGAGAGGATTGGAATATGGAGAATTGAGCATGGAGTTAATAAGTCAAAACTATACTATGAGAAAGGGAGGTAGCAATGAGCTTCCAGATACCCCTAATTCGTGTTGCGAATATACTTCCAAGGGGACTAGATAGATAGCATAAGATACTCCGGAAAAGTTTAATTGACAGATTCGGTGAGCCGTATCGCTGTTGGGAAGTGCGGGGAGTAGGTTGGGAAGTGCGGGGAGTAGGATGGGAAGACTGTGTGGCCACTTGTGGTTGTTGAGAGTTCGGGATGTGTAGTAAGTAGGTAAGTGAGATAGTTGTTCGCGTGGAGTAGTAGACGAAAATGGGGCCGGCGATGTGAATAATAGGTGGAAGGTCGAATGGCTAATATGTTGGTTAGACGAGCGCTGTGATCATTCGAAGTTTATGCGTCTCTGGAATGACGAAAGTGTAAGCGCAAATAACTAGGCGAGAGAGTGTCTCTCCGGTGCAGAAATAACAGACCGACGATATTGTTCAAAAGATATCTGGATAATGAAAGAAGTTTAGTATCTTAGAGTGTTTGGAATATTTGTTTGATGATATTATCTAGTTATAATATATTATCTCAAACTAGTTTATTTTCTCTTCTTCGAAGAGAGTATCTACTGAATTGATTCTCGGAGAATGATGAGGTAATCTTCTATACTGGAGTATTTCAAGGCTGTGCCACAGAACTTTTATTTCTAGAGTGGTGGCAGGGATTGTGATTGGAGAGGGTTGGCGTGCAGTCGCAATGGTGTGTTGTCGCGCAGCATCAGCGAGGCTGTGTAATCATTAATTCCCCCTCCAAACTTCATTTTCCTCACGATTATTATCTTTTCAAGTCCACCTGTTTAACATTATATTTATTCACTCTCTTTAGCCAGAGGTATCTTTTCTATCTGTAACCCGTGTTCGGTCGTGAGTTTCACTTGCTGGCAACATCATGGCGGGAGTCGACGCGATTGCCAGTGCCATGGGCATAGCCTCGTTTGGGATTACTCTTTTGGACGGCATCAAAAAAGCGACAGAATTCTGGGATGCCATGAAAGAAGCACCTGATGATATGAAATATGCGCTCAAGGAACTTGACATTTTAAAGTTGGTCCTCGAAGATATTCGCATGCACGACACCGATGCAGCACCCATTGCACCAATGGCTGCGTCACAATGCCTGACGCTCTATCGCGAGGGGGTGGAGATGCTGGAGAAATTGGTACAAGATCTCAATAGCGTCGTGGAAAAGCGTCGCAGATTCGGCAGCGCCAAAGTGGTCCTCAAAAAGGAAACGATCAAGAAGCTCCAGGATCGGCTGAACAGTGCGCAGCGTATGCTTCTGATTTGTCGGCAGACTTTCGCGGAAGCTCAACAGGCCAGCTATCATGCAGTACAGATTGATACCTTCAAGGCGAGCACGCTCGATATGCAATTAATACTGCAACAAGAAATGCAACGGGGATTTCAAGAACTGAAGGCTGTGGTTGCGCAGTCCTCCGCCCAAGTTGCGCCGCTTCACACATCAACCATACTACATACAAGACAAACAAATTCCCAAACTCCGGCAGTCGATGAGACAGCAGTTATCAGGATGGGGAGCAGAAGATCCAGAAGGAAGACCGAGAAGCCGTATTTTCAATCGAAGATAAGGATACCATTATGGTTCTCGCGCACCAGTCGTACATGGGATTTCGCTATGCATGAAATACCTGCGGGCTGGAAGCATATATTTCGGCAATACTATACAGTTGACTACGACTCGCCTGTGTCTTGTTGCATCGAGGACGGAGATGTGGAGGGAGTTCGAGAACTGTTTGCTAGTAAAAGGGCTACACCTTTCGATAGAACCATGCATGGTACTACGTTGTTAGACGTATCTCGTCTCCTCTTCATGCTAGAATGTGTATTTGCTAACTATTATTAGTTTGCCACAAGTCTAATGGACGATTCAATGTGCAGCCTCCTACTTGAAGAAGGCGCGGATGCCAATGATTCTGTTCTTGGGTGCGTAAGTTTGGAACTTTATTAACAGCTCATACTCTAACCCGGAACTCAGGTCATCGATTTTTATGTTTCTTGGACTAGATGTTGATACCTCCTGTAAGGTGAAGAGAAATAATACTTTGCGCCTACTTGCGCCTTACTCAGATGATATTTTCGGTTTCTTACAGATACCTTACTTGGGAAGTATTGATGACATCATTCTCTTGCTACGTTCGACCTATGCATATTGGAGGCATCTACCACTTGAACAGGTTTTACAATTTGTTCTGAGAGCGCACATTCTATATGAGCCAGATTGCAGTGGCACTGTTGAAATTTTTTTAAAACTAATTATTGAAGAAAAAGAACTGGATGAGCAAATTATTTCAATGACGGGTGATACAGGTCTTAATTTTCTTCGATTAGCTGCTCTCGACCTAGTCTCTAGTGTTTTCCGGAAGTTGGGTGCAAATGCACCGCTGCGACAATTTGGCAAATCTGAGTTCGAGGCTGGCGGGACATTTTTCTGCCCTGTAATCTCAGCTCAAATAGAATTTGTACTCCGGCTCATAACGTTGGGATCTGACGTCCACAACGAACTGGCTTACCGCACCGTGCTGCAGGAACGGAGTATTTTGGAAACGATTATTCGGAATACTTTCAGAAAGTTGGGTGGCGGCTGTAGTTGCTGTATCCTTTCCACACTTCCTCCAGCGGCACGAGTTTGGCTCGAAATATTATATGAAGCAGGCGTGGATTTGGTACAATACGGAAAAGAGGAAGTACGTATATTTCTGGCTGATTATATGTACGAGGCCCCAAGATTTTGGAGGATGTTATTCTTTACCTATGGTCCAAGCCCCGAAGATTGGGAATTCAGACTTGTACACAAGTCTTGGGATAGGGAATATGACCGGTATCAGGCTGTTCAACAATTTTGGAACATGGTTGAAAACCCAGAGCACAATATACCTGGAGCATGGGAAGCCGACTTTGACGACTTTGACAACGCTAGTTCCGCAATCTCTGAACTCTCAGATTCTTATCTGTATGACTGGGAAATATGTCAAAGTGTCACCGTTGGCGATTACTGCCGCTTCAGCAGTTCAGACAGCTAGATCACGATTGGTATCGATCATAAGAGAGACTTCTCGAGATTTCTGGCTTATTCATTGCTATGGACTTGGATAGCATAAATGCGGGAGAAATGTCGAACTCGGTTACAGCTTTCGGAAATCTGGGAGAGCCTGAGTCCAGCTACATACACAGGTGGGGACTCCACTTTTTCTTTTTTGGGACGTCTTATCCTTCTTTCATCCTTCTCCAGAAATATGAATGAGGCTAGTACTGACTCCCCCGTTTTCAAGGAATCCTGCGGTTGGTAATTATTGCTTGTACTTCATTACCACGGTGTATATATACGTCGGAACCAGCTTTAGCAACCGTCCTACTACCACCTCCAATCTTGGATATTTCTGTATGACAAGATGCAGCTCCAAAGAGTTCATATAGACATCTTCATTGAAGAGCTACTAGGGGTAATATTTACTATCCGACCAACTTCAAACTTCGATATTCTCAATATCCAAATTCTATTTAGACAATTAGATATAATTATACAGATTGTTTAACTTTTGTTTAAACAATCAGATATATAATTATTCAAATATCCCTTAAACAATCAGAAGTTGACCGGGTAGTTAATGCACCCCCTGGTGAGCTAGGTAGTCCGCCGGCCTGACTGCCAAGCGTTGAGCTCAACTCGTTCTCAGTATATAGCTGAGATTGGACAAGCATTGCTTCAGCAGGGAATCTAGGGATTTGTCAGCTTGGAGTGGGCACAGACAGTGCTTGGACGTGGTAACAAGCTAAAGGACAGTCATCGTCACAATTCACGGAGCTCGTCCAGAGTGGGCGATAGAGCAACTCGCCACTTTTCAAATCTTTCTTCACTCAACTGCTTATTTATATGTAACCGAGTTTCAAGTAATACGAAGTTCGATATCCATCCAAGTACTTGGTGGTCTACCTCGCTATGAACTTCGTGAGTAACCATCCGAAGCCATTCTTTACTTCTTGTCTATCCAATCATCAACAACTTGCTCGAGGCTCCTCTGCGTGGCATCAATCACAGGTGCCTGGGGCCCCCAATAGCGAGAAAGCAACCAAGTATCAAATTCGTCGAGATTCTCACGCTCCATCTTTTCAAATGCTATCTTGATGAAACCCAGAAAATGGTGGACGACTGGGTTCAAGGAGTCGGTAAGCACACTGTACTTGTAAACTTGTCCAAGAGGCTGTAGGGGTATAGTTTGGTTAGTTAGTTTCCTACACTTTTGCTCCACATATGCGAAGACCAGTCTAGAGGGGGCTGCTCACGTAACGGTGAGATCGTAACATCTCATATTTTCCACCACTGCCGCCACCAACGAACCAATCGTAAAAAGCTTGGGAGATGTCCGCAAACTGCGGGAAGGGGTCGTGGTAATCAATGAAGGTGAACATTGGACCCGGGAACAGCTTTCCAATGACCTCGGAGGCCTTTTGAGGGTAGGCCAGCCACGGAGCGAAGGACAGCATGTAGTGCTTTGATTCCGTCCAGTACTTGGCATAATGGACGGCGAGGAGTGGCGCGAATGCACACCCTAAGCTGTGGCTGATGTGGACAACCTGAAAGCCTTCAGGGACTTCGTAATTCATG
The DNA here is from genome assembly GCA_002946425.1 of Rutstroemia sp. NJR-2017a BBW. Taxonomy (NCBI): domain Eukaryota; kingdom Fungi; phylum Ascomycota; class Leotiomycetes; order Helotiales; family Rutstroemiaceae; genus Rutstroemia; species Rutstroemia sp. NJR-2017a BBW. The sequence goes on from NJPT01000031.1 coordinate 147,643, forward strand.
GCAAAGGTGGCGGTCTGCTCGATTATTGATGGGAAGGCCTGCTTCCCATCTACGGAGATGGTCGCCGTGAGACAGTTCACAACGGATTTGATAGCCGTGACCTCAGACGGGACTACCTAAGAGGCTAGCAATCTCCTCGCTCTGCCCGGCATTGAGGTCACCAGGGAAGCCACCAAGGAGCATGTGCGTCAGAATCTGGCTGAAAGTCAGGCCAGTGCTGATGGTGCCCTCTCTAGGCCTTAGGAAGTCAGTACCGGGCGAGATGACGTAGATTGTCTTGTCCTTCTCCGAGCGTAAAACGAGTTGCCCCGGAATCAAGTGGAAGGTTGTGGACCCCTGGGGGTCGTTGGATTTCTGTAAAATAATCAGCGTAGCTCTTGTACTTGATGGTGACTGTCACAGGTTCATGACTGACCAGGTTCAAGTTTAACTGAGTATGCAAATTAGTGGAAGCTCTAGTGAATGCAGCAATGTCAACAACTCACGAGATTGGGATTCATTGTTGCCTTATAGTCTCCCTCTCCAGCTCCAAAGACCACGTGATCCAATGTCGGCCGCTCATCTTTGGGAATGTTTAACGCTTGTCAGACGTGCATCCAGAAGGTTCGCAACTTCCTTCTTCCCAAGTTCTTTTACATCTTCAACTGTCAACTTCCTGAAATCGGCAGTGAAAGAGAGGTTCTGCCTGATATATAAGACCCCTGTGAGGTAGTTTAGTATATGCGTTACTGCTGAATAAGTAGGCTCAAAGTAGCCCCGAAGCAGAGCAGTGAAATAGCATGGAACAGCACCTACCAATCTCATGCGTCTATATGGGGTAAAAACCCTTAAAGTGGTTTCGGCGCCAGCTACCAGGGGGCGCACTTTCTATCCAACCAACTTCAAACTTCGATATTCTCAATATCCAAATTTTTCTTGAACAATCAAGTCAATATAATTATAATGTTCAAATGTTACTTGAACAATCAGACATTGGTCGGGTAATTAGTATACCCCCTGGTGCAGCCAAGTAGTCATGACTTTCCATACCGCATCAGTGATCTTCTTGCCCGACATGGTGATTGTAGTGCATAAGTCTTGTTCGGGTAGGGGTATTTGTTAAGAAGAGGTTAGGCTGATGATACAGTTATGTTGAAGCGAGCACGACTTTGGTGTGACTCTTCCCATTCATTATACATCAATTTCTCTTCTATCATGCTACTCTATCCTTCTCCACTGGACCGTTGCTGTTGGATTGAATTCCGATATAGCCCAGAAATATCACCAAAGATATTCGTATATGTTCAGCTCATGAAGGGCGACATTGCTCAATTCAAGTTCAAACATTCAGCCCAGCACATTGAGGAGTAGATACGGGAAATTCAGCTTGCGCTCTAGGAGGAGCCGTGAAGAACGTGACATCAAAGCCTAGGTACAGATGAGGCTCACTCGGATTAGCATCGAGCCTGGGACGGCAGCAAGCACGGAGACGGCGGTACCAAGCGCTCCAGCCAGCCACTATGCTGCGTAGTGGGTACCTACAGATAGTTGATTATACTGTACCGCTTTCACGGGTACGGTTTCCAGCTGTCCATCTACGCAACAGGGGGTCACATACCTGAAAATGGTCCGTGACAGCCAATAGGTCGGTTTACCCATCACAAACCCACCCAATCGGTACAAATCTGCTAATATCTCGATATGGTTTCAAAAGAAGAGTCGGAATGGATGGATATTGCACTCGATACGGGACCTCGAGCTATTCCATCATAAGAATCACAAGATGAAGAGGAAACTATTCACTAGGTTCTAGGATGGACAACAACGATTTCGGGGATATGCAAGTTAATTTCTCGTCTATGGACAATTTATACCCAGAGCCAATCTACCAGCCAGCAATATCCACCATTTTCTGTATTCGCATTCACATCTCCGCCCAATATCCTCCATGTTCGTATTCGCGTTCACATCTCCGCCCAATGTCGCAAAATTTCTGCCAGAGAATTAAGCTGAAGCTTAAAACATACTGGATCTACTCGAAGGAAAACTGGTTGTTCTCGTCGTGGATGAGGGTGACCGAGTTGGTTTTACGCGCGAAGAAATCCACAGCGATTGATGCTCCAATAAGCTCAACTTTCACGAGATCTCCTGCAGTAAATTGCTCTCCAGTCGCGACGTAGTAGACAGCCGACGGCATGATTTGGTACTTGGCATTGGGGTACGGGGTGAATGTACCCATGGCTGTTGCGACAGAGTCGTCCTTGCCGCTTGCAATACCAATGAAGACATTGTCTAAGCCATATAGTTAGAGGTGCTAAGTTCTAAAGCTGAGTTCTCTTGTGACAACTTACTGTTCTTGGCCTCCTGAAACGTGAAGCCATTGGGCGGATTGGCTGCCGTGTCGACGAAAAAGCCTCCGACCTTTCCCTGTCCCGGGGTAGTGGCGGCGCTCAAGTCACCAGAGTTTTTGTTCGTAACGGTCAAGGCTACAGAAGAACCCAATGTAACGTTCGATCCGTTCTTGGAGCCGAGCTTGATTTCGACAGTCTTGTTGACAGAGACCTTACCACCATGGTGGGCATCGCCGTCGAAGCTTCCGACGATAGCATAGTAGTTTGTGGCGACTTCGAATTTTGCACTTCCGCCAGCAGGAGTTTGAGGCGATGCCTTCATAACATTGGACCAAAGGTCACCAGTAACACCGCCACTGACGGTGGGACGATCGCTGAAGAAGCTGTAGAATTGGGGTCCCCCAGTCTGGTTCTTGATGGTAATCTTGTAGGAAGCCATTGCGAGTTGAATAAGTTTTGTCTTGGAAGAGATAAGAGTGAATGATGAAGGAGTCTGTTGTGATGACGGGCTCTGATGTGTGAGGAGATCGATAGTTAAATACTCGAAAACTCAACAGTGCTAGTCCACAGACCTTAGCTGTCTGTTGGAGATTTGAACAACTTCCACCCATAATGGTACACACTAGCAGAATGCATAGCTTCCGCAACAGTTCCAAGCTGAGAATGAAGTAAAAGCGGTCACCTGGAGTTAGCTGAAAGATAGTGAACGTAACCAACGTCGTCATGGAGTAGTGGTGAAGAGCAATTCTGCATAGTGTGTCACATCGTATGTATAGTCCAAATGGACGAGTAGCATGCGAATATCAGCTAGCCTTAACGCGCTACGATCTCCAATCGCTTTGTAACTCAGCCAGTATCTTGCATAGAGGAGGTTTTCTGTATCGTGCTCTTACAGTCAAAACCGCCTGCTAGACGAGATCAATAGTGTCAAAAATGAGCTTTGCTGTGATGAGACGGCTGATATGAAGTGGAGCTGCTGCACGCTTGCCGTTACTGAAACATTTTGCCCAAAGCAGCACCCGCATCGTTTCAATGAGAGCTGTGAGATAGCCTACGAGAATAATCTGGACAGGTAGTGTCTTAATTGTTGCCAGAGACGGGATATTGTGGAGTTGACGTTGGAGTAGACCAGATTTAGTTTAGAGATGGCCTGTACTGGCCCCGTGCCCTGACTATGCCGCGTTACAGTAGCGCCGACCGAGTTGTAGAGTACCATACGGACGCCCCGACAGCAAGCTGTAGGGTGGGGCGGCCAGTACTGCACTTTCGCATTATTCTTTGTTTGGCGGTACTCTAACCTCTCTCGTTTCCCTATATCGAAAGGGCTCTGATGTGCCGCTCCAATTCAACCGTCCCTGAGCGCCGATTTTACCGATCCTCTGTTAAAGCCTGCCAGAAGTGGTTCTTATCGCCCGTCGGCATCCTCACATGACTTAGTCACCGCGCGACCCCCGTTCGACCTCCTCCTTGCACACTCGCTTAGATTTTGCGATACCCCTTACATCTCTACCAGAAGCGAGACTAGACGATAGACGTTATCTATCGCGTTGCAATGCCCTACAGTAAGGCATAATAGTGTTGCGTGGCGGCGCCATCCACGAGGATCGTACGCCGGTAGTGGTCTAGCCGTTGCACTATGAAACTTCGTGATAACCCTAAGGCTCCAAGGCGCTAGCAGGGGTCGAGAACGTGGCGAGCTGAAGTACATGTTCCAGGCCCTATAACAAGAGCAAGGGCCGAGGGCGTGGCGAGCTGAAGGATATTGTATAGTGTACGGAAGTAGACTTAGTCACAATACTCTACGTAAAGCAAGACCTGTTATCAGGCTGAAACTATCAAGGTGAAGAATGATCAACATTAACACCTTTTAGTCACATAACCATGGCACTTCCAGGTGTGACGACAATACGACAATACGACCAATCCCTTGGGGCGTGCACAGGCCAGCCCAGAGATTACAGTTAGCCGGGTGTGGGGTGTCATCCCGCGCCAAAGCCCCGGTACAGTACGACGCGCCACCGGGGCGAAAAAGAGCTGAATCAGCCAGCCATCGCACACAACTTGACATAACATAGCTACCTCGTGCCGCGTAAATGGCATTTTTATTGCCGATCTACTGTATGAGGACCCCATACCCCATACCCCATACTACTGTGACAGGGACTTGGCACGTCCGTTAGATCTTGCATTAGTGAGATGGCACGCTACAGTACGCACCATACCAAAACGCCACCAGATAACGAGGCCTTACTGTAACAGACTAGGCGTTAACGTGACAACGCTGAGCCTTCGCCTAGAGCAAATCGTACGACTCAGCAATTTTTGAGCTCCCTTGATCACAGTTTCATCACTTCAAAGAAAGGCGTGATCATTGCATAGTTCTCCGAATCACTTCAATAGTTGCAGATATGCGGAGGCCCGAGCCGAGCTCAACGTACAGCTTCACCGTCCACAATAATTCTGGCGGTAGGCAAAGCTATGCGCTCTTCGGTGGCACGCCAGAGGTAAAGCCTGCGCCTGATCACATCACATCACACGCTATAGCGGTTGCTAGAGGTATAGCTTCAGGATCAGGATCTGCAGTCTTCGTGATACCACGCAATGATCTTTATGCAATATGCGGTACCATCTATCACAACCATCCGATCCGTGTCCAAGTGCTTGATAAGCAACAAGTCCACTTGGGACGCAAGGTGTCTGGATTTGACCACCCAGGAACCAATTGTCTGATGGATTTAGACGAAGGAACACCGTTATTTGCTCCATGGGGTGGTTCTGGGGATGATGCTGGAGAGCCAGGGGCATTCTGCGTGAAATCGGCAAAGTTCGCAGCTGAGCAAGCTAGAAATGGTAAGTCAGTCATCGTTTAGTTGGCATTTGCTGAGCTGATAATCTAGTAGATGGATACATTCTTGGGCTAGGGAACGCCAATTCAACAAGCGCAGGCGCAGGGTTGCATGCATCTTTCATTCCGAAGCCTAAAACTGTCTACCAGATTAAACCAAGTCGGGTCTTCTACATCGTGGCGACAAAATCTCAAATCAACGATCCAAAGCCGGCAATCGGTGATGCCGGCGCAGAAGCCGCTATCGATTTCTCGCTCCATTCACCGCATGTACAGCTGATACACGGTGACGACAACCAATTCACAATCTGCGACAATGCAGACCTTGCCTTTCCTAGGCTCTGAAAACGTTCCAGACCTGGTTCTTCTGGAGGATGCCACTGTCCCGCATAATGCTCGCTACACCTGCCTCAGCATTGCTTATGCCGATCAAATGCCACATGGTGCCTTCAAAAGAGTTCCATTGGTAGAACTTTCCGGTATTATCTTTCAGGAGAAAACGATCTGATTCTAAATCTCGGATGACAGGTTGGAGGCCTGGTAATCCGTACTCAGCTGCCAGGTTTGGCTTTGCCGGATCGAAGTATGTTGCTAACCCAAGATGGGACGCTTCGTTGGTCCATGTAGACTGTGGTGGTATGTTGACCTCGACACGTTGAGGAATTGGTTTAAAAGTGGTGTTGGTCGATTCATCGCCACCTTCTCTTGTAACGTTGTCTGGAAGGTTCTCCATGTCTTCGTCTTCTTGTTATGGATATTTTCGGGTGAAGTGAGATGCAACTTAAACCCTAAAATTGGTCGGTTGTTTCGTTCTTGGCTGAGAAGGCAAACTTATAGGAATGATAGGATTTGATATGTACAAATTGTAGCCGTACTCTCGGATGTTGGTCTATTTAAGAAAATGAGATACTGTCTAAACGACTTGATGACTACACCAGCTGAGACTCGGGCTCATTTGTGGCGCTGTATCATCAGCTTGCTACCACATAAGTGCATTATACATATAGACAAGGTCTCAGTCACCAGAAAATACTTAAGGTAAGGCAGCAACGCACTATTTCCTGATTCAACCTCGTCCAACAGCCCTCACAACAGAGAAAGCAAGTTTCGAAGCAACTTTCACATCCAACAATATCGCTATCATGTGGGATACATTTACAGCGTTTGGAGGACGAATGACGTCATCATTTGTCAAGCCCATCCTAGACACGCACGGCGGCTTCAATTATGTTGACAACAGGACCGAAATCTACAACTGGTTTCATGGACTCCGGACTTCCCCCATTGCCTATGGAATCCCTAAAGAGTTGTCCAATGACGTTGTCAATCTCCTCAACGTCTTCTTTCCCGAAACGACGGAGCGACGAATTATTATCGTCAATCGAATCAATTTCCAAAATATGAGAAGTCGTATTGACCCAATCATGGTTCGCTTCGATACCCAAGCTCCACCTGTCGCTATAGCTGATGCCCCCAACGCTTTGGGCTACATCTTCACGGTTGCAACTCCTCCCATGAAACCTCCAACATTTCAAAATTACTACCTACCTCTTACTGTGTGCTACTCGTGGACTCTTTATCTTTTGTTCCTATGGCCCACACTTGGCGAGGAGACAAGCATTGGTAATATACCAGCAGATGTTTGTTTAATGTACAGGGCTGGTGACAAACCAAACTTCTGCCTAGGATCGACGTGGTCGGGGGTAAATCCAGCAGACGCGGTGGCTTCTGGAGCCATTGAAGCTGCTGAATCCGAGCTTGAACGCTGGAGAGAGAACAACATAATTGAACCTCTCCTCACAGAAAATAGGATTCCTCCTATACCATTAATGAATCCTACGCGACATCGACTCGTTGCGAGGCGCCTCAATGAATACATCTTGGGACAATTAGATTATGACAAAGTGGCAACTCCCTTCCTAGCATCTCTATTCACCGGGGCTTTCGAAGGAATACCAGCGTTTCCTCCCAAGATCGGTCTTTCTGAGTACCATCAAGTTGTCGGAACTACGATGAAAGGCGAAGCTGGACAGCCTCTGGCGACAATTCTGGAGCCTAATTTCCTGATTTCGCACACTGAACTTGGGCCAAAGCTCATGGATGCCTTGTTCGCACTTTTGGATGCTTTGATCTTCTCAGATGATCCTTCGAAGCTTCTAACTTCTTTCACAAAAGTTGTAGAGTTCTATGTTACTCCACACGTTATTGAGCCTCTTTTGAAGAAAGAGTTGCCTCTGGGCCAGTACTCCAAGCCTATTGTTGACGCTCTGGCTAAATCCCTCCCAATCTTGCTACTTGTGTCCATGAAAGGCAAGGGCGAGAGCCTGCGCTGCCACCTGGAACGTATTCACGTCTCAACTGACAACAAGATCAAGGAAATCGAGCAGCTCTACTTCATTTACGAGGTCAAGCCGTACAGTCACAGTGCAGAGGCATTTCCTCTCTATGTCCTACAGTGAGCACACCCTTCACTCCAATATACCAAAACTAAACCAATCTCACATTTCACAGTACTTCGCAGGAGTCTGTCATGCCATCAATCAACGCTACTAAAGGACTACAAGGATTCAATCTTCGTCCACGAATCATTGGGCAAACCATTCTGGACGGGATGTTCAAATCTTCATTCTCTGCATCGAATCTGGATGCTGGATCGTTTTCGATAATACAAGGGCAGTCAGTGAACGAGCCAGTTGCTACAGCGCCAGATGGCGAATGCAAGATCTTACTTCGGGTGGCAGAAAACATATCAGATGATTCATTTGGCTCATATTACGAGGATATCAAAAGAGCTCTTCCACGTACTTTTGAACTCTTATCAAAAACCCAAGTATAGCTATAGATAATTATTATCAACCCTCGCGTAATCTGATATGTGTGACCCTCTGGACGGGGCGTATACAATTTGTCAATTTCAAGCATGGTGATGACATAATCTGCAGACTTCTCCCCGTGACAGTACTAGGCTTTATTACCACAGAGTTCCTGTATAGAAGAATGCGATCCCGAGAGTTGCTAGATAGATCAGCCGTTGTCGATGAACTTTACGTGGCGCAGCTGAACTTCTCTTGCCGGATAGCTGATTTAGTTTATTGAAGTCACTACCGCTCAAAATCCTGTCCGAGGGCTGGCACTACTGTGAAACTCAAAGCTGAATATCTGCAGGTGCTCATTCGAAACTAGTCTGTGTCGAGACTACTGTCATTGAAGTCTGTAGCGTTTTCCACTACAACGCACGCCCCCTTGGAACCCCTGAATTCAGGCAGCCTCAGAGCTACCCATGTAATCTGGCACAACTAGGTTTGGTAGGTCAATAGTAGGTGCACTAGGCTTAATTCTCGCAGATGGATTGCTTCCGCTGCGATATACGATACTACAGCAAATAGTCACGTTCGTTCGTACCCTGCTAGGTATAAAAGGGTAATGATGAGCGGTGAGATCACAAACGCTATTCGGATACCTCGTGCAAGACTCTTCGTGATTGATCAGATGTAGATAATTGGCTATGATCCATGACTGAGATCTTCGGAGATGCCGCTTGTGATAGTGATAGAACGACAGTAGCTGTAACATAGAAGCGGTAAGACGCACCCAACCAGAGGGCCCGAGGGCGAGCTCAGCTTGCGTGAAGCAATGCAAGTTGTCAAGCTGAGGTGCCATTTGAGTTTAGGAACGCGCTACTCGGCAGAAAAGACCTGTTAGACAGTTGAGAAACAAGGTGCTGCTGGAGGCATCGCCGTAAACGGTGAAACCTTCGAATGCAATTCGTGTCATTTACGCCACGGCGAGCTATATATAGAATTGCAATGCCAGCTGTTGCTTTCACCAGGAGTCATTACACTTATAACTAGTGACCTGTCCTGTCAGCTATATGACTCGGGAAGTCGATGACCAGTCGTCTTTATCTGGAATCTCATTATCTCAGAAACAGTCACCAAAACCATTGCTCGCAGTGAGCTAGAACAATTGTCTCATACCTCTTCGATACGATGACTGATAAACCTGCCGAGATATCCACGCTATGGACGGAACCAAAGGGGTTTCCGAAAGCGAACAAATCATCTACTGTGCGTTCGAACTTTTCCCCACAAGCTTTCGGAATCGCGGATCGATTCTGTATTGTATGGGTATCTGTCGAAAATTGCAAGCTGATGTGGTGCTATGAGCAAGATGGCGGCGAATGGTCAGAGTCGCTTCGAGTCCAGAGTGACGGAGAAGCCGATGTCGTTACCTCTTCTCCTTCCGTTGCAGTTCTGGATGGTGTCGCTCATCTTGTCTACTCAACTGTCCTGGAGCCTAAGTCAGCGGACGGCGTCACGGTGGCCCATTTGGTCCACCTTCAACTCGACCTGAATTCGAAAGTATGGGTCCAACGCTACGGTGTGCTGGCGCGTACAAAAGCAGAGCATCCACAAGCACTTGCTCCATTCAATGAAGCCCTTTGGTGTGTTTATCGAGATGCAACAACTGAGTCTATGGCAATGCTACGCTGGACTAAAAGCAGTGGCTGGACTAAAAGTAGGATTCTGAACGGCGTCGAACCCACAGCTGTGGAGCCTGCACTGTTCGAACTGCACAAGGCTCTTCATCTCCTCGTTGTTGCGGAATCAGACTCATATATCCAGCACTACACTTACAATCCTGACACATGGAATGATCAAGGTGTCTTAGGAGAACGTACCACTGGTGATGTATTTCATGGCTGGACATCCAGCGTAGGCGTCACGGCGGAATCTGTGAATGACATGGTTTTCGTGGCGTTCTGTAGGAGTAACGAGATGGTTATCACTCAGTATGTTGACAATAAGTGGAGCGTACCAGTGAAGAAGAGCGCTGCAACCAGGACACCATCTATTGCAGTCATCGGCAATCAGGCCATCTGTGTACGGGCCAATGAGATTGACGGTGGGATTACCTGGCTTGATCGTGTTGTTCTAAAAATGCCGCCGATGGAAAGGTGGATGAGTGGACTGGATCTCCAAACGAAAATCTCTGCTCTGACAATACCTGGTGTACATGATGCAGCTGCTATCAGTTGGGTGCCATTTACTACTACTCAGGACATGAGTATTCCGCAATTACTCAACGCTGGAATTCGTTATTTTGATATTCGAGCCGCGTACGCCAATTTTGGATACCAACATGACTTGATACTGGTCCATGGCCCCGTTACCATCCGTGCGGGAATGGGTTGGTATCGGATGAGATTGAACGATGTATTCCGGCAATTCTACGAGTTCCTCGAGAAAGAGAAAACTGAAGGCTTGCTAGTTCAGATTAAGCACGCTGTCGGTACATGGTGGAACATCGATCAAACAACAAACTTTGCGAAACGAATTGCAGAGATGATAGACCAGTCACCAAAGTATTGGCTGACAAGCTCCAACGTACCAACTGTATCACAGCTGAAGGGCAAAATCCAACTGATACGTAGATACGAAATTCCAGATACGGCTGGCATCACCAAAGATCTAGGCATCGATGTTTCCAAAGTTTGGAATTTGCAAACGAACGACAACAAGCCCTATCTTGAGATTCCAGCCGGATCATTTGAAGTCAGAGTCCAGGACTATTATACACCCTCTCAAAGCGGTCCGAGCGACAACCTAGCGGTAATTAAATGGAAGGCTGTTAAAGCTCAACTCGACAACGCACTCGGCGACACGAGCGAGAACTTGTACTTGAACTTCTCAAGCGCAACTAAATTTCCTTCTGCTGACCCATGGATATTTGCGGTCGGCGACTGGGGGTCCGAAAAAGGCGTAAATTATAAACTCACAGAATTCTTCAATGCTTTAAAAAAGGCGGATAAGTATGGAATTCTACTCATGGATTTTCCCGGGATTCCATCTGAGCTTCTCCTAGCTTTGGTAAAGTCGAACTATCCGGGTACTTATTTATCGCAAACCGGAGGCGATTAGTATATACCAAGCTACGGACTAGATATATGTTGGCACAAGATGATATATCCTGAGATAGCCCTCCGCACGATTCTCAACAAGAGCTCTATATTTACATAACCAATCTGTCTAAATTGTATTTTTGCCATTTGTTAGCTAAATTGACACTCTAAATCGCTATGAAACAATAGAAAAGTCTTGATATTCTTACCTCCGACTCTCTCGTAACCATATTGAAACTTCGTGAAAGAAAGTTAAGATTCTAACAAGTCGACTACTTACACGGTCGACAGTGCTCCTTCCCATTTAGTTTAGTCGGCATTTCATCCCACATACACATTCACTAGACTGCGAAATGGGTACCCATAGGTGGGTAATTACCATCTCCAACCCACCTGTGGGTAAGTTTTCGACCTCTTCAACCCACCCATATACCCAAACAGGGGTGTCACACCCCCTATAGGGGCCCGTAACAGCCACTAGGTAGGAAAAAGAGCCTCTAACCCACCCAATGGGTACCCATTAGTCATTATAACCCACCCATGGGTGCCCCAACCCGGCGGGTACCCAACCCACCTATGGGTTAACTGCGCAGCCTAACGTTCACCGAATGCAAGGATCCCGATATCTTACACCATGATATTCCGCAGTGTAATAGAGTGGCTCAAGATCGTCCTCTGCGCAGACTATATATAGAAGTCGAGTACTAGTATACAGCTCTATACCTCTTCACTCCACCTCACGGATAAGAATGGACATGTTGCTTGCAAGATTGCAAAATGCCTGAATGCGGCTGTTCGACAGCGAGCAATGTATAACCTACTTTACCTATATTACCAATCATTTCTGGTCTCAAGTTCCTACTCTTGTCTAGCAAAGTGTCCAAGAAGTCAGTCCTGTATATAATATACCCCACGGCTATACTCGATATAGCTTGCAGCGGCCCGCCGATTTTCTCCTGTGACTTACCAAAATCCATCGCTAGGGAGGACAGTACTGAGGTGTTTATACCAGAGCGTTCGTTGTGTGATAATCAGAACAGGCCCCAGGGCTCGTTGAGTAAGAGGGGCTGCCAGTGGAAGCTTCCATCGATATCCCTTCGCCGAACGCAGAAGCTGATTTTGCTGTCTGGACAGAACAAGGTCATGACTTGTCTATATCGGCGCTACAGGTTCGTTTACGTCGGCGCAATGAAGCTGGGCTAGAGGCTGCCGGTATATCGAAGCTGTGTTTACAGGAGTGGGCAACTTCTGGGAGTTGGGGTATACAGACTGTTTTGTTCACGTCGGTATACTTAGTTTTGGTGGGAGGTATATAGCCGGGGAAAAAGGGCATTTTAGGCTAATCAGAAGGCTGGGATTGATGATAGCAGATTTTGGACTCATCCTCAGCGTACAGATCCTCACGAGCAGATGAGAACATTAAGGCAGCAAACTGCCAATTATAAAAGCTACGTAGTGTACTACTTTGATTCAACTGAAGAACTCCAATACCTATACAATGTGACGCTAGCCTGATTTTGAAGGATCCTCAAAGCCTTTCACATCCAAAGAGTACTTGTTGTTCTCGTCCATTTGCAGCCGCCCCGTCACCTGCAGCGACACTCCCTCTGGATGAGTATTTACTATCTGGTATATCCGAGTATATGCGCCTGCTTCTTCTCTAGTAAGTGGCTTGGGCACCTTCGCCACGTTATCCCAATCGAGCTTGCTATCGGCCTTGAACTGATTAAGAACCACTTCAGGTCTAGTCGATGTACCGGATAGTATTAGTTGGTGGCCATTCTTGGTAACTACACCAGTGAGTGTCATCTCAATGCCGCGCATCTTGTACGTGCCACTGTCGACCTCGAAGAGCTCCTTCCGCCATACGTTGATATCGGGCAGAATGTCATCGTGAAGGTAAACGAAGGCAGCTGAGATGGCTGCATTTGGTCTTGGAAGGACAGTCTTGATATCTTTGATGTTGTTCAGTGCCTCGTAAGCTCCACCCCAGCAAGCACCGAGACCGTAGGGACAAGCGGGCGTAAGACCAACAAGGACAGGTGGCCCTTCCTGTTCTGAGACATCCTTCTGATTGCGCATCTCAATGGTCACGCCGATATTGTTCTCCAAACCAGCACCTCGTGTCAATGACGCAGGGGGCAGTTGTGGTTGTAGAGGTATATCAACGTCCGGCCGGAGCAGCACGATAGGCGCCACTGCTGGTACGCCTTCCTTGCTGATAAGGAAAAGCATGTAATGACCCGGTGGAGCCATAAAATGATTCTCTGGCGCTTCTATGGTGACCTCTGTCCCACTGGTTGTAAAGTTCAAGAATTGGAACGATTGGTTCATGTTGTGTGAATGAGTGACAGATCCAGGCCGTGTCCAGCTCACCTTGCCGATTTCATCGTGTTCACCGACTGTGACTTTGAATTTCTGGCCATATTCGACAAGCTCTGGCGGGTTACTGACGGTCGGTCGTTGGCCTTTGAACAAATAAGGCGGGCTGAATATCTGGGCGGTGGTCTTAGTGTGTTGAGGGTCGTTGGGTATCTTTTGATTGTCCGGATCCCATTCCCCACCACCAGCTGAAAGAACTCTGCCATCGGGTAGTAGTAGTGCGGTGTGGTGGTAGCCGCGATCTTCGTCCTCCGGGGCCATCGTAGACCAATTTCCAGTAGCAGGATCCCACACCTCAGGCTCATGTGTGGGCTGACCCAGAGACAAGTCATTGAAGCCTTTCCCTTTGGTTCCTCCAGTCACAAGCACAGTGCCATCGGGCAACGTGGTAGCAAAGGAATGTCGGCGCCCATGGCCGATGTCAGTCGTCTTTTCCCACTCCGGTTCTTTGTCGTTAAGATCAATGATCTCGGCAATATTGGTGGGAACAACATCATCACCGCCTCCACCGCCAACGTAGATAATCTTGCCACTATCATACATAGCTGAAGCGGCGTACTCGCGCTGACCTGCGTTGCGGCATGGCGAATTTTCATTGTCCGACCACTCACCATGGCCACCATGAGCATTCAAATCCAGAAAACGAGATCTTTGCAATGGTCCCGCCATGAATATTCTTCCGTCTGGAACGTGGTAAAGCCGCGGGTAAAGAGCGAAAATATCAACGAGAGGTGTTTGGACTATGCCCCATGAACTTGAATGTGAGTCCCAAATCTGGGGGACCAGGTTGATCACAGGGAATTCGACATCTTGTGAGCTACCCGATACAACAAGGCCTCTACCATCAGACAAAGTTATAGCGGAGGGATACCAGCGACCTGCAGCCATCATAGGCATTGGCGTAAACTTATCTTGGAAGGGATCGTAAACACAAGCTTGGTCTTCCCCGAAGCCATCCAGGACATGGCCACCAAAAATAAGCAAGGTACCGTCTGGTTGGAACGTGTGTCCGGCACAGAAGAGATTCACGGAAAGCTCGTCTCCGTTCATCGGGTCTTGAGCGGTGCGCTTAATCTCTAGGGTGTCGACATCCAAGATGTAGACGTGGGTTTTGTGCTCATTGAGGGTCCAATAAACCGTGCTTTTCACAGCAGAGCGTCGACCCCAGTAAAGTACCTTACCAGTAGGTAGTAGGTGAAGGTGAATAGCGCAATTTCCAAGTTCGAATTTTGGTGCCCATTTTCCGTGGACGGTTTCAGCACCCATGTTTGCTTCGAAGGGGTTGAGGCCCGGGTGTGTGAGAAGGCTGTGTTGGCGGCACCCAAGTAGTGAGTGTGGAAAAATGACCAAGAACTTGAGTTGAGAAGCTCGTAAGAATCTGCGGCGTAAAGAAGAGGAGATGGTCTGTAGGATAAATGAAATTTTATGTCCATTTTCACGACTTCGTCGCGTACATCTCGGCGCTTCTCTTTCAGCTTCGAAAAGGCTCCTTCCGCAGTGGAGAACGGCACGGATCGAGTGCGGGGAGCGGATTGGATCGAGTCGAGTGTGAAGATTGGCTCAGATCGAGTGACCAAATTGCTTTTTGATGCAGGCGTTGAGACACACTATGTTGGTTGGATGCAGGCGTTGAGAAACTCTATGTTGGTTGAACTTGTGAAGCGGGGAAGCATTGTAATGGCGCTGGCCGCGCTGCAGATTGCATTTACTGTATGCATGCTTTTTGCGTGAGCAAGTTTCTCATAGACGCTTTGGTTTATTTTCGCTCTAACTGAGTAATGGAAGCACATGTTGCATGAGATGTCCAATGCAAAAGGACGTTTTGGTATAAACTCATAATTGTAAATATGATCAATATCAAAGTATATGAAAAAGGTGCGATAAGTATAAGCCAATTAGATCATTTATTATTAGCCTAGTTGTTGCCGACATTCCTTTGCTACCATGTGGCGCGATGGTACTGTGCTTGTGGAACCCAAGGGTTGGCCTTCAATGACTCGGCTCCAGGTCAGCCGGTACGTGATAACTTCTCGTATATGCTGCGTTGTTCAGCTTGCCTCATATGTAGGGCTGTATACAAGTACAAGTTGTACAACAATGAGTGGGACAACAATGTGGTGTACAAACACTTGTACGGGTATAGTGTAATGATTGATGGTTTGGCTTACCCCGCAGTTGATAACAATTTAGATAACCTTACTATGATTAGTATGAGATCTAGATTCCTAGATCTGAGGCTATTTGTAGTTTACTCCGCGGGAGGCTCCGACGACCCCTAGATTTAGACCTCTTTTTACAGAGCTCTATTCCCGGTTATTGCCACAAACCAGCTGCTTTCTTTCGATAGATCTAAATCAATACATTTTTTACCTCATATCTCGCAATTAGTAAAACGATTGTTGGTGAAACGCTCTACCAAGGTCAAACATATTATCAAGTAGTACCACGCACGCCACCTTTAAAGAGATGAGTAATATTTGCTGTATGTTATCCGGCCATTAACCCCGCTTTCTCGACTTGCTGGTCAGAGAAAACGAGTTGAGTGAAAGGTACTGCGGTGTAATCTGTTGAGAGCTGAGTCGTGCCGGTGGATAGGAAGGTTGGCGTGCAACTGGTAAGCTAATCGGGTCTTCAGCTTGATACACTGATACACAACATTCCAATAGCTTTAAACTTATGCAACCGGACAAATATGATCGACATAGGGCCTTCAGCTTGATGCACAACCTTTCGATAGCGTCATGCGACGGGACAAATATGATCGACATGACAGATAGGAGAGGGGTCCTGCTATTGCCTCATGCACACGATCGAGGCTGAGGCATCTGCATGGCATCTCAGCTTCATGTACATACAACACATCAAGATTAGATAGTCGAGTCAGCACCTAAGGCTAGGCTGCACATCTACCCCATTGAGCGGCCACGGGCCATCTTAGGGTATGTGGGGTAGGTTGAGGAGATGTAACTACCCACCCATAGGTACCTAAAGGTCGGCACTCGAGTCCCGTTCCGAGACGGGGGGAACCGAGTCAGCGTATATATACTGATACTAGGCTTGACCATCCAGATCGACTTTGATTATTTACTCCTTCTCGAGATTACCCACACACGGTCACACCTTTTGCTTCCCTCTTCAATTTGTCTATCAAATTCTCTGCTGCTAGGCTCTAGCATAGCACACAAAATGAACGAGGACACCGATCCCGCCTCTGGTTTCGTCAACTATCTCAGTGTATCGACCTCGTTCAAGTTAACGCAAGTTGATGGCCGCACCTCACTAAAACCCAACATCGAGCCCGATGTGAACAAGGGCCTTGCATCCTTTGCATCCTTCACGCCGATCACTGCGATCAGTAATCGCCTTGCAACCTACGCACTGATCAGTAATGACGTTGATTCCTTCACACCGATCGGTGAAAGAACTGAGCAGAATAATGATCCAGTTCCTGGAGAGCTTAACATCCTTGCGAAGCTCGCTGGGGATTTCCACGGTGCTGGGCTGAACATGATTTTCCGCCCATCCTGGGGAAACAACAGAAGGAATAACGTTCTGGAGTACAACTTGACCGAAGAGAACACACAATTCTTGGAGGACATTGGCGACATATACAACCGAGGCCTGGGCAAGCAACGCGACGTCATTTTGAAGGGTGTCCCATACATGCAGACGATCAGGGACATGCTCAATCCCGAAACAGGACAGGCTGATCGGAAGGACGGCGGAATTCCAATTCACTTCGAGTCAGGCATGTTCCTTAGGACCCCACCGACTCTGGTGAGGCCTGAGATCACTCGAGGTACTATCTCACGCCTAGCAACTATACCACACGGAACTGCCATCAACTGCCAAGGCTTCGAACCAGACATGAATTCACCTAAACCTGGTGCACCATGCATCCCAAAAATCTCAATCTTACCATTCCCCATGGGTATGCCGGGCGATGTCAACACATTCGAAGAATTTTTCCCTCAGATGGTGAATTTCCAGAAGGAATATGATCTGCGTATTCCCCGAAACATCAAGGACGGCGACGTACTCAACACAACACTCATGCGAGATCCAAATGTGATGCTGAAAGAATTTAACGAAAACAGCACGAGGAAAAAAATCAGAGAACACTTTCACTTCTCAATCCATTCCGACCCCACAGTTTCCAAGATTCCCGGCGGTGGCACAGCAAATATTGCTTTCCTGCAAGGTTCCGGTATTCGTGATGGCCGCCAAAACCCAGGCGCCAATGCCCATGGCGTCAATGTCGGATGTGATTATTGGGTTTCAACCGTGGAATACGATGTTCTGCTGCCGGAAGGTGATTTCTCTGGGGACAAGAAAAAGGAAGTAGAGGTTGACTCTGAAGCACGGAAAGAGGAGAGAGCAGCTGGCAAGATAGAGGTTTCTCCTTCTTTCAAAATGACGCTGGACAGGGTGATACCCCCAAACACGATTGTGAAGCTCGATGCTACCCAGATTCAATACTCGCAGAACGTCACTTTGAACTTTGATGAGGTGGGTTGGCCACACATCTCGGTGGCTACGTTGTCGCCAAAGCGGGCAGTGCCTGTTGAGGCTTCTCAGATTGTCTTCTGAAGTAGCATATAGTAGATTGAGTTTTGTTGAAGTCCTTTTTCAAATGTGCTTTATTTTGATCTCCTCTACATGTGAAGATTGGTAAGTCCGAATCATATAATTGAGCCGAGTATAAATTAATACCAAATAATCGGTTTCGTGCTACTTGATAATATTGCGACGGCGAAGGTTTTATGTAGCCTATATTTAAGCTCGATTTTAGTGAGCAGCTCCCGAATGGCGCCCCACCAGCTTCTGTCCGGTGTATTCCGTCGCTCGAAACCATCCTCACAACCCCAGTACCAAGCTCCGCCTTCTTCCCTTTCGATTAAATCAAATACCGAGCTTTGTACTTCACCATGTCAGACAACACCAATACGTCAACGACCCCGCGGTTCAAACATCCCAGGTAAGAACGCAGTCAGCGCCAGCTGCAGTAGCGAGATCTTCATGATCGACATATAATGATCGACATATAATGATCGACATATAATGATCGACATATTTGCCGTTTCTGACATGGCGCGGCGGGGCGTGGTACTGTAACCTTACGGCACGACCCGTCTCCGCAGAAAAGTCTCCACCGAAACCAAACCAAAGTCGTGGGCGAGGCTGAGACCAATTATTTACGCGAAATCAACGACAGGGCACAGAGCGACACCCCATGCATTCTGGCTTGCTCCAGCACTCTCAAATGCTAGGATTTGCACATAGCTGATTGAAGCATGCCTGGCCCGCCCACGACGAATCCGAAGCCTTGGCACACTCACTTCCTGTCAACCGATGGGCTTGGAAAGGGTTCTGGACATAAATAACAGTTACGTACGAGGTCGGTGGAGAATCCTTTGCATTCCATTAACATGTCTAATCAACCCGGATTCGCAGAGGCTGCAGGGGATTCCGGATGATCTGCGAATAACTGGCGGGAACCATAAAGTCTGCACACACGACGTTTGGGAGACGCGGTGAGGCGAATTGGAAGACCGACTTATCAACGGCAGGAGCAAGCAAAATACGCTAACGTATTGGCGCAGGCGTCCCTGCTATCCAGATACCACATAAGGCTTGGAGGTGGGAACGCACGCATGTTCATTGCATGGAAGGGGAACAATGGAGAGAGCAATGGTGGCACATGTTTGCGAGGCGTACGTCTGCGAGTTTCACGAGTAATTATAAGCGATGGGAACCAACATATATGCCGTATATGTTTGGTGGGGTTGGAGTGGAAGCAGTGCGCTGGATGGCATGGAAGGGTACGGGGATCGACGGGCAGGATGAGCAATGGACGACGCGAAGTTAATTTGGAGCTGTTGCGGCGAATAATGCCAAGCAAAGAGATGAAGGCATACAAGACACGTTAGTTACGGAGTCGCTCGAGGGGTTGAAGGTAGTTTCTGAAGTTTATTATGTCACTGCCAGCCAGCAGAGCATTTTGCCGGTGTGAAAGCGCTAGAAGACTTTACAGTATTTAAAGGCACTGCGAACGTCGTAGGTGACTTTCCGGGGAGCATTCTACCAAGTGGAAGCGCATAGTGTTAAATCTCTATTTATTATTAAAATTTCTATCTTATCAGGTGACTCCTTCAGGTTTCTATGTTCTCAGTTGACCCTCCAAATTTCTATCTTCTCAAGTAACCTTCCAGATACATTTCCTGAAACATCTCACTGAATGGATAATGGAGATGCCCAGCTTGCTCAGGCCAGTTGAACTGATCGATCTTCCCTTCACAGTCTTCCTCCATCAGTCTATAGCTCATCGAAGATAAACACATCCTCGGTATTCGCTCGTTGTCAGAAAATGTTTATCGTACTATTTGGCAGTCGACAAGCGCCAGTATCAGGTTTCATGGGGTATTGAATCAAAGGTCTTCCCAAGCTTGGTTGCCAAGCTCCGCACGTTCGATCATCGGGTCAGGGTCCACAGTCATTGACTGGGAAACTGCAGGCTCTTCATTTGGTCGGGAGAGACGAGGAGCATTCGCAGTTTCGGTCCGGCTAGGGCGAGGAGAGTCAGCGAAAGGATCAGATTCATCATGTGCGTCAAAGTTATTGACCCCAAGAGGATCTCCGAGCTCAGGCGAAGGATTGGACCGAGGAGGGCCATGCCCAGGCGGATGTCTGCGTCTGGGTGAGGGGCTGGATTGTTGGGAGTCGTTGATTTCAGATGAGCTATTGTATTGTCGTGAATTGCTATGTCGAGAAGAATGTCTAAGTCTAGGCGCGGCGGTGGGTCTTCGAGAAGATTGTACCTCAGGTTCGGTGCTGGACTCAGCGTAATGTCCACGTCGAGGAGAATTATCAAGCCGGTGCCAGTCTACATGATCTGGAGATTCTCTCAACTCAGAAGCGACTTCAGGTACCACATCTTGTTCGCTATCAGAAGAGCTCTCGGCCTGGCCAGGTCGTCGCAGTGAACGAGAGCTTCTCAGTTGATGAATACCTCTCAGGCGACGGCGTGGTGGAGATCGAGATCGCGGTCGTTCAGGTGTAGCGTCGAATCGAGAGGGGATTCCGTTCTCAGGTGAAGGGATGTTGTTTGCGCGGGCTCGCCGGATCGCAGCTTTCTTCTGACTCAGAGTTTCCTCATTACCTGTCCCCCGGGGCATTCGCGGGAGCCGATTCTGATATGTCTTCAGTGGCTGGAGCGAAAGGTCCATTGTATCAGTGCGATAAAGGTCCCAGGCATCTGCAATCGCCTCGAGATCACGGTAGGTGATATCTTCAGAGACCGTCCCTCCCCACTCTCTAATATATGCTTCAGTGGCTCTCTGAATCCGCTCCAAGAACCCCCAGTCCTCATGTAAGTTACCAACGGGTATGGTTGGCATAGGAGGGACCTCGACCTCCGTTCCATCAGTACGAGCCTTCCGAATTCGTGAGTACTTTGCCATCTTCATCGCGTAATGCAAGCACCTCAGACCCATCTCGCCAGTCAACACAGGACAGCTTATGATGGCGACCAATTTTTGCGCCACCCTCTCAGACCAATTCGGGTTCGAGACCGTTTCCCCGTTTGGAATTGTCAACAGGATGTCAGAAGTGAAATCAGCTCTTTCTCCGTTTGGGACCAATTGGAAGGCGTCGATGCCGTAAATTGACTTGGCCAGCCTCCAGAGTCTTAATTCAGACGCAAATGTCCTGCGCAGTAGAAATTCGTCAGTTTCGGACCAGTTGTTCAGGGAATCAGATTGTCCGTCCTGGTTTCGGCCATCAGAAACAGAATCGGAATCAGTTTCGGAATCAGAGAGTTGAGAATGCCTTCTTTTGGGAGGCATGGTGAGGTTGTCGTAGGCTATGAAGTTGATGTTGATGTATGAGTTTATATTAATGTGCGAGTTGGAAAGGTGAAGTTTCGTTGGGTCAATGATTGCAGTTGGTATAATAAGACTTCGATTTTTCTCGGAACATCATGTATTCTTATGTAATCATTCCCTCACTATGTCCCAGCACCCTTTCAACTTTTCAATTCTTCTCACACAATCACCTTACTTGAAACATTCAAATTACCTCCAAAAGCCATGACGAACCCATTCTACCAAGTCTCTATACGATACCCACTCCTGAGTCCTCGACAAAATCTTCTACTAAACTCCCTGAGATCGCATATTGATTTGTTTGCTGCAATTTACAAAATCGCCAAGCAGGAACTGGAATCTGGTGCAGGATGTGAGTTTTCCAACCATTGCAAGATCCTGATTGATTATTAATTCATCGTTAGCCATTGCGTCGAGCATGCAAATGATTGTTAACGATTTCATTGGCCCAAGAGAGATCTTGCCCTCCTCTTCACCATCCCCACAGATATCCTGATCTCACTCATTACCGGTGATATCGGGCATAGAATGCAAACCGAAAACACCGAGCGAGATCTGAGACATCTCCTATACAACTTGGACAACACCCCAGGAACGTATCTGGTCACCTTCGTTGTGGAAGGCAGATCCCAGGGTATGACGACAACCGAGTGGAGGAATGTCCGAGATGTCATGGCAAGGTAAAATTGAGTACTTGCTTCATTCACGCTGGTCTCTGCTAAATTATATGACAGTTATCTGAGCTTTCACCAAAACCCTATGAATGAGGAGAATACTACACCTGAACGAGAACAAGAGCTTTTCAATGCAGCGAAAATTGAATTCGACCTGAACCCTGAGTCTACTCTCGACGACATCAAAGACAAAATACGGCAGGGTACCATTGGGTACAGCTTCAATAACTCTGATATTTTTTTGGAGAAATTGGAGGATCGCTTCTCTCATAACATGGACCCAGCTGGAGAAGAAAGACAGCTACAAATGCCCTGCCTGGTGGAATGTAGCTACGATATGAAGGCCCGACTGAGCGACCACGACCCGGTCAACAACAAGGGAGAGCCGTCCAAATGTCTGACCCTGTTTCTTGCTTGCCTTCGGAACCTGAGCATCAATGTAACCATGGTTCAAATACCAATTCTGAAGATCTGGGACGTCAGCGGATACGCAGAGGACAGAGTAACACAGTACGAGAAGGCTGAAGTGATAATAACCCTGCTTGCAGGGTCATTGGTCTGGCATGGTGGCTTCAACGTGAGGCAAGCTGGGACTTCAAAAGTTGATCCAGTACATGTCAAGAAGATCCCGACCCTGAGGGAGATAATTTTTGACAAGCCATGGGCTCGTATGAACATCCAGAACAGCAATAGGATTGCGGCTGAGAGGAAAAAGTACATACGAAAGTTCGAGGAGGTCGTGAATGCCGAGCTCACGCCAGGCGAAAGGTGCACTGAGGTTGAAGCCCGATTGAAAGCATTAAACCTGATGATAAAAAAAGCGACTGAAAAAGAAGAAAAAGATCTTGAGAAGCTGGAGATCAGGTTAAAGGCCAAGCAAGCGTATCTCGAGTGGCTACGGCTCCCATTATGAAGCTTTAAAGGCGATGAAAGCAGCTTCTGAGAATAAAGCACGCTCTACTGAAGGAGATAATGTCCGATCTACAGATGGGGGGATTACTGAGGTTCCTGTCGAAGGTGCTACTGATGGAAACACTGAAATTCTCGATGACTCTGAAAAAAATGGGGAGGTGGTACAGAAACAACCCGTGTATCGCTACTGATCAAAAAAGAAAGCTCTGTAGATAGCTCTCGTGGATATCGAGATTTAATTATTGCTGTTTGTGATCCCCCTTAAATGCCTCATTGATTTGTGGTTTTCGTGTGATTCCCTATGCTAAATTCCTGGCCTCCTCACTTCCACTTTCTCCAGTTTCTTGACTTTGCGTCTCGAAAGATCTGGATACCACGATATGCAATTGAACCCACCTGACTCAGCCTGTCACAGCTTCTGCGATGTGAATCTTAATCTTAGCGTGAGTAGAGTAGCTAAAATCCCTCCTCTCCGGGTCCAAAAAAATCTACCTATTTGTCGTCATAGCGGATTCGCTGGGTCGGATTTGACAATTGTGGAATTGACAGTTGGGAAAATGAGATGAGAAGTCACTCGATAATAATAGCCTGCGCAGAAATAAACCATAATCGCGGCTACCCCATGGATGGAGTCCCTACCTTTTCGTAATCCGCAGGTGGTATTTTAAGTTCACAATCTGGTCCGTCCCTCTCACGGTTAATGCGTAGGTATGCTTTCTTCATTGTGCCACGCCTAGGACGCTGGACGAATTACTGCACAAGGGTACCGTATACGAAATACAGCCGGTGTCGTTCATCTACCTTCAATTTCTCGCAAACTTGGTGTATAACTCAGATCGCCGTCTCGGCCACCACCAAGCCTTTTGTCAACTACAGGAGATATTCACTTCTGAATACCCTCAATTCCCCTTCGAATGCATAAAAACGGTTTTAATTGCATGTGCTGCGCCCATTGAACGGACAATGATCCATAAATATTGGCCCTGGACGCCTGTTACGTAGTAGAGAATAATCACCTTCATACAAATGAGCCACATCGCAGGGATCAATGAGTTTACTCCTTAATGACTCGTATGTTAGCGAGAGTTGCGATAGCGAGAGTTGCGAAATTTAGAGGGTTCTTAGGCCGCGAACTCACCCACCGAGTGGGCAGGGTACCAGCTGGGTAGGGTTAATAGATAGGTTAGGGGTGGAAGTGTACACAGCCTAAGAGTATTTGTGGATGCTTTCATGTTTGTATTAACCAGTAGTCAGCTATTTGCCTTGAAAATTCTCAGCCGTACTCCCTCAGGTTTCCTACAAACTTGGATACATACAAAGACCCCCGCCGTAGCCAACCTTTTACTTGTTCAGTTCATCGCACTTTCCTTTACTCTCTTTCAGTTCAGCTTGTGAGATTTCAAAAGCTGTCTTCATCTCTGTCTTCTCTTTTTCGAGACGGCCATTCTCTCCCCCCAGACGCCCATTCTCTTCGCGTAGACGTTCATTTTCAGTTGCCAACTTCAGGTTTTCGTTCTCCAGAGTTTCGTTCTCCTGCTCAGTCTTCGAAGTGGTGGCTTCTGCGATGGAGAGTTTTGATTTCAGGTCAGTTATCTCGAAAGAAGAGTGTTCAAGCTCCACAGAAATTTTCTTGTGCCTGTCCATCAGGGCGGCGTGTTCTTTTTCCAGTTCAATATGTTTCATCTGTAATGCGACGTGTCGCTCTGGAAGTCCTTCGTTGCTCAGGAGTCGATCAAGCTTATGTCGAATATCTTCGATTGGATCGCTCATCTAGACCGATCTTGCCGTTAGTATATCAAGATATTGACGGCAGAGGGTGATTTACCCGTTTCTCGAATTCGCGCTTCTCATTGGTCAGAGCTACCTCGATCTTTTTGAGTTTCTTCTCTTTCTTTTCCAGTACCCGCTCCTTTTCTTCCAGTTCTTTCCTCCTGGCAGGCAGATATTGTTTCATTTCCAACAGACTCTGGTCAAAGTTCTTGACGTTGCTTATCAGGGTATCGCGATGATGTCGCACGTCAGAAAATAACGTCTTTAGCTTGCCTAATCCGTCCAGCCAAAATCGCCAAAGATCTTCGAATTTGGTACCGTCATCGTCATCGTGGTCCATCATAATCCGATTCGTATTCTCGAAAGCCGCCAGGAATGTACCAATATCCTCTGTCAAAGTGCGGGTCATGGTGTCATAATCAGTGAAGAATGCATCAGAGGATGCTCGGAAATCCTGAACAAGGGTGCTTATTTGCTCACGGTGAGCAATCACATCTAGAAAAGCATTAGATGTTGCCCGTGTTGAGATGCAGTTCGTGGGTGGATAACTCACTTTTATTCAGGGGGGCAGGCAAAGAAGGAATAGAATGTTTCTCAGGTAGGCGGGGAGGGTCCGTCATGGGCTGGTTGCGATTTCGAGATGCGTTCGCATCCGAGGAGCAGTGTTCAATGGATTCATGTGAAATAGAAAGATGAGGTCTAGGGGTATGAGTGGTTGCGTCAGTTTGCGGATGATGGAATCTCGGAGTGGATGGCGGAAGAATAATATCAGATGCAGTCTTTCGTATAAACTCAGAGACAAATGAAGGCGTCTTTGGTGGACCGGTAGCAGCGGAGGTTTCTTCACTCGCACTGACTCGTCCAGCGGTTTCAGGCTGTCCGGGAGCCATTTTGATATCCATTTGGGTAGGAAATTGATGGATATGGTGCAGTATTGGATGCTGGCTGAGTGTGTAAAATTTTCACAAGTGCGAGGTTGAGGAAAACAGTCATGACAAACCCTTCACTGGCACCTTGCACGTGGTTCATCATGTGCTTGTGCCCTTTTTAAAGAAATACCTATAAATCGATACCTAGATCATACCATCTCGTACGAGAAATCTTTGTATGAGCATAGCAAACATATCTTATCATACTAATAAGATATGAATATTGATGTGCGTTGAAAGTCTTGTGGTACTTCACAGCTTTCGCCTCACAAGGTGCTTCGCACACAGCTATTGAAATGATCATATATGTATCAATAATTCTCGAAAAATAGGCTCGTAGAAGTTAACCGAAAAGAAAGGCTCGTACATTATGATAAAGATAGATTGATACCATGAATTCAAGGGAATAAATGTATATCTCAAAGCATGAAGACTTCTCTGCGGTCGTCTCCCATATTTCTCACGTGACGCACATTGCGCCAACATCAACACCATTAACACAGAAGACCAAACAAATTACGACTGATGTTCCAACCATAAACAAAGATACGATATCCACGTTCACATCCACAACAACCACAACCATAACCACAACCTCAATTTCAATCTCAATCTCGATCTCGATATCGATACCAACCGCAATAACATCGCCTGATATCCATACATCTCTTCCACCTGAGCCTGCAATGTCTCCTGCCAATTTCTCCGCACCTGATGCATCACCTGCAAAATACGAACCTGAAAGATCTCCCATTGCGAATTGCTCTGCACCTGACATGTCACCTGCGGAAGGTGAACCTGAACTGTGAGATCTGGATTCCTAGATCTGACGGCATTCGCACAGGTGCGCCGATTACGGAGGATACGACTAATGCTAGCTTTCATTTAGACCCTTTTTGCGGACCTTCTTCTCCTGCTGTTGCCACTGAAATGAGGATATAAGCCAGCTGTTTTCCATGTATTGTACTTCTTCAGATAGATAGATCAATATCAATGCATATTTCAGCTCAGAATCTCACATGAACGATCTCCCGTTGCGGATCGCTCTCAGGCTGCACCTGACACGACAACCTCAAATCCAGATGGGAGACAACCTGAGAAAACCGAGTACCGCCAGCAGTGCCCTATGTGTATTGGTTCATTACCTTGGTGGATGAACAAAAATGCGGATGGAACTCCTTACAGCTATCTACGGTCGGAAGCTGATTATCAAGAGTATGGATTCCGTCCGACTTTTCTGCCACCTTGTCCTGATCGATATGGTTCACGATTTTCTGGTAAGTTAAATGAGAAACCCTCGCCCGCGTCGAAAAAACTCTTCATTTTGTATTGCATCCGTTCAATTAGCTAATAAAATATAAATAGATCTTGGCAATGGCACCGATCTGTTCAATAACGAGGCGCTTCGTGTAATTACTACATTACAAGCTGGTTGTCGTATCAATATAGATCAGTTTAAGCAAGACTTACTGAGTATAGCACTCATGGTAAACTTCCCTTCTCTGGTTCCGAATCCTATCGATCCTGTATTCCCTCAACCTGAAGCTCCGGTCCCTTTCCCGCTGAGGCGTGGTCAACCAATCCTATTAAATCCTGAATCCCCAGTCTTCCGACCAGCATCTATGGAAACTGATAGCCAAATGACGTGCAATAAAGAGTTGGTGAAACTGCCTGACAACGGCTCTGTCAACGGAGCAGAGGATAGGGAGGGAAAGGCTGATATAGGGAGAACTGTTGGTGGTGAGGCTGATATAGAAGCCGGCGATGGAGGAACTGATAGTATGGTTGCGCTTGCTGATAATGAGGAGAAAGAAATTATAGAAGAGAGGGAGGAGACTGCAGAAGAAGCTCTGGAGCGCGCCCTGTATGCGCTTGAAATCGATATACCGGACTGGGAGGGGGAGGAGGATGTCCCCGATTCTGGGGTGGCGAAACAGGAAGGCGAGACTGAAGAAGAAGCTCTGGAGCGCGCTCTGTATGCGCTTAAAATTGATATACCGGACTGGGAGGGGGAGGGGGAGGTGGTGGAGAGACTGATGGAGGAAAAGACTGATTCGTTTGCTAGTGTCCCTGACAGAAGGTTAGATGATTCAGGGCAGGGGTGGAATTTGGTAGAGAGGAGAAAAAAGAGAAAAGGAAAGAAGATGGTGAAGGCAGAAAAGGATCTGGGTGGTGCATCTGAAGGTGTGTGAACCAAGAACCCTGTATATAGTCTCTGATACTTACATTCCTTGAGCAGATAAAGAAGATATTCCTGACAGAATACCTGAAGCAATTAAAGAAGAATTACGAAGACCCCCTGATCGACCAATGGAGGGAGCACTGAGAGCTCTTCAAGGAACACCTGGTTTGAAGGGTTGGACTGATGGTAAACATGCACATCATGCGCGATGGGCTGCTGCCCAAGATGCTTATTCTAGGCTTGAGAGATAATCTCAATGGGTACCATCAAAAGCAGATCCTGAACCCGATCATCAACGCCGCCCTGCCGATATGTATACACCTCCAGTTCTGAGGATCAAACCTTTACGAAAGCCTGAATAGGAGATGTTGTGGAGGGAATGGTATGGAGAGTGTGCTCTGACCTGACTTTTTATGTTACTGAGAGCAACCTCAAGTAGTAGCTTGATTTGATGTATATAAGATTTATTTGAAGGATAAAGTTGCAGTCAATTTTAGAACTTGAAGTGAGGTTAGCGATGACAGATGACCAACGATGTCCTCCTGAAAATCGAACGCCGATCTGATGCCTGGATAGACGTGAACAGGAGTTCTCTACTCGTTCAGCTGCCTTCAAGACGCAAGTGACCGCACTCGCTAAATGAGAAGAAACAATCCATCAAACCGGCTTTTGAAAGCAGAGAATCGGCACTCGTTGATAAATTGAGGGGATTTTGTATTAATATATTTCTTTACATAATCCAATATTATTTCTTTTGGTCAATGTGACGCGCAAACATATAAAAGTCGCAGTGAAGAAATGTATACTATACAAAATGAGTCTGGGCGTCGCTGACGCTCACTGGTTAGGAATTATCACATAGGGTGTTTTTCTTGATGTGGTCTGTACTTACTCAATAGACCATTGGTTCGTCCGTCGCCGCCCTAGATGATTTTCATCGGAATCGGAGTACGGACTATATTTGTTCCGGTTCTACCTCAAGCCCGAGAATGTCATAAGTGGAAGCGAGAGAGGTCACGATGATTAGCAGAAGAAGAGGCGTACAGTCTACTTCTTTGTTTTTGGCAAAAAACACAAAAAGAAACTAGCCAGTCTCTCAAACTAGACTGTCTAACCATCACCAGGCCTCAGAAATCAGACATCAGAGGTAATCAGGAATCAGAGGTAATCAGGAATCAGAAGTTGAGTGGCCAGGCGACTAAGCCACCCAACCTATGACCTGGTGAAATCAGATTCAGCTGAATGAGAAGGTTATCAGTTTGCTCAGCTATTGTGTTTTAATATAGAGTATATAGGTCTTACAAAGGATCAAGCTCAAAAGTCTTATATTCCTATATAGCTCTTATAAATGTTACAGCTATATAACTGATGGTTACTCAACTTATAGAACTTTGTTCAAGGTCGAGCTTCGAGATTGGTACTATGGCATGGTACGGCACATCCTGTCCCCGCGCGGAAATGGCAAAGTTGTCGTGGAGCTAAACCTCAACCGGTGTCACGGTTTATTCTCAAAAACGGCCGTGACAATTCCAATAAGGCTCAACAATCACAAATGTTTCTCATTCTTCCATTTGCGCATCTTACTCACTGGGCAACAACGTAAATAGAGCATCGCATCTTGCAGATCTCTGCTCAATTCCACCTACACACTGAACGACAATCTGCAAAAGGTTTATGTTTTTCTGCTGGATGCTTCACTGGTAGCATATGTGAGTAGCAACTTGCTTCCATTCATTTTTTTGACTAATACCGCGTGAAGAAACATTTGACGACAATGCGAAAAGCAAAGGAGCTGTCGGCTCAGTGCCGAGTATATCCGTCCGTCTGGGAACCCAAACTTCGGATTACCTGGCGATGACCCTACAAGCTGTGTCGGAGAAAGCATATGAATTTGCTTCTAACATTGAATCCAGATATGCCCATCCGGCATCCAATCGCACTTCTTATCCGGAGCGACGCCAATACAACACCCGGCCGTTTACTATACCTATCTGGCATCACCTGTGCTTTTGCGGAGCAATGCCAATGCCCATCTGGCATCCAATCGTACTTCTGCTCCTGAGCGACGTCAGTTATATGCCTATCCAGTCCACCAACTGAAATCGCACATTCTCCACACTCCAGTCCCTCACCTGAGCCACCACATTCCCGCCACTCCCTCACCTTCTTCACCACGTAGCCTCTACCCTCGATCCATCATCCAACAACTCCACCGAACATACCTCTCCCGAAACCAACTCTCCCCGTCCACTCAACACCCCATCTGACCCTGGAATTAATTTTAATAACTTCTCTGAAGATTGGAATTCCGATCCGTTCGTCGACTCTCCATCACCTACAACTACACCTCGAGCTGAAAATTCCCCACGCCCGAGTCAGTCCCCTGGATCCGACTCATATCATTTATGCGAGGAATAACCACACTATATGGAGGAAATCTCCCCATCAATGAAAGTTGACTTGGAGAATAAATGATTGTTTATGGTTTATGGATGGTTCTGGGACTTACTGTTACTTCTACTTGTATTTATACTCCACTGAGCGAAAATGTAATTGTAGAAGTCCTCTAAATGTTGAATTAATTATGGTTTGCTCAACCATTCAAAATAACCACAAGTCTTCCCTCATCTTGCACACCACACCAACTCAAACAAAACCATGATATCTTGCCCCCTTCCCCTCTCCGCCGTAACCGCACCAACATTTATGGCTTCTTGTGGTCCCCTTGGTGAATCCCCGCAGGTGCACCAACATGTATGGTTTCTTGTTGCTTCCGCCGCAATTGTACTAACAGTTATGGCTACTTGTTGCTTCCGCCGCCACTGTATGGCTTCTTGTTATCCCCTTGGTGAACCCCGCAGGTGCAAGTCTTCTCCAGGTGTCATTTTTGCTCCATTGTTTGCACCAACACATGTGGCTTCTTGTTTCAAACGAAATTAGATAAACGTAACTCGTGAAACCCGCAGATGCAGGCCTTGGACATTCCGCCGTCTGTGGCATTGGTGCACTTACCTCTCCTTCATACCATCCATCGCCCTGTTTCTGCCTAATCGCGCTCTCTTGGGCTCTTGAACCCCTTGCGCATTCTGCTATCTGTGCTCTCTTCCATTCATACCATCCGTCGTCCTGGGTCTGGCTCTTGGGCTCGTGAAATCCGCAGATACACACCTTGCGCCGTCTGCCATTTATCCTCTTCTTCCATTTATACCATCCGTCGCCCTGTTTCTACCTCATCGCGGTCTCTTCGACTCGTGAAATCCGCAGATGCACGCCTTGTGCATTCTGCTGTTTGTGCCCCCTTCTTCCATTTATATCATCCGTCGCCATGTTGCGGTCTCTTGAGCTCGCGCAATTCGCAGATACGGGCCTTGGACATTCTGCCATTCATACTATCTCCACCTCATTGCAGTCTCTTGGGCTTGTGAATCCGCACATGCACGCCTTGCGCAGTCTACCATTTACGCTCCCACATTCCCTTCATATCAGCCATCGCCCTTCTTGTCGCTTGAAGTAATTGATGAAACCCGCAGATCCACGTCGCTCACTCTCCCTTGCCATCTAAGAGAAGACGTTGATTTACGCTCATCCCCGGAATTGGCATAGCTAGGACGCCTGCGCATGTGCGGATCTTCGGTCCGAATTCCCCTGCCAATAACATGTCAAGATATGAATAGATTTTCTTCCCGAGGATCGCACGGAGATCGAATGATGTGGGTTCCCGCAAATTGTGTTCGCATATCATCGGCATTGCTCTGCGAAGGCTAGCACACCTTAATATTTATTAGATGTGCCACTGAAGTTATGAGAAAGAAATCTTAGCCGATCAAACTTGCGACCTGAGTTGTGCGCCCCGACCAGAGTTGCGCCGTCAAAGTTTGCGAGAACGTGGGTGTGAATTGGACGATAGACATCAAAGTCTAGACCGCGCGCTGAAGTGGCTCAGCGGTTGCATTGACATTCGCAAAAGTGAAGGATAAGATGGACTTACATCCCGTGAAAAGAATCAAAGTATGCGAAAGTGTGGCTTTTGACGCGACCGCTCAATGCTCTTTCCCGGGGTTGTGCACAGTTTGGTCTCACATGATCACGTAAGATTACAGTAATTTCCATTCAAGACGACAATTTTTCTAAATACAATACAATCAGGATACTACCAACGCCGTTACCCGTATTCAGTCATTTATCAGTATCAGTATCCACGCCACTCTCCAGTACCAAATCCCCAGATCAGCAGTATACCGAGCCCGAACTGGTTGGCCACATCCCTTCAGGTACATCAGAATCGACTGGGACAGGCGCATCCAGATGATTTTGCATCACTACTCTATCAATTCATTTAACTCTCCACCAAAAAGTGAAAAAGCGCAGTAAAGCATATAGGCATGAAGTTATGAGATCCAATTATGGTCTGTGTAGCTGGCTGCTTCACAGAAGTCCATACATGACCATACTCTTGTCGACCTCGCGGCTCGTTTCGTGAACCATCCCCTAATATTGAAAAACTCATATGGCCTCTAGACTACCTAACTCGACAGTGCATACTCGCAAAAGAAGGATCCTCAAGAAAAACACACAAACCATCACCTCTCCTCCGCCATCCATCCATTCCATGAAAATTCTCGAAATGCTATGGTATACGGTTTCCCAAATGAGGAAGTGGGTATTTCTGGGAGCAGTGGGTTCGAGGGAGAGAAGAACAATCAAAACGGGGAAAATTTCAGGACATTGATAAATTTCTCTAACTACCAGTACTATGATACAAATTTCAGCCGCCACTCCGTCCCAAACCACGCCTCCACACAAAACATCAGGAACACTCTTCTTCAGGTACATTATATTCTACCAAACTCCCCATGTCTATCCATCGCGGGGATACATCCCAAATTTCGCCTTGATAAAAAACAGGAAATCATCCAACGGCATCGTCCCGCTAAATCTCGTCAGTTCCTAAATAACTAGTTAGCAGTCAAACTAATATTTGAGGTGAGAGGGAGTACTTACAGCGCGAGTATAAGTGATAGAATCAGCTTCAGAAACAGATCTCTCGGTGGCTTTACCCGCCCGAGCAACAGCGAGCTCAGTACTATTAGGTAGAAGCTGCGGAGAGGCGGGGGCAGCATTCTCCATAGGAACAGGAGTGACAGGAGAGTCAGGACCGGAATGAGCAGGAGCGGAGCCAGCGCTGGGAGCAGACTTGAACCGAAAGTCGCGCTGACGTGGGAATACTCCCGGGTTGACTGTCAGAAACTTCATCCACGCCTTGAAAATGTTCTCAGGAATGGTGTGCTTGGGGTACTTCTTGACATTCAGGGCGAACTGTTCCACGAATTTGAGCAGGAATTGAATGTCAGAAATGTCTGCATCATATGGAAGATCAGGACCAATAAATTCGACGCAAAACACCGCGAATGGAGCTCTGGAACGGTCTTTTGGTCGTTCGACGGAGATCTCCAGGTTTTTGGTGGCCCCCATGATGGCGCGCTTCAGATTCTTGATGTAGATACTCTTCTCACCAGTCAGGCACAACCAACAATTTGGATGGACTACCACCGCACTCAGAGAAGGGACCGAGAACTTCTGGGGCCGATTGTCAGGGGGTATGGTTATATAACAATCAACCCATCCATGACGTAGAAAAGGATTTGGCCAGTCACACCAATCCGCATCAGATGGGCTTTCAGAGCCTATCAGGAGCTTATTCTTCAGGCCTTCGAATTGATCCGCAATCTCTTCGAATGAGAAATCAGGAAGTCGGGAGTATACCGTCTCGACTTGCTGCGCCGCAGGAGTAGGAGGAGGAGGAGCAGGACCAGCTTCGGTAGGCGATTCAGAGCGTTCTCTTTTGATGCCTCTATGGCGCTCAGAACTGGTGTTCAGAGGCTTTATTCCTGGGAAAGGACGAGCTTTAGCTCTATCTGCCACTATGGAAAAATAGTCAGTATTCGAATAAGATCATATTGAAGCTTAGAAGACTTACGCCACCACTCCCAGATACCTTTCTCCATCAGGTAGGCCAGCGTGTCAGGGCAGCCAGCATGTGTATTTTCCTCCTCAATTTCCCGTAAAAAGTGCTTAGCCATTCGCTCCATCAGGTGTCGACTCATCCCGCGATTGTCTTTCAGGAATTCAGCGACCATAAAATCCCATTGGGAATTGTATCCAGCCATGTTGACTGAATTCAGGAATCGGGTTGAATTTTGAATGGCTTCCGTTGTCGCTGTTGGTTGTGATTTCGTGTCGAGGTAATGAGTTTTCGGAATTCCAATGTCCCAGCAGTGCGAGAACAATATCATTTCTTTCTCTATGCTAACCGAGACCTAATTCCCAATTGGGATATACCATGAACTAAAGTGAATTTCCTCTTTCGGTCATTTACATCAGCAACAGACCCTAATTACTCAAAACAATATAGCCTCTCTTTTTCTGCCGTGACGTGAGAAATAATATTTATTCGATATCAGGATTTCTTATTAAAGAATATGATCTATAAGGCTTAGAATAAGTAAATAACATGTATTTCACGAGATTAGAGCGCTGCGATGATATCCTTGTATGCATGAGAAAAGAGATCGCCATCGGCGTCGATGAAGTACGATCCGTCGTCTTGAGCGACTGCCCACCGACCGAAGAGAAATGCCACGGAAAAAGGACTTTCGTCAATTCAATGAGCCGTATTCACCATCTACAAGAGTCTGGTGAATCCGATAGATCAGCAACAACTTTTTCCTCTTCTGGGTGCAATGTAGATGGTGGAATCACAATTGCCAGAATGAGATTCGATGAGGATGGCGGAGCGCTTGATTCAGTGTGGGAAGGCTTGGAGGTTTCTGCTTGGGGTGAAAGAATAGGTCGTGGAGGTGTGAGGATGGCATAACGCTTGATTTGGTGAGGGAAAGCTCTGGAGGTGAGAGAATATGTTTGAGATGGCTGCGGCTGCTGAGGCCAGGACACGATCACGGAAGTAGGTTTCACGGACTTTGGAGCCGGAATTCCGACAGGTATTGTGGTCAGTGACTGCCTTCACTGGCAGATGTCGATTCCTTGAGCATAATACAGAGGCTGGAGTTGTTTAATTCAGGTCTTGGTGGTAAACCGTTTATGAGCGAATTGGGCGCTGCATTTGTCAGGCGATGGACCCTCTCCTCTTCCTCTTCCTAAGCACCCCATCACTCGAATAAGTCCCCGCCCCTCCATCATTCCCTTCTATCCTACTCGTGGCTCCGTTCCTGCCGCCCTTCCGGAAGACTCTCTAGTTGTGAGAATCGCTGAACCTGCTCCTTGGCCACTACGAGACAGCTTTCAATGGCCAGAATGCAATTTCTGGATGGCGTACGGATGGTCGCCTGACCAGTATACAAGCCAACTCCCGCTGATCGCAAAGTACGCTGAAATCGATGGTCAAAGATTGTCCATTGCCGGGCTGGCAAGCATATGGAATAATCTTTTGCTGAAAAATCGGTATCTGGAGGAATATGCCGAAATCAGTGGCTCCAAATTACAATGCATCTTGGAGCGGAAGTTGTGGGAAAAATGCAGTAAGTTACTATGCTATCTCTCCTTTCATTATGCCTTTGCCATCCGCTAATGCACCATACTCTACAGTCTCTGAAGAATACACGAGATTTCGTGGGGAGGATATCGCTGATGCTTTACTGAAAGTGTGCACCATCTGTGGTGATTCGGATTAGAGAAGACGTGACCTCAGCGTCTGGGACACCAATTCGCAGTAATGGCTGCTTCAATCTGGTTCTTATGGGTTGAGCGTTGGCAAAAGCGTGCTGATGTACTACTTTTGAGTAGATCAGGATATTCTTGGAAGTTCTTGCGGGGATTAAAAGCTGAAGACACTAGCACTTGCACGTTCTCCATAGTTTTCAAATACACATTCATTTCAGCTAATCTGGTGATCTTATCCTATTCAGTGAAACTCCCCAATTGATTTTCATCCTATTCATGCACCCTTTTACGCTCTCTTCCATGAGTCGCTCCCTTCTCCAGCTTACTAATATTTGTACATCATCACACCCCGCCGTGTAGACAATGTTACATCAAGACCTAGCACTTATGATTGCAACAGCCCCAACCCCACGAACGTAACCACTACCGCCCCACCACACAGCGTCCATATCCCCTTATCCCATCCTCTCGGCCCCTGCGTCGCAACCCATGTGTCCGTCACACACACGAGAGTCCACGATAACGTCAAAGCTCCCATTTCCTTCTCCTTCCCTTCGCGATAGAACCAAAACAACGTTGCTGCAGCGGCCACATCACGTATACCGAGGAATATCATCGCCTTGCGGGTTATTGTGCGTCCTTCTGATGTGGTGGGCAGGACTCCTAGAGATTCGGCAGCGACGGACGGTGAGATTATGGCTAAGGCTCCTAGGGCGAACACGGTGGTTGTGAGGCCAAGGCCAACGAGTCGCCAAGTTGACTTTGTGAGGAGGCGATTGGGGAAAGCCATTTGAAGGTGAGTTAGACGAATTGATCGTAGATTTGGTAGTAAGAGAGACGGGGTTTTCGCACGAAATAAATTTCTAGAGGGATGAAAGAGAATACAACAGCTTCGGATGATTCGGTTATACTCTGCGAGGGAGTATTTAGGTCGAATATCACAGTCAAAGCATCACCCTGCTGACGTAAAGATTAACAATCAAAGGATGATGATTTGTCAAGTGGTGTGAGTTAGCTACTTAGGAGTATGTTCCAAAAGGCGCTTCGAGTAAGTCAAGATTATAAAGCAGTGACGTGTTTTTCCTGTCTTGGCCCCAGTGCCCCTTATTTGACGAGTCTTCTACGTGTACATCGTCGAAATCCACGGCTCCCACCCACGGCTCCCATCTACGGCTCCCACCAGCGGCTCCCACCAAACTGACGAGTCCAGACTATCGCTTTGTAATCAAAGTATCTGGTTGCGGAGTGTTGTGTATTATATATATTTTTCAACGTCGGCTTCTTCTTCATTAGGGGTTAAGGATAAATCGGGATTCGAGACACAAGACCATCACAGCTTCGACATATCCAACAGTTTCACTGCAGTGAGCTGTCCGCTTTTCCAAAATGAGAAAAGCGTCGAGGTTCCAACAACAGCAACATAACTCACTGTTGGTCAGCTGCGTAACTGGGATAAACTATGTTTTCCTCATAAGTTTCGCAATTATTGAAGTGAGAGATTATGCTTTGTGAGAGTCGCAGTACTGCACCGTCGCCCACATTGTTGTAGTATATCGATAGTCTCCGGATCAAACAAATATCGCAAGATCAATATCCATGATGCCAGTGACATCGCAACCTCGTGCGATCGACCTCCTGCCGAAGGTCATTGAGCGGCCGGTGGATATGCAAGTTCTTTGCCTTGGCTTATCCGTACTGCTACTATGTGTGAGTATTTTTCGACCATATAGCGAACAGCTAACTGAAACCACTTCCTAAGCGCTGTTCACTGCGCTGAAGAAGCTACGTTGCAAACCATATCACTGATCAGTTGCGACCCGGAACAAGAATCATTGTTTGTACTGGTGCGAGAGTTTGACAGCAAAGATCACCGGCAATGGCAAGGTCTTTGGTCGAGAGGAATTCGATAAGATCCTCGGCCAATTCAGCGTGAATGACCCCTTCCATGAGCCTGTGGACCTCAGTGGTTGGATAAACAAAGGTTAACATAGGCAGGCTGTTACGGATATGCCTTGTGTGAACCATTACGCCGAACTCCTTGTCGCATACCCTGACGCAAAAGTCATTTTGACCACCCGAGACCCGGATAAGTGGGTGGCATCGTTCGATGCGCCCTTCTATGCGATTCTGGACTCGCCTATCTGGTCAATCGTGCGATATATATTGCCGGTGTGTAGCCAGTCTTCTTACGATTTCCCTCTTTGATATCCTAGCAGAGGACACAAATATTTGTAGAAGCGTCCGCTAATCTCGATTATTTCTCCAGACTACAATTGTATTTCGCCAACTTATCCTTCTCGTTCTCACCGACTGGACTAAAGGGCACCCGCATGACCGCACAGCCCTTCGAGCCGCTCTCATATCCCACAATGCTGAAATCAGGCGCCTAGTGCCGTCAAAGTATCTCCTTGAGCATGCACCTCAAGATGGCTGGGAACCAATTTGTCGATTCTTAAACAAAAGCATACCGGATGAACCGTATCCGCGTGTGAACATCGGTGGTAATCCATATAGGTTATGGATTATCGGGCTGACCTTGAAATTCTTCATTGTATACGGGCCTTGGATTGCGGGGTTGGGAGGAGTCTGGTTGGCATGGAAAGTGATTAGATAATTCAACAAGAAAAGCTCGAGAGCTGGAGTACTGTGAGCTGCGTATCGAAAGTCGGAAGTGTAGAGAAGTGTCAATTGATAAATCGAGCACCGATTACCGGTACAAACTCGTCAGGATTCTGACCCCGCGACTCTCTCCATACATGCTAAAGCATCCTTGACCAGCTTGCCTGTCTCTCGACCCCTATCAGCATTTCTCAAGCCCTCCCTCCAGATCTCCCACCTCTCGCGATTAAAACCCACCCACCCCTTCTTTTCATACAAATCCCCACCAACTACAGGTCCATCGGGCATATTTCTCTTATTCACGACATTGAACCACAGGTTCTCCGCTGCAAACACAAGCCACCAACATGCTGACCGAATTGCCAAATCATTGCTCTTGTTTCCCTCATTCTCAAATGCGTCCCGCAGAACCCATAACGCGAACAGCGAGGCATCAAGGGTTTCAAACTCATCTGGCCGTGTGTTGACGTTACTTGTTGCTAAAAGTTGCGCCAGAAATGCATTTTGGTTTTCATAAGAAGTCTTTTCGCTCTCTGTTAATGTGGGGGAGGATACATCTTTGTAAAATGTTAGTTTCCTGACTACAATGAACAAAAACGAGGAGGTCAACAACGAACCTATATCGAACATATTCCGGGCTTCCCACCCAAAGCCTGGTAACTGTCTCCAACATTCCATATCATCAGACTTCAACACGTCCGACTGATTCGCATCTCTATCCACAACTTCAATTTTTTGAAGCCTAAGGATGAATTCAACTAGTCTAGATTGTTGGGTAGGCGGTGTACGAGCGACGAGTACGAAGAGTGCACACCATGTGCTATAAGGGTGGTTTTTCAGAAGGCCGGATTCACTGGCGGAGGACGTCTTGCCATTTGCGACAATTTCATTCTTGGCATCAGCAATTACGTTTGAAGTGAGAGCCGAATGTGCGTCGAGAGCGGAAGATACAGTAGAAGATGGATCTTGTACGAGAGGTAGAAGAAGTACAAAATGAGGAGTTTTTTCGATGTCGGCGATGACTTTCAGCTTGTTGGCCTCGTATGCTATCATTCTTTTTTGTTTGCGAGACCGAGGCATATTTTTGTAGAATATTTATGATACTTGTGCGATGTACAATTGTTAGGAGGCGGAATAAGGAAGTTGAAGCTTAGTGAATAAGTCATCCGAGGATAGAGAAGCGGGGACGAATTAGGCTGACACTGTTGGACCTACAGTATTATCCCGCTTCGAAAGGCCGATGTGTGAGTCTGACTATGGACTACAGGAGAGATTCACCTTACGCGAATGCCCTCATTTCCACTTATTCGGATCGTTTCCAATGTACAGAAGCTCATTTAATTAGTCGAAATGCGCCCATTAAAAGGACCGATAAATGGTCATCTTTCGTGTATAAGTACTGGTCCTTATGACCTAGTTGGTAAGTAGAGAATCACATGGCTTTGCTAACTTACAACTGTTGTTCGTTCCAGACAGCGCGCGGAGATTG
This sequence comes from Rutstroemia sp. NJR-2017a BBW, assembly GCA_002946425.1. NCBI lineage: Eukaryota > Fungi > Ascomycota > Leotiomycetes > Helotiales > Rutstroemiaceae > Rutstroemia > Rutstroemia sp. NJR-2017a BBW. Next base: position 187,237 of record NJPT01000031.1, read on the forward strand.
GTCCATCGTATCAAGTGGGGCGAAACACGGCCGCTCTTTCGTTTCAGCCCCCACCGTGATCTCCGACCCTGCAGTCGAGCCTCTCATAACAACAAGATATCATCCAGCCTTTAGACCAAACATGGACACAGACATAGATTCTCAAAGGACTCCATGTCTCCCAGCCAGATGGCCACCCAGGGACATAGACATAGATTCATTAAGGCTTCCATGTCTCCCACCCAATGGTATCGAGCCGGCCGACGTGTACGGGCACGGCATCGAAGTTTGTCGAACAGAGGACAAGAAATCAGTCATTATTTACCCCAGCTTATATAGACCCAAGAACGACCGATTCTACGAAGACCCGGACGGGTCTTGTCTTGCGTGGCAGAACCAGGAGGATGTGATGGATCAGCTAGGGTGGCTGAAGAAGATCCATGAGGTCATTGGGTCGAGTGAACCAACCTCGCATCCACGTGTCCAGAGGTCAGTGTGTATCCGGTGCGAGAAGACATTGCGAAACTGACTCGGCTTTTCAGGCTCTTGGAAGTCCAAATCGAAACCGAATTTCCCGTCGTTGAGCTCATCGAGAAAGGAAGTCTGTTTTTCTTTCTACTCGAGAATCCTAAGCCCGTCGTCCCATCCGGCAAGGGATCCGAGAACCCCTTGACTCTCAAGTATGTCGTCAATTCACCAAACAGCATTTCTGAAAACATCGCGGACTGACAACTGGCAGACTTCGCTGGGCACTAAACATCGCTTCGGCACTGGCCTTCTTACACACCAAAAACATTATCTTCGAAGGACTCTCGCCACATAACATCGAACTACGGTCTGACCTCTCTGCCGCTCTCGTAAATCTAGACGCCGCAGCCTATAGAGAGCAACCAGGGAGCGGCGGCCCAGAATTGGGCTACGGAAGTCCCGACTCGCATCAAAGCCCTCTTCCTGACCGGCCTGAAACCTGGATCAAACCTTCGCAAGATATCTATGCTTTTGGATCGTTGCTGTATTACCTATGGATGGAGGACGATCCTATTGCAGAGGAAGACATGGAGGATCTCGAGGAGAATGATCTGGATGAGATTATTAGAAAGTGCTGGGTGAACGAGTTTGGCAGTATGGATGAGGTTTTGGAGGCTGTGAAAAATGTTGTGGCGCAGGAGGGGTTGGAGTTGAGTGGCGAGGATGATATTGCGGTTGATGCTTCTGTTGAGCAATTTGAAGCCGCTGGGTACTTTGCAAAATGGTGCCGCACCGAAGACGCTAACAATTAGGTGTACTTGTAGCATTTCTGGGCTAGATGAGAAAGACGGCGTCTGTGGAGGCTAATGGGGCAGGCAAAGCTATTATCCGTGCTGATATAACTGTGTTTGAGATTCTTGGAGATGTACCTATGACGGCTAAGGTGTCAAGTAGAAGTAGGTTTCTAGCGGAAGGTAAAGGAACACTTGGCAGAGGGGCTGCGAAGAAGTAATCGTCAGGAGAATTATCATTCATGCCCTGGTTTCCACGCATTTGCCCCCAAACCAAGTACATGTGACAACGCAGCCGCGCACTTGCACCCAGCGTTACATTATACCGAGCACCCCACCATCACCAGTGCACCATCATCACCACTACACACCAGCGTGCATCTTAGGCGTAATCCACTCGGATTTCAAAGTCGTCAATGTTGGAAGACTCGTATCGATGCGGCTGCGCCGCGTTTAACCTACACACGAGTCGTGCTTGCGTGCATACATCACAGCACATTGAAACCAGTATTTGCCCGCATTCGGTGTAAGATACGACAGTTCAAAGGAATGAAAAAATGGCGCAGCAAAGCTGATAAGAGACACTTATGGTTGTATGCATTTCGCAAAGCCTATCGACGAATAGGGAAGCAAGTCCTGTGTTTCACCCTACGATGTACTATGAACAACAGCATCGTCCTACCGGCATAGTGGATTCTCATAGGGCAGTGACTGCCGACAGACACAGCCCCCAATTATCCATTCTTCCGGACTGCGGCGGGGTATGTGGTGGGGTCTCTTTTGCGCCTATCCACGACCAACTATGAGGGGTGTATTGGGAATCGCATAGTTCAGATAATTCCCACCACTCCCAATGCGTGATGGAAGGCGAAAGGGATGATCACAAGTAAGCGCGTGATACGATGGTTACATATCTAGACCGAACCGCCTCGTTGCCAAATGAACTGTTGGTCTGGTACCAATCAGACATCTATTTAAAGAATTGTGTTCCCAACACTTGTTGTTCATCCCATGCATTTCGTGTTGTACAAATACATGAAGACTTCATGGAGTGGTGTGCCTTTTGCACCTGTCTACTGATAATTCTCTACTGGGGGCGATGATGTTTTATACTTTAAGGTGCCTCGCGGGTACTATTCTCGTCGCCGAGAGGTTTGACTGTTGTCCCGACTTATATTAGAGGGATCGGCCTTTCTTATTTGGTCTTCAGCAGTAAGGTATCATGACCGTAAATATTCCTGATCTCGCTGGAGATGCCTCGGCCGACGTTAATGATTCGCTTTTCTCTGGAAACGTCGCGTTGGTTTTCACTAGTGTATTCCTAGGAATACAGGTAATATGTGTCGCTCTACGATATATTTCGCGCTGGTTGAGCACGGCGCCGTGGGGACTAGATGATATACTCGTCGTTGCATCCTTATTGTTGAATGTCGGCCTAGCCGCGCTCTCAATCGGTATGATTCAAATTCCTTTTTCGGTTTCGTATACGTGCCTACACCTCCCTCATCGTCGCCGGTGCCACTTGCTGCTTGATAGTCCGACGGAGAAGGCTAATACTGCCTCTAGACGGTGTCAGAAATGCAGGAGTCGGGCATCATTACCTGTACCTCGAACAGAACAAACCAGATACGTTAGTACGCTGGCTCAAAAATCAGTACGCAATGGATATCATCGACCTACTTGCGATCAGCTCACCTCGGCTTGCGATCCTAGTCTTGTACCGTCGTCTATTCGTCGCCAGAACGAGTCGGATATACATACACTGCCTCATGGTCGCAGTCGGGGCATATGTCCTAATTCTTGAACCCATCGCGATATTCCAATGCTGGCCCGTTTCGTCGATATGGGATCTTGAGAACAAGCATCCAAAGTGCATCAATGCGAATGCTTTCCAATCATGGGTTGCCCTTCCGATCATTCTTACAGACATAGGAATGCTTGCTGTACCGATCCCGGTGATCTGGAAGTTGCATATCCCTCTGCGACTGAAAGTAGGGTTGACATTTGAGTTTCTGATAGGAGGTTTGTAAGTTTTCCAAACTCAGAACATTATCCAAGAGCCTCCTATTGACCTAGTGACGCTACAGTGGGTTGATCACATCCATCCTGCGATTCTCGATATTCATCCAGATAAACGACACTGAGGATCGCACATTCATAGCACCGGAGCTCCTGGTTTGGACGTTGTTGGAGCCGGGTTGTTATCTCATCTGTGCATGTCTACTTATGTGCCGTCCTTTGCTTGAACTTATCGCCAATTCAAGACTCATACAGGGGTTCAAGAGTCATGCAGGCATAGGACATGTACAAGTCTCGTCGCCGAATAATCAAGGTCCAACAGAGGATGGAAGCGTCATTCAAATGCAGCACCAACAACTCCAGTCGGGCATCGAAGCCCAAGGGTTCCAGCGCCTTGGTGATTATGATGAAGTAAACAGAACGCGACTAGCTATCATGGTTCAAAGGGAGTTTGGCCGAGAAGAGGAACAACGAGCTGGGTATGTATATGTCTGAATTGGAAGAATTAAATGTGATTAAGCTTGAGCTGGTCCTCGGTATTTTCAGTTGCTACAATAGAGGCGAAAGAATTATGTCCAGACATGATCTTGTAGAATACAATTATCCAAATTTGTAGTAACACAACCATGTGTGGCTTGTCTTCTTTCGTTCGGGGAACGCTGGTGTATGTCGGTCGGCCTTCACACGGACGGCAGTGTTTCCGTAATTTGATCCGGCGGACAACAGCCGCGGTATCGTGCAGCATTCGAGCATTTGAGACGAATGTCTTCCGAGGGAAAGTCGTACCTCGTGTAATTACTCAGCCAGATCCTGCCGGTCTAGCAATTCCCGTCAAATTGAATACTCCTCCACTTACAACACTACTGCTGCTGTCACTAGTAACCCAACCTGGTACATCTGCTCCAAGTCCTTCCTTTTCAGATCTATCCCGAATAACTTCCCAAATACTCGGGAATCCTGCATTGAGTGGTCCTCCTCTTTGTTTGGCTCCTAAAATGGCAAACTTTCCTTGCGTGTGACTAATGAAACCTCTCAATAATCCCTGCTGCACTAAGCTGGCTACAATACTTTCAACATCCGAAACATCGGGCAACTTGCTACCCCAAATCGTCCCCTGGTGCGTTGAAACCCTTTTTAAGCCTCCGGGAGGTTTAACAAGGTCTGGCGGGGTGATGAACATAGTATTCATATGCGTCCTCCCTGACTGCATCGCTTTTGTCGTATCCAGAGGCCTCTCCCATCCCTCAAGAACCTTTTGGCAATATTGAGCCGCAACAACCAAATCACTAAGGTTGAGTGTGGGCGCCTTCTTCGAATTTGCATCGAATGGCCACGAGTACGTCAAATTCAGGACGCGCCTTGCGAGAGACCTCCACACATACACTTCACAGCGGTAGAGTAGGGGGAGGAGGATGCCTTTCTTAAAGAACCATTGTTCATTTCCACCCTCTGGGCCCAGAGCATGCTTGAACGCAGCAATGTTGCCCGATTTGATCGCCTTTACGATAGGCACGAACTTCTCGATCACTCCTGAGGCTTCTGGACGGGACATAAAAGGGCGAGAGGGGAATCTGCCCAAGATCAGATTGGAAGAAGTTAGATATATGAGAATGAGACGTCGTTGGTTGATACATTGAGCATGGCATTGATCGTAGGCGGCCTGGAGACTGCGTTGCGCAAAATAGTAGTGTGTGTTTGAGAAGAAGTAGCGGCCTAGATAGTATAGATATGTCACCCTCTGGCTAGCCGGGTAAAGCTCTAGAGGTGGGGAGTGTTGAGTAATGTTGGTGATCAATTGATTCGCTAATCGAGTTTTCCGGCACTATTTCACCACTCAGCATAATCATTCGAGGCAGCAATAACCGAGTCGCCATACTTGGAAGAAAAGCTTAAGAGCTAGATTCGCAAAGGAGTATATGCCAACTTTCTTTCCCTCTGGTCGTCCATCTGATCCAACGCCGTTTCTGTTGGCAGTTCTCTCGGTTAAACAAACAGTAAAAGCTCGTTGGATTGTCTCTGCGGTTCCTTCTACCAACGTTTTCCTGTTTTCACCTGCGTCGACGTCTGCAACTCTCCGTAATCTTCTTGTGAGGTCCGGTCGTTTATCAAGAGTCATAGCAAGCTTCGCGAGTGCGGTAGATAGCTGGATCGCAGTCGGGAGTATTATTATTCCATAAGTAGGATTGGATAAAGCTGCGAGACAAGTACTGCATCGCATCCTGTTAGTTCAATTGCGAGCGACTCATGGAAGTGACTGGCTTACCTAGCCAAACTTGTCAGTTGGGAATGGGTCTCCAACAAATCTTCAAAATCTACATCTCTCCAAAACTCCAAGTAGTCTTTCATAAAGGCCAAAAAGCCTGGCCAAACATTCCCATCTTCGTAACTAGCATTGGGATCATCGGGAAGCAATTTCGCAATTTCACGTTCCAGCACATTGCTATCTTTGAAGGATGTCTTCAGCTCTTGGCTGAGTTCGAAATATTGATCTGGAAGAGGTGGTTCCACTCGCAGCCATAGTTGTAAATTGACCGAGTCCTTTGATCGGAGAAATTTGAGGATCGATTCGAGGAATTCTTCGAGGATTGTCATGATTTAATGTTCTCGAATAGTAAAGTCTAGTTCAGCGATATACGATGGCGAAGAGATGAAGGTAAAGATTTGCAGAAATCATCATTGTATCCATATAGATACAGCAGTAGGTCTTTTCATTGTCGACTGATGCTGACAAGGCTTGGAGAACAAGGAAACATTTCGATGCGGACGCGCCTGGTTTGTTGATAGGGCTCGAGCTCCAGAAACGCTAGTGCAAGGCTGTCGCTGTCTAGCCAATCAAGGCACAGAATTATGCAAGGCTAATATTCGAAACTGAACGTCATTCGATTTCTTTTATCACCGTTGCTCGTACTTCTCACGGACTAAATCGCCTTGCAAAAGCCACCTGAGCTCTGTCCTGTGGCTATAAAAAGCTGCTAAGTGGGAGAATAACAGGTATTTCCTACGAATGGAGCGTATTAACGAGCAGCTTGCGCATTCTGATCAGTTATGGCAGCACTGGCAGGCAGAACTTCCGTATCTGCAAGTCATTGATGCCAACTCACGAGCTTGATGTTATGGGCGCTCGATCATCTGTTCACTGACGTTGTTCCATGCCCGACATTATCTCAAGAACTCGCGCTCTCACGGTATAGGATATCTGGGAGGATCTTGTTCTAATACAGCGAGATTATCAGCAACAGGAACCCGCAAGAAGTGAGCTTGCCAGCTTCCGAAAGACTCGGGCTCACGTCTTACGTCCTCACGTAGCTTGATGAGACCTGCCGCAGGTATTTGGTCGCTACGGATGCTACTGACTTTCGGCCACGAATCGTTGTAGTCAATTGCTTCTGAAACGACTGTAGCCAGTACAATATTCACCACTGTGACGCTCGATCTTTTCTTGAACAGTGCGTGTTGAGTCGACGCTTGCTTCACACAGTCGCGCAGTCGCCCTTCACCGAACACTCCGTCAAGATGTGGAGCCATTAAGAGTGATGGGTCAGATAATACCTTCCGTATATCATAATTCGTATGATACGGGACATATCTACAAAGACCTCAGAATAACCATCCTCCCGTCACGATTACGCGGCATCTACTTTGATTTTGCATCACAAGTTTGAGGGCGTCAATTAGTGGACATGGGAGTGCCTTTAGTTCCTGAGGATGCTGCAGCATACCTCGCTCGAGCCTCGGTATGGACCCCTGACACTTAGCCACAATTCTCACAACAGTGGACTTAACATGTTTGCCTAATCTCTTGGTGGCGAGGTTGACGTGCCTCAACCTTATGGGTCAAACTGTACCTCGCTCACCAGTACGTTATAGCCAAAACTACTAAATACATATCAAGACAAGTCATTTCTCTTCGTCCTGCTCAACACAGTATTACTGTGCGATCGAATATGACGCGCCAAAACTCAAGATTCCACAAACAATCTATCCACCCGGGTATCTTTGTAGTTGGGTGTCTCTGTCTCCCGTGTCTTGTGGCATACCTACCCTTCCAATACCTCTTCTCCCGGTGTTGCGGTACAAAGTCTCGAAAGCCTACGTACCCGCGTGCGATTCCCGAGCCTCTGGAGCCCAGATCGGTTGATAGTGTCCTCACCCTACCCAAACATCTCCCGAGTGAGTCGATTTCCGAGGTCGCGTCGAGTCTCTGGAAGCGGAAACGTACGATCCCCCAAACGCAATGTCTACTCATGACAGTTCTGCCTCCGGAAATTCGAAATCTTATTTGGGAAGAGTGTCTCGGAGGAATGACTTTTCACTTGACATATGCACGTTATGTGGGTGCGAGTTCCAGCAAGCTTGTATATATACTGTGTCAAAATCCCGGGTCGCTTAGCCATGAAAGCTGCTTCACTAGGTGGGTAGTGAAGGATTCCATCATCACCAGCAACATCATTCAACCAGATTCAACGGAGAAGCAGGAGCATAAATACTTATCGCTACTCCTAACTTGTCGCGAGGTGTAGGTCACAATATCTCATTGAGGATTTGACCTAGTTCTAATAGAGATTAGATACTCCGAAGCTATTAGCTGCATCTATTCAAAAAACACTTTTGATACCGTTGCCAGCAATATCCGATACTTTCCCAAATTGCTCCTGCCTCAACGACTCAATTCAATCCGGTCACTTCACTTTAAGTGGGAATTCTTTGAATATCAGCTGCCGTATCCGCCTGGATCTCCTCTACACATCCAGACACTTAACGACATGGAATCTCCCTATTTAACCTGGCTGAAGACATGGGAGGTCTTAGCTGGTATGGAAAGCTTATCTATTCTTCATGTTAACCTGCTATACTTCTTCTGCAACCCCGGATGGCAGAATTTGTCAGCGGAAGAGACAACTGCAGTGCTTGCGCCCATCATTAATTTCAGCCATCTTTCATCGTTTCATCTACGACTGGAACGCCAACCAATTCCAGTACTAGAATCTGCCATGGCGGGGTTGCCCTGCTCGGTCGAGATCGTTCCTCACGCATGAGGTGTCATAATGCCTGTCTCGATGCCATTGCCCGTGTTGCAAGACTTTTGGTTCGATTGGGGATTGTAACGTGTTGGAGGCTAGAATCCACCCCCGTTCGACTCGGTCAGAGTAGCCTGTATCATGCGATGAACGAACGATCGAAGGTTGAGAGAAGGCGGGAGAGACGATAGGGTATATGAGCAACCAGGCAGTCCTGCTCAGTTTTCCATCATAATACAGCTTATCCGTCCTGGAAATATTGTACTTTTGGTACACAATACCATCAACCGTATTGTTATCCTGACCCATTGATGACCAAGAACCCGACATACAGAACAAACCTATATACACATTCTACCTAAAGTAGACATTACTCAGGACATCATTACGGCCTTTCATTATATCAATCTCAATGCCGGTGGATGTTAACCGAAAACGGTTACAGTTCCTTTTCTCGGGGAGTTTTAGGTCCTAGATCGGGTTAGACCGTCCTCGATAGTTCTAAGCTACTATGATTGGTCGACGGGGTCGCGTACATTTGCATCCGAGGTCCTCCAACATAATATTCAAAGACATGTAATTTCCGCAACAGCTACGCCTCTCCCGTCCTTGTCGCAAACTAACCTCGAAATACTGCTCTTAATGTAGTTTTCTGCTCTTTCATTCCTCGTTGAACATTTACTCCATTAATTTCAATTATGGTGACTTCTGAGCGATGGTGGAAGATAGTTCAGATAGTTCATGACGTTTTGGTTATCGTCTTTTTGCCTATCCTTTTTCCTGTGCTATGTGTACTGGGATTTAGATACAATCGGCGGGAAAAGGAAAAAAGGTTAAAGGAGCGGGAGGAGCGGAAAAAACCTTGGCCAGGGGCACTCCGTCATGAGTTTCTTGACCCCAGGTCTAATGAGAGTGTTCTGACACTTCCCCTGGAACCAGTGCCAGGAATGACCTACCAGAAGACCACAGCAGCTCAGACGGATTGCTTACTGCTGACAATGTTACCCAAAGAATTGCGAGACATGATCTGGGAGGAGTGTCTGGGCAAAAAAGCTTTTCACCTTACTATGACTAGGGAGGAGTTCACCGACCCCGTCAAGCTTGGGAGTTTCATATGTTGCAGCTTCGAAGATATACAGCATCGACGATGCTTGGGAATGTGGAGATTTGAGGACGGCGAGTACTACCATCAAGACACACCAGACGATGATGGAAAGGACCATCATATCAAAATACTGTATACATGTCGAAAAATGTGAGTTTCCAACACCTTAGCAGTTGTGCACATATCTTTATTCTAACCTGTCTGGAGTTACTCCGAAGCGGTTGCACATCTTTACAAGAGCAACAAGTTCGTGGCTGGACCCAGCACTGTTCGATATCTGCCATATCTTATGGTACCCGCCCGGTTCGACTCGATCCGTACCTTGCATATTCGCTATGATATGTTTGCTTGCCAGCCTATGATTGATTATCCAGGAAGGCCTATAGTTACGCATATGAGGATGGATCGATTCACTCCGACCACGGAAGAGTATCACGCTATATGGAGCCAGATGTGGGTTGACGCTTGGGGAGCTATCGCGAAAATGAAAGGTCTTCAGGACCTTCGTGTAAGGCTAGAAATTGGGTTTGATCGCAACTCACCTTCATGGGTGCTACAAGCCGAAGCCATGGAAGCTATCATGAAGGTGACACAACCATCACGTTTTGTGTTAATCCTTCCATACGGCGTGATGATTGATAAATCGTGCGGTCCTGTCGAGGCACTCCCTTGCACGGTTCTGGTTGCCTCGACTTATAGTCATGCCGCAGAGACCTTTGACACGCCATACGAAGTAATTCATCCGAAATAACTACTTTCGCTAGAGTTGTGACTCGAAATGACCTACGGGTATCCCGAACTCAACACGCGCAACATTCGGCGTCCCTCACAGGGCGCTCTCCTGGGCGCTATTCAGTACTGTCCCCATTCGAACGTCTGCAGTGTGGTATAACATATTACATCACTAACTTCAGACCCAGTGCTCCGGTGTTTATCTAAAGACATCGATGCGACTACGGTTGCGTGATCTGGCATTCACATCGTCGCTATACTCTTATTTTACCGAAACCTTTGGCGGCTTCTTCGCAGTAGAAAAAACAGGCCTTTCTGGGACAACATATTTTTGCTGGTTACAATTGCCAAATGGATTACCAGGATATTCTAAGACATCATTGTGTATTCATTGTCCAGCTGTCTTTAAAGCATAGTTGTCGCTTTGTTATATCCGCACCGAAGAGGCAGCTAACGACGATTTGCGCACTCGGTTGGCAAACTCAATCCGCCGACACACATAGCCTTTAATACCTTCTGTACATATTTATCAATATCACTATTGCTCTAATATTCGTTATAACTGTCACACATTTGTATGGGGAAGGGCGTGTCACCATTTGAACGGTGTACTAGACGAAGAACGAAAATCTAGTCGAGTCAATCTCTCACGGCAGTCTGTTCATCAAGCCGGCAGCCAGATTCCTGACAACTTTTCCCTTCTCTCTTCTTCATCCATTGGTGAATGCTTCAAATGCAGTAACGGAATCAGGAGTGGGCTTCGAGACCGGTTTATGGATCATTATTGAACTCGGATGCCTGTATCCAGGCTTGGCTTGCCGCAGGCTCCGGACCGACATGGTTTGCGAATCTGCTTGACAAGGCGTTCACACGCTGCCACTCACTAGTTCGTTTGGCAGCATGCGTTGCTATTTATTTTGATTACGGTATACTGCACACTGTTCTCCAATTTGTATATGACGTCTCGAGGTGCAGATTGTGCCCCACTCCGCGGAAGACTCTTGCACGAGCTGGCGAGCTGCTCCACATCCGCACAACCCCGCATGCCACCCCGCATTATTCCCGCCACCACGGCATTTAAGACGAATATTTTCCGATTGCAGAAGCAGGCTTATTAGGGGAAAATTAGCCGGCGAGCCTTTCCTCATCCTTGGGAAAGTAAACCGATGCAATGTCGGGGAACGTCAAGGTGCCAAGAAGCTCTAGCAAGAGTGGGGAAGGACGATCTCTTGGGCTATATAAAGTCCTTCTTGCGGTCATTATTCTGCTTGCGTCTGTGGTATACGCCTGGCTATCAAGCAATATGGTTCTTCATACATCTGTTACCAGGGTTTGGACTGCTGTCGTCCTCCCCTTGCAGCTCGTAGTCTCTTCGCCGGCCCATTGGGGCCCACCAAAAGGACACTGGCAACATAACGCAGCAGATTTGCTTGTTTCTACGTCAAGTGGCAATCGTAAGCTTTTGAAACTATCTCATTCAGTCGAACAGTCTAACGCTTCTCAGTCCAAGGATTTATCAATGAAACAACACCCAATGTCCGTCAATTCCTCGGTGTCCCATTCGCCCAAGCGCCAATAGGAGACCTTCGATGGATGCCGCCTACTGCACTCCCAGCAAACCAATCTTCAGCTTCAGTCGATGCGACTAAGTTCGGACTTTCATGTCCACAGTTTGAAGGTGCAAGTCCATCGGTATACAGCACCTATGTACGAGAATTATTAATCAATGGCCCGAACGGTGAAGATTGCCTTAGCCTAAGTATATGGGCTCCACTTTACATGAACCCGAGAGAAAAATTACCTGTCGTGATATGGATTTATGGCGGAGGACTTCAAACCGGGGGATCATCCGTGCCGTATCAGGATCCAGCGAAATGGATCGAGAGAACAAAGTCTCACATTGTTGTGAGCATTCAATACCGCCTGAACATCTTTGGCTTCCCCAACGCTCCAGGATTGGAGGCGCAGAATCTGGGCTTTTTGGATCAGCGGGCTGCTGTTGAGTGGCTTCGAGAAAATATCGCGGTGTTTGGTGGAAATCCTGAGCAGATGATTCTATGGGGCCAATCAGCTGGCGGATTGTCAACGGATGTGTATAACTACGCATATCCTGACGACCCTATCGTACAAGGATTCATTTGCAATTCCGGAAACGCTCTGTTATTTTCCTCGGTAGATGACCCAACGTACAGCAACTTCACGTTCGTCGCCTCCCACTTCAATTGCTCTTCGCCCTCGGGTTCCGCCGAAGACCTACTATCTTGTATGCGGAAAGTCCCCGCCGCAGACATCGAGAGCTTCCTCAAGTCTTACTCGGACTCTCAAGCGGCACCTGCACTATCTTTCACGGCTACTGTAGATAACACCATCTTTTTCAGCAACTACACCTCTCGCTTACTCGCCGGCAACGTATCTTCCAAACCCGCCATCTACGGCTACACCGACATCGATACCATCACTCTCGAGCCCTTCCCAGCCGACCCCTTGCAAGAAAGCGCCAATCGAACCCTAGCCGAAATAAGCTTCCAGAGTTGGATCTGCACCACTTCTGCCATCTCCCGCCACCGGACTGACATCGGGCTCAAAACATATCAATATCAGTATCGTGGTAACTTCTCGAACATAGCACCCCTGCCGTGGCTAGGTGCATACCATAGTTCTGAGCTGCCGTTGATTTTCGGCACAAGTGGGGATTTCAGGGGTGAGGATACGCGGTTGGAAAAGCAGACGAGTTTGGCGATGCAGAGGGCTTGGGGAGCGTTTGCGAGAGATCCAGAGAATGGATTGGAGAGGACCGGATGGGGGGATAGTAGTGAGCAGGAGGGGGAGGTGTTTGGGGGGAGGAGTACGTATGATGAGACGGGGAAGAATGTGGCGGCTCAGTTTATCAGTTTGGCGGGGCTGGCGGAGAGTTGTCCTGTTAAGTAGGGAGGGTGCGCTGTGGTGAAAACAATTACTTAATGCTACTACTACGTTTGCATTCTAATTTCTTGTATCGTGAGTGTAATTATTGCTGCAAATATGGCATCCGACGTGTCTAGGATCGGACATCATGGAACACTGTAAGTGGAGAAGTTTCCTGGGATCTCAGGAGTTGTTAAGCTAATGAGATTTACAAGATCGTCAATAAACAATCACGTTGCATTACATAGAAAGAGTTGTGTAACTTGGAAAGACTCAGAAGATATGATTGGTCTTGAAACAATAGAAGAGGCCTCCCATTTAATCCAGTATTGTACGGGAGATACTCAGTCCCTCTCCCTGACACGTAAGTGTGCTCGTTAACTGGGAGGCCACCCTCATCTCTACTGGTCACACAAACCTGGGGCCTCCTTCTATCTTGCTAGGATAGATATCTGCAGCTATTTTCACAGAGCTGGAGGCCACCCTCATCTTTACCGGCCGCACAAACTTGGGGCCTCCTTCCATCCTGCACGGAAGATATCTTCAGCTATCTTTACAAGCTGGAGGTCACCATGTTGGAAGCTCCCTCGGACCTTGGGCGGAGTGGAGGCCTCCCAAAGTTCGTTCATGCATATATAAATCACCCAGAGGACAACCCGACGACTGCAACGCGCTTCAATCCAATCTCAAACTTTTGACACATTGAGCTAGTCATTTCTCATAAGCAGACAAATCACTCCCCAAGATATGGCCTCCCCAAATAGAGGACACACCCAAAGCTCTGCAAGGTACGAAGAGCCCTCGCCGCTCATAAAGTCCGTCGAACTTATACCGACGCTAATGATGAACAGAGGCAAGAAAGACGCTGGCCGCGAGAAATCAAATCGCAATATCAACACAGATATGAATTCTCGTAGCCACTCCAACTCCAGAAGTGCGACCGTCAGCCACGAGGCAGGAGTGGGCAACCCGCGCAACACTTCGCAGTCACTCGCTCAGTCGACTACTGGCGATGGTTCGAGCTTCGATACTGATACACTTCAGTCCGTATCGCATGATAATGGGCACGCTCACGATATCGCGAAGATGATCGCAGGGCTTGATGTTGGCGGTAATTATCCAACTTACGCGGACTATGCGACCGGCGGTGCATCTGACTGGTCAACGGTTTTCCATAACGATGTCTACTCAGCATCAGGTTTCCTAGCAGAGAGCACCCATTTTGTGGTTGAGAAGACATGGTCTGAGAGTGAGGCTGAGAGGAAGTTGTTGATGGAGCATGATCTGTTGGGCTTGGGGGCACAGTTCCAATAGGTGAATCTTATGATTTTCACGAGAGATTGAGGCGCTGTAAAGCGATATAGCTAAATCCTTTTTTCTGTACGAAGTGGAAAAGATATGTTTGTGACGTACCTTGTTATGTCCGAGTTATGTTTGTTAAATCAAACAATAGCATCCTTCTACCATTGCACCTCTTGGTCGACTCGTCAATTCGAAGTGAAGTGTGGTTGCCAACCGAAGTCGGAATCTTGGCAAGCTGACACCTTTACGAATACATGGTCTGATTGGCTCATTTTATTGAGGCTTAGATTCGCTGCTGGTACTTACCAATGCAGTAGATGTGGGTGGCCTCTCAGATGGGCGTTCTTTCTTTTTGGGGGGTGTGGGAGAGCGGAGACTTCTCCACTGGCTAGCATACCTGCATGCACCGATGCAACCCAACCATACCTCAAGCTTCACCGAAGCTCAGAGGCCACCAGAGGCCACCATGATCCCTCGCAGCTCCCATGCATATGAAATTTCTCAGAGGCCACCACCTCCCAGCCTTGTGGTCACAGTGGTATATAACCCAGGCTCTGAACATTCTACATAGTCGTCAGATCATCCACAAGTTTATTGTTCTTCAACTTTGTCAGATTACGTTTGCGATCTTCTCGCACTTAGAAAACAAATTCGAAAGGCTTATTTTGTGTGGTTGAGGGGATAAGCTGTACTTGCACTTATTCCTCCGCTATACGAGCTATTTGAGCTACCTGGTATCTTTTTCCACTTCGTTCTTTTCGCTCATCCCTGAGTCTCGTGCGGAGACAAAAAGTCTTCGCGTATTAAACGATATCGAGGACCTGTGGCTGTAGGAACCAGAGTCTAGAAAGCTTTTCACAAAATCATCAACCTCAATATGTCCGTCTAAGTGACATTGAGGGCAAACCAAACAACAACATATATGTCAGTAAGTTCAACGTTTCATCTCCTGAGAGCCGAGTTGAACGACTCACTCAACAATCGACAAGCTTCAAGATCGCTGTCTCTGATCATTGGATTCCAGTCGTTGGTGAACGGTATCATTCCTCTTCGTCTGAAACCGCTTCATCAACAAGCCTAGAGAGTGAAACGAAGACCGATCAAAGTACTCCAAGAGCCAGAGATCCAGAAGATCCGGAGCTCTTTTCGCCCATCTCGTCAGTGTCCTCTGGCAACATTACCCTAGCTCATCCAGTACCTGCAGCTTCCCTTGAATCTCTTCAAGGTTATTTCGTAGAAGGATATAACAAAAACTCCGGGCCACCGTCACCATTCGATAGTCTAGATTCGTGGACGCTTAATTCTCTAGAGTACAATCTGAAACCTACTTTTTCAAAGAGTATCGTCCTCGGAAATAGCTATCCACCAGGATCTGGTGCATTGGTGGCAGGTCTCAATCAACCCAATCACAATGGCGGCCATTGTGATTGGGTTGGCCCACCCACCGCTTCAGCTGTGCCGTCTATTCATGAGACTTCAATCGCAACAACAGCTCAGGCTTTCCCACAAAGCCTGGGGAACCAACCATTCAGGTGCTCAGACTGTCCCAGACAATTCCCTCGTCGTTGTCTCCTGACGTAAGTCTCAAATCTCAAATCTCAAATCTCCAGAAGCTTTTACTAACTGCGACACAGCAAGCATAGCAAAAGTCACACACGCCCGCACAAATGCAGAGAGCCTCACTGTGTAAACGGTTCAGGCTTTGCATTGGAAAAGGATCTACGCCGCCACCATAGGACCGTGCACAAGAAAGCTGAGAGTATCAAATGCTCGCACCCAGGCTGCAACGAGACTTTCACTCGAGAGGACAACCACAGAAGACACATTAATAAACAACACAGGCTCGATGCTGCCTAACTGAACTACGCATTTCATTAAATAAAGACGAGGACATGCCAATCTGCTCGCCTAGATGTAACCTGATTGGATGGCTTTTTCTTTTTCGTTCTTTTCCTACCGCGGGTTTCTTATCCTGTAGCTCTAGGACCGTTATGCACTTGGGCAAAAAGGGTTTTTTTGTATCTATGAAGAGCTCTTTCTATTATTCTTTTACAACAATACAGACACTCATTATGAAGACAACCCAACAGCCGTTTGTTCTCTTATGCCCACTTAAATCCTGCGCAGATCTAAAAGCACGCTCCAAGAGCCTCGACGCAAGTGCGCACTGTGCAGGCTACAGTCAACTGCACCGATTTGAGTCACATATTCTGGTCTATACAATGTGCTACAAGCTAGAGTGATATATTTTCGGGTCTGTGAATAACATTGCCGAACCCGCCTTGGACCATATGATTATGGCGAAGAAATAAACTACACTCAAAACCTAATATGTCTCTCCCTTCTCCCCACCCTCAACCTCTCTTCCCTTCCATCCCTTCCCTCAAACCTCCAAACCCAAACCCCCCTCTCTTCCTCCAAGAGCTTTCTCTTCTTCTCCTTCAACAACGTAACCCCACTTCTAACCCCCTCCACCATAATCTTATTACCTTCTTCCTTCTCCTCTCCCTCCCCTCCAATCCAAACACTCACACACCTATCCAAACTCTCCCTCCACCCCGTCACCCTCCCCATCTTTTCCCTATAGCTCTCTCCAACCCTCTCCCCCGCCCTCTTAACATCCTTCACAATCTCCACTTCCAGACATCTGAGCTCCGTGAATTTGTGGAGTACATTTCGGATAATTAGTTCCAAAGAAGTGTAGGAGTATGATTGAACGGTAAGGTGGCGAATATGTGGATAGACGAATTCTAACGAAGGAGAGAGCGGGGTTAATGGTGTGAGGGGTCTATAGTTCTCGTGATTAGTTATTTGCTTCAAAGGAGTGGCGAAAAGAAGTGGGGACTTCGGTAGAAAAAAGGGGAAAACTCACGGAACAACCAAAACAACCTTCCTCATCAACTCCAACATATTCTCACCTCCCTCTTCGCCATCGTCTTCATCATCACAGGCCTTCCGAGAAACACTAATCATCCATCTGTTCTCCGAATAATAAACATCCCTCGCTTCCCGCCACACAACCATCCACCCTTCCACTTTGAACACTTCCAACAACGCCGGCTCGCAGTCACCCTCTACTTTTCGTTCTATTTTTTCGGCCCTCCTCTTCTTCCCCTTCTTCCGCTCCTTCTTTTCTCTTACAGTCTTCGTTCTCGTCAATTTCTTAACCTTGTCTTCGTCCACTAGAGCAAACATAAATATCATCCTCCTGATCTCCGCCGGTAACTCTCGTAATCGAAAATATGTCTCTTCACCGTTCTTCCCTGCGTGCTGCTCATGCGATTCCAAACCCTCTTCCAACTCGCCCCCAACGATCGCAGCACACCCAGCCCCCTCAGTCGCCTTGATGACACCCGACAAGCTACCCAACCCAAAGATATTGTTTCTCTGACCGAACCTAACTAGGTCGTCGACTTTCCTGTACGTCATTATACTTTTTTGACGAAAAGAGTCCTGGCCTCTTATCCTTTTCACTCTTCTTTGCTCGTTCCCTTCCCCTTCCCACCCACTGGCCCTCTTCCCGCCATCATCTTCCTCCGGCCTGCTTATCGTATCCTCCATCTCCTCGCCATCGTACAGGAACTTGGTATGCTTCGCCCAAACCAGTTTTCTCTTTTTTGCAGGCACGAATTCCTTTTTCTGTTGCTGCTGCCGCTGGTCGTCATCATGCGCTCCTTCTTTTCCTTCGTCCCCTCCTCCTCCTCCTCCTCCTGTCTCTCCCTTTCCATCCTCATCTTCGCGTTTGCGCTTCAATTTCCTCTCACGTTTAATCAGTGGCACATATAAGCTTTTCTTCCGATTCCCAGGCATTTCCGAAATTTGTAGCTGTGTTCGTGTTGGTGGATGAGTATGATGTTTCCCGTATTGACGTGACAGCTACGATGAGGTTGTATGCGGTGGAGGTCTCGGACCGAATATCAAAGAGGTGTTTTCGGGATTATGAGTGATGAGAAAAAATTCTGACCAGAGTTTGGTTTTTGAATTCCGCAGTACGAAGGTGTGACTAACATGTTGCCGTTTCCAACCATGGGATTGCCCACTGCTAGTTTGCGATAGAGTTCATGGTTCTCTTAGTAGCTTTTAGGGTGTGACTACCCAACCGGTTCGTACTAGGCATGATTCTAATTCGGAACGAACTCATAGGGATTTTCTCTTCCTGATTAGCGCGAACCGAGAATATTGCGCACAGTGATATGAGGAATATTCTAGCATCGCTCTCGTGGTGCCCAGAGAAGAGCTCCTCACTACTTCAAGCATAGACCTGATCAGGCGTTTCTGGTACCACTTCCGCGTGAAGGCAATGAATAGATTTGTGAAGACAAAAAAGAGCAACATTCTGAGAAGATGCGACCAGAATGGAACGAAAACCTGCACGTCGCTGAGTATTCCGTGATAGCATTTTAAGACTCCTAGTAAAGGTAGTTTCGCACTCGTGAGTAAGGAGGTAAATCGAGAGACAAGTAGTTACACCGAGCTCCATAAACAATTGCAAACAACATTCAAATGGAGGTATTATTCGTTCGGAGTAAAGACTCTCCTCTTCATCTTCCAGTAACGTGCGATTCCCATTCAATTTGCGCCAGTGCATTGCATATCACTCCAAGAGCAGTAGGACTACAACGGCGCCGTGTCATTGATTGACTCGAGTGCACTGGAGACGATATTTGCATGGAAAGTAAGAGCCGCGCTATCTATCCTTCCAAATCGGCTCCCCATCATCATCAAACTCAGCCCACTCAAAAAACGTACACCCCTCCTTCCCCGGTACATTCCCCGCATGACACATCCAAAAATACCTCCCCCAATTCTCCCTCTTCCTCTGCACGACCCTCAACACCGTCGGAACATTGCATTTGCACTTTGGCGTGAATTTCGGATGCAGACTAGCCTTGTAATCTCGATATGTGATATTGATTCTTCGATTTCCAGAAATCGGATGAGGATCGATCGCTTGTGCGGGCGCAATGCTATGTTTCCACGTCTCCTGCATTTCAGCGTGCATCACGAGTAGAGAATTATGCGGTAAGTGGATGGCAATTTGTCCTTCGGCATCAGCTGAATCTTTGCTCTTCTCCTTCGAATCCGAGTCTTGTGGGATAATCTGTCGCACTCGAAATTCGCGGGCAACACCAAGAGAGATGGATCCGATAACTGCTCGAGGACCAAGGTAAGTGAGCTGATCACTGTGGTAGCCAACGCTCTCTGCGCCACCGTTGTAACAATTTACAAAAGCTGCGTTTGGTCTCCATGGTGCAGATGACTGGTACTTTAATTTCTGTCCATTAGGATAATGTGTTTTGATACGGGTAGCGATTTCTCGATTAACAGCTTCTTGTACTCTGGGAGAGACTTTTCTCATCTCTGGAGTAAGTTGCCGAACATCCTATGTCAATTAGTAGGATTCATAAGAAGATATGTTGATGACTTACGGTCAAAAGATCACCATTGTAAATATATTCTGTCTTCTGGGCCTTTTGCTCCTCTAGCCCCTCTACATAGAAACAAGCAGTATGAGGACTCGAAACCACATTATCAAATAACTTAAAAGTCATCCTCTCAAAAGTAGGTGCCTCTTCCAGCAATTCCTTCAACAATTCATTCGCCTCATCAACAGGAAGGAAATTGTGAATGATAGAGCAAGGAGTATGAGCAGCTACATCCTCCGGTGCATACAAATGAAGAGTTTTGCCTTTCTTCGACATCAGCTTTGATCTCTTGGTAGGAGAGGCGCTACTATCATCCGAAGCAACAAATTTAGAAAGAGAACTTTGATATCCTACCGCTCCAGAAGACTTCTTCGGTAGAGCAGCAGACGAGGAAGTGGCGTCAGCCAATGATGACGAAGCCTTTTCTACCTTGCCTTCGTGTTCGAGCAGAACATCGAGAAGAACTTGCTGGTTGATATCTGGGTGTAAGGAAGACAGTAACGCTAGCTTATAATCTGTAGATTCGTCATCCGGGACACTGAGCATACTGATCTGCTCGACGGTCTCTTCCTGTCGGGGAGAATGGAATGACAGTTTCCGCTTCTTTCTAGATACGAAAGCGTCCATCATGAGAAGATAAACCAAACTAGCAGCAAGACCCAGGAGGAATATGAGTTGATAGCGTCTTAGATTCCGAAGTTGTGACTTCTTGCTGGAGAAGTACTGGGTAGGCAAGTAATACAATTGGACGACTGCGCGCCTTTTCCCAGCATCCGGTGAATCATCGGCAAACATAACACATCGGTTCCGCTTGCTTCATCCACCTTCTTACTCGACTAATCTTACCACTCGAGCACGTAACCCTGGGTCGGGTCAATAATAATCCGAACCAGCTTCATAGCTCCTCGGCACAATCATAGTGGGGGATGTCATATCCCATGCGATAGCATCTGATCCGAACCGAAATTCCTGGTTCTAATTTCCTATCCGAAATCCTGTAACTTACGTCCGTTCAATTGCTCCTCCGCGCATTCTCTCGTTCCCATTTCAATAACAATCCACCAAACCCAAGAGCGAACAACCCAACCGCAACCATGCTCGAGTTCCGAACTCAAGGATTCAACGGCTACGCCGTAAAATACTCTCCCTTCTACGACTCCCGGATCTGCGTCGCCGCGGCCGCAAACTATGGGTTGGTTGGCAACGGGCGTTTATACAGCTTGATGTTAACTCCCAAGGGGATACAAGTTGAGAAGACGTGAGTTGTCCTTTACCCTCCATCTACAACACCTACACACTTTTCCTATTCCCAGCAATCGACAGCTAACCCCCATCCAGCTTCGACACCCAAGACTCGATGTACGATCTCGCCTGGTCGGAAGCCAACGAAAACCAAGTCATCACCGCCTGCGGCGACGGCAGTATCAAGCTCTTCGATATCTCGCTCTCTCAATTCCCCGTGCAGAACTGGCAGGAACATGGTCGGGAAGTGTATTCCGTGCATTGGAATTTAGTTTCGAAAGATACGTTTGTGTCGAGTTCGTGGGATGGGACGATAAAACTTGTATGAGAACCAAAGCCACAATCTCTTCTTCCCTCGAGCTAAGCTAATAATATCCTCCCCAGTGGTCACCCTCACGCCCCGACTCCATCCTCACCCTCCCCACCCACTCCTGCACCTACAGCAGCGCATTCTCCCCCCACTCCCCCTCCATAATCTCCTCCGTATCCTCCGACTCCCACCTCCGCATCTTCGACCTCCGCACCCCCGCCTCCGCCTCCAACCACCTCACCACCCTCATCCCGATCCACGGCTCCCCCGTAACCAGCACCCCCTCCCCCATCGGCTCCAACCGCACCACCTTCCCCCCCTCGGAATGCCTCACCCACGACTGGAACAAGTACCGCTCGACCATCCTCGCCACCGCCGGCGTGGACCAAATGATCCGGATCTTCGACCTCCGGAACCCGTCTGGCCCGGTAGCGTTGTTACGGGGGCACGATTACGCGGTAAGGAAATTAGCGTGGAGTCCGCATTTGAGCGATACCTTGCTGAGTGCCAGTTACGATATGACGTGTAGGGTGTGGACGGATGGGTCGATGGCGGATGCGCCGGGGCAGGGGCATGAATTGGGGAGGATGGGGAGACATACGGAGTTTGTGACGGGGGTGGATTGGTGTTTGTTTGGGAGTGAGGGGTGGTGTGCGAGTACGGCGTGGGATGAGAGGTTGTTGGTTTGGGATGTGAGGTCTGTGATGGGTGTTTGATCGGTGCACTCACTCCTTTTATTTGTTTAAGTCGGAGGGAGAGCGGCATTTTTCGACCGGCAGATGACGAGCTCGAAGTCTTCTTGCGCGTCGCGTATCCGGGAACACAGAAGAACCTAAAACGGACCAGACCGAAGCAAAAGAGGAGCGAGTATGTTGTTCTATGCTATATTATGTTACGATATGATACCACTACCGAGAGCATGGATTGGCGTTGCGGGGCGCGGCGGGGCGTGGCGTATGGAGTTTTTCTTTCGCTTTCGAGGAATAGATAGACGTATTGTGCTGTGTTGTTGTGTGAGTAATGGATGGATGGGTGGATAAAAGGAATACATTGTGTAGGACAGCATAGGAATATCATAGGTGTAGGGATAGCATAGGAGGAGCATAGGTCTAGGTATAAAATCTGATGTAAACTAGTTAGAGTCAGTTCTTTTTGCGTCTCAAAGGGGCTGTATATGCAGGATGAGATGAGATGAGATGCGACGCAGTAGCTTCAATTGACTTGCTGAGAGAGATGGGACCGGGATGAGACTAGCTAGGCTGGGAGACGAGGAAATAGCAGACAGGCATGGATGGGTGGGTTCCGGTGTGATGAATGAACAGTCAAGCAAACCAAGACGTGCCCATATACATAACACATACGCAAACAACTAAACAATTTCAAGGACTTAAGTTGATGGCATCAATCAAACATAAATAAAGAGTAGAATTTCCATCTTTCCTTTCCTTCCTTTCCCTTTCCCTCCTACTATCCCTCCTTTCCTTACTATTTAACACCAATTCCAATTCCGATTCAGTTATTGCTTGCTTGGCCTACCCTCTTTCATCATATTGTATCTATCTCCTCATCCGCACAATTGCTCCTCCACCCTCCCACCCATCCTCTTTTCTCCTGCCACCCCTTTCCAATACAATTACTGCCCACCACCGAAAGTACATACACGCAAACATACACAAACACGCGCGCGCAAACTTTTATTCTTTCTTTCTCTTTCCACGGCAATATATTCTCTATCCTCCCCCTCCCCCCCCCACCCCAGCCAAAATAGGAAGGTGAACCAATCAACCGTCTACTTCCTCTTTTTGTCATTCGGAGAAAAAAGCCATAATCGCCTCAACGCCAAGTTTTCCTGGCCCCCTCCAAAATTGCCCCGCCCGACCCATCGTACAGGCAGGACAAGAAGAGAGAAGACGCAAAATCCTCTTCCCTTCATTTTCAGTATCATGACGCGTACAAGCCTGCATCATTACCAGACAGAAATTCCTCTCGCAGGGGGAAAAAAAAAGCGAAAACAGAAGAAAAAAGTAGCAGTAATCATACAAACATGAGATCCTCATCCCATCCCAGCAGGAGCATCAGCATCAGCATCAGCCAAGCGTTTTTTATACATGAAACATGAAGGATGGAAAGAATCCAAACGGGATAGTGAAGACAAAGAGAAAAAGGATCATACGTTCAGCCATTAGAACGAGGCAGATGGACCTCCTCGGTCACCGCCAAAACCTCGTCCTCCACCGCTACCGCCGAAACCTCTTCCTCCTCCTCCACCACCTCTTCCTCCACTGCCACCTCGTCCTCCAAAGCCTCGGTCTCCTCCTCCAAAGCCTCGGCCTCCTCCACTGCTGCCACCGCCGAAACCTCGTCCACCTCCTCCACCGCGGTCACTGCCAAAGCCTCGTCCACCTCCTCCACCTCCTCCGCTTCGACCCCCAAAGCCCCTATCGCCTCCACCAAATCCTCTCCCACCACCACTGCCGCCTCCGAAGCCTCTATCACCACCAGCACCCACATCAGCATCCATATCTGATCTATCTCTATTATGTCCAATATTGAAACCTGGCATACGGCTGATGCCCAGTTTTGAAGCCATGCCAGGACTAATCAATGGAGGTTGTTCCCAGCCCCAACCATACTTTGCCCAGTTCGCCATGATTTCACCCATTGATGATGAACTTCCGCCCTTCATACTGGCAAGGGTGGCCATGTATGCGTCATGTTTAATCTCACGATCAACGAATTTAGTCGCCTGTCCAACCTCATTCAGGATTGTTGCGACTTCGCCAGGTAATTGAGCGTCTTTAGACATATCAACCTGAGCAGCTACAATGGTGTTATCTGCCTTGATAGGAAGATCGGAAAGAAGTCTACGCGCTGGGTTGAGCTGGTTCTGAGTGATAAAGATCCAACCTTCACCGTCCTTGCCACCTCTTCCAGTTCGACCAACTCGGTGAATATACTGGTCCTTGGCTTGAGGTAGACCAACTTGAATAACATGTGTAACATTGGGGAAATCCATGCCTCTAGCGGTAACGTCACTAGAGAACAACATCGCAGACCGAGCACGACGGAAATATTCAGCTGTCCTCGTTCGTTTTTCCTGTGTTAGTTTTCCATGGATGAGCGACATCTCGACTGACTTGAGGGAGTCGAGGTTGCGGAAAATCTCATATGCAAGCTGGACTTGTGCAGTAGAGTTGAAATAAACGATAGCTTTGAAATGAGGGCCCCCTTCTTCCTTTGCCTTTTTAATTCCGTTAATCGCAATCTCTGCAAGAGCAGGCATAAAATTTTCCATTCCCTTAGCAATAAGTACTTTTTGAGGGACTTTTTGGTGAGTGGCCACATCACCAGGCTTGACCGTTTGAACAAATTGATAATCCGGCTTCAAGGTTCTTCGGACAAGGTGCATGACCTCACGGGGAACTGTGGCAGAGAAGAGAAGAGTTTGACGATCGACTTCTCTGCGAGGGGGCAGCAAGTCGACAATCGCCTCAATATCCCTGGAGAAACCGTCATCCAAAAGTCGATCTGCCTCGTCGAGTACGAGCGTCGTCAGCTTTGGAGCAGAGACTCGGCTGTATTCGTCTGTCAAAAGATCGTTTAATCTTCCCGGAGTCGCCACAAGAATATGACAACCCTCCCGTTGCATCTTCCTAAGCATTTCTCTCTTGCTAGATCCACCAACAGCCACTTGTACGATGAGATCGGTAGATCTTGTCAATTTAACAGCTTCGACGGCGATTTGTTCCGCAAGTTCACGAGTGGGCGAGATAATGATTGCACGGATATCGGAAGGGCGTGCATTAGAATAACGTTTTCGGTTGGCGAGTTCTGGGTTTTTGATGATAATGTTTTGAATCGTGGGGAGCAAGAAACCAATTGTCTTTCCTGTACCTGTTCTGGCTTGTGCGATACTATAAACAATATATTAGCGTATTTCTACTTGTCGTTGGTGATGATACTTACATATCAGTTCCCTGCAACGCTGTGTTGATTGTAGCAGTTTGAACTTCTGTCATAGTTTCGAGCTTCA
The DNA here is from genome assembly GCA_002946425.1 of Rutstroemia sp. NJR-2017a BBW. Classification (NCBI taxonomy): domain Eukaryota; kingdom Fungi; phylum Ascomycota; class Leotiomycetes; order Helotiales; family Rutstroemiaceae; genus Rutstroemia; species Rutstroemia sp. NJR-2017a BBW. The sequence continues at coordinate 212,566 of NJPT01000031.1, forward strand.
TAGTCTTCGTAATCTCATTGATTATATTAGGATGGACCAAATCATGTTCAACAAGTTCATCGAATCGAGTGATTAGAGGGTCGCCTGCTTTGATACCTGCGTTTGGTGCAGCAGCACTCTGACTCTGTAATATCGAAGATACATGAATCCATCTTGATTCGATATTAGATATAGAAGAAGGTCGAGAGAGGGGGGAAGCTGTCGCAGGTCTGATTGAAGAAATTCGAAATGTCGAGGGGACAGAGCGGAGGACTCTTGATATCGAGGCAGGGCCTCTTCTGCAAGCAGAGAACATGATTAACCGTATTCAATGAACAAACAAGAATTGTAATAAACAAATAACTTCAATTGAAGATTGTCTATTCAAGACAATGCAAATTTTGAAGTAGCGAGTTGTATGTCTTGTCGTTGTCGCCGAAATTTTTCGAGGAAATGGACTTAGCAAGATAGAACTTTTTTTGGGCACTAGCGATTATCAGTGCGCTAGTGTCCGCATCATGTGATTTAACCCTCCAAAAGCGGGTCTTTAACAAAAATGCCCCTCATTTTTCTGCGATACCCACTTTGTACGGTACTCATGGAAAAAACTGGTAGCCTCGAGGTAGCTAACTCGTGCAGTCGCATGAGTGGTTGGTATTAGCATTCACATAATTATGGAGACTATGAGGGTCGACAACATGAACGTGAGAGTGGCTTGTAAGCAAATGCTGAATCTCGTTATGCGAAAAACAATATATTGGTTCCTACAACCATACACGCAACCGTGATCCTACTCTATCTAGTCCTTAAAACGCCTGTGAGATGCATGGGTATCGTCAAGTAATCAAAGCATATCTCCAAAAGACTCGTCTGCATATCGCTTCCTTCATCTCCTTATTTAGTCTCCTTGACTTCAGCCCCGCGTTTCCCGCCTACAATAGCTAACCCCTCGCCCAAACCATCATGTATACCACCCGTGATACCATCTACAACCCACGCAGCAATGTCGGTGAGTACCTGACCGAATTTCCCATCACCAATACCATATACAGCTGCCGTAAGAGCCAAACTGTGCTTACCTACAGTGTCAAGCGTGGTGATGCTTCTGGTAAGGAGCTTTTCCGACAACTTGTGGCTCCGTTCATACTGATATGCCGAAGCAAGTATGTATTTGAGATATGGCAACACAAATTGGAACAAAATGAAGAGCTGGATGATGATGGAAGCAAGAGTCTTGTGTAAGAAAGATGGAGGATGATTTGATTGCGAATACTGGCGGGGCTGATCTGTGTCTGCTGTGGACTTGGATACTGGTATGAGTTCCGTGGGTAGAGAAGCCTGTAGACTGATTACTTCCTCTGCTGTGAGATCAGGAGGAAGGGCCCGCAAAAGATATGTCAGAGAGTGGATGTAGAGTTGTCTGGCGAGCGAGGGGTTTCCGTATTGTGGATTTCGCGTTACCGTAGATGATTCCTCGACGGCAAGGGAAAGCAAACTCAAACCTATTCGTGCAAAGATTAGCTTTTATCGACAGTCAAGGAGGAGGGCTACTCACCTTGATTTGCAAATTTCCATGCTATGCCAGTCTTCGTTTCGGGTAGCTCCAACAGCTCACGTCTTGCTTTTGTTCGAGGAATGTCTTCTTCCGAATACAATGTCTCGTCGGCGAAATAGCTTCCTGACTCTCCACCATCACTAGACGCCGTAGTCTGCCCAGCTCCATAGAGACTTGCTGGCGGATATCCTGGTTCTGGAGTGGTGGTTCCAGTGCTTGCAGCCTTTCCGATCCCCTGAAGGCCTACGGAACTGCGAATGGACGGGATTCGTGGTAGGCGTGATTGTACCACGTTAGGAAGTAATGAGTAAAGCATTGAGGATTCGCGGGTATCTTGGCTAGGTAGTGGAGCGAGCTGTTGGTAACGAGGCGAGGGGTCTAAATCTTGACTCCTGTATGACATTTTCTTCGGGTTGGAGTATATATCCCTCGGAAGCAAAGAGCGTATAGATATTATGTCGGAAATGGATTTCGTGTCGGAAGTGAAAATCTTCTTAGATTATACATATATATATATAGTTTCAGACGATTATAAAATGGACTGAGAGCTGTGGTTTAGAATAAGTCTGGAACCAAGAATATGCGGCTAGAGGACGGCTAGACCAAGGGCTTCCGCTACCGTACCAGAAAGTTAAAGGGTGTTAAAAAGCTGTAGGAAAGAAGATATTCATAATGTCGTGATGTGTTCATAAAGTCGTTTCTCAAAGCAGACGGTCATGAAGAATTCAAGCCATGACAAGAGCCCATGACATGAGATGAGAGTGAAAGGGAGAAGAAGTAGCTGCAAGCGATATTTGTAGGTGAGGGCGATAAGGAAGATATGAGTAAATACAAAAACTTTGTTACCGCTTGCATCCGCTTGCATGTGAAAGTGGTCCGGTCCGATGACTCCGATCACGTGTACGAAACATGACCAATCATTGAGTAACGTGTCTCGAAAGGAACCAAACGTTTTCTCGTTCATTGGAAAGCTCAAGTCCTGCTTGCCATTTGAGGGAAATTTGGATGTATACACTAACACAGTACTTGGATATTTGTAGGTTGGTACAGAGACCCTTAGGAATGTAAAACCTGACAAAATAACCGTTATCGCACACCTTGTATTCCCATCATTGGCCGGATCCGTTAACCTTATCTCGTCGCCCTGTCGCCCAAAATGCCCCTTTCCAAATGGCTGCAAAAGAGTGCATTACTCCGGTACAACGTATTGCGGATCTCGAGCTCTGAGATAACTTTTCTTGATCTCAATATCATCCCATTCTACTCCAGCAATGCACTTCAAGTTGACAGGAACGAGGTTTGACCAGATGTTTTGTACATCCTTCGACCAGGAATCTAGCTCCTCCTTGGTAACCGTAGCCGGATTCCTGTCGATATTGACACTGATGCCACAGGTAGAACAAAACCGGAAAATATTGTGCTTTGGACCGAAGGAATAAGTAGTGAGGTTCGAGGTTCCATCAAACGAGACCTGATCTTTCTTGGGATAACAGAGGATCGTCCCAAGCTGTGTGGACTTTAGTAGTCTGCTGCATATTGGGAGAGTTCAGAGGTGCTTACTCGAGTGCAAATACTGCAGTTGCATTCTTCAATTGCGATATCTCCGTCCGTAAGTGAACCTGAGATCTTTAACGCGATCTTCACAGCGCCGCAATGACATCCGCCTTCGTAGATTTTCGGATCTTTCACCTCAGCAGTTGGCAATGTACCTGTAAACTTTGGCGCAACGTAATGAGGTTCACGCGCAACGTTGTCAAAGATGGTACTGATTCCGTCAGTGGGAAAAAATGTAGCTAGTTCTTGTTAGGGACTTACGGCTTGACTTCCAAACTCCATTGGTCTATGTCCTGCAGAGTAGCTACCTATGGTACGCATCAGCTTCTGGCCGTATTACCGCAAGGAACATCCTTTCCAAGTTACATTGATTCCAATATCCCTCCCGGGAGGCATATCTCCTCGATAGCCTTGCACACTTGTACCACATGTCGGGCAGAACTACTCGTGATGGTGTTAGCAAGTCTACGCCTATCACGGGAACGAACACTTACCTTATGTGCAACCGTGCCAGTTGCGAACGTATAGTCCTTCAAGCTACCTTCACCTTTCACGATTTTGAAGCAACCAGGAGCAGGAAAAAGCCATTGATACCCTTTCTTAAAACAAATACTGCATTTGCATCTGGTGACGGCAGTGATTTCGGGGACGTCGATTGTAAATTTGAAGGCACCACAGTGGCAATTGCCATGATATGTCTTGAGTTCTGGTTGGGTTTCTGACATGTTGGACGCGGTTGAGATTGATTTGGTGTTGAGGAAATGATTGTTGTAGATTTGTGCAGATGAAGAGGGTAGTAGTAACTCGAGATGCTCGAAAGGCGATTCTTATAACACCGTCCCGTCCAGGTAAGGGGTATTTGTTGAGTATGTTCCCACAGGCCCGCAGCTGAAGTCATCGCAACTTCCTTCTCCACAGAGTCTCCAGAATCGTAGCTTTCGACGACACACGCCGTGAAATGGGCCATTTCGCTCCTTCGGAAACTCAAAACATACGCTCGTCCCATGTCCCATCTGACTCACGCCGACCGTTGAGATCAATTCCCCATCTCGACAGCTGCGAACGATGAGATAAGAAGAACGCACCAAATATGTTGAAGCTCTCAACAGAAACAACGCGGTCAGGATGAGCCATGAAATTCATCGCATGAGAAGGACTTCCGGAGCAAAAAGTTGCAATTGCAATTATTGATCACTGATCAAGCCGACTCCAAGTCGAAAAAGGAAGTTGCTCTCGGCCAATCAGATGAGTTGTGGGGTTGCTTGGCTGTATTGCCTTTTTTTCCACAACCACAACATTTCTGGTGCGCAATTTCGAAGTGGGAATATGGAGATCTTGGGGACGAGATGAGTTGAGAACTTGAGATGGACGTGATGAATATAATTGAAATGAGGATTACCTAACAAATCGGTCTATCGGGCACAAGCGTCCAATCTCACCTCGTTGAGAGAGATCTCGAAGATGGTGGGGTCAGAATCTAATAAGGTTACATCGCTTCCAGCCACATCTCCTTTCGTCCCTATGCTTCCTCTTCTCTTGCTTCCTCTTCTCTTTTCCAGCTGCTGCAATTGATGCTCACTCTGACCTATCACTTCGGAGGAGTTTTCGAGGGTTTCCAATCCTTCTGCACGACAGCTCATACTGGAAGAAGTCGTCTTACTCATGGCGTTGGCCCCGCCCATTGAAGATTCGACCCCTCCCCTGATGACAAGTCTACAGGACACTATCTCCATGATGCATAACTACTTCCGTACCCGCATGAGACGAGCATAGCCTATGCACACCAGCTCATCTAGATAGTGCTGAATCGTCTTCCAAGCCGTCGCTACACAACCACTATCGAAACCCAAAACAACAGAGTCCAGACAGAGAGCTTTCTTCATCTGCCCGCTCATCGGAAACTTGTTATGCAAGATCATGAGCTTGTTCTGCGGCTCTACAGTACATATTCATTACGCGGACATATGTTGTCGTCGTACCCCACGAATCGGGATAATGTCGCATACATATGATTACCACATAATACATACAATACAATCTATTACTATACCAGCCACATTATGCTTATGGTAATCCTACCCTGTATCTGAAGCCTCCTATGAAGCACTGTGTCGGATTCTGTAATCTATATAAGTATCAAGCCCTCTTTTGTTTTTCTCTTTTCTCGGGGCTTTTCATCTCTCTAGATCTAAACAAACTACCCCACTAGTGACACTAAGTAGTGCACATTAGCTCCGACAACCAAGTTTCTCAATATAATTCATACACTTCTTACCTTACTCCAAAGTTCCAAGTAGTTCTTCATCAATTGTGCATTCCTACAAACGCAAACATGAAAGTCCTTATCGTAGGTGCAGGCATTTCTGGGCTTTCGGCTGCGATAGGCTTGAGAAGAGCTGGTCATGAAACGATTGTATGTATGTTTCTTTCGCTGTCGTGATTTCATGCTACTAGCTTGAATGAGCATGAAATGAAGCTTTCATTGTTCTATTTGAGTATATTCAAAGTTCTAATTCTTTAAAGCTCCTCGATAAATCCTCCCTGTCTCAGGAAGTTGGCGCTGCAATTCGTCAGTAGAACTTCTTTAATTCGATCTGGTGGCATGGCTCTTTCAATTCATTGTGAATGCCAGTCTATCAGTGTAGTACTGATTATATTGCAATCCGGAGGAACTACAGTTCTTTATATGAAAAATCAACTCTCATCCCCTACCCCTCACTTCCCCCTATCACTTACCCCCCAACTCTCCTCCCATCACCCACCACCAACCTATCTCACTAACCCCTCCAGACGTCCAACCCAACGCCTCCCGCGTCCTCCTATCCTGGGGCTTCAACACCGAGCGCGCGCGTTTTGTAACCGCCACATCCGGCCTTTACGCCAACGCCAAAGATCTAAAACCCATCGACGAGCAATTCTACGACCATCTCGAGAGCGAATACGGCTCCAAGTTTTATTATAGTCATCGGGTTGATTTGCATGACGAGTTGATGAGGTTGGCGACGGGGGAGGAGGGAGAGGGGATTCCGGCGAGGGTGAGGAATAGAGCGGAGGTGGTGAGGTATGTAAGTGATGTTTTTATTTTGGTGGGGGGTTTGAAAAAGGGGGGTGTGGAAGGAGGGGGGTGGGGGGTGGAGATGTGTATTGGCATAGGAAATGCGATACTGCAAACCCACCACCAAATACTTCCACAAAACCACCATAAAACACCCCTACTAACACCCGCCCACCCAGGACACCGAAGCCGGATCCGTAACTCTCAAAGATGGCAGCACTCTCTTTGCGGACCTTATTATCGGCGCCGACGGCGTGCATTCCGCTGCAGTAAAAGAAGTTGTAGGATTCGATAACCCGGCTATTCCAACCGGTGTCACTTGCCTTCGCACTCTGATTCCGATTAAGGATATTCTAGAGGATGAGGAGTGTGCGGGTTTGATGAGGGGGTTGGAGGGGAGGGCGTGTTATTATGTTATGGGCAGGTCGAGGGTTATTTGGTATCCTTGTAGGGGGTGAGTTTTTGTTTCTTCTCTTTTTCGACGTTCTTGGGGATTTGATGGAGGGGTTTTGGGGCCGGTTCTGCGGGGCTCATGAGATGGGGATGGTATATGAATGAGAAGTGGTGGAATAAGATACGGTGCGAGTTCGATGCTAATCTGAATATAACGCCAGGAACGAAATTCTCAACGTAGCAATTATGTGCCCCGATATCGAAAAGCTCGATGCCGTAGAAGGCAAGCTCTCTCGCAAATCTCTCTCTCTTACTCTACAACACTAACTCACTGCTTCCAACAGGCTGGAACATCCCCATCAACAATTCCGTCTTTCTGAACGAAGCTCGTGATTATCATCCATCTCTTAGAGCTCTGCTTAGGTTTCTATTCTTTTCTTTTTCTCCTCTTCTTGCTTTTCTCCTCTCCTTCTTAACTAGTTCAATCTCATGCGTGGTGCAAAGTAAGACAGCTAACGAAAACCAGCAAAGCACCAGAAGTCAAGCTCTGGAAACTACTCTTCCGCGCCCCGTTACCTACTTGGCATAAGGGGAAATTAGTTATTATCGGTGATGCGGCGCATCCGATGTTGCCTTGTATGAATTTCTCCTCTTTTTCCTAACCCCTACATCCTACTTTCAAACCCCAATACTAACCCCCTCCACCTCTAGATCAAGGCCAAGCCGGCGCCCAAGCAATCGAAGACGGTCTCGCTCTTGGTCTCCTGCTTTCACATCTCCCTCCTTCCCCTCCCTCTTCACCATCTAACCCCAGCCTTCCTTCTCCCCTTCTTTCTTCTTCCTCCTCCTCCTCAGAAACGAACAACCACCCCCAATTCTCACACTCCACTCCCAGCATCTCACCCACAGTTCTCGAACAACGCCTCCAATCTTTCGAAAAGGTACGCCGCAATCGCGCGTCCGCGATGCAGATGTTTTCGAATGCGGGACAGGACCAGGGGGAGAAGGTCAAGGAGAGCGCGAGACCTTACGTGGAGGAGGGGGTTGAGGTGCCTTGTGAGTTGTGTGGTTTCTTTTTCTTTTTGGATGGGGGTACGTGGGCTTGGGTTATTTGGTGGATTTGGGGAAGGAGAGGTGGAGGGAGAGAGTGGATGGAGCATAGGGGGAAAAAAGAGAAGATGAAGCTAATACGGATGGATAGCAAACCCAAAAGAATACATTGAGTACAATTTCCGGCATGATGTGAGAAAGGTGTGTGAGCAGGAATTGAGGAGGATTGGAGCTGTTTCTGGGGAAGTGTAGATGGAATTAGAGCTACAAATGGAGTTGAGGTTTATAGGGATCTAGAAACGAGGTAGTCATATTGTTCTGGAAGTGATAGACGGCAGTGAAGGATGGTGACGGGAGAGTTATCATGTCCTATCTCGTCCCGCCAGTCCAAAAAGTTCCCTCTGTCTACCTTGTGCTTTATATACTGAGTAGCAGGAACTGGGATAATGGTATATATAATACAAGTGTATGAAATAGGACCAGTCCTTGCTATGGAGCAATCTTCAAGTGAGCTGTGTGGGTGCGAAGTGATTTAGTGGTACTAAGTAGTAGTCGGCCAACAGCGCACTATATTGTGCTCTCAAGTCTATGATAAAGCCATTCTAGACAGTGAAAAGCTATAAATATAGCTTTTCATTGCCACTATTGAATTCATGGACTACATATTGGTGGAATGTTAGATTCTCTATATAAGTTTAGCTACGAAAGTGGCCTTGTAGTATAGATACCATCATCTTCAACTTATCCAACAACCCAAGTAAGGATAACCAAATAAGGTTAGCATGTACTCGAATAAGGTCCAGGAGAACTACTAGGTGATCAATATCCTCTTTGATACACCCAACACGTATCTTTCATTCATTATAACCTACCAATTGATGGCCCCACCTAATAAGTATCTTATTCATCTAATGGGTAAGTTCGCAGCCTAGCTGATAATACAGGCCACTCCCCTACTACACAGACCTAACCAATCTTAGTAAATCATTTCTTGCAGGCCTACACTATACAAGAGTTTTCTTCTTCTAGTCTCTACCACTCACACATAAAGGAGTGACCGAGTGGCGTTACTTTGGGGACTGCATCTCTCCTATCCTCCATCAAACCTCATCCCAACATAATCCCTCATCCAACTTAACCTCAACTAATACCACTACCCACCAACTCTACCTCTCATAATCCAATCTTTCCCATCACCAACACCATCTACCAAGACAAACACAATCCTTCGCTCCCCTTCGTCTACCTATCTTAAACTTCCGAATAACTAACTCTCCTCCATACCCCTAAACCCATCTTCTCTCCGCCGCAACCTGGCAAATAGAAAAACAAGTTCGTCCATCGAATAGAACTTTTGAACTACTTATCTATATCTAATTCCCTCCTATCCCCTCCCCTCCCCCTATGCTCCTCTCCTTCCAACCTTCCTCCTTTACCCCTTAAGAAAAAAAACGATAACTCACTTCCTACAACCGCCACCCGTCCTATACCGAGCTTTCAATCGACTACCCATTGTGCTCCAAACACCCGCCACCACTCCATCATCAAAACCCCCTATGGAACAAACCAGACAATAATCAAATTCACATTCAACACCACTAATAACATCAAAGAAGCAGCCAATAAAATTTATACAATAACCTATGTCACCAATTACCTACCCTACCTACTCTATCCCTACCGGACCAAGCACCAATAATCGATTCGACCTCCTTCCCCCAGCCTAAGAATTACTTTCTCATAACATAAAATACCACAGCCCAAACTCTCCTACACTCATCTCTACCTATTTATCTATCTCATTACCCCCCTAAATATATCACACCAATCCCCTCCCCATCCCCTCCTAACTCCAAGGTAACCACTGCCCCCAATTCCTCCCTACCAACCCCACCCCCGCCACCGCCCCCATCATCCCCATTGCCCCTCCTCCTCCTCCTCCTCCTCCTACTCCCCCCCCCTCTTCCTCCTCCACACCCTTCCCCCTCCCTTCCCCATTCCCACTAAACGTACTCGGCACCATACTCCTCAACGACTCCTGCCCCACACTCCTCTTATTCCTCAACGCCACATCCCTAACCGCCATCCGCCTATCATCCACGCCCTTCAAGCCCGGCGACAACCTCACACTCCCCCCACCTCCGTCTCCCTCCCCCTCCTCATCCGCACTAAAATAATGCCCATCACTAATACTCGTCCTCGGATGCCCCCCTTTCCCAGGCCTCGAACTCCTCCTCATCTGCGACCAAATCTTCCTCGCGGGATCCATATCCCTCGCCTGCGCATCCAACGGATGATCATAATCACCCGGCGAGCCCACTCTCTTCCCATTCCCATTTCCCCTCTTATTAAGCTGCGGTATCGCCGTCATAGAAAAAGAATGCGTAAGCAAACCCGGTGGTGTGACTGCGACATTAGCCGGGATATTGATTTCCGATTTCCAGTTCTCTTTATCCGACGAATAACCATATGTGCGTCTCGGATAAGGGATTTTGACCCGATCATCAGAGAGCTTGTACAGCGCTTCTCGAGCGCGTTCGGCGGAGTAGTGTTTTTCGATGATTTTGGTTAGAGGATTAATCCCGATTGGGGAGTTGAGAGATGCGGAGTTGCGCGGGGACCATGCGGAGGAGGGATTGTGACGTTTAACTGTAGCTGTGGCTTTGGTTTCGAGTAAGGTGTGCTGGGGCAGAAGTTTGTTATTGCCTTTGAGTAATGGTGCTCTGAGGTTCAAGAAGGCGGAATGGCGATAGTTGAGTTTGATGGTAAGATATTTTGTGGTGGTATCTCCTAGGATATCCTTTAAGTCATCAATCAGCTCGTCTGTGGATGTCTCTTTTGCGTGTGACACAGCAACTTTGATCTTGTTGAGTCCGATCTTGACTAGCATGAGAAGAGTTTCGCTGACACGGATAGTTTTGGCTTGGAAGAGATCGTCAGGCTGGTCGATGATGATGCAGTCGAGTCCGGGCTGGAGCTCAACTGCAATATTATGCAAGCTTCCGTAACCCCTAAGGTCTGGCAGTATCAGCACAAGACCAACTTTAACTGGAAAATGGAAAGGATGCTCACCTTTGTACTGGGGAGTTAAGTTCTGAGTACTATAAGCCCGACTCATCTCAGCCGAGCCTCCAGATCCATCGGCTCTTCGAAGCACACCAGTAATCTCGATAGCAACCCATAAAGTGCACATGCCAGCATGAACACTAGTACTTTCCGGAGTGACAGATATATGCGGACACAAGACGAACATTTCGTCCCTACAATTAGACGGAGTAGGAGTTGCTGGACACGAGAAATCGATATCATCATAATAAGAAGATGATCTCGAATTGATGCCAACATCAATGATGTCCTGGCTATATCTTTCGAAAGAATGAGACAGCTCTACTGTTCCAAGGCTTGATGCTACTGATGAGACGGAAGAACTGATAGTTGAGGCAGTGGATTTCCGATGCGAGAGTCTCCGAAGGAGTGTGCTTTGAGATCCTGTCGAAGCTTTTCGGGTCAAGGGAATCTTCGATTCGTCATTTTTTCTGCCACCGAATGCCTTCATGATGAAATTCTTCGACTTAGATGGCCGTCTCGCAGGAATTTTGGGAGAGCCATCGAGATTTTGTTGGAGCGGTGGTGTGCATCGTGGATTGAATGACTGCAATGACTGCCGAGGACTGAGTTGTTCTTTTATTTCTTTCCGGGAACTTCCACGATTCAGTTCGGTCTTCAGAAATTTTCCAACACTCAAGCTTCGTGACACTGGACGATTCGGTTTCGGGGTAGCATCGAAGTCCCCACGATTGTGCATCTTGTCTAGGGCGATAATTAGCACAATGTATTGTCGCCAGGACGCTCCAGAAATAGGTCTTAGACTTACCAACAGTAGTCTCGAACGTATCCTCAGTCGGACCCTTCCTCTCCACATCCACAATATCCACTTCCAAGCTCCCATCAAGAATACTCCCCCTCCCCCTCCTTATTTTATGCACAGTCAAGGGTCCGTCTTTTGCCAACGGCGGGCTCCCCTTACTTTCAAATGAGCATCCCGACCATCTCCTCCCATTTCCATGTTCATTCCCATTCCCATTCCAATCCCTCCCCCCAGCTCCAGATCGCCCACCCGCCTTGCCACCGGCAATGGTCTGGCTACGTTTGATGATGCGTAAGGGCTGGGGCTTTGAGATTTCGACCTCGGATTCGTGAAACTCCATGTTAGCCTGCTTTGCCTTCTTGGATGCCAGACCGAGCATTCTGAGTCTGCTGACGACGTGCTATCTCCCTGGTCGTGTGTCGATTTCCGCTGCTGGTGGTGATGATGAAGAGGGGATGGTTGATTGATAAATCTATCTCTGGTGAAGTTCCTGCTATTGTAACTCCCGACTTCAGTCGACTCCAGATCGCACCAAGAATCACCGTAAAGTTGAGTGTTGGAAAAGTGCGAATCCTGATGTCTTTTCCCGCGATAGCCACGCCCGCAGAGAAGGCTGATGTGTGGGATGTATTGGAAGCGGATATGGCGAGCGGTTGTGACAATGAACCGCCAGATACTGGTTGCTTTGAGAGCGATCAATACTACGAATAATAAGATAGCAATAGGTACTACAATAAGTGCCCCTACTGGAGAACCTGTATTATTCATAGCCAAAAATGAAATAATTGCTAGAATGAGACAGAATGCATTGAGCAGTAATAAAGCAATGATGGATGATGATTAGTTGAAATGTGAAGCATGAGAGGGTGATGTTTTGTTGGTGTTATGATTGAGATAAAAAGGGCAATGAAAGAGGCGGCAGCAGTAGTTGCATCTAACGGCAAGAACGATGGGTACTGCCTGCCCAACAGTAAACAGTGACGTCTGCAGAACTGTTAGAGGGGTGGCGAGCGATTGAGATGGGGTTTTCAAACTGTAAGGAATGGAGAGAAGACTTCTATTAAGCTTCTGCTTCGTACAAGCAAGAGCAGACCACTTCTTGCTGTGAATCCGCTTGGATTCATCAATTCTAGGCATTTCGAGGAACTTTTGATGCCATCAACACGTCAAAGCAAACTCCCGATAGGTAGTGCTACCACAGTGGCGTCCGAGCTGGTAAAAGACTCCAAAAGAATGAAATGCAAAGCAGCATCAGAAGCTCCCCTGAGGATATAAAATTACAACCCTAGTAATCGTGTGCTCGTCTCCCTGACAGCCACAAGTCAGCAAGTAAGTCCAAATAGACTCACCTTGCATCGTGGATCGCCCGCATGGATATAAATGTCGCCAGGGTCTGTACGTGATGAGGAGCGGTGCATTCCGCGACGATCATGTACTGGCGATCATTACAGCATGCAAGAAATGCATCCTCATGCACCACCTCCCCCGTCGCCTCCCCGTCACCGATTATCCAGGATCAGTGCTGTGCCGCAGTGAAGTCCCATATAAGAAAATGTGTCCATGTTGTATTTCCGAACAATGGGTATCAATGCTAAAAAAAGACTTTATACCCCAGCATCACAGCGTCTCAACAGCAATCTCAGACTCACTATCGCCATTAATATCACCGAGCCCACCTTCTCTTCAACTCTTATGCACCCACCGACCTCCTCCCCGGATCCACAGCCTCCGTACTCTCCCTAATCAGCCGTCTCATCTCCTCCAACCTATCCGCATCCACATTCAAAAACTGAATCAAATCATCCCCCGCCCCCTGCCCATACAACACCGCCTCTGAAATACTAGCCTCTATTCCTTTCTTAACCCTAACCTCCCACACCCCATCCCAATTCCACTCTCCCGGTTTCCTCGCCACAACCGGCGACAAGGGCCTCTCCCCCTGCTGCGCCTGCCTCGCCAGCTTCCCCAGCTTGACCCTATACGCCCTCCACGCATGCCACGCGCCCGGATTGCCCGCCGCCTCCAGCGGAACTCTATCCAGTACCGACTCATCATCAAACGTCCGTCTGACATAACGCAAGATCTCGTAGACGCCCACTCGTATACCATCTGCAGTCTTACCTATGGACGAAATACCACTTGCTGGACTCCCCATCCCAGCTCTGGTAGGCGTTCTCTGATGTTCTTCTCTACTGCGCATACTCTTGCTCTTCCTTCCAAACCATTCCGGGAAGCCATCGCGCAGCGAGAAACCCCCCGGCGGTAGACGCTCCTCATCCGTCGCGGAAACCGTGTCATCGTCGCCTTGAGCATCGGTGCTATACATGTATGTTGTAAGAGGCGTGATAAGCGGATGGAAGATATCGGTCGAGAAGGTGATCAGAGGAGGTAGAGCGGGATACTGGGGCGGGAAGGAGATCTGGAAGCGTAGGATGGAGGGCGCATAGGCACCTGTTTGGTGGACACTTTGATAAGCATTTGACGAGCGCGCAAGAGGATAGAGCCATCGATGAACTGCCAGCTGAGAAACTCACCTTTCCGTACGAATAGGACTCCCGACCAAAGTGTGGGGTCGCCGGGAGTGAGGCTCATGTATACGCCATGAGGACAAGCATATTTCAAACTAGAGCTGTATAACCGCATTAGCTGATTGATTCGAAGCTGGGCTAAAATGCAGGAACGGACAATTCTACTAATAAATGCTGTTTTCGCACAGTCGACAAAGTAGATAATCGTTGCGGCGCCATGGTTGGTACGGTATGTTCATGTAGTGTGCATGTTTTGTTTTGCAATCTAGGTCTTGAGACTCGAGGTGAGAGCGGTGTAATTTTTGCCGCGATAGTGACGTTTCAGAGGGGCAAACATCTCGATCAAGAGCATGTGAAACACGAGGATTGTAGTACAAATGTTTCGCAGGTCGCTGGATGCAGTCTACTTCAATAAGGCATGTTTATCTCAACATCCGTTGTTGTTCTCTCATTCTGGATATCATTCTGTGTCTATCATCGCCACATTTCTCATGCAGCGCCGTTATCATTTCATTCCCCCATTATACCCAAACAAAAAGCCTGCTACAAGTCGTAGCATTGCGTAATAGAACAAATATGCAGCTTAACCAAAGATCTAATTACCTTTGGGAGTTCCAGGAGTGGTAGGAGTCGTTGGAGACGCCAGAATCGCCTCCTTTCGAGCGATTTCCTTTTGCTTCAATTCGAACATTTCGTCCCTTGAAGCATTATACGCAGCCATTGCTTGGTTGAAAGGGTTATCGGGATGCTTCTCAAATTCTTTTCTGATTTGCTCAATCTTTTGATTTCGCCTCAGTCCCTTTCCACTTCCATCTTCATCCATTTCAGCCAATCTCCTCTCCTCGAATGCGGCATAAGCAGCCTTAAACCTCCTCTCTGGATGTCGATCCAGCTTCTCTTGAGCACCGGACGTTATGTCTAACGCATCGAGAGCATTATCAATACCAGTCGCGTTAAGTGCGGATGGCGTGCTAGGGGAGTCATCGAGTTGCGATAGGTCGAGACCTCGGGATGGCTTCTCGGATTTCTTCACAGCTTGCTTGGATTTCTTTGGACCCGACGGAAGGGCAGCTTCCTCCTCTCTCAACAGCGCCTCCTTTTCTGCTTTCTTTCGATCTGCTTCGGCCTTCTTAGCTGCGGCGGCATCTCTATTGATCAATCCTACGTTAGCAAAAAGGTCGGCTGATATGCGGGGTAGCAGCAGCTGATGAAGATTGGAAACTCACGCCTTCGCGTTGCTCTTGGCTCCCTCTCCCCATTTCTCGGCTTCTTGCGTGGCCTTGACCTTATCCGCAGCTTCCAGCTTGCCCGCGGCGACTGCAGCCTTTTTGGCGTTTCCAGCGGCCTTTTTCGAGTTTTCCCCAGCACCTTGTTTCTTGCCCATATTTACGATCTCGGCTTACCGGGGCTGATCACCGTTCAAAGAAACCGATATTGGAAGGAAATATTGAAAAGAATGAGCCGATGAAGATGGGCCGGAGAATTATTGAAATTTCGTCAAAGAATATTGAAGATCAACCTTGTATGGTCGTATCGTGGACTATTGATGATGTTGGAGTCTTGATCGGGAAATGACTTTTTTCTCCCTTTGGCTATGTCAACAGGTTCTAGGGTTTTCTTTGGCAGTGATTGCCCCGCCACTATGTCAGACTGTCGGGACCCGGGCGGAAGCCTTGCTGGGATTCTGGGAAAAGGTCGCGGATCAAGATAATCCGCTCGTCCATCCCGCCTGCAATTTCAGGCAGCAAGATTAATAATCAGTAAATCAATCCGTCGTGGTCTAGATGTCTAGTCACGTGCTGGTGGAGGTTCCCAGTCGGAAGGGTGAGTAAATGGTATCCGACCCGACGCTGTTCACCCTGGACGTGCATTTTCATGCTGCTTACCCATGAAACAGGGCGAGTCATGCTTTTGCATTTTGCATGTCAACTATTCCGCTGCGGAGGAGGGGCAGGCATCGGAATCGCATCCCGAAAGAGCCATTAATTCAACTGTTGCCCGTTGAAGGTTGGTTGTCCTGAATCCTAACAGCTAGGTACACATCCAGATACCACGCCACGTCCTGCCGCCCCCCCCCCATGAGTCTCGTCTGAGGATTTGCCCGATTCTCTCAATCTTGCATATTCTCAACGTAACATGCCAGGTCAGTCGGGATTCAACCTCGGGCACACCAACCCTCTTGATGATCTCCCCTCCATGCAGGGCAAAACGCCTCAAGCTCCCTCCCGCTATATTGATGTGATGATATGCTCAGCCTTGCAGTTGGATTGCATGTGAAAATCATATGACCGAGTAGGATGGTCCACATTCGTCCAAATATCCTGTACTCGTCCAATCCTACGTTGGAGATTAGAATCAAAGGATCATTGAGATATGCAGCTTAATAGTGCAGAACTACCACGTATGACGAGTCGTGTGATACGAGATTGATGAATCGCCTCAGCCTCCAAGGACCAATGTTCCCACTCTTTAGATCTTTGGCGCTCGGTTGGGTACATATTTTTTTTACGTGGTTACACAAGGGGTTATCTGGCGATAGATGGGATATGGAATCATCTTCCGAACCACAGTTCAGAATTGCCCACGAGACACGACATAACGTAAAATCCACAACCTAGGAGGGGCCAAGGGGGGCCAACAGGGCACGTTGTCAAAGCAAAGGCCTTTCGACGTGACTGCAGTCGAGAAACGCGGTGAGGGGGGAGCAATACTTGCGATCGATGCATAATTGGCCGACGTTAAATGGCTTAACTTCGGGATCGAAGCAGCAAGCATCTATGACGTGCCGTGCCTCCATGGATATCTGTAAGGCTGTCGGCTTCCGCTGCAATGGATGCTTGCATTTCTGGGTTCCCTCTGCTCGGACTTTGGAAAGGGAGTAGGCGAAAGACAGATCTCCGGGCGTTCAAGGTACCTCATTTTCCAAACGACCCGTTCCAACCACACACAAACCAAAGGGGTAATGCAAACAATCTAACCACAATCTAACATGCCACCCTGTACGATTGTGTTGGCGCATATTGGAGGGATAGCCATTCCGCATGTAGACGGGAAGCTGTTGCGATGGACGCAGACTCGCTTCCATAAGCGTGAATCTCGTGAAAAGGAAAGAAAAAGAGACGATGCCCAACGTTATACAGCACTTGCTCTGCATGCCACATTAGGAACATTTATTTTAGCCAATCTGGTAGGAACTCGTGGTTATGAAACGGGGCACCAGAAAGATCGCGGGAGGGTGACCTTCGATGCATAGGTATGCATATGCAAGCTTGTATGTTACGCTGCATGGCTAGCTGCATGAAGCGTTAGAGTAGGATCATCGAATGAATCATCTCTTCTCTTCTTAGTCTATGCATCGAACGAAACGGTCCATCTTGCATATTCCCAGATCCGACGCACCTTTATTCGGTGAGAATGAGGCGAAATCTAGGAAGTATGTGCAAAGTACAGGTACTGGACTGCATGTCATTCGTATGACAAGAATATATGAAGCACTTACTGCTAGTGATGTAGGTCATAGAAAGGGGTACATAAGGCAAGCGGATGAGCAAGTTCTCAGTGGTCCAAAAGCTTCATCGCCGAATGCAGAGCTGAGCACAGCCTTTCGTCAGCATCGTACATGGTCCAGCAAAAAACCTTGACCGTCTAAACGGTGACTGCGAACAAGCTCCGGCATTCTTCGAGTGTGCGTGAATCGATGTGCGTAACCGCTGAGTTGCATACAACTCCTGCACCGGAAGGCCATCCCAAACCCATGAAACCTGTTTCTCTAATCTCTCGTCGGGACTCCCAGGCATCGGAGAAGCTTCCTCTAACGGGCAGAAGAGCACAATACACGAGGATCTCGGGTGTAGATCCTTCCTTCGCGTTGCCTCTGCTCAACGCCTAAGTACCACGCGACGAAGAATCCGAATTTGGAACTACCGTGTTCTGTTCTTCTCGATGTTTCTGCGGATCCGGAGGGATTCCCTCTCTGGAGTTGTGGAGAGCCTTGAAAATTTGCCCGTCAAACCACATGGCATGAAACGAGAATCCAAGGAACAGCGACGAAAAACATCACGAAATGAATTTATTGCGCGGCAAACTGTTTCGAAGTTGGGCATCGAATGAAAGTGATGCCACACCGGATTGATGACCGGAAAAGCCGTGCATGATCACACATAAGCCCCTTGATTGAGCCTCCCCGTCGCGCAGAAAAAAAGTAGAAATCCAACAACAAACACGAAAATCGTAACAAAAAATGAAATTGGCGGTGTATGAAAGTGAAATTAAGTCATCGAACAACGACAATTGAGGTTGAACTATGGGGAATTGACGTCTGACTGACCTCGAATAAATGGGAAACGTTACATGATTTACTTCGCATGTCTTAAAGCAACCAAGGAAACAAGAAAGGCAAGTTTTTGTTGAGCGAGATGCCCACCCACCTGTCACTGCCACAGTACCAGTACCGGAGGCCGGAGGGGAGTAATAATAGAGCCTTTCCACAAGTTTCATGGAACAGCATGGTAACATTATCAATGGAAACCGATAGCAGGCGAGCTGGCGAGCTGGCGAACAGGGCTAGGAAGTAGCCGAGGTGTTCCTAGTCGAAACTCCCTTCTAGAATGCGAGGATGCGCGACCAAGAATGCAAGGCACATGATCTTTTCCCTTTCTAGACATTTCACATGAAAGATATCGTACAGTACGTAAGTTACACACAGTGCAGCAAAAAGAAAAGAAAAAATTGGACCAGATGAACCAGGTCGAACGTATGGTTACACAAAGATTGAGGTCCGAGACACCCTTTGCAAAGATTCAAAGTTCATATCAAAAATCCACCAGAAACATCTCGCCAATAACCAGATCATAGGTCCGCGACAAGTCAAAAAGCAAAGCATAATAGTTAGTGAAAAGTTAGTCACAAGTGTTGCCCCAACGGGCGTCAGGATGAGCTTCCGCGAAACCTATCTAATTCCAAGGTTTGCCGACTAAGATGATTAGTCCTCTTAGTTCTGGTGGTTCATCATGTTTTACTGGAATTTGCTTGAGCCCCCTTTCAGCTAACCCAGAGCGCCAATCAGATCAGCTATCGTCTAAACCTAGAGCGGCTCTTCCACCCGAGTAGTCAGAGGGCAGCTAAATGCCAAATGGCAAAAAATAAAATGCCCCTATAATGATCGTCATCATTAATCGAAGATGGGGTGCCACAAACAAAACCCGAAAAACGTGGCAGGAAAGGAACACCCGTTTTCCTTTTTCCTTTTTCCTTCTAGACAACCTGTCCCTTCGTTAGTCACCTTACGGCATAGATGATGATTCCATCTATCCGCGATCCTCGGCTCATTGCAACTTGCAAGCCTCGCCCAGTCGGTGTCGATGCAAGGCGTCTAGTCTCTTCTAAGCTGGCAAAAAAGTATGCTACTGGAAAAAGTTATTTTTGACCGATCCGAGTAACTATCTGCAATTGCCCCTCGCCCATCTCCCCCATTCGCCCCAGGAAGAAAAAAAACAAATCCTGGTTTTGCCTTGTTTCCCCTTGCTCGAATACTCGCTTCAGCTCCACCCGACACCTTCTAGCTCAACGCAGCTCCATTCTTTTTTATACGATACACGACTACTGAAACGAACTTTGAGGAACACTAAGAAGTCATTTCATTTACGGATCATGGAATATGGAGCTTGCGAGGCCCGGTCAGCTCGTCCATGGAACTTTTCGAAGCTTCTCATTTCTTCTCTAATCCTTGTCCCTGTGTTCCCGATTCCGCGGCTCTAACGGTCACTTGCTGAGAGAGACCCGATCCTCGACCGCTTTTATGGAGAATCTGAGATAGTCAAGTTACCAAGTTACACTTTTTTCGGGGTGGATGCTGCTGGTGTTGGTGCTGCTGCGCAGCTCGTGGAGTGCTGTAGCCTGTGGGTTATGAATATTGACGTATTTAGTCTCAAAACGGAGAATTTAATTCGAAATGAAGAGATCATACCACGAAGTGGACGTGCAGTGTGCAGGAAGGAGACATGCGAAAAAAGCTTCAACTTTGTTTTGGCTGTACTCAGTGCTCACAAGAGGGTACGAAGTGTTGGCCGTACGTACTGTACTGTAACTACTGTACCGTGCCGTGTAGGACGATCTACCGATTTGCGTCTGGTTCCGGATGCTTGTTGCAGCTCTCTTCTTCTCGAGGACTATCTATGGATCTATCTATCTATTGATGACCTACAATCATACCATCGAGCCATTCATTAGATGTTGCCAACCGCCAGCTCCTTAACTCCGTACGTGCAACTAACATCATTCTAACCAACCCAAACGCAGCTTACTGTATGCTTACTCGAGTCCTACGTACCTCTGACTACTACTCACTCCTACGGCTACTACGATATCATGTGTAGAATCGTAATCTTTTCCTTTTTCCCCTTTACATACAGTACAGATATACGAAGTACATATCGACATCATACTGTCAGGCCGCATATATCGGGAATACGAATATCAGGTAAATTAAAATTCTAGGTATTACATACGAAAAGGTCGGCTTAGGCAACATTCTTGGAAACTTCAACCTATCCGGCCTTGCCACATCTTGTATGGAGGTAATCATGTGTACCTTTTTTGATGAAGATAAACATGTAGCCGCCAAAGTGTCCCTGTCCAGAAAAGACAGCCGAAAGGAAGACGTACATACCGTCACTACGATACCGAGTGCTGAAACCCACTCTCCAATGTACATACATAATCAGCTTTCGGTCATTATGGATCATGCTAAAGGTCCGCGTACGTACTCTCTTTTTCGATTTTCTTACTGTGTCACTCTCCTTATTCTTTCGGATCTTGGCTTGGCCATTTTGTATCCTTTCCTTGGCCTGCCCTGCCCTGACCTGCCCTGCCTTTTTCTCTTGCCCTGGCCATCAAGGAACTTGCCAACAATCTTACCTGGTTCGGGGCATGCCTCGCCTTTTTTCAGCCGTATCACCATGTCCCGGAACAGCGCGAGAGCCCAGCTAGCTTTTCTCGTTTATTCAGTGATCTTGGACATGGGAAATCCTAGTGGCTCAGCCCTCCCATCCAACCCCTGACTAGTTTGGACTAGAAGGCCTCTATGTCAAACTCCGAATCATTAAAACCTTAGCTTTCAAGGAACTTTTCAGGTAGCGAGATGGAGGGGAGAGGGAAAACGAGGCCAGGACTTGGATGGGACAGGGGGGCTCATTTTCCACATCTCTGGTCGTCGGGACATGATCCCCAGTAAAAATCCTTCGATGTTCTATCGCGCTGGTTGGGGTGTCCTTGCTTTATCCTGGTGGACGTGGTATTCGGTGTAACATTCAAGTTAGGTTATTTAGCTTGTCGAATATATCGCTGTGCAAAGTACCAACATTCTACACTGCGCGCTGCAGCGGGCGAGGCAGCAAGGTAAGGGACATGTAAGCGCAATATATTTCGACACAGTGCTATGTATTGCTGGTTATGCTGTACTGGGTATATGATCTACACAGAATACCCAGATGGGTACCGTCCGCCGTGCCAGTGAATCTACGCCTTGACTGTACATGACATGCTGACCGACGCTTGGATTCTTTGTATTGCTTAGAGCGCCTTTAGGGAATGGCGTAGAGTGAGACGAGACGTACAAACGTACCAAGAAGGGAAGGGTGGCGACGCTACCGATGTGTTAATCATCATCCATTAACTTATGATACTCGAGTATTGAATTTCAAAAGTGGAAAGGGATGGGGATGGATGGATACGGATATGGATATAGATATGGATATGGAGAATAATGCAACCTACGTACGAAAACACTGGGGAAATCGGCGAATAACGAAGGTGCCCGCATGTCGCAAAAGCTCATATGTACGGGAACGGATACACATACATGAAAAGGAACGATTTTAAACCTCGTTTTTTCCGGGTCAGAGTTGGATTGGGCCAAGCAGCCGCGTCGTGGGAACATCGCATCTGTCCGTCCGTATCAGCTCGTGGAGATAACGGGTGGTGGACGACAAAAACGTTAGGGCTGGCTTTTCGCTCTCCCGCTCAGCGCCTCCTGCTGCAACTCTGGGATTCGATGAGGAAAGAAATCATCCACTCGCTCTCGTAGTTCATTATCCGCACTGTCCACTCAGACCTCGTCGTTCGCAAAAGGCTTTGGGAAAGCGTAAGGTTTGTCCTTCCCACAATGGCCTCGCACAGCGCCAGGAACGATTCCTGGGCCGGTGTGAGCTTAAGAAGACGCATAATCTCCTTCATTCGGATATGAACCAGCACTTGGCGTTTGGCTCGGGATGCTCGACCGAACACGAGGAAAGCGTCGCGAGGTGAAGTGCCCTTGTAGATTCGATGATACAGTATGATCGTGATCTGAAAATCATTGCATGTAGTAATGGTACGATACATATGGCTGGACAGAGGATGGCTATATGGGGTGTCTGGGCTGTCGCAGTGGCAGTCCCAGGCAGCGTTTGGGTCCCATCGCCAGCTTTAATTGACGTCTGGATGTCTAGATAGAGGGGGTGATCGACCACAAGGAAAGCTTTCCGGGGATCTCATTCTCCAATAAACTCTATTTTACGAAGGAGCTGTGTAATAATGTCGCCTTTTCCTACCTTCAACGCCCTCGGGAACCTACAGTACCCGAATAGGGGAGTGGAGTGGAAGCATAAATTATGAACCGTAACCGTACGCCGTACGGCTAACCAACATCAATAACATCACTGGAGAAGTGTTGCGGATGATTAATGTAATATCCAGATAATCCCGAGTAACCAGCCTGCTTTCAGTCACAGCCATTCCCAGAAGAGCATGAACCAGAGTAGCGATAGGGTCATGTCATCATACGAAGCACTGTGCTGTGCTGTGTCCAAGCAATAGCAAGCATAACCGTACCTCATCACTCATCATCACACACCGCCGCCGCCGCAAGCAGGAAAAAAAAGGAAAGGCCCTTGCGAGCCTTTTTTACTGAACTTACTAACTTACTGGTATCTGTTCCTTGATCCACGCGCTACTGGAAACTGGACCCAACTTTTTCCCAAACTCGAGTGACAGGGCAGAGCAGGGGCAAAGGTACAGAGCAGGGAGGGTAAATGGGCAGGGTTCCCTCCATGTGAGTTGCCTGCAAACAATTTTTCGAAATAATCGTCCCCTCTTTAAAATTCTCCCTCCTCTGTTTAGCCCAACGGGTCACGGAGACAAATGCCGGGGCATAGAAAGGGTGGATACGGTAGTACCGTCTGATACACGGCTTCTGGCACAAAGGCCCAAACCCGTGTGTGCGCCCCATAGAACAACGCTCGCTCAACATGGCCTTAGCATGGGAGCGGATGAGCCACGACTGGTAATAATAGAGCAAGCTCTCACCCTCGTCACCGCCTGATGAACAATCCAAGCCCATACATAAACCTGAACTGTATTAAAGACGCCGGTGCTTGCTCTTGATTATGCTTTGCCTTTGCCTTTGACTGTAGAAAAAGCCAGACAGCCAGAAAGACAAACAGCCAGACAGAAAGACATACAACATACAACATACAACATCAACATACAGACAGACAGACATACAACATTCAACAGACAGACAGGTCCCACCCAGCGGTCAGTCAGCTACAGCTCCAGCTACCTACTGCATACACAGACACAGACACATACACATACATACATACATATTTTCTTACCTCACAAACACATCCGCCGTATACTACTCATCACTTTTCTGGGTCTTCTGGAATCTCATGACACCTTTCTTTCTTTTTACCATAAAGGAAAGACCGAGCTACTGCACTATTTGCTTTTCTCTATATCCACTTTCCTGCTGCTGCAACTACCCATCTGGTTCATATAAAGTTTGATTACACCACATAAGCAACAACAACGGAAGATCGTGTCTGAGAGCGAAACATATAAACTTCCTCCCTCTCCCCCCACCATCTTCGAGTTATAATCTTTTACATTGTCGTCCTCCCAAAGTCAAGGCCAGGTCAAAGCCAAGCCAAGTCACGTCAAAGCAACTACTATTACTCGGGTCGAACACAACAACTACCAACATCAATTCGCTACATACATATCCTACACCGAAGCTCTAAAGAGAGTGTAGCGGAAAATGAATCCCGCGGCAGGACAGACGGGACCGCGGAGGCGGACCCCTCCGTTCCCCACGAAGCAGATGACAATCCTGGGTATGTTTGTGTAACATCTCTCTTGTGGCTTGCCTCCTTCTCCCTCTCCCAGTTTCAACCCCCTCCCAATTGCATTGCACGCAGCCCAATACTAACCCGCCGGAACGCACAGCACTATGTCGAATCTGCGAGCCAATTGCGTTCATGTCCATCTTCCCTTATATATATTTCATGGTCAAGGATTTCCACATCACCGACAACGATGCGCAAATATTCATGTACTGCGGCATGGTCACCTCGGCGTTCGCATTCGCAGAGTTCTCGTCAGGAGTGGCGTGGGGTCGACTGAGCGATAAAATCGGACGAAAACCGGTCCTTCTTACGGGGCTTGCGGGTACGGCGTTGAGCATGCTCATCTTTGGATTTTCGCCCAATCTACCAACTGCGTTGTTGGCACGCGCCCTGGGTGGCCTCTTGAACGGGTATGGTGCATTTCTTTCGGATGTCCCTTTATGCATGGTTTTGGTAATAGTGTTTCTGACGAATTGCTTCTTCTAGGAATATTGGTGTTTTGCAAACCACGGTTGCCGAAATGGTCACAGTAAAGGAACATCAGCGTAAGTTGATGTATCATTTTGGGTTAGGAGCCTCGTTCTGACATGTCATCCAGCTCGCGCATACACGATTATGCCATTTGTCTGGTGCCTGGGGTGAGTTGCGACTTAATTGTCAGCTCTTGTCAGCTCTCAACTTTCATGCTAATGTTGTATCTGTAGATCAATTTTAGGCCCGTCCCTCGGCGGCGCGCTGGCGAGACCCGTCGTCAATTGGCCAGAGACATTCGAACACGGATCCATTTGGGAGCGCTTCCCCTACCTTTTGCCCAACCTCGTGTGTACGGTTGTGGTAACTTGCGGTGTCGTGGTCGGAATATTATTCCTCGAGGAAACCCACTCGGAAAAGAAATACCGTCGCGATCCCGGGTTAGAGGCGGGCAAATGGATTATCAGCAAATTCGCGCGCTGTGCGGAGTCAAAAGCTTCACGATGCGAGAAGGTGGCAGAGGCTGACGAGATCCTTTCGTTGTTGAATGACGATTCGGAGGATCAACCCCCAGGATACCGTACCACCCAAGGATCACCAGCCCTACCATCGACTGCAGCAGCCCAGGATCCGCAAGAACCGTTGGATTTGAACGACACGTTTGTTATGCCAGTGAGGGCCAAACCTGCAGCAACCAAAGCTTTTACGAAGCAGGTCGTCATTAATATTATCGGTTATGGTATCTTGGCTTAGTAAGTTGCTACCACACCTTTTTCCTGGTTAAACTCCAAACTAACTAGTGATTTCAGCCACACAATGACTTTTGACTCAATGCTGCCCACCATGCTCTCCTTTCAACAGGAAAAGGATGCCCCGCCATTCCCTCCCCCAGAGCTTCCTTTCAAATTTGTCGGTACATACGGCATGAGCTCTTCGGATGTGGGAGTCGTCCTCTCCGTTCAAGGATTGTATTCCATGATTGCTACCATCTTCCTTTTCCCAATTGTCGTCCGCCGTCTTGGAGCTCTCGGACTGTTCAGAACCATGGCCATCTCTTATCCAATTCTCTACATTGTCACCCCATACTTGGTATTGCTTCCCGAGAACCTGAAGATGATCGGACTTTACGCAGTCGTCATCTGGAAATGTACCTTCTCGACCATGACTTACCCAAGCAATGCCATCCTGTTGACTAACTCGGCCCCTTCTCTCCTCATGTTGGGAACGATCAACGGAGTCGCAGCATCAACAGCAAGCATCTCCCGCGCTTTCGGGCCCACCATCTCTGGATTCCTCCTGTCCACTGGAGCTAGCCTAGGATACTCCGGTCTTGCATGGTGGTGCAGTGCCGCCATTGCTATGATTGGCGCTATCATCAGTCTCAACATGACCGACAAGGGAGGCAGAATGGACGTCGACGAGAAGAGCGACGAAGATCAAGAACAAGCCTTCGACGACCAAATGCTCGACCACTGTGCACCGGATTCCGGAATTGCCGCGGGTGCCGAGCGAAGAGTAAGCGTTGTCGACGAAATCATGTAAACGGATGTGAAACTTCTTGCATCTTGTTTTTTTCACGACTTTCAACGACCTTTCCATCTTTTCTCAGAGCAACTTCAAACTTTTCGATTCTTCATCACGGCCCCAGGAGGACTTTATGTATAAAAATCTTGTTTCTTGTGTCGTCGGCGACATGTTTTTTTCAGCTCAAAACTTTTTCTTTATTTTTCTTACTATTTCGACGCTAGATATCCCTTATGCCTTTTCAGTGTATACAGCACGGCGATGCTGCTCTTCTTTTCCGGCGCAACAGGAACTACACAGAAAAAAAGGGTCGTTTGCGAAAACGGTATACCGCGGGTTATGCTTGTTCTTTTTCTGATTTGGTTTGGTTGCTTGAGGTGGATTGGCCCGGCAAGGCAAGGCAGGCAAGGCAGTTCCTATATCAATAAATGGTTGGGGACATTATATATTTTATTTGGAGTTTCGATAAAAGGGGGATATGGGATGGGAACGGTATCGGGATGGTACTTGGTATGCTATGGTATGGCTCGGCATGGCATGGTATGGTCTGGTATGGGATGGGGAGGGTTAGGTACCTAGGGTTCACAATACTGGAATGGGCTTTCGTATGCAGGTGCTGGTGCTGGATTAGAAGGGGGGAAACACTGCAGTGCAGGATTTTTAACCTTCCCGGTTGCACCGCCGGATGGGATTTTTGGATGCATATTATATGGGCGTTAGGTAGCTTTACTTTGATGATTCTATTCATAAGTAGGAAATTCTATCGTATAATTATGCTTCATGATGATGTCTTGGCTGCTGGATGTGTTTTGTTTGTCTGTCTTGTCTTGTCTTGTCTACTTGTGGATGTTTGTTCCTGGATGCCAAGGTTAACTACCAGAAATCTCGATATGATCTGGAACCTCAGATGTAGAAGATAGTACTCTTGCCCTCCAGTTCCCCTCATCTCCGTAAGGATACTCGTCCTACATCCTACTAGAAGATCAATGCAATAACCCCCTATTTTAATTTTCCACCCACGCTTCTCCGTTCCATACAAACCTCAAATTCATAGATAATGCCCTCTTCTCCTGCACCGGCCAGATCCCGAATCCTTTTACTCGATGCTATCGAGTCAACCGAGCGATCTGTCCCACGCTAAAAAGATACCTAGGCATAGGGCAATTTCGAAATGCCCGCCTTTCATTCGCTGAAGCTCTTATCATTCAGCGCAACTTTTTTATCGCCTATCTCGAAGGGTGCGGGACCTGCCTGATCGACTTTCCTTGCTGTGATGCTGGAGTTATTTGCTGTGATACAGTACGTGGGAGTTGTAGTTCTGCATTGTTTTGGTATCCTGGCAGGCGCAGGGAAGGAAATCAAGCACCCCACGCTGGCAGGCGTGGCTCTGGTTCAATACTTACTTAGCACACACATTATAGTGATCTTGATTTTGGTGTGCGGATTCGAATCTTATCTTTTAAGTCGAGCGGCCCTTGGCATCAGTTATATTCTTGCGGATATATTCTACTGTAGATTTCTCTACTGTATTGTATCTAATCTAATCTTTGCCGAGACGATTACGAAGCTTTTATCGTGCAATTGACCGATTGATAGCAGATTCCAGCAGCGGAAATTTCGGCGCAGAGAAAAAAGCCAATACGAAACGAGACGAGACGAGATAGGGCTGGGTGGAAAGAATGAGAGAGGATAGAGGGATATAGGATTGCTTTTACAGAGACTGGATTGCATGCGCGGCTGGGATATCTAGCAGAGAAGCAAATTGATTATCTGGCGCAGAACCCACCACCACTCACTCGACCGGTCGACCTGAACTACCTACCTACCTACCTACCTACCTACCTACCTACCTCCCTCTCTACACATGCATGCGCGCCCATCTCCAGCACCCAGCACCTCCCAACCCCAGCAACGATGAACACACACTCTCCGCCCGCACCCAGCAGCGGCTACCCGAACAAACGCGCACGGCACAGTCCCCCGGAATCCTCTCCCACGCTGAAAACCACGAGTCCGAAAAGCCTCCCCGACGCCGAAGAGCCCGCGCCGGTGGTCGTCAAGACAGAGGCGGGAACGGGATCGGCAAAGGCGGGGCAGAGTAGCAATTTCCGCAACGTCAGCGCATGTAATCGCTGCCGGTTGCGCAAGAATAGATGTGATCAGCGACTGCCGAGTTGTGCGAGTTGTGAGAAGGCGGGGGTGAAGTGTGTGGGCTATGATCCGATTACGAAGAGGGAGATTCCTAGAAGGTGAGTGAGGGGAGAAAGATGGATGTAGTTTTTGGTATAAGAGCTGATTGTTGGTGGGCAGTTATGTGTTTTATTTGGAGACGAGAGTAGGATATCTTGAGGGGTTGTTACAGCAAAATAACATTTCTTTTGCGCCGGCCGAAGTCTTGGAACATTCTTCGAAACCTGAGGTTGATCCTGCAGCGGCACAAACACCTAGCGACGATGGCAGATCGGCGTTTAATGGGGATTCAGCTCTAGTTCGAAAACAGGCGCAAGATGATGCTAGTTGGAATAAAAGGCAGGATGAGTCTGAGAAGCTGAACAAATTGGTCTCGAATATTGGGAGTGTTTCGGTTCAGGGAGCTTCGGATTCAAGATACTTGGGTTCGACCTCCGGCATATCATTTGCGCGAGTGGTATTCGCAGCAGTGAAATCCTCAGTCTCGGGCACAAATAGCAGTGATAAGAGCGGAGTGAGACCTTCCCGACCACCGGGCAGCACCAAATCGGCAGTGCAAGGAGGAACCTCTATGCGCGATTCGTTTTTCGGCCTGCACACCAAACCCACGATCAAGCAGGCGCCATTCCCGGACTACGATGTAGGCAAACGCCTGGTGGACTTTTACTTTGAGCACGCGAACCCTCAGATCCCAATCCTGCACCGTGGAGAGTTTATGAAGATGTTTGAGGCGGCGTACGAGACGGGCGAGAAGAGGGTGCGCACCCCGCGCGAACTTTATATGCTGAATATTGTGTTTGCGATCGGGGCAGGTATCTTCTTGGGGGATACGGGTGGGAGAGAAAAGGTGGATAAACGTGCTGAGGGGGCGGCTGCAGCGTCGTCATCGGCTTCTGCTTCTTCGTCAAAGCGCACTAATACGGGGAAACAGAGTCAGCCGGAAGAGTATCACGCTTCGGCCATCGTGCATCTGGAATCGTGTCTGAGCTCTGCTAGCTCGGCGGATAGGACGGAGGGGTTTGGTGGGGGGTTGGAAGAATTACAGGCGGTGTTGCTGCTGGCGGGTTTTGCGCTGCTAAGACCGGTTGCGCCGGGGCTGTGGTATATTATTGGTGTTGCGGTGCGCTTGGCGGTGGATTTAGGCCTGCATTATGAGGATGGGAACGACATCGAGGTTCCGATGGCGGATCTTCCGAGGGGGAAAAAAGAGACGGATGAGGAAACTGCGCGGTTGCAGCGCGAACGCACCATTCGAGAACGTGGTCGGCGGGAGTATATTCGTGACTATAGGAGGCGATTATGGTGGTGCACGTATTCCCTCGACCGGCTCGTATCCACATGTGTCGGCCGACCCTTCGGTATCACCGACCAAGTCGTCACCACCGAGTTCCCCTCCCTCCTCGAAGACCAATACATCACCCCAGCGGGTCTCCAAGACCCAGGCGTCCCAGGCCCAAGCTACAAACACGTCGCCTACCACTACATCCGTCTCCGGCTCCTGCAATCCGAAATCCTGCAAGTCCTCCAACATCAACAAGCCCTGCATGCACGCATGGGCGGCGCCAACCAACGCAACCCTTACATGCACACGCAGCTGCCTTCGCCCTTCATGTCTAAATTCGACAGCTTCCGCTCCTGGCGCATCGACATCGATAAACGACTCTGGGAATGGAAGTCCTCTGCCCCTACGAAACGCGAAACCGGCGTAGCCTTCTCGACGGAGTTCTTAGAGCTGAATTACTGGCAATGTGTCATTATGCTGTATAGACAGAGTTTGAGTGTTCCGCCGCTGTTTGAGGGCGAGTTTAGTACTAGTGAAGAGGTGGAGAGTCCGAGTATACATAATGTGGAATTGAGAGAAGATGAAGAGAGGGTCTTTCTTAAGGTGGCGGAGGCCGGGCAGAGAGTCCTGAGGTTGTATAGACAGTTGCATCGCGTCAGGTTGGTCAATTATACGTTTTTGGCCACGCATCATTTGTTTATGGCGGGGATTTCGTTTTTGTATGCGATTTGGCATTCACCGATTGTGAGGAGTCGGTTGGTGAGTTTGTTTCTTTTCTTCTTTTCTTTATTTTGCAGAGAGGTGCGTGCAGTCTGGCTAATAATCATCCCCATCCAGACAATGGACGAAGTCGACTTCACCATCCTGGCAGCAACCTCCGTCCTGGGCGACCTCATTGAAAAATGCCCACCCGCAGAAGCATGTCGCGATGCCTTTGACCGTATGTCTAAAGCGACGGTGCAGATGTGCATGTCGACGACGGGGTTCGGGTCGTCGGCGCAGGGGTTTGGGACGAGTTCGAAGAGGCAGGATGGCGGTAATGATTACTTTAATAAACATAACGGATCGCAGTTTCGTAGACCGCCGCAAACGCAGAGACCGAAACCGCAGTTCGATATGGGGTTGAATGATCTTTTTGGTGGGGCGGGGGGAGGGGGAGGTGGGAATCAGCAGCAGTTTAAGAGACCGGATTCGAGGAATAGTAATAAGGAGGTGGGAGGAGGGGGAGGTAGACAGATGGGGGCGGGTCAGGGTCAGGGTCAAGCACTGCAGTCCCCGGATCAGAGCGTTACGTCGCCGCCGTTGTCGAATCTGGATAATGGGATGGGGAATTTAGATCCGAGTCTTTTTTCCCAGGGGCAGGGACAGGGTGGGTCGCCTTATGCTGGGATGAGTTCGGGGCAGGGTAGAGGTGCTGCAGGAGGTGGTAACTCATATGATTTCGACAACTTCAATTTCGACTTTCAGAATGCGCCGGGAATGGACTTTCTACAAGGGTTTGATGGACCGGAGGGATGGGAGGGGTGGGGTGCTGGAGGAGAAGGAGGAGGGGGAGAGGGAGTGGGGATGGGGATGGGGGTGGGGGGGATGGCGGGGGATGGGAATGGCTTGGCGGGGTTTACGGGGGGGTTGGCGGATGTTAATGGGGTGGGAGGGGGGGCTGGAGGAGGGGTGGATCTTTTTGAGGGGTTCTTTTTTGGGGGGTCGGGGGGGTATTAGGTGTTTGGGAGGAGGAGGGGGAGAGGAGGGGAAAGGGAAAGGAGATGAAAAATATCAGGAAGGAAGAAAGAAAGAAAGGAAACTAGAAACGTCAAATGAAGACGAGGATGAAGATATTCAGATAGTTGGTTCTAGACCACACGATGGAGGTAGAGATGGAATGAATGATATCTGATATCATATAGTCAAATGAGGAGTTTGCTGAGATGATGGATGGATGAATGAATGAATAAATAAGTTACTGCTACATGAGGGATAGGATAAGATAGGTAGAGTGGAATAGGATAGGATAAGATAAAATAAGAGCGATAAATGGATGGATTAATGAATTATATAGTTGGATTTTATAGGATGGATTAAGGACTCGGCGGAGGGGATATATCATCTGATTTGATTTGATTTGATCTGGATGACTACGGTATAAGTAATATAGCGGGGAGAAGGAGAAATGGGTAGGTGGTGGACTATAGATAAATAGAATAAGTAAGTTATCGTTTTCAAGGGAAATATGTTCGATTTTTGGTCTATTGTTATCTCTTCTATATGATATTAATTTTAGTGATTGGGCCGAGGACTATGAAAGTGGAGGGAGGTAGAGAAGTAGGTTGCCCGGTATGATCGCTAGATAGTACTGAGTCTGGAGAAATACCTGGAATATGAGAATTGGGAAGGGGGTGCTGAATTTTGGATATTGTCCCTGGTATGAGTTGGAGGGCGAAGGTAGGTGAGTAGGTATGTTTAGAGGATTTTGGTTGATGAAGTGGCGAGTGAGCGAGTATAGAGCTAGGTACGTAGTTGAATTTGGCTTGGAGATTGCTCGGTAAGATTGCTGGATAGCACCTGGTTTGGAGAAATGCCTGGTATATGAGAGTTGTGATATAAGATGCTGAATGTTCGATGTCGTATCTGGAATGAATTGGAGAGCGAAGGTAGGTTTAGAGGGTTTTTGGTTGATGACGTGGTGATTGAGTGGGTAGGTTGGTAGCTAGGTATTTTAAAGTGTTTCGAAGGTGGCTTGGTATGATCTACTAGATAGGAAGCATTTTCGCTGGAGTAATATATAGAATATGAGAGTTGTGATATAAGATGCTGGATGTTCGATGTTGCATATTGGATATTGGATATTGGATATTGGATGTTGTATCTGATTGAAGTGGAAGGGAAAAGTAGGTAAGTAGGTAGGCTTAAAGGGCTTCTGCGGATGAAGTAGTGTGTAAGTATATAGAGAGGTAGGTAGCTGAGTTGGGTTTGAAGGTGGCTTGGTGTAATCTGTAGAATAGGAAGCACTTGGTTTATAGTATGGAATTTGAGTATTGCGAAGGATGATGTCGGATGTCGGATGTGGAACAAGGAGCGAAGACAGTGGGTAGGCGGCAGGCAAGCAGACAGGCAGGCAGGTAGGTGGTAGGTAGCAGGTAACCATTCAATAAATGAATTGGATGAAGTGGGTAGATGTGGGTCCTAGATTGTGAAAGTTTGGGTGTGGAGATAAGTCTTTGTTGTGGGTATAGAGCACTACTGCGTGATGAGTAGAGGTTGTGAGGAAGATGGAGCTATCTTGCTTGTTTGATGGTTTGGTTATTTGTTGGTAAATGGTGAGAGGTTGCAGATTCTGAATATTAGGAGAAATGAGGAGGTGATTGGGGGGACGCGGCCGAGGCGATTGGCATGGTGTGTGTGGTGTATATATGCGGCGGACAGAGGAACCACTTCGTGGGCTTCAGTCACGTAGGCTAGCCGTTGGAGTAGAACGGCGATGAGAGCGGTTTGCTTATGGTAGGAAAGAGATTATTGAATAAGAACGGTTGTATGTTTGACATTGGCGTTGACGTTTTGTGAGTTATAGAGAGAAAAGCGTGTTGATTGCTAGTAGGTTGCGAGATAGAAGGATCGAATCATGGGTTCTAGAAGATGCTTTATCTAAAGATAGTGTGATTGTGCAAGAGACTGTGATAGGCAGTTGAGGTGAGGTGTGGTGAGGGAGATGATGATTGTTTAGTGAATGGCGCCTATTGTAGGTCCTTTCCATACGACGGATGATCTAAAACCCTCGGTCGATCCCGTCCGTTCTACCACAATCACGCATAATAAGATATCTCTACTGTATATCCTCGGTGCTGGCCGCCTGTGTGATTGTTGAACTACCTAGCAAGTGCTAAGTATAGAGTTGAGGAAGAGCCAAGAGGTGGAGACGTCAATAATTCACTCTCTGGAGCAACCAGACGAGGCGTAGGACGCAGCAAAGATGATCACCTGCAAGATGTAACTATAAAGGTTGTTACCTTCCTTTGATACTAGGCAATCGAACATCGAGGTGGCACAGACTGGGGTCGCAGACGACGAAAGACTTCTTATATCGCGACTCTTCGTGTTTGTCTGCGTTGGTTTTGGTTGTTCTTGTAGAAGAATCAGAGTAACGACGATGGGAAAGAATCCAGAAAAACGGGTATATAAATCTGCTGTTTTTCTGCTTCTTTCTCTTCTTCCTGTTCTCCATATCTACATTCATAAACATAAGCATCTTGGATACCTCGAACACCTCAAACGTCTCGACAAATTTGCAAATTTTGGAACGTCAAAAGTTACTGTGCTAGAATTTTCGACTGCCTACGAACCAGAGAGTCTTGTACCTAGATCGAAAGTCAGAAAGACAAATCGAGGAAGAGGAAAGATGTCTCACATGCCACCACCACCCCCATATGGAGACAGCTACGAACTTCAGTCGCCCCCTCCTCCATATCAAACTACCGGGAGAGTCTTCGATTCCAACCGTTGGCTACAGCAATGGTCCGTTCTCGCAGGGGGAAGAGATATCAGTGAAGGACTCATAGTAAATGGGAGACATACATCCGAATCGAACATCTACCTAGCAGCACTCTGCGAAATTTACGATGCTAGTGCGGACTGGTGGGCGGTTTTGGAGAGGGAGGTCGCCAGGGGTATGGTTGGTGGAGGAGGTGATTGGGTCGCGGTTACGGGGCTGAGAACAGCATACTTGATGTATGGAAGACGACCGCTGAGACAGGCCTGGAACTTGCGAGGGAGCAGAAGAATCGACGGGGAAATGGTCAAGAGAGTGACGGTATGTTTGAGAGAAGTCTTGGAGGACTTGGGAGAGGAGGGCAGACACAGGGTGGACACTTTGCAGGGGGGTAGGATTGCCGGAGATCGATATATGGAAAGATTGATTTCGGATGAACATGAGTTGCCTGCGTATGGAGACGTAGGAACCATAAATGGAAGTCGAGGAGCTCGAAGTAGCGGGGGTGAAAGTTCATCCTCTGGCCAATATCACATTGAGCGACAAGGATGGCTAGGAAGAGCTTGGGATGCTTGGATGCATATGGATGATGATGTCCCCGTACACTTACGTGGTACTAGATATGGTCGGTTGATGAAGGATTAGCGTGTTGTATGGGTTCGGTATTTGGACTAGGCGAGAACGGAAGGAGATTAGAATGATCGTTGGTTTTTGGAATTTATATTAGTATTCGTTGATATTTTAGATAGAAATTAGATAGATTCCATATCGACTTGAATTATACCAAGTTCGAAGAATGAAGGGAGTGCAAAAATCACGTGCGATCCATCCAGCTTGTGTAAAGCATTGAACTTCGATATATTTGAGGCAGACGAAGACATTCTTCGTCGTCTCGGTCTGTTGAATACGAGGTAAGTGTCACTGGGCTCCTGTACTTGCTTCAGGTAAGTCTGATCCAACAAACTAGTGAAAGAATGGTCGTTACTATAAGCTTCTCTCCTGTACCACATGGATCTGACTGGAGTTTTTGAGTCACTTCTCTCAGGCCAATGCTGTATAAGTGATTGTTTCCTGTATCTTCTCTTGTAGTCCACTGAACCTATATTCCTTTCACATCATCAACTCCCAAATTTCGTTCAGATCTCGCCTACTATTATCAA
This sequence comes from Rutstroemia sp. NJR-2017a BBW, assembly GCA_002946425.1. Taxonomy (NCBI): domain Eukaryota; kingdom Fungi; phylum Ascomycota; class Leotiomycetes; order Helotiales; family Rutstroemiaceae; genus Rutstroemia; species Rutstroemia sp. NJR-2017a BBW. The sequence goes on from NJPT01000031.1 coordinate 247,821, forward strand.
TGACCATGTACTAATTCGAACATCTCCACAAGACTCTATGTACAGCCGAAATCCTTTCCAGCTTTCGATCGAAAATATATTATAGAGAATCGATCTGCGATGCTGCAGCTCCTCCATCCGTCACCATACCCACTAGTCTCGAAACATGAGCATTACACACAGCTCCATGTAGTGCAGGTGATAAGTTTGTATCAGGTAGAAAAGAACTGGTTTGTTCCACTTCCGCAGATGGCCACCCCAGTGCACTGCTGACTCGGAGTACACGGCAGGAATTCCTTTCACAGTCGGAGTAGGAGTGAGAAGTGGTGATGACTCCTTTTTATCGTGATTTTCATTGCTTATGCCTACTGTCGGACACTCTTTCGTTTCAGTATTCGCGAAGCCTCCAAATTTGCACTCGGTTTAGCATCACTGCCAAAATGCGATAGATGTAATGCAGAGATCTCATTCCGTGTGCAATGGATTGATTGCCTCAATTGGTGTTTCTGGGATGAAAGAAACGGGTGTCGCATGAATTGCCTTGAAAGCAATGCAGTCGCAAACCACACGATATATCAATCCACAAGAGCCCTAGAGAAAAAACTCTCATAGTGAAAAAATGAACTCGCGACCTTAGTGGAGAATTCGCTCCAGGGAATTGCTCCTGTTTCGGAGTGCTTGCGGTCCAATTGATTGATATGTATCGGTATTCCTGGATCACTGAAGACCCCATTCGACAGCTTCGACAGCTGAATCACTGGCCGCTGGCGGGAGTTCTTTCAACATTGATCGAGTCGGAGAGCCAAGGGTCGAAGATTGCTCAAGTCGATCAAGGTGTGTTGGATCAATTCTGCCAATGTTGAGAACTCGGTTGTTATGCTCAACTGTGTATATCCTTCTCAGGTTGATTCGCGACATTGGAGAAATTTCCATTTTGGCCGTTTCTATAATTATGGGAAATGGCCGAACATTCATCTTTTCATCTCTGTGCACTGGAGCCGACTGTGTAGCAGGGTATAAGACCGCATGCTCTTCCGCTATCACACCGTTTTTGAGTGTACCAAAGCCATTATAAGTATGAATGCCCAAGCAAAGGCTGTAGCCTTTGCCTTCCCTAATGACAATGAACCGTCGGATCTCCGTATAAGCGTCCCCATCGAGCCAGGTTTTACTAATATGCGGGTTATAACCACGACCAGGGGCAGTCACATGTCCCGCCGGTTCAGTCCATAGCATCATGAACACGCGACCAACTTTGAAAAATCTGGACGGCTGTTTGATTACACAGTAACCTAGAGTCGTTAGATAGCCTGGGAGAAAATGTAGAACTAAGGATAGCCTACGAGAATCTAGCACTTCTTTGCTTGGAGAAGAGATCTGTGAGGTTCGGGATAAAATATTTGGTGCTGAAAAATACCTTCCAGCATCATTGTTGTACTTTCTGGGCGTTAAGGAGGCCACTTCTCGTGGGTAGCCAGAGCCGATGTTGTTCCCATCAGACACATACCCAGGCGCTCGGACAGACATCTGGTTGATGCCTGTCACGATTTCTGAGTCATAAGTGGCCGCACGGGTGGAGTTGATAGATGAGCTGGGCACTGGCGAAGAGACATCTGCCGCGATTGATATCGGCGTTCTACTGTGCAAGTTTTGCAATGTACCACTGTGGTCTGCATTCTCTGTCGTTCCCGTATAAGGTCCTTCCGCTGAGTTACGCGATTGCTCTATTATGCTTGGTGGTCAGTCACGTCGAGACTCCAGTATCTGAGCGCTCACCTAGCAGCGGATACTCATACTTGTATTCAGTCCCCCCTTGTGCATTGAGTCGAGAGGAAAACCAATATTCCCCTCTGGTGTTCCACTCCCAGTTAGACCAGTGAGTCGAGAGATCGGCAATCTGTGAAAGAATATCCGAAAGAAACCTATGGCGAGCGACTGTGTCCGAGACTTCCTACGTCGTTGTCCAAGTGCGGTTCACAGTTCTGCCCCACAATGCCGCTTTGGTCAGGTGATCGAGAGCCTGCTGAGCTGACCCGGTCACATCAAACGACAAAAAATGTCATGGGCGCGTGTAACCAAGGCATATTGTACCTTTTGATACCTTGAGCGGTATTGCGTTGCAAAGTGGTGTCGGGAAGCTCAATTATCAAGCGGGAGAGGCCCTTCTATGCAGCTTTCTTCTTTAGCCGTGCATGAATCATCACCGTCTTACGGATGAACACCTATTGTAATAGATTGGCGATGGCTGAGGGCCGCACCAAAAAGTAACCCTGCTCCATCATTACTATGGCGGAATTTAACCGGGCCGCGGCCCTCACGCTGGAGATATAAGAATCGTCCTATCTCACCACCTTCGGGACGAAGCAACAGTGTTCCCTTCAATCCAAATCCGCGGCATGGCTTTCAACACCCCTAATTGTGGCTCGTGCTGGCTGAAACACCAGAAGGTATGCACATTTTCTCTCTATCACACCGACAAGGCTAACACCCAATTCAGTGTTCTCATAGAAGCATGAGTTCGGGCCGATGCAATTACTGTGTGGATCACATAACCCCAGGATTGAACGATTCATGAACCTCGATTGCAGCTGCAGATCCATTTCCAAAGACAGGTCCGTCTGGTGAATCATGCCAATACCTGGGTCAGAGCTAATCTCACCATCCAGAACTTCGAGAAGCACACCTTCCAATCATCGCTCGTCATGTCCTCGATACAGATGCAGCTGATCTGCGTACTATAGTTCTAGATCTGCCGATGATGGACGACCTGGAACAGAAGATCACCTCTGAATATTCAGGGAAGTTCGATATCACAAACCAGTCGTTGATGAAACCTTTCAACGAGGCATTCTATCGCAAATTCGCAGCTAAAATCTTGGCGAAGGATAACACATGCCCTCATGTTGATAATGCCTCTCTAGCTGGGGCATATTTACATGTTTTTTGTTCTGCTGAGTTTGAAGAGAAAGGGGATAGCTTCCGAGAACGTCTCAATGAAGAAGATAGCGAGCAGTACTCTTTCGAACCCCATTTGAGGTTTTTGATGCTATGCAGGATCAGCGAGCTCGTCGACACTGTCCTCAAAGCCATTCGAAACCTTGAGGGCGCAAAGTCTGAAGTTGCTTATTCTGCAGCGGTTTTGCTCTGCCATGAAACGAACTTCTTTGGAAGTTCTATCAAATATGGCACGACATACAACCATGTAGGGTTGTATCATCCCATGCTTAACAGAAAAGTTGCTAATTCATATAGATTCGCAAAGACATCCAAGACATTTTGGGAAGATGGCTCATGTCAGTATCACGCGAATTGGGTGACCATGTGCGTGAGGGCTGTGCGAGACATGGGCGATGGAACAGCGTCGTTGTTGGTTCACTGAAAAAGTTCAAGGGACTGCACCAAATCAAAAGCCTACTGAAAATCACGTTAAGCTTGCATCATCACAGAGTCTCCTCGCTTGAGCCAGATGCATGGTCTTCGGAACCGACTTTTGCGAGTGGTGGATATCCACCTGTGCCAGACTTCCTCATGCTTGATGGCGAGATTAATCCGGAATTGCAGCACGACGCGCTCTCTCCGCAGTCTTCGATTCTACCAAGCCCTACGTCAATTGTCGCTTTTTCCGAAGGAGGGAATTTAGCAAGCCATTATCTGGGCACACCGAATTTCTTTTCGGAGACCACGCCTGGATCCTCGTCAGAATCCCTCGAAAACATGGAAATCGACCAGTATATCGATCCTCAACTATCAGCACTCACACATTTTGCTGCTGGACCCTATCAAAGTTCCATTCATGTGCAATTTGAGCATGAATGTAGTATGGAGCGCCTATTTTACGAGAACAACTGTCACGACGCAGATCCAGTCAACGTCACTGATGGTTTCGATATAGATCCTAATATATTTAATTCCTCTAACTTTCCTTATTTTTCAGTACCCTCTCCAGACGATGCTCTAAACTGAGCCACCTATCCGACTTTTCTTTTCTTGTTGCTCTTTTCATTTTTCTTTTCCTTCAATATTTCTCCTTTTTTCTCCAATCAATTCATCTCCTTGATTTATCTGTTCTCTTCTTTCAACTGTATTTTCCTTGACTGGTTTTCCTTCCACTTTACGCATTCTTCTAGGTCATCGAACGTCAAGGCCATTATCTATCTGTCTCCTACCAACAAAAGAACTGATCTTGGGCAGCGAAATAAGCGGTCTATGGGACAAGTCTTCCATGACAGGATGTTGTGGAGGAGTTATCTTCTCCTAAGGGAAAAAAGGGTGACAGGGAGGATGGCCGGGAAGGCGTTTATTTCCTAAGTCCGACTTTCTCTATTTTCTACTCCTTTCCTTTGCCACATGGTGCCCGCACATATGAATGGTATTCAACATACTAGATAGCTTTTGGTTCATTTACTTAACAGAATACTGCGTGGAGATTCGGAGAATACGATTTCGCTCCAAATCTCTGCCTAAAATCATGCCTTGCTGCGATATCATCGCCGATATGTGAACTGATACGTGCATGGGAATAGGTTACAGGTGTAAGTGCTCGAGGAAGGGAAGATGTGTCACGTATAGCACTACATATACACGGATATCATCCGAACCGCAGAAATCGAGGCATTTCGGGCTCAGTCATAGATACATGCACAGCAGAACTAGCAGTCTATCCCGAAATTTAGACTCCGGCAAAGCCCAATTTGAAATTTTAATTAATACATATAAACCTCACCGCGTAACATAAACCTCCAAAACAATTCTACCAAATGACTAAATAAACCCATTTTCCATCCTCACCTGGAAACCGCAAATAGAAATACAGCCAATAAATATAACGTATTTATAAAAAACCAAACCTCAAAAACAGACTATTTTATCTCGTGCCTTCCAAATAACCATGTTGAAATAAAGTTCGTCAGGTCCAGACCAAACGAAGCAAGTTGACGTCCCCACCCACAGAACCCACTTAGTGCATAGACCGTCATAGACCGGAAAAACTTTCTCTTGACTTCAGTTTCATTTCAGTGCATTGCTTTTCTGCTTTTCTTTTTCTTGTATGTGGGTGAGAAATCCCTCGAGCCAAAGATAAATCGACAGAGCATCGCCAGATTCGTCGTTTGTTGACAGCTTGGAGATCTCTCGTCTTGGACCTTTCGAGGGCTTAAACCTCATCCTCGGTCTTATATTTTTGTTATTTTGGATTACGACGCGTTTCACTGCTGTTCCTCAACCAAGAACCTGTGAAAACTTGGACAGGATGAGCAAGAAGTAAGATCATTGAGGTGGTTAAGAGTGTTGAGCTGGTGAAATCAGGCAAATAATTGTGTCTTGAGCAGCGGACGTTTATGCAGTCTTTGATGATAAAGGATGTTGGAGAATTGCTGGTGCAAACTGTTGGATGTTCATGCATGAAGGCAGATTCAAACCTCTCTGCCATACCACGAAGAACAAGTGTCTCTTTGGGCAGGATAGGGCATCAACAGCAACTACCCCACCTATAGCCCAGGTTATTTTTCACCGCTCTTGTCTGAATCTTGCACTTCGGATCCATCATCTGCAGAAGATATAAGCGGATTAAAGCTAAAGAGTTGCCGCAGTCGTGGAACAGAAGTCGGATCGATTCTGCCTACATTCAATACTCTTACATTGTGTTCCACAGTGTAGATTTTGCCGAAGTTGATTCGTGACGAAATATCAATCTTGACGTTCTTCTCATTTTCAAGTATCAACGGGAAAGGTTCTATGGTCATTTTTTCTTCTCCCGGCAAGAGCTCTACTCCTTTACTTTTGAGATATATGGCAGCATGTTCTTTGGGGTTGACACCTTCTTTGAGAGTCCCTCGTCCACGATACGTATGGATCGGCGAACAAAGACAATGACCTTTTCCAGGCTTTATCACAACAAATCGACGTATTTCGGAATACGCATGCGAGCCCATAATTACTTCACTGAATCGGGACCTTTCCGACCCGTGATTGGAGTTGGGTTGTCGACCAGCAGGCTCTGTCCATAACATCATGAAAACACGTCCCAAGGTAAAAAACTTAGCAGGCTTGTCAATCATCCTATATCCTGTATGAGTTAGCTACATAATGTTCTATCATTCCAGAACTGAGCTTACCAGGATGTAGTACTTCTGAATTTTGATGTGCGACCTCTGGAATTCTAGAAGCCTGAATCTGGGGTTGTGTCAAGCTTGTGGCTGCAAGTTGATTCGTGATACCAGTAGCCCCATGTGTGTCCATGAACGGTGATCCAACCATTGTTGTCGATATGCTTGGTGAATTGACATGAAAGGTGCGTTCGTCAATCCATGCCCCCGCATTGCTGATCATCATAGGATACGTGGGTGCGACCGGTGGTGTTCCATAACTCCCATAAACTGTCGAAGACCCAGACGTCGGCTCGTCGTAATATGGATGTGTGTATGGACTCATCGGTCGAGGGAAAAAGTCATTTGAGGAGTACTGTATCGCCTGCGCTCTGCCGTACGACGCTTGCATGTTGTCAATGTATGGCATTTGTTGCGGAAGTGTCCGAAGTGTCCGAATGGGCCGAGGAGCCGTCGGATACTCGTATGCAGAGTCATCTGTCGCGTGTTAGTTAAGTCTCTCGATGAGATATATTGATCTGTCAAAGGGGATACCATACGCTGGAATGTAAGAGAGGATGTGCGCCTCCCTGTGCGATCAGCAGGATTTCGATTTATGACCACAGGATCCGTCCTTGTTCTCTCCGGTGGCAGACGTATACCATCATGACTATCGGCCAGTCCTGTCCATGGCGAAGATGCCAATTCATTATCTTCATTCCAGCTGGCGGTGTTATCTTGATTAATTGTCCTATCCATTGTTTGCGCTCTCAAGGAGAGTTCGTGGGAGAAGGCTAGGGTCGAGCCGGCGGCGCAAACTCTCGACGATAAAATTTCTGATCTGCTTTTTGGGTAGAGACTACAAGGTAGCTCTTCTCGCTGTATTTTCGTTCATGATGAAGTTTATGGTTTCGAGTTGGAAACATTTCACCCGATCTGGCCTGAAATTGGGCTCCCGACTCATGATTCTCCCGGCACATTCCGTGATCAGGTGACAGGGCTGCTGCTCACGCTGCTTCATGGTATTTACGTGAGGCGTCCAGGGTTGAAAGCATGAAGAAGGCGAAGGAGCATGCTGATAAAAAAAAGTTCGAATTCATTTATCTTCATGAGTTTGTTTTGTGCTTCAATGCCGTCATCCAAATGAATTTATAATGTCAAAAGTTGTCGGAAGCTGCCAACGCAGACTTCCTAGGATCCCTAGCAGAAATACATGCGGCAACCATTCGCCTGTCTTGGCTTGGGTCTTTAGCTTAGATCGAAAAAGCTCGTGGAGCTCCCGTCCGTCCTATTCTCCTCCAAGTCCTCCGAACTATCCCAACTCATCATCACACAAACTCATCAATATCTTCCCCAATGTGCTAGAGTCTCGCTATCATTATCCATGGCTGCACAACAAGCATGTGCTACTTGCTGGCACAGGAACCGTCCGGTGAGGTCTCATAGAATCAATACCGACCTACAACTCGATGTGAAATACTAACAATCCATCAAGTGCGAGGCAGTAGGTGCGGCCCGATGCAAATACTGCACCCTGCATGCTGGGAACAATCTAACTTTCGTCATTTCATCCGGTCCATTCCCAGAAGAAGGTTTGTGCAAACAAAAAGCTACCAAAGCTTAGTATGGGGCTAACGTGGATCAGGAATTCGTCTGAGTATGTTGCTCGGACCGAGTCCAAATCTCGACGCAGAAGATTCGGAAGAAATCGTGTTCTCCGTTATCACTGCCAACAATCAGCGACCTATCTCCACATCGATATACACCGGACAGGCCAATACCCGCAACGCTTTGTTGATGGGTCCACTAAACAGAGGGATGCATGATGAGTTCACTGCCCCTCTAATTGTACAAGCTGGCGCAGTAAACACTGTGGGGGAGGCCCGCATTGCTGGAGGATGGCTACACATGTTCTGCAACGCCCGAATCGTTGAACAAGTGCAAGAGTCACTGGATGGCAAAGCAGTAGACACGGTCCAACAGCTCTGGGTCGAGCCCCAGTTTAGGGCTTTGGCGTTGTCGAGGATAGCGGAGCTTATTTCTGCGGTGATAACGGCAGTCAGAGGTGCACAAGATGTAGCTGAACGGATGCACGCACATGTAGCTGCAGTAATCTTGCGACATGAGATTACAACGTTCATGAAGGCCCTGGTTGCGTACCCAGATCTTGTAAGTCTATATTCCTTCCAGTTTTTCCCTCGAGGTTTTGCTAATCAATACAGGTTCCAATGGCTACCAGCCAGCTAATTTTGGATTGGCTAGCCGCTGTTTCGAATGAGCTGCATGATCTCATCTGCCACGCCTGTGGTGATATCCAGGCGTGGTGGAGTGTTATCTTGAGTTCTCGAAAGGAGTTCAGGGAATACCGTAGAAAGGAAGTGCCAATAACAATGAGATTGACTCTTTCACGGAATAAGAGATCTACCCCTTTTCGAGAGGCTCCACCTCCACCTCCGCCTCTAGCCCCTGGATTTATGGGGCTCCCCCCTCCTTTCAATGGCCGGGATCCACCGGTTGAGTTCCCAACCTCACCACCTCCCACGACGACAATCATCACCCCGTCTGAGTCAGACTGGGATATGCTAGGGAATGGAATCGTTAATCCAAGCTGGTTGTCTATACAGTCAGACTTCGTCCCGCCTTTCTATCCTGGGGACCCATTCCCTATGTCGCCTACAGTCGACGTAGAAATCAACATGAGAGAATTGCGTTCTGATCCTCGCTACAGAAGCCATTGTGCATACGATCACGAGGATGGGATTGATGCCGATCCATCACAGCATCCTTCTGTGGTTGTGGAAGATGACGAGGATCTCTTGGATGACGAGGTTCTCTTTAAGGACTACATCAACTTTCCTGATGATTCTCCCACCCCTTGATGTTTTTTCCTAAACAACCCAGACGATCCGTTTTCTTATGAAGACGGCACTATTTGTCCATTGGCTTTAAACTTAGCCACTCTCTTTTGGATATGACTTACAGAAAAAGAAAAAAAAAATAGATAGGCATTCAACATGTTACGCCCAACGTTTTTGTATAACAACGGCGGGTAAATTATATATAGAGAATACAACATTCCACCAATTTTCTGTCTTATGTTGACTATGGTGATTGATATAGGGTAAGGAGGGAGCTACTACTAAGATGTGGCCGTCGCTTGTTGGTTTGGACGCGCAACCAGGTAGGTAGATGCCGTGAGGACACCTTTCTCCCTCGACCGCTTTCAATATATCGCTACTATATGGTATGTCTACTACGAATGCACTAACCTCACCAGACCCATACCTCGGAGTTGCGACTTTGTGAGTGTTGATACATAAACTTATACTTCACGGTGCTTAAAAGTATATATTCGTGTAGTAGTGAACGAATATTTCTAAAACTACCATTATAAGGTTCCTCCTATACTCTGCCGTGACACCACCTGCGGATGCAGATTTAATGGAAACAGAACCATCTTCCCTCACTTCACCGCAGCACTGGAGGGAGATATTCCGCAATATGATAGGTGGATGGAAAATCAATGTCCTGAGTATCATATATCCACACTATCACATACGCTCTCTCTCTCTCTCTCTCTCTTTGATCCAGCATATCCGCAAATTGGGCGATCTCTTCTCTTCTGTTTTCCACTCCTCGAAATATTATTCGGTAGATTAACACTACCTCCTCTCGTGATCACTCTTACCATGATTATATTTTCCGATCTTCTTCTTTGTATATCTGCTATGCGTATATATACATATATGTTTCATTTCCTATTTGCTTTTTTCTTCCTCTGTCCTCTTTCTCACATCCCCTCCCCTCCCCTCCCCTCTCTCCTTCTCTTGTTCTCCTCGCCCGCTCCGTCGGTCTTCCATATCCATATCCATCTACCACTTCCAAAAACCAAACACATGGGTATAAACCTCCTCTCCCACTTCTACCTCTATCTCTACCTTATATTCACGTCTATATCGATTTCTAATCCCGCTTTTTACCCCTATTATTCTATATTGACAGTAATATATCATCTCATTACCATCACAATAAATGCAATCTATTGACTTTGTTTTCAGATCCATTGTGATTCGGAGTCGACCTGGTCTTTGCGACATATATCCATCTACCTACCTACCTAGCCTCACTTAATTCTTTGCTCGGTTCCACCTCCTTTCTCTCCTCTTTTTCTTTATTTCTTCCCTCATCTGATTTCTATACTTTCCATCCATTTATCCTAGACTTAGTTTAAACCCCCAAACTATCCATCTAACCTGTCCAACTCAAGTGCTCACTTATTTTCACTCCCTTCTCCCTTTTCACCCTTCCCCTCAACGCCCATTCCCCTAATACTACCTACCGTCTATATCCCCGCTCCCCTATCTACCTCGACCCAGTACTCCAACCCCTTCACCTCACCCCCTCACCTTTTCACCTCACCCCCCTTTTTTTTCCTTCCATCCCCCTTTCCCTCCCCCAGCACCTTCATACACCCCACCCCGTATCCCCAACATCCACTCCTCCACCCCCTCCCTCCCACACCACAGCCGAGCAGCATTTCTTAGACTCTAACCATCCATCATACATTCCTTCCTCTCGACCAACGCAACGAAGAACATTATATACAGTATCGAGTGAGATATCGCGCCGTTCACTTCCATCCCTATCCATATCTAGCCTACTTACCTCTATCTCTACTACCCACTTACCAAGATACTCAAAAATGCAAAGTACCTCAACCTCCAAATCCATAGATACAAGACTCGCATACAAGCTATGATACAACCTTTGCTCTCTCAAAAATAACATGTTAATTAATCTTCTGGATTTTAGAACTATCTACGTGTATATAGATATATACAGTATACGGTAAACGTAAAGGTATCAACTCTCTCCTCTCATCATCTCATATTCGTGATATGATTCCCATCATCATCTTCTCGTTTCAGTTCAGTATAAAGACTTGTATATCAAATGATCATTCCGGACTCCCTATTACAGACCGAACACCATATACCCCGTAGCCCTTCTTCCCTTCTCAGCCTCCTACCCCGCTGTTCTACCCCATAGCTTGCCCTCTTCTCCCTCGCTCGCCTCTTATCTCTCCCCTTCCCCCTTCCCTTTCATAAATCCGCGCCACCCCACTACAACAACCCCCAAACCCCCCCAACCAATCCCCCCACCAGCAGCGCTCCCCTCCCCGCCCCCTCCCTCACCCCCGCATTTTTCTTCCCCGTCGCACTCGCCCCCGCACTCGCAGTAGCCGCCGTCCCACTCCCCACACTCTCCACCCTCGTCACCGTCCCCACACTCGCACTCAGCGTACTCTCCGCCCTCGTCGTCCCCTGCACCGTCGTCCCCGGCACCGTCGTAGTCCAGGTACTCTCCCCCTCGCTCGTACTCGTCGTCCCCCCACTACTAACCGTCTGCACCACCCCCGTCGTCAACGTACTCACACCCCCACTCGCCGTCGTCCCCTGCACCGTCGTCCCCAGCACCGTACTCGCGCTATAAGTCGTCGTATACGTAACCGTGACTCCGCCCAGCGCACTCGCCGGGATAGCGCTCCCGACCCCCGAAGCCGTGTACTGGCTCGGAATCGGCAACGTCGCGGTATTAGGCGCAGAGCCCGGGTCCGCACTATAGATATTTCCTGTTGTGCCATCCGCTTTGGTGAAATTCCCCGACGCGAGATCGGCGTGCGCCCCGGAGGAGGATGTATACGAGCCCCCAACAAGAGTGCCGTAGCTGTTGTCCGGGAGGAAGTAGTTGGTGGTGAATTGGTCGTAGCAGAAGGGGAGGTTGAGGTTGTGCATAGTGAGGCAGGCGAGGGAGGAGATGCAGCAGAGGGAGGCGGAGGCGCGGGGGTTGAGAGAGCTGGGGAAGGAGGTACGTTTGCGGGAGGTGAAGGTCGGGAGGTTGGAGAGGATGATGTCTTCGTACAGGTGCGTGAAGTCCGGGTCGCCGATTTCAGGCGTGTTGGAATTGCTGGCGCCGCTGGGTGAACAGAGGGTATATCCTTGTTGGCATCCGCCGCTGGCTGAAAGGGAGGATGGGGATGCTGCTGCCAAGGATGCGAGCAGCGCGATTGAGAATTGGTAGTGCATTGTTGCGGTGGAGTGATTGATTGTGTATTAGATGTATGTATGTGTATGCGACTTGCAGGTTGGTTTTATGTTGGAAAAGCGAATGGAAGGTGAGTGAGTTGGTGGAATAGAACAGGACTGGCTGGTCAAATGTAGATCCGAGAATTGTAAGAACAGGATATATCCTAGACAGCGATCAAACAATCATAGAATGAATATAGACAGGGTAAGTTAGGTAAGTAGAGTGAATGATAGGTCGGTAGGTGAGTTGGAATAGTAGCGACAGTGAGTTGAAGTTGAGTTGGGATGCGATAAAAGAACGAACGACTGATTCTCTTCTTTTCCTATGTCGCAGTAACGAAGTATTCTCCCCGTGGATATACAGCCGACAGTGCAAAAGATTGAAAATCCTCCCAAGGAGAGAAAATGAGGAATCAGCAAGTTTTAAGAGAAATTTCTTGCTTGTGATTGCTTACGAGTAAGGAAAACGGACAAGAAGAAGAGAAAAACACTTGGCACCACCATCATTATCTACACCTACACCCACCAACACCCACTTTGAGCCCTCTTGTTGGTGGAGGATAACCAAATTTAGGGTGCACCACCTTTCCTGTGCACCATCAGCCATGCGGGCAGTTGATAATTCTGGGGAATGAGACATTTTAGTAAAATGCTTGTTTAATTCCATTATATCATTGGACAGCCACTTTCCTCCACTTAATCTGCGCCTGCTAATGCTCGAATACGAGTGGTTGGCCATAAACACCCTCAGGGAAATAGATCACTTCGGAAATAGCTTTTTGCTTCTTCTGTGCCTTGCATCTCGCATAAGTTGTCATAATACGGAGTACGTACAGTCGGGTGATCTGATTCGATCGATGGAGAAATGTCATCTGAATGAAAGGAAAGTAGAAAGCCGTAGCCGGTTGGTTAGAGATGGTCGGTCGGCCCTTTAACCTTACAGTAAAAATGTGCCGGATTACTCGAGGGTTGGAGAGCTAATTGTAGGGTCTGTTGGGTTGATTTTTAGTAACAAACGTCGAGAGATCTTCATATTCATTCGCACCAAATCTCTAATCCCCTATCCACCGTCATAGAGGAATACAAAATAAACCCCTCACGTCCGTTCGCACACCGTTCCACCGAACCATTCTTCCGAACCATTCTTCTGTGCACCGGCTTATCCGCTCGAGTCTGTGTGAAGAAACTTACAGTAGAGTTTATGCATCCTTCCAAGGCTTGGTCAAGGCACAGTGTTGACGTACAACTCATTTGGTCACTCAGGCAGGTCAGAAGGATGAATTTTCTAGCAAAGCAGAGCAGGACAGATCTGGGCGGAGTCGGAGTTGCTTGCGTTGTTTCACTCGCTGTCAATGATTCGAGCACGAAAGGGAGAGGGGAAGAGAAAAAAAAAAGATCAGATGATCAAGCATAAATACTAATAAGTGCAAAGCTTGAATTTTTTATCGTGCAGTAGTAGCAGCAATTGGTTAGTTAACATTTGTGCAGTAGTTTGTTTGTTCATGACTTATGCTGTCCCCTTGATAATTTCCCACCTGTAGCTAAGTTAACGAAAGAGAATCAATATGAGAAAGAAAATTTTGCGTGTAGGAATCAAATGATCTTCAAGGTCTAGCTAGAAGTTATCGATCTGGTGAGACGGTCGATAAATGAATGATTTTGAGTCCCGGCCGAATTGAGTCGAGAACATTGATCGATGGATCGCCATTACTTATCGTATCAACAAATGCCGATAGTTGATCTCCTGTCGAGCGTAGTATTTGAGTTTAAAGTTCCGTTCCTTGATTCCACTGTATGAAGATCTCCATCGATGTGGAGATTACATTAAGCTTAAGAAAGCCGTCTGGATGGCTTCTGGATGGCTTCTGGATGGAGAATATTTTTAAGCTTAACAGAGCTTCCTGAATAGAGGCCAAAGATCTTTAATCAACAATAAACCAGAGAGGTAAAAAGCGTGGGTATACATAAGTCTCATCTATCTATTTATTCTTTATAATGCATCTCATTCGTTGATCTTGATCATTCGTGCATGCGTGCGTTTCATTCCTTCATCCATACATCCCTCCATCCATCCTCACCCCCCTACCCCTTCCTATCCTTATCCGCAACCCAAGAGCCAATTCTCCGCGCCTCCCCATCTCGAGGTCGAAGTTCCTAGATCCATCCAATTGCATTGGCTCATATCCCATTTCATCCCCAGCCCTCACCTGCTTCCAACCCCTATTTATCCCTACGTATCTCTGCAGCAGCATTTAAATCCTCTACTTCTGTCCTCCAGAGAAGAACCACGAACTCCTCTTGTTTGTAGTCCCGCTCGAACTTCCACTACCGGCCTCATTCTGCAAGCTAGAAATAATAGGAATTTGACCACCTTCCATCCCCCCACCTCCTCTCAACGGTTTGGCAATTCTGCTCCCTGCTCCACCGAAGCTAAATGCGCTTGTTGGGGACCCTAATCCCCTCGTGCTGCCTTGTTTGGCTGCTTCGAGACGTTCTTTCACAGCTGTAAGTTGAGCTTCGAATCTATTTTTGTGTTAGTAAGTATGATCAAGGGTCAAGGGGGAAAGTATATTCTCACCTGTGATTTGCAGCGGTTAACTTCTCCTGGCTATCCTGCAACAAACTCTCCAAGCTTTGAATTCTCTCATTTCTTGCAATTAGCTTCCTCTCAGCAATGGCAACCTCCTTCTTCAAGCTGCCATTCTGCTCAACCAATTGCCTCTGAACATGAGTAAGTTGTTCAAGATTCCTCTCGAGGAATGCCATTTTCTTTTGCTGAGCTCTGTTATTTGACGAACGGAGAACATTGTTGTATTGCTCTCTGGTCTCATCCAAAGAAATCTCAAGCTCTACAACACGCTCGCAGCGGTTTTGTAGATCGCGCATAAGACTCTTCTTCATGACGTCGAATTCTGCGATTTGTTGTTGAACCGTCTTACCGCTCGCCGAGCCAGTTGCTGTGCCATTTGCTGCACCGCCAACCTTCACACGTTGTTGAAGATCCTCGTTCACAGCCTTGAATTTTTCAATTTCGGCCGCTTTTTGAGCAACTTCCTTCTTGAGATCTTCAACCAATTCCGCCTTAACATCTCGGTTATTCGAATAGGCCTTCTCAAGACGCTCCTTGATTTCAGCGACATCTGACTCGCCCAAATTGCGTTCCAGAAGTTCCTCATATTCTTGCTCAAGCGCTTGAAGACGCTGTTCTAATTCCTCCCTGCGCTTGGTGTTGGCATCATTCGATACTGATCCGAACATGGAGAGCTCTGCTTGTCGAACAATGCCTTGGGTCTCGATCAACTTCTCCTTGATGGCTTGGAACTCATCCGGAGGAATGGCCTCCCCTGCCGCGCTTTGTTCGTGGAGACTGTCGATATGTGCGATGACTTTCTTGATGCTTGCCTCGTTCTCACTGAAAACATCCCCACCAAGATCAAAGCCAGCCATCATCTGGGCCATTTTCTCGGCCTTCTTCTTCTCTTTTTCATCCAAAGCAGCACTCGACTCCTTAGCGTTCATTCTAACATTAAGTAATTGTTCCTTAAGATCGTCAAGCTCGGCAGTGAGTTCAGAATTCGCCTCTTTCAGACTGTCCATAGTAATTTGAGCTTCCTTGCTCTCGAACGTTAACCGTTCGAGCTGCATTCTGAATTCATTGGCTTCACCGGTAAGCCTTTCATTATCCTTATTGGTCTTGGTATCTCGTTCCTTGAGGTAGGTGAGCTCCTCTTTAGTATCACGCAATGTCTTTTCAACTGCAGCAATCTGTGTCTCCTTTTCAGAGATTTGATCTTGAAGCTCATTCTCACGCCGTAAGAATTCCTCCCGCTCATCTTTGTCTATTGGTAGACCCGGAGTAGCTGAACGTTCCGTTAGTGGGGTCTCGGCCCGGCTCTCTGTAAGACGGGAGGGAGTAGACGGTCGTGGTGCCCGGGCAGCATCTGCTTTTGTTCCACTGACACCCGCAAGTGGGGGTGCCCATTGCTCTTTCGGCACTGCTTGTCCAGCACGCCACTGATGAACTTCGCCCTCCAGGGAAGAAACGTATGTCTCGAACGTGGTGACTTGTGATTGTGCTTTTCGTAGTAGTGCTTTGAGTTCTGCTGGACTGAGTTCTGCGTTGACCTTGGCTTTGTTCTTGATTGCCTTCGCTCGCATACCAAATCTCAAGGTACCAAGAGTTTCTTCGGCATTGTAACTACTTGGAGAGCAGTTGATAATCAAAGTCGTCCTACTGTTTCCTCCCAAACTCTCTTGTAAAATACGGGTGAGTTTCGAGTCTCGGTAAGGAATGTGCGAAGATTTGCCGTCCGTCAGGTTATTGATGACCATACCAAGAGCACTCAAACTCTTGTTGATCTTTTTGGCTTCCTCCAGAGTTTGCCCACTAGCACCAGTCTTGCCTACCTTCTCACTACCAGCCAAATCGACCAAAAATAGTTGACCGCTCTTTGCGGATCCTGTTTCGACATTCTTTTGTGTAATGGTGATAACGAATATCGAGTGCGATCTCGAGGACTCTGCGTTCATGTTGGTTGACGATACAGCTCTTGCATCTCCACCCCGCTTCATGACTTCGTAAACTTCTTGGACGCTTGAAACGTAAACTTCTAACAAACCCTTAACGTAAACCCCTCTATTTTTCTCTTCATGAACCGGCAGATTATCGTTCTGGGGCTGTAGTAGATCTCGAATGCGCTCCATATAAATTTCCATATAACTAACCCTCACGGTATATTCGATCGTGCCGGGACTGGATAAGATACTTGCGAATATTTGCTCCACGATTCGGGGAATCACACCCCGCCCTTCGTCGTTGTCGAGGTTCGTCCCCATCATGGTATAAGACTTTCCCGCACCGGTCTGACCATATGCAAAGACCGTACCATTATAACCGTTAAGAATATCGTCCACCGTGGGCTTGATAGAGAAGTCAAATACATCTTTTTGGCCAGAGCTCATATCAAAGACTCGATCGAAAGTAAAAGATCCCGAGGCACCATTTGACTACATCTGCGGGTCAGTATCTGGGGTCATGCTGCATACCGTTGTACAGGACACCTACATCAATAGCGCAGGTATCGTCGGCCTCGAACCTAACGACGGGCAGTCCACCTTGCTCATTCTCGATGCGATTTTGCGGCCTAAACCGCGCAACAACCTTGATGGAGTTCGACATGATCGCCAGATGGTCGTTATCCCGGAACGATCATAAGTACAAGAGCCGAACTCAAGAGCGACACCTTTTCACGACGCTTAAGGACAGTGGGTGACCAATATTTTGGGTAACGAAGGCTTTTTGTGCTTTAGGTTGATAAGGGGACGTTGTTGACACAGGGCGCGCTAATTTAATTCGCGTACATAACCTTAGAACTAGAACTGCCGTAGAATTCGTACCAAGGCCCGATGCAATAATATCGGAGAAATTTGTCAATGCAATGCAGTGAAGTGTGCGACGCTCGATAATTCTGGCAAGACAAGGGGAATGCTTGCTTGTATGTATATGGTAGGTATTATATGTTTGGGATGATGAGCTGTTACTACTATCGAGTAGGCATTACGGAAGTACTGGGAGAAAAAGTACCAGAGATGGGATATAAGTTTCTGAAGGCCATTCATTGGCGAGATTCCTCAACCCCCCAATAAGAATATAGAATCATGTAAACCATGAGTAAATCTGTCTCTGACTGTAAAGAACAAATATTGCGGCTATGCTTTCCCTAGTTCTCTTCCAAAAATTCACCAACTTGTAAAAGATAACTCCCTGACAGCATGCTGTTGATTCAACGCCCGAACCCCGCTATCCCGATACCAAAGAGGTCGTAATGTAATAATGTGTGATGCTAGATGCACTGTGTTTTCCCCTTCCACTTATCCACGTATGAATACTCCCCCTAAAATATCCTGATGGCTCTCATTGCTCGACTTTTAGTTATCCTCCCAACTCTTCTCCACTGTTTCCCTAACACGTTTCGTGTACTCTCGTCTGTTGTCTTTGTAGAGGTTGGAAGCTTCGACATTTGCGGGAGAGCCGGTATTCGGATCGTTGAGAAGACTGGTCAAAAGTTAGCATACCGAATGTAGACACGGGTATTCCCACGATCGCTGATGTACCTCTGAATACTCGTCAGAACTGCAGCAACATCATATGTCGGACTCCATCTGTTCTGCAGGATATCCAAACACAGCTCTCCGGTAGCATAAACATTAGGATGAAACATTTCACTGATGAATTTGACTGCCGGCGGTTTGTTTGGGTATTGTTCGTCGAATGTCATAACCAGTCGGAAAGTACCATCTTCGAAGGGGGTATCGGCAGGACCAATAATAACGGCGTTCCTGGATGGGAGCTCGTCAGCACAAGGTTTTCAACTGTTGTTGCATGGAATGCGTAGAATAACTAACCAGAGCATAACATTATCCGCCACAGGAGAAGCAGAGACACCAGCTGGAGGATCTGTCTGCATGCGCTGAAACAGTTTGTTAGTATTGCTATACCAATCATAATCCTATACCCCTCCATTCATGGAACGGGCCATTGCCACCAACCTTGAAATCGCGCATGAGACGACGACGAGCTGCTGTAGACATGATGGTCGAGTGTTTGAAGCTTTGGAGATGGGTATTCGGTATACAGGATTAGCTGAGGTAAGAGGTATTGATGATCAAGAAGGGTCGTGTGCGATGGAAGATTTTGGAGTAGTCCAGAATTAGGTGGATTTGATTTGATGTGGTTGATCGGAAGGTTTCAAAATGTAGTGCTCAAGTTGGTCAGAATCCGGCAGCGGAGGATTATGTGGATTTCCGATATGATAAGAGAGGAGTAATCAAGTAAACACGAGCCGTGAATCTTCCAAATAGCAGTGACAATGTTATAAAACGACCCTGATTCGAAAAAGCACAAGTCAAGAGACAAGAGACAAAAGACAATAATACTCCGACTGTTTTCATTAACCCTTCTTTTGCTTCGTTCTCTTTCTCTTCTCAAAGCGCAACTTCATTCATGCATCGGATGCCCGCCACACCACATGCTCACCAGCAGGGATTATAAATCTCTCACGTGCTCGGGGATCTTGATGGAAGCGCTAAGCTTGAAATAGGATTAGTTGCCCGCCTTTCCGTGGCTTTCTTCTGGTCCATGGCCCAAGCTCACGGAATATATTTTCTGGGGTGGGAGGGTGGCAGTGGCTGATGGAATGCTTTCCGTTGTTAACCGCGGTCCCCGAGTTTGACATGCCGGATTGAACTTGAACTCTTCCACTTGCAATCAAATTGCACCACCACTTCTTTCATTTTCACAACACAGTTTTCCTCCTTCTCTGCTTGTCTTCTACATTTGCATAATACCCCATCATGTTTTCTCATTCTGCTAGGTCATCAATCAAGAACTTGAGGATGTCAAGTCCTGCGTCCCGGTTAGCCCAAGTTCAGAGGCAATTCAGTGCCACAACCTCGGCCAGAAAAGAGATTCAGGATGCTTACATTTTGAGCGCATCAAGAACCCCAACTGCAAAGGTGGGCAAGCTTTCCATCCTATTATTTGTACGATTCTAACAATTGAAATAGTTCAATGGATCCTTCCTCACCGTTTCTGCCCCTCAGTTGGGTGCTGTGGCGATCAAATCTGCCCTCGACAAGTCAAAAGTCCCAGTTTCGAAAATCACCGACGTTTATATGGGCAATGTTTTACAAGGAAATGTAGGGCAGGCTCCTACTAGACAAGCTTCAATATTTGCCGGTTTACCACCATCAGTCGAGGCTGTTACCATCAACAAAGTATGCGCTTCCGGAATGAAAGCAGTTATCTTTGCTGCACAGAACATTCAGCTCGGGTTGGCAGAGGCACAAATAGCAGGAGGAATGGAAAACATGTCAAGAGTACCATACTATCTTCCCCGAGCTAGCGGATTGCCAGTTTTCGGAAATGTGCAAGCGGAGGATGGGCTCATTAAGGATGGACTGTGGGATGTTTACAACCAATTTCACATGGGAGTCTGCGCGGAAACTACAGCAAAGAAGTACGAAATCACACGAGAACAACAAGACGAATACGCTATTCGATCATACAAGCGAGCACAAGAAGCGTGGAAGACTGGAGCTTTCAAGGATGAGATTGCCCCAGTAACTGTGAAGACTCGCAAAGGAGAAACCATCATTGACACAGATGAGGGGTATATGGATATTAAACCTGAAAAGGTTCCTACCTTGAAGCCAGCATTCGTGAGAGATGGTACTGGAACGGTTACCGCTGCGAATGCTTCAACATTCAACGATGGTGCTAGTGCTTTGGTACTAGGAAATAAGGCAATTGCGCAAGAATACGGTGCTGGTTCGAGAGTATTAGCCCGTATCTGTGGCTCAGCGGACGCTGCGATAGATCCTGTCGACTTCCCAGTTGCGCCAGCGAAAGCAGTTCCAATTGCTTTAGAAAGAGCAGGGATTAAGAAAGAGGACGTAGCAATCTGGGAGTTTAATGAGGCTTTTGCAGCAGTAATCAAGGCAAATGAAAAGGTATGTCTTTGACCATGCATTTTATCAATCAAAATACTAACAAGATTTCTAGATTCTTGGACTGGAAAACGCAAACGTGAATCCTCTTGGTGGTGCTATTGCGTTGGGTCATGCTCTAGGAAGCTCGGGATCTCGAATTCTGACCACATTATTACATCAATTGAAGGTCGGGGAGTATGGTGTAGCAGCCATTTGCAATGGCGGAGGAGCGGCGACTGCAATTGTTGTGCAGAGGATCGATAGCGTATAATTATGACTTTTGAGATTTTGGGGACCGGTATTGATATCTTCAATGCCCCCATAGCTTATGTAAAGAGGCAGGATGGTAGTTAGTCGAAAATGAAAGGCAAACAATCAAATTAAGAATTAGCATTTACTTCTATCACATGGACCTTGAATTCCCATCTCGGTCAAGAAAGGTGGATAACGATACCCTCGTTAGACAAGGGGGGCATTTTCACATGCAAACGAACCGAGATTCTCAGACGATGTGACATCATCCCCGCCTTGACATTTTCCAGACTCATGACATCTAGTCAACAAACAAAAGCTTCCCAAAACTCAAGACTCGCGGTATATCAAACAATATTTTCTTCCAACAATTAGCTTTGGTTTGCGCAGTTAGAGATCAATCGCGCATATATTCGCATACTATACAAGTCCGCAAAGATGGACAATCCAAGTACGTCCCTCCCAGCCTCAGCAGCAGTCCATTTCACATAAACCTCTCTCATCCCTCATCCGTCCTCACAGCTCATCTTTAAATCCCCTCCCGCAACCCTTCCTCCAGCTAACACCCTCCCAGAACTTCAAATCCCCCCTATAATCCACGCTCTAACCGAAGGTTCACCCGCTCTTCAACACCAAACCCTCGACACCTATTTCACGCCCGACGCATCATTTTCGCACCCGCTATGCGCCGTCCCATCTTTCTCTCACCTTCATGTGCCGTTTGTCGGGGATATAAATTCGAGATGGGTTCTTTGGATGGTGTATCGTTGGTATAAGATTCTTAGTCCGAGGATTGTTTTGGAGGTAGATTGTTCGGGTATGGTTTTCTCACTCCTTACTTTCGTTTTCATTTAGACCTACGGATATAGTTTCTACTTTCTTGGATCATGGTTTATATAAGTGCGTTTTATCTATACTACTCATCAACTAACGCCCCCGCAGAATTCAACCCCGAATCCGCCCTCCTCTTCCTCCGCATCCGCCAAATCTTCTCCCTCTTCCTCCTCCCCTTCTACGCGCCCACGGTCCATCTAACCACGGTCCTTACCCTCGTCCCCGCTCCCGCAGAAAGCGAATTCACCGGGCTAGCCAAGCGCAAGTATTTAATCCAGCGACAAGAAGATTTCTACCAGTCGAACGAAGTGGTGAAGTTTTTCTGGCCGGGGGGGACGAAGGTGGTGAGTCTGTTTAGATGGGTTGCGACGGTGGTTTGTATTTTTGGGGCGGTGGTGCTGGCGCCGGTTACGTGGGTTGAGCAGTGGTGGTTTGAGAGGGTGGAGGGGAGGAAGAGAGGGGAGATGGGCCCGGGGAAGGAGGCGGATGGGTGGGGGTATGCGGGGAAGAGGTTGGTTAATGGGGAGGGGAAGGGGTTGGAGGGGTAGTGGGGAGGTGCTTGTGTGGAGGGATAGGAAGGAGAGGGAGTTGATTAATTGGGTTGTAGGAGGGATTTCAAGTGGGAAATTGATACGAATGTTAATACCGTCGACTGAGCAGGTCGATAAAAGTTGAATGCCAAAATAGTCTCTATACAAGGGGACACGTGAGAGGAGTACTACTGTGTACTGTACAGTACATATCCCAAAAGTAATTCCCATTCATGCTTAAAATCAAAACCCGCTTCATTTTCCCAAATAAATCGAAATACCTACCATCCATCAAGAACTCACCTACTCCCATTTCCTAAAGCACTGTTTCCGTCCCATCATATTCCCAATCCGGGAATTTACGATTGCTGACAACCCAAATACAGTAGCCGCGCCGCCAACGCGGTGTCACGATAACCCGCGTCCTCCCATCCCCATCACAACTTCACCCAATCCAGTAGACCGCGTTATGGCAGAAAAATACACAGTGATTGGATGAGATGTACGAATCGAGACTTCGACATCTTTTCCAATTACCCTTTTGGTTTTTAATGCTAGGTGGATTGCACGACTGCTCGTTGCCGTGTAACACTAAACGATACCGACTTCACTGTGCCTCTCCCTCGCATCTGAGGAAATCATGCGGCTTGCTGTTCTAAGGGTGAGGATATACATGTATATATACGAGAGGGAAGTACTGTATGTATTCTTGAGTATTTGGGACATTACGCGTTACGGTTGGGAATGAGGGGTGATGAGGTTTGGAGGTTTCATGGCTTTTCTTCCTGCTTTTGAAGTTCTTCTCCTTCTTGCCTCTGCGGTTGGATCTGGGAAAGATAGCTAGCTGCGGAATAGATGTGATGGCGTATGTACATTTCTTTCACACATCCATCCCACTCTATCCCGAACCCCGAGATGTCAAGCAAGCCGGCTTACCTCCATACCTCCACAAACCGCACGGCGCACATCCTACACGCTCCCTCTTCTCCACCAACCGCACAAGTCCCTTCATCTGAAGTTCCTGCAACCTTCCCGTCCCGCAGGATCTGATCCCAACATGGATATTCCCCGAATGCTTGTCTTTAATCCGGCGTGTGGTGGAGTGTATGCTGTGGTACCGCCGATACCACCTTTACCTACCCACGCATCCACCTCCAGTTCCATCCCACTATAGCTAGGATTTCCACTCATTTTTTAAATGGAGGCTCGTTTCCTGGCCCCCAGATCTGCGGCAATCCCGCGCTTGGGAGATGCCGCGTCTTCAGATGGATGGATGGATTATATATCCTTGCTGCTCTGGCCTGCTTGAAAGCTTTTAACTTAGTTGTTGTGTTTTATTTTTTTCTTTCCCTCTGTGCTGCGAGAAGGAAGGGAAGAAAGTCGTCTCTCTTAATACAACCTCCTCCTTGCATCACCACGCATTCTATCCCTAATGCAATAATCCATCCATCCATCCATACACCCGATTCTTGAGGCGCAAGGAAACAAAAGCAAAAATGCTCTACCCCAACGCCCTCACAGCAATCATCGTTTGCGTTACTTTCGCTATAATATCCGGTGTGGCCGTCAGTTTGAGAACCTATGCGCATAGGGTTTTACTGGGGAATTCGTTAAGGGCGGATGATTGGTGCATTGTTGCTGGGCAGGTGGGTTTTTATTTGGATTTTTTTTTGGATGAAGGGGGGTTTGGAGGGGATGGGAGGAGGAAGGGGGAACTGATTGCTAATATCTGTGATCGGAACAGGTGATAGCAATGGCTATTTGTATAATGGGAATATACGGTGCTTGTAAAGTGGGGTTTGGATGGCCGTTGGAAGAGGTGGCGAGATTTGGTGTGCAGGAGGATTTTGGGAAGGTGGGTGTGATGTTTTGATATTTCGTCACGGTTCATGCAATATGTGTGGTGTTGGGTTTTTGTATTGATGAGTCTGTGGTCTGGGTTTTTGTCTTTGCTTGGGTTGCGGGAATAGAGCCTCTGGGTTGCTGTTCTCCAGGACTCTTGTTTTTCCTTCTCACCTCTATCTTCCTTCTCACTTTTATCTTCCTTCTCTCCTCTTCTCCCCCACTCATCCACCTCCTATCCCTCCAACCCCCACGTCTTCCCTTCCCTCTTCAACCCAAACTCCCCCTCCCATTTACCCAAAAATTCAAGAATCGCATTCACACACTCAACTAACACACAAACAAACAGATGATCCTAGCAAGTCACGTCCTATGGGCTAGCTCCGTCTCAATGGTTAGAATCGGTCTGTTATTTTACTACCGGAGATTATTCGTCACGAAAACATTCAGACTCGCGGATACGTGCATGATTGTTCTTTCTACTTTGTGGTTTTTGGTTGTTGCGCTTGTGAGTTCTCTCCTCCCTCTCCCCTCTTTCTCCCTCTCCCTGCTCATCCCCCTCCCCCTTTTCCCCCTTCCCACTAACCCCCCCTAGATAACAACCCTCTCCTTCTCCTGGAACATCTCCCTAGGCACCGAGCAATACAGCATCAACTTCTTCGGGTACCTAATCGCCGTCACAACCCTGAATATCGCGCTCGATATCGCGACGCTCGCGCTCCCGGCTTTTGTCATTCGCTCGTTGAGGTTGAGTAGGAGGAAAAAGGCGTGGGTGTTGGGGATTTTTGCGTTGGGGGGGTTGTAAGTTTTTTTTTTGTTTTTTTTTGGTTGGACTTGAGATGGGGAGAAGGGAAGGAGTAGTGGAATGGAGGGGAGGGGGGGGCGGAGGGGAAGCTAGGTGATTAGGGAGAATTGCTGGCTAATTTGTGATGCGATGACTAGTTGCGTTGTTGCTTCCGGCGTGAGATTATATTATATCGCGGCGTACTACCAAGTCAAGCACCCGAGTCCGGAAATTGCAGGTAGGTTCCTTCCTCTCCCCCTCTTATTCCCTCATTTTATCCTACCCTAGTCCTCCACCCCTTCATCTCTTCCTTGGTCCCTTCTTATTCCTCCTTCTTCCCCTCTTTCATGTTTCACCTCTTCTCCCCTCCTATTTCCTCTACCCTCCACTTCACCTACCAACTAACTCACACCCTCCCCGCAACAGAATCAGCAATCTTCCACTCTTTTCTCTGGGCAATCATCGAGCCTTGTGCATCGATCCTGGCGGCGAGTCTGCCTACTTACTCGCCGGTTGTGAGGAAGGTATGTTCGTCCAGTTGGGGCAGGTGGTTGGGACTGGGGTTGTTTAGTACGAGGAGGAGTACGGGGATGGGGGGAGGGGTGGAAAGGAGTGCGGAGAGGAAGGGCTGGAGGGAGTTGGATAATAGGGGTGGGAATATGGATGGGTTAAAGGGGGTGAAGGAGGGGAGTACAGAGGTGCATGAAATAGATGTTATTGGGAAGCCGGATTGTGCGTTTGGGGTTTAGCAGAAGTAGTAGAAGGGGGTATACCAATAAAAGTAATGTTTTTTCATGAAGACATCGAACTCACACTCAGGTTTTGTTTGGGCTCTGTTTTATTAACGGCAGGGCATGCATGGGATGATCTTATCTGATCTGATCTGGTCTTGCTTGTGCCCGGATCATGAGTTATGATCATTGTACTACTGAAGGGAATGAATGAATGAATGCGTTTTAGGGGTTTGACTTGGTGGATAGGATGTGTGATGATTTGGGGTGGGGAGAGGGGCTGGGGATGTAAGTTGGAGTGGGGATCAGGTGGTGTTGAATTTGGGTTAACAGTGTGGTTGTTGCACTGTGCTGGGCTTGGAATAAAGGAAGATATCCGAGTACTTTGTTTGGCTTTGGCGGGTGGGTGATTGTTCAGATAGAAGATTGTTCAGATGCGCCCTGAGGGGGGGTATTGCGGATTGTAATGGGGACGTAGTGGATTGAGTGAGTGAGTGCTTCTATATCAAGCTACTTCCTCGTGTAGGGTAAGTACAGTATTGTATATATAAATCCAGAGCCAATGAATGCTAGGAGAGTAGTGCGGACAACAGCGAAGTAAGTAATCTGTTCAATTGAGAAGAAAGTAGGACAAATGGTATTACATAGTGTGATGATGTAGTAATGAGGGTGTTGAGATATCAAGCTAGTTCATCATATCGAGAGGTCATACTAGAAGTATTGTAAGTATAGTGATATGGAGAATGCGGGTTAAACGGTTCATATATATAGGGAAATGGGAAATGGTATGGTGTGGTGTGGTGTGGTATATCAAGCTGGCTCTTTGTGTATTTTGTGTATTTGTTGTTTGTGTTTATCGAAAGGTTCTAGCAGTCATACAGTAAATATGGAGAAATTGGGGGAGGATAAATAAATGTATTATTCTGGAGAGGAATGTAAATCAACGGCGATTCGAGAAATGAGATGTATGCAGGGCACATATAGTATTAGTATGTTTGCTATGCTAGGTGTCGAGGTGCAAGATACTTCGTAGACTAGATATGTAAGATTACCATAATAATCACTCTCAACAGTGGTATCTCCTTTCAGTTTATAGTGGATATGCTATGTTAAATATCGAGTGTTGGGCTGCAGAAGCAGCAACACCTGAGAGATCATTTCCCTAGGAGTATGCGAGTATCCTTAGAGTCCAGGTCTACCGGAAGCATTGTAGAGGAGACCGCACTATTGAGCTTTCTGAAAATCATGAATAAAATCTTCTTGAACAGATATAATTTCCGGAACACTCCCGATCTGCACTGCCGCAAGGTTGGGTCGGAACCACAAATCTAGATATGTGTCTGGCGCTCGTGGGGTCAGAAGTGCCCAAGTCATCAGATCCCTAAACTGCGTAACGTAGCTATCGAGCGCACGGCGGCCTCGTTCATCAACAACATCTTCTTTCTTATACACGATAACCACCTTCTCAATTTTCGTGGTCCCGACAAAGTAGTCACTGAGGAATGTCCCAATGCAACTCTTGGTCCGTGCTTGACCATTGAACATCCCGTCGTCCACGCTCACGTAATTGTAATCGACAGCAATATACCGCAATGCGCACTGCCGCACGATGGTCCATCGATCGAAATGATGGTCCTTTATAGGCAGCTCTCTAGATGTCGCGAGGTAGAGTTTCGCCCGCGGATCGTCTCGGATCCAAAGTATGTCGTTTGCGCGGTCCAGACAAAGCGGCTGCTTCATCACCTTCACATGTGCATAACGCTGTACTACCGTTTGGCGCGCTTCGTAGTTGACGTGGAGAAGCGGGTTTGGAAGACTGCTGCAGGTTAGTTTGTGGATTAGGCACCTGATTATGCGACGGAACACCCAATCTCTCTCGAAACGCCCCTCGTTACGCCCCTCGTTGTTCTTCCAACGGGTAACTTTGGTCTTGAGAGTGATTACTCGTCCACGAGGAAGAGAGGCATAGTTCCAGATTTTCAGACGGATCTCTGTAGGGAGATCGGGGAAGCGGGGGAAGAGCGGTTTGGAGACTTGGTTGTTCTTCTTCTTGCGGTTCCTACGACGCTTGGGCCTGAGCTGGAGAGTTGCTAAATCCATAATACTGGATGGGGAGTTCATTGCGAGTGATTTGGTGCTGGTGAAAAGTTCCCAAGGATAAGAAAGGTGTCGAACAATAAAATGGCGAGATATGAGGATTGCTGTGGTCAAATGTAGAAATAGTCATGGAATTGTTCACAGATAGGATATGACTTGGCTATTTTGAACATCGCTGTAACTATACAGTGATGAGTCTCTTTGTTAGAGCATGTCTTCTGTCAAACGAGGGTAGCTTAAGACTTGAGTACGCATACCAGGATAGTGAAAGCAAAATCTTCTCCGGCGCAAAAATAATAGGCCGAACACAACACCTAAAGGATGTTTGGGTAATGAAAATATTGTGATGGTGGAGATTTTTGGGACATGATTCATGTGACTGCAGCGCTCAACTAAAATGCTTTGTTCCAAATCGACCTGTTTTTTTCTGCCATGGAGAGAAAACCTGTTGTCCAACTTCCGAGAAACTTCAGAAGGAATACATTTAACACTTTCACCTCAACTTATATCAGCTAATCTGAACTCAACTCACACCATCTCAAATCATCTCGACTCACCTCGACTCACATCAACCCACCCCCAACTCATCTTTAAATCATGCATGCGTCTCGGGATTTTTCGAAGAACCCAGCAGAGAAAGACTCCCCTTTCGACATTTTCTATGTGTCTCGTGACAAAGCGAATACCTCAAGCGTCTCTTGATACTCGACGTGTCTTCAGGCGCTGGCCGATTGCCCAATCTCGAGAGTGCGGATCACGGTGTAACCGACGAGTCGTTGCTTCTTTCAAGGCAAGCTCTTACAAGTGATCACTACTCGCAGTCCACGCCAACTAGCTTCTGCACGATGGTGCGGCGAGCTCGCTTTATCCGCTCCGATGCCATCAAGCATACATCTCCTCTCGGGACAGCTTCAGTCACAACACGAATTGAAGTGGACATCCCATCTCTGCCTTCCGACCACCATCCGAAAACGAGCAAACCCATCAACAACGAAGCCTGCCTCCTTGCCTTCCATGCCTTATATCCCACTCTCCTCTCTCTCCAACAGGATTCAAACTCGGCATCTCCCACTCCGTTGGATGATCGACGCTTTTAATTAAGCACCTGTCATGGATGACTGAGATGCAAGAGATGCCAAGATAACCCTATCTGGAGATGCGACGTGGGAGGTTTGTGCGAAGGGGTTCTGAAACGGTGGAGTTTTATCGAGCTGGGATGGGACGGGTGGAAATTATGGGTTTTTTGATGGGTGGGATTTGGGGTCTCTGAATAATTGGGTGGAAGGTTGATGATTTGTGATTTGATGGGTTTATGACAAAGAGATGATGTTTTCTGGAATACTTTGGATTGATTGAGTAGGTGAGTTACTCCTCGTATTGTTCTCATCATCTATGTTGGATTGAAGGAGACGCTGTAACCCTGGTAATTTCTGTGCCCCAGCTTTGAAACCAGCCACATCACGTGGGTGTAGCTGCTACCTCAAATAGTCTAAAGCCCGACAGAGACGCCGAACAATAACCACGCTGCGGAACTGGATATACGGATAGATAATCTTCTCGGGGTAACAAGAAGTTATCAATTCAGATACAGATACTTGACGGCTTTTATTACTGTATTGAGATCGCGCTTCTCTGTCATAGACCCACCGGTTTGCTTTCCATCTAACTTATGTAGCCTTAAGCTTAGCGATCTGTTGGTGCATGCAAGAAATAGACCTACGGGGTGAGTACAGCACATTCAGGGGTACTAACCAAAAGTATCATTCTCGCGCGATATGATTCAATTCGACCTGAGCCGTGATTGCGCACAAGTATACTTGCAGTTATTCGCACGTACGGGAGTAGTACTTCGTAAAATAGTCTGGATATTACCCGCGGAATGAATCACAATCACAGTCATCACGGCTCGTATCAAAACCATCGCATACCCAACGATACCATCACGCCCGCTCCTGGCGATCCCCTCCTCTCACATCCAACAAGCTTTACACCCCTGGCCGCCATATACTCTTGTCGTCCAGTCTCACCCTAATGAGGAACCATGAGACGGACCTTCGCAGCCCGTTATAGCAAGCGACAATATCGGCAAGGCCTTTCTAGGGCCTCGTGTGGAACGGTTGCTTAATGCAGGACTGTGCATAAGTGCCTTTTCCATCGACCAACCTGGTCCTCGAAGACAGGAACACTTTTCCATCCGGTGGTGAAATGGTGGTACTGAGAATAGTCGGACCAATCGTCGTGGATCAGCAAGCGCCTGGGGTAATCTGAGACCCTGGTAGCCCGACCGCACAGTCCACAGCAGTCCACAGTACGAGCTGCTTTTCCGGATATAGGTACAGCTTTTTCTCTTCTCTCCCACATACCACAATACTTCCTCTTGCACCACGTACGGACATCAACCTCAATTGCTATCACGAATTCATCTTGTAAGAACTCACAGACAGTTATTCCATCGGAAACGGAAAAGAAAGAAAGAAACTTCCTGTGCATTAACATTTCAGAAATCAGATAAGACCAGACGTTGCATCTGTCACCCACTGTACCTTGTTCTCGCTAGTCAATGCGTCTGGGGTTCTTGCAACAAAACTCGTCTCAACTCAACATCTACCAGGTCTACTAGGTCCTCTTCCAGGTCTCTCCTAGCCCCACGAAACCACCGCCTGCGTCTGATAATCCCAAGATTGCATCCATCTGATACCGTCGTGAGCCCGTACGAAACGCACTGTTACGTCTGATCTGCTCCTTCGCCATCGAAAAAGCTCGGATGGCACTTGCGAGCGAACGCTGATCCCATCCAACAAACGGGATAATCCCCTCGATCGTCTGCACTGGACCGGCCTGGGGGTTTAAGGAAAGCCTGCCATCCGATTTTTTTCGACCTCTTGCTACGCCCCGCTCCGGACGGTTGTACGGGCGTCAGTTTCGAATCTTCTTCTGAACCTGCCTCCCCTCCTCAGCTTATCCCGTCATCCATCTTCTACGCACTACTCGGGTTAGTGTGTGGCTTGCTATTGAGCCCTTTATTACTGAAGCAGTGCCCACTACCCCCGGCCTTTCTCTTCTCTTCCATCCTCGGCGTTGTAGAAGAACAAGACTTCTCCTTCAAACTTCCCCAAGCTTTCTTAGCTACAAGCTGCTGGCTCAGATCATTCTTTTTTCTTGTCTTGTCTTGTCGGAACGTACATTCATTCATTCACTTCTACCTAACCCGCCGCGTTTAATATTCCTTTCACTCATCGCCCTTCAGAGACGGTTCGCTGGCTGTCAATATATCTAAAGGATCACGAGCTTTTAATTCTTTCGTTGACTTTGTCGCTGGACGACGTTTAATATTGGGGAGGATTAAGGGTTACGGCAAATATGGGCCTTTTTCAGTTTCTGCTCACCCAGTTCCAAGGAACGAAGTTGGTGTTTAACGTCCTCTTCCATGGCTTTCACATCGGCCTGTTTGCGTTAGGATGGTAGGTTCTTGTAGTATCTTGAGTGTCCTTTTGCGTTATGCTAATAGCGTCTTAGGTGGAAGCAAGCAAGCGATCCCAGACTGGCGGGGTTGAATACACTTACATTCTCCGTATGGCTGTCGAGAGGTGCTGGTTTGGTGTTGTCAGTGGATATCGCAATGATTCTGTTACCGATGTGTCGGAATATCTTGAGATACATTCGACCCAAGATTAAGTTTCTCCCGCTCGACGAGTCGCAATGGTTCCATCGACAAGTAGCATACTCGTTGCTCATTTGGACTATTGTTCACGTATGCGCTCACTATGTCAAGTGAGTTTTCCCATCCTCTTACTTGGTTATTAGTTGCTAACAAATACAGCTTCTTCAACGTCGAAAGGACGCAGATTCGTCCCGTGACTGCCATCCAGATCCATTACACCGAAGCTGGTGGTATCACGGGTCATATTATGTTGTTGTGCATGATGCTGATGTATACCACTGCTCATGCCAAGATCCGACAGCAGTCGTTCGAGACATTTTGGTACACTCACCATCTGTTCATTCCGTTTTTGCTGGGAATGTACACCCACGCTACCGGTTGTTTCGTCCGTGATACTCCGTTGCCATTCTCTCCATTCGATAGCAAGAACTTCTGGGGTCACTGCATCGGATATGAGGGATGGCGTTGGGAGCTCTGGGGAGGTGGACTCTACTTCATTGAGCGTGTGTATCGTGAGATTCGCAGCAGACGCGAGACGAAAATCGTGCGCGTAGTTCGTCATCCATATGGTAAGCTTCATCTTATTTCATACATGCCATAGTGGCCATTATTAACAAGAATGCAGACGCTATGGAGATCCAATTCAACAAACCATCAATGAAATACAAGGCAGGCCAATGGCTCTTCCTCAACGTCCCTTCCGTCTCCCGCGAACAATGGCACCCCTTCACCATCACCTCCTGCCCCTTCGACCCGTACATCTCCATCCACATCCGCCAAGTCGGCGACTTCACCCGCACCCTCGGCGACGCCCTCGGAGCCGGCGCCGCCCAATCCAAACTCTACGACAGCGTCGACCCCAACGGCATGTACGAAGTCGCTCTTCAAAACGGCCAAAAAATGCCCGACATCCGCATCGACGGGCCCTACGGCGCCCCCGCCGAAGACGTCTTCGACAACGAAATCGCCGTCCTGATCGGCACCGGTATCGGCGTCACTCCCTGGGCCGCCATCCTCAAAAACATCTGGCACTTGCGCCACGGTCCTAATCCCCCGGAACGTCTCCGCCGGGTGGAATTCATCTGGGTCTGCAAAGACACGACTTCGTTCGAATGGTTCCAAGTTCTGCTGTCCTCCCTCGAAGCGCAATCCCAAGAAGCGGCGCAACAACCTGGCCACAACGGGATTGAGTTCCTCCGCATTCATACCTATCTTACCCAAAAACTGGATATCGATACCGCGCAGAATATCGTGCTGAATAGCGTGGGTGCGGATGTGGATCCGTTGACGGAGTTGAAATCGAGGACGAATTTCGGGAGACCGGATTTTGGGAAGTTGTTTGAGGGGATGAGGGATGGGATTTTGGATAAGACGTACCTCCCGGGGTTGGAGGGCGATTTTAGAACGAATGTGGGGGTTTACTTTTGTGGTATGTTTTTTCTCTTCCCTTCCCTGATTGAGCATCATCTTCCTCTACGCCGAATAGCAAATACTAACAGATTGAAATAGGACCCAACGTAGCAGCTAGATCGATCAAGAAAGCTTGCAAGAGCGCGACGACTCGTGAAGTCAATTTCTCGTTTTGGAAGGAACATTTCTAGATTTATGTTGTATTTGTTTGAGAAAGCGTGTAAATGGTTGGTTTGTTTTGGGGGAGTGAGGGGTTGTTGGATTGACTTATGTATGGGATGGAGTGATGTAGTGTTAAATGAATGAATCAACTGGATTAGATAATTATCCTAGTGTCTATTTACAGAGACGATGAAATGAAATTAAATTTTGTAGGATGTCTTGAGAGTGGTTTGAGTGAGGTTAGATGAATGCTGTGTGTGTGTGGTGTTGGATGAATTGTAATCTTATATTTGTGCATACATGACACTGTATACTTCTCCCACAAACCCATATCACTCCCTCTTTCTGGCTCTTAGCTTTTCTGTTCTGTTCTGTCCTTTTCTTTTCTTTTCTTTTACATCGTACAGAGAATGCAAGTATAACCTCGAAAGAAAACCACACAACCCCGGGCCCGTATCTATCCACCCATCCATCTAGCTATGTCTTGCCTCTCCCTTCTCCTTGGCTATCATACACCATCTCTTCGTCATACATACATATGCTCTTGCTAATGTAATATATAGTCCATCACCAACCCCAAACAAAATCTAAAGCCCCATCTCCTGCGAAATATAAATATCTATATACAAAAAAAGTACAAATCCCCTCCCCCCCCCATACCACAACCACAACCACCTCATCTCCCCCTCACGGCAGCGCCAACAAAGCAAAATGCCCCCCCACCACCCCCCTCCCCGTAAACACCACACTGAAATGCGCCAGTCCCCCCGTATCCACATCGTAAAAATCCGACAACGCTCTTCCGCTCCCCGTTTCATTAATATACCTCGCTACACCCCCTATCAACATATCTCTCGTCTCCTTTCCCTTCCCCTCTCCTACCATCCCACTCACTCCTTCCATCCCAATCAATCCCATCCCCGTTCCCGACCCCGGCTCCGCTACCGCGGCGCACCAAATCATCCAATCGGATTTGGTATACGTGTTGCGGGAGTCGAGGGGGATGCCGTATGTATGCGAAGAGGAGAGGAAGGCGTAGAATGCAGCCTGCAAACCATAAATCCTCTCCGGCACAAGCCCCAACCTCAGCAGCCGATCCGGATACAAATTATAAAGGAGGCTGTAGGATTGTGGAGTGCTGGGGTTATAGGAGAGTGCGATATGCTCAGGGACATCATCCGTCTCCGGAACTCGGGACATGGCGGTCCATTTCTGCATATACTCCTCGGCAATCCCCGCATATTTAACTCCCGCTGCTTCATGCGCCGTCAGATTCGCGATCCGGGACATAGCAGCAATAGCCACAATCCCCTTCAGCGCCAAATTCGTCTGGTTCGCCAGCTCCCCCGCGAAGTCGTCGGTGCTGAGCTGCATTGCCGGAACCAAAGCATTGGAGACTAGGTACTGCGTCCATTGGTCTAAGATGGGGTAGTGCTGTACGAGGTACGCGGTGTCGTTCGCAGCCTGCGCATAAGCCAACGTCATAACCAGCATATTCCCGCACTCCTCCAGCGGCATCGGTTCATCCTTCCCATCCGGATGGCCCGTCGCATTAGGATATGTACCCAAATCATGAATCGAGTAATCATTAGGATACTTTCCCGACTCCTGGTTTTCAAATAAAGGATCGAGAGCGAGTTTTAAGAGGAGAGGATTACTGTATAGAAGGAGAGGGTGCATAGGGTATAGGACGTCAACCGTTTGGATGTCCCCGTTGGAACTGATTTCTTTCATGAAGATGTAGGGGTGCGTGTCGTTGCCTACTAGTTGGAGAGACCCGAAGGCTTGGCGCGCGGAGAGGGACGTGATGGTTTGGTAGGCTGGGCCGGCGGCGGCGAGGGAGTCGGTTTCTATCTTTTTGTCGAAGATGGAGGAGAAGCCGAGGGCGGTGGGCCAGTCGTTGTAGAAATAGGAAAGCTATGCATACTTTGTTAGAAAGCGTAGTGACATATTTAGAGTAGATGGACTAAACTTACTGCTTCCGTCGCGCTGGAAAAATACGAAGTCCATAAAGAAGGCAATGCTACAGTTCCATCCTTCCCCGCGAACTGAATAGCGTATTCCTGCGCCAAGCCTAGAACAAATACCGTCTCCTGCGGAGATGCCAAAACCTCGCCATAGTTTACAGCGAATCCAAAAACGGGAAATCGATCTTTAATCGCTCGGAACTTGGTATCCTTGGTATTCGGCAGCGCTCCGTTTTTCTCGAACGCAGCACGCACGACCGTATCCTGTCCAGATTGATAGGTAACATTCTTCGTATCTTGCGTTGCCCAGTACCAATACCCCCATTCGGCTTGCTGGTTGATTTCGGTGAACGCGAGTTGCTCTTGCCGGTAGACTCGGTGGTAGGCGATGCTGTCGTTGGTGACGCCGTAATCCCATTTTGCGACGGCGCTGCGGTTGCCGGATACCCATTCTGCATGAGATATTAGATCTTCACCATGGAAATAATACTGGACGATCTCTTACCAGCTGAGATGTCCGCATATACAGAGACATTGTGAGCTTTTCCGTCACTCGATACTACCTCTACATGAAGGTACGACATAACCAGAGATTGCCGTCGTAAATCGTGTGGCGTAAGAGGCGATAAAAATGTCGCCGTCAAGTTAATCTTCCCTCCTACATCGAACGTGAATATACTCTTAGTAGACGTATATTCAAAAGCAGTTTGTTCCGCTCCCTGAAGAATCGCAATACCATCCGCGGCTCTCGGCCATCCCATCCAAGCCCACGGCTCACCATCTACCATGACTAGACCGACCATCCCTAAAATGGTATCACTGTTAAGTGAGTTGCATATCAGCGCAACGTCCAAGGAGATGATAGATAGCAGAGAATACGTACTACCACAGCTTGTTCCATTGCCCAACCAAGCTATTGCCCTTCGAGCTGTCACTTATGTTGTTTCTGAATTCCACCCACGAGTTCATATATGGCGACTTCACCATCAAGGGAGCGGCGGGAGGCCGA
Source organism: Rutstroemia sp. NJR-2017a BBW (assembly GCA_002946425.1). Taxonomy (NCBI): domain Eukaryota; kingdom Fungi; phylum Ascomycota; class Leotiomycetes; order Helotiales; family Rutstroemiaceae; genus Rutstroemia; species Rutstroemia sp. NJR-2017a BBW. The sequence continues at coordinate 283,738 of NJPT01000031.1, forward strand.
GCTGGTGAGAATGTTCCGCTAGCATAGCTTAGATGGAGAAGTGTTGAAAGCGCACAGAGGAGTGTAGATGCGGTGGGAAGTTTCATGGTTGCAACATTAAGGGGATTTCTGTAACCTAAACCTGGGACAGCTCTTCGGGAAATAAGAGAATAATTGAATGATATTGGCGACACTTGGTATCCGTCTAGATCAAAGTAGCCCGCGACCTTTAAGGAGTGTGTGATATCCTAATATCTAACCAGTATACCAAAAGAGTGAAGTCATGAAGTGCCAAAATGAGAGCAGGCGTAGTGAAGAAAAGAAGGACCTCAACAACAGACATAAAAGCCTCCTGATCCTCCAAAATAACGAACGTACAGTAAAAGCGATCAGGCAGTGCAATCACCCAAACCCCCATTCGCGATGCGGCGAAGTCCAAGTATAAAAAGCACCCTCACATCCCCAGAACAGCGTCCTTGCGCCAATCTCCCATAAGCGTTTACGTCCAGTAAAACCAACGACACTAGGCTTCCTATATATACAGACATTCCCAGCCGAGAAGAATCACCCGAACAACCCCATCATCAGGATCAAAAATACTCAATGCCGCCCCCACTCTGGGTCTGCGGCGGCGGCTATGTTCAAACGAAGGATTGGGAGCTGCGAGTTGAATTGATGAAACCATGGCTGATCTTACATGCCGGGTCACTAGACTGAGCTGAATCATGAATGAACTGCTGGTATTTGGATATTGCCGACGATGACAATGCTGACAACACTCGTTACGACTTGACTTAGGTACGGATTGATATGTTTAGGTCATCGCGCCGCAGCCAAATCGGAACATAAAATGTCGCGCGTAAAGTTGCGATACGCTTTATTTAGATAAAAGACGCAATAATTTTCATCTCAGGATGATGCGAAGATAGGTGGCCGCCTCGTGGGCGTACATCGCCTGTTTCGGTACTCCCTCTCCGCCGCCTCCTCCACTTTCCCAGAAAAGTGGGATAAATGCATCTATCACCGTGAAGAAAACAAAAGTAAGGAGCCTATCCATTTATAAGCCTACTAAGGCGATCAATTACAAACGGTTTTGATCTTGTGTCAGGAATGAAGGAATAGATTTCCCGAATCGTGTGCGAGAAGGAAGGATCTTTATCAGTTAGTACTGTACTTCAGTTTAAAGGTTATGGCTTTTGGTCCTCTCTATGCAGCCTCATTCGGCTCGTAATCACAAAAAGTCACGTATATATAGAGAGCCAGCAGGAGGGAACTGCATGTTTTGTGATGATACTATACGTGATATTGGTAGTTTGGCCGTCGATGTGAATTGTTGCAGTAGTGATTGATATCTCGAAGAACCCGCAACTTACAATGCCATCTTTGACGCCCGCACATACACACACATACCCATACGACTACATCATATCTGCCTTTTGTAAAGACATCACCATCATCACATCAAACCCAGATATGTAGTATAGCTTGAAAAATTAATTCTCCTGCATCAAGACCCAAAAGCCTCCTGCAGTACCACGCTTGCTCGATTAACACTGCTACTGAATCTGCATAACTGCCTGCGTAAAAGAAACAACGGATGCAACACCCCATGATATCAACGAACCTAACAAATATTCATAAACCTAACTGAGCAATTGCTCAATAGCGCCCTGTACACTACCCCCGCTGCGTCTCAAGGCCTCGACATTTCTATCAAAATCAAAGAACCCCATATCGTTCAACTGTCTAAGTTGATCGGCGTATCTCTCCTCTGGCGGTCTGGTATCCGCGGGTGCAGCAGGCGCCGCCGCAGCTCCTCCTCCAGCTCCTCCAGGGAAGCCACCTGCACCACCGAAGAGGTCAAATCCACCGTTTTGTAACATCTCCAATGTCTGGCGCATTTGTTCCTGCGTGGGAGCGGGCATGTTGGGGAAAAGAGGGTTAGCACCAGGTGCGCCACCCGCACCTGCACCTCCAAATAGTGAAGCGAACGGATTCGGGGCATTAGGATCGACACCGGCTGCTGGTGATTGACCGGCAGATGCTGGCGCTGGCGGAGTGTTACCTGCGGCACCTGGCCCGCCGAATAATTGTGCGAACGGATTGGCACCAGCTGCTCCACCAAAGGCAAACGGATTAAAAGGTGGCACATTTGCTCCAGTACCCGCACCCGCACCCGCACCCGGGGTAGTTCCCGCTGCACCCGCTGGTGTTGTATCGGTAACACCTGGCGCGGGGAAGCCACCGGCTCCACCAGCACCAGCCATCGATCTCCGCATCGCAGCAGCCTGTCTAATGGAATCCGGATTTGTAAGCATCTCTCTCATCATCGGCGACTGTAGCATTTCTCGTGCACCCGGCATATTGCGTAGAGCGGGAGTATTTTGAATCATCATGTTGACAAGGTCCGGGTTGCTGAGGGCTTCGTTCATGGTTTGTCGCATATTTGGGTCGTCCAACATCGAGGCTAACATATCGTCGGTGGGAGGCGCACCCATCTGCGATACGGATTAGTACATCGATTTAGAGCATTTTCATGAGGTATTTACTTACGCCACCATCTGCACCGAACATTTCCATGCCTGGGAGACCCATATGACCTGCGTATCTGGCGCCAGTCAAACCAGCCAAAGGGTTGTTTGCGGTGCCAGCAGCCATGTTTGTAGGCACACCGGCAGCAGCCCGAGGAGCCCCAGATGGAGATGCCGCGGCTGCGGGGGTTTGAGCGGCATTGCTTGGGGCGCTCTTAACCATATGTATTGTGTTGCCAGCCTTGATCTTGTATGTGCTGAGGGGTTCTTCGTTCTTCATCACCCGACCGGAATAAATCAATCGCTGTCGCTCTACCGGAATATTCTCGTATTCGCCCCCAGCGAGTTTGTTCTTCAGATCAAGAACGGTAGCCGTCTCGGCCATGGTGATGGTGTGGTTCGCATCACCAGAGGTCTTGACCTTGAAGGTGAGTTGAGGGTCGGTCTCGGTCGAAGTTGTTTCGTCGGACATTTTTGGAGAACACTGGGTGCTATCGCTAAGCTTCGTCTGATGAGTCGATGAGATGAGACTTATGGTTTGATAAAGCTAAATATCTTGGAAGCGAAAGAGACGGTTTTGATAAAACCGAATTGTATTTGTGGTTGCGTTGGTGGTGTTGTTGGAAGCTGTGTTGATGAAGCAGGGACAAAATAACCTGAAAGTATTAACTTTACGGTACAGTACGAAAGTACTGCACTATGACTATGCTGGAACGAGGGGCCACCAGGCGCGGCAGCTTTAGATGACGTTAGATGATTCGAGAAGCAAAAGCATAGACAGTCGCTAAAGGGCACAAGGCTCCGATTCACGAAGTTCGCTCGGCTCGGTCCAGTCCCTGAGTAACACTCGCACTCGCCGGTGAATATACAGGAGGCACGGCCAGCAGATGCAATAAGGTCAACTTACTGTAAACGAGAATAGGAAAGTACACAAGCAGGTTCGGACTGTAAATAGTAAGATCAACCATACGCTGGTCCCAACTTTTACTCCTCACGTATCACGTACTGTATCATTTGTTGGCCATGTATCTCCTTTACCTCTTCCTCGCCACCGAGTCTCAGACCTTTTACCCATATATGAGACAACTAGCTAGCACAGCTCCATTAATTCCTCTCGCACCTTGCCTTGATCGTACGACTCCAGCAATATAAGTGACCGCCGGGTCTTCAATTCAAAGGAAAAGTTATAATTGATCAGCACGAAGATTGACTGAACTGCACTGCACCGTATCGCATCAGAATTACTGGCCGCTCTATCAACACCCAAGCAAAATCTCCAGTGGACCTCGGCTCATCCGTCCCCGCCATTGCAGGAATCCGGGGATTTCGAACTCGCTCGTTACATATAAATCCAACCACCTCCTCTTGCTTTCTGTACTATTACAATTGCTGTTGAAGGGAAGTGCATCGAATACAGCACATCATATTAATCCCTCAGCTCAACTTTCCCATTCACCAAACTTGCCAAAATGCGAGGAATCCAGATCAAAGAATATGTCAAGGTAAGCTCCTTTCCGCATGTGCAAGCGGATTTTCCAATCTGCGTCTACGACCACGCATACTAACAATTGATTTCAATTCAGGAACCTAAAGACCTCGTGGTCTCCGACCTTCCAGATCCCGTTCCTGGCCTTGATCAATACCTAATCGAAATCCATGCCACCGCTACCAATTTCTACGATCTGCTACAAATCCGGGGGAAGTATCAGCATCAACCTCCATTGCCTTGTAAGCTAGTCCCTGAATCTCATTTCAACTCTTCGCATCCGCCATGCAGCTCTCTCCCCATCCCTCAACCCAATTGAACTCTCCCCATCTCCATCTCCAGCCTACCTCCCAACCCCAACCCTTTCCTCATCCCCCACTAACTCTCCCCCCAGGGATATCCGGCTCCGAATTCAGCGGCACCATCGTCAGCACCCCCCGCCTAACCCGAAACCCAAAATACAAGCCCGGAGACCGCGTCTTCGGCGCCTCCCAAGGCGGCTACGCGACCCTCGTCTGCGCCCGCGAAGAAAATCTCTACCCCGTCCCCCCCGCCTGGTCCTTCTTCGAAGCCGCGGGCCTCTTCGTCACCGCGCCCACCTCCTACTCCGCACTGGTCACCCGCGCCAACATCCAAGCCGGAGACTATGTCCTCATCCACGCGGCCGCAGGCGGCGTCGGTCTCGCCGCCGTGCAGATCGCGAAAGCGTTTGGTGCGATTGTGATCGCGACGGCGGGGACACCCAGGAAGTTAGAGGTTGCGAGGGAGTTTGGCGCCGATCATGCGATTGATTATACGGATGCGACGTGGCCTGAGCAAGTCAAGAAACTGACGCCGAAATCTCGTGGCGTGGATATCGTTTTCGATCCAGTTGGTTTAATCGATAAGTCCACCAAATGTATACGCTGGAATGGACGACTCCTAGTAATTGGTTTCGCAGGGGGAGATATAGAGAAGGTGGCGATGAATAAGGTGTTGTTGAAGAATATCAGTATAGTGGGCTTGCACTGGGGCGCGTATGCGACGAATGAGCCGGAGACGCTGCCGGTGGTTTGGGAGGGGATTTTTAAGTTGATTAAGGAGGGGAAGTTTAGGGGGACGGTGTATACGGATAGGGAGTTTGTGGGGTTGGAGAGTGTGCCGGGGGCGTTGGAGAGTTTGGGGGGGAGGGGCACGTGGGGGAAGGTGGTGGTTAGGGTGGAGGAGGGGAAGGGGGCGAGGAGTAAGATTTAGGGGGGGGGGTTATGATGATTTTGGTTGGTTGATGTATGGATGATTTACGTGGTAGATGGGGGTTGTATGGAATATTGGGAACAGTCTCATTGCGGATATGATTGTTCTCCAGGAAGAGATTATGTAGGTGGAACAAATACCAAAGGGTATATATATACATGAGAATTCAATCCTAATCTCGTTCACTCTCGTGCGGGTATATTCGTTATTATGATTACATCAAAATAAATTACAAACAAATAACATGATTTTCATAACTCGTAGCAGAGATGGATATATGTAAATGCAAGCAATCGATCGTATCTTACATCCATCCATCCATCTATGTCCCGGGACAATCAATCAATCCGCTAACAGCTAACACACATCATATCATTATACACCTCTCTTCCTAAGAAAATAGCCCAACTTCCATCCCATCCCCCTTCCTACGTCCCTCCCCCTCTAACTCCCCTCCATAACCTGCCCAATCGAGCACTTATCGATCTTTGAATTCTGCTTCGAATCACGACTCACCTGATAATAATCATCGCAGAAATCCGCACAATGCATGACCTTCAAAAACTCCTCGTCATGGGTGATGATAATGAGTTGGAAGTTCGCTTGCGCTTGTCGCGCTTTGATGATGCCGTGGAGGGACTGCGCTAATGCGCGGATGTTGTCTTGGTCCAGGTTTGTGGTGGGTTCGTCGAGGGCGATGAGCTGTGGAGGAGGGGGGTTAGTGAGGGGAAAAGAGTGAGGGGGGTGGGGGGGAAAGAGGGGGGGAAACGGGGAGAATAAGGGGCGAGGAAATGGAAAAGGGGAAGGGAGGGGAGGGGTGTGAAAGTGTAGGATTTAAAAGTGGGAGGAAAGGAAAAACTTACACCGCAGTTGATACCGAAACACTCTGCAAGAGCGAGACGGATAATAATACTAGCGAGTACTTTCTGACCAGCACTGCACCGCCCACGCATATCCATCTCCACATTATCTTTCTGCATAACCACGCGATATTTATAATTAGTTTTCTTATTCCCCGACGCCGTTTCGCCCTCGTCCTTCTCGGAACGAATCATGATAGTGTCAACATCTGTTCCCTGGTAAGTGCCCTGCCAGAGTTCGCCCGCGATACGATTAATCTCCTCCATCTTCACGCTGTGGTATTTGACGATGGCTTTATCCATAGCTGTGATCATCTTGCCCAGGTCGTCGATGGCGGCTTTGGTTGTTTTCACTTTGATCATCGATTCCCGGTACTTGGGCTTGGCGTCCTTGTACTCGACTTCCCACTCTGTCAGGTTCTCTTCGAGGGTTTTGTTCTTCGTGTCCATGGAGGTGGTGATTGCGGTGTACTGTCGATCCAGTGTATGGCGAAGTGCTTGTTGGTCATTAGCTTCCTGAGTCAATCTCTCCCAATCGCCAACCACGCTTCGTGCCTCCAAGTCGGCAATAGCTCTCTTGTGTTCTTCAAGCTCGCCGCGCTGTTTGCGGTATGTGATGTTATCCTTGATGTTTCTCTTCAATTTGTCCGAATCCCTGATTTTCCCGCTAACGGCATTGATCTTCTTGGTGACTTCGTCCAATTCATCCTTGATGTGCTTTTGGTCTTGCTTGATGTTCTCAATTGCAAGCTCACACGCAGCCAGTTTTTCTGGTCCACGATCGTCGATGTAGCGATTCAAGTCCCTCTCATATTGAGAGAATTGACGCACGGTGTCACCCAACTTTTCCTTCTGCGCCTGCAACTCCTTTTCTTTCGCTTGTCCGCCTTGTTGTACTTCCTCATATTGAGCTTTTGCCGTAGCAATCTGAGGCTTCAGGGCTTCTAATTCAGAATCTGCTCGTTGAATAGACTCTCGTTGCGACTTGTTGCTCTCAGTTAGTTCTTCTATCTCCTTCCGTAGAGCCTGTTTCTTGGCCAAATTGTGGACCACATCTTGAAAGTCTCTTGACTTTCGAGACATTTCGAGCTCCAGCTGATTTAGCCTGTCTTTGGCAGCCGTCTTTTCATCCGATATTTTCTTGACTTGGTCTCTTAGCGTGCGCAAGGTCTCGCTGCAAGTTGTCTGCTGGGTTTCGATTTCTTCTGCGGTCATGGTGCTGCCGACAATCTTCTGCTGCGACGACAAGCTGTCAACCTTGGCTTCGTGCTCTGTTATGTCTTGGTTATGTCGAATGATAGAAGTTATGATATGATTGAGAGAATCAATCTGCTTCTTGTCGTTCTCTTTCTCCTCAACAATCATGTCTTGTTGCTCAACGTCCTGCAAGAGTCTCGCTTTTTCTTCTTCGGCATCCTTGATCTTGTGTTCGATGTCAGGAATGTCATTTTTGAGAGCCACATATCTGTCATACTGAGACTGAACTGCCTTTGCAGCTTTAACCTGTTCATTGTATGTTTCCAGATCTCCTTCCAAGGTCTCTCGGGCATCTTGGGCTAGGTGCATTCGAATCTTGTCCACTGCCTTGGATCGCTCCCCCTGTCCTGCGAATCTTCTGTCACAGAGCTTACATTTGTCTTGTCTCTGGATGGTGGTCAAACACCCATTATAGAAGTTGGCGAGATGCTTAAAGTTGTCAATGTCGGCTCTAATTTGGTCGCGATCGTCTTCAAGAGCCTCGAGTTCCCTTGGATAATCCTCGACACTAGACATGGGGCTGCCATCAGTAATAATTGAATTCACCACAGCATTTTCACAAGACTTCAACTGCTCCTTTTTGGTCTTGAGGTCTCCACGTAGAGCATTGAGCTTAAATCCTGCCTCAGTAAATAACTTCTTCGCCACCTCTTGCTTGCCTCGTGCCTCCGTAACGGCCTCAATCTTCTGGTCTTGTACATTTTGAAATTCGCGCTGAAGGGCGCTGACCTCCCAGTCTGAGCCGAGAATTGCTTTCAATTTGTCACCATAGGTGGCCATCATTGTATCAAGCTTTGCTTGGCTCTTCTTCAACTCTTCTATAACGTAATCGAGAGATGCTCGGTCTTTCGAACGCTTGTTGATGTCGAAAAGCTCTCGCTGTAGACGCCTTTCTTCTTCCTCAAGCTCACGAATGCGACTACTTTCGCTGTTGAGGCGATTGTCCCACGCCGCAGCGTCGAACTGGGCTCTCAACTTTTCGAGAAGGTTCTGGGTTTCCTTAAGTGACGTCTCGAGGCCGGCCTTGTCGCCTTCATCAACTTGTATGAAACCTAGCTCGTTTTGTTTTGGCCCGATTCTCCTCTCATTCGCAGTTATTGTTTGCTTTGCTGTTACTTTGTCTTGCACAAGAATCGCATGTCGGTTCTGAAGTTCAGTTAATGAACTCTGGACCTTTTGAAGTTCCTCATTGGTGGTCGTCCTAATCCGCGCCAGTTCGCGTTCTTTGTCTCGCGAGAGCTTTTTGATTCTTTCCACAAATTCGTTCACCATGGATTCTTCAACATCATCCTCATATCCTCGTATAGAGTATTTGAATGCCGCGTCCTTGACAAGCTGTACGCGGTGTTCGAGTAGTCTCTCATGCGATTGCTTTTCGGCCTGATAACGGCCAAGCTCGGAGTGTTTCTTTCCCAGGTCACCGTTTGCTTTCGCCTCCATCCTCTTGTGCTCATTATATTGTTCTGTGTATGTACTCTTTTGTTGCTCCATCTCGGCCAGTCTGTCTTCGTATTGATCTAAAGTTGATTGGAGCCACTCATCAGATTCCGTAAGTTCGGTCCAGTTCTCCATCACGTTTGCGATGTTGTCCTTGATGAATGTGACTTTTTGTTTCCTGTTCTCAAGCTCATTCACCGATGATTCTGCCTCAAGCGCTAGTCTGTTCTTCTCCTTAAACAGCACAACAGCCTCATCGATTTTCTCCTGTAAAGCTAAAGCCTTTTCACGCTCTCGCTCAATCTCGGCCTGCAATTCCATCATCTGTTTCTCCATCTTACGACCCCTGTCCTTGGCAGCCTTATTCACAGTCTCCTGGGCTTGCAGATCCTTAAGCTTTGAATTGTGATCCTTTCGCAGCGTTTTGAGACTCTCGATTGCTTTGGTGTATTTTGTGGCCTCGAAAATATCATCAAATTTCTTCTTGAGTACCAATGGTTCGCTCATTGGCCACAGAGATTCGTCTTGGTGACAAAAGATAACATTATCTAGAACGGCTTCGGAAACGCCCAGGGATTGCTGCATCAGCTGATCAATCTCTCCCACTTTGGTAGACATAGAGGTTCTTTCGCCATTGTTGAACACGACCAGTTGGGAATCAAGCGTCTTGGCCTTTCTTGTAGTTTTGGTGACGGTGAGTTGCAAACTTCTCGTGATTACCATTTTCGCACCTGTCGTACTCTTAAATGAGAGTTTGACTTGCGCCAAAACTTCCTTTTCGCCAGCAAGCTATTTGAAGTAAGTATACCGTGCGAAATAAAGGGAGATTGGAGTCCAGGTACCTTGGGATCGTGAATGAAAGCACCTCCATTTTTACTGTTTGGTGGCTGCTGGCCGGTGGTGGCATATTTGAGGCACTCGATGATTGTCTGATGAATGTTAGAAGAATGTTTACTTTGGAGGTATCTCATATACATACCGTCTTTCCTGAACCATTGAATCCTACAATGAGACTTTTTAGGAGAGAGGTTAGTCAGGCGCCATTAAAAGTAAATGTAAATAAGAAGCGTGTATTAGCTTACGTTAGGGGAGTGTTGAAGCCAATAACTTCAAAGCCTTTATGATCGAAGGACCGCACCCTATCGTGTAAATGAAATGTTAGCATAACATCAATCATATCCAGCGGATGTTAATGATAAGTATAAACTGACCCGCAAATTCTCATTTTATCTATGGAAGCTATTTCAAAGATATCATAAGCACTATCCGATATCAACATACCATGGCCGAATGAACTTACACCTAAGGGACGGGAGCACGAGGTTAGCACGAGTTAATGCACGAGTGAAGGGAAACTTACATCTTGACGATAGAATTCCTTTGTGAAATCTATCTAGTGGCGGTGTTGTGGATAGAAAAGCCCAGATTCAACCCAAGGTTGTTAGGGGAGTTGTCTATCAGAAAATGGGTCAATGGTAATTCGGTATCTTGGATTTTATGATTTGGAGTCGTTGGTCAGTGAGGCAAGGAAATAAATAATCCTGTGACGTACACGTGCACCTTGGGTGTCACCAAGCGTAGTTGTAGTTGATATGGGCGTCTTTCTAATATTGAGAGTGGAAAGACTGTTTGGATGTGTATATCTTGTCCGGGTTGAAGATGGGATGCAAAAAGATGAAAGGTTATATATCTGGAGGTTCTAGGCCACAGGAACGCGAGAAAGCATAGAAAGTCGCGTTACGGATGGCCGCTTAAGCCTCCAGTATGCGGTATCACGTGTTGAAAGTGAATTATGAGTGATGGCCTGGGACCTCAGGCAGCATGAGGTCTGTGCGAGTCTCCACCGTGAGATTAAGGTTGTGTGTGAGAAGAAGAGGGATGGAGAAAAAGGGAAAATGAAGGGGGAGTGGATACGGTTTGCGCTTTGCACTTTGCACTTTGCGATTGCGGATGACAATACGGATGAAAAATGGATGAGAAATGGCATGTGGAATACCATATGAGGTGATATGAGACTAAGCAGAAAGCCATACTTCCGTATATCATATACATCTATATATATACACATATATAATTATAATATCCTATTATCTACTCTGTACTCTGTACTCTGTACTCTGTACTCGATCTTCCAAACATTTACATTGTAAATATATTTCCGTGTATTTGTTCTTTCCGCAAAGAGGCAAGAGGCAAGAGGCAAGACAATAGACCCGGAGTCAGTAGTACACGCCCCCCAGCAGCTTGTGAGTCCCTCCCGCACGCTTTGCATCATCTTACATCGAGCTCGACGCACTGCTGGGATTCTGGATTCCAAGAATCGGCCATAAGCTTTTTGTGCGCGGAAAAGCATGAGAAGCATGAAAAGCGTCCAATAATACGAAAGTGTTACTTACAGTTTATTTACTTCCGTACAGTATTAGTCTACTCGATATTTCAATAAATCCCATGTCCAGGGCCAGTACTCGAGGTGACACTCGGATTGATTATATACCTCCCACCTGCGCACATTTCGCTTTTCCCTCAAATCCCCTACTCATATCTGCGCCCATAGTATCGGCCAAGTTCTTCCGTTTTCACACACCTTTGTGCTATCATCTATCATCTATCATGGCCACAATGCAAGAATGATCACTTTTTCGTCCAGAACTAGATCTCCGAGTACGAGTACACCACCTCCACCCACTTTCTTCGTCTCCGTGTCGGTCGCTGTCGCTGTCGCTGTCGCCCTCGCTTGACCATCACTGTTCCTGCTCCTTCGACTCCTACCGCCGCCGCTGTTCCTGTTCTCTCGTCTTTTCTTACCCCTCTCTCGGCCGCACGACATCCTTACTCCCTCACAAACATAACCACCACCATCAATATACATATACACCCCTCTCACGCTTGTCTTCGCCTTGGTGTCTACGCCCAAACTTAATTTTCACTCCCGAAGCTAAATGCCTCGACAATCCTATGCGAATACAATTTTGTCCCTTCTTTTCTTCTCATTCTTTCTTTGTCTCTTTCCGCTCGGATAAAATAGTACTTTCTACTTCATTATGTCTCATGATTCTAGGCCGATGAATTTGAACAATTTGGGGATGCACCCTATGATGTATCCTGCAGTTATGGGGCACTCGATGGATAACCACAATATTCCTGGGGTTTTGTCAGCCTCGCAGGTACGTATTTCTTGGTCGTCAGATCATTTCTGGTTGCCCCTTCCCCTCTCGTCGTAGCTCTTGTACCTAATCAGTTTGCCATTTAGGCAGGTCCGAATGTCCCTGATTCTTCGATGACCGGCATGCTAGAGGATGATTTATTAGAGGACTTCGATAATCTACCAAACATGAACCTCGACGGCCTTGGCGATACTAGCCATCTACAGAAACCGTTTACGCCACTTAGCAATATGATGTCTCCTATCGGGAACGAACAGTCGGACACCGTCGGAAGCCTGAGTACCATCAATGGTGATAATGGAAATGGAGGAATCGGCGCTGGACCTTTGCCGACTGGGTTTGGTCTTCAATCGTCCATTACCAATGGCAGTACCCTTACAGACTTCACGAAACGAAGGAACTGGTCGCAGAAGGTGGTTGAAGAGATCAAGGATTTTCTGCATATCCTCACGCCCAACGGACGCTTGATTTATGTCTCTCCAAGTAGCAAGAGCCTCACTGGATATACCTCAGAGGAGCTATCGGGCAAATTTATCGTGGACTACATACATCCGGACGACAGTGCCATGTTCGTGAGAGAATTTAACGAATCGATCGCATCTGGCAATCCTTTACGATTCTTTTACCGGTGGCGGAAGAAAGATCAATCCTTTACAATTTTCGAATCCCATGGTCATCCGCATATTGCAACTGGGGAGGCCATGAACTACAACTCCACTGATTCTGCCGAGTATTGCAGGGGATTCTTTATGATGGCGCGACCGTATCCTACGAAGAATGCTGCATTACTAGACTCCTTCCTAGAACACAAAATTGAAAACGAGCGACTCAAAAGGCGTATCAGTGACCTCAGAAGGGAAGAGCAAGAGGAGAGCGAAGAAGCTCAACGACGTCTAAATAAGCAAGATGATCGCTCCAATCAGCCATCCGAGACGACAGGTACCATCGCCAGTTCCGTTAACACTCCTATACCCAGCCGCTCGGTAAACTCCGATCTTTTAGCTATGCCACCTCCAGCTCGCCCGACCTTCTCAAACGATCCCTTAACGAGGCAAAATCTCGACGAGGTAACGGCTTCAGGCAGACCGGATTCGATCAATGATAAGATGCTACGATATGAAGGTGCTTCACGCATCGATCAAATCGAGATGCTCACTGGCCTACAATATCGGGAGGGTGAAAGAAGCCACGGAATTAGCACAGGTGATCAAAGTCCTGCTTTGATCATTAGAGGTGATGCTGGGATTGCCATACCAATTGATAAAGATGGGAGGGCAGCGGACAAGAAGAGGAAGATCAAATTGCCAGATGAATATGTTTGCACAGACTGCGGTACGTACAGAGCACCATTTATATTCTCATCCATGAAACTAACGTCTTTCCAGGTACTTTGGATTCACCGGAATGGCGCAAAGGCCCAAGCGGTCCCAAAACCCTTTGTAACGCATGTGGTCTCCGATGGGCAAAGAAGGAAAAGAAACGAACTCCAACTGCACCATCAGCACAGTTACAACAGGGAGTGCCATCATCATCATCACATCCTCCGCCTCCTCCAGGAAGTTGATCATTTATCCTTGACTAATGAACTTTTGTTGTTATTGGGGGTTCTTTTTCAACGGCGCTTTTCGGGGCAATATCTAAGCATTCTATATCTTATCTTTTTTTACTAGCATGGAGCTGGGTGGGATATGTCACGTCACCTGAAAGGGAGGGTGGTGGTGTTTCTTCTTAGATGGGTCTTTGTCGTCTATCGTGATACCTATTACCTATAACAAGAGGTATCGGCGTTTGAGTTTGAGATTTTTTATTTTTATTTTTGGATGGTGTCTTCGGATATCGGGTTTGCTCGCATTACCTATAGTAATTAAGTACTTGGGTAGAGTAGCGTGAGGAAGTGAGTGAGTGGGTGGGTGAGAAAAGAAATATAAAATTTGGTGGATACGTTATGAGATACACACACACACGATGGAGTACACAAACTTTGGTCAGGAAAATTTAAGTCGAAAACATACGAACCAAACCAAAGTTTTATTGTTATGTCTGTTGTCTGCTGTCTGACTGACTCTTCACCTTCTGTATATATACGCAAGCTAAGTTTTTGGAGTCCGAATAAGTATTCATCTCATCTCACTTTCATATCCCTAGACTATTTCAGGGCGCTGCATTTGGAAAAAAGGAAAGCAACTCTGTTGACCTCTCTACCCAAAAAAGCTTCATCCTGTTCTGATGATACAAGCAACGGATTTTCTCTTCTAGCCCCTTCTTTTTCTCCTCTGGCGTTCTCCCTCCCGAGGGGAGATCACAGTTTTATCTTATTGAAGGATAAGTTTTCACTTCACTACCTGCTCCTGGCTTGATTCAGTGGTTCAAGATTCGATTCTCGAGTTCTCAACACGGTTGTCTTTTTCATTCTCTTCAAGCTTGACTTAAGCTTACTAGTTCTGTTTCGGTGGGTTCGGTCTGGAGTTATTCTCTGTATAACCTTCACTTCATCCATCCATCTATTTTCTGTTCCTCCCCTTCTGTTCTTCTATCCCAGCTATACTCCTAGGACCCTATCTCTCTTCCTCTCTATCCATCCATTTCCCTTCCCCTTCCCCTTCCCCTTCCCCCTCTACTCTTCTATCCAACCCACACTCTCCCTCTCGCTCCTGCTTCCTTTCCCAACCCAAATCCTCAACCCCTCCACTCCACAACAGCATAAAATCACAACTCCTATCCCACTCCCTCCCTCCGCCCACCATACCAACCCACTCACTCCCAGCACTGCAAGTATCAGCGCCATCCCTTCAATTACCCGCTTCGTCCTCTGCTGCATCCCGATTCGATTCTCCCATGTGATGGAGTGGGTGATGGAGGAAGAGGTGATATCCTTCCCAAGCCCAAACATCAAACACCCCAATCTTCTCACTTTCCTATTCGAGTTCCGCTACGCGTGGGAGTTGGGGTGGGACCAGTAATTGCAGCGTACTCCTCTTGCGGGCGTTAATGTGTATACTGTTTCTTCCTCCTCCTCCTCCTCCTCCTCCTCTCTCTCTCTTCCCCCCATTTCCTCTCCCTTGCTGAGTGCATAAGCGCGTATACAAGGCCAGATGGCGATTTCCATACTTTCTACCGGAACCCTTTTCACCCCACTCCACAATCTCCCCCACTCCACTTCTCCTGGCTCCCATCCCCCTTCGGTTCCGGGGTACAGGGTTTGGTATTGGAAGATGTAGGGGGAGAGACGCGTGCAGAGGGAGAGGTGCGCGCACCGGGAGATGAGGTTATGGAGGGATTGGTGGGTGGAGGGGAGGGAGGGGGGTGGTTTGCTGGAGGGGGAGGAGGAAGGGGGGTTTGTTGTGGAGGAGGAGAGGTAATTGAATAGCGGGTACAACATTAATAAAACCCGAGCTGTGAGGTGCGTCGTAAGAGAGTGGAACTCCGGCGTTACAGGCGACGACCCAAGCAAACAGCGAATTGTCCGAGTGCGAAGGTGATGCTGGGTGTATACTAGATGAAGAACTTTTTTAGCTATTCACTTCTGCTTATAACCTACAAAAAAGAGTACAAAACGACAAACTGGAAAATGAAAGAGATCATACCATCCCCCCCAACAAACCCCCTATCCAACGCCTCCAAAACTTCTTTTCCCCGTTCATCCACCCCAAATAAATCACGATTCAAGACTTGCATTTCTAGGATGCGGACTAGGACGGATACGAGGAGCCATTTCCGGGTTTTGGTGTCCTGGAGGAGGGGGCTCCAATTGGTGGGGGAGGTGGATGTGGTGTGGGAGAGGTAGGAGAGCAGTTGGGGGGTGAGGATGGAGGGGGGTGAGGAAGTGGAAGAGGGGGGGAGGGAGGAGTAGGCGAGGTTGGTATCGACCCAGCGCAGCACCTCTTTGAATAGCTCGGCGAAGTGAGTGGAGAAGTACGATATGGGGTAGGGTGTAGATGGATGAGCCGGAAAAGGTATTTGAATAGGGAGGAAATTGAGGATGGAGGACTCGTTGTAAGTGGGAGTTGGCTCTGGGTCTGGAAGTTTGGTGATAAGAGGAGGACGAGTAATAGGTTGGGTTGCGAGGTCGTCGAAGAGTTCGAGGGCGAGAGTCGGGGAGGGGTAGGTGCGTGAGATGTGGAGGGCGGCGCGGGCGGAGACGTGCCGGGTGGAGAGGAGGGTGGGAGAGGGGGGAGTGGGGGGGGGGGTGAGGGGGCCTTTGGTGAGCATTTGAGGGGGGGTGCGGTAGATGATGTCAGGGGGGAGGGGGGAGGGTGTGGTGGTGTTGGTGTTGGTGTTGGTGGGGGCGGATGAGGTGGGCTTGGAGTTTTGGAAGAACATTTTTGAGAGCTTGTTGGCTTGTACTGGGGAGAGTTCCTGTGAATTCTGTGATGAGGAAGAGAGTGTAATTCTCAAGATAGCTCTGATATATGTGATGGTCTTAATATTGGGAGGTGGAGTAAGTAGGTAGGTAGACAAAGGAAGAGATTGGACAAGCTATCGGAGGGGATTTTTAAAGGAGGAAAGAAGAATATTTTGCGAACAAAGGATTGCTGTAAGCATAACCAATTCTTTTCCCCTTTCAGAAAAATAACTCGGAGCTTCTTTCGGGCTCTGGTATGCGCTTGGAAAGTGTTTTGGTTGATAAATTGACTCGTTCATTCATAGCCGATAAATATCAGCCCACCATGTTTCCACCACACCTACCCTTCTCTTCCCACCTACCAATCCCTCGTCATCAAATTCGCCCTCCCCGACCTCCCCGGCGACCCTCCCCTTCCACTTTCCCCCTCCTTCACCCCCTTCCCCACTCCTCCTTCCACCACACTCTCCTCGTCCCTATAAAAAGCCAAAACCTCAGCACAAACCTTTCACCCCAAGATCCAAAGACCCAAAGCAAGTAAATACCCTCCTTACAAATGGGCCACACATTCAATCTCCACATCCGTCCCCAACGGCAACTGATACACCGCCACACACGTCCGCACCGGCTTCGGATCCTGGTGGAAGAATTCCGCGTAGACTTTGTTCATTGCGGCGAAGTTCGCCATGTTGTCGAGGAATACGTTTACTTTGACCACGTTGTCAATGCTGCTGCCGGCGGCGGTGAGGACCGCGGAGAGGTTGCGGAGGGATTGCGCCTGGGGTGGTGTTAGGGAGGTATGTATGTGAAAGGGGAAATGATTGGGGAAAGAGGGTCCGTACGGTTCGGTCTCCAACACTTCCTTCAACTAGCTTGTTGGTAGCGGGGTCCATTCCTATGCTGCCGGAACAGTAAACCATGCCTTGACATTTGATGGCTTGGGAGAAGAAGGGCATTGGTGGGGGAGCTTTATCGGTGGAGACGGCTTCTTTTTGAGGCATTGTGAATGGATTGATGGGGTTATAGATAGATGAGTATATGAGGTTTGTGAGATTGATATGCAATTGCGATAATTGTGTTAGATTATGAGGGATGTAGACGACGATGTTATGAAAACGAGAGAAGGTTCAGCTACGTTAGATATGGAAGCTGTATGAGATAGGAAGGTGGGGTTGCCGATGAGGTGCCGTGGGTGAAAATCGGGGGGTGTGGAATTGCTTCGTTTTCTGCGGGGAACTTCTCCACACAACCACACAACAACTTCAATCAAGCTTGTGAAAAGTCGTGAGTTTCTCTTTATGATACCACTTTGAAGTCAAGTGTTTCCATTACAATGATGGGGCAATTCGATCAATTGAAGTACCCTGATCATAAATATTGTGCTAGGTGTTGTTTGATTGAGTGCCGGCGCCTAAACGTCATCCCCAAAATATGGATGTTTCTGTACTCTTTGTCTTTGAGCTCTGTGTGCTCTCGTGGCTGGTATTTTATAACTTGTTATCGTTTTCATATGTTTTCAACGACCTCAGCACAAAGCTCTCGAGGAAGATTAGTCTCTTCATGTGCTAGCTTGCCGGTCTTCATCCTACAGTAACCCCGCATGCATGTTAACTGTTAGCCTCGGTATACGTGGAGTAATCCGGGGTAGTGTGTTGCTTGTTAAGTCTGCTAGTATTCTATCTTGTATCTTAAATACTGTGAAATATTTGTTTCTTGATATATATCCATTTCAGTATTCTCCGAGCTCTAATTATTGTTTGCTGCCATTGTGCACATTCTCTCATATTCCCGCTCAAATACCTGCACTTGTACTCTACATTGTTGCCGAGGAAGTAGTCTCCTTCTCGCCCAGCTCTTCCTCCCTTATTGAAGTCCATCTCCGTTACCACTAAATCAACATGTCTCCCTCCCTCCCCACCGCCTACACCACTCTACCCTTCCGCCACATCCGCGTATCCCACGTCCCGGCGTCTTCCCCTGTCCCTACACCAATCATCCTCATCACCCTCTACCGACCGGAAAAACACAATGCCTTCACGGACATCATGACCGAAGACTTAGTCACTGCATTCGACCTTCTGTCTCTTGATCCTAGGGTGAAATGCATTGTGATTACAGGTCACGGGAAGATGTTCTGCGCAGGGGCGGATTTAGATACTGGACTTAATTATAAGGAGGATACTGCGTTGACACATAGAGATGGAGGCGGTAGGGTATGTTGTTTTGTTTCTTTTGCCGAAGTCTGTGGTGCTTGAGCTAGGAGATAGCGGTTAGAAGTGATATTGATGAAATTGGTAATAGGTTGCGCTTGCTATCCATCGATGCAATAAACCTACCATTTCCGCTATCAACGGGTGAGTTATCACGAAAGTACCATATCAGACGAGAGATGATCGCTAACAAGCTCCACAGATCAGCCGTAGGAGTCGGCATAACTTGTAAGTACAAGTATCCACTCTTTCCTATTGACATTCATCAACTCTTCCTAACAACCCCCCAGTAACCCTCCCCACCAGCATCCGCCTCGTCTCCAACACCGCCAAAATCGGATTCGTCTTCTCCCGCCGCGGCATAATAATGGAAGCGTGCTCCTCCTACTTCCTCCCCCGGCTCATCGGCCTCTCCCGCGCAATCCACCTCACCACCACCGGCTCCGTCTATCCCTCGACATCCCCCCTCCTCTCCAACCTCTTCTCCGAAATCCTCCCCGCTGACCAAGTCCTCCCGCGCGCACTCGAGATCGCTGCCGATATCGCGCAGAACACGAGTCTGGTGTCGACAAAAGTGATGCGCGATTTGATGTGGAGGGGCCCGCCGACCGCAGAGGAAACGCATTTGTTGGATAGTAGGGTGCTGTTGGAGTTGTTTGGGGGGAAGGATAAGAGTGAGGGGGTTGCTAGTGAGTTTTGACTTGGAAGGAAGAGGGGGATTGAATGCTGACTTTTGGGATAGGTTTTCTAGAAAAGAGAAATCCGGAGTTCAAGGCAAATATGCTCGAGAATGCACCGAGTGCGTGGCCGTGGTGGAAACAGGTTGATACTAAGCCGCCGATGACGGTGGAGGAGGCTGTGAAGAGGGTGGAGGATAGGGCGAAGGCGAAGCTTTGAGGGAGGGGAGATGTTGGGAGTTGGAGGTACGCTTTATGGACGAAATACTACTGGGAGGATATCATGTCTGTTTCGTGGTGACAGCTAGTAACTTGGAACTTGAGAGATAGGGTTTGATATACTTAGGGATGAGTATGGTATCTGGTTGTGGGTTTGTTTGTAAGAGGATATATATATCTGTGCAAAAGGATTTAATTCATGACAGGGGAAATATAGTTACTTTCTTAGTCGGCAGGGGCAGGATGAGATACGTGAGTGATTCTGGGTAGCTTGTCTCAATGGCTGTGGTATACGTAGGATAGTAGGTTTATGCTAAGATATAGAAGTAAGAAGGTATGATGATAATTTATGGGTCTCCATTGGGGTTTGGATGGTTTCTGTTCGTTTGTTTGTTGGTTCATGCAGGAGGGTGGGGAGTAGGTAATGGAGGAGAGGGAGGGTATAGTAGATAAGTAAGAAAACCGTCAGGTATAGTCGTAGCCCTCGGGGAGCCAGCGGGGATGGATGAGAATAGGAGTGGGGGTGAGAGAGTTAAATAAGTGGTGAGAGGTGAGAGGTGAGAGGTGAGAGGTGAGAGGTGAGAGGTGAGAGGTGAGAGGTGAGAGGTGAGAGGTGAGAGGTGAGAGGTGAGAGGTGAGAGGTGAGAGGTGAGAGGTGAGAGGTGAGAGGTGAGGGACGAGAGGGGTAAAGGGTGAGGAGTAGTAGAGCCGTGTGTAAATGATTTATCTTCGCTGTTAGCAGAAGAGTTGATGGATGTATGATTACTTGGTTCATTTACAAATATATACTTGCCTGCGAGTTGGGGTAATCCTTATTCATAATGATGATGGCGATGAATAACGAGCATATGGTGTGTTGCTTGTATAAGATTTATATATCTCAAAATAAAATAGAAGTTAAAAAAATGAAAGGATTTTTTTATAAAAGGACTATAGTAGAAGACCTCAAGTAACTTTTCCAATATCCCCGCGCTGTCCTCCTGCCAAAGAAACATACAAAGTTTTGAAGTGATAAAAGAGAAAAGAAAGAAAATAGGGAACCTGAGTGAGAGATACTAAACTTCAACAGCAAACGACCGAGACTTAGAAAAGCAGAACGAAATGTCAAAGTAACCTCTCCCAACCGCTGCTAGTCACTAACATAGCCAACGAAACACTCCCGCCCGACTATGTTCTCCGATGGCGCTGTGCTATATGATCATTCAATTTATCAAATCTCCAGAATCCATGAACTTCAACCCGAGGGCAGCCTGCATACGAACAGGGGTATGGACGAGGAGTAGTGGTGTCATGCGTGAGGAAATGACGATCGCGGTCTCCGCGACGGGCAAAGCGCTTGGGGCAAGTGTTGCATTGGTACGGACGTGGTCGGGGACCTGCTGCTGGCACTGACGTTACTGAGGTGGGAACCATGGTTGGGAGGGCGGTTGTGTGAGGGAGGGTTGTTGATGAGCTGGGGGAGATATGTGCTGCCATGGTTGTTGGGGGTGCTGTATGATTTGGGGTCATCAAATTGCCAGGGCTGACATGTGCTGCAAAGCCTGCCATGGAAGGGCTAGGGACTGATTGAGGGTCAAGATCGTTGGGCACAGCGGCGGCTGCAGGATTGGAGGCCCAAAAGTTTTCCATACCCGTTGTTATCTCAGCTGTATGATTTGTGGTCATCAACTCGCTAGGGTTGACATATGCTGGCATGAAAGAGCCAGGGACTGATTGAGGGCCAAGCACTGACTGAATGCCAGGATGGTTGGCCATAGAGACGTCTGCGAAGTTGAAGAAGTTCCCCATGTCTTCATCAGCGATGGCTCCATCAACATGACTGGCGTTACCGCTCCAAGAGGTAGTAGCACTCTCTGGAGCAGCTAAGGTGGGAAGGTAAGTGTTGAAACCATCGACGCCAGCAATAGTGTGTGGATCTAAGGCTCCAAGAGGTGCGCCATGTCCCTGGTCGGCGGACGGCATCGGAAAAACCACATAATTGGGTAGGCCACCGGCGAATACATCATGGATATCCGGATCGACGTAGTCAATGGCGGGATTGATATCACTGAGCTCGAGAATGTTGCCATCGTGTATTTGCACATGTGTACCAAGCTCTGACGTATGTCCGGCTGTTGGATTGTCCCACAAGTGGCTGGTGCTACCATTGGAGGTTCTTTGGAGGGCTAGACGAAGCTGGTAGTTTTCCTTTTCCAGCGCCAAGATCCGAGCTTGCTCGTGGTCGGAAATTGCGCTTCTTAGGCGTACCAGTCAGTTGACAAAAAAAAAACATACCGATTGTTGTTCAGATTGCCCCCAACTCTGTCGCGATATGGGCACTGTTGATGCGGATTTTGCAAGTCGCCCAAGGGGTTGCTAAAATCTCCATCGCTAACTGAGCGCTCGGTACGTTCAGGAGTAATATTCATGTTGAATCAAATCACTGTGGTGTGTTTTGTGCTAGATGGTTAATCGTTGCGACTGAATATGGGACCGTAATTTTCGTTGCGTTGCTGGAGCAAGCCTTATGTGGATGGGAAAGAGAAGATTCAATGATGATTGAACAATTGATATGAGAGCACTTCGTGCGTTATTATGGCGATGGTCACGGAAATGATCTTAGAGAGAAGGAATTTCGAGAGAGGAAAGATTGAAAAGAATTGGAAAATTGCGGGTGCGACGCCCCAGCTCGTGACTTACGCCTGTTATGCTGTGCGATGATTGCAGGGTACGCCCTCGCTGCCTATAGAGTCAGCATATACCACCTTCCTCCAATCAGGGAGCAAAAAGGGTTCCATTCCTTGGCTTGGCCAGGATTTACCGTGCCGAAAGCCAAACGGGTAGTTAAATGCTTAAGTCCACAACGATTCCAGCTTTCAAAGCCAGTGCGACCGGAAAACAACAGGAACGACTTCAAGGCCCTACGAAGCACTTGAGAGAAGCCCTTCATTCCTCTCTCCAAGGCCGTGTTAGCGATAATATTCTTAGATAACGAAACCTCTTGGTTGTTAAGTATGATTCCGGGAGTCCTGGCATCAAAAACTGGTTTCTAACATTTTATAGAAATCCTGACCAAGTACACCGAAAGCTTCACCTTCGCATCCACATCAAACTTCCTGCCATCTTCCCTGAACGGTGACAACGTAGCTCAAAGCAATCAGTTACCTTGGTATCGATGGAGAATACCGAAATTCTTAGGTGCGAAGACTGCCCAAAGCGGGAGTTTGCAAAGCGCCATCAATACAAGTAAAGTTGGAACTGTACCGTGGCGAATCTCCTTCTAAAATCGAATAGCCGCCATAGAAAGCAGCATGATAAACCATGCAAATGCACCATTTGCGAAAAGGGCTTTAGCAAGAAGTCAGATCTTGCTAGGCACCGATTAACACATACTTCTTCTGCTCCAACCTTTAAATGCTTACACCCAGGATGCAGCTTCCCTGGCACTGGCCGCACGGATTATCTATGGTCACACATAAAAAAGCAACATTCCACCCCAGGTGACGTCTTTGAGGAAAAGCTTCGATCATACTACTATAGGTCGAAGGCCGAAGAAGAGCGCCAATCAATACAGAGCATGCAAGATGTGGATTTCTTGGAGGCTGTACACCAAGGAAACAAAGAGAGCCTGACAGGCTTACTCTCACAGAGCAAAATGTGTCTATCTGTGAAAGATTCTAGTTGGAAGAGTGCGTTGCACATTGCAGCGATGGCAGGGGACCAAATAGTAGTCCAGTTACTAATTGACCACGGAGTAAACATCAATGCCTTGGATTCGATGAACCGAAGTGCGCTATTTGCTGTGTTAGAGAAACCAAATTGCGCCGCCATGGTGGAATTACTTTTGATAAATGGTGCCGACGTAAACATAAAAGCATCCTGGAAAAGGACGGCCCTCCATGGAGCAGTGCTGCGGGGCTACGAAACCACCAAGCTATTACTCGACGCCAACGCAGAAGTCGAAGCCATGGATGAAATTGAAAAGACACCATTGTCATATGCAATTGGTAGACGTTGGTCTGACTCAACATATAGCGCAGGAGCTTTCCATGACCAAACAACCAAACTCCTTCTTGAAGCAGGCGCAAAATTCTCTCCGGACGACTGGGACTTCCTCCCTCCTGATCGTCAGGAACAGTTCGCAGACTACTGCCCCATGCCCTCGCAAAAACTCTGACCATGACCTCAGGCGATACTAAGCAAGCTGGTCACTCAACCCACTGGAACGAGCACATCTTGTGCGGAGAGACCTTCCTTGCTACCAACTTTGGCGCGTGGGATGTTGAGCGAGGGAAAGCAAGAATTCCTAGATTTCTTTGAGCCGTGAGAGGAGCAGTTTGTCTATGTGATGGAGCGTGTCGATGGCAGGCCATTCCTACCAGCTATGGGGGGAGTCGCGCCTCTGGTCTCGGCGAGGCGAGGCGATGTTGTGTTGGGAAGGAAGAATTTTTGAAACGGAAGAAGGAAGTTTGAGTGCTATGATCTAGGTCACGTGCCGATTAAAGGTCTTTGGTTTAGAAGGAAACCATCTATATTTGGAGCAGTACTCTTCGTAGAACCCTTAATCATACTTCTCCTTCTCCCTCTCGTGCCTCTCTCCCTCTCGCTCCCTCTAGCCTGCTCGTCTATCTCAGGTATATGGATATACAAACCAGGGGTAGTCCTCGTACCTTCCATATACCAACCAATCATCTCGCGACGTAACCTCTATAGAGCTACTATACAACTTAAGTGACTAGAATTCAGATCAAGGAGCAACAGAAACTACACTTATTTATCCTTGGGACCATGTAATATCCCACCAAATCCTATCAGGGAGGTGATGTAAGAAATTTCGCAAACTCAAGTGTAGGTGACGATGGAATTTGTACGAATCTATGAAGAGGAGAGAAGTACAAACTGTAGAGGAAGACCAGGGCTTAGCTCTGGCCTGGCTCCTGCCCTGGACTCTCGTAGCTACCTGTACTGCTCTAAGCCCTCCCACCTCCCTGGCTGCACGGCCTTGCAGGTGATAAGTTAGGACTGATAGGATGGCAGAACACGAAGATCTATACACACAGCATATATTTCCTTAATATACGGCGCTTCATACTCAACAACAATTACTTCTTCTTCACCTACCATTATAATTCGATTCCCCATAACTATTTTCACAATGAACCCTACGATTGCCAGCTTCTAGTACTCCAGATCCAGACTACTTCCACGTATCTCAGAAGACAAACATCCGTAACAATAGTCTGGCCCCTCGAAGAGCCGAGCCAGCGGAGCGTCATTCGTCGCTTTGGGTGGAAAGAGAATGAAATCATATGACTTGGTGGACAGACGGACTTCTGCTATTCATATATTGACCAGTCCATACATACATACAGCCAGCCCAGCACAGCACCCATCCAATGCACTTCACTTCATGTCACGCCGCATCGAGCAAGAATATGATGTGATGTTGCGCTGTATTGTGCTTCCATTGTATTGAGAGAGAAAAAGACAACTCCATGCTAATAAAAAAACCAAACCTCAAGAATGTTTATTCACGTTCACTCCTTTAACCCCGTCCTACGCCTCCAAGAAAAAGTGGAATGAAACAGGAAAAATGCACAGGTGGAAGAGATGAGGTGGGACAGGAACTGTTTGATTGTTTTTGCTGTTTGCTTGCTTGCTGGGTATATTTTCCGTTTAGGAGAACTGTGCGGTTGTTAGTAATGAGGCGAGAAGGGAATATGAGCGGAGATGGAAGGAGGGTGAAAATAGAGAAATGAAAAATAAACATACCTTCCAACGATTACCACACACCATACACTCGCAGAAAGTCGTCATAGGTTCATCAGCACTTCTCGTCTGCGCCTGCGAATAGCTAACTTTCTTCTGCCCACACTTCCCACACTTCAACGCATCACTAATACTCTTCTCCGCCATAGGCACCTGCGCCTTCTTCATATTCTCCTTCTCGAGTTCCTCGTCGCGCCTGCGCAGCTCCTCCGGCTTCAGCTCTTCATGCGTCATAACCACAAAGCGCGCGGGTGTGATCTCGCCGGACAGCACTTTCTGGCGCAGCGCCGAGTTCGCCGCCTGCTTGAGGTTCTGGAAGAGCGAGCGTAGCTTGTTGCGGTATTCCTGGTTCTCGCCCTTGAAGTGCTCGAAGGCGGCTTGCTCGATCGCCATGGCTTTGATGATGACTGCGGTGGGGGATTCGTCGGATTTGAAGGCCAGCCCATTGTACAGGAGCCCGATGCAGTTGTCGCGCGTGGGCACGCCCGTGCGCTTGATGTCGACTTTGTCCGATTCCCAGCGCCGTTTGGAGGAGTCGCCCACGAAAGCTTTGGTCGTCGGGGTGTTTGCGCTGGAGGGTGCGGGGGAGCTAGTGCCGCCGTTGCGGACCGCGGGTGAGGAGCCAGCCATTTTGCCTTTCTTCAGTTTTTCCGCTTCGACTGTTTTCTTCCACTTGGTGACGATTTCGGTCGCGAGCTTAGCGATGTCTTTGTTTGAGTTTCCGCGCTGTTTGGCTACTACCATGCCGGCTTTGGTGGCCTAAATAGGGAGGATGTGATCAGCTGGACCAATTCACAGTGAAGTGAATGAGAAATCAAGATTGAATTAAATTTCCCCTTCATCAGGAATGCAAAGCAAAGATGGTAGAATGCGGTAAGAAGGCCATATTAATCTATCCACATACCCTTAGAAGCTCCTCTGTTGCGTTCACATCTCTCTTTAAGGTTTCCATGATTGTTATCACATTTGCAGCCGGTTCTTTGTCGTTGATCGCTTTCGTGAGGGCCGACACCCGCGATGTAAGCTCTCTTTGATCCATCTTGAAGAAAGGCCGAATTGGACGAGGGGTTCCAAAGGTATCGGTCGATGTCGCGTTTGCCGGGAGAACAAGCAGTTTATCCACCAAACACTCAACAAGCTAATAGTAATGCGCGTGGATCTCTGCGTGGGTTAAGAGAACGAATTGGAGAGTGGGAAATCCAGGTAGCTAATGAGCGGAAAAGTGCTTTGATGTTGAAATATGATTATGATAATTTGCTTTCAGAAGTTTCGAGGTAAATATCGCAAGGCTGACGTTGCTGCCAGAACGATCGTGCACGGGCCACCATACTGCCTTCTACAGAAGCGCTCCATCGGCAGGTATATTCTTGGACCTTGAAGTTATGTTTGACACAAAGGTTGTGATCTTAACCTCACAAAGTTAACTTGCCAATCAATCTCTGAGTCGAGGTAGGCTCGAGTAATTAAGTTGGATTTTCCTTTTTAATTACAAAACCCAATAAAACATCTTTCTCAAAGCTTCATACTCCAAACCTCCAAGCTCCCCATCCAAATCCTTAAGTCCCTAATCTCCACGGCGTTGTCACGGATTTTGCAAACAGCATCGGGAGTGAATTCCTTCCATCCACCCACCACCAACCTACACACATACCGAACCAACGCTCACCACCTCGATCTATGCCCGCCGGGGAAGTTGCGGGAATTGCGGGAGCTGCCCAGTCATACATACATGCATCTAGTGGGGTCATCGGGGCGCTTGCAAGTTTACGTGAGATTTAACTCCACGGCGATTAGGACAGCCCTCCTCTTTCTTGTTTGATGCTGCTGGATATCCGCGGATTTTTTGGGTTTGTACATGTGAGGATGTATCTCCGTGATGCAGATCGGGTTGGGAAGGGAAAGTATAAATGGGTTGTGATTTCTTCGTGTTTATTTTCAGATCGTTCATCCAGATAAGTTATATCAGAGAGAGCTGAGTAGAAGTATTTGCTACTATCTTCATCTATCACTTGCACACATACATACACTCAATCATACCCTCACTTTCAATCACACCTCTATCAACCTCCACCCCCCAATCACCATGTCCCTCACCGGCAAAGTCGCCATCGTCACCGGCGGAAGCAAAGGCATCGGCCGCGCAACCTGCATCAAGCTCGCCCGTGAAGGCGCCCACGTAATCGTCAACTACAGCAGCAGTTCCTCCGCCGCCGACGAAGTCGTCTCAACCATCGGCTCCGAACACGCCACCGCCATCCAAGCCGATGCGGGGAACATCGCGGAGATCGAGAAGCTCGTCAACGCCACTGTTGAAAAATACGGCAAGATTGACATCGTAGTCGCGTGCGCGGCGGTGATGCATTTGAATGAGTTGGATAAAGTCACAGAGGAGGATTATGATCAGGTGATGAGTCTGAATGTTAAGGGGCCGTTGTTTCTTGCTCAGGTAGGGTTTTGTTTGGCTTGAGTTTTGAGTAACAGACGAAGCTGATAAAATGCACAGAAAGCCGCACCCTACATGGCGGCAGGTTCGCGATTTATCCTGTTCTCGACGAATCAATGCCACGCTAGCACAGTGACGCCGAACTACTTGACATATATCATGTCGAAGGGAGCGATTGAGCAAATGACGCGCGGGTTGTCGAAGGATTTGGCACGGAAGGGTATCACGGTTAACTGTGTTACGCCGGGGCCAATTGCCACTGAGCTTTTCTTGAAGGGCAAGAGCGAGCAGTTGTTGAATACGATTGCGGGGTGGCATCCACAGAATAGGATTGGGAAGCCGGAAGAGGTTGCGGATGTGGTGGCGTTTTTGTGTAGTGAGACTGCTTCTTGGGTGACGGGTCAGATACTAAAGGTGAATGGTGGTTTGGCATGATTGGATGATGGGAGTGGTTGTGGAGGAGCGTGGTGTAGGGTGTAAGAGATATATTTCAGTGCAGAGTTGGACAGAACAATGGAATGAAGACCCCTATTTTCCTTGAAATTCTAGTACAAGTCCTTTCAAAAGATTCAAATCTCCTACCCAGCACAACAATCCGCCTATAATCCCTCTCCTAACCTTCAATACCAAACACCAGTCCTTTTGTTGCCTATCCCAACTCTATTAGGGAATCGCCAAGCATATCATCTCCCCAAGTACTAACCACCCTAGTCTAAATCTCGCTTGGATTAACTCATTGGAAAAGGCCTCCCAGAACCACCGATATCCTCCCCGTTTTGCAAACCCTCTGCTGTCCTCACTAACCCCGTATCGAAACTGCAGTTCTCCGGCTCCTCATCCGACGTTTCTACACCTTCCTGTTGCTCGTTAAAATCAGATTGCTTCGTATTCAAAAGCAGCAGCACAACTCCCAACTACCACCAAGAAATATCCCGTCACCTCGTCCCCTCTTTTACCCTTCTTCCTCCCTTTTTCTCCCCTCTCCCCTCATCCCCTCTTTCCTTCCTCACACAGAAACCACTCAGAAAAAAGAAGCCATAAACACTAACCGGAATCGGCACCATCGCCCTCTTAACCCAAATATGTCTCGCCTTGGACCAGTCCAAGCCCTCGAGACATCCGCCCCGCACACTGACGACGTTCTTGCCGGGCGTGCTGTGAATGATGCGGGTTCCGCACGTTTTGCAGAAATAACAGTTTACGAGGTCGCCGGAGACGGTGGGACGGCTGGAGGGGGGAAGTAAGGGGTTAGAGAATGGGGGTGAAAGGGGGATGGAGGGGTAATGGAGTAGAAGGGGAGACGGGGTAGGAAAGGGGATAGGAGATGGGGAAAAGAGAAAAGAACCCACGAATACAAACACAAACTCTCCTTACACGGCAGCTCGAAACGCGGAAAGATAGCCGAACACGCAAAAGCGGAGGAGGTCTGGCGTTTACATTCCTGTTTCGAAAAATTTAGCCTGAGTAAGGTTCAACTATCTTACCCCCAGAAGCAGGGAGGGGTGACAGAGAAGGGACGAATATGAGAGGAGAGGAAACACAGGGGGCTAACTCAGAGAGGAAGAGAGACACAGAGGAAGAGCAAGAGCAGCTTAGAGGGACCATTATGAGAGAAAAGAAAACACAGTGAGATAAGGAAGAGAGAAAGAGGGAGAGAAACACAGGGGAATAATAGCACAGAGGAATAACAGGGGAAAGCAGCCCCGAGATATGACTATGAGAAGAAAAAGAGGAAGAGCTGCCACAAAACCACCAAGAAACCCAGGTCTCAGAAAACCCCAGCACATTAACACACCAAAAACACCAACCCCAGAAGAAAACCAACACAAAAAAAACGCACAACATACATCACAATGACAGATATAAATCGCCAGCGGCTTAGGGAGTGGGGTCGTGAAAGTAACAGCACCGCATTGGCAAGAGGCGTTCATTTTGCTGGAGATTTGGATTTGGGAGCCAATGAAAATTGAAGCCAATGAGATAAAAATGAAACGAAACCGTAGTGAGATGGAAGCAAAATTATTTCAAGCGTTCGGTTGGGCTGTAAAGGCAGTCAGTAAGTACTCTATACTGTAGGCGAGGGAGAAATAGATCGTAGAGAAGGGGCATATCGTGGCGTGTGATTGGTCACTTGTAGCAAGAAGGTTGTTGTGAGTGAGGAAGGTGGGGTGCGGGGTTGGTTACATTACCAAGAAGATAGAAATCCGATATCTGTCTATCAAGATCGCAAAGAAGAAGGCGATAGTATAAGATAGGTAAAGAGAAGTTAAGTTATAAGATCTAGAACTTCATGTTCCGAAACTTGGAAAACAGATGTCCTTGTGGCTGCGCGGGAGGTATGAATGAGTTGTATATGACTGCCTGCTCAGTTGAGTCATCATTGGTCGGGGCATGCATACTTCAACATCACATGATTGGACTAGACGAAGCAGTGCTTAGAAGATGGGGAGGGGACGTATATGTATGAGGGGAGGGGACGTATATGTATGAGGAGAGTGGAAATTGGTATGTAGAAGAAATTTCTTTGATTAATTCGTAATAAACATTAAAAGGATTAAGCATCTGGAATGGCTACAACTGGGCAGACTCGTCCTCATAAAGATAGACATATGCCGCTGAAGCTTTTCGCAGTATCTGAGTAATTCCTCTCTTAAACCTACTTGACCAAATTATCCGTACTTGGCCGTACCTCTCCCTGTGACTGACGTCCTTCTTCTGCACTTCGCTGGCCTGGACTTTGGTCGGAATGCTTCGCCGGATCAAACACATAGATGGGAAACTCCAAGAATATCGTCCTTTTCAGGATAGTAGGCATCTTTTCGTAAAGTTGTGGTGGAAACGGTATAAGGATACTTGTTCGGTTCAAGTAGCGAGAGTATTCTTCCCAGTGATTGTTCTTCTCGTAGCGTTTCTTCGCTCCAGGTCTTTCTTGGAGAGTCAAGCCGGACACGAACATCAGAAGTGTAGTGAGGAAGATTGCTCCAACGACCGAGGCATATAGCGCGCTACGAGCTCCTCCATGGACATAGCCTTCTGCTGCGGGTGATACAGCAATCATATATATAGCTACACATAATGAGCATGAGCATTCGTTCAAGGAGCGAATCGAGAAATAGCTTACCAAATTGAATGATGATCTCTCCAAAGTAGTTGGGATGACGAGTCCATGAGAAGAATCCCTTGTCGCAAATCGCTGACTTGTCACTTTGATGAACTTTGAAGCGATACTTCTGAGCATCACTGACGGTTTCCATAACAATCCCAATAGCATAGAGGATGACACCGGCGATGTCACTGGCCGTTCCAAAGTTAGGCTGAGGGAAACGCGTGACTTTGGGGGAGTTTATCAGAGTCACTGGTAATGAGACAATCCATACCCAGAGCATTTGGAAGACCCAAAAACCGAGGAAGGGGAAGAATTTGTCACGCTTGTCATCGAATCGATCATCTTTGCCAGTTTTCAAGATGCGGAACAGTAGGAAGGCTGAAAGACGGGCGCCCCACACCATGATAAACAACGAAGCGACAATTTGACGGGCATTGTGATGTCCACTAAAGGCGAGTGTGATGATAGCAAGCACCACAAAGTTGGTTCCTCCGGCGAAATCTGATGAATTGTTAGTCCGAATGATCATGAACTGTAGTTGTTGTTCGCGAATGCCAGAGAATCGTAGTCTTACCTGTGAGCTTGTCGAATTTGAAAGAGAAAGCGATGGAGAAGAAGAATAGCTGGTATGCGACAGTAATCAATAATGTGATGGCGAGATAGTAGTCATCGAGGGCATGAACAACGGTCATAGCTGCGGCGGTCTGTAGTAGGGGAAGCTGGTTTTGGGAGTTTGTAAACAATCGACCGACCAGCACAGGTCGTTGGGAGTAGTAGTGGATAAGGGTCAGTGGACGCGTGTTTCAAACAACAGAGATTGGCATGAGTTGGAGGGTGGAAGAAGATATAAAGGGATCTTCTTCCTCGCTTTTACCTTCTTTAGGATGCGCTGGCCGGAAGGAGGAAGGAGGAAGGAGGAAGGCTACTACAAGTCGATAGTAAGACAAAGTAGTTGATTGCTCTGTAAGAGTTATCCTTCACTCAGCCACTTCTTTGAAGTCCATTCTCAGTCACACAGCAAAGTCCAAGCAATCCCGGAGTCCGAGGGTCTGAGTCGACAATCGATAAAACGTACTCAATCTCAGCGCTATCCGAACTTTTAGAGTTTGGAAGGGTCCAAAAGATCTACTTCCTAAGGTGAGATGCAGATGCAGACGAGCAAAAACGTCGATAATGACGACATTGATTTGCTAAGCAGCGCTAAGTCCCTATTAAAGAGGTCTAGTCGCGGAACTTTATCTGGCCGACTCTTGTCAGTTTAAGCTTAATGTCTCGTGTCGCGTGTCGCGAGCGTTTTCGGACTTTTAAAATCTTTTACAGTCCTTCTTCCTCGAATCTATGCAAGGCTGATGGTCTGTATATGTGATTCTCCATGAGAATGTAACTTTCAATCAAACCTTCACTCCTTTTTACCACTCGTGCCACTGTCCCAAAATATACTCACCCCTTGCCAAAACTCGGAGACAACTGCAGGTGTGCAGGTGTGCAGGTGATAGTATAGACGTCGTCGCGGACATCCACCTTTACAGAGTATATCTTCAGGATCCCAGGAAGACACAGTCTGGCCTTCAGTGTTCTCCTTCCCCTCATGGATGGTATATACCGGTGCTCCTTCATACAACGAAACAAGAATCTCACGATGGATCAAACATGACCTCGTATTCCATGTCTGTTGGTGGGTATTGCTTCATCTCGCGGACGAGCATGACAACGCTTTTCTTGACATGAATCTGACATGATTCGCGGTTGACCAATAAGAATGGATATGTGAAAGTTTTCTCTTCACCAAACATAACGGTTTTGAAATTCTCAGGCCGCTAGGCTATGATGAAACCGCACGTGTCTGAAAGTGTCTCTTCATCGGAGCCTCGAGTGTCTGAGACCCTGGCTGCCCCGGCTGCCCCGTCCACCTTTGACTGCCGGGAAGAATTCTCAAGCCACAACCATATTGCCATTCGGTCTAAACTGCCTAATCTGTAGGAAGAAGCTAGGTCTCGAATTGTTCTCTGTCACAATGCAGGTTATGCATTAAGTTTCTGTCACTTGGCCGCGTTGCAACAATTTGGACTTTTACCCACCGAATCAGGTCGTTTCTATGCTTAATGTCTTCTTAAACGCATCACGGTGCCGTTAGCCGCACGCAATGAGGCCATGTCGTTCTAGCGTGAAAGTCACAAAACCCGACGGCTCGTCACTGTTACCCTTTTCATCGTATTCCCTTACCGATATCCAGGACATGCGCCTGCGGCCGCGCACTACAATGCTTCAACTCCTACCAAAGCGCCAAGAAAACGGTGCACGCTACTAGTCTGCCTTCATACATGTTTCTGCCTTGCCCATCGATGTTCTTGGAAGAAGTCTTGTTCATGATCTGAGCCCTCTTTTTGTAATCTTCGCCATCTATTCACTTCTAATTCTACAGGCGCAGGTCACGCTCTGTCGAACCCTCTATACATTCTTTAATTCTTTTGTTCATACCGCAGCTGGGCTGTTGGCGACTTTCTTTAATTCCAAGCTCGACGACCACAAGGGAGAATTCCATATTCCTACATAAACAACCAACGTCGCTAAAGGGATGAGAGTGATGTTGATAAGATCTTTGTGGTTGGTTGTGGCTGCTGTGGGAATTGCACAGGTGTGTTCCAAAGGACAACTTACCGGGCAAACGAGCTTATGCAGAATTAGGGATATAAATACGAGCCTAGGGGTTTGAGTGATATCATTGCAGCATTAGAAGGAGCAAACGGCAAGCAACATGGCGGGCAATCGCAAGTAACGAAGGAGATAACGAAGACTATGACTGTCACCAAAGCTGCCCCGGCTACATTAGGAACAGCAGCTGTGCTGGGAACAGGAAAGTATGGCAATCCTTTACTCTATGTGAAAGTGCCGTACTGATCATTTGCAGTGTGCAAACAGTCACTGTAACCGCCGCAGGTCTCAACATGACCCAGGTCGAGACGGTTACCGAACAAGTTACTCAAATGGTTACTCAAGTAATTACCCAAATGGTCACGCAGATGGTGACATCAATGGTTACCGTAACCATGATGCAAACCGTGCCAGGTAAGAAAATTCTGCTCGGAAAGTAATCTTGTACTAACTCAAGCTTCTGCAGCGGCATCAACCAACACTTCGTTAACCCTAGCCGCTATTCAAGGAGGAACACAAGCCACAAGCGCATCCAGTCAAGCTCCAGCACAACCTGTGCCCTCTACACTTTCTACAAAGGCCTCCTCGGTGGACCTTACTTTAGGAGGTGGAGTCGCCGCTTCGACTCCACCGGCGGCTCAAGCAGCAACGCAGTCACCGGCAAAGTCTGCTTCAACCACGGTCTCGGCGGCGGCGATGGAGCTTGGCGCTGCTGCAGTGGCACAACCAACACCTCAGGCGGTGGATATTGGTACTTTATCTCTGCGCAGTAGTTTGATGCTGGGTAATCTCGCGATTGCAACACCGGCCCCAAAGTGAGCGGAAGGTCGAGCCTGGAGCTAATAGAAAGAATGAGAAAATGAGAGCTGAATATAATATCAAAATGGCCGAAAAGCTATGTTCTCTCCAATAATAAGTTACCAACTTCAGTTGTACATATATCTTCATAGAATGCCATCAAAAGGGAATAAAGAATGTACTAATTATCAGCCACTGGCTTTCTCTTTTATTGAATTACTCGAATCTACGCTCTCCGGTGCGGGGCTACCGCTGATGGGACTTGGATTCTTCGACGAACTTGAACTTGCTTCGGCGGCTTTCAGTGCTTCCATCCTCTGTTTCTTCGCTTGTCTTTTACTTAGTTGCGGCGTACCATCTCCTTTGGTCTCCTTGTCATCTGCTTTTCTTTTCGCCTTACCCTTCTCGCCATTACCAGAACCATTTCTGATTCCTTCTCCTCCATCGGTATCTTTGGAGGCCTTCCTCTCCCCGCCATAGACTACATCCACCACTCCTCTGAAAGAACTTCTCTTCAGCCCCTCATTGATCACAACTGCACGAGGATTATCCCCCAATCCTTCCAACCCCCTCTCTCTACCCAATCCCCAAACAGCCATCAGATTAACAACATCCGCCGGCCCCCTCACCCCCAACGCGCTTTTTGCCTCACTACTAATGACAATCCCTCTGCCCCTCGTCGCCCTGAATATGCCCAAGCAATTGCTTATGAAGTTCCTCCGCGCATTCGCATCCTCCATCGTAGCTTGCGCGTAGCAGATCTCGAACCGGACGCCGCGATTCACAGCCGTCATTAACGGTTTCGGTTTGAAGTGGAACGGAAATCGCTGCGTCAGGTCGAGAGAAATGATCGAGTGCTCTGATAGATTGAGACATGCTGCGAGAAAAGCCTTCTCGGTGGTGGGGCGTAGAGCGAGGATGTCGTAGACGGAGGAGAGCGCGGTGAGACGGTGGTTGAGGGAGGGGTCGGAGAGGACGAGGGTGCAGCGGCGGAGGAGAACGGTTTTGGGTGGTAGCGGGAATTGGAAGCTGGTGGGTATGGGATTGACTATGTTGGAGGGAAGAGGTCCATGGTGTATGTGATTGAGGGCTATAGTGCCGTAGCCTAGTTCTGACAGGAATGAGATTGTCCTTTGGAGCTCGAGAGGTTCTTTGGTTGGCGACCAGGCGACATTGAGATCGTATAACATCTTGCTCTTCGCTCCTAGGGTTTTCCTATATCGAACATCTCAAATCCGTACTGCAAAACATTTGCGACAACTTTAAAGCACTTGCACTTCGTATTTAAAGTAGTCTGCTGTTCAACTGTGGGACCTAGTCCAAAGAAATATTTAGGCTTCCCGCACGCAACCTTGAGGCTTTTTCCAGGGTTGTTCTTGCCTAACTTACCAGGAGTCAACAAAATCAGTTTGCTTAGCGCGGGGTGTCTTCGGCCTAGACATTAAGAATTCGCTGTAGCACATCAACATCAGATTCATCATTTTCTGCATCATCGCAGAAGGCCATCGCGGGAGCCTTCGACCTGGAATCTCATACCGGGCGAATCGTATCCTTACGACACGGCGAACTATTCTGACTTCCCACGAATTTGAGACGCGGTCCTCTCTCTTATCTGTTTTGCGCTGTGCCTTGCCATAGCAGGCCAGCCGCAAGATGGCTCGCGTCTATGCTGATGTCAATCAGCAGATGCCACGATCGTACTGGGATTATGATAGTGTGAACATCACTTGGGGTGTGTTGGAGAACTACGAGGTTGTGCGCAAGATTGGTAAGTTGGCGACACCGCTCTATCTGCAATTCCTCCTTATTGTTTCGTCCTGCCCGCATTTGTTATGTACTTGCGGTTTTACTGATCGCAGGACGCATCCGCTATTATAGGACGAGGAAAATACTCGGAAGTGTTTGAGGGGATCAATGTCGCCAACTATCAGAAATGCGTCATCAAGGTGTTGAAACCGGTCAAGAAGAAGAAGATTAAGAGAGAAATCAAGATTCTACAGAACCTGTCTGGAGGCCCGAATATTGTCGCTCTTCTTGACGTGGTTAGGGATAGTCAAGTAAATCAGCCCTCTCCTTCTTCTCTCGCCGACTTGGCTCTTCTCAAAGCTGGGAAGGGAAAATCGGCTCTCACTGGTCTTGAACATCCAGAAAAAGAACATAACGACTCATGGTTGATGCAGAGCAAAACACCGTCCTTGATCTTCGAATACGTCAACAACACGGATTTCCGAAGCTTGTATCCTAAGTTCCTCGATTACGATGTCCGCTTCTACATTTATGAGCTCCTAAAGGTAAGGCATCTGGATGTTTGCTGACTTGGCAGTTGTTGATTTTCTCTAGGCGTTAGATTTCTGTCACAGCAAGGGCATTATGCACAGAGACGTAAAGCCTCACAATGTGATGATCGATCACGAAAACAGAAAGGTAATATTTCTACCTACGATCGCCTACTTCTACTGACACATGCATTTCAGTTGAGACTTATTGATTGGGGTCTTGCGGAATTCTACCACCAAGGCACTGAGTACAACGTCCGTGTTGCGTCAAGATATTTCAAGGGTCCCGAACTACTGGTTGACTTCCAGGAATACGATTACTCTTTGGATATGTGGTCTTTAGGCGCTATGTTTGCTTCCATGATTTTCCGAAAAGAGCCATTCTTCCACGGAAACAGCAACTCGGATCAACTCGTCAAGATTGCCAAAGTGCTTGGAACAGAAGACCTGTTCGATTATCTCGACAAGTATGAAATTGAGCTTGATGCACAATACGACGATATTCTTGGTAGATTCCCGAAGAAGAACTGGCACAGCTTTGTCAATGCGGAGAATCAACGTTTTGTTACCAACGAGGCTATCGATTTCTTGGATAAACTTCTCCGTTATGACCATCAAGTATGTAGTCCCTGTGCTGTGATATTAGCGCTTGCCTAACCTGATATTAGGACCGCTTGACCGCGAAAGAGGCGATGGCTCATCCTTTCTTTGCA
Organism: Rutstroemia sp. NJR-2017a BBW; assembly: GCA_002946425.1. NCBI lineage: Eukaryota > Fungi > Ascomycota > Leotiomycetes > Helotiales > Rutstroemiaceae > Rutstroemia > Rutstroemia sp. NJR-2017a BBW. Next base: position 320,869 of record NJPT01000031.1, read on the forward strand.
CCCATTCGCGCTGATGAGCAAGCTGCGCGTCTCACACCGGCTCCTGGCACCTCTTGATCTTCCCTCAACGACCAATAATATTTCATCTCCCCCTTCAGTCCTGCTCTTGAAAATCACAGGAGCAACTCAATTTCTGAATAGCATCAAGACAGTTGACTATCCAATGTTCTATCTCCCAGCGTTCACAAGGATCTCCACCTACGCTCCGCTGGAGGCTAATCTCGCATATTAACCTTCGTACTTCATTTCAAGTATGAAAACTTCAGGGGACGTTTATTATATGAAAGGACTTGAGGAACAATGACTGGTCCGGCGTTATCGATTTTTTCTAAACGACACAACTTGCATACCCTCGGCTCCTTTCATTTCTTCGGGCATTGATAGTTTTAATGCGGCCTGTAGATAGACTGAATTCAAGCAAGATTCTGTGTTATATTATATGTTTTGCTGTTTTTAAATACCTTTCTTGAGATGTGTAGAATTGATTTTGACACCGCTGTCTCTTCGCAGGGATGTGAAGCGGGAACGGAAAGTTTAGTTTCGTCCGGTCCCGCTCGCTGCCACCTTTAAAAGGGAAACTACATAAGCAACGGCAACGGACTGATAGTACTTACCCCTCTTCCGCTCATTGTTTTCCCGAAGTTGTATCTCTCGGCGTATATAAGCCAATTATGCAAGCTACTACTAATCATGCAGGTACTCTGCAGCCAATATCTCGAGCATGCAAGACATGCGCAACAGCAAAAGCCAAATGTGTGCCGCGATCCGGAGAACTTGGTGCAAAATGTGAAAGGCAGGTTCTGTTCTATATGTCGTCTTCATGGTTCACGACTTAATGGATAAAGTACAGATGTCATCGGTTGAAGAAAGAATGCCAGTCGCAGCCCCTTCAGTCAAAGGTTCGCAAACGTCGGAAAACTACGTATGAGTAGCTTACTCCATGATGTGGTATCTAAGCTGACTACTGTACTCCAAGTCGAGTCGCGCAATTGGAGGAGAAGTTGGATGGGATTGTGTCGTTGCTGCAGGGGCAGAAGAGGTCGGAGGAGGGGGATGGTGGGGTGCGAGGAGAGGAGGATTATGTGACGGCGCAGGAGCAACAAGTCGCTGAATCAGCTGTGCAAAAAGCTTCGGCTGTCTTGGATGAACCGTCTCAGACAGCGAGCCTTACACTTCCTGATCTCAACTCCAAAGACCATCCTTCCTATCTCCCTCCACCCTCTTCTCCACTCCCACTCCCTCTCCCACTCTCACTGCCACTCCCCAATCCGAACCTCCCCTCCCGCCCTAGCATCTACACAACCAACACCACCGCCTGCCTCCTCACCCATCAACACGAGGACCTCTCCCCCTCAGATCCCGAACTCGAACATCTAATCCACCTCTACCGCACCGAACTCACGCCCCGCTTTCCATTCGTAGTCCTCGAGCTACGCCCAGGCATGTCTGGGAAGGAATGGATGGCTGAAAATCCTCTTCTGGGAAAAGCGGTTGTGATGGCGGCGAGTTATTATAATCTACCCCGGCAGACGCGTCTAGATGTACAGATTGTGAGGGAGATTGCGGAGAGGATGTTAGTGCAGGGAGAGAAGACGTTGGAGGGGTTGCAGGCGATTTTGGTGTTTTGCGCGTGGTGGGTTGGTTTCTTGGGGATGTGATTCTGGTGAAGAGAAAAGGGAACTGCGCTAATGAAGAATATAACAGGTATCAATACCAATGCCTCAACCACCCCCAACTCAACAACCTCCTCAGTATAGCCGTAGGCATAATCGGCCACCTCGGACTCAACAAGCCCCCTACATCAGATAAATTCCGCTACCCGTTCGGAAGCACCAGCAGATCGACGAGTACGGAGCGGAATATGCATCATAGGAGAGCATTGGCGGGGTGTTTTTATTTAACTTCGATGTATGTATCTGTTCCTTCCTCTCTCGGTCCAGAGAGCTAATTAATCGTTCAGGGTATCAACTGGTTTTCAACGATTAGATGCGATGAAATATCCGGTGTATCTAGATGAATGCTGTCGTGTGATTGCGGAGGAGAAGCAATTTGAAACGGATGCGCTGCTGCTGGAGATGGTGAAGATTACGGATTTGGCGGAGAGGATTGGAAGTACGATACACATGGCGCAGAGGGAGAGTGAGATGAATGTTCCTGTGGCGTTGCTTTTGGGGGGGTATATGGGGGAGTTGAAGGCGTTGAGGGCGGGGATTCCGGGGGAGTGGAAGGATAATAGTAGGTTTTGTCTTCTTGTTTGTTTGGTGGTTGATTCCCGGTTCTTGATACTGGGTTTGGGATTATAGAGGAGGCAATAAACTTACTAACCACCCCTCCCCCATAGTACTCCTCCAAATGCACCACACAATCGCCTCCATGCGTCTCTACGAAATCGCTCTCTCCCCGCACTTTCATTCCCAATCCTCTTCAAGCCCAACCCCGCTTTTCCCAACCCATCTCGCAGCTCTCCACACCCTGCTTTATCATACGGCAAACTTCATAGATCTCACCCTCTCCCTCTCCACGGATATATATCTCGCCCTCCCGCTTACTCCTTGTGCATTGCTGGCGTATGCGCTGATGATATTGGCGCGGCTTTCGTTTTGTACGGCGGTGTCGGGGTGGGATTTGGAGGTGGTGAGGGGGAGGTGCGATTTAGCGTGGGTGTTGGGGGTGGTGGCGGAGAGAGATGAGGGGGCGAAGTTTGTGGGGGGGAGGAGGGGGGGAGGAGCGGGAGGTGGGGAAGGGATAGGTGAGGGAGAAGGGGGAGGGGGAGAAGAGGAAGGCGAAGATAGGGATGGGGATGGGAGTAAGATTATAGGCTGGAACGGCAAAATCAAAGGCTGGACCGACCGGATGGATAAATTTGCAGCCAAAGTCAGAATTGTAAAAGGCTGGTATGAGAAGAGGGTTGTGAAGGCGGGGTGGGGGGTTGAAAGGGGGAGTGGGAGGTTGAGGGGTTATGAAGGGGATGGTGAGATGGGAGGGCTTAGTGGGGGTGTGCCGGAGGGAGGTGTGAGTAGAGATGGAGGAGGAGGTAGGGGTGCAGAGGACGTGCATAAAATGCCGATAACAGGGGAAATAGATACCAACACTAATACTATAGCGATGGTAACGCACGATGGAAATGCATTGGGAGATTTGAATTTGGATATGTGGGCGGGATTGGATGAGCCGGATGGGTGGATGGATTGGTGTAGGGATTGGGATGGGGAGATGGGTTTTGTTGGGGGTGGGAGTTGAGGGGTTGATTGGGTTGGTTCTGTGATGATGGAGACGAAGGGAGAGGGAGAGGGGAGAGGGAGAGGGGAGAGAATGGAAGTGTTTAGGAAAGGTGTTAGTCATAGTGATAGTTGGTATTGTAATGAACAGCCGAGGTGCTGTGCTTTGTACAGTACATAGCTTATAGGCAAATAGAAATAGAGGTTAATAAGTATATACTCCATATAGATCGCCAATCTAGAAAATCCCAAAATCAACCAACAACGAGCAATGGTATATATTCAAACTCAAACCCAACCACACAAAAGCCCATCCTCTAACCAACAATCCACCAGATCGAAAAACTCCATTCATTCATCAACATCATAATCCAACCCGAACGCCCCAACCCCAACTCATTTCGTTCTCTTTCATAAATACTCATAATCGTTAATTCATTCCAACGCTCAACTCAACTCAACTTCTCCCCCAAGCAAACAAGCAAGCAAGCAGCCACCCGCTATATTTCTGCCCTCTCCCACTTCCGCTTCCCTTCCAAACAATTCACGAACGAGGACACGAATGAAGTAACCCCCCGCCCCTCCAAACTCTCTCTCTCTCTCAAATATATCGCATCGTAAGAAACTTTTCCCAACATCGTCCATCCACTCGCTCATTCCTCCTCATTCTCATCATTCCTCAAACCACTATATTCCGTTCCCTGATTTACCATACTCAACCTCGCACACAGCCCCCAAAAACCCCGGTGTTTCCGTCGCCGCGAAGTGATTCAACGCATCAATAAATCCCTGCAAACTTTTGCAGAAACTATACTCGAACCTATCCGACAGATCGCGCAGCTTGTCGATTGAGGACCCTTGCTCTCTATATGCCGGATCCTCGTGGCTATGGCGAGTCTTCTCCGTTTTGAAATGTTCCCATTGTAATTGGCACATCGTAGCTGGTCGCTCTGCTCCTACTAGATCCGAGTCTAGTCTCTCCAACTCCCTAGAAAATCGTCCGGTGAATGAAGTAAACTGCGTGCAAATTTGCAAAAGCTTTGAGTGTCTCTGTTCACAGTGTCAGTGTGAATAGCTAGCGTTAGAATAATAGTCATCATACCCTCAAAAGCCTCCCATTCGTAAGCATACACTCTTTTAAGCAAGTATCGAGAAAGTCGACATGCTCCCGCATCACCTCGTCAACAGTGCTAATGATAGGCCCTTGGCCGCTTGGCCCGTCCGACCCCAGTTTGGCCATGAAAAGCTGCCAATTAGGCTCGATCACTTCCTCCGTGCAGAAATATATGAGTTGCTGCACAAAAGAAAGCATTCGAGCTCGAAGAATAAAAGTACGACGTTTCCAGAACTCCACTTCCTTATCTGATGTTTTGTGCGACCAGGTGACGTTGGTATTTTGCGATTGCCAGCTCCCTAACAACTGTCGCTCTAAGTAACGTAATGATAAAAGATATCGAAAGAGGACCTGGTATCTCCATATTGTTTTCCGGCTGATGACGAGGGAGACGAGGAACGGAACGAAATATTCTAATTGCAATGACGAGAAGCCGGTTGCGGGGGCGCGTTCACTTTCACGAGACTGTATGTTAAGCGTTTCAACCGCCTCTGGCTCCATACCGGAGATGTTAACAACTCGAGTCAAAGACTCAACCAGACTTGTCGGGTTCATTTCAACCCTGAGCTCATCTCTAAACGGGTCGTTCTCTGCTCCAGGCTGGTGTAGAACCAGATCCAGAAGGGATTGGAGTTTGGGGATATTGATTTTATCCACTGGCTTCCGGAGTTCTGACGCGCCGAGTTCGAGAAGCGATATGAAGAGGTAGGATCTATCGAGCATAAAGTACTGCTTTAACGACTTCAATCTCCCGGGTAGGGCATGAGTTGTAAGAAGTAAACGCAATAACGACTCATTGGCATGAGTATACGCATTCTCAATATTCCTCACAAACCCCTCATCATCAAAAGATTGCGGAAGATTTTCAATGGCCTCACTTGTATCAATCCCGCCACATTCACGCACCACATTCAAATATTTCCCCGCGAGCAAAATCTTATTCCTAAACGGCTCCAACTGCGGCGGAATGGCGTTCTCCCGGAGAGTGTACCGCCGGTCCCAGTACTCGTCTGTGTAGTCCTGCGGCAACGTTTCTCGGTTGATGTTCTTTTGCTCCCGGACTAGGAATTCGCCATGGGGGTCTTTGATAATGCCGTGGTGGAGCCAGGAGTTGAGCATTGACATATAAGGTCGACTTGCATCTTTGAGAAGAGAAGTCAGGAGTGTGAGGGCGGCGGGGTCACCGGAGAGGGTATCCAGGCGGGTGGTGAGTAGGCGGAGGAGTTTGCCGCCTTTGTGTAATCTCCTACTCAGTATGTTGGCTGAAGTCAGATCTCCACCTACTCGTAGACTTTCAAGAATATCGTCGAAATCGTCGACTTCCTTATCAGTGTCATCTTCCATATCAAAACTTGATTGATTGGATATTTCTCTCCCCAGAGCGTATATCTGCTTTAACATATGCGCCACAGACAAAGTATACAAATTCAGCACATTTAGCGTAAATTCCGGATTCGTAAGCACCTGCATCTCCAACTGCACAACCAGCACCAAATACTCCTGCACCCGCCTCCTAATCCCCGCACACAAAGCATGACATACCGAGCCACTATCTCTCTGTCCTTGGACTTCAAGAAACGCTTCAATAGACACATAATGCGTAGCCATTCTCAGAATCTCAACAACAAGACCGCGTAGAGCGGGGTCGAGTCCAAGAGGGATAGTAAACTCGGGTCCAGCTAGACGATCCCTTTCGCAAGAAGGATCATAGGACTTTGCGTATTGAAGATACTGCCCTTCGTACCCCATCAGAACGAAAATTAAATCTTCGAGTATGAGGGCCTCTTGTTGTATAGGCGACAATTCCAGCAAGGATTTGGACTTTCGTCCGCTGGTGGATGCTAGAGGTGGTTTTGATATTCGGGACGCGAGGAGGGCAGGAATGTGCGGTAGTAGTGATGCGATGGGGTTCCATGGTGCTTGAACGAAATGGTTAGCAATTTGTCTTCCCGTGGGACAATCTTGACCCACGCTGTGACGTCTCTATCTTGTTGCCTTTTAAAGAAAGGTCTCTAGAGGCTGTTGTTATATCCGAATCACCTCTAACTACCCGTGCCGATGTTGTAGATTGTAGTTTGGGGTTTGTGTTCTTGTGATTAGGATCTCCCTGGACGTCTTTTGTTTTCTCTCTACTCTTCGCTCTTCATTCACGCGTCGGGAGTTATTCCTTTTATGATCCTTTTCGTATACTGAAGCTGAGTGTAGCGATCGTTCATGATTTGTAGTAGTTCCCGTCTTGTTTGGTTCCTCCTGTTGATGCAGAGCAGATTCGCGAAGCCGCCCGCCGTCGTTAACTCCGCGACCTTTTGCATTTGTCGAGGTAGACATATTGTTATCGCTATTAGTTATACTGAGTTGTGCTTGTTATGTTGTCAGTCACCTCAAGGAATAAGCCACGTGATTGATATTCCCCCAAGATCTTGCAGCTCTCAAATATGGAGAAGTAGAACAGATAACTTGTAAGAAGAGGCTCTCGAGGAGGCTCTTTATGAACGCCCCACAAGTATTGGTGCGGGATAGAACCTACCAACATAGCACCAACAGGGAGAGCTTTGCTACCTAAACACATAAGCAGAGACGAATAGTATCAATTCATAGCTTGAAAGCTATATCCAAGTATTCTCGTTCTCCAAAAGGACAAAAGAGCGGACTAATATTTCCTTCTCTCCCCCTCTACTCTAGACCAAAACAGCAAAGCATGTAGTTAGTGCTAGCAGTTCCTCCATCACTGGGTCTCCAACACAACGTATAAGTTAAAAAGATCTGGTCATAATTCATCATCATCTCCGAGTCCCATCTACCTCATCTCTCCATCCATCGATCAAACATTCCTTCAATCCAAGAATCACTAAGTGTACTTCTTCAATAATAATAAAACCATCCATCGCTATTCCAAACCCCATCTCTTCACTTAGCCCCTAACTAACGATAAATATCCTGCGGCGGATATTTCCTCCCATCCACCCCTCTAACCGGGCTGACCGGCCGTCTCTCTCTATCCCTCTCCCTATCCCTCTCTCTAAAACTCCTCGAATCATAATCTCTCTCCGCTCTCACTCTCCGCGTAGGTATCTCCTCATGACTACTATGTCTCGTCTGTAACCTCGGTCTCTCGGGCCTCCTCTTATAATCTCTATCTCTTTCCCTACTCTCCCTCTCATCTCGTTCCCTCTCGCGCTCTCTGTCGCGCTCTCGTTCCCTATCCGACCTATCATCTCGACTAGGTCTTCTACTCCCCAAGCCTTCTCTCACCGGACTCGATCCCGCGCTCGGTCCACGACCACCCAGCCCCATGGCCTCACCCCTCGCTCCACCATTCCTCCACATCTCCGCAATATCGCCCAAGTCTCTCCACTTCACCCCCCCTCGACCATCACCCCTTCCGTCTCGAGCTTCTCTTCTCTCCGGAACCGGTTCGGGCCCGGATCCAGCCTCTCGCTTCCTCCTATTCATCATAAACGGGGCGCTTAATTTCCCGTTCAAGTCGATCGGGATTGGATATGCACCCCTCCTGTATTTGTCCTCGATATCCCTCTGTCTCTCCGAGCCTCGGTCTCTTTCTCGGCCTTCTCCCACCGGGCTCGGCACAGAGCTATTAGGAGCAGTAGAGGCAAAGAACTTCCGGGATGGGTGACTAGTCGCATCTACGGCCTCTGCACTTCGAGATACGTAAGTGCGGTGCGGATGACGATGGTCGGCACCCGGTCGGGTTTTAATCGGCTGGGTGCGAGTTTTGGGGGAAGGGTCTTCAGCTTCGGAGTCAGACGTTACGCTAGTGTCGGACTCGGATGAGGAGAGGTCGGATGCGGATGGTGGAGGACGAGCATGGCGTGGGTGGCTGTGACGACGGGGATGGGCTGCGTGAGAGGCGCGCGAAGGGTCGGATGCGCGGTAAGGATGACGGGAGTCCGCTTCGGCTTGGGGGGGTTGGTGCATTGGAGCGTCGGGTGATGAGGGGGAGCTAAGGTTGGGAAAGCTGCGATGGCGGGGTCGAGAAAGGCGGGGTTCATAGGGTTCTTCTGGGGCGAGGAATTGTCTGGTGCGGTGAGTAGGAGAGCGATTAAGCGGTGGTCGTTGCTGAGGTCGTGAGTACGACTCTGAGTGTGCATGCGAGTGCGATGAGACGTGAGCGTATGGAATTGGTCGAGTAGGTCGACGTGTAGACGGTTCGAAGTAACCAGTACGGGGATGGTCGGGATTCTCCGCACTAGGCTCGGGTACTCGAGGTGAAGGTCGAACGTGAACATATGTTGCCTGAACCTTTGGTCGAGGTGGAAGGTCTGGATTAGGAGCGGTAGAGGTAGCGGGGGCGGGAGCGGGCCCATCACTGGCAGCGGGAGTTTCCTCTTCAACGTCAGGACTGGCACGTTCACGCAGTTTCTCCGCGCAAGTTCTGTGCCATTTCTCTATATCTGCATCTGGTACCAAAGGGAAAGCTTCTTTGGGCAAATCTATCGGAAACCTCTCCCCTGTTTCTGGATTCCTAATGTCGAATTCTCGTACTGCGGTTTGGATGAATGGAACATGTTCCTCTGGGCCTAACAGAATTTCGATTGATTGCCATCTCACGAACCCCCGCTCTGTAAGACATGGTATTGAGGGCGGTGCGAATTCATTCTTCGTAGGTTGCAGACTATGCTGGCAACCTATCGAAGCATATATCCATGATATTGAGGTGTGTGTCGTGTCGACGAAGAGTGCTATAAGAAATCCAATCTATTAGCTTCAGCCTCAAACCGGTAGAAAGACAGTAACCTTACAATCATAATTTCCGCCCACAGCTTTATAAAAAAGAGCCAACTTCTCCGGCGTTAGATGTTTATCATCTTTGTTCCCCACGTTTTCTATCTGCGAGGTTGGTAAGTAAAAGAGTTTCGGGGTTTGGGTTTGGGTTTGGGTTTGGATCTGGATTCGTATTTGAGGTGTGCAATGCGGGGTTCACTTACAATGTGGTTCGCGATTCCTCTTAGCAGCAAATTCAGCACTTTAGTCGGACCTTTATCTACACTGAACAGATACCCATAGAATTCTTTCGGGTCCACGTTTGGTGTTTGACTTTGCGACTGCGACTGCGACTTTGACTCCGACTGCGACTGTGACTGTGACTGCGACTGTGACTGCGTCTGCGGTTGAGGTTGCGGTTCTGGCTGAGTTTGGGCTTCGGGTTGAGCTTGAGGTGGTTCGTCTGATTGCGCCATAATGATATGATCTAGACGGCTCTTAACGTTCGCAAGTATATACTGGCAAAGACTGCTCTCGAATCAAGTGGTCAGTGAATCAGAATCAGATCTGATGTGCATGTCGCATCTGCGGTGTTCTGGGCTCGTTCTGCACTGTATTTGCGCACATCGAAAGAGAAGCACCCAAGTAAAGTAAGGTTATATTCAAGCAGAAAATGGTCAAATTGAATTTTATCATTCGTGAATCAGAAAACGACGTTTCCTTTTGGGCTTTTTGCTGGGCAATTTTTCACCACCCAGTCATGACCTGATCTGACCTGACGTTGCCTTGCCTTGCCTTACCGTGCCTTCTGGTTGGGCATGAGCTGGCAAATCTTCGCACCTGAGGTATGGTGGTTTTTGCTTGTACTTCGTAGGCTGATTTTGCCGTGAATGAATGGATCGGACAAGCGGTGAGATCGTGATGAAGTGGGAAAGTGTGAGGTGTTAGGTGCGAGGTGAGGTGTGAATATGGGATGGGGTAACAGTAATATGGCTGTCCAAAAGCGAATGAATTTCGAGGTCTTGCAGTCGGTCGAGTATTTGTGAGGAATAAATTATATTATTGCGCACGCACAGGATAACAACTAACCTTCCTACCAACAATCGTCATACATCATAATCTCTGTATAAAAAGAATATGCAGGGCTGGGAATCAGCCTCAAAGACGCTCAAGAGCCTATGATTTAAACGCGCTGCGTTGTACATCCTGGAAATTCCTGGTTGGTGGAGTCACACGGGAGGCTTATACCGGTATTGTCCAAGGTACACAGCGTCAGAAGATCTGTGCTGCTGGTGGGTCTCAATCGAAGGAGGGCGTTTATGTTTCTTCTTTACAGAAGCACATGGAAGGCGTTTCAAAAGATTCTGGAAAGGTCGAACAATGTAGACTTTTAAAAGATTCTGGCAACGTCGAACAATTGAATGAGGGAAGACGCATTGGTGAAAAACATGATATTATTTTATTACTCATCATCTATAAATAGGGGGGTATCTTTTTATATGTGACTCCCTACAGATCCATCCGATAATCATCCATGATCATCATCATCCTCCATTTGCAACACAAAACAAACCCAACAATAATAAATGGATATCCCCAGTACACCGAATAGCCAAACCCCATTCTTTTAACGCAACCAACCCAAAAAAAAAATTCATTTTAAAATCCCAAATGACGCCATTAGAGCAAGGTGAAATCAACATCTCGAAGGAGACACCACCTGTCTTCGAGATTCCTCAAAATCTTCATAACTCGGCGGTAGTTCTGGTGCAGCCGACGTGCGTAAAACACTGTTTGCTACGAAAGCCTCGCTGGGAACCTCGATCACTCTCGGTCTCAAGTACTCGTTTGCATCAGCAAGCTCGGCTGCAGCTTCGGCGGCCGTAAGAGGGACCGGAGCGGACCTGTTGCCCTGTGCTGCGATTTGAACCGGGAGGCGAAGCGAGACGGACGAGGCGGGAACGCCTGCGCCGGGTGTATGGATGGATAATGTAAGGTCGAGGCTGTAGGTTCGAGATACAATGCATGAATGGAAGGAAGGTAGCCATGTCTTGGAGGATGGTAAGGTAATTGGAACTAAGATCTTTGCTGTGTAGTAGACTTTGTCCTCGATTTTCTTGGGAATCAAGGTACTATCTGAGTATTCTGAGGAGCTGGACGAGACGGTAGAACCTCGGCGAGCGTATGCAGGCTGCGGTAAATGTTTCTTCCATGACACCGTCTCGACACATCTTGATGAGAGAGGTACAGACGTATGGTAGAGTTGTCTAAGGGCTTCATAGTTCTTGGCCAAGCTCGCCCTTGTGGGTAATGATTTGGCTGGTTTGGCAGCAAAGAAAGTCACTGCCTTAATCTTGGTGACAAGACCACCAAGACGAGGAGGTTGATATTCGGCATCATGTGGATCAAATCGAAGTTCGACTGTTGCCATAGTACCAGCTACAGATGAGCTCTCGGGAGCAGGGAGCACAATGGCGCCAGTCTGGGATGTCGAAACGGTTATTCTTCCGAGTTTTCCAGAAAACATTCCCTTCTTCAAAGACTTCGTTTTTGAAAGAAGGTATTCGTCTCCATCGTCAGCACTGATGCTCATAGGGGGTGCTTCCGCTACCGCTGGGATAATTTGGAGCTTTCTCAATCCTTCCACAAGTGTGATCGGCTTTGCACCAGCTTCGGCTTTTTTGAGCACTCTCACATTGATTGAGTATTGAACTTTGCTCATTTCTGGCGACAAGTCATCTTGGATGGAAATCTCTCGGTCACCCATACTCGGTGGAAGCTGTAAGTGTGCCAACTGCACATGCTCGGCGTCACTTTCATGTGCGCATGCTGTGGGGAGAAGCTGCTGGGGAATAACGAAGTTGAATGGGAACGTGTATGTCTTGCCGGCTTCGGCGATTCTTGGAGAAGGGTAACTCGATGCTTGAATTGGCATGATAAGCTTTAAGAATTTGTGGACGGCTCTGGTTTTAGATGTTGTACTAGCCGGAGAGACAGTTTCGACATATGTTCGGGTAACACCTTCTAAGGTGATTTGTATTTCATCGAATTGTGCATCGTGAGGAGCGGAGATCGAAGCGGTGCCAGAAAGTGCATCGAACGTTGTGTAGACTTTTCCATCATGGTGGTTGTCGAGAACTATTTCAACGCCCGTTCGTCGGGTTTGGTTGATCTTCTTCGCGTAGTTGGCAATTGTGCTGGAGGTAGAGGTGGAAGAAGACATTTTGTCTGATGGTGCGATGACGCAGGAGGAGGAGGAGGAGGAGGAAGATTTGAAATGCAATTGAGATTGCAGAGATCAAGTTGCGATATAGGAGGAAGGGGAATAGTTAAGTATATGTAATTGGACGAAAGGTCATGCGGGGAAATATGCACCCCGAACTTTTGGGTGTGGACGACAAGAAGTACAAGGAGGACAAGGCTTGATTTGACGTAGATATTGATATTGATAAGGAAGTACCAAGATATCGCGTGCCGATGAGGGAAAGGATGTTGAGCAAGGTAGAACGAAACAATGACAACTGATATAATAGCTGGATTTCTATCGACGTAATGGAATTGAGAGGAATATGGATAGGATATACGATCGGATAGATGTTGGATAGGAGGAGCATGTCATACCTTATATAAGATACCTTTTCCAGACTCCATAAAGCATAGCATGAAAAAGCATAAGATGAGTCAAATGCAATGCTGTAAGATTCGGCGAGCGCGCGCCCTTGATGACTGCCAGTGCATAGACATATCACAGTGTGTCTGGCAGGAGGAAAATAGAAAAGCCAACGATGATCGTGCTAGGATTGGTGATTGTCTGTGCGTGCCAAAGGCTTGAACAGCTTGACCGATGCATCACCAACATGGATCCGCAATGCGGGATTGCGGGCTAGTTCGAATGTAGTCCGGCGGCATACGGAGTTCGCAAAGCTCATTGGTTCCTGCGATGGATTCCTGGTGGTACGCCTTTCCAAGTGCTTGATGACATGATGAGGGAAGCCACAAAACAGCTGTCGGAGTCAGAAGTGCATATGGGATGGAGTACGCGCTTTCGAGGGAATTGCATCTGGTTATCCCAGCATTCGCGTCGTTTGCTTACAAAAGGAGCTGGATTATTCATCACCAACCTTCACCAACCTCACCAACCTCACCAACCTGTGATAAGGCTGTTTATACTGGCTGCCTACAATATTGGTAGCGGTCTCAACTCGAGCAGCACGTCGCACGTAAGCTCACATACACATACGCAAGCAACCAAATTGCACCTCCTATCCCACCCCATTCTCTCCCATCCCGTTCCCAACCCAGTCCCCATCACATCATCTCCATGTCAACATCGTGTACAGAACCAACCCCGAACCAAACCTAAACCCAAACCAAAACCCAGACCCAGACCCAAAACCCACGGAGTACACTACACCATACACTACCTACTCCACTCCACTCCACTCCACTCCACCTAGCCTTCTCTCCAATCTTTCCCCCAAAGGAACTCCTATCCACCAACCACCCCACCCGACGAAAATTTTATTTCAACATCGCAAAGACTTAACGTACACGGTCATCTATGTGTCACACTCTCTTAATACTGCTCATAGGGAACACGAGTTTTTGAATAGTGGGTGCGTAGCCCTGAAGTTGGGCAATTCTAGAGCGTTCAGCACGCCTTTTACTTTGTCAATTTACTTGTAAGTTGTAGCTTATGATTAATAGGATCCATGGATCCATACTCTAGTTAGTGAAATATTGGAAAAATTCTCAACAGCAGAACATCATGCTCGGAGGATTGGTTCTCGTGAAGCCATCTCATATCATCTCTCTGCAGAACCTTACTCGACAGATTACTCGTAAGTTACCTAGAAACAGATCATGAAAGTCATATGCACTCACCTTACCGGATCCCCAATAATGAAGCTAGCTTGCCGACGCCTTGTATCCAACATGTTGTCTCGCAATTGAATCCCATATTATGTCATGTCATGTTCACTTCTCCGCTAACTTACGTCCACATTCCACATTGGCACGCCCTTCTATCAACCAAATTCTCCTACTCTTTTATCCCGCTGACAAACCCACTCAACATCCAATTGGTGCACTACACCGACATCGGAGCGCGGGGAAAGAGTCATTCGGAAACGCTATCCGGGACGACCAAATTCGAATTTACTTTTCCCAAGCGAACTCCGTCACGGGATCGGAATTACAATCTACATCCACTTATACCGACCATTCAATTTCCCTACCGGCGTTCGGTGTAGCAACTCCTGCATCAAAACGACTTTATGACTCGAAGACAAGCGATTGAGTTTTCTATTCTTCTAGATCTAGCTAATTTCATGAGGTACAACCCCAGGATCAAGAACCACTATAGGTATCATATCGTGATTCGTGCGTATATACAGCCAGTCACAGCAAATAAATGTATCTTTTCCCTCTCTCTCGAAATTACTCCCCAGAGTATGAATCCGAGCCGCATCTAAAGCAGAAAGATCTTTGGCACCTGAATCCATCCAGACCGCACTTCCTCATGGTACCTCCTGGGGTTTTGATCATAGTCGGGCTCTGGAGATTGTTTTTAGAGCCTCCGTTTTTAGAAGATTTCTTGGGATTTGGTGATATGAAGTCAAGTAAAGGGGTCCTGGATCTCCTTGCTTCGGTTTGTGATGGTGTGACGGAGCCTGGCGCTGACTTGCTAGGAGTTGCAGCGTTAGCATTAACGTTTGCTGCATTGGTAAGAGGGACCCTGGAATTAGATACTGGCGGGTTGTTCCTGTTCGATGTCTTCGGTGGTTTTGCAGAGAGAAACCCATCCTTTTCGGTTTGGAAAACTCTCCTTTTCAGCCGAATCGTGGGAGAACATTCGAGCGGTGACGAAGTAGACGGCACAACAGATTCGCCATTAGCCCCTTGAAGTCTGCTGCTCGGTCTTGCCTTGACTCTCTTGTGACTTGCGTGATCGGTAGCGGAAGATGATTGTTCTGATGAAGTGGAGGCAACGACGAGATTTGAACCAGCATCGCTCCTCTTTCGCTTCATGCCCGTTTTCTTTGGCAAGCTCATGATATTACCAGGCGAAGAAACGAGCCGAGATGAAGAGATGCCATTCATGCTCCCTTTTCTCTCTGCTTTTGCTTTTGTCCGCATTTCGAGGGCGGTAGTTGGCGATATATCCGGGAGGTTGCTAACATCAAAAAGATCGATTTCGTCATCTTTCACTTTTTTACCAGATGGACCAGCAGGCTCATTTGTAGAATCCGCCACGTTCCGACGCATAGGCTTTTGTAGTCGAGGGGCACTCGCAGAGGTAGATGGCGTCCATTCAGCGCCCAATTCGTCAAATTCTTCCAGGACGCTGGGAGTAGGAACAACGCGTTTGGCGGATTGAGGCTGGATGGTGGCCAGTGTTTCTCTCAATTCTTCTTTCTTTTCGCTTTTCAAAGAAGTTGCTGGTTCTGAACTCTTCCCCTTATTTCTTTTTGGAAGCGAACAAATATAAAGACAATCATCCGCACCAAGGCTCAATTCATCAACATCTTCGGAAGCCAACAGTTCTTTTGTTTGACTGATACGTGATCTTGACTGCTTACCTGAGGCATCGTTCGGCGTCGTTGTCCTCGGCTTCCTTGATTTTTTCTTGGCCACTAATTTGGGAGTGTTCAAAGGCAGTTCCGCTAGAGTAGGTGGTGCAGCTTCTTCATCGGAGAACTCATATAACGGATTGGCTGCGACAGGTGCGATCCTTTGGACTGCAGGGCCAGTAGGTGTTGGTCCTTCTGGCTCGTCATCTGTCTTTTCCGGACTTTCGCGATCAGATGTCCCAAGATCTAAACCTTCATCTTCGTTCTTTACGAACCCGACATCAGAGAAGTCGTACGCACGAGCATCTCTAATTAGATCCTTATGCAATCTCTTGTCAAGAGTTCTGATCGCGGCAACAGCATCAGACCAACTTACAACATCTGGTCCTTGTTGTGCACGTTTACGAACTCTGGTTGGTCGTTCAAAATTTGGCCGGGAATGCGCGTTGTTCGAGCGGAACTCTGTGTCTAATCCTGACTCGTCTTCAACACCATCAGAGCCATGAGATTGTGCGGAACCATCTCCTGTCCAGAGATGCCAGTATTTGGTGCGATATCTCTTCTTCCACGAAAATCCATTATGCCGGGGGTTTTCCTCCTCCATTCGTTTCCAAATGGCTCCCTGGCTAAATCGCATGCCTTGCTTTTGAGCTTCGGCAACTCTCGCAATAAGGAATTCATCCTCCTCGGCTGTGAAAGCATTTCGTGACCTGATTAAACTGGGCTCTCCTTGGTCATCACTATGAATGCCAGTCGAATCTTCTGGTCTATACTTCGGACGCCCACGTCCTTTAGGTAGAGCCCAGACAGATTCTGAAAGTTCAGGTGATGGAGTACGTTCGATCTCCAATTGTGGGACGTAGGTTTTTAAAGTTGGTCGTTTACCTGCAGGTGCCAATGGAATACTGGGAGCGCGCCAGGCTGGCTCGATGTGACTATCATCCTGGGCTTGCTGGCGTGCGATAACATTGACAATTTCAGGCGCGACTTCAGGTCCAAATGATTTGACAAGCTCATGGTAAGAAGGAAACGAAGCCACTCTACCGTTCGAACGTGGCGCATCAGTTTGCTGTACTTCGCTTTCAGATTCGTCACGAAAAGTTGGTACTTTTGTCTCCGTTGCTTCACCTACAAAAGAGTCAAGCTTTAAGTCGTCGCAACCGCGCAAGATCATATCATCCTCCAACATATCTCCGTCGCTCAAATCTCCCACATCCAGTGTATCATTCTGCGCGTCATCGTCCTCATGCTCCTCATCCTCCTCACCAGAATTTTCCGTTGCGCTCTCTGGCTCAACCGTCAAGGCTCGCAGAAGATTTCCTCCAGCTCTCCTATCTCCCGCGTCGCGCTCATCTTGCATTTCTGCCAAGTGTCCATTATTCACCAGAATCTCCCCCGTACGTAGATCGATCTCGTCTCCAACGCCATCAAAGTCCTTGCCGTACTTCTCGAAGATCGCTTCAAACGTAGATTTCAGCTTGAAATCGAGCTGCGCCCTTTTCTGCTGTAGTTCTTCATCAGGATTGTACCCAGGATCATTCACTATGAAATCATTGTCGTCGATGAAATCGTCCTCCTCGCTCTCGCTATAAGTTTCGTCCTCATCATCGAATTTAGGTGGAAATTCGTCCGCTTCCGTGAATAATTTCTGTCCCTTCGCTGGTGATTCCATGACAACGTACTATTGGCATGTCTGTTAATCAATATGTCTCGAATTTCGTAAAATGCGACAATGATATTCGGGTTACATTGTGATTTGGTTAACAAAAACAGGGTGTAAATATAGATTTGGAAGCTGGGTCGCGACTTGCGTCGGTACTTTTCGCGTCGGGTCCGCGTAAATTGATTGCACAGCATCTGACGTGAGTGAATGCATAAATATTATGAAATCGAATCACGGACTTATGCAAGCTCCTTCATCATAGCAACAACTACTTCCGTACACACTCTGCAAAGAGTGAACGAAATGCAGCAAACTGGAATTCACCTGCAAGCTTTATGTAACTCGAAGATTGCGCCATATCCAACAATTCCATCATGTTACGGGCAGTCTTGGTATTTAATAGCTAATAGCTTTGGAGGCTTCGCGGGTATCTCTCTCATCAAGCACAATATCTAACCAAGCACAATATGTATTGTCAAAAATGCCGCACATCCTTGAAGCTTGACAGCTCCCTAGAGGATCTCAATCCCGCGGCTTTCGACTTACTGGTTGGTGAGTCTATCTGTATGCGAAAGGGTATCATC
Source organism: Rutstroemia sp. NJR-2017a BBW (assembly GCA_002946425.1). Taxonomy (NCBI): domain Eukaryota; kingdom Fungi; phylum Ascomycota; class Leotiomycetes; order Helotiales; family Rutstroemiaceae; genus Rutstroemia; species Rutstroemia sp. NJR-2017a BBW. The sequence goes on from NJPT01000031.1 coordinate 338,742, forward strand.
TATTTAAATTACTAACAGTCCGCTCTCCAGGTGCTGCCTCTCAAAACCAGCCAAAGAACATTCCACCTTCGCGACCAGCCTTCCCGCAAGAACGAAAGGAGCTTTATGATCGAGTTGCCAAAATTGCCGGGTCGCCTACTTTCAGGCGAACGGTGTCCGCACCACGTCGGTTTGACCGTGGGTCATCGGATGCGCCCAGAGGGGGAATGAACAATCCGGCGATGTCCTTTGTTATGTTGACCGAATCGCAAGTCGTCCCTCCATCCGTCGTTAAATCCCCAGAAGATACGAATCCAGATAGGCAGGGACAGGACGATGGAAGTGGGGATAATGCGGATAATGAGGGGAAAGCGCTATCTCAGGAGATGGAAAGAGTGTCGAGGCTCTTTGAGATTCTCACAGCACGGTCCGACATCGATCATCCTATCTGCGTCGAGTGCACAGAGCTGCTGGTTGACGGACTTCAAAAACGCCTAGAAAACGCAACTCGAGAAAGAGATGCATATGTTGGGTTTCTCAAGCAGGTGAACGCTGAAGTACCTACTGAAGAGGAAGTTAAAGAAGCGAACGATCTTCTGGCGAAAGTCCGGGCGGACGAAGCTGCTGCGATTGAAGAGTTGAAGAAGATCGAAGCGGAGACTGCTGCAATAAACGAAGAAAATGCACAGCTTGAAGAAGAAGCTCGGGCGCTTGATATTGAGGAGCAGAAGTTCTGGAGCGACAGGAACGAGTTTGCAATGAAGCTCTCAGAATTCCAAAATATCCGCGACAGTATTAATTCGCAATACGACCATGACTCACAAATGTTAGAGAAGCTGCAGAGAACGAACGTCTACAACGATACATTCTGCATAAGTCATGACGGCAAGTTCGGCACTATAAATGGACTCCGTCTAGGTCGGCTCTCGAGTGTGCCAGTTGACTGGCCGGAAATCAACGCAGCATGGGGCCATACGCTCCTTCTACTCGCTACTGTTGCCGATCGACTCGGTTTCAAATTCGAAGGCTATGAACTCCAGCCTATGGGTTCTACCTCTCGCATCGTCCGCTACACCTATCCCTCCCCCTCCGCCAGTCGCTCCAGTTCTCAACGCGACGCCATCACACGACCTCCCAAAAAGACCATCCTGGAGCTTTATTCTTCCGGCGACATGCCTCTCGGCCTCACGTTCATGCATCGCAAATTCGATGTCGCTATGGAAGCATTCCTGGAATGTTTGCGCCAGCTAGGTGCATTTGTGGAGAAAGAATCTTCCGATGCGGGCCGCGCTTTAAAACTCCCGTATAAGATCGAGGGCGAGAAGATAGGTGAAGTTAGTATCAAGTTGGGTATTGCGCAGGATGATGCCTGGAGTAAGGCGTGCAAGTTTACGCTTACGTGCTGCAAGTTTTTGCTGGCTCATGCGAGTAATGTTCACAATGCAAGAAGGAGTCCATAAAGCAACTATGGAATAGGGAATGGCGTAGGAATATAGGTTAGGCAAGGCGTTTTTGGAAGCCAAATAGGCATTTTGCTTGCGGGATCTTTAGCATGTTGCTCGACATAATTAGATGCGCTGTTGGTGGATGATTTATGCATATACAGCTCCTTGCTGTTAGTATTGAAAAATATGAAAGCTTCTTTAATTCTCAAAGGTCCACAATCGTTTCAGTGTCCATCGATTTCTAGTCGTAGGTCTAAAGTAGATGTGTGAATGCTGCGGAGTATAGCCATCTGATCAATTGCATTTTACGAATTTGAAGACGGTTTAGATTCCAAGGAGCTGCTTGCAAAGACAAAAAAGCTCAAGAACATTGCATCCTCTAGTTAACTAGCTACCATCAAATTTTATCGAACCTCGCGCCTTCTTTTCCCCTAATTCCTCACAATAAAAATTTCAAATAAAATCCAACCCCCCTCTCAACAAACTCGCCAACTCATCTCTCAACTCACTAACATCAGCACCTACTCTCCCAGCCACTTCTCCTCTTCTTTGACTCCCCAACTCCATCCACCTCGTCAGGAGACATCCATCGATGATTGTTCTCCCACCTACTATCCCTTCAGGGGCATCGCGGTCGATTCTGTAGGCGCGGGGATTCAGTCCACAGGGGTGGTAGAGGGTGTTTGTTAGATGGGAGGCGAGGGTACCGAGACGGCGGTATTGGGATTCGGATAGAGGAGTGAGCAGAGAGAGTGTGCCGGTCTGGGAGGTTAGGAGAAGGGATTGTGAGGGTGAGGGAGGGTCGGGGACAGGAGAAGAGGAGTCGTTTGTGAATGGTGGGAGAGAGGGTATAGATGGAAGGAGAGTCATTGTAGTTGGATGGTGGGCGCCTAGCGAGAAAGTCGTACGGTGGAGGAGTAGGTGGCCTTGAAGGGATTTTGGATCTGGGTATTTATATGTTAGCTGACAAATCTAAAGTTAATAGAAGAGCGGTGGGACATACGTTCAGGGTCGTACTGCAGAATATGCAAGTTTCCATCAGCATCAGCGGCCACGATGAAGAGGTCTTTCCCGTCTGGTAATAGATCCGCGCAGAGAACTTCCATTTTCGAGGCACTTTTTCCAAACAGCAACATCTTGTACGGCTCCTCTGTGTATCCAGCAAACCAGACACCTTTCAGGGCATCTGCCATGACACATAGTCCTGTACCAGGAAGCTCCTTGACGGACGTCACGTAGCAATTCATATCCATAAACGCAACTGGGAGATTAGTGCCGTCTTCCTTGAGACCCCGCACCATGCATTTCTGACCCTGAGCGACCAGCATAAAACCTTGCGTGCCCACCTCGCAGATGCCGGTGACTGGACCCCCAGCGCCACGAGTGATGAGTTCGAGGGCGATTTGTTTGAGCTTTTTGTTGGTTTCTGGGCGGCCGGGCTCAGGCACTACGGTAACGATATCGTAGACGTAGAGACGACCTGTGGTGGCTAAATCCTCGCCTTTCGTGATGGCTGTTCCGACGGCAATTAATTGCTTACGCTCGTTGGTGACTTCGGATACCACGAGATTCAGCGTCTTGACGCTCGTGACGAGTTCGCACGGATCGAGCTCGATGGTGTCGATAACAGACCAATTCGTTGGGCTGATCAACTTGAGGTAGCTTTGTTCGACTAATGGTTTGAATGAGATATCTTCGCGTTGCCAGTCTTTGCGGTGATCGTCATCTTTGGGCAATTCGAACTCGGTGAAAGTGCTAGTGGCTACAACATAGCACTCCATTGGTGGATGGTAAGCCACTGCTTGAACGTCCTCGCCCAGCTCAATCTTCCGCAACGCCATTCCAATCTCTGCAAATGTGTAGTCCGGTGGGAGTTGTGCTACTCGAGCTATTCCCTCTATATCCGCGTATATGAAACCCCTATCGCAGCCTTCTGTGTGGAAACTGCTCAGACTGCGGACACCGGTGCCGTGAAGACCAAGAACCTTGGGTAAGGTCTTTGCAGTTTTGATGATAAAGCTCGGTGAGCCACCGGGCATGAAGACTACACTGTAGCCACCTAGATTTGCAACAGCGCGCATTGGTTTATCTCTAGTCTCTTGTGTATCGTCAGCCTGTTCTTCGGCAGAGACATCCGGGCTCTTAGCTAGATACGAGTTTTGGATCTTTAAAAACTGCAGTGTAGTGGAAGAATGGACGGCAGATTTAGCAGATATGTGGAAAGGTTCATATATTGTGAGGTCATCATTTGAGGGTCGCAGCTAGAAAAGTTAGCGAGGATCAACAGGGCCGGGAGGATTACTTACGATGAGGTACGGCGTCTTCGAAACAGAATCTCCAAGATCGGCGACAAGTATCTCGGTAAGGGTTTCACGAGCAGCAGATCTTCTGGCGGCATAGTCTGCTGAGAGCACAGGCGGCACAAAGCACAGTCCTTCTGCCACGTACATGGGCTTGGAGAGATCAGGTAGGGCATAGATCTAGGGTTGTTAGTTTTGTCAACAAGTAGTATGATAGGAGATACGAACATGCAATGCACCGCCCGCACTTAGCAAGAACATCTTCACATTTTCGCCAGTCTTCCCGGATGCGATTTTGTCGAATGCACCACTATAATCATCATAAAGACAACCTGCAAGCCATTTGGTAGCCAGCAGGTTATCATCAACTCGTTCTATTTCCTCGAGTTCATTGTCGTCATCACACTGAGCAACAAAAATACTTGCGTCGTCTCTCAGAAGCAGGATAAAAGGATCAGCGAAACTTGCGCTAACGATCTTAGGTTCTGCTCCCGTGTCATCGTCAAGCATTGGCAGGATTTGTGCAAGGCCAAGATCTAGACCGATAGCACTTCGTTAGCTACGGTTCTAGTTCGCGTTCGCATGAATAAAGACATGTTGCAAGGGAAGGTATTATGAAGGCACGGTTGTGACGTTGTAGTAATTCGCTTTCATTGATGCTATAGGATATGATATTACTCCAGATAGCGCCCCGGGCAGCGATTATACATGACCGTAGACTGTAAAACTTCTGACATCTCTTCCCTCCCATCCATCCGTCTTATCGTACATTCCAAGAGGGGCAGGATTTCCAAGAAAAGGGGTGTACTTACCACCATCATAGCTCCTGACTTCAGACTTCAAGACTTGAATGACACGCATGCCGTTCCCCAATGTTCCTGCTTCGATCGTAGAACCAGCAGCCGGTTCAAATTCGGTTCCTGTAAGAGCTTCGAATCCAGCCGATGTCAGCGCATAAACGGCCGATTCTTCCGCTGCATCTGACGATGCCTTGGAAACAATCATTAGCCTGTCATATTGGGCATCAGCACCATAATCCCCGCTGGCGGCCGTCTTTTCTTTATTAACCAGTAAGCCTTTGGGCGTTGGCCTTTTGGCGCTCATCGTCCAGATACCACGGGCTTCGGGAAATTCAAACCGACCTATCACTTTTGGTTGTATATTCTGGTTAATTATTGCTAAAGAGCCGCCTCTTTCTCGACCCACAGCAGCAACGAGCTGTAAATCACTGGTGACGGTGCTGGAGTTGAGCTCTTCCTCGTCACTAGCACTTGGGGCTTTTTCCCCAAACGTTATCTCGTTTATTGGAGCTATGTTGATCATAGAATCATGTATACGGAAGATATAATCTCCAGCCTTGCTATTTGCAGCTGCGCCATGTCCTGCCGTCAGGTTGATTGCCGGACCATCACCATACAGATCGTCATCATCGTCATCATCCAGGTCTTCTTCATCAAGGATATCTTCATCGAATCCTGTTGAAGTATCAAGCTTTGATTTCCGACGTGAAACCTGGTTAGATTTACGGGTCCACCCCAGGACATGAGAATCAGATATCTCACTACCAACAAAGAGAGTGCCTTGACCAAGGGAGCTCGCGCATGAAGCTGCAGCTGTCAATATGGTACCGCCTGACTCAGCAGTTACACGGCGGACGTCTAATCCGGAGACGGATCTCCCATCCATACGGAAGCTCAAAATGGCAAGATCGCCACTATGTAGTATGATCAGCATTTCGCCATTCTCTATTGAGAGCTGTGCAATTTTGCATCCTTCAAGGCGCATCTCGAGGTCTGATTGATCCAGCAGGCCGAATGAAGTACATTGCTTTGCAAACACGTTGACTCCTACACCATTGGCTTTGCCGGCTTGGTCGATGTGTATCAGTTCATTAGCGCCTACTAAAAGAGCTCCGCCGACAGGAGGCGCGAGAGGAACAACGGCAAAAAGATCGTAGGGTAGGCCGGTAACAGAGAGAATAGGAGTTGAGGCCCTTTGGTGCAAATCTAGTGTAAAGACCATATAAAACAAGTGGTCCTTTCTTTCTTGCAGTAAGGCACCAGACGGAGATAGTGTCGATGAGAGAATTCCAAAAGTTGGCTCTCTATATTCATAGAGAAACGCAAGATGTATTGGATATATGAGACTTGGATCGAGCGTTGGCAGACATAAGACGAATGAGGATCCATATGGAGTTTCAAGCTGTCCATTCTCGCCAGCTGCCTTCTGAGTTGCTTTGTTAGCTGGTCGGGGCCCATCCAGCTCTTCGTCCCACCCGTCCATGTTGACATCTTCATCCTGCTTAAAAGGGAGAATTGCGAGATTTCGAGCTCCGAATTTCAGTGCAGCACATCTGCTACCGGGATCGACAGAAATGTAGTTGATGCAATTTCCGAGGGTTGGAGCCCACGGACTTCCTTGAAGTTCATCTTGCTCGTAAAAATGGATAGAGATTGTCGATATGCCAGGTCGTTCTGGGTCCCATTCCACCAGACTGAGTTTCGCGTCCTTGAACCCAACCAGAAGAGCTTCACCCCCTGTTTTTGACCCCATTATCTTAACCCTTACTAAAGAGGTAACCGTTCCAGATAAAGTGTACTCAGCTACGAGCACCAATTTCGTTGTTTGCGCCAATTCTGACCGCTGCAGAACTGAGTCGACACCGAGGAATGAAGCCTCCAATCCATCTTCATCATGAAAGCGGTGGTCGATAATCGGTGCATCTTGCTCTGACTTGGGGTCTGTCGCTGAAGATATGCTCAAATCAACAGTAGTTGTTTTGAAGGTAAAGATTTGAAGTAGGGACGCCTTTGCGACAATGAGGTTCTTAGAATCCGCAGACAGAAAGGGAAGGCTTAAAGAGTGTGTGACAGCTGTAGGAGGTGTCAGCTCCGTGTAGCATTGCATTATGTTAGTAAATTGAGTGTCAAAATCATAACTTGTGAAAGCGCAAGAATATAAATCAGTTTCTTTGAGGTTGATGATATTGAACTTGAAGCGCAGCACAAAGGTTCGCGTTTGTTAGCTGTTGTTAGCGTCGGGCTCTTCTATCGCCGCGTGGAATTTAAGATTTTAAGCTGAAAGCAACCAACTAGAAAGCTCCAACCAATCCCCACCAGAGCAGCGAAGCCCCCTCGAGCGCCCCTACGTCAGTTCTATGTTAGTCGTGTGCTAGAGCTCTAGCTTGCTTAACTTCATACTTTCTTGTATCAGATCGAATTCAAGGCAGAAGCAAGAGTCGTCGAATACAAGAGAGGAGTTCCTCAGTCTCATCTCTTAATCTACATCTTACGCAGGATGAAACGGAGCTGTTAATTCGCAGCGACGACATAATATCAAAGAACATCAATACTTGCACAGGTACGAACTGAATCATTCCCCGCTTTGCTTTTATCGATGGTTCATGTTCCAGACGCATCTGCGAAGGCTGATCCGCTTCCCAATGCCAATAAACAATGGCGTGAGACACAGCGCAGAATAGCTAACACTTATATTACAGTTGTTACTACATCAATCCCTCGCAAAGAAGGCGAATAGATAGGGTCGAGAGAAATTGTTCAAGTCGCCAACATGGCGCTCATACAAACAGCGTTCATTTGGGTCGCATACGCCGTGGCCCTGGGAATTGTTGCTCTCATAGCAGCCATTTTCACATATACATATCAAACACCTCGCGATCGCTCTGCGCTGGTTTCTACCGTTACCATCATCACTCTGACGTCTCTTTTGGCGACGGTTCTCCTCCTACCCGTCGATATCGCCCTCACCAGCTCAACAACATCAACTAAGCTTGGCGCAAAGAAGGATTGGGCTACTCCTGAGACGGTTCATAATATCCTTCTGACACTGAAGATCGTGTATTACTCGCTGTACAGCTTGGATGCCGTTCTTTGTCTCCTTGTGGTACCATTTACCTATTTCCTTTACGAAGAATACGATGAGGTGGAGGCGGAGGAAGGTCTCCAAACATTCAGTCAGAGGTTCTTCGGGGCTTTGAAATACACCTTGATCTTCGTTGCGCTCGTGGTCATTTTGTTCATCGTTGGATTCTTTGTCCCAGTTGCAAAGAATGGCGGGAATCACATGGACCTCGACTACTTCAAACGCCTCCTGGCAGAAAACCATGGTGAACGCGCCTTGACCTTCGCTCTGGGACTCTTGATATCCTTGGGGACGATACTGTACGTTCTATACACATCTGCCGGTTTGGCATTATTGCCCATCTCCTTCATCAAGTCTGCGCCTTCGATCAGCGCACCTCAACTCTCAGAGACGACTGCATCGGCCTTGGAGCAAAACAGAGAACGTCAACACCAGCTCGAAGGAAGAAACTCAGGACAAAATATCTCGGCCAAAGACCAGCGAGAATTGGAGAGTTTGATGCGTGAAGAGCGCACCCTTGTTCGACGGGAACGCCTTGCTGCGGAAGCTCGTGGGGAGGGTAAAAGCTTCATTGTCAGAGCGTGGACTAAAATATGCGCCGTTTTCAGACCTCTGAAACTGATCGGCGGCCTCCTTCTTTTGGTTCTAGCCCTCATCATTTGGGTCTCCATGCTCATTACAGGTATTGATAAAGCGAAGAATTCGATCTGTAAGCAGCATTGCGGCTATATCTTGGGAAGGTACGAGAATTTTACTCCATACTTCTCTCTGTTCTGACTGACATCTCATATCTAGCATCAACGTGTTTCAACCTATCAATTGGATTTTTGTCAAATCCTCTGTCGTCTTCCCCATCGATTACGTTTTGATGGCACTTTTAGTCCTATTCTTCTTCAGCAGTTCGGTCACTGGCATAGCTACTATCGGCATTAGATTCTTATGGGTCAAGCTGTTTGAGATCCGAAAGGGTCACACTTCTCCCCAAGCCCTTCTTATGGCGACTGTCATGTTGACCCTGATCATGCTCGCCATTAATTACGCTCTCGCCATGATTGTTGCGCCTCAATATGCAATCTATGGCGCCCAGACGTTCTGCACCAATCCACCCAGACATCCTGGAGAACAGCCAGACTGCAGCAAACACCCCGAATTGGTCAAACCCTGCAGCGAATTATCTTCCGGTGAAGGCGCCGAGAAGGTCTGCACCCCGAGTGTTGTGTCCACGTTCCTCAACAGAGTCACTGTGAACTTCCCAGTCTTCGGCGCTCTCGCCTTTTGGGCACAATTCGCCTTCCTTGCGGTATTCTTGATTGTCTTCGTCACTTCACTCTTCAGAACTCCCAAGCTCAACCTGAACGAGCTCGATGAAGATGCGGAGGCTGATGAGGAGGAAGGCCTTCTCGCTAGTACTGGCAGAAGATTCGGTGCGACCTGGCAAGATATCCGTGGAAAACCTAAGACTCAAAGCACTGGCGCTGCTGGTCGTGGTATTCGCGGTGACGATGATCATGCAGATGACTAGGCGAGGCTTTGAATGCTGCACCGAATTTCAGTGGATTCCGTTTTTTTTTTGTTTGTCCTTAAGCTTGTGTTTTGATTTGGATGATAGTCGTTGGACAAGAGCATGGAGTTTGAATTTGCAATGGAAAATGGCATTTTGTACAGTACACAAGGATTTGAGTTTTGTTATTTATCTTTATGTATGTAACAGCTTATTGCAGCAAATGATTTGTGCTAGTTTTTGAAGGGGCGAAATTGAACATGGCAATGGGAAGATATGGGAGGACCGGTGGGTTCCTTGTTACTACACAATCTCCTTGGAGCAGCGTAAAATACGACAGCGTACGGTCTACTTCATCACTTCGGTGTGCAATATAAGTGGCATGGTGTTAATTGTGCTGTGATTCTCTGATATTCCAGCATAACCACATAACCACATGAAAGTGAAGCCCCACCAAACCTCTAAACCTCTGCCTCCACTTTGTCCAAACTGCCCCTCCACACTTGACCTGTAAACATCCGCTGCACCTCAACTCGGCTTCACATACTTCTTCCACTGATGTCTCTTAAACTCATACCCCGCATCCGGCCCCATATGTCCCTCCTTCCAACACCTCGCACAATACAAGTCCCCCTCACAGCCCGCACACTCCACCGTCGCATCGTCCTGGCAGATAACACACCAAGCCTCGATTTCATCATCTGTGTATTTCTTCAATCCCCTAATAACCGGCTCCGCGGCTTTGGAAACTGGTTTCGCGGTTGGGGCGGAGGGGAGGCCGAGGGGGTTCGTCGACGAGCCGAGGCCTTGCAGGGCTGCAAGACGGGCTGAGATGTCGTTTTCGAAGTCGAGGGATTGCCGGCTGGGTTGTGGGGGATCGGGAAGTTTGGAGGGCACGGAGGGGAGTGTGATGGAGGGGTTGTCGTCGTGGTTATCTTTTGCTGGGTTGGACCTAGATCCAGTATTTCGAATTTCTTCTTCTTCAGCAGCATTCTCATCGCCTGCATTCCCATCTCCCTCTCTTTCCAAGTTCACCTCGTCCAGCAACTTCGCAACGATGTCTTGCACCTCACGTGATTCTGTTTCTAGGTCCTGACGCTCTTTTTTTCCCTCATTCTCGGATTCGTCGTCGAGTTGGAACACGGACATGTCCAGACCGCTTGTCAGGATGGTGCTGGCGTCTTTCTTTTTCTGCTCCTGATCATGTTCCGAGGACGGTTCGGAGCCGGTGCCGGTGTCTTTGTTTCGTAAGGCATCCTTGGCTTCATTCAGGAGTTTCTGGACATCGTCTGGATCATCCGGGTTCAGCCACTGAGCTTCCGGTCCGATTTCTTCCAGGAGCTCGTCTAGGGTTTTGTCGTCGTTTTCGTTGCTAAATCCGAAGAAGGGATCTATGTCATCCTTGAGGGCCAAGCTATGGGTCTCATCATCCAGCCGTGAATGAGATGTTTGCTTTGATGGCGCTGTTGCCGGAGATGACTTGGACAGTGTCCCGTTCCGAAGGCTACGCAATCTCTCGGATAGATCTGTCTCCGGCGACTTCTCTTGTCCAGAGACGTTCAGTGAAGGATTACTAGAATATCTCAGCGGGTGACGTATTACGCAAATCAACCAGAGCTTACGGCGCCGCACTAAGGCTTATATTTGATTTCTTCAGAGCATTAAGACGGCTAAGCAGGTCTTGGTCATAACTGGGAGGATCACTCATTGTAGGTCAAGGATGTGTGAGGTGAACATGGAGAAGTTATGTGGAACGAGCTAAGATTTATTTGTCTTTCCCAGAGGTTGAGGCTGAATTTCAGCCTCGTTTTGCATTACATGCCTTATCAGTACCAGATGGCCATGCCTCAGCAGTAGCAGAAGCCAGGTCCGATCTTTATCTCAAGACACCCCCACTAATTGCACTGTTGTAATCCATGAAACTAATGGGTTTCTTCTTTGCTGAGAACCTATATAAACAGATCAGGTTAGCACAAGTATTGGAAGCTAGTTTTGTCAAATTTGAAGTGTTGGTGATTTTTCAGAACGGGTTTCGTATCTCAATATGCTCTCTGCGTTTATATGTGAGGCATTCGACGAGCTGGGATTATCAGGCCTCATGGCCTTTTGTCATCATGAAATGTCGGTGCTAGGGGGAAAAGTAAAATATAACACGTACCAGGCCCTGATTATAGTAAGAAATTTGGGTCCGTGTTGTGACTGCAGGTTCCCAAATTTCCATCGTCACCGGATGGACTACATGGGTTGTTGTCGTAATGAATAGAACTGAGTGGGGAAGTCAGCAAACATGAATGATGAATTGTGACCTCGAACTATGATGCATCGACCTCATTCAGAGAGAAGATTATGTCTCATCAAGACCAGCTCATGAACACAAAAGCACATCTCAGCAAGCCAAGAAAGCTAAAGTATCACAGCCAATTCAGACTAAGGATGACGATACAAAGGTTTTCATCATTTGGTCATAATAACGGAGTGAAATGAAGATATACTAACCACATGTTGGTAAGCCCAGCGAGTGATAGTGTGCACACTGAAGCCATCACTCAAGGGTCCTCATAAGAGATCTTCCTCCTCGAAGGCGCAGAACTTGAACCTTGGTTACCAAGACCACCCTCATCATCATAAGCCAAGGTGCCAACGGACTGCTCGACTTTGTCCCAAGTTCTCTTCCGTAAATCGGGTTTCACGTTTTGCTTGAACCACCCTTTCTCCCTGGCTTCTTGCGCTTTTCTGACTTTCCGGTTGTTCTTGTTCGACTTTTTCTTGGAACTCGGTCGCACAGGTCCGATAGGCTCGGCATAAGAGAACTCATCTGCAGCGTCTTCATCGTCTGCCTCGGTTACCACCTCTTCACTTTTGAAGGTATTGTGATCGGCGTCCGTATCGATGTTGTTGGATTCTTCCGCGCGTTTACGCTTCCGTAGTAATGCTTGAATTTCGGAGTGTCGAAAGATTGCTATTTGTTCATCCGTCAGAGTCCTTTTTACACCGTCGCTGTAGTATCCAAGGCCATCGTCTTCTTCAACAGGGTCCACGTCTTCATGCTCGACAGGACCCAAGAAGTTTGCAGCAAAATGCGCTGAGGGGTCGTGGGAAAAGTGAGCAGTGTAGAAATTCAGCAGATCATTCTGCAGAATGTTAGCAGATATCATCAAAGAAAATATAGGTAATGAAGCTTACTTCTGTTATTTCTGGCGCCGACATGACTAGCTTGCCAGAGGATATGGTAAGTTCACATGGTGCTTGGTGTTGTTTGATAGATTTTCAAGGTGCAAAAAAAACGAATTTTGTAGCTCAACATACGGTAGCCTAGAAGTGCCCCTGTATCTTTTACGCGAGCACAGCGCGTCGCGACTGCATTCGATAAGTGTGTACGGAAGTATCGCATTCAAAATTGACCTTTCTGATACCATAAAAATATACAAGTATAGGTTATACTGTTTGTAGTTATACATTCCTACTCCATAGACGGCTGCTTTCTGATATCTCTTGGAAATTGATTACTGCACATGCTAAATATCGGAGATGACCAGCTGTAAGTAGCGATGCCTGCAGCTTCAGAAGTCTAGATGATACGAGTAGAACAGAGAACATTATTCTCATTTCATAGCATACTGGTAATCCTATACCTTGAGCGATGCAATTTGAGAAATACAAGCTATAAAAGCAAATGGGTATCATAGCAGAAATCCTGTGCGCCCTCCCCTCAGCCAAATCATGAAATATTACAGTCTCCCTCACCAGTACCTTCTACCACAGACCTTGCAAAAACCCATAAGATCTAACAAAATGGTCAAGATCCAGCACATGCGTGGTCACTCAAACAACTTCAGAGCACCTTTGAGTGCTTCTACGACTTGAACATCTAGCATACACTGTTAGTAAGCACGTAGGTCATGGTTTGACTCTGACCTACAATGTTTCTTCTTGTCTCTCAGTTTCTCTTCAGAGATCTGCACGTATCTTTCTCTCGTCTTTAGACTACACACCAACTTATTAGCGATATATTCGATGACATGGACCGAGAATACATACCGTTTCCATGCCCTGTCATTATCACGCTCTGAAGAAGACTCTGCCCATATTTGAAAGGCCTGACGCGATTAGTTTGGATGCTCGAGATGGCCACGTCTGGAAGACTCACCTCGGTGAGATTGTTGAACTCTTCGAGCAAATCATCTTCTTTGTCACTTGCGGCTTTTATGGCGGTCTCGTAGCGTTGCTCGAACTCTTTCCAATTGAAGAAAGGCAATTCAGCTTTAGGATCCCCGGGCTCGAACTCCGGCTTTGCCCCGGTAATCTTGAGCTCACTTTCTTCGTCCAAGTCTCCAGTGTTGTGATTTTGGTGATCGACCTGGGGTGTGTGTGACTCTTTGAGGGGTGAGGCTTGGGGAGCTTGAGTGGCAGGAACTTGGATACCGGAGACAGAGGTAGAAAGCCGAGGGGTTCGAGATCTCTGAGGCAACTTGGACAGGGGAGTTGGAGTGGAACTCATGTTTGCTTTACTTGCAGATCTCTCAGCCAGCTTGTCGTGCACAATGGCCATAATCGGCCGCCGTGGTGTTTTGGGGGGAGAGTGGAAAGGTGTTGAAGACATGAGGAAGGAACGGTTGAGCAAAATTGACTAATTAGGCACAACTGAAACTACTACTAGATAGACACGTTTATTGATTGTGTGGGTACAGTATGCGTGACTCTGTCGATTGGAAAGGGTGAATGGTGGGAGATAGGTGTGGTGAAATTGTCCAAAAATGAGTGAGAACTCTAGTATGTTATTGTTTATTTTGCTACATCCGCGACGACTTGTGCTCCGTTTTAAACCTGGTTCCTAGCATAGTCCGTTCGGGGTCGCGCCACCGCGTATGTCACGAAAAGAGTGCCGAGTCATATGACGATAAGATATGATGTGACGGTCAAGATAAAGGGAGATAAGGCTACGACCATTGGTGCAGACGGTCGCATCTATGATCACAAGTCATTTAACAACCTACAGTATATACCTATTGTCCATTTGTATAATTCACTCTCATCCTCTCTCATTCTAACTTGGCCGTGTGAAAACATACTTAGGCATCATGCTACCGTGAATCATAGAGATTCAGAACTTTCCCAGGGCTTGCATTATGTATTGCCTCCGCAAACCGCATTCCAGATTTAGACCTCACTCTTTGTCGACATTGAAACTTCACCTTCAGCCCTCATTTCCTCCACACCCGGAACATCCGACAGCGACCGGAATACTGTGAGATATGCAGTGCGATATATGCTTCCGAACCGGCGGGCACAAACTTCCTTTTCTCTGTCCAACCGATGCGCGCAATCAGCTTTACGAGGCTCGCATCCAAACTGCCAGGATTCTTCTTGAGAAAGACGCCCTCGATCGCGAGCTGAGCGCATCATTATCTTCGTCCTCGAACACACCAGGGGAAGACAGTCAACAAGCTACGGCTGTTACGCGATCGAGTGTTTCTGAGACTAATGCGGAACGAGAACGAGTCATCGAGAGAACCAACCAAATCATTGCTCACGCAGATGAGTTGAGAGCAAAGGTTGAAGAGGCGAAAAGGGAACGGGACCGGAAGAAAGCCGCAATTGAACGGAGGAGGTCAGAACTTGCAGCTGCATCTAGTGGGGCAGAAGCTCGCAGAGCAAAACAGCTACAGGATGTTGAGAATTCTACCCTCAGAACGAAGTACCGGTGGAATCAGGCATACAGTCTCATTGGAGGCTCGAGAACATATCTTTGCTATGAGGCCGCGAAGCTCTTCGGGTTGCAAAGAGTCAAACGAGTTACTGGAGGAGAGGACTATAAAATAGGGGGTATAAGTATCGTAGATCTCAGGTCGATGAACTGTATGTGTGCTTGTCACAAGATCAACATCTGCTAACCATGATCCAGCTACGAGCGCTGCTCAAATCTCGACATCTCTCTCTCATATTACTCACGTCCTAATGTTAGCGACACACTATTTAGCTATTCGGCTACCTGCAGAGATCATCATGCCGCATCGAGATTACCCTCTACCCACGATATTCGCGCTTTCTTCATCATATACACACACGGACGTGCCATTCCCCACAGGCATATTAAATCTATCGAGTAGTAGTCACTCTGCTTCTCGCCATGCCGAGCACTCGAATCAACCGCGGCCTCGACCATTATGGATTTCCAAACCTCTTCCTATATTGGCCCACGAGGACCCAGTGGCATACTCGCACTTCATTGAAGGGGTTGTTCTTCTAGCATATGACATAGCATGGCTTTGCAAAAGTCAAGGAATACCCGTGGGCACATCAGGAGAAAGCACATCTTTCGAAGATGTTTGCAACATAGGGAAAAACTTGTGGAAACTGCTGATAGGGGATAAACCAAGACTACAGCCTACTCCACGTCCTACATCTCTACAAACAGGCGCGCCAAAAAGGCTTGATCGCGATGGAAATCCAGAGGAAGCAGAGGAGCCCAAGTCAGACCGTCCCATCCTCGGCTGGGCCAGCCACGGATCCGCGTACTCGTTCCTCGGGAGCGCCGAGGGCACAGAGTTCATACGTGGATTCAAGCTACCTCGTCCTACGCACCTTGCGGACCGACTGAAATCTCGGCTTACGAGCGAGATTGCAAACGCGGAGTGGGAGATGTTGGACCAGGATTCGTGGGCTATAGAGGAAGAGGTGGTTGACGATGGAGTTGTTGTCGGTGCGCGAAGAGAAGCCAACGCAGTAGGAGCTAGGAACAACAGAGACTACAATGCTGGAATGCAGAGCTTCATGAGCATGCGAACAGTAATGGATGCTGTGGAGATGGTGGGAGGCGACGGACTGGGAATTGGACCAAGACTTGATGGCAAATTCGACGGTCAGGAGCAACCACGAGATAGAAAGCCTGGGACAAGTGGGTGGACGAAATTAAAACCTAGGGGTTGATACCTACTATTGGAGGTACCATCCACCCACTATTGCAGGCACCGTCGACGGTCCATCTTCCGAGATCCCCTCCTCCGGCATGGCATTCGATATTTTGCATTTCGGGTTTTGGGACGCATTATATTAGATGTTTGAGTATTGTACTTGTACTGTGTAACTCTACCTTGGGTCTAGGAATAAGGATTTCGGCTGGTTAGAATTGTTTTCTCGGTATCTTAGAATGTCATCATACGCACAAGTGCATCTTCATTTCGCCTGTCTTACATTCATGCTTTGTGCTTGGTTAAACAAACATATGTATGTCCGATCGCATGATCTGCTGGTATGGCGTCCCCTCATGGTAGATTCACAAGCTCACGCGCGTTGAGTTGAATTCGGCAACCACATGGAAAAGAGTTGCAGTCAAGTGTGGAATCACGAGGGACTACTCTACTGTGTAGGTTCTCAACCGCATTGGCGCAGACATCATGCAGACTAGTCAGGCACGCAGCAGAGGGGTAAAGGTAACACTGTACCTATGTATGTGTCGGTTAAAGCATACATCGTGGTTGAGGTGCTAGCCAAATCGTCCCAGCCGAGAGTATTCTTACTAGGAAGTACCTCATGCTGTGTCTACAAAATACATGTCATCCTTCTCTATTCACAGGCAGCTAAATCGAAATCGCGGTACTCGTACTGGAAATAAGATTGCGATATCTATCTCCCCCGCCCAAGACTGGCAGGATCCGTACAGAAGGCCTTGGGGATTTTAACCTTCAAAGGACTCGTAATCAAGCATATACATGACGAATAACATGCGCTGGCGGGCCAAGTCTCGAAGAACTAAAATTTACCGCCGGCCGTAAGAACGTACTTCGTACAATAGGTTTCATGGACATGTATGCGATATGCTGAGATTGGTAGAAAACAGAACATAGTTATGATTACCCAAATAGAACCCCAACACTTTTCATCGCACTAACCAGCGACTGCGCTGCATCTTTCGTAAATGGTAAGTGGCGTAGAGGCTTCTATTGGTTTACACGTATGTGAATACGACAGAATTTTGATACTCCGGAGGTTGAGAAACGCACAAGACATTTGGCACATTTAGAAGATATCAATCCGTACATTTTGCTTGATGAGAATTGCCGAGTTGCAATTTTGGAGGTCTCTCGGCCAAACTGCAGAATTATCAATTGTATTTATCAAAAGTGCCGCGAACCAGAAGGTCCTCTCTCTGCTCGGCGCAGTAGTCTAGATTCGGAAGTTCGAAACAATCCAATCTCGACGACTTTCCCTCTTGAACAGTATTGGGTGGTCGGTGCGAGAGAATGGGGATGGGATGGGGATGGCAAGCTGTCGTACTCCTAGGGAAGACGAGCGCACGCACACGCACGGGTCTGCAATGCAGAGAGAGGATTTTATCCATCGGCACAAGGGAAAACCCCCTTACAGTCACTAGAACGTCCCTGAGTTGATGAAACAAGAAAATGAAAACTTTTGCAATCACTTGCAGGGAGAAAAAACGGTCGGAAGGAAAAGAAAAGAAAAGAAAGTATTAAGAAATCGAATCATTCTCGGTCATATCAGAGTTCTTGCGTACATTTAAGATGCAGAAACTTGAGCACTATTTGCACTCGCAGGAAGCATGACGTTGTGCAAGCTCAAAAGAATGGAGCAGTTTGCGCACAAAAAACTCTTCTGCATAAAGTTGCATGATGGAGCACAAATACTCAATGATCATAGGGTAAGACAAAAAGAATGATTCAGGAAATGGCTAGGCGTTCTAGAACTGCGACACGCAAACCCGTCTAGGTCCTCATTTCCTCCTTGGATTCTAGTGGCCAAAACGGGTGAGCTACGGTTGGATCATGGACAAATCAGATTGGCTCATCTTGCTTATCCTTCCTTGCCGGATCAGCACGGTACAGGAACATTTACGAAAGCACAACCTAAAGTTACCTAAGTGAGGCAGGATGTACGAAGTAATCACTGCGCATTACTGTATGTGTTGAAGGACGGACAGGCCCGATCGTACCAAATAAGTCTGCAATCAGACTGCTGCTAGATCGGCAGTTAGGGTGAAGATGAAGTTTGATGAATGGATAGTTCAGACATCATCCAGAAGCGCTGTGATTGACTGACCAGTGACCAGACTGACTTCGCTCGCCGAAATCAATGTACATAGCTCGAATTGAATATTCAACAACGCATTCTGGGCATCATGTTGTTTTACGTACCGCCAGAAATCCTAACATATGAGGTCAAAACATGGCCAAACAAACCCTGTACCGACAACTCACCGACCAAAATCCGGACCGACATTTGGTTGTTTGGTTGACAGCTTTGCTTGACATCTATAGTTGCTGACCTCTTTCCGGAGTTCAGTGAATGCAAGCGTGGATGCCGTGGCATTTACCCCTGGCATAGCATGCAGGACGATGATGTTCCGACCAATAAAAAGCGCCTCCCCCTTTTCCCACGGAACTTTCTGTCAGGAACGCGTTTTAAGTGGATCATTGGAATCCCTGGCCGTAGCTTGGGCTCATCTCAAAATCGTTTTCCCCTGTCCTTAACACCTAGAGAAGACGGGACCTCCCAATGACTTGGCCGGTCTTAGTCGTAGCCATAGGAGCCCATGCTCAGTGCCCACAACCTCCGTTGGATGGAACCACACCACTCCAGAAAAGTGATCGACCCAATTTAAGATGACCTTGATTATGTCGACCTTCCGCTCTTTCCCTTCAAAGTTTCTTCCTCTCTTTCTTCATCGCATTCAAGAACGTTGCCCGTTGACTTCACTCCTTCAGTTCGACACGCTCCTTTGCCTTGAGCTCAACATCGCTCTCACGCTCATTTTGCACCAACGGCTTCCTAAGTACGATCATACTCCTCATTTTCTCACGAACACGCAATAAGCAACCCGAAAATACACCATCCGATTTACGAAAATGCGTTACTCAACCACCGCAATTGTTTTGGCCGCCATGGCTGTTGGTGAAGCAGTCGCCGGCCCAACCCATGTCCACAAACACCGACACCTCCACGAGAAGAAATCGTAAGAGCATCAATTATCGGTAAATAATATAAATACGATGGCTAACTTGACGATCTTAGTCCCAACCCCGTTGACTGGAGTGCTTTGGACTGGGAGGATATGGGAATTGACTGGTCGTCTGCATGGGCAAAGGGACAAGCCTCGAAGACAGCCGCCGCTGCCGTTGAATCAACAACCGCTCCAGCAAGCTCGGTCGCCTCCGTCACCTCCGTTACTCACGGCGTAGTTGCTGCTGCCACAAGCGTCGTCTCGAGCGCTGCCGCCGCTGCATCCTCATCCTCATCCTCATCCGAGTCTATTGGTGACCTGATCGAAGATCTTTTCGATGAGTTGGTCGGATGCTCCAACACCAGAAAGGCATTCGGTGCCATCGTCAGTGCCGCCGGGTCCCTTGGTGACAACTACCGTGGAAATTACGGAAGCCCATACGGATCCAACGTTATCAAGGTTTCCTCTAAATCCAGTTACTCGTACACCGCCGAGTTCCACAACACCCAATCCAAGAGCATCACCGTCAACATCTGGAACAAGGTTGGACCTGATGGACGGGATCTGTCTGGATCTGCACTTGCCCCCAAGAACACCACTCTTACCTTTGTCCTCGCTGCTGGTGCTTCGCAAATTGTAGCCTTCGACGAAAACTCTCAAGTCGCCTGGGCCGAGGCCTGCAGTTCAACCGCGGCATCTGGTGCCTATGCCACCACTTGGGGTGAGGCCAACTTCGTCAAGACTGGTTCTGGATACGACATGTCGGCCATCATGAACGCTAACGGCAACGACTATAACATGAGCATTTCCAGTTCCGAAGCCCCCGACTGCACCAGTGACCCAACTCAGAACTACTGGTTGACCGATACCCAACCTATTGGCAACAGCGATGGAAGTTGTTTCATCGCACAGAGCACTGCTACCTTGAAGGTTGTCATGGGTGGAAAGATGTAAAGGGTGTTAGTAGAGATGGATCGGGCGTTGTTTTTTGGTGGAGAAATTATATACATTCTTGGTAAATAGTAGTGTAATTTGGATTTTTAACTGCGAGATTTGTCAAGGTTGAATAATTTGTTCGTGAGAATTGTGTGACTTATTTAGAACATAATGATAATTTCCTGGGGTTCTTGATATCCAGACGTATAGGCAAAGAAGGGCTAGTCGTTGTATCTGTCCGTAATTGCCATCCCGCCGTCCTTTTGCGACTGAACTGTCACATTCCATATCCCTTGGGTACCACCTTACCATTCACTGACGAGCGTTCAGTGTTGCGATCTTTGCGCCACTATTCAATCTTGTCTGCTCCGTATCTCACGTTTCCAATATCCTCTTTCAATCGGATTGCATTGTTAAAAGCGGGCAGAATACATCGCAATTGAACGGATCGTTGATATCTTCCAACGGAACTACCAGGAATCTTCTCTCAGTATATATCGGAAATTAGAGGATGGTTTGGCGTACAAATAGCCGGGTACAAACCGTTGACAGACGTGATTGTCTGATGGAGACACAGGTGGCGTCAGGTTTGTGTTATGTAGAAGTGTGTGCAGGCACAGTCCTGAACGAGAAGTAAAGAAAGGCAAGTCAATCAATCTAACTGCAAGCAAGTCCTGCTAAATTGGAACGAAGTTGGGATTGCCTCTTGAAAAGCGAGAAGCAGGAACTTGGTGGCGGAAATGTGAATTTGGTACCTGCTTGGTGGGAGGCAGGTACTCGCTTCCACTTCAACTCCAACTTCAACTTCCATAGAACTAGAAGCCGCTACTAGACAGGTACCTTCCATCCGCGTCTCTCGCTCTCTTCCTACTATCTTCTTCTCGTCCCAACTACCAGATGTATATCTTCCCTCGCTCCTTGCTGGATTTCTCACCCGAAATATATTTTTTCTCTTACTGCTTCAAATGACCTAGGTACCTTCACTTCTATCCATTCTCCTCGCTCAAGTTTCACGTCTACCTAAGTCATACACCTACATTCACTCCTGTTTCTCTTTTGGCTACCTTCTTCTCTATTGTACTCGTGTGCTTGCGACCACTGTCGTTGCTATTGATAACACTTTCCTTCACTCCCACGGAGGACGACGCAAACACAATAGAATCTTGTCATTTCACCTTACTTTCGTTCTATTCGCAGCTTCTAGGTTCTTTCACTGCTGCTAAAGTTTGAAGATATTAATGATCCATAACGATTCCGACCAGCACGATCCAAGGAGCTCATCCTCACGAGCTAACATAGAAAGGTTCAGCCATGCATTATAACTTCCCGGGCCTCCTGGCAGCTGCCATTGGCCTGTCAACTATGGTAACGTCAACGAATGCTTGCGCTGATATCTCTGGAAATAGCTACTGCAACCCCGTCGAAGGTATCGAATATGACAATGTGGGCACTGCAGGGAGCTATAATCAGATCATAGACATGCCTCCTGATGGACACTGTAAATCTAAACCGAGGCCCTTCAGTGGACCGATATCCCCGCTGGATGAAGAAGTTTCTGTCCATTTCCGAGGCAAGTCTGATTTTCTCTTGCCCTACAAATTGCTTCAATGCACAGAATTTGATCGTTCGATGTACCTAATATCCAGTCAAACTAACCAAAGACACAGGACCCTTGCAGTTAAAGCAATTTGCAGCATACGCTCCAGGAAACTCAAGGAAAGTGAAACGAGATGGGTCAAATGCACACCGGCGTCGACATCACACTCGAGTGTCGAAAAACTCTCCCAAAGAATCGGGCCACAATCAACGAGATAGAATATATGCTACCGTCGATGGGCAAGTTGTCTCTTGGGATGACAACATGGCGATCTCAATGTCCCAGTCTGATGTGAAGCCTGCTGCACAAGTGGTTACGGCAACGATCGATGGTCAGATCCAAACTTGGCTGAACAATTGGTTTGGTAGCGCACCTACTCCTGTGCTAGCTTCGGATTCGACCACGCCAGCTTCGCATACCACTGTAGCATCAAAAAGTAATAGTATGCCCTTATTCCGTATACATCGCTGTGTGCTAATGCATGAAAAAAGCAGCTATATCGTCAGCAGCGCCTGCTATAAGTTTTTCGGCTCCGGTTAAGACGACTAGTCCGGAGTCCCTTTCCTCGGGTTCCTTTCCTCGGATCGGATATTACAATTCAGCCCAACGGGTTCTCGACAATTTGGTGTTTCTTGGTAACCAGTATGTAAACATGATTATTGAAATGCATCCCTATAATACCCCCATCAAAACCCCTTCTTCTATGAATTCTTGGCTCTTCTAACAGTCGAGCAGTGGAGGCCAAGGTTCGGGTGTCTGGGATGAGACTTATGGCAACTCTCTTTCTTACGTAGATAGCACTGGCATAGGCGGGGCTGATTCACCCCAAGTTCTCGCTGATGCTACCTTACCATCTGATGTGGAAGTCATGATCATGCTTGCTGAAGAGTGCGAGTCTGGAAGCTGCGGTTATGTTCGACCCGGTTCAATTGCTTATCGTATTGAGTGAGCCTTCAAGTTGCATAAGTTTAACACTAACAGGGTTCAGATGGATTCGACGGAGCGGACAAAATATTCCTTTTCGAATTTGGGATGCCGCACGATGGCTCTGCCGGCTTCAATAGTGATATGCCGTCGATCTGGCTCCTGAATGCGCAGATCCCTCGCACACTTCAGTATGGCAACCCAGAATGCTCATGCTGGGTGTCGGGTTGTGGGGAATTTGACATTACCGAATCACTTAACGCGGGCTCGGAATATCTGAAGTCAACTGTTCATACCGACCATCCAGGGGGGGACTCGAATTACTTCAAGCGACCGACTTCCGGCACAACTAAGCTCGCTGTTATCTTCAGCTCAGAAGCCTCGAGTATCCGTCTGTAGGTGCTCCTAGCTGATTACAAATTTCCCACTACTCTAACCACTGATGTAATTGACAAAATAACCAAGATGAATTCAGGCAAAGGCTTTTCGAGGTTTACCATTACCTGATCAAGTACATTGGATTGCATGCGAGCCGAGCAAGTGGAGTTTTTGGTAGGAGGACCATGATTCTAGATACCGGTTTAGGGCAGATACATCCTTAAAAGGTTGTATGTCCTAAAATCTAATCTTAGGCATATTCTGCGATTAGCACGAAACGCCAGTATGTAGTGTGACACAATGTAGATACTCTTACCATTACGCAAGGCGATGTCCGTCGGACACTGTTCCTATGACCATCGCATGTAAGCAAGGTAAGACGAGAAAGTAGGTTTGAGTACTCTTTGGATTTGACTCCCTTACAAGTGTGATGCCTGTCAGTACTCCATTTCTTCGATTCCATGATGTCCCCCTTACGATGCGTGAACCCTTCCTTATCACTCGGAATTGGTGGGTGAGAGCATAGTGAGAGCATGCTTAAAGCGTGGTTGTTCCAAGGCGCACTAATTCCCATATAGATGTGTCATTAACATTCCTCTTAATACAACATTATGTCTTGAAAAGCATTGGAGGTTGGAAGACCTTTTTTTTACGTAAGGGAGTAGGTCGAACCGGAACAAAATTGACCACACTGGATGGGAAGCCGGTTGCAGTTGTTGTAGACTGTTAACTATCACAGCGTATATACACGGCGTAGGAATTGATTTAACAGTACCAAGGGACGCCGCCACCGATCGTGGGTGCTGGGATCTGTCATTCGATGCTCCGTCGTGACCCAGCAGCAGAGGCTGTGACTGACTGCCGGCGTCCATCAAAGGCAAGTGAAAGCTGCTGGTTCCTCGAGGAGGTGTGCTTGATGAGATAAATAACGGTAATATACAGCAGCTATCAAGACAATAAAGGGACACAATTGGGGATTGTTTGACATCGGAATAAGCGGAGCCAATATTTTTAGACACCGATTGCGGCGTGCGTCGCTAGGAGCTCGATTATGGTCAGAGGTAAAACTTTTGTGCCATGTTCCGAAGGAGATATTCGTGAACACTAGCCACGGAAATGAGAAAGTACATGAAATTCGGTCCCGATAGTATGGTTCTGAGATGACAAGATACACAAGGGCCAGCGTGAGACGAATCAATTAGTGTGCTCATGCGCCTGCGACTTCGCCTAGGAGCATCGCCCGGGCAAAGGCAGAGTGACAGGACCAACACTAACGGCATAAATGTACATAGATTTATAAATGCAGCTAGATGTCGGTACTAGGAACGTTGGAGCTGGAGCACTTGCTAGCAGGAAGGAGATGTGTGAATGGAAGGTAACCGTTCCGAGGACACTGAATGATCTTTGAGTTCCTGCTATGGCCCAGAACACAGGGATTCTTCTCCTCTCTCTTTCACTTCTCCCTCCGTATCCCACCGGGATAAACCGAATGTCTAAAAATGTGTGTTGAGACTAAAGTCCCCTCGAGCCCGTAGATTTGGAAGTTTGTATATGACACGTGACAGTCATCCCAGCTCGCTCCATAATAATGGTGCCTAGATATACCCGCTACAGTAGATACCACGGATTTTTTCCGTGGCAGCAAAGGGAGAGAAAGGGAAATGCTGCATTGGACAGTTGCTAGGACTCATGAGGCTAATTAGTCGTTTCCTATTTGCTCCACTTGTGACTTTTGCTGTCTGCCATCTGAAGACTGAAGGTAAGAGTTTTGGGCCAAAGTCCGAGCTATTGTACTCGAGTACAAAGAGTGAGGTACCGTTTGCCCAGTCGGAGAGGATCATTCCATGCAGGCGGCAGGGCAACAGGGCAACAGGGCAGGAGCAGGAGCAAGGGCATTCTTGCGCCACATCCACACTACACCACACCACCCACACCCACACCCACGCTGCACCGCACCAACTACCAAATTCCCTCCCATATTTCCATGTGTCTATCATTTCCACCGCGGACTCTCGAAGCCTTGCCTTACCTTCCTCGACCTTTGCCTCTCTCTCCCTTCACCCATTCCGAGCCTGGCACTCCCCACGACTTTGACCCCAGTATTACCGAAGGCCGCAACGACGTACAGACCATAGCGCATACATGAATGAGCCTCGAACCTGCTTCGGAACGTGGGTAGTGACAGATAGCTGGATATCTTTCTTCCACCTCACTTCCACTTCTCTTCCATCTGGACCTTTTTCTACGGTGGCCCATTGATTCATTTCCTACCACCACCACACCACCGCACCATCCTCACATCCACCCACTTCACTCGCCCATCCATGGTACTAATCCACTTTGATATTCTGTTCCCATCCCCATCAATCATCATTAACCTTCCCTTCCCTTCCCTTCCCTTCCCTTCCCTTACCATTCTCACACATGCTCGAGTACACATACTTCACACAACCACCGACTAACACCCTCACTGGCACATACACACACATATAAAGTACACACGCGCATACCGTACTCATACCCATAATCTCACTACGCTCACGCTCACTCACTACACTACCTTGCCGACTAGAGATTTTAGTCCCCTCTGGCCATCCTCGCTCATCTTCGCTCATCCAAATATTTCTCAGTCCCCAACCCCAAACTCCCCAATTCCTTACATTATACCCCCATACACTATTTTCGATATTTGCCCTTTCTGCCCAGCTTCTTCTACATTATCTACTAGTACATACCCTCGGTAGTAGTCTTCTTCCACTCGCCTTCTGCTTCGTTCTCTCATTACTGGATTATAACCAAAGATTTCCATCATTCCGCAGGACCAGACTGAATTGCCTGCCCTACCAATATCTTATATTGTCAGCTTTCACTTTCCCAAGGGTTCATGAATCTTCCTGTTCTCATAACCAGGATTCCATACTAGCCTAGCCTCGCCTCGTTCTAATTCTAATCTACGGCAACTGTCGCCTGGCCGTCTTCCCCATTTCAACTATCACAGTTCTTACGTTATTCAAGAAACAGTTTCTGGCCACACAAGGTTAAATTGTTCTACTCGACACCATTTAGAACACCCATCTAGCTACAGACTTCTCCCATGGGTGGAAGTCTTGTGAGAATCGTTCGATAGCCTCGTATATAGCGCTTCTCGCATTCCGTTCTCGCGGGAAGCGCTCGCAGTCATTTCTAGAACCCACCCACCACAGTCTTCGAACACCTGAGAGCGAAAACAATCCGTGGCGCGGTCGTCATGACTAAAGACAGCACGGCTGATGCCACCGGCGATGGCTCACACAGCAACGTTTCATCGCGAGAGAATGGGCTTACAGAGAATGCATCTGCGCAACCAAGTCAAACTGGGCCTTCAGCGGCGGCGGGCTCGCGCTCAACCCAATCGACCAGCGCGCCTACGAAAGCATCAGAGGCGGAAACACCAGCAGCGCGCGACGCCGAATCTCAGCCCATGACGGCCACCAATTCAACCGCATCAAATAAATCTTCGAAGGATGTTGGGGTTAGCGGTCTGGGTGGTGCAGCCTATGGCACTCGATCGCGCAACCGGACCGGCACGGCGAGACCGAATTACGCCGAAGATAAGGAAATGGATGTGGATATTGAGATAGCAGCGGCAATGAAAGAGGGACGAAAGGGCCCCCGAGGGAAGGATACCAGCACATCAAATCCGACGGACAACGGGAAGTCGATAGCTGCCGCAAAACAAAACGGTGCTCCTGAGACAGAACAACCCGCCCCTCCGCTGAATCACAATAAAGAGCAGATTCCCGGTACCTCCACTTTCTCCGCCAATCCAACTACCGCGCCCAGCCAACCGTCGAAGAAGCGAAAGGCACCTGGGCAGTCAGCAACAGTCGCAGCACAACCTTCGCCCCCGAATCCTCCTCAGAATGGTGTATCTGCGCCCGCAACAACTCGAACGGCTGCTAGCACCTCATTAGTAGGAGGCTTTCGAGAGTCCAATATGTTGAGCTTCGATAATTGCGGTGGGCGCTTAAGGGACAAGAAGCTTGTGGCTGATGATGGCACAGTTTTCCAAGTCAATGGTCAGTATATCTACACGCACATGGATTTCTCGACAGGAGAAGAATTACATCCTCATCTACCCTCATGAATTCTAACATAGTTATAGATCACGTGTATCTTGTGTGCGAACCTCCAGGGGAGCCGTACTACCTTGGTCGAATCATGGAGTTTCTACATGTCAACAATGATCCGAAACAGCGCATCGATGCTCTACGATTAAACTGGTACTATCGACCGAAGGACATTGGCCGTAAAGTTAATGATACTCGTCAAGTTTTCGCATCCATGCATTCGGACATCAGCCCTTTAACAGCATTGCGCGGAAAATGTCAAATCAAGCATAAGGCCGAGGTCGAGAAGTTGGACGAATTGAGGAAAACGAAAGACAGTTTCTGGTACGAGAAACTTTACGATCGTTACATTGTCCGCTTCTACGATGTTATCCCTGTTTTCCAGGTCATCAATGTTCCAGTGCAAGTTAAGAAAGTCCTGGATGAGCGCTGGAAGTACATTATTGTGGAGCAAGGTCGTGGTAAGGAACTAACAAGCGCTGTAAAGACTTGTAAACGATGTAGCAGATACTGCGCAAGGTGAGTTGCACTCTATTAAGTAGACCAACATGATACTGACTGTTCCGAAGCAATGATTCCGTTGATTGTGCGGTTTGTCAAAACACCTATCACATGAGTTGCGTCAACCCACCCTTGTTGAAAAAACCGTCACGTGGTTTCGCGTGGGCCTGTGGTCCTTGCAGCAAAGCTCAGGAGAAGAAACTTGAGGCTCGAAACACGCCCAACATCACGGATATGACTATCGATGCTGACGATGACGAACTGAACGATGACGACGACGACTTCCCTACAGCAATAGGTGACGCGCTGGAAACAAATGGTAACACCCCATCAGGCTCTCAAGATCCCAAAGCATCCATCCATCCTGGTACAGTGGAACAGGTTCATCAAGCAAGCTTGTGGCTCTTCCGCTACCTTGGTATACATTGTAAGGTAGAAGATGCACTGGATTACGATGACCGTATATACCCCCGGGCTAGTTCTCGGCTTGGTACGCGCCACCAAGCCATTGTACCAGCGTGGCCTGGCAGACCGTTTGAGTATGTTAAACCTGCAGATATCAAAAAGAAATATACCAAAGGTGGTAGTCATCGCAAAGACTCGAAGTTATCAAAAGAGACTGTAGCTGCATTAGAAGCCGACAAAATCGAGAGAGAGAAACGACCACCCTGGGTGATGGACGAGCCAAATGGATACACTCATCGCGGCGAGGATCTACCGAACGATGATCCGAATAATACTGCACTATTACAATTTAAAATCCCAGAGGTGGGCGAACGATCGGCGGAGCCAGAAAGGGGCATGGACGATAATGAGTCGCCTATGGATATTCCTGCTTATGAGAAATTGGTCGATGATTACATGGATCGTGCGAAAAAATTGGCGAAACCCTTGGGGCTGCCCGACCGTTCAACCAACTTACTGGACATAGCTCTCCAGCTTCTGTATTCTAATGATTTTGATGCTGATAAAGCACTCGAGGAACTTTCTAAGACCGACAAAAAGGTGTTCAAGGAGCCAGAACTGAGTACCGCCGAGCTCAAAAAGTTCGAAGACGGTGTTACGAAATTTGGATCAGAGTGGTACAGCATCAAAAAACATGTTAAGACTATGAGCGCAGCTGATGTGGTACGGTTTTATTACACATGGAAAAAGAGTGACCGAGGCAAACAAGTCTGGGGTAACTACCATGGCCGTAAGGGCAAAAAGGAGGCCAAAAGGATCGAAGCCAACTTAGGCAAACTGCAGGATGATGTCGCTGACGATAATGACGATTCTGCCTTTGACAATGATAAGGCATTGGAAAAGAAGAGGGGTTTTCAGTGTAAATTCTGCGCTACACGAAGTTCTAGGCAATGGAGGAGAGCGCCCAATACTCCAGCAGGAACTACGGTGCCGGAGAACGCAAACAGCAAGGGGGCTGCAAAGGAAAAGGGAGTTCAGTTGGTACTGGCTTTGTGTAGGAGATGTGCTGAGTTGTGGCGTCGATACGCGATACAATGGGAAGATATTGATGACGTTGCCAAGAAGGTTGCGACTTCCGGTGGTCGAGCTTCGAAGCGAAAGATTGACGAAGAGCTGCTGAAAGAGCTGGTGGCTGTCAACGAAGTCTTCAATCATGCGGACTCGGTCCCAACAACAGCGCCCCATTCGGCAAGCAGCACTCCAGCGCCAGGATCATCCGTTGCACCTACGGGACCAGAGCCGCCGAGGAAGAAAGTCAAGGCAGGTACGGAGAAGGAGAACGGCGAGGCCGCGCCCGATAATACTAGTGCAGTGCCCGTTGTGCAGCCGAAGAAGAAACCAATAGTCGAAAAGCCTGTTCCCCCTCCGCCGCCTCCACCGGAACCTCCTAAGGCCAAGACTCTACCTTGCGCGGTGTGTGGTCAACTAGATCCCCTAGGTGATCAGCATCTAGCCTGCAAAGAATGCCGAATGGCAGTACACCGAAACTGCTACGGGGTCGTTGACAATCGGAGTCCGAGCAAATGGACCTGCGACATGTGCCAGAATGACAAGAATCCTCAAGTCTCAATTGTAAGTTTCGCTTTGATTGTCACCCTCTTACTATGTTTGCTGACCAATATAGCAATACAAATGCATGCTTTGTCCAGTGGAGCACACGGAGCAAGATTTTGTCGAGCCGCCCAGGGTATCGCATAAGAAGAAGACTGAAAAGGAGCGTGAGCGCGATCGCGTCGAAAGAGAACACGCCCAGAGTGTCGCCGACTACTTCCGGAGGAAACAAGAAGAAGGAAACAAGCCCCTTGATCCTCGGGAACCTCTGAAGCGGACAGCCAACAATAATTGGGTGCATGTTACATGTGCAGTATTTACTCCTGAAGTAAAGTTCGGCAACGCAAAAGCTCTTGAGCCGTCTGAAGGAATTCCATCTATACCATCTGCAAGATATGATGAGATATGTAAAGCGTGCAAAAAGCAAGGTGGCGCTTGTGTCTATTGTCACCATTGTAAAGCTCCAGGTAAGACTATGTTCAGATGTGTGTGTCAATCAAATTTGCTAACAAATAACAGTACATGTTGAATGCGCACACCAGAACGGTTTCGTCTTAGGATTTGATATTACACCCGTGAAAGGATCACGTAGGGACCAGACCAACATCGTCAGCATCGGTGGTGAGAATGGTAGCATGTCTGCCGCAATCTGGTGTAAGGAGCACGTGCCTACGAAAACAATTGTTCATCAAATGCACGATATCATTGACGACACCGGTCTCAATGCGTTACAGCTCTATGTACAGAACTTCAAGCAGGCTGACTTGGCTTTGACCGGGACAGTTCGAAAAGCTACTCTGGTTAATCAATCTACAAAGGCAGTCAATCCGGTGTCAGCGAGCGGTGTCGTTCCGAATCGCAGGACCTCAACGACTGGTACTTCAGCTGGTACAAATATCAACAGGCGCGCATCTCTTACGAATGTTAAGCCTGAAGAAGATCCCCCCGCTAATGGATTATCCCCCGCTGGAGAGTCGGAGAGAAAGTGCATCACATGTGATGTTGATGTCAGTCCGAAATGGTGGCCCATCATTACAGCTACTGCTGGCAGTCCTAGCGGCCCACTTGACCCCGTCTCGGACCGCAATCAAGTAAGATCCGATAGCCCTCATGTTACTAACGGTGGCCTGTCTAACGGGCCAACACCTGAACGTCCTGGTGGCCATGTTGCGCTAGCAGCTGCAGCTCTGCATCAAAACACGCAACCTCTTATCACAGAATTCCAATGCCATCAGTGCCATTGGAAGAAAATTCGGAAGGAGCCAACCCCGATTCCAGCTCCGCCTCCGATCGAGCGTGAGCCTTCCAGACCCCCGCCTACTCTTCCTCCGCCTACTACTGCACCTGTGATTACAAGCATTACTCAGCCGGAGCCGGAGCTCAACCACACACCACATCAATTCCCGTGGCCACCACCCCCTCCATCATATCCACCCGCTCCTTCTTATAACCCGTGGCCAAGACAATCCCCAGTGCCTACAAATGTACCATCAATTCACCATATTAATGGCAATCATTCACCTCGCATTACTGGATCTGCTCAACAACTTGGGCATCCACCCCATACTCATCCGCCTGTTCCGGGCTTGCAACACTCACCTCATCAAAACGGACGTATCCCTCCTATGGCCAATGGCTATCCACCTTCGCCACATAGGAGTGTAGGCCCTCCACCTCCTCATCTGCCAAATGGAACCTACGTATCATATGCTGCAACTAGACCTTCTCCTCAGCATTTGACTAACGGCGGGCCACCGCCACGGGCCCCCGAGCATCCTTTCCCACCGAGCAGTGCGCCAATGCATCATCGTCCATATGGCCCACCTCACGGAAGCCCCCCAGCGGCTCGAGAGCCGCTTCGCGAAAATGGACCTCCCCAGAGCAATGGTGTGCGGCCGAATGACGGGCGTGTGAATGGCGGAGCGAGCGCAAGTCCATCTTTGCGGAATCTGCTGTCCTAAGGATAAAGGCGAAGTAATTTTTTCTTTCATGTTTTTTCGTTCACATCACGTTAATGTATTGTACGATGGATTACTGTTCAGGTTGAGGAGTCGGTTCGGCGGTCATACATACTCTTTAAGAGCGCGGCGTTCAAGGATAACCAGATGTAAAATAGACCCTGGAGACACATCGATATGGGAATCTAGATTTGGTGACTGGGACCGACATTGAACTCGGAGAAAAGCAAGGAAAATACCATGTTGATTTTACCGTTTCTATTTGGAAGTTGCATCTATTGTGATTTCTCCCTCATCGTCCCTGTGCCAGTCTGCATGTGCCAAGCCTCCTGTCACTGATAGTGTCGTCGTTTGCCATTCTGTTCTTGCTTCGATGATTGCTAACAACTTGGCCTCGCATTGAAGTTACACCCGTCATTTGAATGGACTTTACTGATATAAAAATACCACTTCTCGCTTCTCCTTGCCGGTAATTTTCGTCATACTCGATAGATGACCTGAAGGATTGAATTTTTCATCAGGGTGGAGAATCGTGCATGAGATGATGACTCGAAAATTTTAGCAGCAAACTACTATCTATGGCGGCACGTTTCTTCCTTACTTACAAATACTGATATTGATATAGCCGATAATCCGCCAAATTTTCTCTCGCGGTGGAGAATCGTGCATGAGTTGATGACTCCGTGACTTTAATTTTGAGCAGAAAACTAGGTTGTCAGCTGAGTTTGCTGGCACAGTGGAGAATCGTGCATATATTATTAACTCGAGGACTTCGAGCAGTATCTTCGAACTTCGTTGATTCATAAGCAGGTTTCTAGTATAAGAACTTGTAGTGCACTACACGTCGTCTGAGTTTCTTTGTTTCTTGGATATTAAGTGTCTCTATCATACAGCTACCAGTGAAAGTGAGTACCTGTGTTCATGGGTTTGGCTTCTTCGAATCAAAGGCACTCTGCTAACATACCTCCCAAGTACTGTTCCTACCTCCCTTCCACCTCTGAACAAGAAAGTCTAATAACAACCCCCATTACGATGACGAAAAACATCAAAACCGTCTCCACTGCTGACCACAAGGCTGTCCTGCAAGCCGCCGAGAAGTACGTCGAAATTCTCCGCGTCGGCAACACCTCTCTATCCAAAGAGGCCTTCCGTCCCGAAGCCACCATCTACGGGATCATGAATGGGAACTTCTGGGGTGGCTCCATCAGCAAGCTGTGGGACTACATCGAGCAGCATGGCGGCCCCGCACCGGATATTCAAGCCAGTTGTGATGTTCTGCGTATTACGCCGACGACGGCGGTTGTGGTGGTGGATATGGAGAATGATGTGACTGGGGTGGATTATACGGATATTTTGACGCTGATTAAGGTGGATGGGAAGTGGTTGATTAGTGCGAAGGTTTTTCATGCGTATGAGAAGTAGAGATGGGAGACATGGTTAGATGGGGGTTGAAATATGTTTTGGATGTGGATCGAGATGATTTCGCGTGGCTTATACCATATAGGAGTTCGTTTTCCTCCTCTTTTTTGTGGTCTAGTCGCCGTTAGCAAAATTTATCGTCTCATACCACATAGCTTCTGTTTCTCTCATGGCTTTGTTCAACTAGCATCTCATCTATATAGATCAATGTATAGGTGCATGGAATGATGCCGAACGACATTCTGCCCAGCTTTCCATGCCTTGGTTCTGTGTCATATAACAACGTCTCGTAGAGATCGAATCGATTCCGTGAGTGAATACGGCTGTTGGTGGTAGGTCCTTGGACTGGGACGTCTTGTATGCCAAGCGAAGCGTATGGATGAGCAAAAGGCTTGCTTTGAGGTAGATAGTAGTCTAGAAAGTAGGATTCGCGCAGCAAGCGGTTTCTTTTCTTGTCTCAGCCTCGAACCCACAGCAGCCGCCATGCTTCTTCCAACACTATTACCTCTACTCATAACGTCCTCGTGATCAGGATCTCTCGGTTCAATACTTCTCCAAGGAGCCATTCTGCAACTGCGGTATATGCATCCAGTGATGGGAGCACCCTCCATTTTAGCGCAATTTCTGTATTCCACCACGTAAACTCGACGTACTGTACAATCTCCTCGGTCACTATCCTCAGTTAGCTTTCTACACGGCGCTACCATATATCCTCCTCCATGCAAAATGCTCCAACCATGCCATTCTTCTCTGCATGTTTGCTTGACGAAGGATAAAGATCTCGTACCAGAATGATGCCATGCAGCCCATGAATTGCGGTAACTGGTACTGAACTAACGGGTATTTGCTTTGATATCCTGAGGCCATGAAAGCCAGTATCTATTGCTATGAGATCGTTCGTCATGCTCGTCACCTGAGCCTCCTAAACGAAGGTCGGGTTCCATTGAAGCGAAGGTCCCAGCATCCCTGTCGCGATTAGTTCGAGTGCCGATACTTGGAGGCTCTTGGGACATTGTGAAGAGAATCAATCAAGTACAATATGCTGCAGAATCCATCTTACGTAAACAAAAAACATTACCTACCGCTCGAAGTGAAATTTGTTGGCGACGTTAAACTCTTCATTGTTGATGATAATGCCTGATGGTAACAGAGGTTTACCTAACTACTCTAACTTCTCAAGTATGCCGACGTGGATCTGCTCTACCAACATCATAACTACCACTGCGGTAAACTTACCCTATTTCGTTGTGCGGAAACGATGACCATTAAGTGACTAAACGTTACATAATAAAGTGCTTCATTTGATAAAAGTAGCCCCAACTATACACAACAGAGTGAACAATACAAAATGATACACACACAGCCAGCGCAACTCAGCCCTCTGCATCTTGCTTCACGCTGTGAATCTCTGGGAGTCGAATCCTATGACAAGCATGAAATCCATGCAATCTCCGAAGTTGCATTATATATCTAAATATATAAATATGCGGTATTGAGTGTACAGGAACAGTCCATAGTGAACATGCGTGGATGTATTTGATAGATCGCAGAACTCGACAACCCAACGGTCACCCTTCCTAGCCCTCCAACATGGTCTTGAAAATTTCAGCACAGGTGTGCTTAGGTGCGGCAAGCTCGAGAACCTCCTTGCTGGTCGTAGATGCGGAGGCTTTCCCCTCCCACGCAGTCACTGGGGCGTGCTTGATGGATAGGATGAGGCTCTTTGATTGCGGAGTTGCAGCGGCCCATTCATCGATGAACGACGTATCCTTGTAGGTCACGTTTTCCACTTTCGTACCGATATACTGCTCAACCAGCTCTACAATCTGCTTTCCAGTAATATCCTCCGGTCCGTTAAGTACGTATCTAGCCTTGTTGTGAGCAGCAGTATCCTCTTGCAATAAGAGTTGGGCTGCAAAGACTCCAACTTCATCGGGATCAATGACACCCACAGGCGCATCCTCCGAAGCCATCAATCTGAGCGTAGTCTGCTTCCCAGTCTCTCGATACTTCTTGACTAGTTCTGCAGCCGGGGTGAGCCAAAAATTGGTAAAGACGTTGGGCTGCAGCGAAGTCCAGTGCAGGTTTTGGAATTCTGGCGAGCTCAACATGGTCTCAATTGCCCAGTGCTGACGAGGATAATACGCATCACAGTCTGGTTTTACATTGGCAGCAGTGGTCGAGATTCGGACCACGTATTTCACGCCTGCTCTGAGAGCGGCCAGGTGGAACGTTGATTCTTCGGCAAATTGAGTTGGCTCGTTGTGGGACGCAATGAAGGCCCTGACGACCTCGTGTTCACGGAGCCAATCAGCAGTGATGTCGACCCAGTTCTGCTCTACTAGCTCGACGCCGTGAAGTTCAGCAAGCTTTTGCGCCGCCGGATTGCTGGAGGAACGTGTGACTGCAAGAAGGCGATGACCGGAGATGGTGCTGTTGGTACCAAGCGACTTCGACAGAGTTTCAACAACCCTTCGGCCCGTGTTGCCAGTTGCACCAACGATAAGAATAGTAGGAGCCATGATTGAAATTCGAGTATAGAGACCTTTGTGAAGGGAAAGAAGAACAGTGTTCGATGGGGTGATGCTATGTAGTATTGCTTTTGTATCAATGAGGGCCAATGCTCAAACTATAGATGCAGAGACACGATATATACATATTGATGACGGAATAATTGCTACACTTGTCTAGCATTACCAATTATCATCAAAGCCACTTATTGAATGGGGCGAATAACATTGTTTTGTTTCCGCCGAATTGAAAAACAATTGCTAGAGATAAAATTATCGGAGGAATTAATGCTTCCGCAAATCTTCAATGTGGTAAATGAAACATTTCTCGGAGATTCGGCCGAATCGTTCGGCCGAATGATGTTTTTCAAACTTGATAACTTAACTTACAAGCTATCTATCCATATATTTCTTCAGAAAGCTTTGTAATAATATCTTTCAAGCTTTCTTATCTTTATTTAGCTTATACTTGAATACTTATTTGTAATCATTGGATATTGTATCTGAAAAGGGATGTTCTAGTTTCTAGAGACGGCGGTAGCTTCCTGAAAGACTTTATATTCGGTTGATTGGAGAGCGTGCAAAGCTGAAGGTCTGTCCGCTAGATTCGGAATAGTGAAAGGCGTCTAATATCTAGTATTACCTTCGGGACGCCGGAGTCAATGGCTAGATCGGCCTATAGGTCAAACGAAGGGATCTACAACTGTGAATCGTCCGAGTCTTCCTCTGCTTGTGTTCTGGTAGGTTGGGGGTTAGCTTGAAATGGGACTGTAAGGTCTTATCAATGTTAGCAGGAGGGGAATTGAGCTATAGGATGGATTGAAGAGGAGTATTAACTTCACTATATACTATACTCGGGTGAACAACTGTCTTGTCGATGTTGTCGGCGTTGCCTAGGATGGTGGGGTCGAGCCGTGATAATATCTTCCTTCTGTGGTGTAGGTAGAAAGAGAGGGGAATGACTTACCATAACATCAATAGACTATACATCGGCTTCATGGAATCGGCACACCCTTGTCCAGACCTCAGGAGCACGAAATACTTCGGGTTAAGCCGAGCGTAGGTTGCTCTCTAGTCCCACTCTAAAGAATGGGTATAGACAGATTCTATAATATATACTCTCCTACCTAGCCCTAGATCTCCAAATTCAACATTATATAATTTATTAATATAAGAATATTAGAGTTAGTTGGTAGGAATTATAAATAGATTATTTAATAAATAGAAAGTTAACAAAATCTAAATATAAAATTATAATTAAAAATAAACTAATTATTATTTATTTATTTATTTATTTATTTATTTATTTATTTATTTATTTATTTATTTATTTATTTATTTATTTATTTATTTATTTATTTATTTATTTATTTATTTATTTATTTATTTATTTATTTATTTATTTATTTGTTTATTTATTTATTTATTATTTCGAAATCTTTTTTTATATTTTATTTCTTTAATTAACTTTATTATAATTATATCAAACTTCTATTTTTTATAATATATAAATTATTTATTTTCTCTATTTTAATATTTATTATTATTTTATTATTATTTAATAATATTTTATTTTTATATTTATTAATTATTAGAAGTTAAAGAAAATAAAAAGAAGTTCGAAGATTAAAATAAATATTATTATTAAAAAGAAAAATAAAGAGAATTATATAATTAAGAAATAAAATTTAGTTTTAAAAGTAAAGAGATAAAAAAGAAAATTAAAAAGAAGAGATTAATAATAATTAATTTATCTTTAATTAATATTTTATATTTATTTCTTAATAACTTTTTAATAATTAAACAATTTATTATAATTCCTTATTAATATAATTTTAATATACTAATTACTTTTTAAATTCTAATTAAATAGTAATTTATTATAATAATATTATTTATTAATTAAAAGATTTATTATACTATTAATAATTAGAAGAAGTAAAATCAAATTTATAGAAAAATAAAACGAATTTAGAGAAATTAAAATCTTAAAAATTTAACTTATCTTTATTATAAAAAAAAAAAAAAATAATTATAATTAGATTAGTATTAATATATCTATAATAAAAATTAAAGAAATTAAAATAAAGAACTTTTTATTAGAATAAAATACTATTTAATTATTAATTTAATAAAAAGATATAATAGAAAATAAAATTATAATATTAAGAATTACTTTCTTAAAGATAAAAAAAAGAAAATATAATAATTAAAATAGAAATAGAGAAAAGATATTTTATTAATAAAATTATTAAAGAAAAAATATTTAAAAGAAAAAATTATAAATTTGGAAAAAGAAGAAAAAAAAGAAATAATTATAAAATAAGAATAATAGAAATAATAAATAGATATAATATTGAAAAAAAATTATTTATATAATTTTATTATAATTTTATTTTCTTTATAATTTACTAATAAATATCTAAAACGAAGAATCTATTTTAATATAATAAGAAAATCTATTAAAATATTCGAATATTCTTTAATTAAATTGAAAATAAATAAAGAATAGATTATAATTTAATATAAAGAACTAATAAAGAGAAGATTAACTATTATATTCAATATTTTAATAAAATCTCAAGAAAAGTATAATATATATAAAAGAAAAAAATAAGAAGAAATAGAATAATATAGAAAAAGTTTATTATATATATAATAGATTTTATTATAAATAGAGATAATCAAATATTTAATATATCTATTAAATATAAAAAGATTAAATAAAAATTAAAATAATTGATTATTAACTTTATTATCTTTTTAAATAATATAAAATATAAATTAGATGGTATAGGCGATATATTTTGTAGATGAAAAGAAGTTGAAGTTCTATTAAACTATTTATATTATCTTAAATATTAGTATATATTTGTACTATTATTACTATCGTTAGTATCTATACTATTATATATTGTCCTATTAGATATAACTAATATAGAGAAGAAATAAAGAAAACTTTTTATAAAACTTAATTCTAATTTATAAAAGAAAATTATATAATATAATAAGATTTTTAAAAACTAATAAATTTTTATTATTTTAATAAGAAAATTAGAAAAAATAGATAATATCTTTGAAAATAAAGATAATAATTATTATTAAAATAAAACTAAAGAATTATCTATTTAGAAATTATATAATAATTATTTCAATAGAATAAAGAGAGTAATAATAATAATAATTAATCAAATACTAATTAGAAATAGAAAAGAAGAAAGTAAAATATAATCTAATTAAAGATATTATAATTATAATAAATCTAATTATATTAATAAAGATTATTATTAATATTATAATAAATCTATAATAATAACTTATTATAAATATAATAAATTTGAATATTATATAAATATATATCTATTATAATATATAATAACTTTATAATTATTAGAAAATAAAATTATTTAATTAATATTATCTTTAAATAATTAGATATTCTTAAAAAAATAAAGAAAAAAGAAAAGAGAATAATTATTTTAAGATAAATATAAAAACAAAATAAATAGAGAATAAAGAAGATATTAATAGATAGTAAAGTAAAAAAGAATTATATAATATAAAGTTTTATAATTAATTATAAATAATATTTATAACCTTAAGTTATTTTATAATAATTTAATTAATAAATAAACTAAATCTAATTATTATTTTATTATATATAACTTTGAAATCTCAAAAGTAATTTTAATTCTAAATATTTTATAATTTGAAATTATAAATTATAATATCGATTAGTTATTATATATATAATATTATGAAATTATATTATTTAAATTGAAATAATAGATATGAAAAGATTTATTTATTATATAAAATAGAAATAATTTAATATCTATATATTAATATTATAATAACAAAAAAGTATATAAAATAAAGAAGAAAGAATATTAGAAATAATTAAGATAGAAAGTATATAATTATTATAAAAATATTAGAAATATAGAAATATTTTTAATAAGAAAGAGATTAATATCCTTTTTAATTACTATATAATAAAATACTAAATCAACTTTAAATTAGATATAATATTATCTTTTAGGGTTTTATATTTATTATCAGATTTTAAATTTTAGATTTTATAAGAATATTTCAAAATATATAAAGAGAAGAGATAAATATATTATTTAACTAATATTATAAATATATCTATTATATTTATCAAGAAAAAGAATAGAAATTTATATCTTTATATTAATTATTATAAACTTAATAAGATTATTATCAAAAATCGGATATTATTATTATTTATAAATAAAATATTAAATAGATTAAATTAGATTAAGATATTTACAAAACTAAATTTAAAAGATATTTATTATAAAATTAAAATTAAAAAGAATAATAAATAGAAAATAGCTTTCTAGATTTATTATAAATATTATAAATATTATATTATTCTCTTTAGATTATTTAATATTCTAGTTATATTTCAAATTTATATTAATAAAATCTTAATAAGATTAGTTAATATTATTTATATTATTTATCTTAATAATATTCTTATTTATTTAGAAGATAAAAATAAATATTATAAAAATTTAAAAAGTTTAAATTTTATATTAACTTTAAAAAGTATAAATTTAAATTTATAAATATTAACTTTCTAAAATTTATTATTAATATAGAAAATATAAAGATAGAAAAAAGATATATTATTATAATCCTAAAATAGTTATTATTGAAAATCTATTAAATATTATATCTTATTTAGTTTATATTATATAGAAGTTGATATAAAGATATAATATTATATATTATAATTTTTAAATAGAGGATTAAATAGTAAAAGAATTGACATAATAATAATTTAAATAATAAATTACTATTTAAATTAAATATAAAGTCTTATATATTAAAGAAATTATTTATTTATATAGATCTTTATATTCTACTAAATTATATTAAATTATATACTATTATAT
This sequence comes from Rutstroemia sp. NJR-2017a BBW, assembly GCA_002946425.1. Taxonomy (NCBI): domain Eukaryota; kingdom Fungi; phylum Ascomycota; class Leotiomycetes; order Helotiales; family Rutstroemiaceae; genus Rutstroemia; species Rutstroemia sp. NJR-2017a BBW. The sequence goes on from NJPT01000031.1 coordinate 379,077, forward strand.
ATAATCCATTTATATTGGATTATATATAATTCTATATAATTTTATTTCTATTTAAGGTTCTATTATTATATAATATAACTAAATCTAAAGTTTTTAAATTTTATAATTTATAATATTATCTTCTTTCTAAATAAATATTATCCCGAATATATATAAATAGTAACTAAACTTATTAAAGATTATTAACTTTATTAATTTTGTTTTCTATTCTTTAATATAATAATTTATAATTCCAAAAGATACTCCGAATAAATTATTTTAGAAAATAAAATTAAAAGAAATAATATCGAAATAGTTTTATATATTTATTATAAAAAAGTAAAGTATTATTATATTATAATATCTTCAACTAATAATGAAAATATTTCTAAATATTATTCTAAATATATTTACTAAAGATATTCTTTTTATAATTATATAGAAAGGAATTAGATATCTTCTAAATCCAATTAGTTTTATTTGGATTATCAATTAGTAAAGTTGGATAAAGAGAAAGAAAAGGTAATAATTATTTTTAAAACTCTTTTATCTCTTCAATATTCTCAATTATAATATCGGAATTGGTATATTAAGATAATAATATATTATAGAATTTAGAATAGAATCCGAAGTTTATATAAATTAATATTATTATTATAATTCCTTACTCTGATATATTATATATAAATTAAATAAATAGTAATAATTCTATCTAATTATCTTATTTATAGTTGATATAATATTATAAATATATCTTTATAATCTGATTTAGTTACTCTATTTAACTATCTATTTATAAATAAAATATTATTAATATTTTGTATTTGATATTTATAAATATTATTAATATTTCCCAAAATTTCGAAGTAAACAATTTATTTCTATCGAATATTATCTTTATTAATACTTTATAAATATTAATTATATTTTGTATAAATATTTAGATTAAATTTTCTATTATATAGATTTCTTTAAAAGATAATATATATCCGAATTTCGTTAATCAGTTTATAATTATTAGAATTGAATTATATTTAATTGTTATAATTAGTTCTTTCGAGTTAAATAGTTTGATTATAAAGTTCTATAATATAGATTTCTATAATTGAGAAAATATATTAAAGATTTTAAGTTATCTATATAGAATATATCTAATTAATTTATTTCTTATATAGATATTATATTTCCTAATCACTTCTTTAATTATCTGATTTATTTTTAAAAAGTAACAATCTTTCTTTATTTATATATATATTTTCGCGATTCCTTAATATTTATAAATTAATAACTTATAATATTTCTTTATAAATAGTTTAATTATTATTATAGAGATATATATCTTCTCTTGGAAATATATAATATTATTTTCAATAATACATTTTTTACTTTTTATTTCTAATATATACTTTATAATTAAGTTGGAGTTATAGTAGATTTTAATTTCTTTCTATACTAAGTTGATATTAAATATCGATATTATAATTACTAACTATATTTTGTTGAAGATTAAAATATTATCTTCTTATTTCAAGATTATATATAATTTATATATCTTGTTCTCTAGATATTCTAGTTTGTAATTAAATATATCAATTTTTATATTTTCTATTTCTTTAATATAGAAAATATAGAAGTTATATAAAGTTAATATCTTTATCTATCTAACTTATTATCTATTTAACTATTTTATAATTATAAAGTAAACCAGATTTTTATAGTTTATATATATTTATACTAGTAACTTTAACTTTTCCAAATAGATTTTCTATTTTCTAAAAATATCAATTATTATAAATAATTCTTTATTATATATCTTATAATTTAATTTGGTTGGTAATAGTTTTTTAGAATGAAAAACTATTAGTTATTACTTTCTATCTTTATCTATTTAATTAAGAACTATTCTAAATATATAATCTAATATATTAGTTTTGATTATAATCTCTTTCTTAAAATCGAATATAATAAAGATTAAAGTTTCTAAAAATGCTTTTTTTAGAATCTTAAAGACAGTTTAGATATTATTATTCTAAATAAATATTCTTATAAAAATTTTATCTATATTATTTTTTATTTTACTAGATAAATTAGAATTTCTATTATCAGTTTTCTTAATTGGTTTTATAAATAATATTATAATGAAAGAGTATCTTTTAATAAATCTTTTATAAAAGTTTGTAAATTCTAAAAAAGATTGAATTTCTTTAATATTATTTAACTATTTCTATTTAAATATACTCTTTACTTTCTTAGAATTTATTTTGAATTTTTGAATATTAATAATATATTTTAGAAACTTGATTTCTATAATATAAGAACTATACTTTTTAAGTTTTAATAAGATATTTATATTTATTAGTATTTATAATATATTCTAGATAACCTTAATATATTCTATCTCTATCTTCAAAAAGATTAAGATATTATTTAGATAGTAAATATAATTTATATCAAGTTATTTATATAGTGGTTTATAAACTAAATATATATATATTACTAGTATATTTATTAATCTAAATAGTATTATAAATAAAGTATTTATAAAGTTTATATTATATATAAAATACCATTTCCTATTTATATCCTTTTTTAATATAAATTAGATTGAATTTAATTTTCTAATTCAACTTTATAAATATCTTTATTTATCTTAATTGATTTTATAACTTATTAGTTAATAATAAAGAATATCAATCTTTAATTATAATTATATTAAACTTTCTATAATTAATTACTAATCTTTCTTTTATATTTTCTAGTTTAGATATAAAGAATATTGATATTTCTATTAATAATACTAATTCTTATATAAATCCTTTTCTAAATATTTTATTAAGGTATTCTCGAAATTATATCAACTTTATTTCTAATAATAATATTATTAAATAAAAAAGTACTTTCTTTTCCTTCTCTAATAAGATTTTATAATCTCAAAATTAATATTTCGATAATATCTTTTCATTAAGTTATTCTTTGAATATTCTAATATATTTCTAATATTATATTAATATCTTATTTAGTAAAGAATCTTAGATATTTTAATATTCTATTTTATAAATACTATTTATCTTTAATTTATTTTGAGGTATTAATCTTATAGATCTTTATATATCTTATTAATTATATTTATATTAATTTAAAGTAACTTTCTTTATAATTTAATCTATCTTAAGATTATATTTATATATTTATAATATTCCTAGGATTATTTAATATCTATTTAATAATACAATATCGAGTTATATTTACTTTTCATAATTAGTAATTTATATTATTATATTTTATATTTTCTATAGAATAAAACTATCTTTATTAATTAACTAATTATTTATTAGCTATAATAGATATAATTATAATTTCGATTAATTTTCGAATTTAATAGTTTTTACAATTTCTAATATAATAAAATTTCTTATAGTTTCTAAATCTATTATAATTTGAAGTTTATATTTATTTAGTTTAATTAGATAATAAATCTAAATTTATTCTATTATTAATTTTAATTACTATTTCGAATCTTTAGAACTTTAAATCTTTTTAATATTTTTATTTTTAGATCTTTATAAATATTGTTTAAATCTATCTTTATTAGATTAATATATTAAATAATAGTTATTATAATAAACTATCTATAAAAGATAGATATATTCTTATTTTAATATTAAAGAACTAATTATTTCTGGAAATTTAATAGTTTTAAATTACTAAGTTCGATTTTTCTATTATTTCTTTCTTTGATTTTTATAATAGAATTTAGTTTAATATTTTAGTTTTCTATGTTCGAAATATAAATCTTTCTTTTATTATCTATCTATTTCTTTTTTTAGTAGATAATTTCTAATTCGGATTATATTTAGTTTTATTAGTTTTAACTATTTACTTTTAGATTAGAAATAGATTCTCGACTTTCTTAGTTTATAATATCCTTTATATTTTAGAATTCTTTTATATATATAGTTATCGATTTTAATAACTATTTCCATTATAAATCTCAAATTCTTTAATCTATTAAATCTAGTTATTTTATTTTTAATAGTATTCTTAAGATTTTTATAATATTAGGTTTTTAGGAAATTATTATTCTAGTTAATTTATATAATATATTATTAGAAGATTGTAATATAGTAAATTATAGAATCTTTTTATTTAAGATTTAATGGATTTCTTATTATATTCTATTTTTGGTTAATATTTCCAAAAATTTAAAATAGTTTATTAGCAAAATTATCTATATTACAAAATATATATTTTGTTTCTTTCTTTATTATAATATAGATTTATCCTTTAATATTTTTATTTCTGATATAATTGATAAGGAATAAAGAGAACTAATTGAAAATTAGTTCTCTAAAATATATTTTTATTTAGAGTATTTTTTCGAATTCGAATTTGAATAAATAATTATTAAAAGTTAAGTAAATATTAATCTAGATAAGGAAATAGATAAAGATACTTTGGATATTATTATATAGATCTAGTATCTTAATTTTAAGATAATTCTTTCTAGTTTCTTTACTATTATTTTCATTATCTTAAATAGTTATCTATTAGATAGTAGAATTAGTTATAGAGATTAGAATACTTTATATATCTAATATTATTATTATTAATATAGTAAATATTATATCTTTCTAGTTCTAATTAGTTTGAAATCCTATTATAATAGTTTCAATTCAATATTTAAAGTAATATTAATATTCAAAATATTATATCTTATTTAGTTTATATTATATAGAAATCGATATAAAGATATAATATTATATATTTTAACTTGCAAATAAATGATTAAATAGTAAAGAGATTAAAACAATAATAATTTAAATAATAAACTACTATTTAAATTAAATACAAAATCTTATATATTAAAGAAACTATCTATTTATATAGATTTTTATATTTTACTAGATTATACTAAATTGTATATTATTATATATAATCTATTTATACTGAATTATATATAATTCTATATAATCCTATTCCTATTTAAGGTTTTATTATTATCTAATATAACTGAATCTAAAGTTTTTAAATCTTATAATTTATAATATTAAAAAATATAGATTTTTTTCGATTTTATTAACTTTTATAAATAGTTTATTAAAAACTATTTAAAAGTTATTTAATCACTTTCCGATTTACTAAAAGATATAATAAAAATATTCCGAATAATAAATAAAATATAAATAGTATTTGAATAACTAAAAAATATATTCACTTTCTTTTTTATATTTAAATATTTCGATCTTTCGAAAAGAATCTATTTAGAAATCGATATATCCGAATTTATAATTATTAATATCTTATCTCAACTTTATAATAAAAGATTATTAAATTGATAATATTCTATTATCTTTTATTTATATAAATTATAAAACTTTGAATTTAAATATAAAATCTATAATCTTAAACTAATAATTATAATTATAAATTTCAAATAATAGTATTATTATTTATAATATATATAGAAGGTTATTATAATTAAAACGAATTATAATAATTTAAAATACTTTATAATTAAGAAGAAATTAAATAACTATTAAATAATAAAGATATTTTATTTTCTACTTTATAGATAAAAGTATAAAGTTTAAATATAATAATAATAATAAATTATAATATTAAGATCTATTTTATAAATAAAAATACTTTATTTAGATAGAAAGTAAATATTTTCTTTTTAAAAGATAATATTAGAAAATTGGATTTATTTTATTCTTTATAGATTAATTTTTTGGGAAATAATAATAAACTATTAATATAAAATATAAATGTTGAAATTACTAAAGATAGAATAAAAAAAGTAAATAAAATTTATTCTTTATAAAATATATAATATAATAAAACTATAATATTATATAATTAACTATATATAATAAAGAGTTTATATATAGAAAACTATATATATAAATGTAATATAAATAATAATAATTTATTTTCTTATTTATAATCTAAATTAGAATTAAAATTATATTAATATAAATAGATTTTTATAGAAACTATTAAGATAATACTAATTAATATTTTATATCTATATTATTAAACTTTTAAAATCGGATCTATAATAATGAAACTAAATTATATATATAAAAAGGGAACTATTTTTAAATCTATTAATAAAATTATTAGTTACAAATAATATATCTTATAATTATTATAAATAATAATAACCGAAATGATATATAAATTTATAATAAAACTAATTCTAGATATTCTTTTAATATTTTAACAAAATAATAACTTTATTAAAAAAAGAAATATAAATCGATATCAAAATATAATAAGAATATTAGATTTTAAAAATAAATAAATATATTAATAAAGAATAATAGATTTCTAAAAAGAAAAACTATTTATTATATATTATTAAATAAAAATTTTAAAATAAAGTTATTATATTATTATTATAATAATCTAGTAATAAAATATTATAACTAGTATAGATGATATATTTTATAGATAAGAAGAAGCTGGTTTATTAAGATTATCTAAATAATATTATAAATACCTCTATTATCGAAGATAGTTTGATATTATTTTCTTTATTATCTATATCTACTATATCAATTATCTCTCTCCGAAAAGATAATAGCGTCCTCGCTATATTAAAATATATTATATATTTGTTTTTATTCGCTACTAATACTTTTTCTAGTATTATTCTTCGGTATCTATCTTTATATCCTTTTTATTATTACAAATCTCGAGATTGAGCTTTCTAACTACTTCTTTATACTTAGATCTAAAGTAGATAGTATTATTGAAACTTAACCTTATATCGATATATAATCTAATCAATTCCACTATCTTTAAATATCTAGCTATTATTATATCTAATATCTTCTCCACTTCCGCTAGCCTCTCGATTTCAACTATAACTATTATATCAATAAAATATTCTCTTTATAAAGTCTTCAAGATCCTATCGAGTTTATTATATATATTAAATAGTTATATTCTTATCAGTACTATTCTTTATTTAAGATATATCTTTAATTTGATAATATATATTATTATAACTATCTATATATTGGTGGTATTAATAATATAGTTCTATATTTCTATATATCGAATATAAAGATAAAGTAATAAATTAATAAATCTATTTACTATAAAATATCTCTTATTAATTAGATCTTTGAAAAGATCGAATATCTTGATTCTCTCGCTAACTAATATATATAATATCGATAATATTTCCGGTTTGTTTATATTATTTTCGATTCTTCTACTTTTGATAATATCCTTTCTTTTTTATAATTTAACCAATATAGTTGGAGGTAATTTCCTAACTAGTAATAACTTATTAATATTATTATTATCCGATATATCGGATATAATAACTTCGTAATAAGTTCTATTATAATAAGGTTTTTTATCAAGTCTCTTCTTAGTACTAAAGATATCTATATTATATAATAGATTATTATACTATATATATAATAAAAAATCTTATAAAACTAGATATTTTAAGTTATTTTCCCACTCTATCTCTATTATATATAGAGTAAATACTTTGGTTAATATATCTTATATTAAATATCTATCTCCTTTTCTAAATATAAATTAATTCTCTTTCTTATATCCAGTAAATATTATAATTAACAATCTTTATAATATAATTACTAGTTGACCAAACTAAATAATATCTAAATATAGTAATTCGTCGAAATCGAAGATATCTAGGAAAAATACTTATCTTGATAATATAATAATTAATACTGATAGAAATATATTGGTGGATATTCTATTAATTCCTTCTTTATTATATATAAACTTCGAAATTAGTATTGATATAATTGATAGATTATATTTTAATTATAATATCAGATTATTAAGATTATTATTATCTCTATCTAGAATCTATATTAGATATAGTAACTTTTGTTATTTCTTCACTATCTAATATAATTCCGAGGTCTTATTCTTTATCTATATATTATTTATAATATCTGAATTATATAATAGAGTAAATATTATATCTTTATATTTGGTAAAGTTATAAATTATATTTATTTTCAGATTGATAACTATAATATTATAATTAAGTTCTTTAATTATATATTTACTACTTCTGATATTATTTACTTCTAATAATATTATTTTAGTAGTTTTTATATTAAGGTCCCGATTTAGATATAGAGATTCTAATAATTCGGACCGAAGGTTTATTCCTAATTATAATTTTGATATAGATATCTTAATCGATTATACTTTTTACTAAGTTAGTAATTCCGATAATAGATTTATAAATTCTATTAATAATATCTTTTAATCCCTTATTGATATTACTTTATTTGGAGAAAGATAGAGTTTAATATAATACCTCTTTAATAATATCGGTAAACCATCGAGTTTGTTATTATTCTAAATATTATTACTATATTATCTCTTATTTATAATTATAAATATATTCTCGATATAGATAGTATTATATAATTTATATTCCGAAATAAAAGGTATAAGACGAATATTATTATTATAATAATATTTTGGTATAATATATTTTATAGATAATAATCTATTATAGTGAATAAATAATAAATAAAAGAAATTTCGGTTTATAAATAATATCGATATTAACTTTATATTACTTCTTAATTACTAGAAAAATCGATATTGATATTATTATTATAGTAATATTTATAAAACTAATATAACTTTTTCTTTATAGTTAGTAATAAAGTTCTTATTATATTCTATATATTTCTCCGATATCTATTAATCGAACTTCAATTTATATTTCTTCTATTATATTAGATACTTTATAAATCCTATTAATATAATATATTTCTAAAGTATTTTCTCTATTTTATATTCTTTATAACCTTCAATTATAACTACTTTTAGTTTAGATAGATATAATTATTTATAGAGATCTTTACTCTTCGAAATTAGTTCTAGATATATTATCGATATTACTAAATAGATATATTAATACTCCGATATATTCAGTTTATATATTAATTATTCGATATACTCTAGTATTATAAATAGTTTTATTTTTTTTATCTATTAATCTTTTTATTCTTTATTATAAATATTTTATATCTCTTATTGATTTATAAGAAATATTAAGTTATCTAGTATAAAAAATATCGAAGTATACTTTCTATTATAAGCTTTCTTTACTTTAATAGTTATAAAAGTTACTATATCTATAATAGATAATATCTTCTCTAAACCCTTTACTTCTATATTTAGTAATTATATTATATTATTTAGTAAGAATCTATATAGACTTTTATTAGATAACTTCTTTATAGATATTAAAAGAAAATTATTTAGAGTAAACTATAATCTTAGTAATACTAATAGTTATTATTCTATATATTCTATATTTACTAGATAATAATGAAAACTAATCTTTACTATCTAGTTAGTAACTTCTGATTACTTATCTATTTATATATAATATACTATTAAATATAGTAACTTTATCTTAAAGATATCGAAGATTACTTTTTATATATTTAATAAGAATTTAGAATCTTAATTACTAATAATAATCTTAGATAATTCCCAGTCTAGATCTAATAAATATATTATTAATACTATCTTTTAATTCCTAATTATCTAAATATCTTTATCTAATAATAAGTTTACTTTCTTAATTAGTTTATTAATAATTATTATCATTATATTATTACTATTAATAGTTATTAATAATATAAAGATAAAGTTGATTATAATAATATAAAAAAATATTAATAGTATTAATATCAGTTATAATATATTATATAGTTTATATTATTTCGTTTAGTATTATTAATATTATAAATAAAATCTAAGATAATTATATATAGATCTATTAATATTAGAGATATAGAAATTCCTATTAATGTAGTTTCTGAATCTAATATAATCTAGATATCCTTTTTTATAAAATAGATTGAAGATCTTCTTAGTTATAGATCTTAATATATATAGATATATATATTAATTATTCCAGTCTATCTAATATAATAGATTGTAGTAAAGTTCGAATAATAATATTATTATATTTTCTTTAAATTCTATATTATTCTTTATTATTGATATTATCTTGGTTTATTTTTTATTATTATAATAACTTTTAATAAACCTTTTATAGAAGTTATCAGATATCTCTATAAAGATTATTATAAAGATATATAGAGGATATCCTAAATATATAATTATTTCTATAAATAAAATATATAATTTCCCTACTTTCTATTCTAGTAATTTATTTTTATCTTCTTTATATTATAACTTTAATAATATATCCAGAATTATATTATTCTTACCAATTTTATATCTAATCAATAGTAGATATTATAATAGGAACTATATTATCAGAATAAGTTTAAAGTTCTATCTTATTATAATTATTATAATATTGATATCTGATTTCTAAGAGATATTAATTAAAGAACTATAATCTATATAGATAATAATTAGAGATTTCTTATTATTTAATACTATTATTAATATCTTCTTTACTTTCTATATAAACTCTATTATTTCCAACTCTAGTAATTAGTATCTAATCTCTATATCTTATAACTATCTTAAGAGAAATATAATAGATTCGATCGATATATATACTAATTACTTTTCAAATATATTATCTTCTTTTATATAATATATTATAATCTTTATACCTCGAGCTTTCGATATATCGAAGTTAATAAAAAGTAATTACTATAGATTATAATATATCAATATTTATTATTTATTTAATTCTTCCTTGATTCGATTAAAAGTTACTAATTCTATTATTAATAATATTATTACTTATTCTTATAGTATAAAGTTCTTTCTTAACTATCTATTAAGAGATATTACTTTTAGTAAAATTATCTTTCATTTTTATAATAATTCGATAATATTAGTATAATCTTTAACAAACTATCTTAAATAGCTAGTAATTTCTAGAAACTATTCTAGATTGGTTAGGTTCTTTGAAAAAGATATCTATTTGATTATTATTAATTACTTCTATATTATTAATATTCCGAGATTATCAATTCTATAACTTAATATTATCACCGAAAAGTAGTCGAAAAAGTATTTAGATCTTTTAATAATAATATTATATTTTATAAATCTTGATAATATTTAGTTTATATAACGGAAATACTTTGTTAATATCTAGTTTATAATTATTATATTGTTAATATATATTCTAGTGAATTCCTTAAAGTTATTAAAGATAATATCTATTTGATATTATATATAAATTGGGATATTCCTGAAATCTATAAATATATAATTGAATATATACTAGTCTAGATATATTACTATTATGAAATACTACTTCGATATTGGATATATCTATTATTGGAAGAAAAACAATATATAATTTATTATTATAATATATAAATAGTTTTGAATTATATTCAATATTTCGGTTTATAATAATATTGGATATATATTAGATATTATAATTTGGTTTAGATTATAAATATCAACTATAACTTTTGATTTAAACTTATTTTATAATAATTATCTCTATATAACGAATACCGGAAAAATAAAAGATATCAATATTATTATTTATTCGAAATATCTTTATTTCTCTAAACCTTCAAATACCTTTTTTACTACTTTTTCATCTTTATAAATAAGTAGATAGTATTTTATATAACTATTTAATTTATCTATTTAATCTAGATATAGTTCTATTATTATCTATTATTCCGATAATATATTAATAAAACCAATATCGTTCTATAAAGAGATAAAGAAGATATTAAATAGATATTGGAATTATTCGATTACTTCTAGGATTCTATATATTATAGTACTATTATTATAGTATATTTCTGATATTAGTAATATTATAAAACTTTTGTATTTTAGATAAAGTAATATATAGATTACTAGCTTTATAACTTCTATTATATTATTTATAATATAATATACTTTATCGAAATCGAATTCCGAGATATAATCTATAATAATATTTTTATTAAGATAAATAGATTATATAGAATTGTTTCTTATTAATATTTATATTAGTAAGATATCGATAATATAAATAAAGAAAGATAATAGTAATATCTCTAATTCAAAAAATATAACTCTATCTTTAATAATTGATATATAATATATCCAGATCGCCTTTATTTAATCTAAGTTGATAAAGATTATTTCTATATTCTTTATTATTCTTAATATTTATACTTTATTTCTAGATATAATCTTGATATTAATATCTATATCGCAATTACCGATATATATTAACTTTTTCGATATAATAATATCAATATACTCTATTACTAAGATATTATTATTTATAATTATATCTATTAAAAGTATAATATCGATTAAGTAGATTTCTCTCTAGAATTATATTATTATTACTTTCTCTTTCTTCATTCTAAGTAATATAAAGATATCTATTATATATTATATTAATTATATTTTAATATCTTCGATACCTTCTATTTTAACTAATATAACTTTAATATAGATATTTATATCTAGATTATATTCTAGTATCTATTTCTTTCCTATTATTATTAATTATAATCCTAAATCAAAATAGATCTCGAAAAGGTTTATATTACTAATATTAAAGTAGATATATATTATAATATAATATTATCTATAGAATCTATATCTAATACCGATTTATATTACTAGATTTATTTTCGAATCTATAAACTACAAAATAGTTATTATTATATCCGATTTATAGTTTATATTACTATCTTCTTTATTAATATAATTATTAGTAAGAAGTATTTTGTTTAGTATATCTAGATATATATCCACCTTAATCTTTATTATAATAATTAACTAATATATATCGATTAAATATCTGAATAAACTATTTCTTAATAGAAATATCTTTTTATATTTATAATATTTTCGCTTATTTATTAGTATTTATTATATTGATTTAGTATTGTTAACTATTATGAAATTTATAACTAGTTTATTTATAAGATCTTTATTAATATTATAATTATCGAAAATATCAAAGGAATTATAATTTCTATAAAGCTTTATTTTATATCTTTATTATTTAATATCTTTATTATATATTAAGTAATCTTCATTTATTAAGATAGTATCTTTATTAACTATTATATTATATATTTTTTATTAATATAACTAATATCTATCTTCTAATATATATTTATTCCCATTATCTTAGAATAGTTATTAGAAATCGTTATAGATTTCTTTAGATTTAGATTCAATTAGTTTAAAGATATTAGTTATATCAACTTATTAATTATATATTTGATAATCACCCCCTCGATTATTTTGATAATAACCTTGAAATTATTAGAAGTTCGAAAATTAGTGATATTATTAATAAGATTATTATTGTTGATATTATTGGTTTTGTTTAGATATTCGATTTATAAAAAGCTAGAAGATAGATACTTTTATATCTATATCTTTTATAAACTAAACTAGTATTATAATAGATTGTAGATATACTATATATAACTAAAAGTTTAGTAAGAATCTATTTTATATCGCTATTAATTAATTATATTTATTTATAAAGTTTACTACTTTGATATTGCGAAATATAATATTAACGAAATTCTATATTGTTTTCTTATTATATATATTTTTAATAGTATATTTAAACAATATTAGGTTTGTAAATATAATTTCTAGATAAATCCGGAAACGGTTTTCGATTAGTTTATATAATATATCTACTCTCACTATTATATATAGTTTCTATTCTATATTAATAAGTTTAGTAAATATCTAAATATATATTTTTTCTTTTAGATAACTTGGGAAAGCTCTCTATAGTATTACTTTATATTTTATATATAATAGATATTATAACTAAATTATAAAAGCGAATATATCTATATATATAATCGCTTTACCAAATATAATTATATTTATATTTTTAGAATTATCTATCTATAAATCAAAGTATCCTATATTATCTACTTTAAAGTTGTTTTAGATTGCTAATATTATTATTATTAATTCTAACTAGGATATACTTAATAGTAAACTAACTTATCTAGATTGGAGTTACTAAGTTATTATATTCGTAATATATATCAAATTATTTTCTTTTAGTTAGAGAGATCTTTAATATCCTCTTTCTAGTAATCTTATCTTTATATTCTAACTATTATTTATTTTAATGGAATTAGTTAGCTTATTGTTTAATAGTATTTCTAAAGATATATCAATCTAGTTATTAATATAATTAGAGTTGAGGATAATATTAGTTTCTATTAAAGAAACTATTTATAATAATATTATATCGAGGGTAATAATTTCGATAACATTACTATTATTATCGAAATAATATTACTCTTTTACTTACCTTATTATTATAATTATTATAGATATTATAACTCTAATATATTCGTTTGAGGTTCGATATTTCAAGATAGTTAGATAACTCTTTTTAAAGAAATAAGAATTCTTATCGAATTTATTTATTATCTTTCTCAATTCTACTTTATCTATTCTTTAGTAAGATAGAAAACCTAATCTTTCGGCGAGACTTTTCGAATAAATATAATAAGTAGTTATATTAGATAATTCTATTTATAATACTAACTTATCAATATCTAAATTAGATTATATTATCAGTACTATCTTTATAGTTAGTATCAATTTGATTATCTTCTATATTTACTAGTTAATAATTTCTGCGAATAGGTATTTAGAGTTTATAAAGAAGTATAATTTCCAAACTTTAATTAAAAGATTTAGATTTATAATTATATAGCTAATAAAGAAGATATCTTCTAAAAAGGAGATAGTTATAATTAGATATAAAGGTTAATATTGAAGTAAAAAAGATGAAATCTATTAAGATAGTAAAGAAGTTAAGATATATAATCTAATCTTTATTTAGAAAACTACCTATCTTGTTAAAATAGATAGTAACTAAAATATAAATAATCTCGATTAGATAATATCGAAGGGTTTTCTATTCGCTAATATAAGAGATTTATTTAATAGATTAATCCGAAAGATAAGTTGATGATATCAATAATAGTATTTATAATTTATAGAAGAACTTTAGTTAATCTATAAGAATCTGATATCTCTTATCAAAAAGATTAGTTTGAAGTGAAAATTTTCCATTTCTACTAAATACCGCTACTAATTAGTACGGGCGATATATTTTATAAATAAGAAGAAGCTAGTTTATTGAAATTATCTAAACAATACTATAAATACTTTTATTATCGAAGGTAATTTGATATTATTTTCCTTATTATCTATATTTACTATATTAATAACTTTTCAAAAACCTTTAAATTATTATTATAAAAATATTTTTAGTTCGATATAAAATTAAATATTAAATATTATATAAATATTTATATAGTTTATTAAATAATGAAAATTAAAAGATATTTATTATATAGAGAATTAAGTTTCTTTTCTTCTTTAATTAGATTATAATAAAATATTATAATAAACTTTATTATAAATCTTTTATTTAGTAAATATAATAATTATATTTATAATTCTATTTTAGTAATTATTAATAGGTTTATAAAGTTTATATAATATATCTTTATAATTAAAATAATTAATATTCCTATATTTATAGAGATTTTTATATTAAAAATCTTTAAAGATTTTGAAATATTAGTAAATATTATTACTAATTATAGAATATAATTTATTTCTTCTTTTTAATTTATATTTTACTTTCTATTTATTATCTATTATAAATTAAATATAGTTTTCTAGTTATAAACTAATAAATAAATAGAATATTAAAATCAAATTTTGAAATATTATCTTTATTATTATTATATATATAATTAAAATAATTAGATATCAAAACTAATGTTTATAAAGTTTATATATAATAATTTATAATATTCTACTATTAATATATTTTTATTTATTATTCTTTATAACTATATGTTATATATTTAGAATATTAAGGATAATATTCTTAATAAGAAAATACTTTTTATTAAAAAAAAGAATTCAAATACTAATTAAAGAATATATTTTATTAATAACTTATCTTTATATTATATAGAAGTATTAAAAGAAGTTTTATAATATGAAATATTTATTATAATGATTTCAAATTATTAATTAAATATTTATTAGCTAAAACTGAATATAAAATTATTAAATAAATATTTAGATCTATTTATAATTTTTAAATATATTAGTAATTATAATTAAATATATTAAATATAGTTCCGATTTTATTTCAAAATTTATAATATTTTTTATATTTCTTTATTAAAGTTATAAATAGATTATAAAGATAAAGTAATAGAATTATTATTAATTTAAATAAATGATTAATTAGAATAAAAAGTAGAATTAATATAAGATTATTAAGAAAAGAATAGAAAGAAATAATATTTACTATATTAAAAAGAATATATATTTATAAAAGATATTTAGAAATTAAAAATAAATTTATTAAGATTATAAGAAGCTATTAAAAAATATTCGAAATATTTAATATAATAAGATTAAATTATAAGATAGATAATTATAAAATGAAAATAAAAATCTATAAATTATAATCTAAAAACTAATAATATTATTAATAAATAAGAAGATTTTATAAATTCTTAATATTTATATTTAATTTATAATCCCTTCTATATAGAAATCGAATAAAAGATTTCAATTTCTTTAATTTTATATTATTATTATTCTTTTATTTTAGTATCTTTATTAAAATATATTAATTTTATTATCTTTTATATCTTTATTTTTATTTTTGTTATTATTATAATAACTTCTATCTAAAGAATTATTAGAATTATAAAAATTATAATAAAGGAAAATCATTATAAAATTTTTCTTAATAGAATAATATAAAGAGGTTAAAAAAGTAATAAATTAATTATAAGTATTTATATTAGAAAATCTAATAATAAAAATAAAATAATAATATTTAATAAATAAAACCTTCTTATTACTATTAATAATAAATAGAAGATAGATTTTAAAGAATTATAATATTAAGATTATATTAATAAGGAATTATAATAAATTATTTAGTTATTGAAAGGTTATTAGAAGATAAATATAAGATATCAATTGAAGATAAATTAATTATTACTAATCTCCTTTTCTTTATCTTTCTTTTTATCTCTTCACTTTTAGAACTATATTCCGCTCTTTAATTATATAATATCTTTCTAATCTTTCTAATAATAATCTCTATTTTAACTTTCGAATTCCTTTTTTCTCTCTTTAACTTCTTAATATTATCTTTCTTTCTAAATTGGTTTTGCTTTAACTATACTAAATCTCTATCTTATCTATATTATATAAAATATTTGTTTTTTTATATAGATATTTACCACTATTTAATCGTTATCTAATAGTACTTATTATATATATTTATTAATAATTATAAAATAGTTATTCTTATTTTTACTAAATCTAATTACTCTTTATTATAATTCTATAATAATTATTTCCTTATTAACTACAATATATTTTTATAAATCTTTAGATTATTATCTAGTTATAATATTAGATATCTAATATATTCTTTTCTTTTTTGAATATATTATAAATAATGAATATAAAGAACTGATATTACTATTAATATCATTATTATAGTTAGTATAATATCTTAAATATAATCTAATTTTGTTATTTTTATATTAAAACTATTATAAATAAATATGTTTTCCCTATAAATAATACTATTCAATTTATTCTTATTATATAATTTATCTAATCCTGGATATAATTATCTTGATTAATTCTATATATTCTTCTTCTTATTATTATTTTTGGAAATACTATATTATCTATAAATTTAGCTTTTTTAATTATTCAAAACCTTCTCTATTATAATATTTTCTATATCTATAATTATATTTATATTTCTACTTTAGTTATTCTATATTTCAAATTAATTATATTTATTATTATTATTTTACCTTCTTATCTTTATTATAATCTTTCTTATAAATAATAAAATCGCTAATTATTTTATTAATATTCTAAAACTAATTTATCTTTACTATCTTTATTATTCCAAATATTTTATTTATAATTCTATAATGTATTATAAATAAGATATTCTTAATATCTTTTATTATTCTTATTATTATTAGTAAAAATCTATTTATAATAAGATAAATAAATTATATTTTCTAATTATTCAATATTAACTTTTCTAGATTCCTTTTCAGTTCTATATTAAGATTAATAAATTTATATTTTTAATTAACTAATATATTACTTTTGATAATAAAGTTATTAATAACTTTTTATAAAACTATTTAGTTTCTATTTAATATTATTATATTAATCAAATTGAAACCTTTATTATAAAAGTAAAATAAAACAATATTAATAGATTAAAAAGAATTAAAGAAATTAAATTTACTATTTTAAAATTGATAAATCAGTTTAATATTATTATAGAAAGTATATTATATATTATATACTATTCTATAAATTCTTTCTTTATCTTATCTTTATTTTAATCTTATTAATTAGTTATAATTTTCAAAGTTTATTTTCTATCTATTATTAATAAATCTATTATTAAATCTTCTAATATAAATATTTATTCTCGATCTAATATTATTCTAATCTCTCTTTATAATTCTATTAGAAACAAATTTATAAAAATCTCTTTTTATAAATATTCTCGAGATTCTTCTAGTTTTTTAGATAGAAACTATTATAATAAAAATAAGAATAAAGAGAAGAATATAGAAGATAATAAAGTCGATATATTTTAATAAGAATATTAAAATAGGAGAATAATAATAATATAGAGCTAGAGAATTCTGAAATATTTTATTTAGTTCTTATATAGAAAGGATTATAAACTGGATATAAATATTAGAAACTTATATAATCTTCTTATTTATTAATAATATTATTGGTTTTTAGATTATAATTTATAAATTTTCATCTTCGTTTTATAATTATCTACTTTATAACTTGATTTTATTATATTAAGAATTTCGAATATTCTTCGATAACTTTTTATAATCTTAATAAATTTAGTTCTAATTTCTAAATATCTTTTATTAATATATATCTCTTTTATTATACTAAATACTATTTCCTTCTATTCTTTTTTTAATAATTTTATATTAATTTTACTTTTTATTCTAACTAATCTTCTATTTAAACTAATAATAAATTTATTATTTTATCTTTATAATCTATTTATAGTTCTAATAAAGAAATATAAATAATATTATAAATTCGGAAATAGAATAATAACTATATATAATATACTTAACTATAATTATCAATATATTTAAGAATTATAAATATATCTAGATACTTATCTAATAATTTTATATTCGGTCTTAACTATTTAATATTATAGAATTTAATTATAATATAATCGCTAATCTGAAATTATTATAATAAATACTTTATATTATAAAACTTCTTCTAAAACTTCTATATAATATAAAGATAAGTTATTAATAAAATATATTTTTTAAGTAATATTTTAATCCTTTCTTTAATAGAAGATATCTCTTTATTAAAAATATTATTTTCAATATTCTAAATATATAATATATAATTATAAAGAATAATAAATAAGGATATATTAATAATAAAATATTATAAATTATTATATATAAACTTTATAAATATCAGTTTAGATATCTAATTGTTTTGGTTATATATATAATAATAATAAAGATAATATTTCAAAGTTTAATTTTGATATTCTATCTATTTATTAATCTATAATTAGAAAGCTAAAAGTTTAGATTATCTAATATTATATTCTTCTTATTTTGTATCTATTTACTTCAATATTAAATTAAAAATCAACTATATAATATTTATACTTGAAATTGAAGGATATTATTAATATATAATAACTCTTCCTCTAACTTTAATTATATCTTCTAATTTATATATTAACTTTTCGATCTCTGAGCGAAATATCTTTGGATTTATTTAATCTTATAACTTCTAAATCTCTTATTTTAACTCTTCAAAAGAAATAAATATAAAAGGTAGCTAATTAATTTTATATCTTATTTAATATCAGATCTTCTCAATTAGGTTCAAATTAGAAGAGTTTAGTAATTAATTAAAAGTTCTAATACTCTATTTAAAATAAATTAGTTAAATATATTTCTTATATATCTTTATATTATCTTCTATAAAGATATATTTAGAGCTAACCTTTTTAAATAATAGAAATATAATTAGTTCAAAGATCTATTCTTTATATATTATTGAATTAATAATTTTATAATTAGATCTTTTTTCAAGAAATATTAAAAAGGATTTATAATTCTAATTAATTATATTTTAAATTATAATTAATACTCTATCTGAATAATATACTAATTATATATAATTCAAATACCACTTTTTATTAGATCGATAAATTATTTAAATCTTTCTTTATTTATCTATTTTAAAGATAGTTTTATCTAATTAATAAACTTTCTATCAATTATCTTTTTCTAAATTAGAAGTAATATAATTATTTATACTTTATTATTAATAAAGATATATAAATTATAGTTATTTCTTTATTTATATCTTATTAATAAAGAGTTAAAAGTAAATAATATATTAATAATAGTTTAGTTTATAAAGTTTTTAACAAATTATATAAATAGATATTTCAATTTCTAATATTATTTTCATCTATTCAAAAGTTATTTTATATCTATATTAACTTCTTAATAGTTCTCTAATAATTTTATAAACTTTCTATATCGATATTATTATCCGAATCTTCTCTCTCTATTATTTATTCTTTCTTTCTTTTTGAAATTTCTATATAATTCTATAAATCGATTTAGATAATCTCAATTCGGTAGTGATTTCTATTTAGAACTTCTTATTTACTCTAATTTAGAGTATTCTAATATACTTCGAGCTATTTTATAATTCTTTAAATTTATAAATATAATTAGAGAACTTAGAATAAAGATCAATTATTATTTTTAAATGAAAATATTGAAGAATGATTTAATTAAATAATATTAAAGATAGAAGATAGGAAATCGATAAAACTTTTATTCTTATTTAAAAAGTATATTATTATTTAACTTAAGTTCTTATATTTAATCTATAATAAATAGTAAATAGGAAATAGAATATAAATTAGAAGAAAAAAGTGAATTATATTCTATAATCAATAATAATATTTATTAATATTTCAAAATCTTTAAAAATCTTTTATATAAAAATCTCTATAAATATAAAAATATGAATTATTTTAGTTATAAGAATATATTATATAAATTTTGTAAACCTATTAATAATTATTAAAATAAAGTTATAAATATAACTATTATACTTATTTAATAGGAAATCTATAATAAAGTTTATTATAATCTCTTATTATAATCTAATTAAAAAAGGAAAGGAATTTAACTTTCTATAGAGTAAATATCTTTTAACCTTTATCCTTTGATAAATTATATAAATATTTATATAATATTTAATATCTAGCTTTATACTAAATCAAAAATACTTTTACAATAATAACTTAAAAGTTCTTGAAAAGCTATAATATCTTATTATCAGATTATTATAATAATAATATAATAACTCTACTCTAAAACTTATATCTAGTAATATATAGTAAATAATCTCTTTTTTTTTAGAAATCTATTATTCCTTACTAAGATATTTATCTATTTCTGAAATCTAATATTCTTATTATATTTTAATATTAATTTATACTTCTTTTCTTTAATAAAGTTATTATTTTATTGAAATATTAGAAGAGTATTTAGAATTGATTCTATTATAAATTTATATATTATTTCGGTTATTATTATTTATAATAACTATAAGATATATTATTTATAACTAATAACTTTATTAATAAGTTTAAAGATAATCTTCTTCTTATATATATAATTTTATTTTATTATTATATCCGGTTTTAGAGATTTAATAATATAGATATAAAGTATTAATTAATATTATCTTAATAGTTTCTATAAAAATCTATTTATATCAATATAACTTTAATTCTAATCTAGATTATAAATAGAAAAATAAATTATTATTATTTATACTAAATTTATATATATAGCTCTCTATATATAAACTCTTTATTATATATAACTACTTTTATAATATTATAATTTTATTATATTATATATTCTACAAAAGATAAATTTTATTTACTTCTTCTATATTATCTTTAGTAATTTTAATATTTATATCTTATATTAGTAACTTACTATTATTTCCCAAAGAATTAGTTTATAAAAAATAAGATAAATCCAATTCTCTAATACTATCTTCCAGAGAGAAAATATTTACTTTCTATCTCAATAAAATACTTTTATTTATAAAACGGATTTCAATATTATAATTTATTATTATTACTATATTCAAATTCTATAACTTTATTTATAAAGTAAGAAATAAAATATCTTTATTATTAATAATCTCTTATTAGTAATCTAATCTTTATAAAGAACTAGTTATAAAATTAACTTTATCTAGATAATATTTAATTATAAAATTAAATTTAACTAGATTTTCGATCTATTTTATCTAATAACTATTTAATTTCTTTTTAATTATAAAGTATTTTAAATTATTATAATCTATTTTAATTATAATAACCTCTTATATATATTATAAATAATAATACTATTATTTGAAACTTATAATTATAATTATTAGTTCGAGATTATAGATCTTATATCTAAATTCAGAGTTTTGTAATTTATATAAATAGAAGGTAATAAAGTATTATTAGTTTAATAATCCTTTATTATAAAGTTAGAATAGGATATTAGTAATTATAAATCTAAATATATTAGTTTCCAAATAAATTCTCTTTAAAAGGTTAAAATATTTAAATATAGAAATAGAAATAAATATATCTTTTAATTATTTAAATACTATTTATATCTTATCTATTATCTAGATCACTTTTATTATATCTTTTAATAAATTGAAAAGTAATAAGATAATCTTCTAATAATCTTTAATAAACTATTTATAGAAGTTAATAGAATTAAGAAAAATTTATATCTCTTAATAAGTTTTTAATAATAACTATTCTTAAATTATAATAATATATTCTTTTTCTATTTTTATATTCTCTATATTAATAATAAATTCTAGAAAGTTAACTTCTATAAATACAAATTTATATTTTTTAAAGTTAATATAAAGTTTGAACTTTCTAAATCTTTATAATATCTTTATTATAATATTATAGTATTTATTTTTATTCTCTAAATAGATAAGAATATTATTAAAATAGATAATATAGATAATATTAACTAATTTTATTAAAATCTTATTAATATAAACTTAAAATATAATTAGAATATTAGATAATCTAAAAGGAATAATATAATATTTATAGTATTTATAATAAATCTAGAAAGTTATCTTCTATTGATTACTCTTTTTAATTCTAGTTCTATAATAAATATCTTTTAAATCTAGTTTTATAAATATTTTAACTTAATCTAATTTATCTAGTATTTTATTTATAAATAATACTAATATCCGATTCTTAATAATAATCTTATTAAGTTTATAATAATTAATATAAAGATATAAATTTCTATCCTTTTTCTTAATAAATATAATAAATATATCTATAATATTAATTAAATAATATATCTTTAAATTATTTTATAATAATTCGATCAATAGATAAACTAAATCTAATTATTATTTTATTATATATAACTTTAAAATTCTAGAAGTAATTTTAATTTTAGATATTTTATAATTTAAAGATATAAACTCTAATATCAATTAGTTATTATATATATAATATTATAATACTATACTATTTAAGATTGAAATAATAAATACAAAAAGATTTATTTACTATATAAAACGAAAATAATTTAATATCTATATATTAATATTATAATAATAAAGGAATATATAAAATAAAAAAAGAAGAATATTAAAAGTAATTAAAATAAAAGATATATAATTATTATAAAAATATTAGGAATATAAAGATATTTTTGATAAGAAGGAAATTAATATCCTCTTTAATTATTATATTGTTAGGGGGTTAAGAAGAGGAGAAGAGAGTTTGAAAGTTAAGATAGAGTTTATCATTAGAAAGATCGGAAGGAGGTTATATAGCTAAGGAGCGGGGTTTGGTCTTAGAAGTGAGGAGATAAAAAGGAAGATTGAGAAGAAGAAATCAATAGCAATTAGTTTATTTTCAATTAATACTTTACATTTACCCTCCGGTAACCCCCCGACGACTAAGCGACTTGTTATAATTCCCTGTTAGTACAACTCTAATATATATAATGAAATACCGAATTAACTTTAAACTAATTATAATATTACTTTTTAAACTTTTATATTTATTATTAGATTTTAAACTCTAGATTTTATAAAAGCATCTCAAAATATATAAAGAGAAAAAATAGATATATTATTTAATTAATATTATAAATATATCTATTATATTTATTAAGAAAAAGAATAAGAATTTATATCTTTATATTAATTATTATAAATTTAATAAAATTATTATTAAGAATTGGATATTATTATTATTTATAAATAAGATATTAGATAAACTAAATCAGATTAAGATATTTATAAAACTAAATTTTAAAAATACTTATTATAGAATTAGAATTAAAGAGAATAATAAATAGAAAATAGCTTTCTAGATTTATTATAAATATTATAAATATTATATTATTTTCTTCGAATTATCCAATACTCTAATTATATTTCAAATCTATATTAATAAGATTCTAATAAAATTAATTAATATTATATATATTATTTATCTTAATAATATTCTTATTTATTTGAAAAATAAGAATAAGTATTATAATATTATAATAAAGATATTATAAAGATTTAGAAAGTTCAAACTTTATATTAATCTTAAGAAGTATAAATTTAAATTTATAGAAATTAACTTTCTAGAATTTATTATTAATATAAAAGGTATAAAGATAAAAAAAGGATATATTATTATAATCTGAAAATAATTACTATCGAAAACTTATTAAAAGATATAGATTTTTCTTAGTTTTATTAACTTTTATAAATAGTTTAATAAAAGTTATTTAAAGGTTATCTAACTATTTTTCAATCTATTGAAAGATATAATAATAATATTCTAGATAATAAATAAAGTATAAATAATATTTAAATAACTAAAAGATATATTTACTTTTACTTCTATATTTAAATATTTCAACTTTTCAAAAAGAATCTATTTAGAAACCAATATATCCAGATTTATAATTATTAGTATTTTATCTCAACTTTATAATAAAAGATTATTAAACTAATAATACTTTATTACCTTCTATTTATATAAATTACAAAACTCTGAATTTAGATATAAGATCTATAATCTCGAACTAATAATTATAATTATAAGTTTCAAATAATAGTATTATTATTTATAATATATATAAGAGGTTATTATAATTAAAATAGATTATAATAATTTAAAATACTTTATAATTAAAAAGAAATTAAATAGTTATTAGATAAGATAGATCGAAAATCTAATTAAATTTAATATTATAATTAAATATTATCTAGATAAAACTAATTTTATAGATAAGCTTCTTATAAAAACTAAATTACTAATAAGAAATTATTAATAATGAAAATACTTTACTTTCTATTTTATAAATAAAGTTATAAAGTTTAAATATAATAATAATAATAGATTATAATATTAAGATTTATCTTATAAATAAAAGTACTTTATCTAAATAGAGAATAAATATTTTTTCTTTAGAAGATAATATTAGAGAATTAAATTTATTTTATCTTTTATAAATTAATTCTTCAGAAAATAATAATAAACTATTATTATAAGATATAAATATTAAGATTACTAAAGATAATATAAAGAAAATAAATGAAATTTATCTTTTATAAAATATATAATATAATAAGATTATAATATCATATAATTAGCTATATATAATAAAGAGTTTATATTCAGAAAACTATATATATAGATTTAATATAAATAATAAAAATCTATTTCTTTATTTATAATCTAAATTAGAATTGAGATTATATTAATATAAATAAACTTTTATAGAAACTATTAAGATAATACTAATTAATACTTTATATTTATATTATTAAGTTTCTATGATTGGATCTATAATAATAGAACTAAACTATATATATAAAAAGGAAATTATCTTTAACTTTATTAATAAAGTTACTAATTATAAATAATATATTTTATAATTATTATAGATAATAATAACCAAAATAGTATATAAATCTATAATAGAATAAATTCTAGATACTTTTCTAATATTTTAATAAGATAATAACTTTATTAAAGAAAAGAAATATAAATTAATACTAAAATATAATAAAAATACTAAATTCTAAAAATAGATAAATATCTCAATAAGAAATAATAGATTTCTAAAACAAGGGATTATTTATTATATATTACTAGATATAGATTTTAGAATAGAATTATTATGTTATTATTATAATAATCTAGTAATAGGATATTATAACTTTTCAAAAACTTGTAAATTATTATCGCGGAAATATTTTTGGTTCGGTATAAAGCCGGATATTAAATATTATATAAATATTTATATAGTTTATTAAAAGATAAAATTAAAAGATATTTATTATATAGAAAATTAAATTTCTTTTCTCTTCTAACTAACCTATAATAAAAGATTATAATAAACTTTATTATAGATTTTCTAATAAGTAAATATAATAGTTATATTTATAACTTTATTCTGGTAATTATTAATAGATTTATAAACCTTATATAATATATCTCTATAACTAAAATAATTAATATTTCTATATTTATAGAGATTTTTATATAATTTTTTTTAAAGATTTTAAAGTACTAATAGATATTACTATTAATTATAAAATATAATTCATTTCTTTCTTTTAATCTATATTTTGCTTTCTATTTAATATTTATTATAGATTGAATATAGCTTTCCGAATATAGATTGATAAATAAATAAAATATCAAAATCAGATTTTAGAATATTATCTTTATTATTATTATATATATAACTAAAGTAATTAGATATCAAAACTAATATTTATAGAGTTTATATATAATAACTTATAATATTCTATTATTAATATATCTCTTTTTATTATTCTTTATAATTATATATTATATATTTAGAATATCGAGAATAATATTCTTGATAAGAAGATACTTTCTATCAAAAAAAGGATTGAAATACTAATTAGAAATTATATTTTACTAGTAATTTATCTCTATATTATAAAGAAATATTAGAAGAAGTTTTATAATATAAAATACTTATTATAATAATTTCAGATTAATAATTATATTATAATTAAATTCTATAATATTAAGTAATTAAAGTTGAATATGAAATTATTAGATAAATATTTAGATCTATTTATAATTCTTAAATATATTAATAACTATAATTAAATATACTATATATAATTATTATCCTATTTCCGAATTTATAATATTTTTCATATTTCTTTATTAGAATTATAAATAGATTATAAGAATAAAATAATAAAGTTATTATTAATTTAGATAGAAAATTAGTTAGAATAGGAAATAGAATTAATATAAAATTATTAAGTAAAAAATAGAAAGAGATAATATTTAATATAATAGAAAAGAAATATATTTATAAAAAATATTTAGAAGTTAGAAGCAAATTTATTATAATTATAAGAAATTATTAAAAAGTATTTGAAATCTCTAATATAGCAGGATTAAATTATAAAATAACTAGATATAAAATAAAGGTGAAAAATCTATAAATTACAAATCTAAAAACCAATAATATTATTAATAAAAAAGAAAACTATATAAATTCCTAATATCTATATCTAGTTTAAAATTCTTTTTATATTAAGATTAAATAAAAGATTTTAGATTTCTCTAATTTTATATTATTATTATCTTTCTATCTTAATATTTCTATTAAAGTCCATCAACTTTATTATTCTCTATATTTTTATTCTTATTTTTATCTTTATTATAATAACTTATATCTGAAGAACTAGAAGAGCTTCGAGAATAATTATAAAGAGAAGTTTTTATAAACTTATTTTTAATAAAATTATATAAAGAGACCGGGAAAATAATAAACTAATTATAAATATTTATATTAAAAAACTTAATAGTAGATCTATTAGTAATAGATTCTTTATCTTTATTTTTACTAATATTAAAGTATTTAAATAACAAAGATGAATAATAATATTTAATAAATAAAATCTTCTTATTATTTTCAATATTAAATAGAAGATAGATTTTGAAAAATTATAATTAGTTAGTAAGATTAGAATAAAGATAAGATCAGTAGAGAAATTTATAAAATAATATATAATAGCTAGTATACTCTTTATAATAATATTAAATTAATTTAATAATTTCAAACTAATAAATCTAATTTTCTTAATTCTTTTTAATTTATTAGTATTACTCTATTTCTTCTTTATAATAAAGATCTCAATTTAGTCGATATAATAATATTAAATAAGAACTAAATAGTTTTATAAGAAGTTATCAACAATTTTATTATATAGAATAATATATTAGTTAGTCAAAACTATAAATTTATTAATTTTAATATAGAATTAAAGAAGAATCTAGAAAGATTAATACTAAATAATCGAAGAATATAATTTATTTACCTTATTATAAATAGATTTCTACTAGTAATAATAAATATAATAAAAAGTATCAAAGATATCCTATTTATAATAGATTATAAGATCGTAAATAAAGTATTTGAAATAATAAAGATAATATAAATAGATTAGTTTTAGAATATTAATAAAATAATTAATAATCTTATTATCTAAAAAGAAAGATATAATAAAGATAAAGAAAATAAGATAATAATAATAAATATAATTAATTTGAAATCTAGAATAACTGAAATAGAAGTATAAATATAATTATAAATATAGAAAATATTATAATAGAGAAAGTTTTAAATAATTGAAAAAGCCAAATTTATAAATAATATAATACCTCTAAAATAATAATAATAAGTAGAATATTTAGAATTAATCAAAATAGTTATATCCGAGATCAGATAAATTATATAATAAGAATAAGTTATATAATATTGTTTATAGAGAAAATATATTTATTTATAATAACTTTGATATAAAAATAATAAAATTAAATTATATTTAAGATATTATACTAACTATAATAATAATATTAATAATAATATTAACTTCTTATATTTACTATTTATAATAAATCCAAAAAAGAAAGAAATATACTAAAACCTAATATTATAATTAGATAGTAATTTGAAGATTTAGAGAAATATATTCTGGTTAATAAAGAGATAATTATTATAAAGTTATAATAAAAAGTAGTTAAACTCGATAAAGATAGAAATAACTATTTTATACTTATTAATAAATATAAATAATAAGTAATATTAGATAATAATTAGATAAAAGTAGATTGATTGATTGATTGATTGATTTATCATTTTAACAACCTTTTTGAGTCTAAGACTATAGTAGGTCGGCTAGCGGCTGAAGGCCGCTAGCAGCTAAATATAAATAGTGTTTAAATACATTTTTAAACCAAATAGTATCAAGAGATGGTGAGGAACTAGTCCTAGTAAATGAAAATAACTAAAATAATGAAAATATCAATTTGATAATAATGAAAATAAAATCATTCCAATTTAAATATCCAAATTAATCCTCAACTAGCTCTCGAGCTAGATGGTATTTTCGGGTACAAATTTTTGTCTCGCTTAAATAAGCGATACTAGCTTCGATTCCGGGGGTAGTATCAAGAAGAAGTGGAAGTGATAAATAATTTGTAGCTAGTTTGTCTTTTAGCTTGCTCCGAGCTAGACTAAAAAGAGAACAACTTAAAAATAAATGCTCAGAAGTCTCTTTAGCCCCACAAATACATTTATTAGTGCTAGTATACCCTAATAGATATAAATATAATTTTAAATAGCCGTATCTGATTTTCAACTGGAAGAAGGCGCTAGCGGTAGCTCTTTTAGTCGAATTTGGGATTTGGATATAATTTCGAGAAGTGGGTTTAAAATTTTTTAAATAACTAGTCGAGCTAAGCGAGCTAGCTTCCGATATAGTTTCCAAAGTTTTTAAAAGAGATTCTGACCACTCTTGATTTTTAATTCGCTTAATTTGAGCTCCCAAGTAGTTGAGACTAGTCGTTTGGGTTACTGGATTCATTTTAGTCCCCGATTTGGTTAGTAGATCCGCTTTTTCGTTGCCTAGTACCTCGAAATAACCTGGAACCCAAGCTAATTTGATTTTAGCTCCTTTTCTGACTATTTCTCGGCTAGCTTCGTATACTAGTATTACTTGATTTTGCCCTGGTTTATCACTAAGTGATTTTAACCTTTATAAAGCAGTTTAATTATCTGAGAAAATAATAAATTCTTGATCTTTTTGAGCTATTTCGCTTACTAGCTTGATTCCTTCGGCTATTCCGGCTAGTTCGCCGTTATAAACTAGCTGACTAGTCCCAATATTCCAGCTAGACCCCTGGATTAGCTCCTGGTTAGAGTTAAAAAGAGCTAAACCAATTCCAATCCCTTTTTAATTAATTAGTTCTAATCCATCAGTATAGACTGAGTATTGGTTCGGGGCTAGCAAAATAGCCGAGTTTTTATGATTTTCCGCCTCTAGCTCTTTAGATAGCTTACTAATTTCGACTGAATAAGGAGTAGTAGCCTAGAGTGGAAATTTGAATGAACTAATCGATTCCAAGTACTGAAACTGAACTAAGGGGTGTATTAAGTGTCTAATTCGCTTTATTTGGGTCATTTTGGCTATTTCCTTTTGGGTGGGTGCTAAATAGTCTTGAAAATGACAATTAGCTTTCGATTTAGCCTAGATTTCTTTGAAAATTAGATGATTTTCCGCTATTTTGAGAGCCCGGAGTGCGTATTGGCGACTAGCGGCGTTTAAGCGAGCTTGGGGAGGTGCTAAAGCAGCTTCTACCTCTATAAGGACTATTGGGCTAGTTCTGAATACCCCGAGGATCCTCCGAAGTGCCAAATTTTGTAAGTGTTGGAATTAACTTTTAAATTTTGTTTATTCTTTCCACTATATAGAGAACCTGTAATCTGAGATGCTAGTAATGCAAGCGAGGTATAGCTGGCGTATAGCATAAGGTGAAAGTCCATTTTCCGTATTAGCTAGCCGATTAGCTCTCAAAAAGACTGATTTAGCTTGACTAATTCTAGTTAAGATATATTTATTGAAATGTAAGGTATTATCAAACTAGATCCCTAACCACTTCACTACTTTTGAGGGTTGTATTAACTGATTATTCGGTAATTTAACCGAATTAGTCTCAGTAGTAACTTGTTTACCCCCGAAAAAATGAATTAGTTCGGTTTTAGCTAAATCAAACTTAATACTACTTGCTTCTCCTAAGGTGTATAGCTTGCTAGCTTCTCTTTCTAGGATTTTGCAGTTCTTTTTAAAACTAGTTGAGCTAGTTGCTAGCGCGATATCGTCTATATACAACCAGATTGAAATAGAAATCGATGGAAATAGCTCTTTAATATAAATTAAAAAGAGAATCGGTGAGATTGGACTACCCTGGGGAATACCAGTTGAAATAGGTTGAAAATCCTCTAATTATCCATCAAAACTTAGGCGAAGTAGCCGGTGCTCTAGAAAGTGACTAGTCCAAACAATAAAACTAATTAGAAGTTTTAATCTTTTTAAAATAACTAAAAGCTGATTTTTTGAGATGTGATCGAAGGCCCCTTTAATATCCAAAAATAAAACCGATGTTTTATAACCTTTTAAATGATTTTCTTGAACTTTATTTGCTAGTAGTAGCCCGGTATCAATAACTGATTTTTTAAATCTTCTACCAATTTGAGAATTGTATAGCAAGCTAGTAGTCTCGGCTAAATAGCCTAGTCTTTTTGCTAGTATTCTTTCGCTAATTTTGCCTAAACAATTCAAAAGTGAAATCACTCTATAAGCTTTTGGGACTGAATAGTCAGATTTAACTAGTTTTTTAAGAATAGTTCTAGTTGCTTGCTTCCAGCACCGGGGGTGGTATCCATAGTTGATTAGGTAAGCGAAAACCTTATAAAATATCTCAGGAATAGCTAAATAAGCTTTATTAATAATTTCTTGAGTGATTCTATCAAGTTCTAGAGTTTTCCCTTTGATTTTAACTGAATAAGCTAGTGCTAGTTCGGTACTAGCTAGCTTAGACCAGTTCCAGTCCACTGCTTTATACCCTTCCCAATTAGGACTAGTCGAAATAGGAGGTTGGGGAAAGAGAGTAATTCTCAAAATAGTTCCTTTCTCTTTAAAAGTAGTTTTATTTAAAATAGTTGGAAGAGATCGGTTGGAATAGAATTTGGTATAGCTAAAAGCTTTAAATATTGATTTAGAATTATTATTTTCAAGAAAAGTATTCCAATGATCCTTTTTAGCTAGTTTTATCTTTAAAAAGTACTGATTCCGAACTAATTGGTATTGTTCTTAATAAAAGCTTTAACTAATTTGACTATTTTGGATTTTTAATTTCCTCTGAGCTAGTATCATCGATTTTCTTAGACTTTTTAGCTCGGGGGTCCACCAAGGTTTAGCTTTTAAACTAGATTTAGTTTTGGGGATAGCTTTGCTAGCTACTAGTTGAACTAGTGATGATAATTCCGAACTTATCGATTCTAGATAATCTTGTGCTACCTCGTCTAATTTCAGGCCTAGCCGAGTGAAATCAGGGGGGGAACTAGCTAAAATAGTTGATTCTTTTGTAATTTTGACTAAGTAGTCTGAAAATAACTCCCAATCTGCTAGTTTAGTATTAAAATTGGTACTAGCTAATTTTTATCTATTTGGAGGTACTAGCTCTTTTTTCCCTTTTAAAGTAAATAAAATAGATAAATGATTAGATCCCAAATTAGCTAGTATTTGCCAGTTATCAATATACCCTGCTAACACTTATATAGCTAGTATAAGATCTAAAACTGACTCGCTAGTCCCTCTAAAAAACGTAATAATCCTAGGTTTATTAATTAGTTCTAGGTTTTACTCTTCAATCCATCGAACTAGCTTTGTACTAGCTTGGCTACTTCGACTATTCGGATTCCACCAAGGATGATAAAGGTTGAAATCATCCAAAATAAGTGAATTAGCCGAAATAGTATTAGTTAGTAAGCTCCTTTCTACTGTTTTAGTCAAAATCCCCTCAATTTAACTCGTTTCATTATAAATATTGACTAGTTCGAGTATATTGCTTCCCTCGGCTATTAATAGGACTAGTAGGTCAGGATCGATACTCGAAGGGGCTAGTGTAATGCTAGGTATATAGATCTTCGAGATATAAACAAGTATTCGAAATCTAAATCCCAAAGTGATTGAAAGGATTTGACTGAAGTTAATATAAGAAATCGATCGACTATTTGAGTAATCTGGACTTTCACTTATAATCCAAGGCTCTTGGATTAAAATTAAATCGATTTTTAGCTTAGTAGCTAGCTATAGTACTGATTCGATCGCGATTAAGCTTTGATTAAGATTTACTTAAATAATCCGGGTACTAGTACTAATTATAGGCTAGCACCCTTAATAGCTTTATAAATTTCACACTTTTTAGAAGTGGAAATATAATTATTTTTGCAATTAGTATATTTTGGATGTTATATCCACGGTTATATATAAACTAGAGATCTTAAGTTCAGAAGATAACTATTTATATTCGGGGGATTAATCCGCTATATCTAGATAATATAATATATATACCTATAACGGTATAGATATATATAGATAGAAGATACTTTATAATATAAGTATCTTCAAAATAGAAAATACTTTAGAGGAATAATATCTATTATTATAAGAGTATTTAAGGAAAGAATAGTACCTTTAGTAGAACTTTTAGTTATTAGAATATATAATATAGCTATCCCAACCATCTTAATTAGCCTAGCTAGCTAGGATTATTGGGATAACTAGGATAATAGAGAATAAAGATCTATATAATTAGATAGTTTTCCTTAATATATAGAGCTTCGTACTTAACAACAATTACTACTTATTTATCTAATATTATAATTACGATCGATTCTCTATATAACTATTATCAATAATAAACCTATAATAATACTATTAGTTATTATAATAAATAGTATTCAAGATCCTAACTATTTCTATATAATTCAAAAGATAAATATTTATAATACTTTAAGTACCCTTATTACTTTATATACCGAATCGAAAAATAGCTATAAATAATATTATAGTAACTAGATCTATAAATCCACTTCCGGCCCAAATACTTATTATAACTCTAGTTATAATTATATCTTCACTAGATCCTACCAGTAATACCAATATAAATATAGATAGTATAGATAATAATAATAATAATGATAAACTAAAAGAGTTGATACTTCAAGAAATACTAAAGGTTGTATTACTAGATAAATATAATAGTAATAGAAAGGAATTGGAAGTTTTCTTTCTATAACTAGGAATATACTTCAAGTTCAATATCGATAAGTTTATTACTAGAGATATAAAGAGTTTCTAAACTACCTCTTATCTTAAAAGCAAAGTAGCTAAATAGATCGAATCTTTCCTAATCAATTACTTCGAGAATAATCTAGATATCAATATAATAATAACAATTATTATCGATATATTTAGGAACTTCGAAGGATTCCAATATAAGATAAAATAAATATTCGGAGATATTAATACTATAAGAACTATAGAAAGATAATTCTTTAACCTTCGATAAATAAGATTAGTAATCAATTATATTATAGAATTCTGTAAATATAGTAACCAGACTAATTAGAGAAATACTATATTATTTAGTTATTATATACTAGAGTTGAAAAACTTTATCAAACTAGAATTATCTCGAAAAGATCCGATCGATAATATAAACGATCTAATCGAAGAAATTATTTATATCGATAATCGAATATATAAGTTCTAATAAGAAATATAATTCACTATTAGAAACTAGTACTACCAACCAAATAAGAAGCAACTATATTATTCCAAAAAGAAATATACTAGGGAAGAGATTTACAATAACTCTATAGAGTTAGATACTATAAACTCAAAAAATAATCTTTCCTAAGAAGAAAAAACCTATAGATATAAAAAGAAACTTTACTTCGAATATAGATTTCCAAAACACCAAACTAGAGATTGCTATAAGAAATTCTAAGTAAGTAAATCTAAAAAAGGAAATTGGAAAGAAAAGAAATAACTCAAGATTATAATAAGTCGAGGTAGTTATTAGAGAATATCTAAATATCAAATTAGTATAATCAGTAATCTATAGTTTACTTCAGAATAGAAATATATAATGCTATTATAAATAGCTTATTATAATAACTTGTATTTAGTATATAAGTTAGATAAGAATAATATAGAATAGTATTCTAAGAAGTCTAAGAAAAGAAAGTAGAGAAAGAAATCCCACTAATTAAATATAATAAACCGAGACTTTATTATCTATAAGGAACCAATTACTAAAGGAAATATAGATTATAAATATATTCGATGGTTTATATATTATAATAGTATATACGAAAAGTATTATAAAGAGAAATTTATAAATAACTATTTTCTAGAGAAGCTAGAAATATTATAAATAAATATAATACTCGAATTACTATATATAGATAAAGAATAGACTATTAAGGAATATAGTATCTAGAGAGTCAGAATCTAGATTTATTCGAACTATATAGATTAATATTATAACTATATAAAAACCTCCGAATCTAGAGTAAACGAGATTTACAAACTTATATATAGAGATAATAAATACTTTGGTTGGAAGTAGTTTGAGATAGATAAGATCTATTAAGAATTCTCAAAAAACAACTTCGAGGATAGCGAACTATAAATTAGATAATACTAGATAATATTTCGATATTTACAAACGATATAACTATAAAAATAAATTGGAAAGGAAGGAAATATTTATATAGAATAACTAGTAAGATAGTTTCTGATAGAAGACTAGATTTACTATATTAAATCGATTAAAGAAGGAATTAGATTATAGTGGAATATACTTATTATAGAACTATATTATGAAATAATTAACTAGGAATAACTTATCGAGCTATTTAGGATATAAACTAGAGAGCTGAAGGTTACTTTAAAATCAGAATAGATTCTTTGCGAAGTATATATAAATAGATAGATACTTCGAATTATAATAAACTTAAAAGCAATAGAAAATTTTATAGTATTAGAAACTATAGTATTAGTGAAATTGCGAACTCTTAAGAAACTAGTTCTATATAAACTCTACTTTACTAATAGGTAATTAGCCAAAAGGGATAGATTGATTTAGTACGAAATATAAGAATTTGAGATATAACTAGATCAGTATTCTAAATAGATAAAAATGGATTTAGTTTTATTAAAAGGATATTAAATAATTCTAGGAATATTATAGTTAGAAAACTATAATCTATATATCAACTGGGTTATAAGAACTATATAGCTTGATAAGTATAAATATAAGAAGAAGTTTATATAGAATCTTGCGAGACCGATATCTAGTTAGAAACTGAAGATAATAAGTTTATTAAAGTTGGATATTCTAACTTAAGATCCCTTATTGAAGGAAATATCAATACAATATACAAAATATATCAAGATCTTCAAAGAAAAGCCTTAAAAGGATATCTTATCAAAGTATCAATCTTGGGATTATAAAATAAAATTGGAAGAAGGAAAAGAACTACTATTCTTACCAATTATACCATTATTAGAAGAGAAATTTAGAATACTTCAAGAATATATTATAGAAAATTTAGCAAAAGGATTTATTAGAGAATCTTGTTTACTAGTAGATATATTAATCTTCTTCATATCTAAACCCTATAATACGAAGCTAAGATTAGTTATCGATTACTATAAACTAAATATTATTATTATCAAGAACTGATATATATTATTATTGGCCAGTAAGTTACGAGATCGAATAGAGAAGACTAAATATTTCATAAAATTGGATCAGTAT
The DNA here is from genome assembly GCA_002946425.1 of Rutstroemia sp. NJR-2017a BBW. Lineage (NCBI taxonomy): Eukaryota > Fungi > Ascomycota > Leotiomycetes > Helotiales > Rutstroemiaceae > Rutstroemia > Rutstroemia sp. NJR-2017a BBW. Next base: position 415,978 of record NJPT01000031.1, read on the forward strand.
ATAGGATTCAACTTAATTCGAATTAAGGAAGAAGATAAATGGAAAACAGTATTTTATATATAATATAGATACTATAAATACCAAGTTATACTCTTTGGGCTCACCAATATACTAGCAATATATATATATCTAGTTAATAACTTATTAAGAAAGTATCTTGATAACTACTATATAGTATATCTAGACCCTCGAAGAATATATCAAGATTATATAAGAAATACTTCAGATTTTAATAGATGCAGACATCCTACTAAAGCCTTCGAAATACAAATTCCATATTACCGAAACCAAGTTTCTAAGATATATTATTAGTATAATAGAACTTAAAATAAATCTAAATAAGATAAAAGAAGTTTTGAAGTAAAAACAATCTACTACTATCAAGGAAATATAATCCTTTCTAGGATTTACAAACTTCTATAGACGATTTATCAAGGATTATTCAAAAATTATAGTACTTTTTATAAAGTTAACCAAGAAGGATATTGAGTATAAATAGAATAGTATAATATAACAAGTATTTAATATCCTCAAATAAGTCTTTATATAGATACTAATTCTTATTATCTTCAATCTCGAACTACTAATTACTATTAAGATAAATATATTAGATTATATATTAGATATAGTTCTAAGCTAACTAGATAAGGATAAGAAGCTATAACTAGTAATATATTATTTAAGAAAGCTATAACTAGCCAAACTGAATTATAAGATTTATAATAAAGAGCTATTTACTATTATCAATACTTTTAAAGAATAAAGAGTTTACTTTGAAGGATCTAAGTATATAGTCCAAGTTTATTTAGATTATAAGAATTTGATATATTTCATAATAACCAAAATTCTAAATAGATAATAAATACAATAGATAGAAATATTAACTATATATAATTTCAAGATATTATATATTAAAGATAATAAAAATACTAGAGTTGATATACTTAATAGGAAACTAGAATATCTAGAAAATAAGATATATAAATCGGATACTATATTTTATTAGAACGGAGATTCGTTAATATTCAACTTAGTCCAATTAGCTATAATAATATTACTTTGTAATAACTATTTAGAGAAACAAATATAAGAGTATTATAAGAATAATTCCATTACAAAATAAATATTGGAATAACTAGATAAAGGATTTACAGTCAAGAATAATATTATATACTTTTATAGGAAGATATATATCCCTTCGACCTTAGTCAAATAGTTTATTTAGGAATAATATAAACTACTAGTTTACAGATATCAAGGAATTATAAAGATATTTGTAAGAATAAGAACGAATTTGTATTTTCTATAAATAAAGAAGATAGTTAAGGAAGTTATCGGAAACTATAATATCTATATATAGAACAAAACCTTATAGTATACTCTATATAGCTAGCTCAAAACTCCGGATATATCTATTTAGTTATAGAAGTCCATTATATAGAACTTTGTAATTAAACTATCATCCTTGAAGAACCTAATAATAGAAATAATATATAACTCTATCCTAATTATTATAGATCGATTAACCAAGTTTGGATATATAATTCTATATAAGGAGAGTAATATAATTAAAGATTTGGTTTATATATTTCTAAGAATAGTAGTTAGTATATATAATATATCTATAGAAATTATCTCGGATAGGGATAAGCTTTTTACCTCGAAATTCTAGTAAATATTTATAGCTTTATTAGAAATCAAGAGAAAACTCTTAATAGTATTCTACCTATAAATAGATAGTTAAACGGAATAATTGAACTAGATTATAGAATAATACTTAAGATATTATATTAATTATAGATAAGATAATTGAGTAGAACTACTACTATTTATATAGTTTATTTATAATATTATAAAAACAGTTATTACAAATATAATATCAGTATATACTAATTTTGACTTTGAATCCAAAATATATAATATATAGTTACCAGATATAGCAAAATCAAATATAGAGATAATAAAAACAGAGGATTTTAGAGATCTATATAAATAGTTATTACTTAATATCAAGTTTATTATATAGCGAACAGTATATTACTATAATACAAAATATAATATAGAACCAATATTTAAAAAGAAGAATAAGATTTATCTCTTTAGACGAAATATTAATATAAAGAGACTAAGTAACAAACTAGATTATAAGAAATTAGAACTCTTCAAGATCAGTAAAGTGATTAGACTAGTTAACTACCATCTTAAGCTACTATAAATAATAAATATATATCTAGTATTCTATATTTCACTTTTAGAGTTAGTATCACCGAGAGTACCAAATATACCTTATACCGAAATTAAACTAATCAACCCAAATACTAAATATAAAGTCGAAGAAATACTAGATCAAAAATATATTAGAGGAAAGCTTTATTACTTAATCAAATAAGAAGGATATCTATATTTAGAAAATATATAGGAACTAATTAAGAACCTGAACTATCTACAAGATTTGGAGAAATTCTATTTAAGGAACCCTTAGTTTCTAACTAAATAGCTAGCTCTGAATCATTTATTAGAAGAAGTTTGAAGATCAAAAGATCGATCTCGGAGAAACTAATCAATTAGAGAGTTTATATAACTTATTTAGTCTATTCCTTCTCTAATCTTTCCCTTTCCTCGAATACTTCTAACTTCTCGATTATCTTCAGATCGTACTGAAATATCTTCCTAGTATTTTTATATACTTTATTAAACTATATCTAAGTCTTCTTTATTTGAATATAAAGATAAAGAATTTTGGTTATAACCTCCTTTTCTTCCTAACGAAACTTTTCATTTTCCTTCTGAAAATATTTCTCTTCAGAATCTATATAAACCCAAATAGTAGTCGTTATATCAAAAATATTATAGAACTTCTCAATATTACTCTTTCTATACTCTCTATAATAAGTACTATCAGGAAGAATATAATAATCAAACTTCTTTTCAGAATAACGATTATAAGAAGATAATATAATAATTCCTTTTTCCTTATTATAAATATATTGATTTTGACAATTATTAGTAGATTTAGATATATAAATATAGAATATAATAAAGAAAGAAAGTTTAGGAAATTTATCCAAGGCCCAAATAGATACCTTATACTAATATAATAAGTATTGGGATGATATTAGATTAGAAGGGAGATAATATTATATCTATAGTTATATATAAACTAGGAACTTTAGATTCAGAAGGTAGCTATCTATATTCGGGGAGCTAATCCGCTATATCTAGATAATATAGTATATATATCTATAATAGTATAGATATATATAAATAGAAGATACCTTATAATATAGATATCTTCAGAATAGAAAGTACTTTAGAGAAATAGTATCTATTACTATAAAGATATCTAAGGAAAGAATAATATCTTTAGTAGAACTTTTAGTTATTAGAATATATAATATAACTATTCTAGCTATTCTAGTTAACCTAACCAGTTGGGATTATTGAGATAACTAGGATAATAAAGAACGAAGATCTATATAATTAGATAGTTTTCCTTAATATATAAAGCTTTATATTTAACGATAATTACTATTTGTTTACCTAATATTACAATTATAATCGATTCTCTATATAACTATTATCAATAATAACCCTATAATAATATTATTAATCGTTGCGATAAATAGTATTCGAGATTCTAACTACTTCTATATAATTCAAAAGATAAGTATTTATAATATTAAAGCTAAATAAGAGTATTTCTGATTATTTTGCTTGCAAATTGAACAATAGTGTTATTATATAGTATAAAGTTCGCTATAAAGACTATATTTAGCCTCTTTTCGGCAAAATTTGACTAAATATCCAAATCCTTGGTATTTAGTATACTAGGTGGATCTGGAAATAGTTAGAAGCTTTTCAACTCTAATACTAATTCTAATTATCCAAACTCGGTTTCTAATATACCTTTCAGCTTCTGCTTCAGTAGTAAATAAGACTATTACTAATCCACCTCGCTTAATAGCTCGATTTTCTGCCGAGGATAGCCAATAGAGAGTGCTAATAAGTTTTAAATTTAGATTAGAATTAAAAGTCTTTAATTCATCCAAAACTAGCTCCATTCCGTGAGGTATATTGAAGTCCAAAGTGGGAATTCCATAAAGGACTACTTTATACCAAAGTTCATCTTTAATCATTGATTTAAAAGTGATTAAATACCTCCAAATAGCTCTTTTTTCGATTAGGAAATCGGAAATAAAGGGATTAATACTAATAACTACTAGATTCTTCTTATTACTAATATTAGTAATAGAAGAGACTACTAATCCTTTTATACTTTTATCCAAGAAGGCCTTATTAATAGCATTTCGAAGTGCTAGCGCCGAAAAGGGGGTTTCAGACTCTCGAATCAAAATTAATCGATTTTGGACTTTAGTTTTTTTCGGTGCTTTTTTGATTGTAGTCCAGTTTCCAGGGGTACTATTAGCGCCTGCTAGTGCTACTGAGGCAAAAGTGGGTCCAGAAGTTAAATTAGTCGAAGAAATAGCCGGGGTAGTAGTGATAATAGTCGAGTTATCTTGATTTTTCGAAGGGTTTTTAAGAATAGTAAAATTAGTACTATTAGTACTATTAGCGGCGCTAACTGCTTTGGTCTTAGCTTTGATTTTTCGGGTAGCATATTCTAGATTATTGACTTGAGAGACTAACTGATTAGTAACCTTTTATAGCTTTCCTAATTCGGTATATTCTCTAAATATCTCGATTAAATCGAGGATTTGAGTTTGTTTATCACGTGATTTAGTAGCTGAATATGCTTTTACTAGCAAATCACGTGCCTGGAGAATTTTGGCGCTAGCTAGATCCGGAGTAGTTGGTTCAATAATAGAAAAACGAATAGTTTTACTTAGTTTAGAAGGGGTAAAGGGATTAGCCTGTTTAGAAAGGCGGTAAGTGTTTTTGCTAAGTCCAGTAATAGTACTTGTAGTAGTATTAAGTAGGTCCGAACTGAAAATCTTATTTAAACTAGATATATCCAAATTTGGGTTGAAAATCGAGGTAGTTGGTAGTTTAGAACTATTCTCTATATTCATCTCAGTATTAATAGGAGGGGAGGATCGAATAGTATAGCCGCTAGCAGGTTCAGAAGTATATTGATAGGTTGGAGTTAAGGGGGGTTCGATTTGAATAGGATTTTGAAAGGTTTGAACTTCCAAATCAGTCATTTTGGCGGCAACGACGATATCTCGACAACTAGCACGCGTATTGCTAAGCGAGCTAGCAGGTTCGATCCGCAGAAGCGTATATAGTCAGATTTTATATTGATATTGATGTTTTTGGATTCGGAATTGTTTTTTCTAGCGTTTTTTCTTCTTTCGCCAAAGAGTTGTCTTCAATAGTTTTATTATAACTATAATAAATTTAATTCTAATTCCTAAATATCTTTTATAAATATATATTCTTTCTATTATACTAAATATTATTTCTTTCTATTCTTTTCTTAATAATTCTATACTAATTCTACTTTCTATTCTAATTAATCTTCTATTTAAATTAGTAATAACTCTATTACTTTATCTTTATAATCTATTTATAATTCTAATGAAGAAATATAAAAAATATTATAAATTCGAAAATAAGATAGTAATTATATATAATATATTTGATTATAATTATTAATATATTTAAGAATTATAAATAGATTTAAATATTTATTTGATAATTTTATATTTAGTTTTAACTATTTAATATTATAGAATTTAATTATAATATAGTTACTAATCTGAAATTATTATAATAAATACTTTATATTATAAAACTTCTTCTAGTATTTCTATATAATATAAAGATAAATTACTAGCAAAATATACTTTCTAGTTAATATCTTAATTATTTTTTTAGTAGAAAGTATTTCCCGACTAAAAATATTATTCTCGATATTCTAAATATATAATATATAACTATAAAGAGTAATAAATAGAAATATATCGATAATAGAATATTATAAGTTATTATATATAAACTTTATAAATACTAATTTCGGTATCTAATCATTTTGATTATATATATAATAAAAATAGAGATAATATTCTAAAATTTGATTTTGATATTTTATCTATTTATTAGTTTATAGTTAGAAAGCTATATTTAATTTATAATAAATAGTAAATAGAAAGTAGAGTATAAATTAGAAAGAGAAAGTAAATATATTCTATAATTAATAATAATATCTATTAATACTTTAAAATCTTTAAAGATCTTTTATATAAAAATCTCTATAAATATAGAAATATTAATTATTTTAGTTATAGAGATATATTATATAAACTTTATAAATTTATCAATAATTACTAAAATGGAATTATAAATATAATTATTATATTTATTTGATAGGAGATTTATAATAAAGTCTATTATAATCTCTTATTATAATCTAATTAAGAAAGGAAAAGAACTTAACTTTTTATATAATAAATATCTTTTATTTTTTGTTTTTTGATAAATTATATAAATATTTATATAATATTTGATATCTAGCTTTATATCGAACCAAAAATACTTTTATAATAATAATTTAAAGGTTTTTGAAAAGTTATAATATTATATTACTAGATTATTATAATAATAATATAATAATTCCGCTTTAAAACCTATATTCAATAATATATAATAAATAATCTTTCTTTTCAAAAATCTATTATTCCTTATTAAGATATTTATCTACTTCTAAAATTTAATATTCTTATTATATTTTGGTATTAATTTATATTTCTTTTTCTTAATAAAGTTATCACTTTGCTAAAATATTAGAAAAGTATTCAGAATTGATTTTATTATAAATTTATATATTATTTTGATTATTATTATTTATAATAATTATAAAATATACTATTTACAATTAGTAATCTTATTAATAGATTTATGAATAATCTCCTTTTTATATATATAATCTAGTTCTATTATTATAAATCTAGTTTTAGAAGTTTGATAATATAGATATAAAATATTAATTAGTATTATCTTAATAGTTTTTATTAGAATCTATTTGTATTAATATAATCCCAATTTTAATCTAGATTATAAATAAGAAAGTAAATTATTATTATTTATATTAGATTTATATATATAGCTCTTTATATATAAACTCTTTATTATATATAACTAATTATATAATAATATAGTCTTATTATATTATATACTTTATAGAAAATAAATTTCGCTTATTTTCTTTATACTATCTTTAATAATCTTAATATTTATATTTTATTTTAATAATTCACTACTATTTTCTAAAGAATTAGTTTATAAAAAATAAAATAAACCGAATTCCCTAATATTATCTTTTCAAGAGAAAATATTTACTTTCTATTTAAATGAAATATTTTTATTTGTAGAATAGATCTTAATATTATAATCTACTATTATTATTATATTCAGATTTCATAACTTTATCTATAAAATAAAAAGTAAAATATCTTTATTATTAATAATCTCTTATTAATAATCTAGTCTTCGAAAGAAACTATTTATAAAATTAGTTTTATTTAGATAATACTTAATTATAAAATCAAATTCAATTAGACTTTTAGTTTATCTTATTTGATAACTATTCAATTTCTTTTTAATTATAAAGTACTTTAAATTATTATAATTTATTTTAACTATAATAACTTTCTATATATATTATAAGTAATAATATTATTATTTGAAACTTATAATTATAGTTATTAGTTCGAAATTATAGATTTTATATCTAAACTCAAAATCTTATAATTTATATAAATAGAAAGTAATAAAGTATTATTAGTTTAATAATCCTTTATTATAGAATTAAAATAGAATACTAATAATTACAAATCTAGATATATTAATCTTTAAATAGATTCTCTTTGAAAGATCGAAGTATTTAAATATAGAAATAGAAGTGAATATATCTTTTAATTATTTAAATATTATTTATACTTTATTTATTATCTAGAATACTTTTATTATATTTCTTAATAGATTGGAAAATAATTAAATTATCTTTAAATAGCTTTTGATAAATTATCTATAGAAGTTAATAAAGTTAAGAAAGATTTATATTTTTTAATAAATTTTCGATAATAACTATTTTTAGATTATAATAATATATCTTTCTTTTATCTTTATATTCTTTATATCAATAATAAATTCTAGAAAGTTAATTTCTATAAATTTAAATTTATATTTCTTAAAGTTAATATAAAGTTTAAACTCTTTAAATCTTTATAATATTTCTATTATAATATTACAATATTTATTCTTATTCTCTAAATAGATAAAAATATTATTAAGATAGATAATATAGATAATATTAATTAATTTTATTAAAGCGTTATTAATATAGATTTGAAATACAGTTAGAATATTAGATAATTTGAAGAGAATAATATAACATTTATAATATTTATAATATTTATAATAAATTTAGAAAACTATCTTCTATTTATTACTTTCTTTAATCCTAATTCTATAGTAAATATCTTTTAAATCTAGTTTTATAAATATTTTAATCTAATCTAATCTATCTAATATTTTATTTATAAATAGTAATAATATCTGATCTTTAATAATAATCCTATTAAATCTATAATAATTAATATAAAGATATAAGTTTCTATTCTTTTTCTTAATAAATATAATAAATATATTTATAATATTGGTTAAATAATATATCTAGCTTTTCTCTTTATATATCTTGAGATATTCTTATAAAGTCTGAAGTTTAAGATTTGATAATAAATATAAAGATTCAAAAGATAATATTATACTTAATTTGAGGTTAATTTAGTATTCTATTATATAATAATTAGAAAGGATATTAATTTTCTTTTTATCGAAAATATCTTTATATTTCTAATATTTTTATAATAATTATATATCTCTTATTTCAATTATCTTTAATATTCTTTCTTCTTTATCTTATATATTTTTCTATTATTATAATATTAATATATAGATATCAAATTATTTCTATTTTATATAATAGATAAAGTTTTTTATATCTATTATTTCAATCTCGAATAATATAATATTATAATATTATATATATAATAATTAATTGATATTAGAGTTTATAATTTTAAACTATAGGATATCTAGAATTAAAGTTATTTTTGGGATTTCAAAATTATATATAATAAAACGATAATTAGATTTAATCTATTTATTAATCGAATTGTTATAAAATAACTTGAGATTATAAATATTATAAATATAAATTATCTCTCTATTTATAATATATAAACTTATTAGAAGATAGTTAGAGAAACTCAACTATTTATAATTAATTATAAAACTTTATATTATATAATTTTCCTTTACTTTATTATCTATTCGTATCTTTTTTATTTTCTATTTATTTTATCTTTATATTTATATTAAGATAATTATTTTCTTTTTCTTTTCCTCTATTTCTCTAAAAGTATCTAGTTATTTAAAAGTGATATTAATTAGATAATTCTATTTTCTAATAGTTTATTAGGGGGTTAAGGAAAGAAAAAAGGAATTCGAAAGTTAGAATAGAGTTTATTATTAGAAAGATTGGAAGAAAGTTATATAACTAAGAAGCGAGGTTAACTTCTAGAAATAAAAAGATAAAGAGGAAAATAGAGAAGGAAAGATTAGTAGTAATTAGTTTATCTTCAGTTAATACTTTATATTTACCCTCTAATAACCTTCTAACAACTAAGCGATTTATTATAATTCCCTACTAATATAATCTTAATATACTAATTACTTTCAAAACCCTAACTAGATGATAGTTCATTATAATAATATTATTTATTAAGTAAGAATATTATTATATTATTATTAATTAGAAAAGCTAGAACCGAGTTTATAACAAACTAGAATAAGTTTGGAGAAGTAAATATTCTAAAAATCTAATTAATCTTTATTATAAAAGAAATAGAGGATAGTTATAACTAAATTAGTATTGATATATTTATAATAGAAGATAAAGAAACTGAAATAGAAAATCCTCTATTAGAATAAAATATTATCTAATTATTAATCTAATAAGAAGATATAGTAGAAGATAAAATTATAATATTAAAAATTATCTTTTTGAAGATAAAGAAGGAGAAAGTATAATAATTAAAATAGAAATAGAGGAGAAATATTCTATTAATAAGATTATTAGAGAAAAGATATTTAAATAAAAAGATTATAAATCTAGAAGAAAAAGAAAAGTAAAAAGTAATTATAAAGTAGAAATAATAGAAATAGTAAATAAATATAATATTAGAAGAAAAGAGAAAATTATTTATATAATCTTATTATAACTTTATTCTTTTTATAATCTATTAATAAATATTTAAAATGAAGAACCTATTTTAATATAATAGGAAAACTTATCAAAATATATGAATATTCTTTAACTAAATTAAAGATAAATAGAAAGCGGATTATAATTTAATATAGAGAACTAATAAAGAGAAAATTGATTATTATATTCAATACTTTGATAAAGTTCTAAAGAAAGTATAATATATATAAAAGGAAGAAATAAAAAGAATAGAGATAATATAGAAGAAGTTTATTATATATATAATGAGTTTTATTATAGATAGAGATAACTAGATACTTAATATATCTATTAAGTATAAAAAGATTAAATAAAAATCAAGATAATTGATTACTAACTTTATTACCTTTTTAGATAATATAGAATATAAATTAAATATAACTAATATAGAGAAAAAGAGGAAGAAGCTTTTTATAAAACTTAATCCCGATTTACAAAAAAGGATTATATAATATAATGAAATTTCTAAAAATCGATAAAGCTTTATCAATTTAATAAAAAAATTAGAAGAAGTAAATAATATCTTCCAAATTAAAAAGTTATCTATTTAGAGATTATATAATAATTATTTCAATAGAATAGAGAGAAAATTAATAATAATAATTAACTAGATATTAATTAAAAGTAGAAGAGAAGAAGATAAAATATAATATAATTAGAGATATTTTAATTATAGTAAACCAGATTATATTAATAGAGATTATTATTAATATTATAATAGATTTATAATAATAACTTATTATAAATATACTAAGTCCGGGTACTATATAAATATATATTTATTACAAGATATAATAACTTTATAATTATTAAGAAATAGAACTATTTAGTTAATATTATCTCTAAATAGTTAGATACTTTCAGAGAAATAGAGGAAAAGGGAAAGAAGATAATAATCTTAATATAAATATAAAGATAAAATAGATAGAGAATAAAGAAGATATTAGTAAATAATAAAATAGAGGAAAATTATATATTATAGAATCTTATAGTTAATTATAAATAACTAAATCTTCTTAATTATCTTTTGATAAGTTTATATATTGTAAATAAGGAGATAATTTATATTTATAATCTCAAGTTATTTTATAATAATTCAATTAGTAAATAAACTGAATCTAATTATTATTTTGTTATATATAACTTTGAAATTCTAGAAGTAATTTTAATTCTAGATATTCTATAACTTGAGATTATAAATTCTAATATCGATTAGTTATTATATATATAGTATTATGATACTATACTATCTGAAATTGAAATAGTAGATATAAAAAGATTTATTTACTATATAAAATAGAAATAACTTGATATCTATATATTAATATTTATTGAAGTATAAAACTGATCCAGGCTACAAAACTTTAATATAGCTTGGTATTAGTTATATAATCATATCCAAGTTTTATATATAAATAAGATCTTTCTCTAGATAGAAATTGATATAATCTATAATATATTCAATCTCGTATTTACTTTCCAATAGATTATAAACCCGGGATTCTATCTAGAGATTAGTTAAGTTATTCTAGTTCTAGTATAAGATTAATACTAATTATAAATCTAAATAATAAAGAAGATATCGGCTCTAACTATCTTTTATATTCGGATATAAATCCAGTTACTTTTTGTATTTAGATATAAATCTAGTTATCAAGATTCTTAATTTTATTTAGTTAAATAAAAATAAATATAGACTAATCTTATCAAAACTAACTATTTATAGATTATTATTAAATAGATTAGAGTTTTGTAGTATAAGAAAGTAGTTTCAAAACTAAACTACTTATAATATAGAGAGATTTATATCTAGTAATAGTTATATAAATAGATACTAATTCTTCTTCAAATCTTAGATATTTAAAACAAGATAAAAGCTTTATTCATTATTGAAAACCTAATTGAATTTCAATGAAGATTCTCTTTAGAAATTTATAATTAACTTTATTTACTTTAATACTTCTAATATAGATATCTATATCTCTATAAGGGCTTTACTGAAAATATTATATTAGTTTTCGAGATAAACTCTTTCGATTCTAATATCTCGATTATCTTATAACTAATCGAATATCAATATAAATCAGGAAATTATATTTTAGTTTCTCTATCAGATTTAGTGAATTATATTATTAATTATATTAACTTGATTCTATTAATATTAAGCTTCTATAATTTATTTAACTTTCAAATAAGAATCTTTAAACCAGAATCATTATATTATTTAATAAATTTATTCTTCTAAATTTAAATATTCTAATTCTCGATATCGGAAACTAGTATATATAGAATAAATAAATCCTTTAATAGATTCGAATATAGAACTTTATTATAACCTTCGAATTATTCCTAAAAATAGAATTGATTGATCTAAGAATATAAATAATATTAGATTAATATCTTATTTATATTAATATTCTCCGATAATATAAGATCTTCTTTCTAATCCGGCCGAATAAGTTTAGAGATAATACTAACTAATAGATCTATTAAGTTTATAAGAAAGTATTTGAAAAATATAATTAGTTCTAATTTATCTTTATAAAAGCTATAAAAGAGTAGAAAATATAGAAAACGAAAGTAATTATCTTTATTAAATATAAATATAATACTTTCGAATACTTTTTGATCAAATAATATTAAGATAAACTAGTTAAATATTTAGAGATATTAAAGGATTATTTCCAATTTAAAGAAGTAAAAGTTCTAATTGATATAATAAATTAGATCTATTTATTAAACCTCTACTAATATAAGAATATTATTAAATATAACTAATAATATATTAAGATCTATTAAGTATTAAAAGAGTTAGGAAAAGGAATTACCTTCTTAGAAATATAATATTATTTAAAGTATTTATAGAATCTTATCTCAATCTAGAATATATTTATTTCAATCTATTATCTAACTTATTCCTTTATATTATTTGAAGATAAAAAGATTATAATAATAATAAACTTATAATAGGAAATTTATACTAAGAAGTAACAAATTAGTATAAATAATAATACTAAAAATATAATAATAATAATATAAAAAAGATAGAAAACAATCTAAATTAAGTATTATAAATATTATTATAAAAATTACTATACTAAAGAAGAGTATTTCAAGAAATATCTCTATTTAAAGAAAGATAAAGATAGAAAATAAAAACGAAATAATAAATATTTCAAACTAAATAATCAAAATAATAAGAATAAACTTATAGTAATAATAATTTAGAAGGTAAAATAAAGAATATTCTCTATTAAATATTTATAAGATCAAAATAATAACTATATTATAATAGTATCTATTTTTAATATTATAATATTAAAAAATATCTAGATAGTTGATTCTGATTATAATAACTATATTATAAATAATTAGAACTATTTTATTATCTATATTACTTTCACTAAACTATAAAAGCTAATCCAAGATATTATAAGTTCGATAAATATACTTTAAAGAAAGGATATAATATAGATATATTATAAAACCAAGATAATATATCTTATAGATATATTATATTATTCTGAAATTGAAGTTAATCTAATCTCGATATTATAATTTATATAAATTAGAAAGAAAGTAGATATTTATATTATAGATCTCGATATATATATTAGTATAATAATAATATCTATAAAAGAAAAGAAAGATATTTACTATTTATTATTTATTATCAAATCTAGCTAATTCCTTAAATAGTAATCAAATATATATCTAACTATATACTAAACTAATCTCAAGATAATATTATAATATATTAGATTAGGATATATTAGGGAGCTGAATATAACTAAATTATCTTCTATAATCTAGGATCTTAATCTAATAAACTATTAATAACTAATTATCTTTATAAAATCTATATCCTTATTAAGATTAAAAAATATTTATATAAAATATCTATCAAGTTTGGAAACTATCTAATAAAGTTTATATATACTAACTTAGTAAAACTTATTCTAATAATTAGTTTTGAAGACTTTTATTACTTTCTATATTTCCTAGATAATATTATAAACTAAATAGAAATATTCTTATTATAAAGAAAGAATAATATTCTAAATTATTTCTAGAAAATAAAAAAATATCTAGAAAGAAAAAAGTAATATATCTATAAATTCTATATTAATAATAGTAAATTTAAAATGATTAAGTTCTTAACTAATATAAAATAATTAGATATTATCTAGAAACCAATAATACTAAATAATTCAAAATAGAATGAAAAATCAGAAAAATATAGATATTTATTATAATAAAAGATAATCTTCTTACTATTTATTTTAGAATTAAAATAAAATATCTAGTTTGAATTAATATAAATAACTAATTATTTAAATATATAGATATTATATAATAGAAGAGATAAGATTCTATTAGAACTTATATAAAGTATTATACTAAATATAAAGTATCTCTAATTAATAGATTTAATAATATATAGTTTATTACTATATCCAAATAAATATTTTTATTAGAAACTGAAACCAAAGATTATAAAGAAAGTACTAATAAATTATAAAGAGGAATATATCTATTATATCCTTATAGATAATAGAAAATTATTTGAAATAGTAATATATATATTATCAAGTCCAAACTAGATATTTTTAAATTAAAAATCTATTCTAACTTTAATATTATTTTAGAAAAGAAAAGAAAGTAAGATATTTTAGAACTATTATTATAATTAAGATCTAATATTATAAAATAATAAAATAATACTTCTCTAAAAGATAATATAGAGTTAAAGAATAATAATTATCTTAATATAACTTTTATATTATAGAATAACTAAAAGGATTTAGAAAATAAACTTAATATAATTATATCTAAAATTCCTAATTAACTAGAACTTGATAATTAAAACTTTATATCAATTATAATAATCCCTTTAATAAAAATATCTAAATTATTAGAATCTATTATACTAATCAGAGAATTCGACCGGATTTGGAATATATTAAAATACTATTTTAATTTAAAATTATTTTTTGAATCTTTAGATCTATTAGTATTTATAATATTATTATTAAAAGTAGAACTAGTTAAACTTTTTGAATTTAAAAACTATAAAGAAATTTAAATATTATTATAGTAGAAATATTAGAAAGCTATAATTAATAAAGAAATTATATTGTTTATAGAGAATAGTATTTAGAAACTAGTAACTTTATTTAAATATTATATATAGCTAGATAGAAAATAGATATTTAAACTAAAAAAAGAAGTTAATAATATTATAATCCGATATAAGATAAGATAAATAATCTAGAGGTTTAAATAAAAAGAAGATATTGATTATAATAAGATATTTACTTTAATAATTAAATTTATAAATTATAAAGTAATCTTTATTATAATTATAATTCTGAACTATAATATCAAATAGATAGATATTAAAATAATATTTCTTTATAAATTGGTATAAGAAGAGATATATATAATTCAATTAACTAGATATAAAGATAGATTTATAAAGATATATAAATTAAGAAAAGTATTATATAAACTAAAGTAGATATTATAAATATAATATAAGATATTTATTATAATAATAAAAGAAATAGATTTAGAACTTATAAATTCAGATATTAATATATTCTTTAGAAAAGATATAAATATTATTTTTTATATAGATAATCTACTTATAACTAGAAGAAGCTAAATTATAATCAAAAATATTAAAGAGAATCTAAATAAGAAGTTTAAAATAATTAATCTAGATCTTTATATTTACTATTTAGAAATAGGTATAATTAGAGATAAACTAAATTATATATTATAACTAAATCAAGTTAGATATATTAAGAGAGTATTTAAATAATTTAGTATAACCAAATATATAAATATTGATATCTTAATAAATATAAATCTCAAATTGAAATCTTTGATAATCAAAGTTAATATAATACTTTAATATAAATATTAGTTAACTATTAACTCTTTAATATATATTATATTAAATAGTAAACCTAATATTATCTTTATTATATTCAAAATTAACTAATTCTCCTTAATCTTAAATTAATCTTATTAGATTATTATAAAGCGAATTATAAGATATTTAAAGATTATAAAATATTATTATTTAAAGTTTAAAGAGAGTCTAAAACCTTTATAAGGATATTTAGATATAGATTATATTAAAGATTTAGAAACTTAGAGATTAATAAGAAATTATATCTTCTATATTAGTAATAAAGTAATTAGTTAATTCTCTAAATAATAATTTATAATCTTTATTTCATTCTATAAATCCGAAATCAAGATTTAAATTCAGATTATAAAGGAAATAATTTAGTTAAGAAAACTTTTAATTAAAATTAATAATAGTTATAGAAATCTATTATTGATATTTATCTAATATAATAACTAGAAAACTATAATATTAACTAAGAATCCTTAATATTATATTAAATCGAAATATATCAAGATATAAAAGTTTTTTTATAGAGAGAAAGTAACTTTAGAGGAGATTTAATTTAAATATATTTAGATATTAGAATAAATAATTAATAGATTTACTAAACTTCTAATTAAGAATATATTTAGGAGATTTTAAACTACTATCAGTATAATAATATAATATAATTATAAAGAAGTAAAAACAATATTCTCTTCTCTAATATTTTCCTATAAAGGTTTTTATATTATTAGGTTTATCGAATTTTTACTTATCTCTACTTATATTAGTATAAGAAATCTCTATTCAGATATTAGCTCTAAAAGAGAGTATTAAAATATAAAACCGATCCAGATTATAAGATTTTAATATAGCTTGATATTAATTATATAATTATATCCAAGTTTTATATATAAGTAAAATCTTCTTCTAAATAGAAATCGATATAGTTTATATATACTTAATCTTATATCTACTTTTCAATAAAGAGAAGTATTGAAGTATAAAACCGATCCAAACTACGAGATTTTAGTATAACTTGATATTGATTATATAATTATATTCAAATCTTATATATAAATAAGATCTTCCTCTAGATAGAAATTAATATAGTTTATAATATACTCAATCTCGTATCTACCTTCCAATAATATTATAATAATAGAAAAATATATAAGATAAAAAAGAAAGGATATTAAAGATAATTAAAATAGGAAATATATAGTTATTATAAAAATATTAGAAATATAAAGATATTTTTGATAAAAAGGAAATTAGTATCTTTTCTAACTATTATATAATGGAATATTAAATTAACCTTGAGTTAGATATAATATTATCTTTTAGATCTTTATATTTATTATTAAACTTTAAGTTTTAGACTTTATAAAAGTATTTCAAAGTATATAAAGAGAAAGGATAGATATATTATTTAACTAATATTATAGATATATTTATTATATTTATTAAGAAAAAGGATAGAGATTTATATCTTTATATTAATTATTATAAACTTAATAAGATTATTATTAAGGATTAAATATTATTACTATTTATAAATAAAATATTAGATAGATTAGATTAAATTAAAATATTTATAAAGCTAGATTTAAAAGATATTTATTATAAAATTAAGATTAAAGAAAGTAATAAATAGAAGATAGCTTTCTAGATTTATTATAAATATTATAAATATTATATTATTCTCTTTAGATTATCTAATATTTCAACTATATTTTAAATCTATATTAATAAAGTTCTAATAAGATTAGTTAATATTATCTATATTATTTATCTTAATAATATTCTTATCTATTTGAAAAATGAAAGTAAATATTATAATATTATAATAAAGATTTTATAGAGATTTAGAGAGTTTAAGTTTTATATTAATTTTAAAAAGTACAAATTTAAACTAATAGAAATTAACTTACTAAAATTTATTATCAGAATAGAAAGTATATAGATAGAAGAAGGATATATTATTATAATTCGAAAATAATTATTATCGAAAATCTATTAAGAGATATAAATCTTTCTTGATTTTGTTAATTTCTATAAATAGTTTATTAAAAGTTATTTGAAGATTATCTAACTACTTTCCAATCTATTGAAAGATATAATAAGAATATTCCAGATAATAAATAAAATATAAATAATATTTAAGTAACTAAAGAATATATTTATTTCTATTTCTATATTTAAGTATTTCGATCTTTCGAAGAGAATCTATTTAGAAACTGATATATCTGGATTTATAATTATTAATATTCTATCTTAATTTTATAATAAAAGATTATTAAACTAATAATACTTTATTATCTTCTATTTATATAAACTATAAAGTTCTAAATTTAGATATAAAATCTATAATCTTGAATTAATAATTATAATTATAAATTTCAAATACTGATATTATTATTTATAATATATATAGAAGGTTATTATAATTAAGATAGATTATAATAATTTAAAGTACTTTGTAATTAAAAAGAAATTAAATAACTATTAGATAAAATAGATCGAGAATGTAGTTAAATTTGATTTTATAATTAAATATTATCTAAATAAAACTAATTCTATAAATAATCTTTTACAAAAGTTAGATTACTAATAAAAGATTATTAATAATAAAGATACTTTATTTTCTATTTTATAAATAAAGTTACAAAGTCTAAATATAGTAATAATAATAGATTATAATATTAAGATCTATTTTATAAATAAGAATATTTTATCTAGATAGAGAATAAATACTTTCTTTTTAAAAGATAATATTAAAGAGCTAGATTTATTTTATTCTTTATAAACTAATTCTTCGGGAAATAGTAGTAAGTTATTGTTATAAAATATAAATACTTTCTTTTCGAAAGATAATATTAAGGAATTAGGTTTATTTTATTCTTTATAAACTAATTCTTCGAGAAATAGTAATGAACTATTAATATAGAATATAAATATTAGAGTTACTAAAAATAATATAAAGGAAATAAACGAAATTTATCCTTTATAGAATATATAGTATAATAAGATTATAATATTATATAATTAATTATATATAATAAAGAGTTTATATATAGAAAGCTATATATATAAATCTAATATAAATAATAATAATTTACTTCTCTATCTATAATCTAAATTAAGATTAGAGTTATATCGATATAGATAAACTTTTATAGAAACTATTAAGATAGTACTAATTGATATTTTATATCTATATTATTAAACTTCTAAAACCCAATCTATAATAATAAAACTAGATTATATATATAAGAAAGAGATTATCTTTAAGTTTATTAATAAAGTTACTAATTATAAATAATATATTCTATAATTATTATAGATAATAGTAATCGAAATAGTATATAAATATATAATAAAACTAATTCGGGATATTCTTTTAATATTTTAATAAGATAATAACTTTGTTAAAGAAAAGAAATATAAATTAATATCAAAATATAATAAAAATACTAAATCCTAAAAACAGATGATTATTATAATAAGGAATAATAGATTTCTAAAAAGAGAGATTACTTACTATATATTACTAGATATAGATTTTAAAATAAAGTTATTATATTACTATTATAATAATCCGATAATAAGATATTATAACTTTTCAAGAACTTTTAAATTATTATTATAGAAGTATTTTTAGTTCGATATAAGGTTGGATATTAAATATTATATAAATATTTATATAATTTATCAAAGAACGAAAATTAAAAGATACTTATTATATAAAAAGTTAAGTTCCTTTCCCCTTCTAATTAGATTATAATAGGAGATTATAATGAATTTTATTATAGATCTTCTACTAAGTAAATATAATAATTATATTTATAACTCTATTCTAGTAATTATTAATAGGTTTATAAAGTTTATATAATATATCCTTATAACCAAAACAATTAATATTTTTATATTTATAGAGATTTTTATATAAAAGATCTTTAAAGATTTTGAAATATTAATAAATATTATTACTAAGTATAGAATATAGTTTATTTCCTCTTTCTAATCTATATTCTGCTTTCTATTTATTATCTATTATAGATTAAATGTAGCTTTCTGGTTATAAACTAATAAATAGATAAAATATTAAAATTAAACTTTAGAATATTATCTCTATTATTATTATATATATAATTAAAGGAATTAGATATTGAAACTAGTATTTATAAAGTTTATATAAAATAACTTATAATATTCTATTATTAGTATATCTCTATTTATTACTCTTTATAACTATATACTATATATTTAGAATATTGAAAATAATATTTCTAATAAAGAGATATCTTTTATTAAAGAAAGAATTAAAATACTAATTAAAGAATATATTTTACTAATAATTTATCTTTACTTTATATAGAAGTATTAGAAGAAGTTTTATAATATAAAGTATTTATTATAATAATTTCAGATTAGCGATTATATTATAATTAGATCTTATAATATTAAGTAGTTAAGATTAAATATAAAATTATCAGATAAATATCTAGATCTATTTACAATTTATAAATATATTAGTAATTATAGTTAAATATATTATATATAGTTATTATTTTATTTCCGAATTTATAATATTTTTCATATTTCTTTATTAAAGTTATAAATAGATTATAAAGATAAAATAATAAAGTTACTATTAGTTTAGATAGAAGATTAATTAGAATAAAAAGTAGAATTAATATAGGATTATTAAGAAAAGAATAAAAAGAGATAATATTTAGTATAATAAAAAGAATATATATTTATAGAAGATATTTGAGAATTAGAAATACATTTATTATAATTATAAAAAACTATTGAAGAATATTTGAAGTTTCTAATATAATAAAATCAAGTTGGAAAGCGAATAGTTATAAAATGAAAATGGAAAAGTCTATAAATTATAATGTAAAATCTAATAATATTATCAATAAAAAAGAAAACTATATAAATTCTTAATATTTATATCTAGTTTATAACCCTTTCTATATTAAAATCAAGTAAAAGAATTTAGATTTTCTCTGGTTTTATATTACTATTATCTTTCTTATTCTATATTATTATCTAATTATATTAACCTTATTATTATTCTCTATATTCTTATCTTTATTCTCCTCTTTATTATAACGATTTCTATCTAAAGAACTATAAGAACCTTAATAACTATTAGAAGAAAAGGTTTTTATAAGATTATTTCTAATAGAATTATATAGAGAGATTGAAAGAATATTAAATCGATTCTAAATATTTATATTGGAAGATCTTGTAATAAATATATTAATAATAGATTTATTAGATATAATTTATTTATCTTTACTATTAGAATAATATTTAGATAATAGAAACGAATAGTAATATTTAATAAATAAAACCTTCTTATTATTATTAATAATAGATGAAAAATAAACTTTTAAGAATTATAATTAGTTAATAGAATCAGAACGAAGATAAAATAAAGGGAGAAATTTATAGAATAATATATAATATCTAATATACCCTTTATAATAATATTAAACTGATTTATCAATTTCAAATTGATAAATCTAATTTCTTTTATTCCCTTCAATTTACTAGTACTATTTCGTTTTTCCTTTATAATAAAAGTTTTAACTTATTTAATATAGTAATATTAAATAGAAGCTAAATAGTTTTATAAGAAGTTATTAATAACTTTATTATAAAAAGTAATATATTGATCAGTTAAAAATATAAGTTTATTAACTTTAATATAAAATTAAGAAGGAATCTAAAAAGATTAATACTGAATAATTAGAAGATATAATTTATTTATTTTATTATAAATAGATTTTTATTAATAGTAGTAAGTATAGTAAAAGGTATTAAGAATATTCTATTTATAATAGATTATAGGATTATAGACAAAGTATTTAAAATAATAATAATAATATAGATAGATTAGTTATAGAATATTAGTAAAATAGTTAATAATTTTATTATTTATAGAGAAGGATATAGTGAAAGTAAAGAAGATAAGATAGTAATAATAAATATAATTAATTGAAATATAGAATAATCAAAATAAAAATATAAATATAATTATAGATATAGAAAATATTATAATGAAGAAGGTTTTCAATAGTTGAGAAAATCAAATTTATAGATAATATAATATTTCCAAAATAATAATAATAAGAAGAATATTTGAGATTAATTAAAGTAGTTATATTCGAGATTAGATAAATTATATAATAGAAACAAACTAAATAATATTATTTATAAAGAAAATGTATTTACTTATAATAGTTTTAATATAAAAATAACAAAATTAGATTATATTTAAGATATCAAGTTAATTATAATAATAATATCAATAATGATATTGATTCTTTATATTTACTATTTACAATATATCTAAAAAAGAAAAGAGTATATTAGATATTTAGTATTATAACTAGATAATAATTTGAAGATTTATAGAAATATATTCTAGTTAATAAAGAATTAATTATTATAAAGTTATATTAAAGAATAATTAGATTTGATAAAGATAGAAATAACTGTTTTATAATTATTAATAAATATAAGTAATAGATATTATTAAACGATAATTAAATAATAGTAAATATCTATATAAAAAAGCAAATACTTTATATAATATAAACAAATAGAGATCTAGTATAAGTAAAGTAGAGTTAGTTTAGAAAGAGAGATAATATTAAAGAGTTAAGAAAAAGAGAAAAGAGTTTAAAGATTAGAATAAAGTTTATTATTGGAAAGACTGGAAAGAGATTATATAATCAAGAAGTAAAGTTAAGTTCTAGAAGTAAAGAGATAAAAAAGAAGATAAAGAAGAAAGGATCGATAATAATTAGTTTATCTTTAATTAATACTTTATATTTACCCTCTAATAACCCTCTAGTAATTAAGTAACTCGTTATAATTCCTTATTAATATAACTTTAATATAGTTATAAAATCATTATATTTTATAATAAATATATATTTATATAATATCTAGACTTATTATATTTATAATAAGTTATTATTATAAATCTATTATAATATTAATAGTAATCTCTACTAATATAATTAGATTTATTATAATTATGATATCTCTAATTAGATTATACTTTATTTCTTTCTTTTCTATTTCCAATTAGTATCTAGTTAATTATTATTATTAATATTTTCTTTATTCTATTGAAATAGTTATTATATATTCTTTAAATAAATAATTTTTAATTTTGTTTTAATGATAATTATTATTCTTATTTCGAAAGATATTATTTATTCTCTCTAATCTTTTTACTAAATTAATAAAACTTTATCTATTTTTAAAAATCTTATTATATTATATAATTCTCTTTTATAAATCAAGATTAAATTTTGTAAAAAGCTTCTTTCTCTTTTCCTTTATATTAATTATATCTAGTTTATATTCTATATTATTTAAAAAGATAATAAAGTTAGTAATTAATTATCTTGGTTTTTATTTAACTTTCTTATATTTAATAGATATATTAAGTATTTGGTTATCTCTATTTATAATAAAATCCATTATATATATAATAAACTTCTTTTATATTATTTCATTTCTTTTTACTTTCTTTTTCTATATATATTATACTTTCTTTAAAATCTTATTAAAATATTAAATATAATAATTAGTTTTCTCTTTATTAATTTTCTATATTAAATTATAATCTATTCTCTATTTATCTTTAGTTTAATCGAAAAATATTTAAATATCTTAATAAATCTTTTTATTATATTAAAATAGATCCTTTATTTTAAATATCTATTAATAAATTATAAAGAGAGTAAAGATATAATAAAATTATATAAATAATCTTTCTTCTCTTTTCAATATTATATTTATTTATTATTTCTATTATTTCTATTTTATAATTACTTTTCGCTCTTTCTCTTTTTCTAGATTTATAATCACTTTTTTCAAATATCTTTTTTTAATAATTTTATTAATAGAATATCTCTTATCTATTTCTACTTTAACTATTATATTTTATCTTTTTTTATCTTTAAGAAAGTAATTCTTAATATTATAATTTTATCTTTTATTATATCTTCTTATTAAGTTAATAATTAGATAATATTTTATTCTAATAGAAAGTTCTTTATTCTAACTTCTCTATATTCTATTATAGATATATTAATATTAATTTAATTATAATTATCTTCTATTTCTTTTATAATAGAAGTTAATTAGGTTTTTAGAATCTTAATCTTTCCGAATTCGTTTTATTTTTCTATAGATTTAGTTTTAACTTTTCTAATTATTAATAATATAATAATTATCTTAGTTAATAAATAATATTATTATAATAAACTACTATCTAATTAAGGTTTTGGAGAGTAATTAATATATTGAGATTATATTAATAAGGAGTTATAATAAGTTATTTAGTTACTAAAAGATTATTAAAAGATAAATATAGAATATTAATTAAAAACAAATTAATTATTATTAATTCCTTTTTCTCAATCTTCTTTTTTATCTCTTTATAAGATAATATATAATAGTATAAATACTAACGATAATAGCGATAGTATAAATATATACTAATATTTAAGATAATATAAATAGTTTAATAGAACTTTAACTTCTTCTCATCTACAAAATATATTGCTTATACTACTTTACTTCTAAAACTAAATCTTATTTCTTATTTATATAATCTTCTTTCGATCTTTTTAATAATAAACTTTATTCTAATCTTTAAATTCTTTTCTTCTTTCTTTAATCTTTTAATATATAATCTCTTTCCAATCTTTTCAATAATAATCTTTATTTTAATTTTCGAATTTCCTTTTTCTCTTTTTAACTTTCTAATATTTTTGAAATTTTATTAAATTAAATATAATTTAGAAAAAGAAATTAATAATTAATATTATAACTTTATATTAAATATATAAATAAAGAGAGATTATAAATATTTATTAGATTAAAAATATAATTAATCTAGTTAATATTCTTATTAAAAATAAATTAAGAAGGATATTAGATAATCTAATTAATAGTAATATATTAATAATAGAAATAATAAAATAGATAAAATGAAAATAATAAAGAGAAGAAAGTAAATAGAAAATATAATATATAATTAATATATTTACTAATATATTTAAAATATTCTTTTATAGAGGATTTTATTTATTTTATCACTTTTAAAAGATTATTAATATTATTTTAATTAATATATTTTAATGATCTATATATATAATTAACTTCGGATAAATACCGAAATCGAAGAGTATAAATAAATATCTTATATCTATAATAAAACTATAGTTATTATATATCTAAGTTATCTAGTTATTATACAAATTGAATGTAGTTAGATGGAAGATATACTAGCTGATAATATCTTATTTAGGTCTGCGACCTCGGAGAGCTTGTAGAGTAAAATCCATATACGAAACTCGCTGTGGTGACTTACCCAGTATCCGTCTTTCATAAAATCACAATTCTCCTTGAACGTGCCATTCCTGTGCCGCATATCCGCAGTCGCAACGCTACCAACACGTGTTGGTACTAGTAACCGGTAGTTACACCCGCAAAGTAACTTCCCCATCACACCGTCTAAATTTCGACTGCCGAACAGGGGTTTTCGGATAGATACGACACCAGTCAACCTTATATCTGCAAGTGGTAAAATGCCGCAGCAGCTAGGGTGTATCTCCCCAATCATACCAAACTTTTACACAAGCACTTCATAAATGTGCTCGGATGACTTGCATCCGTTTGCACAACTGTTCGTCTCCAATTTCTCTCATATGAGGAGAGGAGGTGGTTATCCGATCCGACTGCCGCTAGCGCCGCTGATGCCGAAACATGCATGAATTATCGGTTCACGGTCTGCGGGAATATTCGCTTAACCCCGCAGTCAGGAGGTCATGCTACTGACAGTAGTAGATATAAAGTAGCTGGGGCATTCATATGGTTTGCCGCTATACAGTTTTCTCTTTAAGTTTCTATCTTTTAGTTTTCGGTTGAGTTTGAGGAAAAACAAAGTATGCTGTCAGTACCTATTGCATTGGCTGCGATTGGCCTGTTTGTCTTTTACTGGGGCTCTATTTTCTTCTACAACGTCTTCTTGCATCCCTTGAGGGGATACCCTGGCCCGAAACTATGGGCAGCATCTAACATACCTATAAGTTATTGGAGGTTGAGGGGATGTCTTCCATATAAGATAAAAGAACTACATGACAAATATGGCAGTGTAGTTCGAGTTGCACCAATATATTTGGATTACAACTCTTCTACAGCATGGGAACAGATCTATGGATTCGCAAAGAACGGAAAGGGGAACTTCCCCAAGGACTTAAAAGACCGAACACTAAAAGGGGAGCGTGTCAATATGTAAGCTTTCTGCTATACATCAATGAGAGCTTTCAGATCTAATCTTCCTCCAAAACAAGACTTGTTGCAGGTACAGAAGACCATCGACGCCTCCGCCGGCTCCAATCCCATATGTTTTCAGACAAGGCGCTTGCTTCTCAGGAATCACTTATCCAAGTTTATACCGATCAATTTGTCAACGGCCTCATCAAGTTCTCGTCCAAATCCACAGATCACAGTATCAACCTCGGCCATTGGTACAACTTTGCAACATTTGACGTAATCGGCGACCTCGCGTTCGGAGAGCCTTTCGGCTGTCTGCAAACCGGGGTTCTGCATCCATGGATTGACTTGATATTCAAGATGTTCAAGATTTCAAACTTCATCTCGGAGGCACGCAAATACCCGCCGATTGGACCCTTGCTACTACTTCTTACTCCGGCAAGTATAAGGGACAAGCTTCAGCATCATAGAGATCTTGCCAGGGAGAAAGCTGAGCGGAGGATGGCTACGGAGACTGATAGGCCTGACTTCATGACTTATATTCTGAGGCATAATGATGCGGAGAATGGAATGACGCCGGAAGAAATCAAGGAAAATGCCAACATCCTAATCCTTGCCGGTAGTGAAACGGTAAGTTGTTCCTATACCTGGTTTCCAGAGTTCCTGAACATCGAACTTACATTACTTAGACCGCCACCCTCCTTAACGGCTTAACCTACTTTCTGCTCCAGAACCCAACAACTCTCAACAACCTCACTCTCGAACTCCGCAACAAATTCAAGTCCCGCTCCGAACTAACGCTCCTTGCCCTCGCGTCCTGCAAATACCTAAACGCCGTCCTCGAAGAAGGCCTCCGAATGTACCCACCAGTCCCCATAAATCTTCCACGTCTCAGTCCTCCAAGCGGAACCACCATCGAGGAAAAATACGTACCAGGCGGAGTAACCATCGGCGTCAGCCAATGGGCGGCCAATTACGCCACCAGCAACTTCCACGACCCATACTCCTTCCACCCCGAGCGCTGGCTCAACGCAGAACAAGTCTCGGACCTGAAGCAGAACTTCCCAGAAATGGTCCCGCAGCTGCGTAACCCCGAAGAATTTGCCCGGGACGACAAGAAAGCACGCCAACCGTTTAGCTTTGGCCCGGCGAATTGCATTGGGAAGAATTTGGCATATGCTGAGATGAGGGTTTTGTTGGCGAATTTGGTCTGGGGCTTTAATCTGGAGGCAGGCGAAGGTGCGGATACATGGTTGGAGCGGAACGAGATATATGGGCTTTGGAAGAAGCCGAAGTTGAATGTTAAGTTGACGAGGGTCAATGTGTGAGATTGGAAAAGCATGGTAGTGTAAAAGTTATATGAAGTTGCGTAGCGCGTAATGGATTACTGTGCCAGTCAGCTAAGTTCGATATTGAGTTTGCTGAAAGGGTAACCGGTGTTGAAGTGTAGAATCTAATATCCTTAACAATTCAGCTTCGTCACCCTCGGACTTTTCGTGCTTGAATTCCTCACAGCCTAGCCTCTGTCCCAGCCCCAACAGTCTAGCTTTTCTCCCTCCCGCTGACAATAATCCATGTCTCATCCCAGTTCATTAGGACGTTTGTCGGTGACGGATCGGCCCGACCCTTAAACAAAACAAAAAAACCCACTACAGGCAGCACACTCCCGTAACTTGAACATCCCTACAACATAACAGCCCGACTTCCGGGTATTATTCTCTCTCCGCATTCTAGTCTTTTCAAAATATATTCGGTTTCTATATACTAATCTCTCTTTATATCTTAATCTCTCCTTATATACTAGTTTATTAAAAAGATTAATCTTATTTCAAAAATTAATCTTTCTTTAAAAATTGGTTTTTCTTTATCTTTTTTTATAAAAGAGAAATTATATTTATTTTCTCTATATTATCTTTAATAATCTTAATATTAATATATTAATTTAGTAATATCTAATAATTATTTAATTTCTTCTTAATTATAAATTTTTTTAAGGTATTATAATTCATTTTAATAATAATAATCTTCTATATATATTATAAATAATATCTTTATTATTTAAAGTTTATAATTATAATTACTAATTCAAGATTATAGATTTTATATTTAAATTCAGAATTTTATAATTTATATATATAAAAGATAATAAGATATTATTAATTAAATAATTTTTTATTATAAAGTTGAGATAATATATTATTGAAAGATAGATATAAAAATATTAAAGTTATATTTTCTTGGAATTATAAAATGAAAAAAGAGAAATTTCTTATATATAATAATTCTAGAAACTAGATATAATTATATAATAATATATTATATTTTTATCTTTTTATTTCAATATTCTCTTTCAATATTAATTTTCTTTAAATTTAATAAATTTAATAATATAAAAACTTTATAAAGAAAATATTAAAAAAACATATATTTAAACTATTATTTTAATTATATTTCTAAACTTCCTAAATAGTTCTCTTGATAATACTTTTATTAGACTATCTATTTTAAAATATATATATTTTTTAATTATATCTTCTTTAAAACTATTTTCTCTTTATAAAAGAATTTTTATATTTCGATATATTTGAACTTAATATAATATTAAGAATTCTTAATTAATATTATAATATCCTAGTTATTATATTAAATAAAAATTAGAAATAGATTTTTATAAATATTTTTAATTTCTATTAATAGATATTAGAATTAAATAACTTTTTTAATTATTTAAATTTAGATTTTCACTTTTGATTTATATAATAAAATCGAAATTATTAGTTATTATTTCGAAAACCAATTAAATATTTTATTATTTATATTGAAAATATACTTTTTAGTTAATTATTATATTTTCAAATCTTTAATATAATTTATATTCGAATATCTTTCTAATAGTTTTAATTTATCTTTGATCTTTAAATAATAATATTTTGTTATTTTCAAATATTGAAATATTTATTTATTTATTATCTAATAGAATTAATTTGGATTTGATAAGAATTAGTTAACTTTTGAGATTATAAAGATAATATTATTATATCTATAATTATATACAAACTAAGAACTTTAGATTTAAAAGATAGCTATTTATATTTGGAAAACTAATCTATTATATCTAGATAATATAGTATATATACCCGCGATAATATAAATATATATAGATAGAAAGTATTTTATAATATAAATATTTTTAAAGTAGAAAATACTTTAGGAAGATAATATTTATTATTATAAAGGTATTTAAGAAAAGAATAATATCTTTAATAGAATCTTTAGTTATTAGAATATATAATATAGCTATTCTAACTATTTTAGTTAAACTAGCTAGTTGGGATAACTAGAATAATTAGAATAATAGAAAATAAAAATCTATATAATTAGATAGTTTTCTTTAATATATAAAGCTTTATATTTAATAATAATTACTACTTATTTATCTACTATTATAATTATAATCAATTCCTTATATAACTATTATTAATAATAAACTTTATAATAATATTATTAGTTATTATAACTAATAGTATTCGAGATTCTAATTACTTTTATATAATTTAGAAGATAAATATTTGTAATACTTTGAATATCTTTATTACTTTATATATCGAATCGATATCTTTATTATATCCGAATTAATATCTAATAACTAGTTTACTTCTCAGATACTTACTATTCCGAATATCGATTAGGATAATAAAGATGATATAAGAATAAATAAACTATATAAGATTACTATTTTGGAAATCCTTGGAGTAGTTTTATTAGATAAATATAAAGATAACCAATATAAACTCGAGATATTTCTACTATAAGTCGAAATATATATAATATTCAATTAAAATAAATTTAATAGATTAATTATATTAAGTAACTAAACTATATTATATTTTAGAGAAGAGATAATTAAGTAAATTTAATTATATCTCTAAGATTTCTTTAATAATAAAGATTATTTAACGAATTATATATAATCTATTAGAATTATCTTTGGTTTCTTCGAAAAATTCAAAATAGAAATCTATCAAATATTTAATATTATTAATAAGAAGAGAATTATAAAGAAGAAATTCTATAAATTAATATAAACTAAATTAATTATAAAATAGAGAGATAAAGTAATTATAAGTTACTATTAAAGAGAATTTAAATTTATTATTAAATTCGAATTAGAAAGATCAATTAAATATAAAGATTTAAACTCTTTTATTAAAGAATTAATTCAAATTAATAATATAGTATATAAATATTAATAAGATAAATAATTTAAATAATTCCAAAAGAATAAAGAATATTACTAGCTAAATCAATCTAAAAAACAATAAAATATAAATACTTATAATAACTTTATAAAGTTAGATATTATAAATTTAGGAAATAATCTTTCTTAGAAAGAATAAAATTATTAAAGAAATTAGAAACTCTATTTCGAATATAGATTTCTAGATTATTAAACTAGAAATTATTGAAAGAAATCTTATAAAGTGAAATTAAAAAAAAAGTTAAAAAGAAAAGAAATAATTTAAAATTATAATAGAATAAAGTAGTTATTAGAGAATATTTAGATATCAAATTAATATAATAAGTAGTTTATAATTTATTCTAATGTAAGAATATATAATATTATTATAAATAACTTATTATAATAATAATTATTTAGTATATAAATCTGATAAAGATAATATAAAGTAATATCTTAAGAAATTTAGAAATAAGAATTATAAATATTATAATTAGGAATAATTTATAATAAAGTTATTAAAGAGTTTAATTAAAATATTTAAAACTATTTTAGAATCTAGATAGATCCTTTATAATATATATATAAATAAGTATTAGCTCTGAGTAATAATAGATTTAGAAATAATAGAAAATTTTATAATATTAGAAACTATAATATTAATAAAATTACGAACTTTTAAGAAATCAATTTTATATTAACTTTATTTTACTAATAAATAATTAGTTAAAAGAGATAGATTAGTATAATATAAAATATAAGAATTTGAGATATAATTAAGATAATATTCTTAATAGATAAAAATAGATTTGATCTTATTAAAAAGATATTAACTAATTTTAGAAATATTATAATTAAAGAATTATAATCTATATATTAACTAGATTATTAAGATTATATAATTCAATAAATATAAATATAAGATAGAATTTATATAAAATCTTATAAAATTAATATCTAGTTAGAAGTTAAAGATAATAAGTTTATTAAAATTAGATATCTTAATTTAGAATCCTTTATTAAAAGATATATTAATATAATATTAGAAATATATTAAGATCTTTAAAGAAAAGCTTTATAAAGATATTTTATTAAAGTATCAGTTTTGGGATTATAAGATAAAAGTAAAAGAAGGAAAAGAATTATTAGATAAAAGTAAAAGAAGGAAAAGAATTATTATTATTATTAATTATATTATTATTAGAGAAGAAACTTAGAATACTTTAAGAATACTTTATAGAAAATTTAATAAAGAATTTATTAAGAAATCTTATTTATTTATAAATATATTAATCTTCTTTATATCTAAATCTTATAATATCAAATTAAAACTAGTTATCGATTATCGAAAACTAAATATTATTATTATTAAAGATTAATATATATTACTATTAACTAATAAGTTATAAAATCGAATTGATAAAGCTAAATATTTTATTAAATTAGATCAATATATAGAATTTAATTTAATTTGAATTAAGAAAGGAGATAAATGGAAAATAATATTTTATATATAATATAGATATTATAAATACTAAATTATATCTTTTAGATTTACTAATATATTAGTAATATATATATATTTAATTAATAACTTATTAAGAAAATATCTTAATAATTATTATATAATATATTTAGATAATATCTTAATCTTTACTAAGATTTTTGAAAAATATATTAAGATTATATAAGAAATATTATAAGTTTTAATAGATATAGATATTCTATTTAAACTTTCGAAATATAAATTCTATATTATTAAAACCAAATTCTTAGGATATATTATTAGGATTTATAAATTTGAAATAAATCTAGGAAATATAAAAGAAGTTTTAAAGTAGATATAATTTATTATAATTAAAGAAATATAATTATTCTTAGGATTTATAAACTTTTATAAACGATTTATTAAAGATTATTTGAAAATTATAATATTATTTATAAAACTAACTAAGAAGGATTATAAATATAAATAGAGTAATATAATATAGAAGATACTTGAAACCTTTAAACAAATCTTTATATAGATATTAATTCTTATTACCTTCAATTACAAATAACTAATTACTATTAAGATAAATATATTAGATTATATATTAGATATAGTCAGATTTATCTTATTTATAATCATTCAAAACACTCGAAAAAATCGATTCCGAATCCAAAATCATCATTTTCAATAGTAAATCCGACTAATTAGGCCTCTGCGGATCGAACCTGCTAGCCCGCTTATCAATACGCTTGCTAGTTATTGAGATATCGCTACCTTGGCCAAAATAACGGATTTGAGAGAGCTATCCTCTCAAAATCCTATCCAAATCGAACCTCCTTCAATCCCTACCCATCAATACACTTTCGGACCTGCTAGCGGCTTGACTATTCGATCCTCTCCTTCTATTAATAGGGATATAGAGATTGATAATATTTCTTTTCTACTTACTACTTCGATTTTCAATCCAAACTTGGATATATCTGGCCAAAATGAGATTTTCAGCTCGGACCCACTTAATGCTACTTCTATTGGCCCCGGCAGAAACACTTACCGCCTTCCTAAACGGGCTAGTACCTTCACTCCTTCTCGACTAAGCAAAACTCTTCGATTTTCTATTATTGAACCCTTAACTACTCCGGATCTAGTTAGCATTAAAATCCTCTAGGTACATGATTTGCTAGTGGAAGCCTACTTAACTACCAAATCATATAATAAACAGATTCAAATCCTCGATTTAATCGAGATATTTAGAGAATATACCGAATCAGGAAAACTATAAAAGGTTACAAATCAGCTAACCTCTCAAATCAACAATCTGGAATATACTATTCGGAAAATCGAAGCTAAAACCAAAGCAGTTAGTACTGCTAATAGTGCTAATATCACAATTCTTAAAAACCCTTCGAAAAATCCAACTAATTCGATTATTACTGATACTATCCCGGTTATCCCTTTAACTAATTCGACTTCTGGATCCACTTTTGCCTCTATAATAATAGCAGGTGATAATAGTACCCCTGGAAACTGGACTACTGTCAATAAAGCCCCGAAAAAGACTAAAATCCAAAATCGATTAATTCTAATTAGAGAGTTAGAAACCTCTTTCTCGGTTTTAGTTCTTCGAAATACTATTAATCAAGTTTTTTTGGAAAAAAGTATTAAGGGACTAGTAATTTCGTCTATTACTATTACTAGTAATAAGAAGAATCTAGTAATTACTAGTACTAGTCCTTTTATTTCTGATTTTCTAATTGAGAAAAGAGCTATTTAGGAATATTTAATTATTTTTAAATTAATGGTTAAAGATGAACCTTGGTATAAAGTAGTTCTTTACAGAATTCCCACTTTGGATTTCAATATATCTAATAGAATGGAGTTAATATTGGACGAATTAAAAACTTTTAATTCAAATCTGAATTTAAAACCTATTAATACTCCTTATTGGTTATCCTTAGCCGAAAATCGAGCTATTAAACAAGCAGGCTCGGTAATAATCTCATTCGCTACTAAAGTAGAAGTTGAGAGATATATTAGGAATCGGATTTGGATAGCTAGAATTAGTATTAGAACTGAAAAACTCTTAACTACTTCTAAATCCATCTAGTGTACTAATTATTAAGGATTTGGGTATTTGGCTAAATTTTGTCGAAAAGGGGCTAAATATAGCCTTTATAATGAACCTCATACTATATAATAGTACTATTATTCGATTTACAAGCTAAATAGTCGAAAATGCCTCTATTTAGCATCAAAATATACTAATTGCAAAAATAATTATATTTCCACTTCCAAAGAGTATGAAATTTACAAGGCTATCAAGGGAACTAGCTTATGATTAATACAAATACCCGAATCCTCCAAGTAAATTTAAATCAAAACTTAACTATAACTGAATCAGCGTTACAACTAGCTACCGAGCTAAAAATCGATTTAATTTTAGTTCAAGAGCCTTGGATTATAAACAAGAACTTAGATTACTCGAATAGTCGATCGATTTCCTATACTAGCTTCAATCAAATCCTTCTAGTTACTTTAGGATTTAGATCTCGAATACTTGCTTATATTTCGAAAACCTATATACCTAGTGTTACACTAGCTTCTTCGAATATCGACCTTGACCTACTAGTCCTATTAGTAGCCGAAGAAAGCAATACGCTCTAACTAGTTAATATTTACAATAAGATTAGTTAAATCGAAGGGATTATAACTAAAACGGTGGAAAGGAGCCTACTATCTAGTACTATTTCGGCTAATTCACTTATTTTGGGTGATTTCAACCTCCACCACCCCTGGTGGAACCTAAATAGCCGAACTAGTCAAGCTAGTACAACCTTAGTTCGATGGATTAAGGAGTAAAACTTGGAACTAATTAATAAACCCGGGACTATTATATTTTTTAGAGGGGCTAGTAAGTCAGTTTTAGATCTTACACTAACTATATAAGGTTTAGCCGGGTGTATTGATAACTGGCAAGTACTAGCTAACTTGGGATCTGATTATTTACCTATTTTATTTACTATAAAAGAGAAGAAGGAGCTAGTATCTCCAAATAGACAAAAATTGGCTAGTGCTTATTTTAATACGAAGCTAGCCGACTAGGACCTATTTTCGGACTATTTAGTCAAAAACTCGAATAATTTAGCTATTTTAGCTAATTCTCCCCCGGATTTCACCCGACAAGGCCTAAAATTAGACGAAGTGGTACAAGATTATCTAGAATCGATTAGTTCCGAACTATCATCACTAGTTCAACTAGCAGCTAGCAAAGCTATTCCTAAGACTAAACCAAGTCTAAAAGCTAAATCCTAGTAGACTTCTAAGCTAAAAAGTCTAAGAAAATCGATGATACTAGCTCAGAGAAGATTAAAAATCCAAAATAGTCAAAATAATCAAGGTTTTTATCAAGAATAATACCGATTAGCTCGAAATCAATACTTTTTAAAGATAAAACTAGCTAAAAAGGATCACTGGAACGCTTTCCTGGAAAATAATGATTCTAAATCGATTTTCAAGGCTTTTAGCTATACTAAATCCTACGCCAGCTAATCCTTACCAGCGATTTTAAATAAAACTATTTTTGAAGAGAAAGGAACTATTTTGAGAGCTACTCTCTTTCCCCAACCACCAAACTCGGCTAGTTCTAACTGGGAAGGGTATAAAGTAGTTGATTGGAAGTGGCCTAAGCTAGCTAGTGCCGAATTAGCACTAGCTTGTTCAGCTAAAATCAAAGGGAAAATACTAAAACCTAATGGAATTACTCAAGAAATTATTAATAAAGCTTATTTAGCTATTCCTAAGTTATTTTATAAGATATTCGCTTATTTAATCGATCTTGGTTTCCATCCTCGGTATTGGAAGCAAGTAACTAGAACTATTCTTAAAAAATCAGCTAAACCTGATTATTCAATTCCAAAAGTATATAGAGTGATCTCACTTTTAAACTACTTAGGCAAAATTAGTGAAAGGATACTAGCTAAAAGATTAGGCTATTTAGCCGAGACTACTAGCTTGCTACACCACTCTTAAATTAGAGGAAGATTTAAAAAATCAGTTATTGATACCGGACTACTACTAGCGAATAAGGTTCAAGAAAATTATTTAAAAGGTTATAAAACATCAGTCTTATTTCTGGATATTAAAGGAGCCTTCGATTATATTTCTAAAAATCAGCTTTTAGCTATTTTAAAAAGATTAAAACTACTAATTAGTTTAATTACTTAGACTAGTTACTTTCTAGAGCACCGGTTACTTTGCTTAAGTTTTGATGACCAAATCGAACAATTTCAGCCTATTTCAACTAGAATCCCCTAGGATAGTCTAATCTCACCGATTCTCTTTTTAATTTATATTAAAGAGCTATTTCCATCGATTTCCACCTCAATCTGGTTATATATAGACGATATCGCGCTAGCTACTAGCTCGACTAGTTTAAAAAATAATTGCAAAATCCTAGAAAGAGAAGCTAGCAAGCTATATACTCTGGGAGAAACAAGTAATATCGAATTCGATTTAGCAAAAACAGAGTTTATTTACTTTTTCGGAGGTAAACAAGCTACTACTGAGACTAATTCGGTTAATTTACCGAATAATCAGTCAATATAACCTTCAAAAGAAATAAGATAGCTAGGAATCTGGTTCGATAATATTCTACGATTTAATAAATATATTTCGATAAGGATTAATCAAGCTAAATCAATCTTTTTAAAAGCTAATCGACTAGCTAATACCGAAAATGAACTTTCACCTTCTACTATATACTAGCTATATATCGCTTATATTACTAGCGTCGCTAATTACAGGTCTTCTATTTGGTGAAAGGAGCAAAATAAGTTTAAAATCCAATTTCAATATTTGCAAAATCTAGTTCTTAGGAAAATACTAGAAGTATTTAGGATTAGTCCAATAGTCCCTATAGAAGTAGAAGCAGTACTAGTACCTCCACAAGTTCGGCTAAACACTACTAGTCGCCAATATATACCGAGAGCTCTTAAATTAGTTAAAAATTATCCAATTTTCAAGGAAATCTAGGCTAAATCGAAGGCTAATAGTCATTTCCAAGACTATTTAGCCCCCACCCAAAAAGAATTGGCCAAAATGACTTAAATTAAGCGAATTAGGCACTCAATACACCCGCTAGTCCACTTTCAGTACTTGGAATCAATTAGTTCTTTTAAATTTCCACCTTAGGTTACTACTCTATATTTGGTTGAGATTAGTAAGCTATTTAAAGAGCTAGAGGCTGAAAATCATAAAAACTCGGCTATTTTGCTAGCTCCGAACCAGTACTCAATTTATACTGATAGATCGGAATTAGAAAACCAAAAAGGGATCGGAATCGATCTAGCTCTTTTTAACTCCAACCAGGAACTAATCCAGGGATCTAGCTGGAATATTGGGACTAGTCAGCTAGTTTATAATGGCGAACTAGCCGGAATAGTCGAAGGAATCAAACTAGTAAGCGAAATAGCTTAAAAAGATCAAGAATTCATTATTTTCTCGGATAACCAAACTGCTTTATAAAGGTTAAAATCACTTAGTGATAATCCCGGACAAAATCAAGTAGTACTAGCTTGCGAAGCTAGTTAAGGAATAGTTAAAAAAGGGGCTAAAATCAAATTAGCTTGGGTTCCAAGTTATTTTGAAGTATTAGACAACGAAAAAGCAGACTTACTAGCCAAATCGGGAACTGAAATATATCCTCGGACCAATACAACTAGTCTCAATTACCTAGAAGCTCAAATTAAGCGAATTAAGAATCAAGAATGGTCGGAATTATTTTTAAAAGCTCCGGAAGCTAATTCGCTTAGCTCGGCTAGCTATTTAAAATTTTTTAAACCTTCTTCCCAAAATCGAATCCAAATCCCAAGTTCAACTAAGAGAGCTACTGCTAGCGCCTTCTACCAGTTGAAAATCAGATATAGTTATTTAAAATCATATTTATATTTATTAGAGCATACTAGCACTAATAAATTTATTTGTGGAGCTAAAGAGACTTCTGAACACTTACTTTTAAATTGTTCTGATTTTAGTCTAGCCCGGAACAAGCTAAAAGACAAACTAGCTACAAAATACTTATCATTTCCACTTCTTCTTAATATTACCCCCGGAATCGAAGCTAGTATCGCTTATTTAAGCAAGACAAAAATTTGCACCCGAAAATATCATCTAGCCCGAGAGCTAGTTGACGATTAGAATGGATATTTATTTTAGAATGATTTTATTTTCATTTTTATCAAATTGTTACTTTTATTAGTTTTCTCATTTTCATTTACTAGAACTAGTTCCTCACCATCTCTTGATACTATTTGGTTTAAAAATATATTTAAATACTAGTTATATTTAGCTACTAGTAGCCTTCAGCCGCTAGCCGACCTACTATAATCTTAGACTTAAAAAGGTTGTTAAAATAATAAATCAATTAATCAATATTAGATATAGTTCTAAATCAACTAGATAAAAATAAGAAGTTATAATTAGTAATATACTATTTAAGAAAATTATAATTAATTAAACTGAATTATAAAATTTATAATAAAGAACTATTTATTATTATTAATATTTTTAGAAAATAGAGAGTTTACTTTAAAGAATTTAATATACTTTATAATAACTAAAATTCTAAATAGATAATAGATATAATAAATAGAAATACTAATTATATATTATTTCAAAATATTATATATTAAAGGAAATAAAAATATTAGAATTAATATATTTAATAGGAAACCAGAATATCTTAAGAATAAAATATATAAATTATATATTATATTTAGATAGGAAAGAGATTTATTAATATTTAACTTAACTTAGTTAATTATAATAATATTACTTTATAATAACTATTTAGAAAAACAAATATAAAAATATTATAGAAATGATTTTATTATAAAATAAATATTAGAATAATTAAATAAAGGATTTATAATTAAAAATAAAGTTATATACTTTTATAAAAAGATATATATCTTTTTGATCTTAGTAAAATAATTTATTTAAGAATAATATAAATTCCTAATTTATAGATATTAAGGAATTATGAAAATATTTATAAAAATCAAAATAAATTTATATTTTCTATAAATAAAAAAGATAATTAAGGAAATAATTAGAAACTATAATATTTATATATAGAATAAGATTTTATAATATACTTTATATAACTAGTTTAAAACTCTAAATATATTTATTTAATTATAGAAATTTATTATATAGAATTTTATAATTCTATTATTATCTTCAAAGGATCTAATAATAAAAATAATATATAATTTTATTTTAGTTATAATAAATTAATTAACTAAATTTAGATATATAATTCTATATAAAGAAAATAATATAATTAAGGATTTAGTTTATATATTTCTAAAAATAATAACTAATATATATAGAATATTTATCAAAATTATCTCAGATTAAAATAAATTTTTTACTTCAAAATTCTAATAGATATTTATAATCTTACTAGAAATTAAAAGGAAATTCTTAATAATATTCTATTTATAAATAGATAGTTAAATAGAATAATTAAACTAAACTATAGAATAATATTTATAATATTATATTAATTATAAATAAGATAATTAAATAGAATTATTACTATTAATATAATTTATATATAATATTACTAAGATAATTATAATAAATATAATATTAGTATATACTAATTTTGGATTCGAACTAAAAATATATAATATATAATTACTAAATATAATAAAGTTAGATATAGAAATAATGAAAATAAAAGATCTCAGGAATCTATATAAATAATTATTATTTAATATTAGGTTTATTATATAGCGAATAATATATTATTATAATATAAAGTATAATATAGAATTAATATTTAAAAAGAAAAATAAGATTTATCTTCTTAGATAAAATATTAATATAAAAAAACTAAATAATAAATTGGATTATAAAAAATTAGAACTTTTTAAAATTAATAAAGTAATTAGATTAATTAATTACTATCTAGAATTATTATAAATAATAAATATATATCTAATATTCTATATTTTATTTCTAGAATTAATATTATTAGAAATACTAAATATATTTTATACTGAAATTGAATTAGTTAATCTAAATACTAAATATAAAGTTGAAAAGATATTAGATTAAAAATATATTAAAAGATAACTTTATTATTTAATTAAATAGAAAAGATATCTATACTTAGAAAATATATAAAAACTAATTAAAAATCTGAATTATCTATAAGATTTAGAGAAATTCTATCTAAAGAACTTTTAGTTTCTAATTAAATAATTAAAGGGAATTTAAAGATTAAAGAATTAATTTTAAAAGAATTAAATAATTAAAAAATCTATATAATTTATTTAATCTATTCTTTCTTTAATTTTTCTCTTTTTTGAATATTTTTAATTTCTTAATTATTCTTAAATTATATTAGAATATCTTTTTAATATTTTTATATATTTTGTAAAACTATATTTAAATCTTCTTTATTAAATATAAAGATAGAGAATTTTGATTATAATTTTTTTCTTTTCTTAATAAGATTTTTTGATTGATTAATTGATTTATCATTTTAACGATCTTTTTAAATCTAAGATTATAATAGGTTGGCTAGCGGTTGAATACTGTTAGTAGCTAAATATAAATAGTGTTTAAATATATTTTAAGTTAAATAGTATCAAGAGATGGTGAGCAACTAGTCCTAATAAATGAAAATAACTAAAATAATGAAAATATCAATTTGATAAAAATGAAAATAAAATCATTCCAATTTAAATATCCATACTAATCATCAACTAGCTCTCGAGCTAGATGATATTTTCGGGTACAAATTCTTATCTCGCTTAAATAAGCGATGCTAGCTTCGATTCCGGGGGTAGTATCAAAAAGAATTAGAAATAATAAATAATTTATAACTAATTTGTCTTTTAGTTTGCTCCGAGCTAGATTAAAATGAGAATAATTTAAAAGTAGATATTCGGGGATCTCTTTAGCTCCACAAATACATTTATTAGTACTAGTATATTCTAATAAATATAAATATGATTTTAGATAACTATATCTGATTTTCAATTGGAAGAAGGTGCTAGTGGTAGCTCTTTTAGTCGAATTTGGAATTTGGATATAATTTCGAGAAGTGGGTTTAAAATTTTTTAAATAACTAGTCGAGCTAAGCGAGCTAGCTTCCGATATAGTTTCCAAAGTTTTTAAAAGAGATTCTAATTACTTCTGATTTTTAATTCGTTTAATTTGAGCTCCCAAGTAATTGAAACTAGTTATTTGGGTTACTAAGTCCATTTTAGTTCCCGATTTAGCTAGTAGATCCGCTTTTTCGTTGTTTAGTACCTCGAAATAACCTAGAACTTAAATTAATTTGATTTTAGCTCCTTTTTCGACTATTTCTCGGCTAGCTTCGTAGGTTAGTACTACTTGATTTTGTCTAGATTTATTACTAAGTAATTTTAATCTTTATAAAGTAATTTGATTATCTGAGAAAATAATAAATTCTTGATCTTTTTGAATTATTTCGTTTACTAGTTTGATTCCTTCGACTATTCCGGCTAGTTCGCTATTATAAATTAGTTGACTAATTCCAATATTCTAACTAGATCTCTGAATTAGCTCCTGATTAGAGTTAAAAAGAGTTAGATTGATTCCAATCCCTTTTTAATCTACTAATTCTAATCTATTAGTATAGACTAAGTATTGGTTCGGAGCTAGTAAAATAGTCAAGTTTTTATAATTTTCAATCTTTAGTTCTTTAGATAACTTATTAATTTCGACCGAATAAGGAGTAGTAACCCAGAGTGGAAATTTGAATAAATTAATCGATTTCAAATATTGAAACTGAACTAATAGATATATTAAGTATCTAATTCGCTTTATTTAGATTATTTTGATTAGTTCTTTTTGGATAGATATTAAATAGTTTTGAAAATGATAATTAACTTTCGATTTAGTTCAGATTTCTTTGAAAATTAGATGATTTTCAACTATTTTGAAAGCTCGAAGTATATATTGATATCTAGCAGCATTTAAGTAAGTTTGAAGAAGTGCTAAAGCAACTTCTATCTCTATAAAGACTATTGAG
Organism: Rutstroemia sp. NJR-2017a BBW; assembly: GCA_002946425.1. Lineage (NCBI taxonomy): Eukaryota > Fungi > Ascomycota > Leotiomycetes > Helotiales > Rutstroemiaceae > Rutstroemia > Rutstroemia sp. NJR-2017a BBW. The sequence continues at coordinate 458,271 of NJPT01000031.1, forward strand.
CTAGTTCTAAATACCCCGAGGATCCTCCGAAGTGCCAAATTTTGTAAATATTGGAATTAACTTTTAAATTTTATTTATTCTTTTCACTATATAAAGAACTTATAATCTGAGATACTAATAATATACACGAGATATAGCTAATATATAGTATAAAGTGAAAGTTCATTTTCTATATTAGCTAGCTAATTAGTTTTTAAAAAAACTGATTTAACTTAACTAATTCTAGTTAAAATATATTTATTAAAATATAAAGTATTATCAAATCAGATCTTTAACCACTTCATTATTTTTAAAGGTTATATTAACTGATTATTCGGTAATTTAACTGAATTAGTTTTAGTAGTAACTTATTTACTCTCGAAAAAATAAATTAATTCGGTTTTAGTTAAATCAAACTTGATACTACTTATTTCTTCTAAAGTATATAACTTATTAGCTTCTCTTTCCAAAATTTTATAGTTCTTTTTGAAGCTAGTAGAGCTAGTTGCTAGTATGATATCATCTATATATAACCAGATTAAAATAGAAATTAATAGAAATAACTTTTTTATATAAATTAAAAAGAGAATTAGTAAGATTAAACTACTTTGGAGAATATTAGTTAAAATAAATTGAAAATCCTCTAATTATTTATTAAAACTTAAATAAAGTAGCTAGTATTCTAGAAAGTAGCTAGTCCAAATAATAAGATTAATTGGAAGTTTTAATCTTTTTAAAATAACTAAAAACTATTTTTTTGAGATATAGTCGAAGGTTCTCTTAATATCCAAAAATAAAACCGATATTTTATAACCTTTTAAATAATTTTCTTGAACTTTATTTACTAATAATAACCTAGTATTAATAACTGATTTTTTAAGTTTTCTATTAATTTGAGAGTTATATAACAAGTTAGTAGTCTCGGCTAAATAATTTAGTCTTTTTACTAGTATTCTTTCATTTATTTTATCTAAATAGTTCAAAAGTGAAATCACTTTATAAGTTTTTAAAATTGAATAGTTAGATTTAACTAGTTTTTTAAAAATAGTTCTAGTTATTTATTTCTAATATCAAAGATAATATCTAGAGTTGATTAGATAAACAAAAACTTTATAAAATATTTTAGGAATAACTAAATAAACTTTATTAAAAATTTCTTAAATAATTCTATTAAATTCTAGAGTTTTCTCCTTGATTTTAACTAAATAAGTTAATACTAATTCGGTGCTAGCTAGTTTAGACTAGTTTCAGTCCGCTGCTTTATATCTTTCCCAATTAGGACTAGTCGAACTAGAAGGTTGGGGAAAGAAAGTAATTCTCAAAATAATTTCTTTCTCTTTAAAAGTAGTTTTATTTAAAATTGTTGGAAGAAATTAATTCGAAGAGGATTTGGTATAATTAAAAGTTTTAAATATTGATTTAGAATTATTATTTTCAAGAAAAGCATTCCAGTAATCCTTTTTAGCTAGTTTAATTTTTAGAAAATATTAATTTCGAGTTAATCGATGTTATTCTTGATAAAAGCTTTGATTAACTTAATTATTTTGGATTTTTAATTTTCTCTAAGCTAGTAGTATCGATTTCCTTAGCTCTTTTAGTTCTAGAGTTTATCAAAGTTTAGCTTTTAGATTGGGTTTAGTTTTGAGAATAACTTTGCTAGTTACTAGCTGAACTAATAAAGATAGTTCCGAACTAATCGATTTTAGATAATTTTATATAACCTTATCTAATTTCAAGTTCAACTAAGTGAAGTTAGAAAAGGAACTAGCTAGAATAATTAATTATTTTATAATTTTAACTAAATAATCTGAAAATAGTTCTCAGTTTATTAGTTTAGTATTAAAGTGAATATTAGTTATTTTTAATCTATTTAGAAGTATTAGCTCTCTTTTTCCTTTTAAAGTAAATAAAATTAATAAATAATCAGATCCCAAATTAGTTAGTACTTACTAGTTATCAATATATCTGGTTAATATTTATATAACTAGTATAAAATCTAAAACTAACTTGCTAGCCTCTCTAAAGAATATAATAATCCCAGATTTATTAATTAGTTCCAAGTTTTATTCTTCAATTTATCGAACTAGTTTGGTATTAATTTGATTATTTCGATTATTCGGATTTTATTAAGAATAATAAAGATTGAAATTACCCAAAATAAATAAATTAGCCGAAATAATATTAATTAGTAGACTTCTTTCTACTATTTTAATCGAATTCCTCTCGATTTAACTAGTTTCATTATAAATATTAACTAGTTCGAATATATTACTTCCTTCGATTATTAATAAAACTAGTAAGTTAAGATTGATATTCGAAAGAGCTAATATAATACTAGATATATAAATCTTCGAGATATAAATAAGTATTCAAAATTTAAATTTTATAATAATTAGAAGGATTTAATTAAAACTAATATAAGAGATCGATTAATTATTTAAATAATCTGGACTTTTATTTATAATTCAAAACTTTTGGATTAAAATTAAATCGATTTTTAACTTAATAGTTAGTTATAATACTGATTTAGTTATAATTAAACTTCGATTAAAATTTATTTGAATAATCTGGATATTAATACTAATTATAAATTAATATTTTTAATAGCTTTATAAATTTCATACTTTTTAAAGATGGAAATATAATTATTTTTGCAATTAGTATATTTTGAAACTAAATAAAGATATTTCTAATTATTTTGTTTATAGATTGAATAGTAGTATTATTATATAATATGAAGTTCGTTATAAAAACCATATTTAGTTTCTTTTCAGCAAAATTTTACTAAATATTCAAATCCTTGATATTTAATATACTAAGTAAATCTAGAAATAATTAAAAGTTTTTCAATTCTAATACTAATTCCAATTATCTAAATTTGGTTTTTAATATATCTTTCAGTTTCTACTTTAGTAATAAATAAGATTATTATTAATCCACTTTATTTAATAACTCGATTTTCTACCGAGGATAACTAATAAGGGATATTAATAAACTTTAAATTTAGATTAGAATTAAAAATCTTTAGTTTATTCAAAATTAGCTTTATTTTATAAAATATATTGAAGTCTAAAGTGGGAATTCTATAAAAGATTATTTTATACCAAGATTCATCTTTAATTATTAATTTAAAAGTAATTAAATATTCTTAAATAGTTTTTTTTTCGATTAGGAAATTAAAAATAAAAGAGTTAGTATTAATAATTACTAGATTTTTCTTATTATTAGTATTAGTAATAAAAGAGATTACTAATTTCTTTATATTTTTATTCAAGAAGGCTTTATTAATAATATTTCGAAGTGCTAGCACCGAAAAGAAGGTTTCAGACTTTCGAATCAAAATTAATCGATTTTGAACTTTAGTTTTTTTCGGTGCTTTTTTGATTATAGTTTAGTTTCCAGAGATACTATTAGTATTTATTAGTATTATAGAGATAAAAGTAAGTTCAGAAGGTGAATTAGCCGCCGAATTAGCCGGAGTAGTACTAGTAATAATCGAGTTAGTTATATTAATCTAATTAGAAGGATTTTTAAGAATCGAGATATTAATATTATTAGTAGTACTAATTATTTTGATCTTAGCTTCGATTTTTCGGATAGTATATTCCAGATTATTGATTTAAAAGATTAGTTAATTAGTAACTTTTTATAATTTTCTTAATTCAATATATTCTCTAAATATCTCAATTAAATCGAGGATGTAAAACTACTTTTTATATAATTTTATAACCGAATATACTTCCACTAGCAAATCGTATATCTAGAGAATTTTGGCGCTAGCTAGATCCAGAGTAGTTGGTTTAATAATAGAGAAATAAATAGTTTTATTTGGTTTGAAAAAAGTGAAGAGATTAGTTTATTTAGAAAGGTGGTAAATATTTCTACTAGATCTAGTAATAGTACTTATAATAATATTAAATAAGTTCGAACTGAAAATCTTATTTAGACTAGATATATTCAAATTTAAGTTGAAAATCGAAATAGTTAATAATTTAAGATTATTATCTATATCTATCTTAGTATTAATAAAAGAAAAAGATCGAATAATATATCTATTAGTAAATTTAGAAATATATTAATAGATTGGAGTTAAAGAAAGTTCGATTTGAATAGGATTTTGAAAGATTTGAATTCCCAAATTAGCTATTTTGACTATAATAACAATATCTCGATAACTAGTAGATATATTGCTAAATAAGTTAATAAATTCGATCTATAGAAGTATATATAGTTAGATTTTATATTGATATTAATGTTTTTGGATTCGGAATTATTTTTTCAAGTGTTTTTTCTTCTTTTGTTAAAAAGTAGTAAATATATATTCTTTCTATTATATTAAATATTACTTCTTTCTATTCTTTTCTCGATAATCTTATATTAACTTTACTTTCTATTCTAATTAGTTTTCTATCTAAATTAATAATAATTCTATTACTTTATTTTTATAATCTATTTATAATTCTAATAAAGAAATATAAAAAATATTATAGATTCGGAAATAAAGTAGTAATTATATATAATATACTTAATTATAATTACTAATATATTTAGGAATTATAAATAGATCTAGATATTTATTTGATAATTTTATATTCGGTTTTAACTATTTAATATTATAGAATATAATTATAATATAATCACTAATTTGAATTTATTATAATAAATACTTTATATTATAAAACTTCTTCTAATATTTTTATATAATATAAAGATAAGTTATTAGTAAAATATATTTTCTAATTAATATCTTAATTTTGTCTTTAATAAAGAATATCTCTTTATTAAGAATATTATCTTCGATAATCTGAATATATAATATATAGTTATAAAGAGCGATAAATAAGAATATATTAATAGTAAAATATTATAAGTTATTATATATAAACTTTATAAATATTAACTTTAATATCTAATCACTTTAATTATATATATAATAATAATAAAGATAATATTTCAAAATTTGATTTTGATATTTTATCTATCTATTAGTTTATAACCAGAAAGTTATATTTAATCTATAATAAATAGTAAATAGAAAGTAGAATATAGATTAGAAAGAGAAAATAAATTATATTTTATAATTAATAATAATATCTACTAATATTTCAAAATCTTTAAAAATCTTTTATATAAAAATCTTTATAAATATAAAAATGTTAATTGTTTTAATTATAGAAATATATTATATAAGTTTTATAAATCTATCAATAATTATCAGAATAAAGTTATAAATATAATTATCATATTTATTTAGTAGAAAATTTATAATAAAGTTTATTATAATCTTCTATTATAATCTAGTTAAAGAAGGAAAGGAACTTAATTTTCTATATAATAAATATCTTTTAACTTTCGTTCTTTAATAAACTATATAAATATTTATATAATATTTGATATCCGGTTTTATACCGAACCAAAAATACTTCCGCGATAATAATTTAACGATTCTTGAAAAGTTATAATATCTTATTATTAAATTATTATAATAGTAATATAATAACTTTACTTTAAAATCTATATTTAATAATATATAATAAATAACTTCTCTTTTCAGAAATTTACTATTTCTTATTATAATAATTATCCACTTTTAGAATTTAGTATTCTTATTATATTTTAATATTAATTTAAATTTCTTTTTCTTAATAAAGTTATTACTTTATTAAAATATTAGAAGAATATCTAGAATTGGTTCTATTATAGATTTATATATTATTTCGGTTATTATTATTTATAATAACTATAGAATATATTATTTATAATTAGTAACTTTATTAATAAAGTTAAAGATAATTTCCTTTTTATATATATAATCTAGTTCTATTATTATAAATCCGGTTTTAGAAACTTAATAATATAGATATAGAATATTAATTAGTATTATCTTAATGATTTTCATAAAAATCTATTTATATTAATATAACTCTAATCTTAATCCAGATTATAAATAAAGAAATAGATTATTACTATTTATATTAGATCTATATATATAACTTTCTATATATAAACACTTTATTATATATAGCTAATTATATAATATTATAGTTTTATTATATTATATACTTTATAAATAATAAGTTTTACTTTCTTTCTTTATATTATTTTTAATAACTTTAATATTTATATTTTATTTTAATAATTTATTATTATTTCCTAAAGGATTAATCTATAACGGATAAAATAAATCTAATTTCCTAATATTATCTTCTAAAGAGAAAATATTTACTTTCTATTTAGATAAAGTATTTTTATTTATAAAATAGATCTTAATATTATAATCTATTATTATTACTATATTCAAACTTTATAACTTTATTTATAAAGTAGGAAAGAAGATATCTTTATTATTAATAATCTCTTATTAGTAATTTAATTTTTATAAAGAGTTATCTATAGAATTAATTTTATCTAGATAATATTTAATTATAAAATCAAACTTAATTAAATTTTTAATTTATTTTACTTGATAATTATTCAACTTCTTTTTAGTTATAAAGTATTTTAAATTATTATAATCTATCTTAATTATAATAATCTTTTATATATATTATAAATAGTAATATTAATATTTGAAATTTGTAACTATAGTTATTAATTCGAGATTATCGGTTTTATATCTAAATTCAGGATTTTATAGTTTATATAAATAGAAGGTAATAAAGTATTATTTACTAGATAATTTTTCGTTATAAAGTTGAGATAAGATATTAATAATTATAAATCTAGATATATTAATCTCTAAATAGATTCTTTTTGAAAAATCAAAATACTTAAATATAAAAATAGAAGTAAATATATCTTTCAATTATTTAAATAATATTTATATTTTATCTATTATCCGGAATATATTTATTATATCTTTTAATAAATTGAAAAGTAAATAGATAATCTTTAAATAACTTTTGATAAATTATTTATAGAAATTAATAAAACTAAAGAAAATCTATATTTTTTAATAGGTTTTCGATAATAGCTATTTTCGGATTATAATAATATATTTTTCTTTTATTTTTATATTCTCTATATTGATAATAAATCTTAGAAAGTTAACTTTTATAAATCTAAATTTATACTTTTTAAAGTTAATATAAAGTTTGAACTTTCTAAACTTCTATAATATCTTTATTATAATATTATAATATTTATTTTTATTCTCCGAATAAATAAAAATATTATTAAGATAAATAATATAGATAATATTAACTAATCTTATTAAAGTTTTATTAATATAGATTTAAAATATAACTAGAATATTGAATAAATTGAAGAGAATAATATAATATTTATAATATTTATAACAAATCTAGAAAGCTATTTTCTATTTATTATCCTTTCTAACTCTAATTTTATAATAAATATCTTTTAAATCTAACTTTGTAAATACTTTAACCTAATTTAATCTATTTAATATCTTATTTATAAATAATAATAATATCTAATTTTTAATAATGATCTTATTAAATTTATAATAATTAATATAAAGATATAAGTTCTTATTCTTTTTCTCAATAAATATAATAAGTATATTTATAATATTAATTAAATAATATATCTAGTCTTTCTCTTTATATATTTTAAGATACTTTTATAGAATTTGGAATTCAAAGTTTGATAATAAATATAAAGATTTAAAAAGTAATATTATATTTAGTTTGAGGTTAATTTAGTATTCTATTATATAAAAGTTAGAAAGGATATTAATTTTCTTTTTATCGAAAATATCTTTATATTTCTAATATTTTTATAATAATTATATATCTTCTATTTTAATTATTCTTAATATTTTTCTTTCTTTATCTTATATACTTTTCCGTTATTATAATATTAATATATAAATATCAAGTTATTTCTATTTTATATAATAAATAAATCTTTTTATATCTATTATTTCAACCTCGAATAATATAATATTATAATATTATATATATAATAATTAATTGATATTAAAGTTTATAATTTTAAACTATAGGATATCTAGAATTAAAGTTATTTTTGGGATTTCAAAATTATATATAATAAAACGATAATTAGATTTAATCTATTTATTAATCGAATTGTTATAAAATAACTTGAGATTATAAATATTATAAATATAAATTATCTCTCTATTTATAATATATAAACTTATTAGAAGATAATTAGAGAGATTTAGTTATTTATAATTAATTATAAAACTTTATATTATATAATTTTTTTCTACTTTATTATTTATTAATATCTTTTCTATTCTTTATTTATTTTATTCTTATATTTATATTAAGATAACTATCTTCTTTCTCTTTTCCTTTATTTCTCTGAAAATATTTAGTTATTTAGAGATAATATTAATTAGATAGTTTTATTTCTTGATAATTATAAAGTTATTATATTTTATAGTAGATATATATTTATATAGTACTTAAACTTATTATATTTATAACAAATTATTATTATAAATCTATTATAATATTAATAGTAATTTCTATTAATATAATCTAGTTTATTATAATTATAATATCTCCGATTAAATTATATTTTACTTCTTTCTTTTTTACTTCCAATTAATATCTAGTTAATTATTATTATTAATATTCTCTCTATTTTATTAAAATAGTTATTATATATCTTTCAAATAGATAATTCTTTAATCTTATTTTAATAATAATTATTATCTTCATTTTAGAAGATATTATTTATTTTTTCTAATCTTTTTATTAAATTGATAAGATTTTATTAGTTCTTAGAAATCTTATTATATTATATAATTCTCTTTTATAAATCGAGATTAAGTTTTATAAAAAGTTTTTTCTTTTTCTTCTTTATATTAATTATATCTAGTTTATATTCTATATTATCTAAAAGAATAATAAAGTTAATAACTATTTATTTTGATTTTTATTTAATCTTTTTATATTCGATAGATATATTAAATATTTAGTTATCTCTATTTATAATAAAATCTATTATATATATAATAAACTCTTTCTATATTATCCTTATTTTTTCTATTTCTTTCTTTTATATATATTATACTTTCTTTAAATCTTTATTAAAGTATTGAATATAATAATCAATCTTCTCTTTATTAATTCTCTATATTAAATTATAATTCACTTTCTATTTATTTTCGGTTTAATTAAAAAATATTCGAATATCTTAATAAATCTTCTTATTATATTAAGATAAATCTTTTGTTTTAGATATTTATTAGTAGATTATAAGAAAAGTAAAGTTATAATAAGATTATATAAATAACTTTCCTTTCCCTTTTAATATTATATTTATTTATTATTTCTATTATTTCTATTCTATAATTATTTCTTACTTTTTTTTTTTCTAAATTTATAATCTCTTCTTTTAAATATCTTTTCTCTAATAATTTTATTAATAAAGTATCTCTCTTCGATTTCTATTTTAATTATTATATTTTCTTCTTTTTTATCTTTAAAAAAGTAATTCTTAATATTATAATCTTATTTTCTATTATATCTTCTTATTAGATTAATAATTGGATAATATCTTATCTTAATAGAAAGTTTTCTATTTTGATCTTTTTATATTCTATTATAGATATATTAATACTAATCTAATTATAATTATTCTCTATTTCTCTTATAATAGAGATTAATTAAATCTTTGGAACTTTAAATTCTCTAAATTTATTTTATTCCTTTATTAATTCGGTTCTAGTTCTTCTAGTTACTAGTAGTATAATAATTCTTTGATTAATAAATAATATTATTATAATAAATTACTATTTAGTTAGGGTTTTGGAAGTAATTAGTATATTAAAATTATATTAATAAGGAATTATAATAATTATTTAGATATTAAAAGGTTATTAGAAAATAAATATAGAATATTAATTAAAGATAAACTAATTACTATTAATTCTTTCTTTTCTATCTTTTTTTTTATCTTTTTACTTCTAAAGTTTAACTCTACTTTTTAGTTATATAATCTCTTTTCAATCTTTTCGATAATAAACTTTATTTTAATTCTTAAGTTTCTTTCTTCTCTTTTTAACTTTTTGATATCTAAATAGATAAAAATAGATTTGATCTTATTAGAAAGATATTAATTAATTTTGAGAATATTATAATTAAAAAGTTATAATTTATATATCAATTAGATTATAAAGATTATATAATATAATAAATATAAATATAAAATAAAGTTTATATAGAGTTTTATAAAGTTAATATCTAGTTAAAAGCTAAAGATAATATATTTATTGAAATCAAATATTTTAATTTAAAATCCTTTATTAAAGAATATATTAATATAATATTAGAAATATATTAAAATCTTCAAAGAAAGACTTTATAAAGATATTTTATCAAAATATTAGTTTTGGAATTATAAAATAAAATTAAAAGAAAAGAAAAAATTACTATTTCTATTAATAATATTATTATTAGAAGAGAAACTTAAATTACTTTATAAATATCTCGATGAAAATTTAATGAAAAGATTTATTAGAGAATCTACTTTATTTATAAAAATATCTATCTTCTTTATATCAAAGAAAAAGAATAAAAAAGATAAATTAATTATTAATTATTATAAACTTAATATTATTATTATTAAAGATTGATATTTATTATTACTAATTAATAAGTTACAAAATTGAATTGGGAAGATTAAATATTTTATTAAATTAGATTAATATATAGAATTCAATTTAATCCAAATTAAAAAAGGAGATAAATAGAAAATAGTATTTTGTATATAATATAAATATTATAAATATCAAATTATATTCTTTAAATTTATCAATATACTAATAATATATATATAATTAATTAATAACTTATTAAGAAAATATTTCAATAACTATTATATAATATATCTAAATAATATCTTGATCTTTATCAATATTTTCGAAGAATATATCAAAATTATATAAAAGATATTATAAGTTTTAATAAATATAAATATTTTATTCAAATCTTCAAAATATAAATTCTATATTACTAAAACCGAATTTTTAAAATATATTATTAGGATTTATAAACTCGAAATAAATTTAGAAAAAGTAAAGGAAGTTTTAAAATAAATATAATTTATTATAATTAAAGAAATATAATTATTTTTAGAATTTACAAACTTCTATAGATAATTTATTAAGAATTATTCGAAAATTATAATATTATTTATAAAGCTAATTAAGAAGGATTATAAATATAAATAGAATAATATAATATAAAAGATATTTGAAACTTTCAAATAAATCTTTATATAGATATTAGTTTTATTATCTTCGATCTAGAATTATTAATTATTATTAAAATAGATATATTAAATTATATATTAGATATAATCTTTAGCTAACTAGATAAAGATAAAAAGTTATAATTAATAATATATTATTCAAAAAAACTTTAATTAGCTAAGTTGAATTATAAAATTTATAATAAAGAATTTCTAATAATTATTAATATTTTTAGAGAATAAAGAGTTTATTTTGAAGAATCTAAATATATAATCTAGATTTATTTAGATTATAAAAATTTAATATACTTTATAATAATTAAAGTTCTAAATAGATAATAGATATAATAAATAGAAATATTAACTATATATAATTTTAAAATATTATATATTAAAAGAAATAAAAATATTAAAATCGATATATTTAATAGAAAACCAAAATATCTAGAAAATAAAATATATAAATTATATATTATATTTCATTAGAATAAAGATTTTTTAATATTCAATTTAATTTAATTAGTTATAATAATATCACTTTATAATAACTATTTAGAAAAACAAATATAAAAGTATTATAGAAATAATTTCATTATAAAATAAATATTAGAATACTTAGATAAAGGATTTATAATCAAAGATAATATTTATTTTATAATGAAATTATTTTTATAAAAAGATATAAATTCTTCGATCTTAATTAAATAATTTACTTAGAAATAATATAAATTACTAGTTTATAAATATCAAGAAATTATAAAGATATTTATAAGAATTAAAATAAACTTATATTTTGTATAAATAAAAAAGATAGTTAAGAAAATTATTGGAAATTATAATATCTATATATAAAACAAAATCTTATAATATATTCTATATAGTTAATTTAAAATTCTAAATATATCTATTTAATTATAGAAATCTATTATATAGAACTTTATAATTAAATTATTATCTTCGAAAAATTTAATAATAGAAATAATATATAACTTTATTCTAGTTATAATAAATTGATTAATTAAATTTAGATATATAATTCTATATAAAGAAAGTAATATAATTAAGAATTTAATCTATATATTTCTAAAAATAGTAATTAATATATATAGAATATCTATCGAAATTATCTCGAATTGAAATGAACTTTTTATCTCGAAATTCTAATAAATACTTATAATTTTATTAGAAATCAAAAGAAAGTTTTCAATAATATTCTATTTATAAATAGATAATTAAATAGAATAATTAAACTAAATTATAGAATAATATTTATAATATTATATCAACTATTAATAAAATAATTAGATAGAATTATTATTATTAATATAATTTATATATAATATTATTAAGATAATTATAATAAATATAATATTAGTTTATATTAATTTTGAATTCGAACCAAAAATATATAATATATAATTATTAGATATAGCGAAATTAAATATAGAGGTTATAAAAATAGAAGATTTTAAGAATTTATATAAATAATTATTATTTAATATTAAGTTTATTATATAATATATAGTATATTATTATAATACGAAATATAATATAGAATTAATATTTAAAAAAGAGAATAAAGTTTATCTCTTTAAATAAAATATTAATATATAAAATCTAAATAATAAACTAGATTATAAGAAATTAAAATTTTTCAAAATTAATAAAGTAGTTAGATTAGTTAATTATTATCTAGAATTACTATAAATAATAAATATATATCTAATATTCTATATTTCATTCTTTAAATTAATATTACTAAAAATATTAAATATATTTTATATCGAAATTAAACTAATTAATTCAAATACTAAATATAAAGTTGAAAAAATATTAAATTAGAAATATATTAAAAGAAAGTTTTATTATTTAATTAAATAGAAAGGATATCTATATTCGGAAAATATATAGAAATCAATTAAGAATCTAAATTATTTATAAAATTTAGAGAAATTCTATTAAAAGAATTTTTAGTTTCTATCTAAATAATCAATTTAGAATTATTTATTGGAAAAAGTTTGAAGATCGAGAAATTAGTTTTAGAAGAATTAGATATTTAAAAAATCTATATAATTTATTTAACTTTTTCTTTTTCTAATTTCTTTTACTTTTCAAATTTCTTTAATATATTGATTATATATAAATTATATTATATCTTTCTAGTTTTTTCTTTTAATATCTTTTATTATTTCTTTAAATATATATAATAAATAAAGATTTCCTATTTCTATTAAATAATTATTTCTTTTTTAATTTCTAAATAAACTTTCTTTTAATAAATATTTTTCTATTATAATATAGAATTTCCAAAAATATTATAAAAAACTCTTTTGATATTTTTTATATACTATTTATATTAATTAGTTTTAGAAAGTATATAATATTTGAGATTTTTTTCAAAATAATAAAAATATTTTATAGATATTATTTTTCCCTTCTTTTAAATATAAAGATAAATTATATAATAACTTTTTATAAATTTGAATATCTTTTTAAATATAATAAAAAAAGGAGAAATAAAATATTTATTAAAGATTTAAATAAATATTCGATATTATTATAATAAATATCAAGATAATATTATAAAGTAAAAAGAGAGTTCGAGGATCAAGATAGAAATTATTTATTATAACCAGATTATATAGTAATTAAAGGACTTTAAATTTAGAAGATTAACTATCTATATTAGGTAGACTAAACTATTATATATAGATAATATATTATATATATCTATAATAGTATAGATATTTATAGAATAAAAGATACTTTATAATATAGATATTTATTAAATAGATAGTACTCTATAAGAAAGGAATCTATTATTATAAAGATATTAATAGTTAGAATAATACTTTTAATAAAACCTTTAGTTAGTAATATATAATATCCTACTAGCTTCTATCTATCCCACTATAGTAGGAAGTAATAGAATTAATAGAATAGTAAAGAATAAAGATCTATATATTTAGATAGTTTTCCTTAATATATAAAGCTTTGTATTTAACGATAATTATTATTTATTTATTTATTATTATAATTCTGATCGATTCTCTATATAACTATTATTAATAATAAATTTTATAATAATACTATTAATTATCATAACTAATAATATTCGAGATCTTAATTACTTCTATATAATTCAGAAGATAAATATTTATAATACTTTGAGTACCTTATTACTTTATATACCAAATCGATATCTCTATTATATCCGAATCAATATCTAATAACTAGTTTACTTCTTAGATATCTACTATTCTGGATATCGAGCAAGATAACGAAGATAATATAAAAATAAACAAACTATATAAGATTACTATCTCGAAAACCTTTAGAATAACTTTACTAGATAAATATAAAGATAACTAGCGCGAACTCGAGATATTTCTATTATAAATCGAAATATATATAATCTTTAATCAGAATAAGTTCAACAAACTAATTATAATAAGTAGCTAGATTATATTATACTTTAGAAGAGAAATAGTTAAATAGATTTAGCTATATCTTCAAGACTTCTTCGATAATAAGAACTAATCAATAGATTATATATAACTTATTAGAATTATCTTTGATTCTTTCAAAGAATTCAAGATAGAAATCTATTGGGTATTTAGTATTACTAATAAGAAAAAAGTTATAGAGAAAAAACTTTATAAATTGATATAAATTAGATTAACTATAAAGTATATTACTAAGTTTAGATATTATATAGATATTATAGAATAGAGAGATGAAATAATTATAAATTATTACTATAAAGAACTTAAACTAAATATCAAGCTCGAGCTAGAGAGATTAGTTAAATATAATAATTTGAACTTTTTTATTGAAGAATTAATCCGAGTTAATAATATATTATATAAATATCAACAAAATAAGTAATCTAAATAATTCCAGGAGAACAAAAAATACTATTAACTAAATCAATTAAAAAGATAATAGAATATAAATATCTATAATAACTTTATAAAGTTGGATATTATAAGTTCGGGAAATAATCTTTTCTAAAAAGAATAAAACTACTAAAGAGATTAGAAACTTTATTTCGAATATAGATTTCTAAGATACTAAACTAGGAATTATCAGAAGAAATTCTAAAAGACGAAGTCTAAGAAAAATATCTAGAAGAGAAAGAAATAATTCAAGATTATAATAGGATAAAGTAGTTATTAAAGGATATCTAAATATCAAATTAGTATAATAAGTAGTTTATAGTTTATTTAAAAATAGGAATATATAATACTATTATAAATAGCCTATTATAATAACTATTGTTTATATATAGATCTAATAAGAATAATATAGAGTGATATTCTAAAAAGCCCAGAAATAGAAACTATAAATATTATAATTAGAAATAATTTATAACGAAGTTACTAAAAGAACTAACTAAAGAACTAAAGACCATTTTAGAATCTAGATAAATTCTTTATAATATATATATAAATAGATACTAGCTCCAAGCAATAATAAATTTGAGAGTAATGGAAAATTTTATAATATTAGAAATTATAGTATTAGTAAAATTGCGAACTTTTAAGAAACTAGTTCTATATAAACTTCACTTTGCTAATAAATAATTAACTAAAAGAGATAGATTGGTTCAATATAAAATATAAAAATTTGAAATATAACTAGATTAGTATTCTAAATAAATAAAAATGGATTTAATCCTATTAGAAGGATATTAGATAATTCTGGGAATATTATAGTTAAAAAGTTATAATCTATATATCAATTAGATTATAAGGATTATATAGTTCGATAAATATAAATATAAGATAGAGTTTATATAGAGTTCTATAAAGTTAATATCTAATTAGAAGTTGAAGATAATAAGTTTATCAAGATTGAATATTCTAGTCTAGAATTCTTTACTAAAGGATATATCAATATAGTATATAAAATATATCGAGATCTTCAAAGAAAGATCTTAAGAGAATACTTTACTAAAATATCAATCTTGAGATTATAAAATAAAATTAGAAGAAGGAAAGGAATTACTATTTCTACTAATTATACTATTATTAGAGGAGAAGCTCAGAATATTTCAAAAATATATTATAGAAAATTTAGTAAAAGGATTTATCAAGAAGTTCTATTTACTTATAGATATATTAATCTTCTTTATATCCAAACTCTATAATATAAAGTTAAAACTAGTTATCAACTACCGAAAACTAAATATTATTATTATTAAGAATCGATATATATTACTATTAGTTAGTAAATTATAAGATCGAATCGGGAAAACTAAATATTTTACCAAGTTGGATTAGTATATAGGATTCAACTTAATTCAAATCAAGAAAAGAGATAAATAGAAAATAGTATTTTATATATAATATAAATATTACGAATACCAAGTTATATCTTTCAAACTTACTAATATACTAATAATATATATATATTTGGTTAATAACTTATTAAGAAAGTATTTTGATAATTACTATATAATATATCTAGATAATATCTTGATCTTCACCGAAATCTTCAAAGAATATATCAAGATTATATAAGAAATACTTCAGATCTTAATAGATATAAATATTTTATTAAAATCTTCGAAATATAAATTCTATATTATCGAAACCAAGTTTCTAAAATATATTATCAATATAACAGAACTCAAAATAAACTTAATCAAGATGAAAAAAGTTCTAAAGTAGAAATAACTTATTATTATAAAAGAAATATAATCATTTTTAGAATTCGCGAACTTTTATAAACGATTTATTAAAGATTATTCGAAAATTATAATATCTCTTATAGAGTTAACTAAGAAAGATATTAAGTATAAATAGAATAGTATAATATAATAAATATTTGAAATCTTTAAACAAATCTTTATATAAATATTAGTTCTTATTATCTTCGATCCCAAATAACTAATTATTATTAAGATAGATATATCAGATTATATATTAGATATAGTCTTTAGTTAGCTAGATAAAGATAAGAAGTTATAACCAATAATATATTATTTAAAAAAGCTATAACTAGTTAAACTAAATTATAAGATATATAATAAAGAGCTACTTATTATTATCGATATTTTTAGAAAATAAAAAGTTTACTTTGAAAGATCTAAATATATAGTTCAGATTTACTCAAACTATAAAAATTTGATATATTTTATAATAATCAAAGTTCTAAATAGACAATAAGTATAATAGATAGAAATATTAGTTATATATAATTTCAAAATACTATATATCAAAGAAAACGAAAATACTAGAACCGATATACTTAGTAGAAAACCGGAATATCTAGAAAATAAGATATATAAATTATATACTATATTTCGTTAAAATGGAGATTTGTTAATATTCAATTTAGCTAAATTATTTATAATAATATCACTTTATAATAACTATTTAGAAAAGTAAATATAAGAGTATTATAAGAATAATTTCACTATAAAATAAATATTAGAATAATTAGATAAAGGATTTACAATTAAAGATAATATTATATACTTTTATAAAAAGATATATATCTCTTCGATCTTAGCTAAATAGTTTATTTAGAAATAATATAAACTACTAATTTATAGATATTAAAGAATTATAAAGATATTTATAAAGATCAAAGCGAACTTATATTTCCTATAAATAAGAAAGATAGTTAAAGAAATTATCGGAAACTATAATATCTATATATAAAACAAAACCTTATAATATACTTTATATAGTTAATTTAAAACTCCGGATATATCTATTTAGTTATAAAAGTCTATTATATAGAACTTTATAATTAAACTACTATTTTCAAAAGATCTAATAATAAGAATAATATATAACTCCATTCTAATTATTATAGATCGATTAACCAAGTTTAGATATATAATTCTATATAAGGAAAGTAATATAATTAAAGATCTAATCTATATATTTCTAAGAATAATAACTAGTATATATAATATATTTATAGAAATTATCTCGAATAGAGATAAACTTTTTATCTTGAAATTCTAATAAATATTTATAATCTTATTAGAAATCAAAAGGAAACTCTTAATAATATTCTATCTACAAATAGATAATTAAACGAAATAATTGAACTAAATTATAGAATAATACTTAAGATATTATATTAATTATAGATAAGATAATTAGATAGAATTATTACTATTTATATAGTTCGCTTATAATATTATAGAAGCAACTACTATAAATATAATATCGGTATATATTAATTTTGGTTTCGAACCCAAAATATATAATATATAGTTACTGAATATAATAAAGTTAGATATAGAAATAACGAAAGTAAAAGATCTTAAAAATCTATATAAATAATTATTATTTGATATTAAGTTTATTATATAATATATAGCTTATTATTATAATATAAAGTGTAATATAGAATTAATACTTAAGAAAAAGAATAAGATTTATCTCCTCAAACGAAATATCAATATAAAAAGATTAAATAATAAACTAGATTATAAGAAATTAGGATCTTTCAAAATCAGTAAAGTAGTTAGACTAGTTAATTATCATCTTGAACTATTATAAATAATAAATATATATCTAATATTCTATATTTCATTTCTAGAATTAATATTATTAGAAGTATTAAAAGTACTTTATATCGAAATTGAACTAGTTAATCCAAATATCGAATATAAAGTCGAAGAAATACTAAACCAAAAATATATTAAAGGAAAGCTTTATTACTTGATCAAATAGAAAGAATATCTATACTTGGAAAATATCTGGGAACTAATTAAGAATCTAAACTATCTATAAGATTTGAAGAGATTCTATTTAAAGAACCTTTAACTTCTAACTAAATAATCAATTCAGAGTTACTTATCGAAGGGAGTTCGAAGATCGAAAGATCGATCTCAGAAAGATTAGATATTTAAAGAGTTTATATAGTTTATTTAGTTTTTTCTTTTTCCAACCTCTCTTTCTCTTCAAATTTCTCCAGTATATCAATTATATATAGATTATACTGTAATATTTTCCCAACCTTCTCCTTCAATACCTTTTGCTATTTCCTCAAATATATATAATAAGTAAAGATTTCTTATTTCTATTAAATAGTTACTTCTTCTTCAATCTTTAAATAAGCTTTCTCTCAACAAATACTCTCTCACTATAATATAGAATTTTCAAAAATATTATAAAAACCCCTTCCGATACTTTTTATATACTTTCTATATCGATTAGTACTAGGAAGTATATAACACTCAAAATTCTTTTCGAAATAATAAGAATACTTTATAGATATTATTTTTCCCTTCTCTTAAATACAAAGATAAATTATATAACAACTTTTTATAGATTTAGATATCTCTTTAGATATAATAAAAGAAGAAGAAACAAAATATTTATCGAAAATCTAAATAGATACTCGATATTATTATAATAAGTATCAGAACAATATTAAATTAGAAAGGGGATAGTATTATAACCAGATTATATAGCAATCAAGGGATTTTAGATTTAGAAGGTTAACTATCTATATCAAGTAGATTAAACTATTATATATAGATAATATATTATATATATCTATAATAATATAGATATTTATAGAATAAAAGGTATCTTATAATATAAATATTTATCAAATAGATAGTATTCTATAAAAAAGGGATTTATTATTATAAAGATATTAATAGTTAGAATAATATCTTTAATAGAACTCTTAATTAATAATATATAATATCCTACTAGCTCCTATCTATCCCACTATAATAGAAGATAATAGAACTAATAAAATAGTAAAGAATAAAGATTTATATATTTAGATAGTTTTCCTTAATATATAGAACTTTATATTTAATAACAATTATTATTTATTTACCTATTATTATAATTCTGATCGATTTCCTATATAACTATTATTAATAATAAACTTTATAATAATATTATTAATCGTTGCAACTAATAATATTCGAGATTCTAATCACTTCTATATAACTTAAAAGATAAGTATTTATAATATCATTATTAGAAAGATTAGAAAGAAGTTATATAATTAAAAAACGGGATTTGATTTTAGAAGTTAAGAAATAAAAAGAAAGATCGAGAGAAGAGAAATTAATAATAATTAGTTTATCTTAAAATAATACTTTATATTTACCCTCTAATAATCCTTTAATAACGAAGTAACTATTATAATTCTCTATTAATATAATCTTAATAGATAATATTAAATTAAAAAGAATATAATATTATAATGAAAATTATAAATAAATTAAAGATTTTAAATTTAGAAGATAATTATTTATATTTAGAAAACTAATTTATTATATCTAGATAATATACTATATATATTTATAATAGAATAAATATTTATAAAATAAAGAATATTTTATAATATAGATATTTTTAAAATAAATAATATTTTAAAAAGAAAATATCTATTATTATAAAGATATCTAGAATAAAAAAGATATTTTTAATAGAATTTTTAATTAATAATATATAATATCTTATTAATTTCTATTTATCTTATTATAATAAAAGATAATAGAATTAATAGAATAATAAAAAATAAAGATTTATATAATTAAATAATTTTCTTTGATATATAAAGTTTTATATTTAATAATAATTACTATTTATTTATCTATTATTATAAATAAATAAATAATTCTTTATATAACTATTATTAATAATAAATTCTATAATAATATTATTAGTTATTATAATCAATAATATTCGAGATTTTAATTATTTCTATATAATTTAGAAAATAAATATTAGTAATAATTTATTATATAAAGAATTAAATTTCTTTTTCTTTTTAATTAGATTATAATATAAGATTATAATGAACGTTATTATAAATCTTTTATTAAATAAATATAATAATTATATTTATAATTCTATTTTAATAATTATTAATAAGTTTATAAAGTTTATATAATATATTTCTATAATTAAAATAATTAATATTTCTATATTTATAAAGATTTTAGAATATTAATAAATATTATTATTAATTATAGAATATAATTTATTTTCTTTTTCTAATTTATATTTTACTTTCTATTAGTTATTTATTATAAATTAAATATAGCTTTCCAATTATAAAATAATAAATAAATAAAATATTATCTTTATTATTATTATATATATAATTAAAATAATTAGATATTAAAACTAGTATTTATAGAATTTATATATAATAATTTATAATATTTTATTATTAATATATTTCTATTTATTACTTTTTATAATTATATATTATATATTTAAAATATTGAAAATAATATTTCTAATAAAAAGATACTTTTTATTAAATAAAGAATTAAAATATTAATTAAAGAATATATTTTGTTAATAATTTATATTTATATTATATAAAAGTATTAAAAGAAGTTTTATAATATAAAATATTTATTATAATAATTTTAAATTAATAATTATAGTATAATTAAATTCTATAATATTAAATAGTTAAAGTTAAATATAAAATTATTAAATAAATATCTAAATCTATTTATAATTCTTGAATATATTAATAATTATAATTAAATATATTATATATAATTATTACTTTATTTCTAAATTTATAATATTTTCTATATTTCTTTATTAGAATATAAATAGATTATAAAGATAAAATAATAAAATTATTATTAATTTAGATAGAAAATTAATTAGAATAGAAAGTAGAATTAATATAAAATTATTAAGAAAAGAAAAGAAAGAAATAATATTCAATATAATAAAAGAAATATATATTTATAAAAGATATTTAGAAACTAGAAATAAATTTATTATAATTATAAAAAGTTATTAGAAAATATTTAAAGTTTCTAATATAATAAAATCAAATTATAAAATAAATAAATATAAAATAAAAGTAAAAATCTATAAATTATAATTTAAAAACTAATAATATTATTAATAAAAAAGAAAATTATATAAATTCTTAATATTTATATCTAATTTATAATCTCTTCAATATTAAAATTAAATAAAAGAATTTAGATTTTCTTTAATTTTATATTATTATTATTTTTCTAATTTTATATTACTATCTAATTATATTGATTTTATAATTATTTTTTATATTTTTATTTCTATTCTTCTTTTTATTATAATAATTTCTATTTAAAGAATTATAAAAATCTTAATAATTATTAAAAAAAGAGATTTTTATAAAATTACTTTTAATTTCTTTAATTCTCTTTAATTTATTAATATTATTTTATTTCTTCTTTATAATAAAAATCTCAATTTGATTAATATAATAATATTAAATAAAAACTAAATAATTTTATAAAAAGTTATTAATAACTTTATTATATAAAGTAATATATTAATTAATTAAAATTATAAATTTATTAATTTTAATATAGAATTAGAAAGAAATCTAAAAAGATTAATATTAAATAATTGGGAAATATAATTTATTTATTTTATTATAAATAGATTTCTATTAATAATAATAAATATAATAAAAGATATTCTATTTATAATAAATTGTAAAATTATAAATAAAATATTTGAAATAGTAAAAATAATATAAAAAATTAATTTTGAAATATTAATAAAATAATTAATAATTTTATTATTTATAAGAAAAGATATAATAAAGATAAAAAAGATAAAATAATAATAATAAATATAATTAATTTAAAATATAAAATAACCAAAATAGAAATATAGATATAATTATAAATATAGAAAGTATTATAATAAAGAAGATTTTGAATAATTAAAGAAACTAAATTTATAAATAATATAATATTTCCAAAATAAATACTAATAAAAAGAATATTTAAAATTAATCAAGATAATTATATTTAAAATTGAATAAATTATATAATAGAAATTAATTAGTTAATATTATTTATAGAAAAATATATTTATTTATAATAATTTCGATATAAAAATAATAAAATTAGATTATATTTAAAATATTAAGTTAATTATAATAATAATATTAATAATAATATCAATTTTCTATATTTATTATTTATAATATATTCAAAAAAGAAAGAAATATATTAGATATTTAATATTATAATTAAATAGAAATTTGAAGATTTATAGAAATATATTTTAATTAATAAAGAAATAATTATTACAAAATTATTATAAAGAATAATTAAATTTAATAAAACTAGAAATAACTATTCTATAATTATTAATAAATATAAATAATAAATATAAATAATAAATATAAATAATAAATATAAATAATAAATATTATTAAACGATAATTAGATAGTAATAAATATTTATATATAAAAAATACTTTATATAATATAGATAATATAAAGATTTAATATAATTAAAATAAAGTTAATTTAAAGAAAGAAATAATATTAAAAATTAAAGAAAATAAAAGAAAATTTGAAAATCAAAATAAAGATTATTATTGAAAAAAAAGATAATAGAAATTATATAATTAAAGAATAAAGTTTAGTTTTAAAAGTAAAAAGATAAAAAAGAAAATTAAAAAGAAAAAATTAATAATAATTAATTTATCTTTAATTAATATTCTATATTTACTTTTTAATAACTTTTTAATAATTAAATAATTTATTATAATTCTTTACTAATATAATCTTAATATATTATTATATATTATTTTAAAAATAGAAAACAAAGTTTAATTTAATAATATATAAAATTTTCTTTTTATAAATTTCTTTTTATAAAAAAAAGAAAAAAAGAAAAAAAGAAAAACGAAATTAATATAAATTAATTTATTTATAAATTTATAATAAATATTATAATTTGAAATTCTCTTTTATATTTTAACTCTTGATATATATTAATAAATTCTTCGTTCATCTCGTTTTAATATTAATTGAGAATATTTTGGTTGTAAACTATCAATAAATATAAATTGAATATCCGGGATCTATATATATGGTGCGGACCTAGGGAATACAGGCTTGTTCGAGTTCGACTTCGTCGTAAGTTCGTACGAATCTAAGGTCTGTGAAGAGCTTACCGCATCTACCTGGGTCTCCGAGGAAACCGAAGATACCAGAACTGCCGTAGATCCTAACAGCATGAACAGCCAGACTGCAGGAGCAGCGAAAGAAATTTACTCGCCACTTGCGCCTGACGCAATGAGGCTCTTGAAACTCCAAGCGGAAAGGGCGAGATTCAATGCTCCGTAATGGTCGTGCAAGAGTGCTCTCCGCCAGAGTACGCTTTGTCGTACGTGTGGGGATCTACAGATGAGCCACAACTCATCAAGCTGGACGCTCTGGACTACTTCGTCGCCCGCAATCTGTTCGACGTGTTATTACGATTTTGGAAGCTTGACAAAGATCGGCTGCTGTGGATCGACGCCTTGGTCATCAATCAGTCAGACCTTGCTGAGCGCGGTAGATAAGTTACTAGGATGCCGAACCGCTACTCTGGTGTTGTGGGTACCATGTTGTGGCTCGGAGCACCCTTAGAGAATGCCCAATATGGGCGGTTGGATATAATGGCCGCATCAAGTTTCTTTCCCAGCCGACTTGATAGTGTCAAATGATCACGAGACCGGAGAATGGGTGCCAATTAAACAGGCAGTCGAGGCAATCTTCTGCTCTAGGTGCTGGACAAGAGCGTGGACGGAGCAAAAGATTATGTATAGTGATAATGTTACATTGTACTATGGTTCAATGTCATTGTCCATGGATACGTATTTGAGATTCGTGGATGTCAACTCTCACACGGTAGAACAATCACCATCAGGGAGTATGGTCATTGGAGATAGGCGAGTGGCATTGAGGCCTGGATACGGGCGACAGAAGCGGTATTTGCGGGTCCCGTATTGGCTGGGCTGCTATCTTCGACATCGAGGCTGTACGAATCCGAAGGACTGCTTCTTTGCCTACTACGGATACTTCCCTCCAGAAGCCAGAAAGTACATTGTGCCACATTATGGAAGGTCACCTTTCCAGATGGCTTTTGACATCACCCAGGCTTGGATTGCCTCTGAAAGAACTCTCGACTTCTTGCTGGAAATTCGATGCAGAGAATCCTGCTGGCCTCTACAAAAGGAACAAAATGAATATTGTCTGCCGACATGGATTCCTAGCTACTTTGGGGGACAGACGAACTACATTAGCAGCGTAGTGGCCGGGCCAGATGTCCCTCAGGTTCCTCCACCATCGAGTACACCGATTGTTCGATTTGATGGCAAGAGCAACGCCATGTACGTCAAAGGTGTGCTGCTTGGGACAGTCGACAAAGTAGGCGAGGGGTACACTGATTCGATTTTCACGTTGGAGGCATTGACGTCTCTCTTGAAGCATCACATTATACGCATAGGGGGCACGATAGGCGACCTTGACGGAGGCTTGAAAGAATTAGTTAGGGTTTATTGTAGGAGAACCAAACTGCTTGAGGTAATGAAGGATCATCCGGAGATTGTTAGGGTCATGGAGCGAGAGTTCGTTCCAGTAGAAGAATCCCTGAGCGATAAGGTCGAAAGAGAACTTAGGATAACCAAGCGCCTGT
The DNA here is from genome assembly GCA_002946425.1 of Rutstroemia sp. NJR-2017a BBW. Classification (NCBI taxonomy): domain Eukaryota; kingdom Fungi; phylum Ascomycota; class Leotiomycetes; order Helotiales; family Rutstroemiaceae; genus Rutstroemia; species Rutstroemia sp. NJR-2017a BBW. The sequence goes on from NJPT01000031.1 coordinate 483,887, forward strand.
GTTCCGCCAGGACTGCGTTTTCATATAAGCAATGGCAAGGATCCTGTTTAATTCAAACCAGCAAGGTCGTCGTGCCATTCGGGTTAGGAACCAGCGGCCTGCAGACCGGAGATCAAGTGTTTGCTGTAGTGGGATGTAGCACCCCTTTAATTTTACGACCTACCAAGGACTTCCATATAGTTATTGGCAACTCCAAGGTATTCTCATTCGCGCATGAATCATCTTGCAAGGTAACTTGCAGATGTTTCCGCCCAGTATTTTTATTGATATCACTCTGCGATGACCTCAAAGTAGATATATAACCCTACCTCAAAGATTATGAATCTCAAACATTCTCATAATATAGGAAATAGGAGTAGTTAAAGAAGAAATTTATTTGAATTTCATATTGAAGCAAGAATTTGTTGCTGATTATCGTGTTATGTCCTCCCAAGAGTTCTACTACAACTAAAGAGCCATTGAACCTAAGGTCTCCTGGTTACAGGTCTAGCTATAACACTACTACACAAATCCATCAGAGAGTACAGCCACCAAAGTACACATCATCATTTCCACTGCTTCAATTTGATTCATCACAGTTCCGCCGTTGTTCATTGTCGCCTTCATGAAATTATGTTTACTAAATAGCACCGTACAAGTCTTGGGTGGCACGTCAAAATTCTCCGTGACCTGTCTCTGTAAACTCCATAAAGCTTGTCCAACTCATATGGGTGAACTGATAATTCAACGAGATGGACATCTCGGCAAGTTTAAAACCATGGGACGCAGTAATCGTGATACCGACTTGGTATTCCATCGATTCCGTCTGTGTTTTGAGATACCGTATTTGATACGCTTTTCGCGGGCGAAAGTTCCATTCCCACCGTTTCCCCACACGCCCTTGGCGTACCATGCTATGCCTTTGCCTATGCCAATGAAAGGGTTGGCAAGTTGAGAAACGCAGCGGGAGCGTGACGGCGGCTCGTTCAACGACCGTAAAGAGTTTTCCCGTGCTTGGGATGGAAGTTCTTGAGAAGTAGGGAACTGCTTGATCGAAGTCTTTGAATTGATTCCCTAGTGGTAGGACCAGTACAACTATAACTCCGTTGTCGGATGGAACATAGTTGGCGGAGTGGATGACTGTGTCAGCGAGACGGGGATGTTCTCGCTGCCGTTTATGCTCAGGGTTCGGGCACTGCTGCCCAGATAGAAACGTCTTGGGCTTTTCCAAATCGTCTCTCATCCCAGATACTGGAGGGCCAGAAGGCAGCGGGTGTGACAAGATCGGCTGGCAAGCACCAGATTTAGTCAAGGCTTGGTTTGTCGACACTGTGGACAGTACATCCCCAAGAGCGACATAATCAGCTGGGGCAGGATTAGGAAGTAACGTATGACTGGGTTATTATATTCTAATTGCCCGTCTTGTGACACTCTTTGCTCTAGAATAGAAACGAATTCGAAGCTAGCAAAGACGTTACTTACGGGTGTCAGACAGAACCCATATACCAGTAATGATCATTAGATTCCCACCGAATTCTCATATAATCACTCGGTCTCTTGACCGCCAGATTCGCATTGGTCGAATTTGGGATGGGTCCAAAGAACATCACTGGCTCTCCAGTTTGTCTCCCAGTAATTTCGCTTGCCGACGCAGACCGAACCCAATGGACGCATATCTCCTTGGCGTTCACAGTTCCAGAACTTCAGAAGCAGCATGACGGGCTGGATTCATAACTCCAGTTGTCCAGAGCCCATTTGAGCGACGTTGTCATGGTGACTCTGAGGTATCCATGGTCGCGGGTTGCGTTAGACGTATGGTAAGGAAGTGTGGTTGTGGTTTTGGTTAGAAGTTAAATTGAAATACATAATAAGATAGATGCAAGTGTGTTCGCTTGGTTTAAAAGAGTGACAATATCTTGAGTGAGAAATTCTAGATATTTCTACGCAGGAAGATGGATATGGCAGTATGATATTCAGATATGTCATGGGCTTTTCTTCTCCTCTTTTGAGGTATGGTAGTAACGATAATAGCCATCCCAGTAATACACCTACTCGAGTGATCCTGCTGAGTTGGCGCCCTTTGCAAGTAATTTCATTGCGTTTGTAGTCCACTTGAACTTTCTGCCGTGACGGGAGAATATGCTGCGTGTCCGAGTATGAACCAATGACAAGTTTATCTTCACCTCTGTAAATGGACTCAAGACTGCTACCCTTCTCTTGATCTGGCTGGTACCGCACGCATCTGAACCTATTTGAACCTATCCACTCCGAAAACATATAGCACTACGACCAACTCCTTAGTTCAACCCCGATTCCGTTGTGCATAGATCTAGTCAGTGATATCGATTCTTCATCTTCATATATAGATTCTTTCATGTCCTATTATCAACCTGTTAGAAACAGCCGTATTTATACAACGATAATGATCAATAAACAAAAATGGCCAAATTGGATATATAAGTCTGACAAGATCCCTCAGTGATGCAGTGATTGTATAATGTGAGGTATAAGTACATTCACATATGGTTGAACCAGATTTATAACTATTATACAATCCACTCACATCGAGACATATGCTCCCAAACTACCTCGAGCCGTGGTTCCGAGCCACGTATAGAGTTACTGAAGAATGCGGGGTGGTTGAGGGCACCGATCCACGTGGTTGATGGACCGGTTCTCCATACGAGTATATTGAACCGAATTTTCGTATCATATAGAGGATATGCAGTAACACACCATAATAAAGTCCGGTCTGCTCTCATCTTCCTATACTCTCTCAGTAGATATCCATCACCCGCACCACTTAAACGGATGGCTGGTGCAGTAACCTCTGCATAACTATTAGGTGCTGTCAACTTATAAGAGTGGTACCTGCGACTGCTGTACACCACGGATACTCCCGAAGCAACACAGCAGCAACATATGTACATCATGACCGCCACACCTTTTAAATTCTACCGGAAACCCTTAACCACTCGCCTGCCTTAACGGATGTGCTTCTGTGTTCAACACATATTCATCCAGACTGACCACATCCGGCTCACTATATAGTAGATAAAAGTATTTAAGTGTTTCCGCCAGCCAGAAGCTCTCCATCGAGTCCTCCAATTCTGGGTTCTCACTCATCACGTTCTGGATCCTCGCATTCGCTATATCCGTCCTTGTATGTTTCGCGATAGCCTCGAACATTTTCCAGCCCTTCTCTTGCCATGACCCATCCGCTGTGAGTCGGTACATTATGAAGACCGACTCTATGGCTTCCGGGCGTAGTTGATACGACGGGTCATCGATGCGAGTGAAGCCGTTGCCCTCCCCGGTGAATTGACACGATGATGGGTCTGCGCATCGATCGACGTGAAAGATCTCGGGCATTATTCCTGTTGGGGTGTTCTCATATGCCCAAACACATCCATTGGTTAACTGAATAGCGAGATCTAACTCTTGTGAAGACTTGCTTAGTCTAGACCCAAGACCCACCATGCCTCCAACAAAGCAAGCTAAATGTTGTACTTGAGTATCAAGATGTGGCGAGCCAGAGGGAGCTTCAGCAGAGCCTGGGAAGAGAACCTTTGGATTTCCCGGTAAATTCGGTCTGAAGAAGAGGTTTTTGCTGAAAGATGCCAGAGCATTACGATACATGTCCAAATATTGCTGAGATGACTTTGACGCAGGAAGTAATAAATGTGTTTTTGGTAAATATTCGAAAGCGGAATCTAGCGTCACGCAAATTTAGTATACATCTAGAATCAGATAATGGGATCTTACCAGCAAATGCTCCAAGCGTGTAAGAACTGCTCGTGAATGCCAAGCCTGGTCCCATGCAGTTTGCTTTTGCCGGCCACATACCAGGAAGCGACGTGATGTTTTGAGTGCGTTGAAGCTGGTTTGTGATTCTCTGGATTGCATCAGAGTATTTCGAATCTCCAGTGACCTGGCTCAAGCGGATGAATTCAAGGCTCAAACTTGCAATTTGGGCGACTAGGACTCCATTTTCTCCAGGAATCTTCCCTTCTCTCTGTTTATTCCACCAATAGTATGGGGTGGGAATACCACTTTCGGTATTGAAGGCCTCGTAGAGTAAATCACCTAATTGCTTTGCCTTTTCAATTAGAATCGGATACCGATGTTCGCTAACATCCCATGCACCGAGCAACCCCCCTAAATAACGAATGTTAGTCTCAAAGACTGGAACACGCTCTGCGTTTGGTCTCGAGAAATCGATCTGTCTCAAAGTTTGGAGTGTATCCTCGAACTCCCTCCTCAACCCCATGATATAAAGTGTATCAAGTGAATCTACCAGAGTGGCTGCCCAGCCGACAAAAGTATCTTTCCATCCTCCCGACAGTGGCATCACCTCATCATGTAGCCACGCATGTTTCTTGTATCCATTCCAAGCATGTATAAATTCCTTCCTCACTCGATTCTGTCTCTGCACACGTATTGCCCTCGCATCTTTGGACTCGCTTGGAAATGATGCCTGTATCTTGCAACGACCGATATGGGGAGGTGGGGTTTCTGAAGGTCTAGGAAAATACAGCCCGGATTGGGCTTTCTTCTTGAGGTTATCGTTTGATGTTGTTAGAAAGAACAGGAGCAAAGTCACAATGGCCAAAAGAATGTAGCGAAGCCGCGCTCTATATGGTACGGCTCCCAATGGATGTGGGTAGAATTGTTTGTAGTCGTGGCGCATTATGCAGACACCTGTCGCTGGAACGTCCTTGAATTCCGTCTGAGGTCACATAGATGGCTGTAGAGAAGGAGAATGCGGAGATATTTTATACTGCTGAATTTCTTCAAAGTTCAATCCCCTTCGTCAGGTTCAAAAGGGAACAGCGTAGAGGAGTACACGATCATGACTAGAAACACGTTCGAAAGTTCGACAGGGAACCTCAGAAACCAGAAAAAGGAGCTATGAGCAGACAGTTTGACTTTCTGGATCGCACGGCCTTACTCAACAGTCTCGATCCAGACATGTTCGGCGTTTCACGAAGTAATTAAGTGGGAACCAAGCGTCATGTAATAAGTTAGCCCATGGGACAGCTTGCGGGAGTGGCTTTCCTATGAACCTTAATTATGCTCCGCCGCAAGGGCTTATACTAGATAGTTAAGTTAAAGATAAAAGAAGAGAATCATAATTATATAATCCGAGTCGATATAATATTTACCTCGAGTATTTAATTAGGCCTACCTTATACTCTGATTCCGAGACTTCAGTACGCCATACTTTCTATTTTCAGCATCGCTTCTTGTTACGCATCTTTGAAAGATACATGACACTTCAAGGGCTTGTCAGTCCATCACCACTTAAAAGACTGGACCCGGTCTCAATCTGGGAAAACTCACCATTTCTGCTCCAGTAGTTCCCTCCCTCAAATACCCAATAACACTCTTGAAGTCTTCCGTGTCCCTGAAAGCCTACATGCCACAAAACAGCTCATCATTAGCACACAAACTTTTGCTCAAGCACATTACCAAACTTCGACGTGGGAATTCTCCTCACCATATGGTCCTCCATGCTCCTCCACGCCAACATCAACACCACCGCCGTACCTTTCTCCCCCTCCCCCTTCTCCCCATCCCCACCCTTCCTGATCATCTCAAAACTGCTTCCCCAATCCATCCAACTCAAATACCCTCTTGGCACCTCCTTCAAGTTCTCAACCGCTTTCTTAAATTCCCCTAGCCCGTGTATAAACACCTCATCAGTGCCATAAAACGTCGCAATCTCTATGACCGCGGGACTAGGAAGTGGTTTGGAAATCTGGTTGATGTGGAAGACAATCACATCTTCCATTATTATACCGAGTTTCTCTTTGAATGTTTGGTAAGCGGATGAGGCCTCGAAGGCGCGGTGGGCGGAGATGGATGTCCAGTCTAGGGATGGAGATTAGTCGAATGGAGAGATGCAGAGGAGGGAGAGATATGAAGTAGGAATTATATCAAAGCATTAATTGGATACTTGACTCGCGTCTTTTTGGATGCATCAACAGAGACTTCGAGGAAACCACTCTTTCGATTGGCCCTAGCCGACGGGAACAAATGAAAAGAAAATTAGACAAACCAATACACCAAACAACCTCATTCTTTGCTTCCAACTGTGTCCCGTAGTACGACTTCACAAAACCATCTTGGCTAGCCACCGTATCCAGTGCTTCTCGCCCTACAGGTTTCGATCAAAGTTAGAAGCAGCTCAGGAGGTCCTCTCCACCCGCCGCACTGGCTACCTGTCGAGAGCGAGTCCAGCGACAGCTTTACTCACAGATCTTGAATTCTTTACTCTCCTCCGCAATATCAACATTAGGCTTCAGAGTAATACGGCAGATTTCCGTGACAGGTCCATCCCCAGTCGCCATTTTGCGTGGAATGATAGTTGGCCTGTGGGTAATGAGCAAGCAACCTCGGTAAGTTACAAATTTGAGAGCTGACTATCTTCACTCTGGGAGGCGGAAAAAGGATATTGAGTGAGGGCGGGATGATAAGTATTTCTCTTCCCTTTTCAAACAAAATTACCCCACCCACATCATCGATCGTGACCCCAGCCCGAAGTCATACAAGACCATACATGATGCCATCATCCGGGGAAACACCCGCTAATACGTGACACAAATTAGAGGGTTTGTCCATAACCATTCATATCATACTACTGTATCCCTTCATATAATGCAATACAGTAGTAGGTCAGGCAGGCCAGATTCTACACACAAACCCCAGCCCTTCCAACTATACAAAGTACACACACATTGTCATATCCACCCAATATATGTTCAAAGAAAGTAGAGGTAGAATTGTTGTTATCATCATTTAACTTTTTAGATCTCGAGGTTCACATATAATTTCATTTGTAACCTCGCCGAATCGTGCGCCCGCCAGAAGACCACCCATACAACCAACCAGTTCAATCACCACCACCACCGCTACTATAATATAAGATGTGTCATTTCTGCACCGCCTATTTGCATACAAATCATTTTGTTCACTCCCGCTCCCTCTGATGGTTGATCATGTTCAATTTGATGCCCGATGGCGTTCACTTTCCAGTCTCGAGTAGAGCATGTATCTAGAGCAGAAAGTGTTAGCATATTATACCTAATGGCCTCACATGAAAGCAAACTTACAATGCCATCTGATTACACTCAGCAGTTCCCGTAATCGTAACCAATCTCTCGTTCGAGTTGTCTTGCGGCTCATTAATCTTAATGACACTATTACTGAGCTGTCTGATCTCATTGATCTTTGCACCGCCCTTTCCGATGATTGCACCAACCATATCGTTCGGAATGTAAATCTGCTGAGTCAGTGGTTGGCCAGGAACAACGCCTTGCATCGGTTGTGCTGCAGGACCAGCATGGGGTTGAGGAACGGCATGGCCAGCTTGTTGAGGCTGTTGTGGGCCAACACCTCCATATGCAGCCACAGCCGGAGAACCCCCATAATGCATTGCCGCAGCGGGGGTTTGCTGAGCTGCTGGGCCTGCGGCGTATGGCTGGCCGTATGTGTGCCCTGGAGTATTGTGACGACCACGGTCATTACGACGATTGTGATCGGGATGACCGTAACTGCCACCCGCTGCCTGGGGAACATATGGCACAACTTGCATGCCACCCGGTACAACCCCGGCAGGTCCACCGGTTCTCGACGCATAAGCAGACGCAGCTGGTCCGCCAAATCTCTCAGTCAATTGCTCGAATAATGTGCTACCAACATAGTATGTAGCAATGTGAACGGCATCCGCGACACCAAGCACAACAAGAGATCGTTCGGTTGACAGAGGAAGGTAAGAGTCGGAAGCATTCAAGCGAGCTCCTGAAGCTTCTTGGATTTCTCGAATCCTTACGCCGCCCTTGCCAATGATCGAACCAATCAAAATATGTGGAATGAGTAATCGTAGAGGGTAAGTCTTCGAGTTAGGGTCCGATGAAGCTTCTAACGGTTCGTTGTTCAATGTACGAATGATCAGACCAAAGGCCTAAGAAGTATTAGCTGGGCATCATTCAATATAAAAGCGGGAAACATACCTTTGCTACAGCATCAACGACACCCGACACCGTCAGAATTCTCTCCACCGCACCTTTCTGATAATCACTAACGGTGCACTTCGCACCAGAAAGTTTCCTAATCATAGAAACATTCTCTCCGCCCTTTCCAATGACTGTTGCAGCTTCCGAGCTAGTAATGACGGCTCGGATATGGATCCATCCACTCTCGTCATGAGGTAACGCAGAGCCCGAAGCTGAAGTAGCTGAGCTCGAGTTCTGGGTTCTCCCAGTTGTGACAGTACTCTCGATCGGTTGTGCTCCATCCTTAGTTGTGGGGGCATCGGTAACTACAGTATCACCTTGTGCATCCTTTACTTCCGCCTTTGTTCCATTTGTGTCTTCGGCTTTGGCATCTCCATTCGAGGTTGGCGCCGGAGCTTCGGCCTCGGCACTAGCAGTGGGTTCTTGTTCCTCTTCCTGCTTCTCCTCCTCCCCCTTCACAATCTTGTCTAAAGCAGGTCGTTTGGCGTCGGGCTGATCGCTTGGAGCTGAAGGTGAAGACGGATCTTCGAGGGGACGTTTTGTCGATTGTGTAGGGGCTGTTGTGGGCGAGGCAGACATTTTTGTTTGCTATTTTGGTTAATCTTATCTTTTTCTTCTCTTTGTGTCACTTTTCAGTTGAACAGTGATCGGAAACTTTTTGGGAGGTCAAACGACTGTTTTTGATTGGATTGATTCGTCTTATGTACACCAGGAAGAGTCTTCGAAGGAAAACGTGCTGGTGTTGGGGTCGGAGGGAATGGAGAGCGTGTGTGCTTGACGGGAATTGCGGACAAGAGAAGGTGGTCGAAGGGGAGGAAGTAGGTAGGTTGGATATGTGCGTGATTCAACAAGACTTCTCTTTTTTAGATATCTCGTGAAAGGATCTGCAGACTCTGTAAAGGGATTTTGGAAGTTGAGGGAGGGCGATGAGTATATCTTTTCTGTGACAGAAAAAGGTGTAGGATAGAGGTGAAGAGGTTGATGAGCTGAGAGATCCTCTGGATAAAAAAGCAGTATTAGGGACCAATCCTCAAACCTTTGGGTTCCACCAACGATCTGGATTTATCGTTGTCTCTTAAATCTCCTTTTTTATCCTTTTCTTTCCTGTCCCCCCTAGCTTCTATCGAGGTCTCAAAAGTACGATGCTTGATTGCTGCCGGTGCCAGTCTATTGGTGCTTGCTGATCCGCTTCAACAATAGAATGGGACGTATGTGCAAAAAAGCGACGACGAATCGAGACGCAATAGATGCTGAGTAAAAAATCGAGGTCTCAAAAAAATCGCGTAGATCTCTATTTCCCGAATCAATTTTAGCGGTAGATGGAAAGATGGCTTCACATCAATTGATGGGATTGGAGCTAGTCGTCCTTGCAAAGTAGGTGGAATAGTAGACAGAAGCTGTACGGAGTAGATGGGGGAACGGATTGGAATGAAAAGGGGAGAATAAGAAAGAGGTCAAAACATCACCAGCAGATGTGGATGAGCTGTTGAAGTTAACGAGTAGAGGTGTGATGTAGGCTACTGTACGCGATACTGGAAAGATCTACAATGCGAAGAGCTCTAGCTTCAGATTTCTGGGCCCTTAGCGTCGAAAATGCTCGAGTTATGCTTGAGCTTTGCTCCGGACTTGCATAAAAGGATGAAGCTCGACGGAAAGTTATGTAAGTTTGAGGCCTTAGAGCTAAGGTATTAAAAATAGTTGTTCGAGTATCAGACAAGGGATCTATCCGTGCGCCATGACCTGCACGTGTTTTCGTTCCAAGCACGAAACGCGCTATCTACTTCCCAATATCAGATCAGAATCTATCAGTCTTGAATTCTAAAAGTAGAGACCCACAGCTATCTTTGGAAGGCAGGTTGTCATCAAACCCGGTTATGAACTCGGAAACATGCAAATGGATATTGACCAAGAAGAAGAATCACGCGTGTCTTCCTCGACCTACACAGCACGCCTAGACCGTACCCTCAAGGATCTCCAAGACCGAGTTAAAGAGCAAGAGCTCGTGCTCCAAGAAGTGCGTAATTTGTTTCACACCCCTTAATATTTCACACCCTGCATATCCAATCGAACTAACAACCTCGTCCAGCTCCGAGCAAACGCCCCAACACCACCTGCCTCCAGTCTTCTCCCTTCCCAAGACCCGCGGACCAAGCTCTCTCAAATTTTCGCCCACAAAGAAGCTTACCAATCCATCCTCTCCGCCCTACCATACCTCCCTCCCGCCAACTCACCCCTCCCCGCCCTCCTCGCCTACCGCACCACCCTCAGCACTCTCCAGGAAACCAATTCCCACATCCCCGCTCTCACCCAAACCCTCAACACCACCCTAAACCACCTCTCCACCGCTCAATCGCACCTCCACTCCGCACAGGCCATCTCATCCAGCTTAAAAACCCGCATCCTCTCGCTCCAGCAGGAGATCCATCAAAAAACCCAAAAGACCCCCTCCGAAGTAGCGTCTGACCTCCGGAGCGCTTTCAAGCAGGGAAAGCGCAACTACGATGCCTCAACCAGCAAGCTCGTCCGCGCATTCAATGAGTTCATTGACGAGTATCTATCACTCATGCTTGCGGCCGAGGAGCTAGGCGGGCCGATTGTGGGCGAGATGATGGACGTGACGCCTGATGTGCTAGCAGTTGGATTTAGCGCGCAGGGGAAGCCGAAGAGAACGCGTGAAGGTAAGGGGAAGGAGAAGGAGGATGTTGATGGGGGTATGAGACAGATACGGATTGACAAGATATGGGGTGTTAACCCGCATGGCAAAGCTGACGAAGATGGAGAGCGAAGAAGAGGTAAAGACAAGGGAGGAGAGTGGGACGAGCGAACCGCAGCAGCAGCCGAGATGCGTGATTTAGCGGAGCAGTTGTTGAATGCTCTACTGGAGAAGGATGAAACCGGAACGGATGGGTTTATAGAGATCGAGAAAGAGACTTCCGCTGTGAGGTTCTTAGTGCGGAGCAAGGTTGCGCAGTTCCATTTCAAGGATGCACGACGCTTAAGGTTAGTAGATTTTGAAAAGGATATTGAATAATTACTTGACATCTCAATTGTCATATACTACTACATCTTCCTCTATAAAGTCTCTGCTCATAAGTCACGGCAAGAGTTTGTTACACACAAAAGAAAATATATCCATTAACCAAGCAAACTAATCAGACTTCCCTTCCCGTATCTGAAATCAAACAACGGAAGAATACCTATAAAAAACGCCCCAATATAAAAGATTTAATTTTGTGATTCCTCCCCAACCCATACCCTACCCTACAAAATACCTTATGCAGAAGAAAGTTTGATATGAACAGCCCTCCCTAGCAAAAAGAACAAACAAAGAAAACAAATTCTCATATATGAACCAGGTATATAAAAGGAAACCACTTCAAGAAGAATCGCACAACCGCTAACAAAAAAGCTCCAGTGTGACCATTTAAATCCACCGCCCTTCCCAATCATCATTCAAATGCTGGTAGGGAACGCCACCCGTTTCCTTGTAAACGCCGATCAAGATCATTAATATGACTCAAGGAAAGATCCACCATATAAAGCTCCCTATTTTGCGCGACCAAAGATATGCCTTTTATGTTTATTACCGCCCTTTCTACCAGGAGAATCCCCATGCTTTTCTTCTTCGTCATCGTCGTACTTGGACTTGTAGATCCTATCAATTGTTAGATGAGCCCTTTGATTCTGAAAGTTGAGAACTTACCAGCTGTTGCCGATCATACTAATACCCTTCGCCTCAGCCATACGATAGAATTTCGCGCTCTTCTTCAGGTCCTTCTTGCAGCCTACGCCTTGAGCATAACAGAAGCCAGCCTCGGCCAGAGCATCGCCATCTCCCCAAGCTGTCTAATATTAGCTAGTGTCCAAACCGTTCATGATAATGTATGACTTACATCCAGCGATTTCAAAGCATCTCAAAGCAAGGACTTTATCTTGCTCAATGCCCCAACCGTTCATGTGGCTGACCCCAAGCTCGTAAATGCTCAAGGCAAACTGAGCTTTCCTGGTCTTCCTTTCCACAATATCCACAGTCTTGCCATCCTTTACTAAGTCTTCGTCATCCGCTACTTCGAGGCTGGCAGAATCGGCTGCCTTTCTCAGCCAAGCCACACCTTCCTTCTGGTTTGGTCGCATTCCCCAACCGTGACGGCAGGCAAGGGCATACAAAAGCATACCCGTGGGATGATTTTGTCGGGCAGCGAGGCGTAGATGATAAGTAGACTTGGTAAGAGCCCCTGCTTCATGGTATTCAATGGCTTTAGAAACATGTTCTTCTCCAGATAGTTCCGCAGAGGGGGCTAATGAGTGTTGAGATTTAGGTTTAATAGTGGCATTTGATGAGGCTGCCGACGGTGCGCGATCCTTCGGTGCTCCGTCCCTGTGCAAGGAGGGAGGCGCATCGAATGGTGATGCTAGAGTAGGGTCCGTCAGGCTTCGCCCTCGCTCTGAGGGCGTCGGTCCAGGAGTCAACGAACCATCCTCAAGAGAAGGACGAGTATGAGTGACCTCTGGCCTAGATGAAGTCGATGGCCGAGATGGGGGCGAAGGGGGAGGTCCACCTTCGACTGCTTGAGCATTACTGAATGAGACAGGTTGCTCCCATACGAATTGTGCTTGCTGTTGGTTTTCCTGGAAGATTGCCGAGTTACGTTGCAGCATCTTGCCTCTAGGCAGAGAGAACTTTGAGTATACATAGGAAGGAGCAGCAGCACCTTCGGCAAAATTGTTATCAGGGAAGCCGTCTCCATGCATGCTAACAGGGGTATGGGCAGTATCATCTGTGAGAATGAACGATGGTTGACTATCTGAAGATGCCTGTCGTGAGGGTGCCGTTTGAGGCGTCTCAGAAGGATGATTACTTGACCTACTTATAGGACGGGAGAAATTGAAGGCAGGTCGTGGTAGACGCGTGCCACCAACGGAAATTTCTGAGCTTACTGATGGTGACCGAGCAATTGCAGGAGCCAATGAAGGAGAAATGGGTGACGTCGAATAAGCACTGGTTGAAGATAGCTTACGCTGAGGGGAATTCTGGCCCATTGAAAATTCATCATCAGAGCTTTCTACAGACATTGACCTTGGACTTGGAGCACGCGGTCCAAAGGGTGAACGAGGGGGCGCCAGAGCTCGAGGACCAAATCCGCCTACAGCTAAGGATCCATCGGGCGCTTTCAGAGCACGTTGGCGGAGTGATTCTGTGCTTGGACGAGATGGGGCATCGGAAGGTGATCTACCTGGTCTAGACGAGCGCGAGCCTTGATATGGTGAGCCAGTAGGGGAATCGATTGGTCGGGGAGAGATCCGCCCATGATGTGGGGCAGAAGGTGAGCGTTCTGGTCGCGGCGAACGTCCTTCATGCGGCACAGATGGCGAGCGTTCTGGTCGTGAGTGCTGAGGGTTAGAGGTTGAGCGATCAATTCTAGGTGATCGTCCTTGATGAGGGGCAGAAGGAGAACGCGCTGGTCGCGGATCTGGACGCCCGGACTGTAGTGCAGCAGGATGCTGTCTTGGCCGGGGTGCGCCCTCTCGATGTTGCTCATAAGAAGGCGATCTTACCGGCAGTGGCGCTCGTCCACGGTATGGCGCATCTATAGGAGACTGGGCAGGGGTACCTCGAGGCTCACCTTGTGGTGATCGGCGGCCATGTTCTATAGATGCTGGCGAAAGCTCCCTCCTTGCGCCAAAGAAACCTTGCTGTTCTGAGCGACTAGCAGGTCTCCTGCCCCTAGAATCTTCCTCGTCCCCCTCATCCTCACTGGCGCTCTCATTGATATTTTCGTTGATAGGCTCGAACTTGGACACAGGCTCAGTGGGCATCTCCCCAAGTTGAGGATATACTGAAACTGGTCTAAATACAGGTGCCTCAACCTCAGTTTTCTGTCCCCGAGTTTCTCCAGCAGGAGAGGCAGGCGAGATGTCAGTCCGTTCGGTAGAGGCTGATCGGAAGAGGCCCGGTCTATTTTGGCCCAGGGAATTTGCGATTGCAAGCGGTGGCAGTCTGCTCATGCGCCTTCCTCCTTGTGCACTCTCAGTCAACTGCTTTGCCAAAAGTCGACTTTGCGCAGCAAACGCATCCAAGGGTGAAAGTTCTGGAGGAATTTCTCCAACGAGATGTAGCCTGGGTGATGGCAATGCTCGAGGGGACGGAAGTGCGCTGCTAGCATTGCTCAGTTGTCCATGGGAGTGTGACCGAAGGTCGATGAAAGCTGGTCTGTTGTTGTTCGGCATGTTTGCGTGTGGCCCAGAGCCTCTATATCAACCTCAATATATTCCTTCTCTCGCAGAACTCGTCGATATGGGGCGAACGTATGATGTAACCGGTGGCACGATCGCAATCCCTCGTTCAAAATTTTATTGTTTTCAAGGCATAAAACGTTGTGGCTGCAGAATAGACGTTGAGTAGATATCAGCGACTAAGGTGACTGTTAGTGAATCGGGGCGCAGTTAAACGACCTGGTGGGTGTTGGGTCTGGGCGGCAGAGATCGATGCGAAAGAAGCGCGATAAAATAAGGAGATGGTGACGGGCCGTGTGTAAGAGTCTAGAAGACGGGAAAGAATTGGAACTGGTGAAGAAATGGTGCCGGTCGAGTCGAACGGAATTGAAGCAGTTTAATGAGCTTGTAAAGTGTCTGAATGACCGAGCGCGCAGAATTGAGTCGACAGAGCGCTGGTACAGTAAATTAGAGGAAGTAAAAGGGTCCGACTGAGGTGGTGAATAGATGTCAAGTAAGTAGTTTGTCGTTGTTGAAGCTTTAATTGGCGGCACACATCATTGACGGGGAGTCTTGCTGCAAATGTTGAAGAAGTACTTTCCAGCGTTGTAGATAGTAGTCATTGTCTGCAGTTTCCCTTCCTTTTTGCCGTTGCCGCTGGTAATTTCCTCCTCACTCCAGAACTGTTCCTTTCGGCGATTGTTTGTGAATGGGGGAGAAATAATTCAGTGAGATGCAGTGGCTTGAGATAGTAGCACACAGTTTAGCCCGAAAGGGATACGACAACCTCCTTGAGAATACGGGATTTCTCAGAATATAGATCAAAAAGATAAAAAAAGAGATAAAAGCGACGAGGCTAGACGTTATGAAGCAGCCAAATAAAAAAAGCAAAAAACAACTATCAGCCTTCCTCTTTGAAATAAATTGTGTACCCGAATCGAACAGAAAAACGAACCAGAATGGAAAAGAGAAGGAGAATTGCAGAATCACATTGTAAGACTACAAAGTCAAAGTTACTTCAGGGACGGGACTGGGACTGGGACTGGGACTGGGACTGGGGACTGGGCGTTGGCGTTGGGGGTGGTAAGATCAAGTGCAAATGCCAAGAGCCCCAAACGGATTATGAATTTATGAGAAGTTCGTCCGTACCAAGTGCAAGCAAGTGCATACGAAGTACATACATAGTCAGTCACGGCTCACAGTTCGCACTTCACAATGCATACAAGTACATATCACGAGAGAACAATTGGCAAGGTTATGAAAGGCAAGACCCATCTATCGTCAATCGACCTACCCGCTTCCAGCTTCCACTTAAGAAGAAATGTTTCTATAAATATCTGTAGCTGCAAAGCTATTCACATTCGTTGTGACACTTTTCTGACTTCCTCATGATCTCTTGATGTCGAGTCTTGACCCGTTCAGGTGCTGGTGTGACTAAATAATACTTCCCATTCGTCAATTGAAACCCATTTAATGAGAAAAAGGGTGGAGAGAGAGAGCGAGAGCGAGAGCGAGCGGGCGAGGGAGACAAAGTGGGCAGAGTGGAGTTTAAGGGGGCGGTTGCTTGCTGCTGTTCCTGACTAGAACATCTTTGGAAGCCTCTTTTTTTGTACTTTGTACCGTAGACGCCACAGGGGTTCAGACTTAGCGGAAATGGAAATATCGTATTCACCACGAAAAGACTCGACACTAATGTGATTAAATAATAGTGCTGTGCTTTGTTGCTGCTGACACCAGACTGATACGAACAGAGCACTTATACTAGAAGTGCTCGCCATTACTTGAGACCCCAATCTCCAACATCGAAGCTTCATTTCTTCTCTGTACATCTTTCTCCCCTCTCCAATCTCCGCGTGTCACCAGGTAATACTGTATCGACATGGAAAAGGGAACCCCTGTGGTGTCACCTATCGGTATCACCCGTCCCTGCAGCAATCAAGGTCATGACCTCCCTACCCCAGATTTCAAGGGATCTATTACGCGCATACGGCCGGCACTGTACGTTTGCGGCCTCAGACGGTCAGCAAGCAGAACGACCTCTCTGATTTACCCGGGTTTCCTTCCTTTCCCCTTCTTACATCCCGCCGTACGTTTCCCTTTTCGAGTCAACCATGAAACAGCATCCAACTCCTTGGACTGTCAGATCGTCTGTCAGATCATCCCGGCCCAAGTAAAGACGGGCTGTGTGGTAAGATGGATGACGATACCGATTCTACGTTTCACGTATTCACATCAGACACTTACCCGTAGACCAATACTCGGTACACGGCGGGCTTGCCTCCCCAAGTATTCATTTATCATAGATTTTTGCATTCGCTTCCAAATCCTACCTAATAATCGATATACAAATCCTCTGAACTCCAACCGATAATGTCTGGCCCATAAATACGCGTTTTAGCTTTTCCGCTACATATTTTTCGAATGCATCTTCTTCAATCTACTTGCTCCCTCATACACTCCACGGTCGACTGCCGCGGCCACTGTCAGTGTACCTCCCACAATAGCACAGAGACCAGTCAAGAATCCCGCCAGTGTCTTCGTTCGTTCTTCGCGGTTGATAACCTTCATCGGTGAGATGTCCTATTCATGAGTTTAGCAATTATGTCAATAGTGAGACATCTGGGTAGACTTACATAAGAGAAGAAGACGCCCGGAATTCCACCTCGCGCATGCAATTTCTCCTTGTGACCTTCCGCAGAATCATCGCCACCCATCAAGCTTCGGCGATGACTTGTGACGGAATACTGGTGAGTCTCGATACTTCCATCTTCCAAGTGGCCGTATGTGCCGATGTCCACACTGGCATCATGTGGCGGGCTGTTCCAGTTTTGATGTTCCCAGCCAAGGGGGAGGTAAGATGTTGAGACAACCTTGACAAAGTACATGAAGTTGTGCGCAGGTTCGTGGGTAATTTGCTCAGTGTTGTCAAGAGGGTTCAAGTGATGGTTAGTCCACGGCAGCAAAGAGCTCGCACCCAACTTCTCTGTAACCTCCTTTGGCAGCTCGGGACCGAATCGCAAGTGGTGAATCTGGTGTGAAAATACATGGCCACCTTGAACAGGAGTTTCGAAGAAGTTGTTGAGATCATGAACGTGCATGTTTCCACTGGTAAAACTGCGCCCAGGAGCAATGTGGAAGTTTCCAACCACCTTGTTTACCCGAATACCGCCCTCAATGCGACAACCCTCTTTGCGTTGTTCATCCAAGCGCTCGCCATAATGCTCACGCTCACATTGTTCCACATTGTCTCCTCTACCGAAAGCCCACGATTGTGCGGCATATGCCTCTCGTACTTCGTCGCAACTATTACAGCAACCTGGTTTCTTCGCATTCGCAGGGGGAGTTGCACCGTAACAATCACCACAGTAATCGGGGGCAAGATGCGTCGCTTCGTCATCTGGGTGGTGCCTGCAAATCTGTCAGTCGCAATTATGGAACCAGACAATGTAAAACGTACAAGTCCAAAGCTTTAATGTCAATGACCCCACCACCTTCTTCCTGAGGTGCCAGTCTGACCTTCTTTACTCCGTGCACGACTCCGACTTGTTGCTCTCCGGAAACATCCATCACATCCAGCGTCAAGAGCTCACAAGGGATTTTTGGAAAAGTGATGTTTAAATGGATTTCCATCTTTTCTCCTAGACAGAACAATCAGCACTCATTGGCGTCAGCATTAAGATGATATCCTCTGACGAACCTCTTCCTTTATCAACTACCAACTCTGGGTGTACCACCACCCTTCTGTAATCTGCCCATTCTCCAAGCGCCAAGTACAGGACGATCAGCAATGAAGCTATCGTAACGATTCCTCCCGAAGTTGTGCGCACGCGTGCTTCGTCGACGGTTTTTGTAAAGGCATCGAGCCTTGTAAAGCGGGATTTCGCAGGCATATTTGCTTATAGAAACTTATATGAAAAAAGAATTGAATGTGGGCGGAAGCACCGACGAGTTGCTACCGTAGCCTTGCGGCGTCGAATCGAATGGAGGAGGGGGACTTTCAAGAATACATAAATATAGAAATGGAGCGCCGAGGATTTGAAATGCAATTGAATTCAATTGACACAGGATAATCTCATCTGATGTATATAAAAATGAATGAAAGATCACGTACAGAAGTTCAACAAGACTCTGCACACGTATAGGATAAGATTGGAGGTAGAAATGGCTCAAAGTTGTTCAATTCACTATAATTTACTTGAGGACAGCTTGCAAAGGATTTGGATCTCGGCTTTTCGCTGAGCTCTGTCCGCAGGCGCAGGGTAGCCGCATTTGCCCGTGCACCATAACTCGTGCATTGTACCCACGTACTGTGCAGTACCTTGCAGGGGTTTCTTACGCGTTAAAGACTTGTAAGACTCACACAGACTAGAAGATTCAAAAGACTCAGAAGTGAATGCTTTCCTCTAGATTATTTTCAAAGTGCTGCGTGATATTATTGACCGAACGAACTGGACAGCTGCAGTTCAGTCGGTCTTGCGGCCCAAACTGCTCCTGCCGGTCACGGTCCCACTCCAGGAAGCAGACAAGGACAAATGGAGGGGTCCATTTTGGACGCAAGAAAGCAAAGCATTGATCACAGCACCGATTTTGTGGATATGCAGTGGGAGAGTGGCTCGGCTCCAACTTAATGACCAATAAATGCCATGCAAGCATGCCTTCATCCGCAGCCACGTAAAGTAGGTAGATAGGTAGATAGGTAGATAGTCTGTGTCATTCGATACATATATGCAGAAAAGATGCAGAAAAGATGATTCATACAGACTGCAGTCTGTTGCAGTGTAGTCAAGTAGGAGATCAGGCAGTCACTCACTTCTGCACTGCGCCAGCTTCAGCCAATAGCGACTCAATGCTGGGCTCTAGGATGTTTCAGCCTCGCTTATGTAAGGCTCCCATCCCTGTTCGAAAAGCTTCTCGGTCATTTTTAGACCCAACTCATATCTTTGTCCTTCTATTGTCATCATAACCAAACCCGAATAAATTCACCACAACTAATTTTCTTCCGACCTCTAGACAATCCTTTGTTGTTGAAAAAGGTTCTCGCCCGCTTCTTTTTAAACTCAAGTTGTTGATCACAATTCTTTATTCTACCAAAGGGCCATCCATTTGCGGGACCTTTCATTTCCAACTGAATCTTTGCGACATCCTCTGCAATAGTCGTCGATCTTGGCATTCTATACATACAGCTACTTCATTTGCTAGGGGTACCGACTTGAAATGATGCAGCGAAGCTCTGCTCCTCCAAGGGGCCCCCGTCATGGATCGTCCGGTGGAAGAGGTGGTGGTCGTGGTGGAGGAATCGCAAAAAGACGAGCCGGAGGTCCAACACGGATAGACAAAGATGGCGACTTGGATATGGACGCTGTAACGGGAGCCAACGCGCGCAAAGCTGGAAAACCTGGGGTGGAGGGCTCTATACCTACTCGACCTCGCGCAGACAGGAGGGGCGGCATGAAATCGTCAGGTCGCGGCGGAAACCTCACCATGCAGCGAACTCAAGCAGCTATACTTCGGGGAATGGATTCACAGCAGACCAATATCTTGGTAACTCTTTGGGTCAAAGGCCTGAAGGATAGCAAGGCAGCATCGAACTCAGACGGAGGCCACCAATCTTTAGTACAATTTCTCGAGCGCAAAGCCTCGTCTCTAGACGCCAAATCGAATAAGACGGTGAAGATCAAGAAGGTATGTTTATCGCCATGATTGCTGGGATCACGAGTTTCACTGCGACGTCGCCGTTTTATCCTACTCTTGTCAAAGCCAAGTTCCCTACAACGAGTCGAGGATCGACACTTCAGCTTTATCACTCCGTGATCCGCGATCGAATTCAAGGTTATCTACACCTTGCTAACATCAAATAGTCACACATAAAGGGTGACACAGTCATTATTTCAGCTATCCCAGAAGATGCGGCGACTCTTTTGAAGTTAAATGGATTCTCATTTGCGGGGGCTACACTGAGTGTGGAGGAGAAAGAACCATCATCGCAAGGGTCTGGATCTACTGGACAGAAGGGAGAAATTTCCGAAGAAGCCCAGTCAATCCAAGACAAAATTCGACAGATTCTCAGCACACGATATGATGGCAATCTTAAGCTTCTTAATCTCTCGGCTTTAGGACAAGATGAGAAGTTGAGGGAGATGGGAATTTTCGACGATCGGAATTTGGTGTCCAAGCTTTTCCCTGTTTTGATGGTCGTGTGCGACAAATTGTTCACCTCCCGCGAGGCGAAAAAGGAAGCAATTGTCAGTATCACTATGACAGATAACGAGTTGCCTGATGTCTCGAATGTAACCACACTTGCATCGACTTTCCCTGATTTGAAGAATCTTGATCTTTCCCGGAACAATTTCGCCGACTTGAAGTCTCTCAGATCATGGCGCTGGAAGTTCCGACATCTGGAGAATCTTGTTCTAACAAGCAACCCTATCGAAACTTTAGATCCGGAGTACAAGACTGAAATTGTTCGCTGGTATCCTGAGCTTCAATTTCTAAATGGAGTTCAAGTTCGATCACCTGCAGAGATTGTCGCAGCTCTTGAGGCCATCAAAACACCTATCGCCATTTCCCCTCCAATATTCCAGGACGTGGGACAAGTTGGAGAAAATTTCGTCCTTCAGTTCTTCAGTGCCTACGACACCGACCGCAACGCATTGCTAAACGGTTTCTACGATTCGCAATCCTCCTTCTCCCTGTCCGTCAACATGACAGCCCCAAGAGATCGTGCACACTCGATGGCAGTACCTCCCTGGGCCGCATACACCAAGCACAATCGCAACCTCGCCAAATTCACGCGCCCCCACGCCAGAAGTTCCCGAAAGTATCGCGGCATCCAAGCAATTCAACCCATCTGGAATGAGCTCCCAGCAACAAGACATCCTGATATTGCAACACAGCCTCACCAATATTTAGTTGAGTGTCGCCCTCTACCTGGTCTTCCTGATCCAACTGGACAGAGCGCTACAGGTGTCGATGGTCTCCAAATCACAGTCCACGGCGAGTTCGAAGAAAAGAACGAGACGTTCTCAGACAAATCCCTTCGTAGTTTCTCAAGATCTTTCATCCTCGGTCCCGGAGCTCCTGGGGGTCCTCCTATCAGGGTCATTAGTGATCTTTTGACGCTACGGGCTTGGAGTCCGTTGGTAGGATCCACACCAGCAATCCAACCAATTCAAGCACCTCCGCCAGTTGCTGAGGTGCCTGCTACTGCTCTTACACCCGAACAACAACGACAAGCAATTGCGGCACAACTTTCTCAAGCTACTGGTATGAATGCGCAGTATGCTATAATGTGTCTGACGGAAACTGGATGGGATCTTGAAAAGGCATTTGTTGCATTTACTGCAAACAAGGTATATTTACTTCGTTCTATCCGTAATTAATCTTGTAGTCATTACTAACTTCTTTAAGGACAAACTACCGGCAGAAGCATTCGTCACCCCGAATTGATCGAATGTAGAGATTGAGGGAGAGACAGGTCGGATTTGTATTTGACAATTGGCGAAAAGGAACGTTTGAGAGATAGAGAATGGATGGAAGGATGGGCTATGCATAAATTTCTCAGAGGCTAGGAATCATTGCATTGGAAGGAGTTTAATACCAGAGCATGGTAAATTACCATAAAGAAAAGAAAAACACATTTTTCCACGTTATCCTCGGTCTACTTCAGTCCGGCTAATTGAATGGTCTGCTCTGTTTTAAGCATGGAGTTCGGGTATGGATATCACGTAGAGGAAAGGGGAAACGATAAAGAGGGGGGAGGGACTATTGGTAGTGTATATGTGGGTTTTGTATGGATATAACTAGATGGGGAGTTGGTCGCAATGACAGGATGTGAAGAGGACGTGGCAGGTGACATAGATAGGGGAATCCTATCTGTATGTTGAATTATGAATATAATTCTGCCCGTGTTCTATTCTTCTTTTCTTGGCTTGGATTGACTTGACTTGACCATGACTTATCTACTGACTTGACCTGACTCAAATTATTCCACTCGAACGACCCATCTCAGCGCATCAGCACTTCACTTCTATCTAGCTAGCACATCGATATCAATAACATTTACTCATCATACCATCTTTTATCCCCCCTCCAACCCGCGCCTGGATTCGCTCAGAGTTGCATACGTATCAAACACGAGCAACTAAACCATAGCCATCTATAACCCTATACATATTGCTCCCACTACCGCTACCACTTCCCAGCTCGCCACTTCCTCCCAAGTCTGTCCCATTCATCTATCTCCCCTTGGCGAACACACCACCCACCTGATTATCTCCTCATCCGCAGCCAAACCCGTCGCCTATCCGTCCCGCTTTACGATTGTAATACACCAAGCGACCCGAATTTACCCCACTACTAGTTCAGTTCAGCAGCAAGAACACTATTTACAAACCAGCCATGTTCTCAATCACATCCATCCATGTGTCATCTGCCTATTCATGTATTACTTTTTTCCATGTCTGTTCCCGAAACTAGATCTGTATCTTATGTGTAGAATGAATGCCATTACTATACATCGCACTCATCTCAACTCATCTCATCTCATCACATCATCCCATCCAAACTGTCGTGGTATCTTTTACAACCAACCCGATTAATCCTACCAAAACAAGAAAAGAAGAAAGCAAGAAAAGAAGGCCCAATAGAAAGACAAAAGTGAGGTAATCCAAGCCCCTCTACCCAATTACCTGATATCATTTAAACAAACCAAAAAGCACCACCTGCATCCATCCAACAACTAAGGCACCTCACCGATTCCCCTCCCACCCCTCTCCTCAAACTCCTCCCTAGCCTTAACATTCGCCACCGCGCTCTGGAACGCACTCGTCAAATCGATATGGAAAAGTGGTCTATTCAGGCCATTCACCACTGCCGTCCTCGCCCTCGTAGCCCGCTTACTAACCACCTTCAAATCGCTTCCACTTCCACTTGCACTATCCGAGTCCGCGCGGATCTGATCGCCTTTACTTCCCGCTCCCCTGCTATTCTCCACGGCCCTATGCTCCTTTTCATTATTATCCGCCTCCGCAGCCGCGGCTGCAGACTCTTCGCCGCCGATCTCCGCCACGCTGAAAATGGGCTTCCAGCGGTGTGAGCCGCCTTCTTCTTCGATGGTTGGGTAGCCGAAGCCGGCGGAGACGAGCGCGCGTTTGGTCCAGCGGTTGTTGATCGAGGTGAAGTGCCAGTCGACGGTGGAGGGCGAGGCGTAGGTGTCGAGTTGGTTGCGCACGTCGATGAGTTGTTGGATGGAGGTGATGTCGACGTTGTTGACGGAGCTGAAGTCGAGGATTACGGCGCGGAGAATAGGTCGGTTGGAGTGGTCTTCGGCGGTTTTGCCGCGACGTGGTCCAGGGTCGTTCCAAGGGCGGTCACCAGGTCGTGCATAGTGGTCAGGGTTCGTTCGTTGGGTGGTGGCGAAGATAGTATCGGTAAGATGGTCGAGGTAGTGGTTGGCGTTGGGGTAGTTGAAACCTTCGGAGAATCGATAAATGAAGATACCGGGATAAGGAGTTTGGACATCGACTTCGGGGTTGGATCCATCACCGTGGTCGAATGGCAAGAAAATAGTACGAGAAGAGGCATCTTCAACAAGAGAGAGTTCGGATTTGGTGAAAGTGCCGTGGTCAGTAATCGGTGCGGATTTGTATTCACCGCCGGTACCTACGACCGAGTGAACCTTGACTTTGCCAAGGAAACGACCCTTAGCCTTGATGATTCGGAACACAAGGATGCCAAAGGAGATACTGATGGTGACATAGATGCCGATTTCGATAGTGGTGAAAATGGTGACGATAACACCAGCAAAGAAGATGATAACCTCAAGAGGTGAAACTCTCCAGAACTGGTAGACAGTGTTTGGCGGGGTAATGAGATCACCCACTGCGTGGATAATAACTGCTGCCAAAGCTGCACTGGGAATGTAATAGAAAACCGCTGTCAAAGCGTAAATAGCAAGCAAGACAATCACAGCCGTGATAACACCAGCGAATGGAGTGCGGACTCCTGCCTTTGACTTGATAGCAGTTCGAGAGAAAGAACCAGTGACTGGGTAACCTCCAAGGAATGCGCCAAAAATGTTAGTAACACCAATGGCTACCATTTCCTGGGACGGATTGATGATATAGTTGTTGACACGGCCGAATGATTTGGCGATAGCAATGTGCTCGATGAGCAATACAATGACGGTAGCTGGTAGATCGCCTACGAAAATACTGATTATGCTCGAGTTGACCTGAGGAACTGCAGCGTTTTGGAAACCTCGCGGAACCGTGCCCAAAATCTTGAAGACGTGCTTCTTGCGGTGATGTCTGTTGCAGAGCCAACTAATGAGTGTATACAAGAGGATGACGAAGACGGTTCGAAGTGTGGCTGCGAAGAAGAATGCCTTTTTGTGCTGAGGGAATTTCTTGGCTCCGTAGTTGCAAATCTAAAGATGTCAGAATGCGGCTGGGCGGAAGGTAGTGATAATGAATCAGACTTACGGATCTAATCAGGTAGAGCATTGTGAGAGCAGTGAGACCAATAGCGGCATCAAGTGTGGTTCTTGGCAAACCTTGCAAAGTGTGAATCACAACCAAGTATGTTGATGCTCGAGTATTGAAGCCAGTAATTCCCATCAAGGTTGGTACTTGTCCGACGGCAATGTTGATAGCAGAACCCGTCATGAATGCTGAGATAGAAGTCAGGGGAATCAGGTCCACAATCCAACCACAGCGAAGCAATCCAATGGCAGCAATGATGCATCCTGCGATCACAGCCATGCAAGATGCGATAACATGACCAGGAACCTCAGGGTTGGTCTTTGCAGCTTTCACAAGAATTTGACCAACGAGAGTTGACATGACAGCGACAGGTCCGATTGTGATATCTTTAGATGTGGCGAAGAACCAATAGACAAGAACTCCCATGAACGAAGAGTAAAGACCGAATTGGGGTTTAAGTTCAGCGAGAATAGCATAAGCCATTCCTTGAGGTACGACGACAGCACCGATGGTGATACCTGTCTGATATCAGTAATCATCGAGGGTAATCGCTTAGAAGTGTATCTTACCAGCAACCAGATCTCCAAACAGCCATTGCAAGTTATAGCATCCGATCCAATTCAAGAACGGGAAAAGTGACCGACCGTAAGCTGCGAGCTCGTGTCTACCCGGGAGAGTATCTTTGATCCATTCCGAGCTTCGGGGTTCTTCCTCCACGAAAGTATCAGCTGTCTGGATAGAGAAGACTGATTCGCCTCGAAGAATTTCTTGGCTGTTGAGTTCATCGCGATAGTTGAGTTTGATCCCAAGGAATTTGGCCAGTCCGTGGCCAATCTTGGTCGCAGCCATGATCTGGAGACGATGCTGCTTCGCTTGTTGGGTTGGGTGTGATATATGTAATGCAAGAGGATTAAGCGGGCATTTGAGGGGGAAGCTTAACCGTCAGGGATTGCCAGTCAAAGAGATCTGACAGGCCAACCTGCAAGATGCTGATTTATGCAGGATCTGTTGCGACCTTTTATGTGAAGATGGATCCCGAGCGAAGGCAAAATATCCAGATGCAGATCCAGATCCAGGGGACCGGGTCGAGGAGCGGGAACGGGAGCGATGCCTAAGTATCAGATGATTCCTTAGTTCTTGCTACCTTGCTACCTAAAATGAGAAAAAAGCAAACATCGATCAAAAATGTCGAAATTTTAGAATAGGCGCGCGAAGAGATGTCGCAGTTGGAAATGTATATTGGAGAGGTTTCGTTCTAGAATCTCGAAGAGGGAAGACGTGATCCAGGAGTGGCATTCAATGCGCAGACTCGCCCTTTGAAAAGTCGGATAGTGGTGCGCCACCAATTTATTGCGTGCTCATTGATGAATAAGATGGAAGACCCGCCAAACCAAAAAAAAGGACATCACCGAACGGCAAAGAAGTAAAAAAGAGACTAAGCGGATAGCCAGTCCTTGTTGTACCTTAGTGCGCTGGGCTGGATATCGAATCTCTGTGTCCCCAGTCTGTCTACTTTGCCTTCTCGTGCTGGCGGGCTGGAAATGCGTGATTAGTCTACAAGGTTAAAAAAGAGATGGGTAGATGGGCAGATGGGCAGATGGGCAGATGGGAGAGGCGAGGAGAGTTGCGAGCTGAGCGAGGCAAGGGCACGACTCACTCTGATATTCGAATTACAGGTGTAAGATGGACAGAACAGGAGAGGAGCAAATATTGGGGGAGTGTGATATACAGTAAGAGATGAAGGCTTCGTTTGTTTCCTGGGATTATTATGTTATAAGTTGGTCGATGTGGATCGTGGGTGGGGGGTGGTAAGCAACGGTAGATCCAGAACCGTGGGGATGGTGATATGGTTGATTGATCGAAATTTGGATATGGGTGATACAGGGGATGCACGAGGCCTCTATACGTATGTATATACGAGTACCTCCATATGAGATAAAGCTGTTATGCGTTTCTGGGTCCTTCCTTCCTACCTTGAGGGCTTGAAGCCTTTCTGCCCTTTTAGAAGAGTTGCGAGAAGCCTCGGGAAAAGACAGTAAGAGGAGCAGGAGGACAGCAGGAAGTAGCACTTTGCACTTTACCACTATGAAATCATTACATGAAGTACGGACTAAGGTCGAAGATCTAGGGTCCCATGGAACCCGTCTAACTCCAGCCGCACATACAGATGCAGAGAGATAAACCGGGGTCTTGTTCAGTTGCACACCGGAGATGTCTAATATAAAATAGAAAAGGGCCACAGATCTCTTCCCTTCCGAGAGCGTCAACGGCACTCTGGCGGAGACCCCGATGTTGTTTTGACAATTCTATTATGCATCCCAAGACTTTTGACGCTCTTTTGCCCAGCTGAGACAGGTCTACGCGGTACATTGTGGATCGGGGATATCCAGACATTCATATCCGGATCTTCTTTAATCTGCAAAAGTTTGGAGCTGTCGACGTAGGTGTCTTGAGCACGCAATCGGGTAAATTGATTAGTTTTTCTTTCACCTTCTATTAGCGCAAAGTGAAATCATATCTATGGAGAATGATATGCTCGATGATATACCCGATGATATGCTCGATGATGAAAGGTCCCAAGGGAAGAAGTTTGGTTCTTTCTTAGCCTGACATAGGAATGCGAGATTGTCCCCTTCAGACGAGTGAACGACATATCTGCTCGAGGTGAGGTGGAAATCTTCTTTGTGGTGGTTTATCCGCAAGCGGCATATTCGCCTATTTCCGCAGGGGGCAACGGAGCTCACTGATCAAGCTGCGACCATTCGCTGGACAGTTTACCTGGACAGTTACGCGGAATATCCACCCCGGACCCCACTCATTCAAGGTACTGTCAAGCTCCTGTCCAGCTGGAGCCGATAAACCAATCACACCGAATTCTCATGATGCCATTCTTTCCTTTCCAAGCCGAATATGATGTGCTCACAAGGGGGTTTGATTTGCGAATTGATGTGGCTTGGGAGTGAAGGCGGACATGGAATCGAGACCGACCTTCGATAAGATAATTGTAGAAAATGATTCCTTTTGCATCCCAGGCGTCGGAAATGTTTCATATTCAATAGATATTCAGGTCAACTGAGCTGTTCGCGGTAAGGTCGTTGTATAACATCTGAAAGCCATCATGTGGTCACCTTCACTGCAACTCGATAAACATCCAAGGGAGGGCGGCCGGTCTGGAATATATTGCTGCCAATGATCACGTGATTACATCACGTGAGCATCTTTCCATGCGGCCTCGACGATGACCGACGATGACCTTTGGGGAGCGGTACGATAGAACTTCGGTCTTAGAGGTTGATACTTCAAGTACTCCTATCTCACAGGAGCACTTCATTGATTGTGGGATTCCTCTTGGTCAGTTGGTTGTACTGTAATTGCACTTCTACTTCTCTAGCTACTTCATCCTATCACGAAGAGTCGCGTTTCAGCCAGCTCCACGCTTCACTCATTCGACCCATATTGACAGGGCAACAACGCAACGACGACAACAACGCATCTGCCACCGAAATTTATCTTCACATTCATTTCATGTGCAAACTTCTGAAAGTCAATCGCTATTTCTAATCTAATACTCGGCTTATTTCCTCAAATAATGCGATAGCGACAATGTCAACATCTCCCACCCAGGATGCATTTCCATCTCTTGCCCCTCCAAGTCAAGCATCAATTGATGTACCTCCATCTCCGCGAACGCACCGCGCCTTAAGACGTTTACAATCAGCGCATACTTTAGGTTCAACATATAACCAGCCTTCCCTTATCTCACAACAACACAGACAATCCTTGCAGCGAACTAGTCCGCCTACGCAAAAAGATGCGGCACCATCAACAACCTCGACTCACCACCGAGGAAGATCGAACAGTGATGTTACGAATTTGGTCCCACTGAGCTCGAGCACTGCTGGCAGACCACCTATAGCTAATCGAAGGCTCATGCCAGCAGAATCAATGTCGTTAGATCGATTGATTAGGGATGGGCCCCCAGACGGGGATGTGGTGGGTAGCTTGGAGAGTATGAGATTGAAAATTCTGGATCAAGGTGTCAAAGCCGATGGCGATGGAATGGTTGGTCAATATCGAAATATTTCTGCCGGGTGTTCTAACTTCACCATAGTCATCTTTGCGCATCTACGTATGGCTAATATTGCTCAATGCGCCGATCCTCGACACCGACGACTACCTATCTCTAATTCATCGCGGCGCATCTCCTGCCTATGGTAAAATTCGAAATGATACCTTCCGAACATTAGCGACAGATCCTCTGTTCCGACGACGTGTCAGCGAAGCCAGTCTAATTCGACTACTGAATGCCGTAGCTTGGAAGTTACACGATGCGAAAGAAGCACGAGCAGATCTGCGAAATATTAATAGGAGGATCGCAGAGGAAGATATACAAAGCTCTCCTGAACGTGGACCAGGATCACCAAGTATGAGGTTGAGAGCTCGTGCTTTGACTTTGACCACGGAGGGTTCCGATGCAGGTGCTTCAGAGCCAGGCACTTATGTACAAGGAATGAACGTTCTTGCCGCACCGTTCCTCTATGCTGCCCGCAGTGAATCGGAGGCGTTTGTCGCGTTCTATCGATTCATCACAGTGGAATGTCCTGGATACGTGAGAGGAGCTATGGATGGTGTACATAAAGGACTTGCTTTAGTGGACAAAGTTCTTGCCATTGTGGATCCAAAACTGAGTCTCTACTTGATTGGTAAGGGTATGAGTGCTGAGCTGTATGCTTTTCCATCAGTACTCACTCTATGCGCCTGCACGCCTCCCCTACCAGAAGTGCTTCGTCTTTGGGATTTCTTGTTCGCGTATGGAGCTCATCTGAATATTCTATGCATTGTCGCACAGCTTCTTATTCTCCGAAACTCTATACTAAGCTCTCCGAGGTATGTCCCCTAGATCATTTTTAGCAAGACCGGGCTAACATTGTATCAAAAGTCCCACAAAGATCCTACGCTCCTTTCCTCCTTTGCAGGCTGATACCATAAAAGAAGTCACACTTACGCTCATTAAGAAGATTCCAGACGATGTGTATGCTGAGATTGTATCTCATGCTAAGTAATCTCATATTGGCGTTTATGTATGAATTTTGTAACGATACCAAAATCGACGAAGAGAAGGGTGGGTGGCTGGTTAGGGGATACAAAAAGCAACGATATTTTGCAGTTACGATTACTGGGGCGGAAACATGAGTATACGACACGACATGATTGGGATGGATAGGATATTTGGGAACACGGCGCTCAGGGAATCAGGTTGATTTGGTCAGTGGATGCAGCATACACGTGTGCATACACTTATGATCAACGATAATGTCCAAAATGTAAAATGATATATATGTACTTTTATCCGCATCCGGCTTCCGATACACAGGGATAAAACCAGATGCTTCAATTCAAATCTGCTGCAATTCGGTTTAGATGACAGGGCATAACGTCAATACTTTGCGTTATCTTTCTCTTCTCTCCTCTTCTATTAAAATTCCCAAGTCCCGCAAAATCAAAGCTTTCCATATCAAGTATTCCGAAAACCTCGTCCCTGCAGAGTAGACTCTGCATGTCCTCTTTTCATCCGCGGTTCGGGGATAAAGCCAGCTGCAGGGAAAGCCAATTTCCCCGCACGTGTTTTTTATCGGCGTCTGGATTCGTCGGATGCGGGGAGTGGATGCGATTAACTATGTGAGAAACTTCGGAACCAAGTAAATGGTGCTTGGTTCATGGTATACTCTAGCTGGGTTGTATTAGAGGGAACGTCACATTTTGCTTTGCTTCGGATGTTGTTTCCCGGTGCATGTGTATGTCTGTCTGTATGCACGTGGGAGGTTGGGGGGTTGGTGAGGATGGATTAGATGGGTATATAAAAGACGCTGGGTGTTTCTTCTAGTGGTCTTGTTGTCGTTGCTTGTTTGTTTGTTTCTCTGTTCTCTTCTGCGGAGTTCGCCATTTGATTTCGTTACAGTAATCGATTCATTCGTGATCCGTTATCAAAATGTTCTCCTTGAAAACAATATACCTCTCCGCGGTTCTGGCGGCGGTGGCTGCGGCTGCGCCAGATGTGTCGGCAGCGTTGCAGAAGATTCTGGATCAGGCGCATCAGGGGCCGTTGTATGATTATCCGACGAGTTTTACGCAGGGGATTTTGCCGGTTAGTGGGTTCTTTTGTTTGTTGTGTAGCGGAAATCGGGGGTGGTAGGGTTGATGGGGTCGGGGAGAGGGTGTTTTGTATGAGGATGTCATTGTGAAGGTTAAAAGTTTGGGAAAGGGGGTGGTGGGGGTTAGGAGAAGAGTCTTTTATGGTTGGTCAGGGGTTTGTGGAGGAGGTGGTCAAAGAGACGGGGTGTATGGCTGGTGATGATAGTGATGCTAACAGTTGGGTCTTAGAAAGCTTGCCATTCGCATAATGATTGTGAGTATAGGTCCCTGTTTGTTGTTTCTCGAGGAGTGAGGGGGAGAGTCAAGTGAGCAGAGGGGAATGAGAGGGGTGACAATGAGTAGTAGGAGGGGTTGGAGTGTGGGTAGGAGTGTGGCGAGGTAAAGAAGCATGGGGAAATGACCGAGATGTGGTGAAATAGGTCGAAGCGGATGATGTGCACTGTGTTCGTTTGAGCTGGGTTAAGATGCAAGGAGCAGTGCATGAGAAAACCATGGGATGGAAGCTAATGTCACGGTGTAGATTGGCGTGATGTGCCGTTCTATTCAGCGCTTTCGGTGGGATGTGTTTCGGTTGAGGCGGATGTTTGGTTGGTTGGTGGTGAGCTTTTGGTGTAGGTTTTCCTTGGGCGTCTTTTACTCTGCATTCCCCTTCCTCTGACCTTTCCGTTGTCACTAATCTTCTCTCAATTTTCCTTGCTCATCAACTTTTTCTCTTTCCGGATCTTTACCCGATCTACTCCGTTCCTCTTCCATCTATCTCTTTTAATCAATCTCTGCTATCTCTCAAGCACCTAATTCCTCGCCATTTCCTCACTCAGCCACATTGACTGACCCCGTCCCGTAGTGGCCACGAACAGTCAGCCTTAACTCCCGCCCGAACATTCAAATCCCTCTACATTGATCCAATTCTCAATGTCCTGGCTCACCAGAATCCCAACTCGTCATATACAACAACGAAGCCAACCTACAATGGCGTCTACGATACTAGCTCTGGACAGACCCTTTATCTTTTTGTGGACGTGAAGACGGATGGACCGAGCACTTGGCCGGTTGTTGTTAAGCAATTGGAGGGATTGTAAGTTTGTGTCGTTTGCTGTCTTTATTCCTGAGGTTGAGGTTAAGTAGAAGCCGTTGCAACGTATTGAATCGTATGAGGGGTTACGACCAGTTTGAAGAGGCGTGTGGTCAATTTCTCGCTTGGGCATATTTTGCCCCCGAATGCAAATCATCAACTAACATCACACAGACGCTCAAAGGGTTATCTCACCTCCGTTAACGGAACCACTCTGACTAGTCGCCCCGTGACCGTTGTGGGAACAGGAAATACTCCACTCAACCTCGTTCAACCACTTACCTCTCGTGACTACTTTTGGGATGCGGTAGGTTTCTGCTTCCTGCATCTTCGCTCTTGGTTCCCCATCGTTCCTCCTATTCCCATATTCTTGTAGTTAAACGATGCACTTGAATCACGACACTGACCAAGCTTCGACCATCACAGCCAATTCCAACACTTGGTACCACGTTT
Source organism: Rutstroemia sp. NJR-2017a BBW (assembly GCA_002946425.1). Taxonomy (NCBI): domain Eukaryota; kingdom Fungi; phylum Ascomycota; class Leotiomycetes; order Helotiales; family Rutstroemiaceae; genus Rutstroemia; species Rutstroemia sp. NJR-2017a BBW. Next base: position 516,256 of record NJPT01000031.1, read on the forward strand.
TCGAACATCACTTCGCTCGTTTCACCAATCGCTAGCACAGATTGTAAGTGATTTCCCCGACTATTCTAACCCTCCAGTTCAATCCGCAGCACTTCCACTATCCATTCTCATATCAATACACTAACCATCAATCCTTCCTCCCAAAGTCTTATCAACGATCGGACCTATTCTGAACTCCAATTCCACTGCTACCTCCGCATCCGACCCCACTAATTCCTTAAACTCAACCCAACTCGCTCTCCTCCGATCTCAGATATCCACTGCCCACGCGAAGGGCATCAAATTGCGTTATTGGGATCAGCCCGGCTGGCCTATCTCCACGAGGAATGCGATCTGGAAGACACTTGTCGGAGAGGGTGTTGATCTGATTAATGTTGATGATTTGGAAGGGGCGGCGGGTGAGTGGTGAGCTCTGTGAGTGGTGACAGGAAGGAGATAGAAGCGGGGAAAACGGGACGAGAAGGAGGGGAGATACCAGGCAAGGAGAGGAAAGGAGAGCAAATGCACAGAGAACTAAGTAATTGACCTACCAACATAACAACAACTTTTATGTCATCTCTGGAATGATGCGTGCTATCAAACTCAAATTCATACAAAATTGAGGTTAGGCGCATTTTCCAGACCCATTTGTATGTTAAATCCTGAATATAAATCATTATCCTTGAATACCAGAGTTTTATTTATATGAGATAAAACGTTTCTATCTCAATTCCAAGTACGGTAGCTTCGCCGTCCATTATTCCATGAATATAGCTTTCACCAACCAAGGCAAACCCCTCTGCCGATATGGTCGGGCGTAGAATGAACGGTACTTGGCCGCCCGATAAAACATATACCAAGTCTCCTTCCACCATACTCAATGGACCTAATCCCATGTAACCCTTCTCTGTGACAAAAAATGCACGCTTCATAGCAGCTTGCCTTACGCTCGCATCTGAAAGATTGATTTTGCTACTCGATTGCTTAGCCTCTTTTAGCGATGACTGGCTCCGAGTCTCTCTTACAGCTTCTGCGAGTCTCCCATCGATGATCTACACGTAACTGTAGGAACTGTTACTTATATTGTCAGTAATCAAAGCACTTCCGTCTGTCTCATTCGCAGCAACAGCGGATTGGATTTGGTAACGTTTCTCTCCAAGGGCATCGGCGAGTAAGGTGCGTCGAAAATCCTCCTCCAGATTTGACCCATACGTTTGACTACAGATCTCACTCATCGATCTCCACTCCTTCAATAGATCAGTTGCACCATTAATGGGTAGTTCCAGACCTAGATCCTCAGCTTTAGTCGCAGACTCGCCACGCGACCAATAACGGACACAACATCGAATTTAAAGCCGTTGAGCCACAATCTGTCACCAGATAGCTCAGTGCCAAATAGAAGTTCTCTATCAAGTTCCAGGTTACCACAACACCGGTACATAGGCTCATGACGAGCATTCAGTATGAGACGTTTAGGGAGCACCGACAGTCCACGGTCATACCATGACCAACTTGGGGCCCAGGATGGTATTGGCACATGATTGCATAATGAAGCATGGCAGATTATATCCAAGTTCTTCCGTTTGCTAATATATTGCAGTGCAAGGGACTTAAATACATCGATCGCCGGTTTTGAATAGTCCGGAGTAACCCGGACTACTTTTTCTTGTGCCAAAGAGCTTGAGGCAAGACCCAGGAGAGCAAAGACTTTGTCCCTCTCGTCTGTCGCTAAGCAGTGTCTAAATCGCTCAAGCAAAATAAACAGGTCCATGTAGTATGGCTTTTGGGTTCGCGCAGTCCTTATTGTGTTGATTGTGCTCACTGCTTCGATAACGCTCTTCATCTCGTGTTTATCAACGCACTTTTCCAAAGCCGTGCAGAATGCCGACCAAGAGATCGTCGTGCGTCCTGTCTGTACAATGACTTGTCTTGCGACGGCAACCTCTTGAACTACCCATACTCGTTTAAACCACGGATTTTGAGCCACCTCTCTCAGTACTTCCAAATCTTCCTCGTTAAATGCTGAAGTATTATTAGGGATTCTGGTACCACTAGCAGTCCATCTCCGGAGGTGCTCTGGCGTCTGATCATCATCTTCTGAGTTCTCCACACGATGCAAGAAATTCTGGGTTGCTATTCCAAGAACACCCATCCAAACCACGACATTCCTAGCTCTTGCATATATTTCAGTCATGCTCTGGACTTGGTGACTTCTCTCTGATATATCTTCCTGATCAATGCAAATTGCATCCACCCATAGTTTGCGAGGGGTATTGCAGTCATATAGGTGGTACAATGCTTCTGCTAAATTGGAAGTTACCTCAAACTGCCGACCATCTATCAAAATCTTCTGTTTGTTTGCTTTAGAACCCCACACATATGATAAAGCTTCATAGTCAGGATCCTCATCCAACGAGACATGAACCAAGGTGCACGAGTACCGAAAGAGGTCGAAGATGTCCTCAGCCGGATGCAGAACAAGCAGTCTTATCTCCCGTCGTGAGGTGTCAAGGGGTCGGTAATGAAATAATGACGAACGCTCAATTGCTGGTTCATGATAGTCATCTCGACACGGAGTCCCCATATCGTACTTTCGTCCAGTGCCAATGCAGGCATTCTCGTGCTGGAGGACCCGAGATTCTGTCTCATCATAATTTTGACGAATCAATTCTGTCACTTGGTTTGAAGCTGACAGTTTGGCACATATTCCAAGCTGAGAGTTCAGCACGTAATTTGGGTACTGTAAGTTACAGTATGATATCGAAGTTCGTAGTTGGTCCCTGAAGTGCCCTGGAGTGCGGGGCAGTGGCTCGAGTGGCAGGCACCCTCACTTGTGGATTAAATGACCAAGCATGCTACGTTTAGAGATAGATACAGTACTTGAGCCGCAGCGCCTTATCTCCAACTCAACCCATGCATGTTGAAGAGTCATCTCTACACCAACCAGCCTCACAACATACAGAACCGCAGCGTCGCTAAGTTGATCTATTCGTCCAGATATAGCGAAAATTTTGTGAGTTAATGTCCAACGCACAAAAAGGTGTCGCATTGCATAAGAATTTAGGCAGAGGCGCAGATAATTCGTCCAAATGAAGCCAATAAAAAAACGTGATGAAGATCCATCTGTAGCTATGGAGTTGGAATAGGCAGCTCTAGGCTTCAAAGCCTCATGAAAGATTTCGACTCAAGTACCATGTCACTTATTCAAATCGCCAGACGTACGGTTGAGGGGTGAATTATCTACTTAGAATTCAGACCGAGTACAAAGATTCTATAAGAGCCATTCTTTCCCCAGGCGGCAAGTTGGCCATCTCATACTCTTCTTCAATACCCTATACTCTGCACCAACAGGGGAGAACTATACCCAGCTCATCATGCTTCCAGTGTACCAGAAACTGGACGACAACGAGATCCGGGTCCTTGCAGTTCAGAGTGGCACGGAGACCGAACCACCTCGTTACACGTTCAAACGCATTATTCTTGGTAGCATAGCCCAGTATGAGACACTATCCTACCTTCACGCCGGGTCTTCCAAAACAGGGATAGTTGTTGATGAACATCAGATGGAAGTTTCTCAGAGCTGCAAGCTCGCTCTGGAAGAGCTTGGAAGGAAAGAGGCCGGAGACGATATCTGTCAGATGATCTGGATTCCCGAGATCTGCATTAACCACGAGGATCCTGCTGAGACGCAGTATCATGCAGTTAACATCCACCGCATCTCCGCAGGAGCTCAAAACCACAACATTTGGCATTCTTTGGAGCCTGGAAGCTGCGATGGAGAATCGAATAAGACTTCTGGTATCGTGCGGTTGAAAGACGAGGAGTTGACTTCTCCGAAGTCTTGGCAAGAATACTTCCAGAACTCGAATGCTCAGCATCGATGGTCCAAAGTTATGTCCTTCTTCTCGAATGAGCATGATAATGAAACTACAAGAGCTCTCAATAACGAAACCCTTCCTCAACCGCGGTCAATTGGAAAAACCATTGCTTCTCTGTGTATGAGTGCCCCAACACCAGAATCAACCGATGAGACAGTACCCCTGGACTCATCATTTGAGACAACACGTTCACTTCTTGCAAGCATGGTTGATCACTCCCGTCAAACAACATTGGATCCGAAACTCATGCTTTACGAACAACTGGAGCTAGCCGCAATCCTCGGGCTCGGAACATATTTCAAGGAAGCCTCATTTAATACTTCCCCGGCGGGTACTGAGGTAGTATCAAAAAGCAACGAGTCTGATTCTCAGCAAGATGCAGCGACACTGGAGTGTTTAGATACATCTTATCAGCATTTCATCGTCCCCCATACCAGCCTCAATACCACGCCACTTAATTTGGTTCCCGCGGGTATCCATAAGCACCGGGGGTTCAAACTGCATCTGGAACAGAGAATCATTACCATTGACATTCCAAAGGCCAACGACAAGGATAGCGATACGGGCAGCGACACCAACAGCAACACAAGTAGGACCACGAGCAGAACTCCTAGTAGGACTTCGAGTAGGGCTTCGAGCAGGGCCTCGAGGAAGGCCACTGGCAGCGAGGAGAAGAAAAGCACAGGCGGCGACACGGGCGGTGACGAGGATGGTGGCGAAAAGGACAGCAGTGAAGGCTCTAAGAGTGATCCTCTCGCAGAAGCCACGGCTCTTGCCGAAGCCGCAGCTCTTGCCGAAGCCGCAGCTCTTCCCGAAGTCACAAGCGACGAACTTGCTTTCCTCGAAAGTGTGGACCTTGAGAAAATAGATGACTCTTCTCCTTCTCGGCTAGAATGGATGAGAATCAAGAGAGAGAATGGCGAACACAACGAATTCATGGACCGGCTGATGGCATTAAAAGACTTGGAGGATTTCAAAAAACATTGTCTGAAGACAAAATTCACAATAGAAACTCTGCAGAGACAAGGAGCTGACTTGACTACTGATCGTTTCAAAGGAACTGACCTGACTAATGAGCGTTTCAATGTTTGTTTCGTAGGACAACCGGAAACTTGTGAGTAACAAAACCAAATCAGAGGCGGCATGAGTTGAACACGTCCTAACAGATTGACTGTAGGCAAATCTGTTATAAGATTATATGCCCATTTCCTTATGTCAATCAATGCTGTACCGGGCGATGATTTCATCGAAACAACAGTAGCACAACACACGAAAGACAATGACGTTTCCTCTCATTGTAGTTATTATAGTGCTTGCTCGTGCTGTTCACATGAGCTTACTGAGATTAGTTCCTACGAATCAGGGGTAAGATCAATAGCCCAGAGCTTTCAATAGTAGATCTGAACTAATAAAGTGTTAGGTTTTATACATGAAAGACCCTGACTTGTTTGAATCAGAAGACTCGTGCGAAAAATATGTCCGAAATCTACGAAAGACTATGCATCAAAAACAAGGAAAATTCATTTTCCTGTACTCTTGTTCTACTGTTGACAAGACGAACTCATTCCTTGACCACCAATTCGTAAAACTGCACATACCTCATGTTGTCGATCTTGACGGTGTCCCAGAGCACGATGTTTTTAAATCTATGCTGGGCAATCTACTCGGTGAAGAGTTCAAGAAGGAGATGAAAATCGAGGGGGGCCTTGACGGAGTATACTGTCGCATACTAGAGCGTCGAGTTGAAGGTAGTAACAGGAAGGCAAAGGAAAAGTCATTAGAGAAGGCTTTCTCGGAGATTTACAAGAGGCAATTTGCCCGTATTGTTAAAGAACGGCAGGATGGGAAGAGTCCCAACGAGTTTTTGATCACAAAGGAAGACATCGTAGGGCCTAGACCAGGGGACGCCCTGGATGCAAGTAAGGCGTGGAAAGAGATGATGGAAATGATTGGAATGGACAGTGTCAAGGCTTCCCTACGCAGTTTTGCCTCCTTAGCTCGGTTGAACCACGAGCGAAAACTGCTCGACCTACCTCCACTTCGGACTGCGCTGAATCGAGTGTTTTTAGGTCCTCCGGGAACAGGAAAAACAACAGTCGCCAAATTATATGGTCAGATACTCGCCGATCTAGGAATGCTTTCGAGTGGAGAAATGATCTTCAAGAAAGCCTCGGACTTGATCGGACGATACATCGGGCAGTCTGAAAAATACGTCAAGTCTGCGCTCGAAGACGCCCAAGGTAAAGTGTTGGTGATCGACGAAGCCTACATGCTATATCCGGGGAAACGTTCTGGAAATAGACCTGAAGGCGACATATTTCGAGTTGCGGTCATTGATACGCTCGTTGCAGAGATACAAAATGTTCCTGGCGAAGATCTCTGTGTTATCCTGATAGGATATACAGAGCCGATGAAAGAAATGCTTCAGTGTGCCAACCCCGGCTTGGCGCGACGGTTTCCCATAGACGATGCATTTGAGTTTGAAAACTTCAGCATGGAACAGCTCGCCCGCGTCCTAGAGCTCAAGATCGATCGGCAAAAACTGGAACTCACCGAGAAAGCCAAAGAGGTTGCATTACGAGTACTAGAAACGGCCCGAGACCGTCCAAACTTCGGAAATGGAGGTGAAGTAGACAATCTTCTTAGTCGTGCCATAATCAACCAACAACGAAGAATATCAGATGATTCTTCTGTCGACATCTTCACGGCAATGAAACTTCAGCCAGAAGACTTCGATCCCGACTTTGACAGGCAGGCCGACTACGAAACTCGATCCAAGGAAATCTTTAAAGACTTCGTCGGGCGTGAAGACATCATTGCCAAGTTTGATGGCTATCAAAAAACCTTCCAGGGTATGCGTCTGCATGGCATTAATCCACGATCTCACGATCTCATCCCCCTTAACTTTTTATTCAAGGGGCCGCCCGGAACTGGGAAGACCACCATGGCGCGGAAAATCGGGCAAATCTTCTATAACATGGGATACCTCTCCTCTTCAGAAGTAGTCGAATGTTCCGTGTCTGATCTTGTAGGCCAATACGTAGGGCACACCGGACCGAAAGTGATAGCCTTGCTAGAAAGAGCGCTAGGGAAAGTTCTGTTCGTCGACGAAGCGTATCGACTTGCCGAAGGACGTTTCGCTAGTGAGGCAGTAGAGGAGCTGATCGACTGCGTCACCAAGGAACGGTTTGCGAATAAGTTGGTTATCATATTAGCTGGGTATGCGGATAATATGGATAAGTTGAAGAATATCAACCCCGGGTTCGCGAGTCGATTCGCGACGGAAATAGTATTTGAGCATCTCTCGCCGGAACACTGCTTGATATTGCTGCAGCGATTTATCGGGGAGTTTGGGATTCGGATAGAGGGTGTAGAGAGAGATACGTTGGAGGGGAAGATCAGAGATAAGAGTCATAAGAGTCTGTGTCGGTTGTTTGCGGATTTGATGGAGACGCCATCTTGGGGTAACGGGAGGGATGTGAAGACTTTGGCAAGGTCGGTTGTTCATCGTGTGTTTGATTCCTGTAGCACGGTGGGTGGAAACTTGACCATATCATCGCTGGAAGTGCAGGCTATAATGCAGCAAATGTTGGTGGATAAGAGGCGGGAAGTACAGGCTATGATGGAGCAAAACTGGGTAGATAATAGACGGGAAGTATATTAGATGGAATGCAGATGAGAATAGAAACGTCATGTTCGATTTATAGAATATTATGAACTGGCAAGAAACAGTACTGGTATCCATATGTCACATTGCACCTACGAATATATCTGTAGGGTCCAATGAGAACCATCGCAACTAATAACTCATTGACGTGAGTAGGTAGATGACCTATTCGTAGATCTGGTATGTTTTAGATATCCCAGAGAGTTCAGTCAACCTCTTTAGCCCATGCCGTTCGAAGACTCGGATCTTGGTGACTTAAGAGGAGGACGAACTCGGATTTGAGTATGTATACGTAGAAGCAGACCACAGTAACACCGAATTCTAGAGACTATGCTAGACCCAACACTGAAGCATTACGAGGAAGGTGGTCCTTTTCCTTTGGCGAACTGCAAATCTCAATAGCGCCTGCTTTGGGTAGTATTAATGTTAGACCGCGTTCGCTACTCGTAAATGAGAGGATTACAACGAAGGTACATTCAAATTCACTGGAAGCTTGTCATCATGAGTATGATGAACCCAAGGTGATTGAACAAGGAGCATAGGCAACTGCGTGACAAGAGCAGAAGTAACGACAAGAAAAATCACGAGACATGAACTCACCCCAGAAGGAAGACTACAAACATGCGCGATACATAGACATAAGATCATGCAGTGTAAACGGACGTTCCAAATATTGGAAAAATACCAATCACTCTCTATACCTCCCCTGGAATAACAATCCGAAGTAACGCACATGCTCCTCGGCATGCACTCCATCCACACTTCATTGTGATGCCGAAAGGATGACGACTACCCACCGTCCGCATACATGACAATCTCCAGTTTAGCACGGCGATACTAACCGCATTAAAGCTTTACATCTCGATCAGAAGGAGGAGCATCTACCAACTAGCAAATGAAGGCCATTTCCCAGTCACCATCTCAACTCCTCGACCCAGGGACCTTCCTCTTAACTCGCCGTCCGGCACTTCTTCCCCGCAATTTCATACCCATCCATATCCTACAAACAACAAAGCGCAACATACAAATCCGAAACAAAGCTCTCCTATCTGCACTGCACTGCACTGCCGATGAAAGAACCCCACCAATCGACGCTTCCTCTCCATACCATACCATACCCCGCATTGAATCACTTCTTCAACGTTGCATCTGCACTTGCACTTGCACTCTCGCACACGCGTAGAACATATCCACTCAACGCACCGAACATGTGGACCGACGCATCCCCGAGAAAACTCCAAGCTAACCCTATACGCGAATCGCCGCGGAAAGTAAATCACAAACCGTTCATCAACATAACCCACCAGTCAATCAATCAACTCGTGCCTCAGTATGCGCGGGATGATATGATACACACTCCAGCGCGTGGGGGGCACGAGTAAAGCAGAACAGCATTCGGACCGTCTCTCGCTCGCTGGGCCTTGGGTCTGGGGTATCTATCTCACGTCATGGCTATGTTACATAGTGAAGTTTCGCCACGAGGGGAGGGGAAAGGGGACAGGAAAAGCGCGGGTCTGGGGGATTACGTGGGTTGAGGTACTGTACACAAGCTGATTTTACTCGTCCTCCATAATTTTTATCTCTCTCTCCTCGGGTTCGTTCTGTTCAAGAAAAGAAAAGAACAGGAGGTTGGACGGACAGGGCTGGGGCTGATTGGAACTTGGGGACCCTGAACGAATATTCTCGAAGGATTTGGACTTTTTTGCCGCCAAGTCCATGTAAACGAGACGACCTGGGGGTGGATGAAGGTATAGATAGGGAAAAGCGTCTGGGCTTGGCGCGGTCTAACTTCAATTGAGAAGGTACATTACAGTACTGTTTGTTTTTGCCCGGTACGATGATTGAATGGTGGAAATGATACGCACGCGATGATTCGCTCTGGCAAAAAGGAGAAGATTCGGGATGGGGAAAAGAAGCGTAAGAAAAAAAAGAAGGGCCCATAGGGAAATGGAAAATGCTGATGAATACATCCGTAAGCTTCAGCACTTCCGCGCAGCATCACCGCATATGTATGTAAAATGAAGCTTATAACAGTTGCTTTCCCAACAGCATGATATTTTCCCCGCAAAAGGACGAATGGGAGACAAGATGACATTCAGCCTGAGTAAGGGAGATTTTTGAGGTAGCACGGAAGCTTTTTTTCAACAAATCTAAGCATAATCTACGATCCGTGGTGTGTGTCAAATGCGAGTGTTTTGAAGTACTTCTTCCAAATTTGGGAAATGAACGCGCAATTCTTCATGCAGTGAGTTGAGTCGTGTTGGTGGTATCGTGGGGGAGGTTTGTTCGAAATCGATAGCATATTATACTACACAATAAATGCAGACTTTCGATAACGTGCAAATAATGCAAAATGCGAAATGCGACGTAACTATGGAATTGACACACTCTGGTCACTTGGTGAGGGTTTCTAGACTTCCAGAGCCCTCTGCGCGGGTCGGTGGTAAGGCTATGAATGGTAACCTCCGGCACTATGAGCCGGCTGGAGGAGCGATTTTGGAGGGCAATGCATCTTCGGCAAGCTTACCAAATAATGGTAGTACGTCTGTAGAGTTGCATCGCCAATATGATTGTTACGTAGGACAATTCGAGGGTCATATCTTGGGGCTGAATCGCCCACACGACCGAGGGCTTATCGGACAATAGTATCTCAAAGACTGTTGAGATGTGCGGTTGCAACCAGCGACTTTCAGAGCAAGTAACGGTGCTGATCGAACTGAACTGGTGAGAAATCAGGGGAACATTGTGACCGGAATGGCAGAGTAAGCGTCCGGAACGGTACGGCTGACCCCGTCCGTTCGTCAGCTTACTATGACAAAAAAACCGATGTTGAAGATTTTTTTTCTTCCCCTCGTTCAAGAGGCAATGACTACTTGCTGAACGCCAACATCAGCCTCGCACAAAGATAACTGTTATCCATTGCTCGCTATACGATGCTGACAGCTGAGAGGTCTGGGGTTATTGGCACCGACAGGCAAAGCACCTACTTTATGCCTGCTCGCATGGATTGTAATTTCGACGTCGGCGTTCGATAATGTCGTGACTTCCACGTTCTGCCCTCAAGGCTCATGGATATGGGTTGCCCTTGCTTGACTTCAATTGAGGAGCGAAGGCGCCAGCGATGTTTGAAATATCATGTCATGTAACGTTCTGACGCCATTTCTTACGGATTGGGGAATTTTCAGGTGCGCCGGCTCAAAGATACACATTCGTTCAAAATGTCCAGAATGGGCGAAAGCTAACGAGATATCCCTGTGGTCGCGCAAGGTATATCGCATTTTTTCATTTCAGCAACCCTAGGACGATATTGGCAGGCTGATTGGAAGCTAGCTGGAACCTGGCCTGGATTCCTTGTGGAAGGTGGTGTGATTGATTGACCTTCTTAGTCTTCCATCCGATGTTCGATCCAAGGTACCGGGACGGTCAAATTGTTGGTGTGATGAGTATGCGCATATTGCATGCAGTACGGGGGATCTAGCACTGCAGAATATAGCAGCAGGAGTCTGAGGAATTCGAGAACACAGCCATAATAGATAGTGTCTCGAGCTTGCCAATGCTAGGCCGACATAGGCTGTTTCAGATAACCTATTTCTCGGAACACAGAAGCCCGGCGTCGATGAGAAGTCTTGGTTCGTCGGGGAGCGTGATACGAACCACCCGGGAGTGCAAACGGTTCGTCATGTTGGTCGCTAACAGAAGCGCAGAAGAACGCGTGGGATAGTGTCATGTTTTTCGTGTTCGAAACTATAACGGGAGCGCAGCTGCAACGGTCATTGTATGACCAGCGAGGAAGAGAGTGACAGATTTTGTGGTTCTTGTTCCGTCGCCGAGGTCATCCGTACCAGGTTGGAGCAGGTAGTTTATCAAGGTACCAAAGTATATACTTAGAACTTGGAAGTATATTGAGGTTAATGGTGGCATGGGCAAATGGGACGGTGGGAGGAAAGCAATGCATTGCAGTCTGCCTCGTTGAAGGACCAAATAGTGGTACGTGCAAATAATGTACAGAGCGTTGAAAAGTTAAAAGTAGACCGTTAGCGTTCCGGATGAGCGCGGATGTAGGGTTAAAGGCTACTTCGTGCATTTGGTTGAAGAGGCCATGGAAGTAAGAAAAGTCCGTATACTTAACTTAGTACTTACAATATAGAGTTATAGTACAACATGCAGATGTCGGTCGAAATGCAAAATATGAAGCTATCACAACTTAACTCTCGACGAACAACGGAAATGATCGCTGCGGGTTCCAGTACTTGCGTATGTACGAAGTATAGTTTTATTTTAAGAAGATAAGAGAAAATCTGAAACTCTTGCTGCAGTGCACACTGTGCAGTGCATTGGCTCGACGTAGCCCCGAGGCCCCAAGACAGTTGTGTTCATAGGCGCCCCACGACGGGCCATGAAGGGGAAGGTCAACGCACGTCGCACAGGAAAGAGAGTGGAAAGAGAGGGTCAAACGTCGTGGTGACCCACCACACTGAAGCACAAAAGTCTGACGAAGGATTACCGTAAGTTGCCGGTACTGTATTGTATACATTACAAGACTACAAATACAGTGCTTCCTTTGGGTAACCGAGAGGGAAGACGAGGGACTGGTACTGGTACCGAAAAGGAGAAGCTCCCACGCGATTCACGGTCCACGGTCCACGGTCCACGGTTCACGATGTCATCTCATCGGCTCGAAGTGCCTTATTCCTCGATGCTCCCTGCTGCGCCGCATCTTTTTGTACGAGATGTAATTTCGATTCCATCTATGCAATTGGTCCGTACCGTCCGTTCGGTCGCTTCCCTAAGGCACCCATCTATCTGCTTGATCTCGCCGCCACTACTCTGCCGTTCAGGATTACGCGAGATGAAGTTTACCAAACTTGAGTCTCTCCTCCGTAGCGAGAAAATCTCGAGTCTGGAGAGGCCACAATCCGCCCTGCTCGCCCTGCTCGCCCTGCTTTCTCGTGTAAAATAAATTGCGCCGAATGATTAACTTCCTGGAGGATAAACCGATTGCAATCGAGATTTACATTGCCGGCCAATCATATCCACTTGGTCCCGGAGCGATGCGATGTATGGGGTTAAACCGGAAATTTTGGGAGATCGTTTCCAGTTCTTTTCTGAATCCTTCCGTCTTGTATGTACGTACTGTACTCTGTAAGGTTACTTGGTACAAACCTTTGGGTCAGAGGCGGCTTATCCCAACCTCTCTCTGTATTGTTTGTAGTGCTTTGTATAATTCATGCTATTCACACCGCGGCTTAGCTAGTACGAGATATCTGCTCCAACCAACGCAATGGAAGCCCAGGAGATCTGTGATGTGAGATATGATATGTGTGATGGCGTCAACAAAACCAATCCTCACAGCATCTTCAGCTTATGTCTCGACGGCAGAGCGCAGAGCAATTTCGAAAGCGGCGCGGCTAGTAAAAGTAACTCTTAGAAAAGTACCTATCGACCTCTGTATCTACATCCAGGTGACCTGGTGTTTTGTTTTGTTTTACCAAGGTACCAAGTTACCAAGCCAATAGCATGCTCAAGGGCGTGAGTGGGTCGGAAACAACTTTTGTTTTGCCTCCACTGCCCACTGCCACTTCACTCGCGGCGAGTTGAGGTGCGCGTCAATGCTTTGCCCAGATGGAAGTGCTGCGTGTGTATGGTACGGCCATGATTAATATCATTTCACATATCAAGCCAACCGCCAACGATTTCTCAGCCTTACCATCTTGTGGCGCTGTAAAAGGAATGTCGACTCAGGTCGTACGTGTGATATAGGCGTGTGGCAATTAGCACACGTCGTGAAAGCGCACCTACAGGCTTGACAACTGACGGAATCTAGGAATCTTTTCGTAAACCGATGCTTTGGTTACCGTGTCTCGCCTCTTGAAGAATCCATGGACCAAGCATCCCTACGTCGTCTGTGTCTTTTTCGTCCATGCAATCAATGCACTGACTGCGCAAACGTTGGCTGACTATAAGACGCTTTCTATACTGACACAGCAGATCTAGGCACGTTTAGAACGGGCCTTCAATCGGTCCGCCGAAGGCACTGGAAACCACAGCTGCCGAACCGTAGCGCGCAGCTACCACTGTATATTCTGTGCTGATATACCGGTGCGGCACAGAGCGGAAATGTCTCCTGTCTTTTAATCGTCGCGGAATTCTCATTTACGACTCACGAGTCACTACTTGTCTTGGATTTCTTGGATTTCTTGGATTTCTTGGTACACTTCTCACGGGTGCACCTTCCTCTCCCCGACGCTTACCAGATACCAGATACCAGATAATCTCAAGGTTACATGTTTTTTCTTTCCGAACCTGATCAGCAGCTGGGTACAGAGCACTATCAAAAGAGAGCAATATTGGATTGATGGACGGAAAGCGACCAGGCCAACCCTTGGGTATCGAGCCCTTCCGGGAATAAATGATGAGAGATCGTTGTTTTAGTGTACTTTAATGTAAGACTTTGGACCTGCGTTCTGCACCCTGCACTCTGCACTCTGCACGTTAAAAAGAAGTTAAGAAGCCAATTGGGAGGGGGGCAAAGGCAACTGAGTGGTGTACCTCAGTTTAGTGGAGGTGGAGGGAGAGCTTACTCGGAACATTTTCCCACACCAGAGCTGGCTAGCTATTACGAGAAAGTGCATACGGAGCACTGTACAACTTGCATGGGGATATGCAAAGCAGCGCAGCAGAAAACTTTGTGAGCATTTTTTGCTCGTCTGCTCCACCCAGCTTCAAGCAACAAGAGTACAGAGTAACCCGTACATCCATACCATTGCATTCGGGGCTGACTCTGCACTTTGGAAGACCCTCATGGGTTTATTTGCCCGTACCAATTACATCCGAGGACGTCTCGTGGAGAAGAGTCCTAATGCGGAGACAAAGCCATTTTACCCTAATGCCGACTATATCAGATTGGGATGCGGGTACCGAAGACGCGATGGGGAGGTGAGAGGAGCAGCAGAGAGGGTGGACCACATTTTGTATTCCCTTAGCTCGGTCGTTTTTCTCAGGGGGTCCATGTCGCCTGTGAAATCGACTACGCCCAATCAACTGGCGAGATCTTCTTCTCTCTACCGTTTGTGCCCTTTTCAACACCTTTTAGACATCTTAGTAAAGGTCCCTCAAAGCCGCCATCTACCAATGATTTGTTTCTCTTGCTCGTATATTCGGGACCCTCGACGGCCCTCTCGTCACTACTCCGATAGATGGCAGATAACCCGAGCGAAAAACCCAAAAATCCAAAATCGCCCTTGTCCAGATTGTTGCATTTTGTTCGATTTTCTACCAATCATAACCAACTGTTGCTCATTTAATCCCAAATCTGGGTAAACGTACTAAATCATCCCTAGGCCGTCAACACTTTATCCGCGATACCGCATGCTCTTTGGCCGGAACGGTCTTCTTGGGCTTCCAGGGATCCACCACTTTGCCCCAGGGGAGGAATGGAAAGGCATGAAGAGCTCTCTGATCCCGGCTCGTCGTGGAACCATAGAGCCTGCATGCTTTATACCCTCGTGTGCCTCCGCTACTACATGCTCCACTATGGCATCTTGGGCCTCGCACCTCTCCGCCTTATACATATGCAGGCCCGCAGTTCCCATTCTACTTTTGGATACTTTCTAATTTACTCTCTTTTTCGATCCTCCAGGTATAGACATACATATAGCATCATATCTTCCCCAATATTTACAACCCTTTCTCCTTGTTGCCTTTTGAGTTCTTTGTCATCTGCAAGTACCAGTTAGAGCATCCGGCAATGGCTTCATGAACCCATTGACCTCTTCCTCAAGGGCTACGCACCACACAGCGTTCAAAACACGCTTGGATACCATTTCCGTCCTTAGTCACCGGAATACGTCTATGAGGGGCAGAGGTGTTTGAGGATTCACACGCACAGCAGCACATCGTTGTAGAAATAGTCTTTCATACCTTTCTTTTTTTGTTTATTTCGGCACCCCGTCGATCCTGTCTGAGCATTCGGAATAAACGCACCTGCTAGCTCTCAACCACACCCTCGGGTCGTTGGCACCCAAATCTTCACGATGAATTCCTCTTCGACGGCTTCATTCCAAGGGAGATGCCCTGCTCCCTTTCTCGACGCAAGTCTCTTCCCAGAGACCGGTGGATGTATGTGACTCTTCTTCCGTTGGATATATCATGATGCTGACCTTATTCTCAAGTCACGAGTGGAAGATTTTGCTCGGAAACTTTGGGAGTTATCTGCTGCCTACCATGTCCACAGAGCGATTGGTTGTACTCGGAAAACATCAACACCATCACCGAGTCGAGCAACTGGATCAACGTAGCAGCAATGCTATGCTCGGTCTTTCTACTAGTGTCATTCGCCTTCCTGCCAGTTGACAAAACTCACAGACATTACCTTAGCGTATGCTTGACTGTGGCTACTATCATGATGCAGGTGAGTAGAATTCTCAACACCACTGCAGTCCTGAATCTAACGCATTCTTCCTGTAGCTGGGCTTTATTATACCACTTGGTGCCAACCCAGACCAGTGCTTTAACGAAATCACCCCGAACGATATGAAATCTAGTGTGACATGTGCCTTCTCCGGTGCATTCATAATGGCTGGCGGGTGGTGTGGTGTTATGTGGCTATTCCTTCGATCATTGGCCCTGCATTTGCAGATCTGCTGGCAGGTAGTTCTCGGAAAGATGTTTATGTGGGGAGCGCTGGTGACTGGATGGGGCATACCTGCGATTGCGTTAACCTTCGCCTTGGTCTTCAGCGGTGTTTCCTTCCGATTCGGCAACACCTGCCACGTCAACCACAAGGACAGTCTTGCTGATTTCTGGATCCCGTTGCTCGTCTTCTCGGGTGCGACCGTTGTGATGCAATTCATCACCTTCGGATACTGTATCAAAGTCTATCTCGCTTCCTTGTCCGACACCTCGAACACAACCAACAGTTCTGGAGTCCTTCCGTCATACACAAACAGCGTTCGAACGATTTCTCCCAAACAAGCCTACCGCCGAGTACGCCGTGTGATTGAATTGCAGTGGAGAGGCATCACTCTCGTGCTTTTGATTGTTGCTGACGTCATTTTCTTCGCAATTGTGTTTGTTTTCATGGATGATCTCTCGACGAATATTCTAAAGGATCCCATGAAAGCTCAGGAGTGGCTGACGTGCATTCTCCGAACCGGTGGCGATAAAGAACAATGTCTTCCACTCGCGAACAAGTTGGTGGTCAATGAAGCCACCGTGGCCGCAGTTCTTGTCTTGCTATCCGTAAGTTTCCCACATCACCTGCATCAAGCTTACACGCTAACACCCGTACTAGATGAACGGCATCTGGGCCCTAATCTTCCTCGGAAGACTGTCCATGTTCACCGGCTGGTACGAGATGATCCGCGGCAAAGTACGACCCAACAACGAATTCGTCAGCGCAGACGCGCACCACACGTACAAAGACCCTGGCAATTACGAAATGCTCAGCAAAGACCGCGACAACCGGGACAGCAAAGGAACCGAAACATACACGAGCGTGACGCCATCCGAAATAACCGCCATCTCACCCGTCGCCAAGAGCGGCCGCGAAACACCGGATTACTTCGGCAGAGAAGCAAGATACAAGTCGCCGTCGCGATCATTTTCGTCGCCCAAGCCTCCGCAGTCGTGGGATTCCACTACCACTTACGCTCCGCCTATCGATCCGCTGGTTATTAATAAGACATAAGCTCAAGCATGGCGAGGGAAATTTTCTTATCATCTACAATTCTCCGATTTATTTTTGACAATCGATTATCACGGCCATCGTATCCGAGGCCGGGACACGCATCCACGATGCATGGGTGAAGAAGCAAGACAGTCAGTCAGTCAGACAGCCAAGTCAAGAAGGAAAGACTCGCTGTATACAAATGCACATGGGAGGGACAGAAAAAAAAACATCACATAACCATGCCCCAAGGCAGGTAGGACAGCTGGCTGCATAACAAGGAAGGTCGGTTGGTCGGTCGGTCGGTGGGAATGGGAAATTAAAGAGACAACAAGCGTCCCTTGCACATGTCAAGGTTGAGGTTTTGGGCTCAGGGTCGGCGAACAGGAAAGGGATGGAATGGAACGGAACGGATCTGCTGCATAGCATGCATGAACATATCACGAAACTATATATACCCTTATTATTAGCACTGACGGAAAGGCGTCAAAAAAGGAAAGACAAAATGCCGTGCTTTCATGGCAGGTTTGTACTGTACTGTATTGTACATAATGTACGAATTAGATGTTTGAGGATAAGACTAGGAAAGTCTGGATGGGGGCAGCGCAGTGCGATACTCGCTGGCTCATGTTTATATATTAATGCTCTATCTATCTATTTCTCTGTAAACTATACTCCACTACTAATGTTCATATGCTTCAAAGCTTTCTAAAAAAAAGTCTTATCTCTCGGTGTTTTAAGTATAATCGATGTGATATACATATATACATCGCTACTTATTCTGACGGTGTCTCCTACCAACTCACAGCAATGTCGTATACTCGTTCATTCACCCATCCATCCTACTCCGTCATAGCAACCCCTCTGCTCTTCTTCTTCCTACCTATCCAAAATCAACCCTCTATAGATCAATTACCCTAACCTCCATCCACCAATTCATCCACGCCCGCGGCCCGCCGTGATCCAGATTTCACCTCTCACCACCACACTTCTCAAGTATCTCAACGATACCAGCAGCTAAATCTGTATCTATACCTACCTACCTGTACATATCCTCCCCATCCATCTTTCCCATCCATCATTCCCATCCCTCCACATATCCATCCCTCACTCATCCCATTCTAATCCATCCCTCACTTATCCTGTTCTAATCCACCCCTCACTCATCCCGTTCTAATCCAACACACCCCCTCCCTTCCTTCCGCTTCTCCTCAAAAGGCCTATCTGATATGCCTACCCGCCACTTTTCATTATACCTTCACTCCCTGCCTCCTACAACCCGCTACTAGGTCTTCCCGCATAACCACTCTCCCTTAACATCTTATTCAACATCTTACACCTATATCACACTTCTCTCCTCTCCTTCACCACATTAAGACATACCATTCTATTTCTTTCCTCCCCTTTCCGCAAGCATACACATACCTTTCCATTCCCACTTTGAGACCGACTTCGTGGTTTGCACTTCCTTCGTAATATTATAGTGTAGTGTAGTGTTCTAATCACGCAATCCATCCCCTCTTCCTCTCACGGCACCTAGCTTTCAAGCAATCGCATCTTCCGTTCGAGGGCTCATTGCATAGATACATCAGCATAGCAAGGCGACCTTGGCCTCCCATCAGATATTGACCTCTTTCGACTGATAGGAGAGAGAATATCAGATTAGGTCAGGTTAGGTGCATTTAAGCACATTAGCAATCACACACCACTCACGACCTACCATCACCGCTGAAATCAAAATCTAAACCGAGAAGAATAGCCCCTGAAGTTCATAAATGCATAAGTGAATGCCACCATCTTAAATACTGCTACACAATACCGTTGTCTCCCCAAATCCATCATTCCCAAACCATCCAACCCAGAACGCCCACCCATAAATCCATCTCCCCATATATCAATCAACCCACCCACCCATAAAACCCACTAATCATACAACATTCACCACTCTAACCTCTTTCGCCAGTACATTGCATAACTCCACTCTGATCCCCGCGCCCATGAGAACATGAATCCATAAACGCTGCGTGTCGCTTAATCGATCATTTTCGCTCTTCACTTCCACGAATCTAACTTCTTTTTTCCTTTCCTTATTTCCTCCCCCCTCCAATTTGACTATCCCTTCCTTCTCTTCCCCTTCCTCCTCTACCTCCTCCCGCTCCTCCCCCCCATCCCACAGCACCAAATCCGGCACCCCACCCCCCCTAACCCCATACTCCTCCACCAGCACCCTCATAACCCTCCCCAGGCCCTCCCCCCCAAAACACCTCACACACTCCAACAAATCCCCCACCTCAAACTCCCACCTCAACCCCACCACACACGTCCTCCTCTCATAATGTTCCTCCCACACCCTCTTCACAATCCCCTCCGCCGCGCCATTCTCAATCTCCACCAACCGATGTCTAACCTCCGAGCTACGACTCGGCAAAAACGCATCTGTATGCAAGTCCAGTGGGCAAGTCTGATACTCCGTCTGGAACACATTCGGAACATACAAGAACAGGATATCGAAAAACAAGTACGCGAAGAGCGTCTTCAGGATCCCGCCTTCGGAATGGTAGCCCTTGAGTCCTTGGGCGCGGTAGTGCGAGAGGGCGAGTTCTTCCACGGTGCACTCGCCGCCTCCTTCATGCTCATCTATCCAGATAGTTTTGGTGCTGCGTTGGCGCTCTTCGATACCGTTTGGGGCGGTGGAGCGACGGCGGAGAGTGGTGGGTGTGGGGTATTGTTTCTTGAGCTGGATGCCGTGGATCGTGACCTCGATGGGTTTGGCGAGGAGGACGTGTCCGAAATCGTGTTTTTCTCGCTTTGGAATCTTGAGGTTCTTTTCGAGTTTGCGGATGCGTTTTTGGAGGTCGTAATGATATATTGTGTGGCAGTCGGGGTCTTGGAGTCCGCTTTCGCAGGTGCTGAGGGAAATGCGCTTCCAGTGCCGTTTTTGTTGCTCGATGTCTTTGATGCCTTGAGGCGGCCGTAATGCGTGCATGTAGTGTTCCTCTAGGAGGGCTTTTCGCTGATACCACGAACCTCTCCTGGCAGCGTGGAACAACCTCTGATCAAGGAGTTCACATAAAAGATCGTACTCTTTCTCATGCTCCTTGAACCGCCCAAGTACATAAAGAGTCTTATGCACAATGCGAGTGTAGACCCACGCGGGCGAAAATCTACGAAGATACGCACCTTCCCCGCTTTCGTATACGCGGTCTTCTTTGCGTTGTTCCTCCACTCGGAGGATCTTCCATCGAGGATAAACCTCCTCAAATATCTGCATGACTTGCTCGAGACCTGATTTGCCAGGATTGCCATTGAATTCGAGTATGCTATCAACACGGTATTGTGTACGAATCGAAGCCTCGAATTCGAGAAGCGTGGATCTTGTAGGGAATATATTTGTGGAGCGAGAGACAATATAGGAAGGGAAATTGCGACGGGAGATGCGAGCGAGAATGATAGTGGTTAGAGATTTATCGGTCCATTCTGTTGATCTATAGAACACGAGGTGTACTCTTTCGAATAACTTCAAAGCAGGTAGCGAAATTCGTATGCATGAACCTGTCATTGCCATGACTTTTCGGAAGAAGTGAACGTCCCTGTTCACATGATCGAGACTATCATCCTCCAGTTCTGCAGGAGATTCTGGTTTGGATTTAAGCCCACTATCTGCCCTTCTAAGACCGACATAACCAAGACCGCTCTGGCGTTGACTTGTTTCACGAAGTGCTTTCCGCAGATCAGCTTTATTCTTTCCTTGAACTTTCAATTCTTTCGCCAGGGTTTTAAGCTCGTCTAGATTCAGCAAAGACAAAGCTTCATCTAAAGTCTTGATTTCATCCTCCGAGGAATCGGCAAATGTAAAACTATCTTCAAGAATGATATCCTGCGGTGCTAGCGCCTCCGCAGGATTAGTTTGAGTGGACGCCGTCGAAGGCGGCAAGTCCCTAGCAGACTGAAGAATCTTAGAGGCAGCAGGGACATCTGTAAGATCACCATGATATCCCAGACGATTGATCCTATGCCAGACTGAAGTTTTCCTCAGAAACAAACGTACATATCTAAACGTATAAGTCAACATGACCTTCAAGCTTGTGATGAAGACTTACAGATGCTGAGCCTCATAATCCAAGTCCCTCCATTGCCTAAAGACCTCCAACTCTTTTTCATCAAATAAGTGACCCTCGTCTTCTAGCACTGTCTCCAATGCAAGATTAAAGGCATCATTATAGATACTGCTTTTCCCCCTCGTCCACGTTCTCTGAACCAACCTCGATTTCAGATCATCAGGAAGATCCGTGCCCTCAGCACGCATTGCTTCATATTGCTCGATTGCCTGTTTGTCAGTATTTACTTGCGGTAGAGCGCTCTCGAGTTCTGTAATCCTCGGAGGCACATTGGCCTCCAACTCCACATCATTGTCATCGTCATCGTCGTCATCAGAATCAGGAATCTCAGATCTCGTCGGTCTCCTAACTGGACTATGATTCCTAGAAGTGACCGACAATGCATCTTCATCATCAGAAGCGCCCCGCGAGCTCAATTCATCCCCATCTGTATTCTCAGTCGTTTTCAGCCTTTTCTTCGGCGGGAAGAAACTGTCCTTGATACTTAATGATGTAGCCAATTTCTGAGCCCTCCGACCTAACATCACGTTATTCTTTGTAGGTTTGAGATCTTCGAGAACCATTCTACCGAATTGTTATACGAACAAAACTCGAATTCATCGCCACTGCACAATTTCATTGTGTAAACGATGTATTATTTAGTTCCATCTTTTGTTCCAAGCAGGCGCGTCCCACTAGTTACCCATGTACGCGAACTCACATGAGCACGCGACCTTCCATACTCATACCACAATAGCAGGCGCAGAGAGCTCCAAACAATAATTTGCATAACACACAGTGAATTGCACCAATTGACCCACCATCTACACAAATTTGCATTCATAATCTTCATAAAACTTCTCAAAGCCATACCTTTGCAATGTCCCAATCCAATACACCAGATCCAGAGCAAAACAGCACGCCTACACCCAACAACAGCATCAGCGCAGCAGCACACGCATACCAACTCGCAATGCAGAGCCAACCAAATTCCACGCCCGCCGCGTCCTCGTCGGCGACTTCTTCTGTCTTGCAAATGCCTGGCGCGACACGAGATGTGGTAATGGAGGATGTGCCGCACCATCGCCCAAATGTATGATTTACTTCCCTCTTCCCCTCTCCTCCACAATTCTCCAAATCTCCCACTCTCCAATTCACTTACCACCCAGTCGCAAACCCCCGACTTACATTCTCCCCTACTTCATAGTCCCCCGCCATCCTGCCCCCCGCGCAACGCTCGCATAGTCCCATCCTCCCACCCTCTCACACACAGTCGCAGAACATAAACCCAAATGCTGCGAACTCGCCCATTCCCCCACGGACAGGCACGCCCAAACCCAATGGTATAACTGCATCCAATTCTGCGGCCAACGAACAGTCGACTTCGCGCGCTACATCGCAGCATCCCGATCCTGGTCCTGCGATGCCGAGTGAGGCGAGTGTGCATGGTGGTTCTGCGAGGAGTTACTTGAATGGGAAGGTGACGGGGGTTCTGCTGGAGGGAATGAAGGTGCTTGCTAGGGATCAGTGAGTGTTTTTCTACTCTTGTTTCTTTAGTCTAGGGTATTAGATTGCTATCATGTTTTGCGGTTCACGAATTGAACACTACTTGACGGCAATGGAGTTTTGCATTGCTAACTTTCTTCGTCTACAGACCCAAAGATCCTTTACGAGTATTGGGAGAATATCTACTGGCCAAATCTAAGGAGTTGGAAGGAAATGGTAATTGATGAGAGAATGCTAGATATCTTATATACCCCCGGGCATAAAAGTAGGTGGTCAACTTCAGGCGCATGGGAGTTCGTGTGTACGTTATTGTGGGATGGGCAAATTTCAGCAGCATTTGGACAGCAAGATAAAGTAGTCTTGGAAGTGCGTTTCTTGATATTTCATTTGCTAGGCAGTATTCCTGCTACTAAGCTCTACAGCCTTTCTCAGCATGTAGTGTAATCGTAATGCAAATAACATTGGTGCACACCCCAACTCCATATCCGTTTTCTTCCATGAAAGAACATTTTTATGCGACCATGGTGGAAGCAGTAGCGCTCTCGTATCTCCAGGTTGGTGGGAGAACACCAACAGTCTTGTAGTATCGGGAGAGACGGTGGATACGGGATTCAATGAGAATAAGACGGAACTTGGAGTCCTTGTCTTTGCGGTTGCGCTCAAGATGCTTGCGGACGGCAACAGCCTTTGGTTGACAAGTTAGTGGGAGGAATCGTTAGCACATAGGATCCTGGAGAACATACCTTCTTGATCAACATGTAAAGGTCCTCTGGAATTTCAGGAGCGAGGCCTATGTTGTCTCTCTGTCAGTCTATGACCAAGCAGAGGCAGTTGTAAGATTCAAATTGATACACCGTGGATGTACTATAATCCGACAATGCCAATTATGAATGTAGTCATATAATGGGAACCGTACCGTTGGATTTGAGAATTCTCAAGATCTTGTTACCTATAGAAATAGAAAAATTAGCTTCATAGTCCACCAAATCGAACAACAATGCTGTGCTGATCGCACATAGCACAAAACAAAGCTCCACATACCAGTAACAACCTTAACTTGAGCAACACCATGGGAATCCCTCAAGACAACACCGATTTGGGAAGGAGTAGCACCCTTCTTGGCGAGCTTGCAGATTTGGTCGACGACCTGCTCAGGAGTGGTCTTGAGCCATGCTGGAGGAGCGCGGGAGTATGGAATGGCAGAGGCGGAGATACCCTTTCCCTTTGAATGAAGACGACCCATTGTTGCGGTTGGTTGGCGGCGACGAAGTTTGTCGTGTAAATTGAGATTGTCGAGAGGTGTTAGGGAGGAAAGTTCGAAATGTTCGTCGTCGCGAAAATTGTCTGCGTGGGATTCGAGTTCGTTTAGCGTAGGGTTGAGCTAGAATTTGAGTCTAGTACGGTTATGGTTAGACTGTTTTTGACCCGCTAGGAAATTTTTACCTTCTGAACGTTCTTAAAACCAAATTGCGAACCTGCAACTTCTTTCCTACTTCGTACAACTTCATGGTATGCGCGCGATTCAACGAATCGTCGCAAGTGCCCGATTTATTAATGTAAGTTCTTCCTAATTCTTCATCTAGTTGACCGAGAAGATCCAATGATGATATCATAATATTACATTTTTTCTGGTACCTCTTGATTTAGGACTTCCTGCGGGAAGGACAATGATCTTAACGGACTTCTGACTGATCTTCTCGGCCAACAATTATATCATGACAAGTCTCTTTTCTCAAGTAGTTACTGACTTTGATTATAGATAATTATACACCCCTTTCGACTTAACTGATGATCAAGGTTGAAAAACACGTGGTATCGGGACCAAAATGTAATGGTCTGCATGTTTCTGAAAGATCTGGGTTTTTGGTGACAGGACAAGTCTTCTGAGAGTGGTTGCTCAAGCAAAGACTACCCTAGGATTTGTTTTGCATCACAGGTAGGTTTACAGGCAGATATCATGGAGTACAAAACCAATCAACTATTCACTTTACGAAATTCACTTAAGACTGCCATAAACACCGTGATTACCTTCATGATCGTCTCTGTATGTTTATGCCAATGACAGTTTGTGCCTCCAAAATACGTGAAAAGCATCGAACAACACGTTGGACGAGGTGTCGTTCCAACTACAGACGTGTCGTCAGCAACAGTTCTTCGCATCCCCTAGCGTAACCGGGAGATCTGATAACTTAATGATCGTACGAAAGGTATACAACTACTGAAGCAAATGAAAATTAGATCGAATCCGTGAAATATGCACGCTGCTGTGCTGATTCACGCTATAACCTCCTATCACTTCTCACTGCGATCACTGTGTTGCTTTACTATGTCAAGCAATTAGTCATGAGATAATACGATTTTTAACAGGAATTTCTCTATGATATGAACCAGAACTCATTAGTAAGCAGGCCTGTGACGGTTAGGAAACTTTGACTATTTGCTTTTTCTGAATATGTTAAGACTCTTTTGTACCAGTGAAAGAAGACCCGGTAATGCTAAAATTACAGAGAGATACCAATTTGAGACTGGCGGAGACGAGGAGAACTTGATTGCCTGTGATGGTGAGATGGCCAAATAGTGTTCCTGTGTATGAGAAGCTTGAGCTTGGAATGGGGCTGGGAGAGTAGGGGATGGGGATGTATGTAACGCTGAGCCCGAGTGTCCTAAATCTTGACTGGGCATCTACCAGGCGCTGACTTCGAAGTTCTCCTGCAAACAAATTAGTATGGGCCGTGGGAGTGGTGATCAGAAAGAAATATACCTCTGGGAAATATGTAGTCACCACAGTGCGATCTGCAAACTTTCTCCCTGCAAGAGCACGAAGAGCCTTGCCTGCTGATTCGGGACCATCGAATTTCACGAAAATCTTACCCACACCACTGGATTGTCTGCTACCACCAGTGGGTCTCGGAATCTTCATGTCAAGCACTTTCCCGTATTTCTCGCATTCCTCCTTTACATCTTCGCAGATTTCTGTCCTTACGTCAGTAATCATAAGTAACGAGACCAAGAATTTCACTGACCCTCATATTCATCATTGTCAATGAGCTCTTCAGGTGTGACCATGTTGAGGAGTTGCAACACTCTACCATTCTCAAGATCTGCCGAGGTTGTTCCAGCAAGCATAGACATAGCATTAACGCTCATTTCTAAACCGGAAGCCTGAGTGTTACCAATGCTGGCTCTCTGGGCTTTCAGGTGCTTATCACCAAGCTCCAAACCATTGAGTCCTTCAACGGCAATATCGGTCACTGCAGGATCAGTGTACTCGCAGAATGCAATTCCCTTTATTCATATTAGCAACTTATATTTCACATCGATTCCATGAACTTACTCGTGATTCTTCAGTGCTGTTGTCTTTAACCAGCACAAATGCTTTGAGCTCCCCGAATGACACTAAAAGCTCCGTGACTTGCTCATCGGTCAAGTATAGTGGGATGTTGGTAACACTGATCTTATCCTGGGTGTCAGGGACGACGTTAGAAACCACACCTGGTTCTTGCGGCGCTTCATCAGTAACGGCAGGCACAATATAGTCCTTTGGACGACGAATGGAAAGGCCCTGTGAGTCCACAGATCCATTTCCTGTCACCATATGGTCATTGTCCTCCATCGTGATCCCATCGAGAGCCAGTGCCACAGTTGCATCGGATGGTGCTTTAAATTCGACTAGAGCAAAAGAGCCGTCTTTCGAAACCTGCGCTGAGATACAAGGGTCAGAACCTTCCACAACATTCAATCCATTGAGTTGAAGATTGAAAAATCCAACAATAGTCTCTTCGTTGGCATTTGGAGGAAGATTGTGAACAAGAAGACGCTTCGATTGCCTGGAGTTGGATGGCTTGAGGGCTGCATTGGTGACCGATCCGCTGGGTTGTGCCATAAAAGCCTGCAGTTTGCTTGGGTCCATTGGCTGTTGTCTTGGTGCTCCCGGTAGAGGGAACATTCCGGACAGCTTAGCTTGCTCTGCAGTGACATTCTCGTATCCTGGAGGCTTGATGTCCCATTGTGTCAGTCTGCGCTTGCGCTCCAAAATTGGAACAATATCTGTCAAATCTGGCGTAGGCTCCTTCTTCTTTGGTGGAGGACTGGCACTCTTTTTCCTATCTGCCGCCCGCTGAGCTGCAAATCCTCCATCACCACGGTCCCCTCGATCGCCTCCCCGTCTGTTATCTCCACCACGCCTATCGCTGAACAAGTCTCTATCCCGTCGTGGTGGTCTGTCATCATCTCTTCTGGCATCACGTCTAGAATCTCGGTCTCTGTCCCATGCTCGCTCTCCGCCTCTTCGATCTCTACCTGAATATCTCTCTTCGCGCTCTCGTTCTCTATAGTCACGGCTTGCTGAATAGGAATCTTCTCCGTCGCGACGAGCATTTCTTGACCCTCGATGTCCTGGTGATCGCGAACGTCTGCGATCTCTATCCCCGCGGCGGTCATCTCGAGACTGAAATTGTTAGCAGGGCATGATTTGGCAAAGAGATAAGGTATACCTACGTGATAATCTCTCGATGAGCCGTGTCGGCTATCTGTTGATGCTCTTTTGTCAGTACTGGCTCCACTTTCTTCTTTGGGTTTTGTCGATGAAGATGCCATGCCTCTAGATGAGTAGGTGTCGCCGTTCATATTGGCGTTTTAATACAGCTATTTTCCAGAAATTTGATGTAGCTTTTGATGTGGTTGGTGCAATTAAAGACACAGGCGGAATTTTTTGTAGGAGGCTGTCGCGAAGCTCAATTGAATTTCGCGCTAAATTTAAGCAACTGGTACCTGGAGCAGCGCGCCAATTTCCACAACGACAACAATTGAATTATCACAATGGGCAATCTGAGAACATCCGACTGGCGGAAGCTTCCTGTAAGCTTGGCGGAGCTTTGTATAGATACTACTTTGCGCTGTGGACAATCTTTTCGGTGGAAAAGGGCTGTAGATGAAGATATTTGGTATGCGACTCCCTTTGAAGGTTGATACAGGAGCTGATATCGGAGAGGTCTTGCGCTCTGTCTGGCCGTATACTTTCACTCAAACAAGACTCAACTCACCTCCATTATCGAACAATATTCCCCGATTTCAAATTACCATTGTCTTCCACACCTTCAACGAAGACCACAGATGTCGATGAAGATGAGGAGACAGAGTCGTTGCTACGGCGGTACCTTAACTTATCACCCAATTTGACCGAGTTATATGAGCAATGGTCTTCAGTTGATCCAAATTTCAAGAAAAGAGCACCCAAATTCACGGGAGTGCGTATTCTCAAGCAAGATGCATGGGAGGCACTGGTAGGATTCATATGTAGCAGCAACAATAATATTATAAGGATATCTCAAATGGTAAGTTCCGAATCAGCTCAATGCATAGTGTACATCTAACTGTCTTACAACAGGTCAATAATCTGTGTCTACATTACGGGCCTCTGATCGGCCATGTTGGGGACCAACCTTTTCATGATTTCCCACCACCGGAAGCGTTAACTGGCTCGGGGGTAGAAGCACACCTGCGTGCGCTCGGGTTTGGATATCGAGCGAAATACATTGCTCAGACTGCGTCAATAGTGGCAGATAAACCCAAGGGATGGCTCCAAAGCCTATGTAATCCGGAAACCGTCGATGTGCCGTTTAAAGGAGAAATACCTCCTGGTGGCCGAGAAGGATACAGAACAGCTCACGAAGAACTCCTTGCACTTCAGGGTGTTGGTCCCAAGGTTGCTGACTGTGTCTGCTTGATGGGATTAGGCTGGGGAGAAGCTGTCCCCGTGGATACCCACGTCTGGCAGATTGCCCAAAGAGATTATAAATTTGGAAAAGGCAAGCACAAAAGTCTCACCAAAGCCACGTATGACGCGATTGGCGACCATTTTAGAGCGCTGTGGGGAAAAGAGGCTGGATGGGCACACTCGGTCCTGTTCGCTGCGGATCTTAAAACATTTTCGGACAAGCTCGTTGCAAAGGTGGAAATCGATGTTGATGAGGTCAAAATTAAGCAGGAAAACGGTGATGTTTTGGAGCAGAAAAAGGTCGCAGGGAAGAGGGAATATGTTATGGATGAAGTCAAGATCGAGGAAGAGGAAGAGAAGAAAGATACCAAGCCATCTGCTAGAAGTATAAGGGCAAAGAGAAGAAAATTGTAGAAGCTTGTAATATATATGTAATATAATAATGTACTCATTATCTCGCGGCTTCCGTCGCCAACAGCACTTTTGTCTTTGATAGTCCATTTATATCTAACAGTACCGACAAGGCGATCTAACTACAGAGTACGTACGTGATCAATCATCTAAATGAGTCATGAAACAGTCATTTGACGTTCTTCATCCGAAGTATCTCAAGTGGATGTCACGATCACAGAGAAGCTCCTGCAAAAAGCTTGGATCACAAAAAGACCCTTAGGCGAATGATATTCCCCCCCCACACTCTTGCGATTTCTAGAACTCCGCATCAACACGATGGGCTGGCTAGACTTCAACACAAACTCCAAAAAGGAAAAAGAGAATAACAGATTGCCGGTGTCATGGACTGACAAACTAAATGCGACGGATTGGTCGCACTATACGGATCCGAGAACGTTGGTTCCAACAATCCTCTTGACCACCACTATTTTAATTTCGTCGCGCCTATACCGCTCCTACCTGCGCCGCATTCCGCAGGCAGCGTATATTCGCCCTGGCTTCTTTAGGAAGCGCAGCTTATTTGGCGTGGTTACCAGAGTCGGGGATGCAGACAACTTCCATTTATTTCATACACCAGGCGGGAGACTTGGGGGTTGGGGTTGGTTGCCGGGACGAAAGATACTACCTGAGAAGAAAGACTTGAAGGGGAAGACGGTAAGGCCTGCCCTAGGCAATAAAACTCGCTCTCGTGTCCTGAAGCTCATCCAGATCCTCCGCAGATACATGTTCGTCTAGCAGGAATCGACGCGCCGGAAGGAGCGCATTTCGGCAAGGTCGCGCAACCATTCTCAGCAGAAGCTCTCGCATGGCTCAAAAACTATATCCTCGATCGTCGGGTGCGCGCATACATATACAAGAGGGACCAATATGATCGCGTAGTAGCGACGGTCTACGTACGGCGGTTCCTGTTCCGGAGGGACGTTGGGATGGAAATGTTAAAGGCAGGAATGGCGACAGTGTATGAGGCCAAGATGGGCGCCGAATTCGGGGATTTCGAGGAAAAGTACCGAGCTATCGAGGAGCAGGCGAAGAAGAAGAAACTGGGGATGTGGTCGGGAAAAGCGAAAGATTATGAGAGTCCAAGGGACTATAAGATTCGCACGGCTGCTGTCAATCCTCCGAAATGAACAAAAAGGCACGATACCCACATATTTCTTTTCTCCATGAAGATATAAATTAGGCAGTTTGTAATAGACCTTGTATTGGCGGCTAGGGAGTGGCATGTGAGTCTAGATCTCATTAGAGCATTTGCATCTTAGGGGGAACTCTTCATAGGTGTAGCTGTCATATTACATAGACTTCAATGTCGACGTATAAATGTTTAGAAGGGATGAACTTGAATCATGACAGGTTTCTTCATGCGTATCACCCGGGGACATAGCCATTCTACGCACGCCCCGAGTAGACAATTGTCTAGTTACATTCCAGAAATAACCCCTGGCAACGCGGGTTGGTGAGAAAAGAAGGACAACACCATAAAATCAAAGTACCTAAGTAGCGGCCGGTATTTAGTATTTACAACACAGAGCGAGGAATGGCGCGGGCGAAGTCGTTGCTGTGAGACTGGACGTTTTAGTTACTATTCATAGAAGCTACATACGAAGAAGTACGTACTTTCTACTGTAAAGACCAATTCGTATTTGGGCACGAGCTTTAAACAATTCTCCATAGCCAATTTTGGCAAGCACGGATATGCCTTGAAGCGTTTCACCGCCGTCAAAGGTAGGGAAAGTCAAATAATCCAGCAGAAATCCAACCCAACCACCTCATACACATCCGCTTACACTCTTTCCCTTCCCTTTTTGTGCGCGCTTCAACTCCCACCTTTCCCCAAACTCTGCCACTCCCACTCTTTAATCGTAGCACTGAACTCAGTTTCCCTACCTACTTTGTCACTCTTTTACAACTTTCCCTTTCTCACGTCGAACCCTCTTTTTCCTTCTTCTTGTGTGGTGCATTTAATCGTTGATATCTGTGTTGTTCTTTGCTGCCCGAGACTTGTCCAGCAACCGGTACGTGTTACAACTTGACTCCCTTTTCCCCCCTGTTCGCCCGTTGGTGCATAAGATGGTGTGTCGAATCATCTCTGAACACTCTGAGTCGTTGCTGTAGAACACGAGAGAGGAGACGGGACCTAACAAATGAGGACAAGAGCAAGAGAAGGGAACATCGGAAAATACAAGAAGAGAAAGGAGAGATTTTTGCTTACACAAAAACTAACATCTTTTCTTTTCATTAATTGAAGCACAACAGATTCAAAACCCTGCTGTCACCCCCATACCAACCCTACACTCATTTTTCACACCAGCCCAGCGCAGCGCAGTCAATTTACTGTTATTCACTTTCGTTTTAAACTTCCATACCGGTCCCGATCTAAAGACACGCCGTTCTGCGGATCTTCGCATCATCCAAAGCCATCTTCTCGCTCCTCAAACCGTCCAGAATTTATCGGATTCACAATCAGCCACTCATCATCAATTCAAACAACCCAATTTCGCTTGTGACCCCCATCGCAAGAAGACCAAACTCCACCAAACGTTCATACTATCTCAGGGAAATAATAATTTCATAGGCGCAAACAGACGAAACACACAAACCATTTCTCCCTTACATACGATACGGATCGTCGACAAGACCTTCTTGGAATCTCATTTTCAGAATAAAAATATAGACTTACGAACGTACCACTACGATAACAATTTCGATCACCAAACCGTTTAACCAGGCTTCGTTCCTGGTTCCTGAACACCCGAGGCCCACCGTTCAGCCTGGCGCAATAAGAAGAAAAAATCGTCTATCCATTTATTAGTCCGCCCAAGCGAAATCTAGTCGGGTCCAATCGAGTCCAATCACCTTTCGGGACGTTGAGATTGCCATCATCTGGAGGATTGACTCCTCAATTCAATTTGACCTTCGCCATCAACACGACATTCGTTATTTGTGAGATAGTTTGAAAAGGGTACGACACTCAATCAATTGAGCTGAGAGGAATTTTAGCCGCCGACATTTCGAAAGGCAATCCAGAACAACCAAATGGCATAGAGCTTGCGCGTCTGGTTACTGCAATTGTTTGGGTTGTGAAGACGAAGCAGTTGTGCTCGTCCCCCTCACGAACCCGTCATACTGATTAATTACATATTAATATTCTTTACAGAGGGTCAGCGATGAGGTGCTCTTCATTGCTGAGCCCCTTCGCCGGCGACTCACCATCTCTGTTACGACTCTCCTTATTATTGGCCTCCTTAACGCCCCCAACAACCGCGATTACCTTCAATCCAATACCATCCGCAAATCTCGATCTATCGAATCTTGGTCGCGTAGGACTTGCTGGGGACTTTAATGGAATTTCACTGTATCAATTTGAAGGACAAAACGAAAATGGATTCATCACAAATGGCAGTCAATCTGTCATGGCAAGATTTCCCAACGGAGGATTCGCGACGTTGGCATCCGCCGATGCAGGTATCGCGGCAATGTGCCCATATGTTTTCTCCAATGGTACACTCGCAGGAGTCGTGATCGGTGGAAATTTTACGAGTTTAGGGGACATCGAATCACAGGGTGTCGCATTATTCAATCCAAATACTTCAGCAATTACAGCACTTCCAGGGTTATCCGGTCAGGTCACTGCTCTTCTATGTGATGAATCGTCGAATACGGTCTATGTTGGTGGTAGCTTTAGGGGCGCGAATTCTACGAACGCGATCGCTTGGGTTGGAGATAGCTGGGCGAACCTCCCATTTGCTGGATTTAATGGCCCCGTATCATCAATCGCGAAGGCTTCGAATGGGCACATCATCTTTGGAGGGTCATTCACTGGATTGGGAAACGCAACTGGACCTAGCGAACCTGACCAACAAATTGTTAACATCTCAGGTGCTAACATCACGAGTGCCTCTTCAACTACAACGACTGGCTTCAGCGATCCGAGAAATATTGTGTGCAAGACCGGCGGGACGGATGGCACGGGAAACACCTGGTTGCTTGCGGACGACTCTCCTGGATTCTGGAGGGCTGACTTCGGTTTTGGATTTGCCCCCACAAAGCTGAGGTTATGGAATACTCATCAAGATGGTAGAGGAACGAAGACTTTCAGATACACAGCTATGCCAATCAATGGTATCATGAATCTTACCTATATAGATCCCGACACAGGCTCCAACAGTTCATGCTCATCTGAGTGTCATCTGAGCAGCAACAGCAGTGTGAAGTATCAGGACTTCCACTTCGTCAACATGGTTGGTATGGATGCTTTCCGCATTGATATATCTGCTTGGTATGGTAGTGGTGGAGGTTTGGATGGCATCGAACTTTTCCAGGACGACATCTTTGCCTATGCTATCAATGATTTCAACGAACCAACTTGCGCTGGACTCTCAGCTGCATCCAGTGCAACAACAAGTGGACCGTGGACTGTCAGTCCTTCCCAGCAAAGTGTGGCAGAATATCTCACAGCAACCTTCGATAGCACTACCGTTTCGTCAAGCTCGGGGTCTGTTGTATTCTACCCTGATATTAGACAATCTGGTAATTACTCGGTGAACATTTATACGCCAGGATGTCTCCAAGACAATAGCTGCGACACCCGAGGCATGGTAGTTGTGAATGGTACGATGGCTAGTGGCACTACGAACGAGACTTTCAAGACTTCCCTCTACCAGACAAACGATTACGATAAATATGATCAAATTTACTTTGGTTACATCGAGGCTGGCAGCAGCTCCTTCCGTCCCTCTGTTACGCTATCCCCTGGGTCTGCTCTTACTGCAGGGAAATTCACTGTCGTCGCTCAGCGTGTTGGCTTCACTTTAATCGATTCGACCGGTGGTCTGAACGGCATATTCGAGTATAATCCTGAGCAGGCAGTCATCAATACTTCCGACTTCCAGAACTCTACATTCGATAAAGCAGGTATGGATCTCAACACTGGAGCAGAAGTCAATGCAATTGTTACATCCGGCAGCACTACATTCGTAGGCGGAAACTTTTCAACCTCGACTTACAAGAATATTCTTTCGATATCAAGCTCCAGCACTACTTCATTGGTCTCGGGCGGTTTGAATGGAGAGGTCGCCACTATGGTACTTAATGATACGACTTTATTCGTGGCCGGAAACTTCAGTAACACCAACACGGCTTCTACCACAGGTCTAAACAACGTTGCTGCATATGACACCGAGAAAAATACCTGGAGCGCTCTGGGAGCTGGTGTTAATGGCCGAGTTATGTCTGTCGTACCGATTTCTCTGAACATCACTGCAAACGTACCCGAGACTGTCATTACATTAACAGGAGACTTCGATGAACTAAATGCCTTCGGAAGCAACAGCTCGGTGTCAGTTAATGGATTCGCTATCTGGGTTCCATCTCGAAGCAACTGGCTGCAAAACCTCAATGCTGCAACAATGTCTATTAATGGTCGACTAACCGCAGGAGTCAATGTCTCCGGCGAATATTTCTTTGCAGGCTCTCTATCATCCTCCCAACTGAGTGCTAACGGTGTCGCCTCTCTTTCATCGGGCCTGAGCCCTTTCCCTGTCAGCATTCAAGCGAATTCTCCATCGCAGTCTTCCTCTAGCTTGTCCAAAAGAGATGGTTCTAGTACCCAAAATGTCACTGGCGTTACCACTGGGTTATTCTATGAGAATGGCGGTCGAAACATCACTATTCTTGGTGGTCACTTCACAGCGACGGCCTCTAACGGCACTAAAGTCAATAATCTCGTCTTCATCGACGGTGCAAACGGCAACACTGTTACCGGACTCGGGTCATCAATCTCCAACGACTCTACCTTCCTCGCTCTGGCCGTTGAGAATGATATGTTGTATGCTGGCGGTTCTGTTAAAGGTACTGTCAATGGCGAAAGCGTCGGTGGGCTTATTTCATATAATCTTAAGAGTTCGTCGTTAGATACCCAGGCACCAGCTTTGGGAGGTGATTCGGTTGTGGTCAATGATATCGCTGTAAGGACAAAGACCGGAGATGTCTACGTTGGTGGGAGCTTTACTGAGGCTGGCTCTTTGGACTGTCCTGGTGTTTGTCTTTTCACGGCTTCCACATCTCAATGGAACCGTCCAGGAACGAATCTGCAAGGAACCGCAAATACTATGCTTTGGTCTAGCGATTCCACTCTGATTGTTGGCGGTTCACTTGCAGTCGACGGCGGAAATGTATCCTTGGCATCTTACGACGTCAAAGCACAAACTTGGACCGCCTTCAACGGAGCGAGCGCTATTCCTGGACCTGTCACTGCTCTCACCGCGGCAACTGGGGATATCTCACAGTTATGGGTCGGTGGCACGGCAACAAATGGTTCAGCCTTCCTCATGAAGTACGATGGTTCGGCCTGGAATTCGGTGGGTGATGTTTTCGAAAGTGGCACAACCGTTCGCGGCCTCCAAGTGATGCCACTTTCTCAGAAGCATGACAGTTCTAATCTGGTTCCATCTGATCAAGCTCTTATGGTCACGGGGTCCATAGTTTTACCTAACTTTGGAAATGCCTCCGCTGTACTTTTTAATGGCACAAACCTCGTGCCATTCGCACTTACCAGCACCGCAGCCAATACTGGCGGTAGTTTGTCGCAAATCTTCTCTCAAGAGAATAACTTCTTCAAATCATCAGGTATGTAAATATCCCTACTATTCACATAATTACAACTAACGTATCTACAGGGAGTCATCTTGCAGTTGGCTTGGTTGTACTCATCGCACTCGCTATCGCCCTCGCCTTAATATTCCTCCTCGTCGTTGCCGGTGTTCTGGCTGAACGTATCAGACGGAAACGCGAGGGCTATATGCCTGCTCCCACAAATAGCTACGACAGGATGTCCAGAATTCCCCCGCAGCAGCTTTTTAGCTCATTAGGTCATAGCCGAACGGCAGTAGAAAAGGCACCGATGATTTGAATGACAGTAATACGACGGCGTAATGGGCAGGGGCTTGGTTTGTGGCGTTCTGGATAGGCTTATATGCCCTTTCACTTTTTCTTTTCGTTGTCCATGTCTTTTTTCAGCATACCCATTCGCAGGCTTTTTATTTTTTTTATATGTTTAGAGCAACGTCACTAATTGCTCCTGTGGAGCGATCCGCTCCCCTTTGCTTTGCTCCTCTAATTAGCGGCACAAGGACGTGCTTGGTTTAGCGGCTTTGCAAAAGACTTTACATGCTTCTTCGCCTTCAAGCAAGCTTAATGTTTTACACCCCACACAAACGACAAACTCGATTTACTTTTCTACCTTTCTCAAACTCGCGAGCTCTCCCTTTGTACAAAGATCCATGAATAAAGACAAAAAGTGTGTTCCTGCAGTCACCGCCACAAAGACTGCGAGGTGGAATTGGTTGGGATAGGGTGGACTTATCTGATTCGGGGGTTACGACGGTGGTGGTTGCTTTGATGGGATGGTAGATCGGATATTCCCCTGCCAATGAGCCTTGTGTATGTTTGGTTGTTTATTTGTTTTGGTAGAGAGGATGGGAGGGGATGGGATGGGATGGAGGGAACAATGGAGGCAGAGGCTGGGGTGGATGGGAGGATAGTTAATGTGTTAGTCAACAATTGGGGGGGTTACTTTTCGATTTTCACTGTGCTGTGTTTGAATGAGTTGGGGTGGGTTTGTAGATGATGGGTATGGAATGAGATGGGATGTAGATGGCTTGGGTGAGGAGAGGAGAGTGAGAAAGATGGAAGAGCGAAATGGCAAGGAGATATTAGCGAATGAATGAAAATACCTTTCACATCTATCTATCAATCTGTCTATATCATGTATTGTGCTTTCCTGTGAAGTGATTTATATGATGAGGTGGCAGGTATTCTGAATACTCGGTGTGATATTTTGTCTTTTGCAGTAAGGGATGATGTGTTAGGGAGAGGGAGTTGCTGGGTTATGAAGTTGGGCTGTTCGCATATGAGATTATGTGGATGAGTTCTGAAGGATAGGTGGCCTCTGTTGCTGGGATTGGAGGGGAGTCTGTTTCGTGTGGTAGTATTTCTGGGTTGTCACACTGGCTGTGGTTTAGATGAGGTGGTATAAGAGATTGGATGGGCGGGATGGAATAGGATTGGTGGGCGGGTGCTGGGATAGGATGAAAGTGTGAGTGTAAGGGTAGGTTAATGATGAATTTTGGGATAGGCATAGGATAGGCGGGTTAGGGAATGGGGATAGGGATGAGGATAGGGAGAGGTGGAAAGAAGAGTAGGGGTAGGGATGGGAGAAGGGAATCTAGGGAAGGAGGGAGGGGGAATGAATGGGTGGCGGAGACGGAGGAGGAAGTAGATGATGATGGGGTTTAAGCAGTGAAGAATATTTTACTAAGGATAGAGCTGGTGAGTTGATAAGATCTGCACGGAGAGGAGGGAGGCGACAACAGAATGAAATCTGAAAGGGGGGCAGGTAGCGAAATTGAAAGAACATAAATATAAGTCAACGGTATCTCAACTAGAGACTGATGTTATCTTTCAATCTACTTGATAAGTGAAAGAGTATGTATTCTTGGAAGACATCTCAGTCTCTTGAACGGATACTCCATACCGTAGAATAGCACCCGAAGCGCATAAATGGGTCTCGAAGCCAACGAAAGAGTTGTATGATAGGAGGGAGACAAGAAGAAGTATATGGGATTTACTTCCTGAATTGATAATTTATTTAAGAGGAGAGATTCATGAGTTCATAATATATCAAACTATACAAGTATCTACTTCGAATCGAGGAGGGACAGACTTTACGTGACGTGACCAATACACTGCCTTCGGTATGTAGAAGTAGAGAACACCGCTTATACACAGATGATATAGAGAAACTCGCTATGAAAAGCTGACATGATTCTACGACAGTATGATATATAGAGAGCTTGAGAAAATCATGAAGCTGTAGGCTGGAGCATTCACTTAGTTAGACCTGCTCAGAACTTGGAGGCGAGAGATGGAACTGAGACGGTTTGGATATTTTGCTTGGACTGGAGAGGACATTATGTCGAACTTCGAAGATGGTTACAGAGCTGCGTGGGTCATCTTTGCAGTGTCTGAATGCTGCAAGACTATGATTACTTGGAGACTCTCACAAGGACTGATGATATGCGAATCGATCAAATATTGATGCAAAAGGGAGAGGGAATCTATAAACACATAGAGTAGTCTGACAGCTGGCGAGCTCGGTGGTGTCCTTTTCGAGAATAATATGGAATGATTAATCGTTTATGCTTGAATATTTAAACGTCTACAGGAAGAATGTCTGAGAAGTTGTGATGCATGCAGGAGCCAAAGACCGATATATATGAAGCTGTAATGCCCGTGGGTGTCTATAAGTTCAATGGTGCAACATACACGAGATACTGACTACCAACATAAAAGGTGCTATCGATGTTGCATTGTTGCAATTGGCCTATCCCAAGCGGACAACATTGCTGTATACAATTCCCATGCACACATATAATCTAGCAGAAATGCATTCCTCCACCTACTACCCAAACCAACCGCCAACTAATCCCGAGTACATCCAGTATATCGCCTCAACCATTCTGACCCCGAGACTTCACGATATATAAAAATGGCCCTCCACCTCCTGGCTTCAGCCCCTGTGCACCAAACCCAAGCTTTATTTATGTTCATCCATCTCGGTGGTTAAGAGTATACCTGGCATGTAAGACCTCAGCTCGAGATTTGGAGGGCGGGGTTTAGGAATAAGTAGCAGTAGGCTTGTAATTGCACTTTGTTACATGAGGTGCTTTTGTGTGTGGTATGTGGCTGAGATTGAACTGCATTGTATCGATTGAATGAAGTATACTCGTCAGGGTTATATACACAAAACGGAATGACCAGAAGATGGGTAAGAGTTGGTGCAAGATGTAGTGCGTGTTGAGTTCGGAATCGCTAGTGGTAGGATAGACTTCATATGTTTAGATAGATATATTATATATGTGTCTGCTCTCACCTCAGCTTCGTTCTCTAATAGATTTTACTTGGAGTGTGCGAATTAATGGGCAATCGGACAAGATCAGGTCGAATGACTACTTACTACGGAACCATCATGACCATCATATATAGATTCTCAAAGTTCTTCTTTCCCATATGCTGATATCTACATGTTGACACGCACAATCGAAACGAGGAGGTATTTGGATCCGTAGATAGGGGTTAAACCAATGAGGTGAAGTGGTGTTGACTAGATAGCATGCCTGGGATCCGGTGAAGAACGAGGAGAGGAGAGTAGTGAAGGTGAGATGAACAGCGGGGAGTGGGCATAAGCTTGAGAGTCTACTTCATCGGATGAAAGGGGGAACGCGGTGGGTGAGGCGGGGACGGGGCAAGAAGATACTTTGTTTCTTTCACATCGGATTTCGAGCTCGACGTATCTTGTGCAGAAGGACAGGAAGAACGACATGCAGAGGGAGAAAGAGCTAGGGGTCTATAGAAGGGCTTGCTATGTGATGCTTGATAAATACCCGTATGAGATAATGCTGTCACCTATCCAATATCTCCTACATATCTGCATACCCATTACTGATGAAGGAGACAACACAAGCCGCATGGTAGGTCTAACATAAAGGCATAGACAACTGATAGAAAAGGTAAAGGAGCGAGGTTCGAAGACCGAAAGTTACGCATGAACGAAGCGGGTATACACAGGAGGCTAGGGCAGAACAACACCCACTCAAGACCACAGTCACGCTGGCTACAGCACGGGCTGAAAACGAGCAGATGACCACAAAGTAACTGGA
The DNA here is from genome assembly GCA_002946425.1 of Rutstroemia sp. NJR-2017a BBW. Taxonomy (NCBI): domain Eukaryota; kingdom Fungi; phylum Ascomycota; class Leotiomycetes; order Helotiales; family Rutstroemiaceae; genus Rutstroemia; species Rutstroemia sp. NJR-2017a BBW. The sequence goes on from NJPT01000031.1 coordinate 555,934, forward strand.
CGTTTGGGGATAGCCGGAGGCTGCGGAAAGTGAAGAATGACATGATTGTCTCGCGGGAAGTCCACAGCGCTGTCATCAAGCAGCAGAGACACCACAACGGCTAGGCTGGTTCCGGCATTGGCAATATGAATAGGGACAGCGGATGTTGATGGTATGTGTCCCCTATGTGCCAACTACTCACGATCTCACCCAAACTAAGGTGGCGAAACCGGTTATGGCAGTCAAGAGGGCATGCGGCACTTCAATTGTGGACTTCCAATACGCCAGCCACAACTTACACCATGGACAGATATGTCTCCGGCTTACTTTGCAGCCAAGTCCTCCTCCACTTCGACGAATAAGCAGGCCCAGCCGCAACAGAGACATGGCACCAACAAGAACAGAATTTTCCTTTCTTCCTCCTAACAAGAATCCACTGCATATCCACTCCATCGAACTCAATCGATACATCCCCAAAAAGGAGATTGGTCTTCTCAAAAGAGATCACCAAGACCTTGACCGCAATCTCCTTCTTGAGTGCGTGATGTGCATTTCCAGAACGTCTTGCCCAAAAGGACTCTCAGCTAACTCGATATACGAGAAATGATCCCATCGAACAAGATCTGGAGCGCAACGAATCAATCTGCATGTGCATCCATCTCATCACAATCTCATCACATCCCATCCATCACGTATGTATGTATGGTATGTGCTGAACCACCCAGGAGGGAGAGATAATGCAGCCTGTGAGCAATGCCGGCAGACCAGAGAGGACAAGCCGCAATGCATACATACCTAACGTCCAATTTCCGTGACTGCACTAGAGACTGTGAGGTTTGATTTGATTTGGATGTTCAGAAGCACTGGCCAAGTTCATCGTTTTTTCTCCGGGGACGGGGCGGCTGAGAGCCAAGTGCAAGCAAGCAAGCAAGCCATGAACTGCATACAGCATGCAGGATAATCCTACCTACCCAACTCCAACCCCAACAACCTCTCTACCACCACCCCCTCTCAGTTCAAGAGTTTGGAATCAGCCATTCTTGCTCGGCGACATACTCCGGGATGCTACGCTAGAGAATTCCCTCCCCTTGCCCTCCCCCTGCCCATTTCCTAACATGCCTGTGTCCCACATAGTTATGAAAAAAAACAAAGAAGCTCATCTAACCCTACGGTTTCTATATGGAGTAAATCGTACAGTAGTACGTTTGTCCGTCCGTTTCTGTATCTAACCACGCATGCAGCATGCAGTATGCATCCACCTACTAACCTACCTACCGACCTACGCACGCACAATCTAACCCATCCCATCCTATCCCAAGATTCCATCCCAACTGCCACAACCATGACTGCATCTTCCGGGTCCTCACGTTCACAACGCGTGCCATGACATCGGAATCCGGGAGAGCCCCCGTCCGCAACCCACCATCTCAAAGTCCTTCCACCTACACTATTTGCTTCCACGAAAGAAGCAACGAGCCCCATCCATCCCTATATCCAAGCAAGACACGTTTCGGCGGTATCCTCGGAGTCACCCTAACAGAGTAAGAACCAGCTCTCCCAAAGCCCCGCTCCCTCCTAGGAGAGAAAAAACAAAAAAAATCGGGGATAAGTTAGCAGAGCGTGCAGAGTTGCCAGACAGTTTGAACGATCGGCAGAGATAGGAACAGTCCGCCCTGCTGGGTGTGACAGGAACAGGAAATGAGATGTCTTCTCCGTCGTCTTTCGTGTGCAGTTGTGGGGGACGGAATTACCTGCTAGGGTGTAAGCTTCCTAGTCCCCAGCACGCCGTCTCTGAACGACTCGTGGCTTTTCCTGCTCATCTTTCTCTCTGCACGTCCCATATGCTGCCCCTCTCCTCATCCCATTGCAGTATCAGCAAAGTCCGAACTTGTCCTTCCCATGCCATGCCATCCCTTCCCTGCTTGCCTCACAAACACGAATTCCCTCCCTCCCCAGCCAAAAGGAGAGAAAGCAAGCACACCCACTCAACTAGCCCAGCACGAGCCCAGCACGAGCCCAGCAAAAAACCCATCCCAAAGCGGACCCCACCCTCCCAGCTAGCAAGCAGCTCGCCCCCAAAATTTAACTTTTGGAAAACATGAAACAAATCGGTGATCCCAAAGCAGTCTAGCCACCTACCACTCGCAGGGATCCTGTGCCCGTTTGAGAAAAATACAAGATTGACAGTTTTTCTTGGACGGACAGCATGGATTCTATGGGAAATAAAAGCTCCGACATGATGGATGGCACGCACGCCCGCTCGCCCGCCCACTCTTCGGCATTCACAGACTCATTGCTGCTACGCAGCCAGGTCCAGTGACCATCGACCACTGACCTTCATGAGGCTACGTCTAAGCTCAGACAGGAAAAAGATGGGGCGCGCCGGACCAGGTCACCTCATACCGAAAGCAGTAGGACGATGTTGATCACTATAAGCCTCCACCCCATTTAGTGGGCTCGATAGCAATACGTATGGGAAAGTGGTTATGGGTATTGAAGGTGCTGTGTGATTGATCATTGATGGACTCCTGGGATCACGCGGATCTTTTTAGATTGCGCGTTTGGTGATGATGTTAACGTTGATTGATGATGGGTACTGTACTGTACGGCGACGACCAAATTGCCTGCTAGAATGCCAAGAGTTTCTACGTACGTGTGTAGGTGTAATAATAGCTGTGGTAAATTTTACAGTGGGATTTGATACTTGGAGAGAAATTACTGATGCGACGCGTGATGGATCTCCTTTCCTCAAAATATCTATCTATCTGCCTGTGCAGTCAAATCTCCTATCTTCTCTATCAAGTGCTGTGCGTTAGATATCAAGCAACCTACCCAAAACTATTCCCTCCCTGCAGCAAGTACAGTAGCACGGTCAGAAGTGGATTTACACTTACCAACCCGCCAAGCCCTATGTTAATTTGCTGAATTGCCGAATCGGGCTATCCGTTCATTTATTCCCTCATCCATGAGGCTTCAGTTCAGTTCAGTTCATCTGTGCTTGTTCCCCTGAAGCTGTTCTGCATCCCCTCACCGGCAATATACCAAGTACATCAGGTGGTATCGAGCCGTCTGTGCAGTGTTTATGTATGTACCTTGAGAGGTAGACAGATACGATACCACACAACCACTTCATAAGGATCTTCATATCTCCAAGGATACCGGATGAGGCTTGAATGATTGCCATTCCATTACCTGCAAGTTGCGATGTGATATATTAGATTTCCTATGACCATTAACCAACCTAATCACGTAAAAGAGATAAACATTGGAGATGGGGAAGATCCGAGATCTGTGTATCTGCTTGGCATTTCCATATCTGATGTCTGGTTGTTGTTGTTGCATGCATGTATGTTGACGTCCATATCCACACCTATTGCACACAGACATATGAGAGTAGTTGGTTGTAATCAATAGTGTCATCACACCCAGTAAGGCGTCGATGGTGCAATTTGCCCATCCATCCCCTCCTATCCAATGCCCAAACTCACCACTCAAGTCCATCACAAACTCTACCAATTGTACAACTCAGTTCCACATCATACCAGCCAGCTTTCTACAGTACAGTAAGAGAATTTGCCTCCCTACTAACATCTCCCTCACTCCCCGGCATTGCATTGCCTTTGCGCCATTATTTCCCCTCCTCTTTCCGCCTAGTTAGCTATTTTCCACCTACAAACTCGACTCCGCAGCCATGGTACAGGGTAACTGACTACACCACACTACACTACCGTATCTCTCCACCCTCCAGCCGTGCCGGCACAGTACACTTCAAACTCTCCCAACCATAAACGCCAGTCGGGATTCGGGAACAGAGCACAGTACAGTAACGAACGAGTCATACCCATACTCTCCAACGGCCAACCCTAATCCGTATTCCACCCCATCTCCCGCCGATCACTACAGTTTACTGGCTCGGGACATCTCCCGAGCGAGCGAGGCGTGCCTTAACTTTAGTGCTTAGTCACCCCGGATCGACTGGTAGTTACTGTATCTTGGGGATGTATACATCCATTCATATATCTTTTCGCCACTCAATTCTGAAACGTCAAGAGCAAAAAAAAAAAGTTATTAGATGTGCTGTGCTGTGCTGGCAGAGAGTAACGGTTACAGTAACAGAAATTGGGCCTTTCTCCGGATCTCGGAGGGAGGCAAAACGATGCACTGGATGTGAAATGCTCAAAAGTCACTCGTAGTACCTACCCCACAGCTCTTCGTATCGTTAGGTAAGGTTATCAATCATGTGCCATTCCCATCCCCTCCCCCCGCCGCCCCCAACCCCCGATGCAGATGTTAATACAGATTTCATTCCTGGGGTATCACGGCACATATCCGCCTCATTATTGGCCGGGGAAGAAAGATATCTTTTGGTCATGTTGTATTGAATTGGTGATTTTGGAAGGAATAGGTAGGTAGGTAGGTACCTGACCGCCTCTTTACAATGTGCTCAATCACTGGAAAAACTGGAGCGTATCTGTCAAGTGATGAGATAGATAGATGCACGAGCGATGAGATGTGATGAGATGTAAGTACGTCTCCGCATAAAGTAAGTACATCCAACTGGTTAGACGCGTATGTTTTGCCTTACTACCTATCTCCCCTCAGCAACCACCAGCAAAGGAACTACCGCCCGGATCTGCACTGCTCCCGGTAGGTACTGTAGAGTAGCAAGCAAGCAAGCAAGCAAGCCCAAGTCCCAGCCCCAACCCAGCAAGCCACCCAAATTCCAATCTCCCCCAATCCCACCTTATTTTCACCTCTGTCTCCTCTCAAGCAGGAGCAGAGTATCCGCGATTCTGCTCGTGATTCCAGTAAACCGACCCAACTAAAAGGGTTCGAGCGTTTCTCACTCACTCATCCCAATCCCCGAAGCGCGCGAATAGGGGAAAGTAACTTTTTGTTAGTCTATAGTTTATCAAATCAAGTTGAATTTTTTTATGTTTTTGAAGTTTGTGATAGCTAGTGAAGAAAAAATCTCGCTCGGTGTAACTAAGTAACGCTCGGTCGGTCGGTCATTGCATATACCGAATCTGGAGAGCCAGCAGCCCCCAATATCAATCATGCTTCAGTTCGGCGACCAAAAGTAAACAACTGTTGGTTGTGACACAATATGATAGAGTATCGATTGAACAGAAGGTCTACAGCTTGCTGGAGTGTGAATACTATGGTGAAAAGGGGTTTGTTGAGCACCTATCTGTCTACAGCAATATCTCATCTGGATTTCTCTTCTTTCTGGCTAAGGTTATTCGGTCGTCGGGTTAAGTTAGGAACTACAAATATACTTTCGTACTGTAGCTGGGACCCCACACACCCACCACTCGTCACTATGTTGCTAGAATGTTTTGACATCCGTGGGAAGCCATGGTAAAGGAGAGCCATTGACAATCAGAAAGCAAGCCTCGTCTTCTTCTTTGGTCGTGGGATTGTGGCTTGCATGTATGTCGAATGCAGCAATTGTGATAACATCACCCAATTCGACGGCATAAACGAACGGTTGAGCGATTGAGAAAAGGGGAGGCGGAACGGAAAAAGTAAAGATGCAGTGAACATTGGCGTCCCCATCTTAGGAAAGGGTTCGTCATTTTGGGCGTCAGAGAGGGGTGAACTAAGGTATACCCTGCAGAAAGTCAAAAAACCTCTCATTTTCAAAACAGATCTCCCTTGCTGCTGTCTGTGAGTGATCTCCACCATCTCTTGTTACATTGCAGCCGGGATAAGGGCCGCCGTCTCGATGATAAATGCTCCTCTGATATCTGAAAAGGTGCTCTCGGAGATATCAGACTCGTTCGTTCGCATGAGAAATAAATAAATGATATATTGGCTGTGAGATTGTGAATGCATGCGCATCATACTTAGCTATGAAGCCAGATAAGGATGAACGCACGGCGTATCGATACGAATCCTTCCAATCATCTATCCGTGCATCCGTCCATCGTCATGCCCCCTTGATGATGACATTTGCGGATGTGTCAAAATTGACAATTGGTTGTAAGTTGTCACGGATCGGAAACTCTGGAGAAAAAGGTTCAAGGCAAACTGCGGGAACACACACCACATTGTACAGCAGAGCCAAATTGGTGTTGTCGCACAATGACGACATGGTGATGCGATAAGGAAGGACTGAGAACAAGTTTTTTTTTATTCTTTGGTGAGATTTCAATCCTTCAGGCCATCCAATCGAGGCTCCCAATTGAACTCATCGTATCGCTCCCGTTCCTTTTCCCCACACGAAGAAAAGGCACACACGCCTTGTATCTGCCGAGGCACATTGCACACTCGAGCGGTTCTTTGGCGGTACAGTTGCTGTACGGTCGGTACAGTAATGCCTTTCGACCATAAAACGGTAGTGATGGTGTGGTCGCCTTTTTGCTGCTAGATGATGTGCACTAGCATGACATCGACGCCATCTTTGGAGCGATATGCATAAGGATCTGGGTTGGGGGTGGGTATGGGTATGGTATATTATAGTATGGGTATGGTCTGGATAATTGATACTGTACCGCCGTATGTTAAGAGAGGGCTTCCGCAACGAGCTACGGAAAACAATACCGTGTAGCAACTGGACGACGTAGTAATATCTGCCCAGGGTGCGTACACCTTGATCTCAGTGGCTTGATGATGGCGTTTTCCCTCTGCAGAAATATGTTCCTTCGGTGCGACACTGTGACCAGGGTGACTCGAGCATGAGCGTTCAGTGCAACGGGACGAACAGCCCTGGCCTGTAACTTACTCGAGGTCTTGTCTTTCTCGTGTCGAAGTCGAAGCGCAAATGAAAAAGATTGATGAGAAGCGCGATAGCCACAAAAATAACAGCGTCTTGTGGTCAAGCGTGTGATTATCTCATTATCTCATTGACCATTTCTGTTTACCAAATCAACAGAGAAATGAAAACGCAAACGCAAACGCAAATGATGAGTGATGGTTTTCGTTCCTTCAGGCCTTGTTTAGCAGGAGCAAGATATGGTGGCGTTCTTGTCAAGTCTTCAAGGCTTTTTTAGCTTGTTGAAACAGGCGCCACCGACTGCATCTCACAGCTCCCCGAGCCCTGTTGCAGGCGTCATTTCGGGGTCCATCTGATCCTGGCCGCATGGAGCATTTGTCCCTCCCCTGTACGGCAGTAGGGATGGCCGGAATGGAGACTGGAGATTGGAGAATTGCAAAAAGAGACGCTTCGATACATCCGCTGAAGGAGCGCTAAAAAGAGGAGAAGCTCTATGACAAGATAACACTTTTTTGCTGAAGTGGAGAGGATACGGGAGTATGAGAGACTGGTTGCAGCAATCAAATTTGTTTTAGATTCTTGCTCTCCTTTCCACTGTGATTGGTTGGGAATGCCGTCATCGCAACAGCGAAAGAGATTTAAAAAAAGAAGTCGAGGAAATTAATTGTTTTGGTTACTCATTTTGGTACTTCCAGAAATATGATGGAATCTTGGATAATGGATAATGGATAATACCCAATACTCCCTAAGTTAGTAGCACTAGTAAAACAGTCCAACCAATGAACACAACGCAATCGCTCTACTTTCTACACAGCCAATTCCACTTCCAATTCACGAATTACAATCCTGCTTTTCGCCCAGGTTCTCATGAATCAATCAATCTGAAGTAACCTTAACTACCGTGTTTGTTGATGGTTCCCAAAGGACACAGACAGCACCGGAAGAGCCAATTAGTGCTAGATGAGTTTTTCCCCTAGCCCTTCGACGCTAGGTAATCCGTCTGCTGTCAGAAGACGCCCTCTCCTGGGACGGAAGTATAGAACCTTTTTGTAAGTTGTACTATTCCTCCTCTGCTTGGCAGTGCTTGCTCGAGTCCTGGTGTACGAAAAGTCGTGGAGCGTATAGCGTGTAGCGCAACCAGAGATTCGAACCCCACCAGAAATATCCAATCTCAGGTCCATTACATACACTTACGCCATGGCTGGGTTCACGACGTCTTCGACCAGCCAGTCGGAGTCTGGCAGCCAAACCTTCTCACCTTGCTACAAGAGTACAAACTAGGAAACAGAGGCCAGTGGCAACGGGATCCGGTAACTTTATCTCAACCGGTAGGTTTTTGGGTTTCATTGCACAGCTGCATGTCCTGGAAGCCTCACAGCAATGCAAAACAAAAACATTGAAAGGTCGACGCCAAACTGTAATCTGATTGACCAGAATTTGCTCGTCCCTTTTCCCAATCCCCACTGCCTACTGCCTACTGTCCCGGGCTCCTGCGTTCATCCCAGCACCGTCTTCAGGATTCTCAATGATATAATTTTCGCTCTTATTCGTCGAATGTCGAAAGCCTCACGTAGAGGTGGCTGTTGGCGGTTTGTGCTTTCTTGCAACTATCTATCTCCATCTGTCATGTCTTTTAATGAGGACTCTTGCCCAGAAGAGCTTTAGGCTGCCAATTCTGTGCTCACCCAGACAGCAGCTAGACCTAATTGCTGCGAACTTCTCAAACATCTTAACTGCTTCGAGATATGGGTCCTGGGCACGAGCATTGGGCAGATAACTACCGTGAGCACCGTAGGAGCATAATAATAGCAGTTGGAATAATGAAGCTACCGCCCGGTCCCGGTAGTTTTGGAGAGGAGGACATGCACAAAGCACTTACAGGAAAACACTAGGAGAGTTTTTTGATTATGCCTCAGTTGGGAAAATTAACATGTTGACCTCACCAATGCAATTGAACCCGCGACATTCCATATCCATATGAGCCTGCAACAAATACGAGGTCAAAACAAATAAGCACGCCAAATGTACCAATGAAGAGGGACCCAGCATTATTGCATTTTCCTCTGTTTATATCCATTGCATTGATGCTGTACACGGTACATGCGCGCTGTGTGCGCTGGTGAGGGCTGTTGATATCATTGTACATTTTAGGTTACGATTCAGGTCCATGTTTCTCCTAGCTTCGTGCATCTTACTTCACTCGCATCTGTTTGGCCTGGTCCTGGGACGGGTCCTGGTACTGGTACTGGTCCAGCGAACGGTACAGTACATGTACATAGACTGTCAACATACAGTAACGCAAGCCAAAAGGACCCTGAGCCAATTTTATCCCCAACTAGACGTATTGAGGTTCGGCAGGTCTCAGTTCCATGTCCAGATGTCCAGAGAGAAGCTGCGACTCCGAGGAGCTACGGCTAGGAGTGAAAGCACCAAGTAAAGGCTATGACTAAAGTGAGAACCTGTTTGGTGGGTTCAGTCGCTGGAACTAGGAAGAACTTTGTAAAAACGTGCAAAAGTGAAAAGTGTAAAAGTGTAAAAGTGTAAATTTCAAGCGTGTGAAAGTGTAAAATGAATTGTATTCCCGTCAAAGAGTGCTTGAAAGCTGTTTGTTTGTCTTTGTTTTTCTTTGTTTTTCTTCGTTGTTATTCGTTGTTATTCGTTGGTGGCTTCGGGATTAAAAAATAACAATTATGGGGCGCGTTGACTTGAAATCTTGGGTTGCTGGATCCTTGTTCTCATCCCTGTTCCTCTCTCCCTCCATCATACCCTACCGTAAAGTTCACGCCTACCTCATCTTTTGTTGACCTCGCACCTTCAATACCCACTTCATCCTGTCCACTCAAAAACTTCCATTCATACTCCATAATCCATATCCATTCCCATCCATTCCCATCCATTCCCATCCATACATCCACACACCCATCCATCCATACAGATACCCAAGCACCACAAGAGGGAATCCACTTATCTCACTCACTCCCTCCCTTTCCATGCCCTTCCCTTCTCTCCACTCTCCACGCTCCACTTCCTTCACACCCTCACACTCACGCCTCGCACCCTTACACCTTCCACCCTACCACCCTACCACCTTACCATCCTCTCTTATGTAAAGCTGTCTTTGGTGCCTTTGGTGCCTTTGGTTCCCTTGGTTCCCTTTCCACCACCCCCGCCTTGTGATCGACCGCAGACTTCCTATTTCTTCGACCCATATCATCATCGTCATCCAAACCTGCCATTTCTTGATTCTTTACAATTTTATTTGGTCCCAATTCTGAATATCTTAGGAATAATCCCTTCTTACATATTTACTCCATACTACCTCAGACTTTGTTGATCACTTTGAAATATCTCAAACTACTCGCCTCTGATCATCACCTCTTTCATACAAACACAAACAACCAACCAACAAGCATTGTCCCCGAAAAGAAAGAAAGAAGCAGCGGCAGACGTGCAATTATCACACGCACACACGCGCACATATTCCAATCTACTCCTCACTACTACTCACTACCTTTCCCGCATCACTACCTCATTCGCATTGGCAGTCCCCACGTACACAATCACACCAGTAGATCATCGCAACAGGGCAGAAGATCTCTCTGACAGCTTTGGTCATCCCAATACCAAAATACCAAAATACTAGCCTACGACTGCCAATTCTACACCCCTCGACATCTTCCTGGAAACCTGTCTGATGAGCTTAATCTCCAAAACAGCATCACAGACATTCCTCCAAGACCATCCAATTGACCCGCTCACCGCAACTACTTCAAGACTAGTCCTCCTCCACACCTCGAGCAGGACCTAAGCTCGTAGGGGATTTAGGGAAAAGGAAGTTATCTGGTGTCGATCCCTTCTCAAGACATTCAAGTGCCAACGCGCCCCACCGCTCGAAAAGCACAACCCCCCCGGGACACAGCAAAGTCAGCGTGCACACTACGTTCCCCTCCACCACCCATACATCTTTTAGCCCCAAGTCGAAATCCAATTATCGAAAGGCTTGACGGGGACTTGAGGAAAGCTTTCCCATCCAAGACCCGACCCACCAACCACAACCCTGCATCCTTCTCTTCGACTTCTCTTTCGAAGCACATAAAGAACGCTGATCCCACCCGTTGACACTTCACTGATCGACTCTATCTTACCTCTTGAACGTTCATATCGTCCCAAGTAACACGACTTTGGCACGGGATCCTGCATCTGATCCACGTAATTTTGGGAACTTTAACACTCTTTTTTACTCGAACCTCCCAAGACCTATACCTCACACCACTGTTGCGCCGTCGACTTCGAGCAACTTTTAACCTTTTTTGTTTCTATTTTGAAAGATGACCATGACTATCGACAATCAACAACGCTTCGGCGGCATGAACTTCGACCACATGCCCTACACACACACAACCTCCTCGCCGCAATTCACCAACCCTTGGTCTGCAGCTTCCGGCCCCGCGCCCACCCAAAGCCTATATGCCTCCGCCGGTATCAACCCCAACCTGGGACTTGACAGCATTGCGAAGCAACAAAGTGCACGTCTGAATAATAATGTATCCATGGGATCATATGCCAGCATACCAATTACTGCGGCATCAGCAGGTAGCTCTCTCTTGGTGGATGTCTATGGATCGCAACAGGATTTACTCACCATGCCCCAAGATATGTTGAGTCCGAGCCGTTCCCTGTCCACTGGATACGGGAGCGAAGCCGCCTACAGCAGCGCGCCCTCGCCCGTTCACGCATCATATGCGCCGACCTCGTCGCCATACGACTCTTTGGGCTATGCCCCAGCTCCCGTTCGTTCTACGTATGCGATCCCGTCGCAGGATCACTCGAGACGACTCTCTCAACCGTCAGTATCTTCAAATTCATTTTTCGGTGATGTATCATCTGATGCATTACGGTCACATCGCCAAAATTCACTTATTGACTTCAATGACAGAGGACTACCAAATAACGACACAACTGGATTCAGAGATGCAGTAGATGCCGGACGAGGCATGCTAGCCATGAGCCAAAACACCACACCAAGAAATATCTATGGAGGAGGAGCCCGCATTGGACGAGGATCCGGAGATTCATATGGCTTCCCAGCAACACACTCGACTAGCTCGTCGATTTCTTCATCCGGTACCTACCCATCATACTTCGGCGGCTCCGTCGATTCCTCCGTATCTGATTATTCGAATGCCGGTTCTGATATTGAATCAGTCTCTTCAAGAACATTACCGCGACCAGGTGGAATCCTTGCAGGTGCAGCACCACCCGCACCACAATCGATGATGGGTCAATTCAGCTCGAAAGTATCATCAAGCACGCAAAAGAAGCACAAGTGCAAGGTTTGCGACAAGCGATTTACTCGACCAAGTTCGTTACAAACACATATGTATAGTCACACCGGAGAAAAGCGTAAGTCAACCAAATCCTTGGCAATTCCTAAATTAGACACTAATTTCAATATAGCATTCTCCTGCGAAGTCGAAGGCTGCGGAAGACACTTCTCAGTTGTTTCCAACTTAAGAAGACATCGCAAAGTTCACAAAGGCGACACACGTTCCGAAGCTGGATCCGAGGATCATCAGTCAGACGAATAAGCGACATGCTATGTATTATTTGTACACTACACCAAAACCGAGTCACTCATCCTTCCTCACGACCTGTTTATATTCACCAATCTCACGCCTTAGACGACCATCGACAAAATAAAGCAGATTCGTTGGTCCAAAAAAGTCTCGGATGTCATACTCAACTTCAATGCTGGCTATGCATTTTCCATTTTTCTCACATTTTCTCTCTCGATTTATGTCTGTATTGGCGGTATCCTTTCTGCGTGTTGATATCCAATTTGCGAGATTTGGAAGTCGAATCTGCGGTTTTTGCTTTTTTAAGGGGGACACTGGGCGGTCCACAAGATGACAACATTATTACTTTCTAATACTATCGCTAAAATACGACCCTTCCTTCAACATTTCGAGGAAGAGGTCTAATACATAGGGGGGCATAAAATAACCACTTACCTGAAAGATCGGAAGTGAGTTTGAGTTTTTTGTTCACGCGGCGTTGAAAAGGGGATACAAGGCAACTGTGTTTTTTGCCATTGGGCGTGCGGTTCGATTGGGAATTTTGGTGGAAGGAATAATACCCACGATGATCAGTGGTTATTCTCCCCAAACATTGTACTATTAGCTATACTTTTTTCTTCTTCCTTCGTTACTCTCGTTACTATATACCCCCTTTTTTTATCGTTGGGAGAGATGAAAGGAGGAAGACTTGGGACAAAGTTGACTGTAAGATTTTTACATATTATACACAGTCGCTACGATTATAGATAGAATAATTAATACTATGAATGAAGATTAAAATGGGTTCTCTGGTGTGAGTGAGTGAGTCGGTTTCTGTTCTAGTACACGGTGGTCTCGAATCTATTCTGTTTTATCCATTCTGTGCTAGAGATTCGCCAACCCCCCTTTTCTATCTTTCCATTTTCATTCGTTCTCGACGACTCGATTCTCTCTTCCTGCCTTTACAATATCTGTTAAACAATGCGCTCGCGGGGGAAATCCTACGTCATAGAAGTGAGATATTAATGGTTTGATAGTTAAGTTAAACTTTTTGTTGTGCTGGGGGGACGGCGGGTTCGGATGATAGAAGGGAAAAGGTAGGGAGGAAGAGGAAAGTGTTTCTGAAACCGAGAGAGTGGAGATAGATTGATGGGACCCTGGGTTTCATTTGTGAAGATCGGGTTGGTTGGTTGGTTGGTTGATTGGTGAGGTGAGGTGAGGTGAGGTGAGGATTCTTTGTGTAGGAGAGAGGAGTGTTGTTTTGGATTGGATTGCTGTTGATGGGGAGATGTTCCAGTTACAATGGCATGAGAAAAGAGGGCCGTTGGTGGTCTCTTTCTCTCTGTATGGACTGTACTGTACACTAGTTACAGTAAATACCTCATCATCGTCATTATGGCTCAATTAATCTATCTGCATCTGCTACTTGTATATCTCCACGATACGATACGATGGGTTTAATATATATATAGCACCTAACCCACCTACTTACCCTCCTCTCTTTTGTACGGTAGAAAGGGAAGGGGAGTTAATATATCTTATCTGCGCATCTACGAATTAATCTACTTGTTGGCCGGTCTACTTGCGGTGTTTATATTAATTACATACTCGCACCCTGGCGGGCACCGTTTGATCGTCGTGGAGCGGAAGTTGGCGGAGGAGGGAAAGGAAGAAAGAAAACGGCGCGGGAGGGAGGAAGGGCCAGTGGTTCTTTTGGGGGAGGGGGGGGGGAGGATAGGTTAGGAACTTGGGGGGGGAGGGAGAGCGAGCGGGTTTTTGGCTTTGTATGGAGGGTTGGGTTTATGGTTTGTCTGGAGGTTGGTTGCATTGGTGTACTGTACACACAACTACTCGATAAATCCCTCCACATACAAACCAACAAACCTATATCCATCCATCCATCTATCCATCCACCCTCCACATCATCAATCAATCCTTCACGCGTCATCACCGCACCGCACCGCACCGCACGCAGTACAACTTTCTCCTCTCCATACAAACACAATGCAAAGTGAGACAGATGACGAAAGTGGCTTGCGCTCCCCCACCTGCAGGATTCGCGCTGGCTGGGATGGGCACCAGGGGCAAGGTTGCGTTTTGTGGAGTGCCTCATTTATCCCGGGCTTGGCGTTGTATGTATGTATGCCTGGGAGGTTAGGTTGTGGATGGATGGATGGATGGGTGAGGGAAAGGGAAGGGGAGATAGAGAAGGGAAGAAGGAAGAATTTATACTGTACTGTACAGTAACTTAGTTAGTATAGAGAAAGCGGATAGAGTAGTTGAACTTACTCACTTCTTTACTGTCTTTTGTCCATCCAGCTAACGTATCTAATCCGCAAAGTAAGTAACAACTCGCTCCCTCACCACATCACACACCGTAGAAGAAGCAAAAACAACCGAACCAAACTCTTCGGAGCGATCGCCGCACTGCCGAAACTTTCTTTTTTCCTTCTCACACAACTCCGCAATTCAGCCATTCCATGCCATCCCCCATCGCCCTATCAACAAAAAGGCCTCCGCCCCCCTGCTTCAGACAAACCTTATGTAATCGGATTTGGCCCCCACCTTTGAGAGTTCGAATGGGAAATGAGGGAATAGGGGACCCTAGGGGGATGTGAAACACGCGCAGAAAGGGGATGGGTAGGGATGGGGGGGCTCGTTAATCGTTCTATTGTCTGCTTCGAGAAGGTTAGGCAGGTACAAGTAGGTGTTCGTCGGGGCAGGGGGGGAAGAAGAAGGGGAAATGAAAACGGATGGGTGGGTGGAGAGGGAAGGAGGGGGGGGTGATTGGGTGGGTGGTGCGATGGGTTGGGTTGGGTTGGTTTGGGATGGGAATGGGATGGGGAGTGAGTGAGTGAGTGAGTGAGGTGCTTTGGATGGGGTGGCCAGGGGAGGGGAGGAGAAGATGGGTGGTGGTAGGGGAGGAGAAGTAATTTGGATAGGGATATACGTGATTGAGTCTATATATAGATATACGGAGTATGAGGGAGATTTCTTTTATCTTATTTTATTTTTCGTGGAGAAGAGAAGAGAAAGGTATTGATCGGTAATACCGGGCTGCATGGTAATTACGAAGTAGGTATGTATGTATTTGCTTGTCTGTCTGCTGGCTGTATCACTCCGTCTTGGTATGGGATGGGATTGACGGACAGACAGACAGACAGACAGACCAGGGCACTGAAGCTCTTTTTCCTGTCTGCTCTCGGGGAGGGGTGGCTAAAGCAGCAGGAGTGAAACAAATCCGAGCAGATCAGAGCAAGACACCGTTAGTGTAAGATAGGGCATGGAAGGTAAGTCAGAACAGGTCAGGTAGGGCGAGAAAGGAGAGAGAAGAAGGTAAGCGCGGATGATTCTTCGAATCTTCTATCTTTCGATAGCCGTTTTATTCCCGTTCAATGGTCTCTCTGTGTTGGGTTTAGTGTTGATGGAGAGATAGATGGATGGATGGATGGGCAGTAGCTTGATGGCTGGATAGTTCTGGTTGTGAGACAGTGTGGTGGTTGGGTTTGATGTAGGGAAGAGGAAAGGTTGGCTGTGGGCGGTACTGTCGTGGATTGTCTATGGTGTTGTTGAAGTTATGCAAGGCTAAGGAAAGGAGAATGGAGATCGGAGAAGAGAGATTCGGAAGTGGATGGGATTGGGTCAGTCGCTGTGTGTTTTTTATGACCAGATAGGGTACTTTCTTCTCGGAGAAAGGGGAGGCTAGAGTAGAGAGGCATATGACGGATGGGTAGGTATTGGGGACTTCGGACTTGGGGTTACGTTCTTTGTTGTGGAAGTCTGCGCTGCTAGGTACTGTTTCTGTTGCGAGGGACAGAAAGGGGACATGTAATTCTGGGTAGAATTCCGGTTGATGGTGAAACTGGAACCAAAGTAGAAAGAAATCAACTGTACAGTTCCAGCGCCTGTGCCAGTAGCTGGATGTTGCATGGCAAATTAGACTGCAGCGACTATCGCGGTCCTGGCCTGTGACCGTCTGTCAACTGTCTCGACTGTTGATGGAAGTCTGTCACGATATGTGATTAGAATATGGCTTCTCGTCCAATACCGGAATCAACGAGTGTTTCATTCATTGTATTGGATTCAATATACTCCATCTCTAGAATGCATCTCACGTTGCTAATACCACCTCACTACTACTTCACAAGTTCATATCGTTAGTCGCAGTTGCTGTCACCCGCTGTTTAGAATCGAAGAATAGGTCGAAATGGGGTATCAATTTGTATCTCTCTTCGGGGAGGTAGGTTGCGTAAACTATCGCTAGTCGCAGTTCCTCTCACTTGCTGTTTAGAACCGACGGATGGATCGAGATGTGCTGTCATCTTATATCTCTCTCCAAGGAGGGTTGTGTAAACTAGGGATATGTATCTAGTAACCAATCTGTTCGGTATCCCCTGCCACGAGCTTATACTTCGGTTTCCTCGACTATATTGTAAGAAGCTATGAACACATCAGATTCGTAACTGTTCTCACCTGTGGGCGTAGGTAGTTTCCCATTACTTACGCCACTCTTCCATATTCCGGTTTTAGTTCTAGGGCTTATTCTGGGCACATAGCTCATTCTGTTCCCTTTAGCTAGACATATCAAGTCATATTATCTCACAGCCATCATGCTACGGAAGGAATGAGTTGCAAGAGTGTCATAAGTCATAGAAAAGTAACGAATGAATTAATGTAAGTGGGTGAATCCCATAGTATGGTAGGGGCAAAGTCATCCTGAATCCCATGATGTAGTAGTGGTGGTGAAATTACCCTAGATCCTACATCCATATCATTGACAGAAATTTAGTTCGAATGAAGTGACCATTTGACTTAATACGTAATTGTAGTTGTGTCTCTAATCTTCATATCCATATTCGCGAATAAGAACTGGTAACTACCTTCACTTAGTGCAGGATATATGCTCTTGTTTGCTCTCCTCAATACTAATACTCGTAACCTAACTCCAATCACTGATCTTCGCAGTAGTTACGTTAGCTACTATTTGAGACGAATATACACAGGTTTGAGAGGAAAGAGATAACTAAACTGAACGGTGTTTGTCTCCTCATTCTCTCTCTTCTTTCATTTCGCCGTTTTTCAGATTATACATCTGCTTGTGGCTCCAGTTCATGAATGGATGGACGAGACCTATTTGATGGTACGGTAGTTGTATGCTAGTAGATACTGAATTACTTGTATTTGCTACTTCGGTTAAGAGTTAGCAAGGAAGCCAAACCCAACGACCAGAAAAAGAACCGTACTAAAAAGTTGCCGGTAGCATGACAACAGAAACCTCGTAGAGGCGATATGATCAGATTTTAGTTCTTCCATATACTCCTCCGCGTCTCTTCCCTCCTCTTCTTTCTCTTTTACCCTTTCGTTTCTCCCCCGTACACCTCTCACCCCTCTCTCACCCGCCAAGTTCAACTGAATGCTTTTCCTTCACCCCTCATGACCAGACACTCACCTCAGACCTGCATCCCGCCCTGTAACATTGCTGGGGCCACATCATATCTGGATCGATGCAACTAGTCTTGTGGACTGGGCATGCTGAGCGCGCCGAGGAAGTTTGGTCGTAATATCTATGAGTGATAACCTGCAGAAATGAACCCAGTGAGGTTGGAGAAGCCATGTTAGCCGTAGGAAGATATTATTCGGGAAGTAGGGGCTGGGTTGTAGATGAGAGTAGAAATAGGTAAGATGAGGAGGTTGAGAATGGACGGAAGTTAAGTATGGGGATTAGATGGTAGCTTCTCCTCTGTGTTTGATGATCGATTGCTCGAATGATAGGGTCGTAGAGATAGGTGAGAGCATTGTCCACATTTCATATGGAAATGAACGGAGAAGATGCAAGGTACATGAATGATGCAGTATATATCGACAGGGCTTCAGGGAGTGGATTGCTGCCTCCACACGTATGATTAGGTCATGCGAAGAAGATAGAAGCTAGATGCTCTCTTGAGAGAGAAAGATCGAGCGAGACAATTGGTTCTTGACGTTTCAAGTAAGGGGATAGAAGAGAACTATGCTTAGAATGTGAAGCGACGTCTAACAGCAACTGATAATCGAGACACAAGAAACGAGCATAGAAGTGATCTTTGACAGAAATAGGGATATGACGATGCTGTGACCGACGGGCCGAATGTTTCAATGCCAGGTAGGAGGCCAGAGAAACGTTTCTTCAACTTACAGGACAGGGCGAGAAGCAAGTGGTATCTGTAAGAAGAAGATGCAAATTCGCCCCAGATGGAAGCATGAATACCCCCTTCGAACGAGGTCAGTGAAAAAAGAGACAAGCTGCCGAGGAAATGGTAGGCAAGAAAATGGTGGTATAGTGAAAAAGCGTTTGAATGCCTGCTAGACAAGGTGAAAATATACATTTTGGCGAATGAAGGACTGACCCAGCATGGATACTTACTCGTTGGCAGAGCGTTCTAGTTGCTGATGGAAGGTAATTTGACAATTGAAATTTTAAAGACATAATTAGAGCAGCCAGCAACACTGTGAACTAAGAATCTGAGTGTATATAATGCTTTCCGACGTGTAATATGTCGAGGTAATGGAACCACACTGGCACAGCAGTAATATATAGCAATGGTATATGCACGACTCACAAACCTCCCATCATTCCCTCTTTACCCTATAACTTCGCACTCAAATTCTTCTCTTTCCCCTCATCCTTCGCCTTGACGAGATATTTCCAAGCCAGCTCCGCCATCGGCCACATCATCTTACCGTTTTCCTTCGCTTTCGCACTACTCGCCTGTCTCTGAGCCCATCTCGCCGCAATGCCCTGATAAATACACGTCGCTCTGAAGAAGCCAAAAGCTACACCCCAAGACAAATCTGGATTTGGGTCATATCCACCCACTTCTGCGTACCATTCCAGAAGCTGTGATCGCGTGGGCAGGCCAGGTGTGTTGCCTTCCCGAAATCTTGGAAGGGAACTCGAAGTAAAATGTGTTGTTTCGTTGGCCATCGTGTAGGGCATCAATAGATTGACCAGGTCGGAGAGAGGGTGACCGATTGTAGACATCTCCCAGCTAAAATCTAACGTTAGAAAACGGTCCCAAGGACAAATGCGAATATGTGACCTACTCCAAAATCCCAATAACCCTCGGTTCGGTCTTGTGAAAGACCAGATTATCAATCTTATAATCGCCATGAATCGGTGTTCCCCTATCTTGCGGCTGACTTTCCTTATCACTAAAATATGCTAATATCTCATCTATATGCGGGATTTGTCCAACTGGTTCTTTCGTCTCGATATCTACCGTCGCGGCTTGTGCGTTGCTGATCGTTCCAAATGTTCTGATTTGGCGGTTGTAGAAACCACTGGGTTTGCCGAAGGTGCTGAGATTGACAGAGGCGGGATCTATTCGATGGAGTTTGGCTAAAGTGCGAATCGCGTCATGCCACCTGGAATTTGTGGTCAGTAAGCGTATGGAGAGGCCGGGAAGGTCTGTATCTACATTTCTGTTCGTTCTGCCGGTGTCACATCTGGCATCGTTGGGTCTTCTATAATCCTGCCATCCAAGAATTCCATAATATAGAAAGGTGTCCCGATAATTGTTGGGTCCTCGCACAAACAATATGCTTTCGGTACTGGTACATCGGTCTTCTCGAGGGCATGGATAACCTGGTATTCTCGTTCGACTTGATGTGCGGTTTTGGAAAGTAGCTTTCCCGGCGGCTTCTTTCGCATTACGAATTTCTGTCCATCGCTGGCGAGGAGTTGATATGTTGGATTTGATTGTCCGAAACCGAACTGGAGCTTGTTGTTAGGATTAGATCGACTGGTTAGAGGAGCTGGCCTTACCTGTTTGATATCAATGGGAGTTTTAATTTCAGGCACATTGGCTGCGATATATTTCTCCAGTGACTGGAGGTCGATCGGTTGTCTTACAACACCAGCCATTGTGAGTTTCTTGTGAAGATTATTGCACAATTGGAGAAGCACATTTCGAGGAAATACAACCGCTTTTTTGAGGAGACAGTGAGGTTGGACGAATATTGCCTCGGCTTCGGCTTGGACAGGGGTCGGTTGATCGCGACGCTAGACCCCGCCCCCGACTTTACTAGCTGGGACTGTTCGACAGCGTCTAATGCTTCATTTACAATTTTAATACACTTCGATACTGAGGAGACCATGAATTAGGATTTAGAAAAGTGATAAATTGACCTGTTTAACGACAATGTGCGTGCCTTCGATGAATGAAAGAATACCAACTCATCCTAACCCAAGAACCGTAAGCATAATAACCCGTTCACTTCCTTCTCTTCATTGATTTATGGAGTAGGAGCCAACAACAGAGCAGCACATGTCGCACTGCACGTTCCAAAAGCTGCATTACATGCTAGAATCGTAGCTGGTGCCGTTGCACCCAACGTAGCTCCCCATGTAAAGCCAGCAGCAGTGTAGCAAGCCATGACGACGGCTGCGCAGCCGGATTGGCATACACCGTAGGCCGCAGGTCCGGCGGTCGTGAAAGGGAGAAGGGGGACGAGAGTGAGAAGAGTCGCTGTGAAGGAGAGCTTCATGTTGTCAAAATTTTGAGGGATGATGGAGTGTAAGTAAGGCTGGTTATTTTGTTGATAACACGGAGGTTGAGACGGTTGTATGTCTGGATGCTGCGTTTTTCTAGTGAACGATATCGACTGTGTTCTTTTATTTTCGGAATGCGATGATCTTTGTATATGTTTCTCAGTGATGAGACAGGGAGACGTGCAACTTCAAGAGATGAGAGGAGATAAAGAGAGGCTTCCGCTACTGGTTGACTTCAACCTACTCAGGTGAATGGAAGAAATAAAGGGGATCTCCGCAAACGATCACATACCATCAGCGATGCCTATCCTTCCAGCGTGCTGTTCTTACGAATGTTTGCCCGATTGATGAGATGAGATGAAGAATGATGTGAACTCTCAGTGAAGACAAGGCTGTGGGATGGTGACTCACCGGGTGAATCCTCGCCAATGAATGTAACAGTGCAGCGGTCGTTACACAGCACATTCAGCTCTCTAACCCTCAGGTTCCTAAGCCTTTACATACAGAGAGCAAGCTATGTGAAATAACATAACGCGCTAAACAAGTACCTGTTCTGAAAATCACTGATATCGACTACTACGCTTCATCATAGAAAACCTCAATTTGAACCGCTCATCAAAATGAACTTTCCCGTTAGATATCGGCACTATAGAGGTAGAGCATTTGCGTGGGATCTTGCCTTGTACTTGTATATATTTCTGATCTGCTCTTGTATACGCGACGAGAAATGAAATCAGGAAAGATAAAAGACGCCTAAGTATTGGTTACACTTCACTGTCTTCTGCGTTACCTACCACGAGAATCCGCTTTCATATACTATTCCATTTGAGCTCGCACCCGCTTTCGAATCCTTTTCCCCAACAGCATCTTCCGGCGACACAGATATACATCTTACCAAAACACCGACTTCCGCTAGGAATTGTACAACATGTTTGCGAAAATAAAAATAACAGGCTAAAAGCCCCGTCACGATAATTAAGTTCTGGACAGCTAGCTATTCGTCGGCTTGCTGCCTTGTCACGCTCGTGTATATTTTTGGGGAATGGGGATTGCGCTTTCTTACCAATACGGGAAGGGAGGGGATGTACTGCTATTCAGCGAGAAGAAGAAGAAGTCGAAGTCGGGGTTTTTGATGGGCTCGGCTTACTCGCTTTTGTAAATCCAAATCTACTGTGTAAGCAGTAATCTTGCATTTCCTCGGGGTTTTCGTTTACAGCACAAAGAAAGGGGATACGAAGTTGAAAGAGAGAACCAATGGAATAATGTACGTTGAAATTAGGTTTGAGATTGGTGGGCCGACGGGCTTCTCGCATATAGGTCGGGGTTTGCGCGGTGCGAATGCGGATGGGGAGGTTTATTGGTTGGATTTTGATGGTGGTTTCTTTGTCGGCGGTCGGTCGGTCGGGATTTGAAAGAGGTGATGGGGTAAGGTTAAGTGAATGGATGGAATTGGTATTGGATTTGTGATCATGGAGATGGTACGGCATATCCCATATGCCATTTCTATTTCCTGCGGGGAACCGGTGAGTGCACTGCGACACGGATGTCGGGGTTTTCGCTCGATGCAGTGGTTCAAATGGTGTTTAGTGATACTGGGATGACAAACTGCTGGTTTGGGGGTAGGAGGTATAAGGTATATATATATATCTGTGGGAAGATCTGTAGGCGGTGCTACTTTCTGTATCGATCTGGGGTTTATTCTACATTGAAGAGGAAACTTCTTGTGCGAGGGACAATATCCTACATATCAAGTTGTACTACTTGTCGTCTATCTTGGTTTCTTCGACACTGGTTTTGTTTAATTCGTCAAGTCAAGGGGGAAAAGAGCAAAGAAGCATACTCAGGGAACAACAAGACGACTAGAAGACAGGGTCTGCAGTGAATACAAACTCTCGAAACAGATCTCGCCGTCGAGGAGAAGTTCGTCAAACAACCGCAATCTACCCATCAAATACAGCACAATGACTGTAAGTACCTCCACCTCCCTCCCACATCACCCCCAACCTCTCGCTAACATCCCCTTTCTCCAGCCCTCCCCACCCTACGAACCCCTCCACGCCGCCCTCGGCCTCGTCCCCACCCCCATCCCCGACATCCCCATCTCCAGCGTCTTCCTCATCCTCTTCCTCCCCGCCGCCCTCGCGCACATCACCCTCCTGCGCACCAACCGCCAGCGCTCCCAAAAATTCCTCATGTCCGGCATGCTCTTCGGCTTCTCCGTCTCGCGCGTCATCAGCTGCATCCTGCGCATCGCGTGGTCCGTCCACCGCACCAACATGCGTCTCGCGCTCGCCGCACAGGTGTTCGTCGCTGCCGGCGTCGTCTTGCTTTTCCTCATCAATCTGATTTTCACCTCTCGGCTACTCAGGGCGTCGCATCCGGGCTGGGCGTGGAAACCGGTTGTGAGGTGGACTTTTAGAGGCTTGTATGTTTCGCTTTTTGCGAGCTTGGTGACGTTTATTACGGCGATTATCTATTCCTTCTTCACGATGGATGCGGCCGCTCTGAGGAGAGATCGTGTGGTGCAACTCGTGGTCGGTACCTATCTTGCTGTGTGTGCGTTCCTTCCGATTCCGTTGCTCGCGTTACGACTTCTTTTACCTGCATCGTATATGGTTACGAAACCGAAAGAGAGAGGACAGAAGGTGGAGAAGTTCGGGACGGGTCGCTTTCGCACGAAGATAAGATTGGTGCTGGGTTCGTCGTTGTTGTTGTCGTTGGGGGCGTGCTTTCGTGCGGGGATTGCCTATGTGCCAAGGGATAGGAACGATCCTGCTTGGTATCAGGGCAGAGCTTGCTTCTACGTGATGAATTTTGGAATCGAGGTTTTTGTTGTTTGGTTGTATGCTGCGATGAGGGTGGACAGAAGATTTATTGTGCCGAATGGGACGAAGAAGGTGGGAGATTTCAGAGAGGGGGGAGCGGGGGGGTTGCCGGTTAGAAGAGTGGGTGATGGACTGGAGGAGGTGGAGGGAAGGTGGATGTGGTTGAGGGGGTGGAAGGGAGAGTGGGTGATTACTAGTGATGAGGATTTCTTTGCGGAATCGGAGAGTATGGATATGGAGGGTGCGGTGAAGAGTGGAGAGATGACGCCGGAGACGGCAGGGGATTTGGAGAAGGGAGAGAGTTGAAATATTGGACAGACTGCTTGCTCGCTGGCGTGGGTAGAGTGTGGAAGCTGTATAGACTGTATAATAGTAGATGATGGATTACAGGGCAGGGGCGTCAAGGTACAAAATTACTGGTAAATAGAAAGGTCATAGAACAATAATACTGTTGCACATATCGACACAGGTTATCAACTAGTCGCCTCGTAAGGCATGTGCTTGTTCTTCCTGTGCGGGAACATTTGACATTGAGATCTTGAGGCGGATGTCTGTACTTCTGTAGCACGTACGGCAGGATAGGTAATGCGTAGTAGCTTACTTTTAATCAGGGCTATGAAAAAGAGTTACCGATTTGTGGCATAGGCTTTCCGGATGCACCACTAGCAGACCGGCGATAACACTCAAAAGATAGTTACAAAATGAAATTAAAATGTCCCAGAATCCTTCGGAAATTCGATTAACGAGAGTAATCAGTAACGACACATTGTCCCAAGTCAGGTTGTTCTTCCTGCCTAGAGAAACAAGCTAGATTACCCAAACCACTAGTTTGTGTAATCCGAACAGCATCTAAGGAGAAATTAGATCTCCAACCCCAGGTAAATGTTTCAACCTTTTACAATTGGATTTAAAAGATTGCAGAAGGCCCATAGTTAGGGCAAATAGGAAGCTTTTAAAGTATGAACCTGTCTGTTTTCCAAGCCGAAGAGCTTGGTTCGCGGTTATTACTTTGGATGGGATGAGCCACTTGGCCTGAGAGGTTGATTGGAGATGAGACGGTTCCCAGACTGGCTCTATTCAGAACGCATTTTGCGGGGTACATGACAGAGAGGGCAACTGGCTCCATTGATAGACATGATATATAGTACGTGGGATAGATCTCAAATGGATAAATCACCACGGTTAATGGATGGCCCCTTGATGACAGCAGCGACGTCTGCGTATCGCTCACAAGCCCGATCGGTCATTCAGCGGCTTGGTCGGTAGATTTGTATCCCCACCCGCCGGAGGCAAGGGGCCAGCGGGATTTTCGCGATATGATTGAGTCCAGTGTATTTCGTAGATCTAGCAGCCTCTGCCTGCGTTCCGCCTGCTGTGTTAATGGTGGGCAGCGAGGGCAGCAACCTCGAAATCTCCTTTCGCATGCATTGGTTGAAAGCGGGAGCTAACTTTCTCCGGTCATGACGTTTGTCCCCACATCCTTGCATTATTTTGTGCGCCAAATGGTGCAACGGGAGAGATTCTAGAGCTTCGTCAAAACATCAATCCATAATACAACAACATAACTACATCTCAGATAATGCGATTCGTTTCCTCCTTCGCAGACAAGTATTTCTCCAGCTAGTTCTGAAATCAGCCAAAATTGCGATACACCGTAATGGCAACACAAACCGCCGCTGGAAAGCGTGGACCTTCAGTTTTGGTAGGCCCAACCAACGGACAGACAGTCCCTTTTCAGAGACACAAGGTAAACTGACCTCTTCAGGTAACCGATTCACGCGAGCGACAACGTCCTTCAACATCACGAAGCAACTCCCAAAGACCTAGCTTCAATGGCACAAATGTCGCGAAGCATCCAACACCAACAAGATTCATTTCAGTCGATAGCGTACTACAATATGCCTCACAAATTCCTTCTGGGCAAGCTCGCGGACCACCAGGCCGACGACCGCAACAATACACTCAACGCCGAGCTAGTATTGGTCCAATTACTACGCGAATCGCGCAACAGAATGTTCCCGGTCGCAGCACAAAGGTCAGCGAAAAATTGGTTTTACTTCCCGAAACGGTAGATGAGAAGGAGGATTCTGACGTGGACGAATTGCTTGGGGCGGACAATCGAGCGCGGATGGATGGGGAAATTGGGCCATTAACAGATATCGAACGAGATGTGCTGAAGAAGAGGGGTGGTATACGGGGAAAGAGTTATGCGGAACGACTACCGAAAGCAAAAAGAGCAAACGAGTTGGCTAGAGTTACGGCTTACTGCACGGCGCAAGCATATAGAACGATGGCTACTGCGACATTCGTCAAGGAAAAGCACGGCGCGAAAACGAAGCTATACGACGACTGTCTTTATACAGTTTACCACCTTCCTTTACTACCAGGTTCGGAAGGGTTTCGTGTAAGGAGTAGTCCGGTTCTGAAAAGTCCCGGTGGAAAAGCGGTGCTGGACGAAGAGATCGAGAGGAGCGAGAACAGAGATTATCACGAAGGCTATTTCGAAGATACAGATACATATGGTGTCAGAGGGGGAGACGATAGTCCTCGCAACGAAACCGATCTAGATAGAGTCAGGAGAGAGGAGGACGCTCGGAGAAAAAGAGAAGAGACCCATGTTTTCGAACAAGGCAAGAGAGCCGATAGTCCTAATCGTCTAGCACCGGATGCCAAAACTTTCGCGGA
This sequence comes from Rutstroemia sp. NJR-2017a BBW, assembly GCA_002946425.1. Classification (NCBI taxonomy): domain Eukaryota; kingdom Fungi; phylum Ascomycota; class Leotiomycetes; order Helotiales; family Rutstroemiaceae; genus Rutstroemia; species Rutstroemia sp. NJR-2017a BBW. The sequence continues at coordinate 582,223 of NJPT01000031.1, forward strand.
AATGTTTGTCTTCTCCTACGGGGTCGTCGTCTTCTGGAATTTCACCGAACATCAAGAAAAAGATATTCTAGCCGACCTCACATTCTCGGAGCACAACACCGGCGTGTCGCTTGTCACTCGACCACAGGATGAAGATGATTTCGAAACAGAGGAGCTCCACTTCGAATACAGTCCGTTTGTTGACCGTCCACGGATCTTCAACGATATGATCACCCTCAGGAGCGGTGATCACATGATCAAATTAGCGATGAGCCATGCCATCGCACAGAGCACGAAGCTGAGCTTCTTCGAGGAGAGGATGTCGCAGACTATGATATCAGCAGAGCATGTGCCTAAGCATCTAGCTTTGACAGGCCAGCTTGGATTATCCCGAACGGAGGTCCTCAAGATTCTAGGTCGTCTTTTCAAAAGTCGAGTTGACGTCAATCTGTGTATGTGTTTCCAGTCCGTTCGTTTGCGTTGCTAATATCGTGTCAGCCTCAAACATTCTCGACGTCCCCAACTTTTTCTGGGACTCCGAACCTACTTTACATCCACTCTACACTGCCATTCGCGAATATCTCGAAATCGGTCCTCGTATCAAGACTCTCAACGAGCGCTGTAGGGTGTTCTTAGACCTGGCAGAGGTCTTAAGCGATAGCATCGCAGACACGAAGATGAGCACCATCACATGGATTGTCATCATATTAATCGTTATCAGTATTGCGGTGACGCTCACCGAAGTAGGGTTGAGGTTTGCGATATTGGAAAGGGAAGCTCATGGTCATGGTCATGGTGGTGCTGGCGCAACACACATGACTAGGAACTGGACGCGGTTTGACTTTGACGCTCCACAGCTGGAAGCTATTTGTGGGAAAGAGATAATTGATACAACTTTTGCTGACTTGAGAGTTTGAGATGGCAACTAATCGGTGTATATGAATAACTTTTTGGGTTCGTTTGGGGTGCATGGAGCTAGTGCTGATTGGCGAATTGTAGATAAAGGAGTTGGGAAACCGTGATGTGTTCAACTAGCACTTCACATTCACTAGCTTGTGCCTTTTGCTCTCCGTTTGCACTGTGTTTGAATTTCGCAAATATGTCTAGACTCTGCATATATCTGTCTCTGTTTACTATTCGCTAGATGTGTTTAGATACATTTAGTCTGCAAATATCTGTTCCGGCGTGGGCTCATCTTCCTCACTTCATCACTTACCAAACCAAAAGACTATTTGCATGAGCGATTGAATTGATCTCCTTTTCTTTCTCGCCAGTTTCGGACGTTTAGTCCCTCGCCAAAACAGATTACCCCTGAGACTGGCGTACGTGTGTGTATTTCGCCGTAGAGTCGTTTTATGATTTCGTCTGTTTGCTCTGCATACATCTGAAGAACCACTTCGCTCTCTGTTTATCTCATACATGCTCTTCGTCCATCGCTCCCCGTCTTTTCTGCCTTGCCACACAACCTTTCTCCAAATCTCAGCATCTCCCATTCCTTCGATGAGGCTCAACCAGACATGTGTCTCTCAACTCATATCCAATCGGGCGTCGCTCTCGCTCTCGCTCCATTCACATCATGAGTCCTCTTTCCACCGTCTCTTGGTCGACACCTTCTCCGTTTGCACCTTGATTACCTCTTCACATCACATCTCACCCCTTTTCTGTCCCGTTTGTGCTGTGGCTATCCTTTTGCCATCATATCTTCTGCTTCGCCACCGGTTACAGCAGGTTTCCTGCGGGCGTCAAACAAATGATGTTCTCCCCTTTTGGTCTACCTCTTAGCTCTCCGCAGACTCTGCGGGTACATGCAGTAGACGTTGACTGATTCACTTCCCCGCCCTATTACATTGCTGCCTTTTGAGACATCAGCCTTAGAAGCTTCCCGATCGCTTGGGCATGGAGTTCGCATCCAAACAACCTTTCGACAAACACCCATCTCCCATCGCCTACTTTAGGTCGTAGATCATGGCCATCCTTTCTTCCAAAAACACACAACTTTCTCAAACTTACTTGGTAGGTAAACATCCTTTCACCTGTTCCTCCCTCCACCTGGTCTTCTCTCCACCTGGACCTGCTTTCACCTGCTCTTCCTTTCATCTGGATCTCCCCTTCCACCTGAACCTGCTTTCACCTGGACCTCCCTTCACCCCGCTCTTCCGTCGCGTGGCACATCTACCTCTTACTAACGCCCAGTCCAGAGGAACTGTTTCCGTCTCCACGTCTCCTACCCGTACAGGCTCTCACCAAACGTCAGTATTGTGCGGCGTTGCCATCGCAGAAGTACCTCCTTCTCTTCCTAACTCCTCTTCATTCCCACCATCAGTTAGTCCATCTGCCGCCGCGCTCCCCATCCTCCTAATACTTCTGCGTCATACTAAAACCTCACAGACTCCCCCTTCACCTCGGCTACCAATAGCTAACTATCAGTGTCAAACTTCCACATTGCCTCTTGTGCATCAGCTTTCCGTTGCGGAACCTCTTTCGCTAGTCTCGACGACTCAGGGCTGCTCATCAATCCTAGCCTTTCAACCACAGATTGCTTCTATCCCCACATCCACTGCCATCACCTAAAGTGAATAAATCAGAATGGGGAAATCATGTAGAGATAGGGGCGAGGATGGCGACAATGGCTGTGATCCCCATATGATTGGGAATTACTGCAAGGCTCACGGAACTGATTGCAAGTTGTGTACTTCGGGAAAATTCTTCTCGAAGAAGTCCGGATACTGCAGGTTCTGTGGGTGGATTCACAAGGACAATAAGCTGTGGAAAAATTGTAAGAAGCGGGCTGGTGTTGTTGGAGAACGTTTTACTCCGTGCGTTCGTGGCCGCGCTCAAGGGTGTTATACTGGATGCGAGAAGAAGTGTTGCCCGCCCACAGAGGCTACGAACGGTCGGAAAAATACTACAGGTGGTGGTAAAAAAGCCAAGAAAAGTCAGAAGAGACTCAAGAAATGATTGAGCATTTCATGAAGGATGGGGTTGCCATATGGGTGCTGCGAATGTTCTTGGTAGCATGGGGAGAAATGTGGTGCAGTGTTGCAGTGTGTTCGGCTGAACAGGGTAATCTTCAAGTTCTGCAAGGTTCTCTGGTGAATGTGTTTTTCTTTTGTGGGTTTATTGAAGATGTTTTCGTTGCATGTTTAAATGTCTGGTTTTCTGTTTTTGGGTTTATTGAAGGAAATGTTTGGGGTAGACAAAGTGTGCGGAGCTTTTTTTGGATATTAGGAGCACTTTAATTTCATACGATGTTCTCGCTGGTAAATATTGGTGATAAATAGCACAAATCCGAACTTAGACGTGAGATCATGTTGTGAATGTCTTCCAACTCCTACTGTGTCGTCCTGGCATTGCCTCTTCTCATTCCCGTGCCCCCCTTTCTCCAATCATTAGGCACCTAGGTTGTCTTCCATGCTCAGACCACTCATCCCCCAAAAGCATCTTGCTGATGCAATCTCTGCCCAGGCTAGAAGAGGTACGAAAGACTTCATACTTCGTTACCACCCTATTAAAGGTTAATTTTTTTGCGGAAGAATCGGGAAGATACTAGAAAAAAATTAACCTTTGTTACGCCGGTAACTATGTATATCTTGATTCTTAAGTGAGATCGCCCCAAACATATACTGCAACTCTATATATGCTGTGGCCCTGTGGAGAAGTCTCCAACTTTCTATATTGGTTCGATCCGGGGTGTAGATATACATGTATTGGTAATGGCTGTTCCACTGCAATAGAGACTTGCAAGTGTTCGTGTTTCCATATATTCTAAAGTTTCTAAACTGCTGTGGCCCAATCCGTATAGTGACTGTGGAATGCTGCATGCATGTAGAAATCCATGCGTGGTATGTAGGAAGTGAGGTGGCGGATGCGGTTTACGCGCGGGAAACGTGTGGTGGTGTGCTGTAGACAGGATCGAGGATGCGTGGATGCGCAGATGCAGTCATACTTCCGCCATAAAGTATAACATTTTCTACAGTATTTGGTTTATCAGTTTATCAGTTATAAGTACTATGTACACAGTAGATCAGAGGAGTGAGGAGTGAGTAGCAGGCTTAGAAACAAGTAGACTTGCTATATCTATATATCAGAGATATTACTCAACTCTGAATAGTTGGAATTTTGTTGCTTTCTGATCGCAGATTCGCGACTTCTATCGGTATAATATACTCAAATTTTAGGGAGCATCACAATTTCACGAATCACAGCAATTATGGTATGATAGAAGATCAGATATATTTATATTCTAGGTGGAGTTAGCTAGTTATGCTATGCAAGTTACAGTTACTCTCAAATCAACAGCTAAGAGGGAGCTTGAGATTACTTCTAAAAGAAAACTTCTATTTGGTATGCCAATAAAAAAAAGTACTAATACTGATCTAGATTGCCTATGCGTTACGCCAAGTGAATAGACCATCTGATAAATCAGCGGGCTCGTAGGCCTCTCGGACTTCTTCTAAATAATTAAGCACAAAGGTTGTGTGTAAGCATTTTCCGTGATCGTAATTGACACGGCTGCGGATAATCCAGTAAGCTACGTTTCTGACATTGTCCCGACGTGTAATATCTGTGAGCCAGTTGCAACATCTTTTGTTCATTTCGCTAAAGAATCGACTTCGGACTCGACTTTCCATGTCGGTGAGTTCTGGCCCGTAATTCAACCGGTTTTCTCCGTTCAGATTTCGCGAGTGCAAGAAAGTGTACCTACGATAGTCGTCCCAGCTAAGGTCGTAAGCGTCGGTCTGAGGTGAGTTGCCTACGAGGAAGTCACATGGGTTTCGGGCCATAACCTTAGGGAGAGACATTGCTCCACGCCAGCCCACAACACCAGTGATCTTCCAACCCTGATCGGACTTGGTCATCAAGAAATCTGCGTCACTTAATTGCTGCTTGGCAAGGATACACTTGGCGTCGACCTTTTTGAAATTTGCCCGCTTGAATTCCCGCGTCACAATATGACGGTTAATTTGAGCCGTTGCCAAGTCATACTTCTTATCCTTAGGTAGCACGCTATCGTCTTGGGAAACGAGTATTTCGTGATCGACTATTCGTAACAGCAGACTGTGAAGAGGCTCTTCCTTGACCGGAATGACATCGAGCAACTCATCATCCTCCTTCCTAAAAGGCCCAACTTCAATTTCGACCGGCAAAGTAAAGCGTGGAGTAAATGGAGAACTCCATGGTAAGCATTGTGTCTCTGAGTCTAGTGCACGTAGTGCACCTGCTCGGTCAAAAGTGATGGTCTCCATCTTGCTCATATACTCTGCTATAACTAGCGCAATTTCAATCTGGTCTTCCTCTTCCTGCTTGTGGTAGAAATCACAAAGTTCTTCTCCTGGCAGCTTTTCCATTAAGATATACGGTAGCTTGATAGCGTTGTCATCTCCGTTATCCCAAGCAACAACTACGGGAGAACATAGGAATTCAAACTGTTGGAGATAGAGCAGAACGGCAATTTCAGCGTTGTGGCTTTCGGTGGGCCGATCAGCTCTGTCTCCGATATTTAAGAAGTAATCCGGCTTATAGTCGTCAGAAAACTTAATAATGAAGCGTCTCTTCCCATACTCTTCCATCTCCGATGGCATCCCAAGTCCGATATCCATACAAAGTTGAGACAAGTTCTGTCTGAAGTGTGTACGGGATGGGAAATAGTACCAGTCAGCATTCGAGTCTTCGTCCTCTTCATATACTATATGAGTGTCACTTTCTTCACTAAGAACCGATTGATCTTCGTCACGTACCGACGAAACGTCACTTACCGAATCAGTGTCGGCCTGAGTGTTAGTCCCATCATCATGGTCAACTAGTGTGTCAGCCATGCTGAGGTTGTTCATATCTCCACTACTATCCACGATACAGTAAGATATTAACAAGAACGTCAAAGCTTCCAAAGGAAAATTAATTTCCCAAGTTACGGTCAGCTTACCGATCTACTACTATGATATTGACTTCTGAGTATTGTTTGTGAAGTATAATCTGGTAAGAATGATTCAACGGATGTGATCTGCCGTTTGTCCAAGTGGGTTCTGCTGTTGTAGTAATATATATAAATCGAGAGATTATTGTAAATTAATAGAAAATTATCCATAATTGTTCCAGAAATTTCCAGACCAACTGCTGAGTTGTTCGATTACTATATAGTCGATGTTCAACATCAGAATTGAAAGAAAGTAGTAGAGAGGAAACAGAACAAAGATACATTGTAAGCTTCTTGTAACTTCTACTTTGTGAGGCAACAATGAAGCGTAGTTCGCATTTGAAACAAAGTCATAAAGAGGAAATGGAACAGAGACATTTGTAATTTGTAAACTTATTGTGAGTTTTGATGGCTGAATAGTCCACACAAACACAACCCAGGAACCTCCTTAATCTGTAGCTGCAAAGTGATTAGCTAAAACTTCCTAAAAGTGATTGTTACAGTATATATATGGCTTCTCGTACTGGCGAGAAAGTGGGAATTTCTCATTGTACCAATAAGGAATCTATTTAAGCCCACTACTACGGCTTCCGCCAAGTGTAACTGCTTAATCGAGATCCATCCATAGTTAAAATTTGGCATTCATGGACTTCTCCAGCGTAACTACTCCAGGCGGCCGGCTCATATGATCTATCCACAGCGAATACCTGTCAGAGTTTGCGGTCATTTCAGTATAAGCGGCAGCATACCTTAGGCTGCGTGCAAAGTATAACTTCATTTTCTTTCACAGGATACAAAACAAGAATACTATCACGATGATGATACAAGGTTGAGAGTGGCCTCGAATACGCAGGCACAAGGTAGCACAAACGGTCCAAGAAGAATATACAAATATATATAGCTTGAAACACATGCTCGCGGGACCCTAACTTGAAGTTGCTTCCTGAGCAGATGCCACCATAAGCAAGGGATAAAACTGTACTACAGTTGATAACCTTTGATTGTTCCTGGCCGCTCCATCTAGTAACGAATAAAACTGCGATGCTAGGATATAGTGAAGACGAGGACTTACTTATACCTCTGTTATAATACACAATAATGCCCCAAAACTACCCCTAATAGTGCCTGATATAGTGTGTTGCGTAGCTTGAGCTACATTAAAGCTGCAACATCGGTCACAGCCCCCTATCTCAGATTCTCAGAGGTGGTGCAATTACTAAATCTTTCTTTCATCAGTTGTAAACGTATACCGAAGAACTTGCACAGATAGACGACTCACATCATATAGTCTACAGCGTGACACCTGAGTGAGGAGCATCTGAAATATGTGATAACTTTGAAGAACCGGGGCTTTTGCGAATAGGTTGCGAATTGCTCGATACAAGATGTCTCGCCGAGTAACATACTAGGGCGTTCTTCGAATCTACTCCTGCGCAAGCATGCAATAGTGTGGCTGAGACACCTCCCCGGCTGTCGCTTCGCATAGAGATAGGACATTGTAAGTCGCAATCCGCTTCTCTTTTTATTGTACAAAGGAACAAACATGTGTGATCTCAAATTGAGTGCCTGTCGGTTGTGTACGTATTTCTCGTACTTTCGCAATCGGAAAAACCTCAATAACTGTCACGTGACATACTGTTCCGGCGCGCCAACTCAAGCGATTTCGCGGCCCTTGGAACAAGAAAACTAAGATAAGACTTTGGTGACAAATTAATCCTCTTTTCCAACTTGCCAAATTCTTTCTCATCGCCGCTGGAGAAACTATGTTCTCTTCCTCCGTTCGGCGAGCTGCTTTCACAGCACCCTCTACACCTACAATTCCGTTTATTTCCAACGCCACGCCCCGGGCGATTACCTCACATGTTCTCAGCTACCGCTGCCACCAGCGACGATTGTCTTCATCAAAACCCTCAAGTCCAGCTGATGGCTCAAAAGGCGTAGCTGAAGGACAAACTGTTCCTGCGAGTCCTTCGCAAGCACGATCTAATGGGGAGAAAAAGGCTTCTAGAGCAGGAAGGAGAAAGGGGAAGGACCCATCGGCAAGTTCTGCAAGCAAAGATGAGGCCATGCACAATCTTCCGAGTGTGCCCAGCACAAGTCATATTGCCCCAGGTCGTGAGTTGAAATTAAGCTTCTAGTATCAAGAACGCATATTCTAAGTTAATGCGACGCAGAAATCGCCGCGTCGGCATTCTTCTCCCTCCATCGACCAATAGCTCTCACAATGAACTTCCCCAAAGCCGTAACAGACGAGGCTTTCGCAGCCATCTTCAAACCGCAGACGCGATCGAGTAAACCCCAAGAAGTAATCTCGACCTTATCCAATACCCTCCAAACACTCGATTCAGCGACTGGTTCCCTCAAACAGCTCAACCTCCAAGACCAGTGGAATGACGCAACCGAAGAGCTTCGCGCCGGCACAGAAATCCAACATCTCGACGCTGCTCCGGGTACTGATATCCCACAATCTACCATCGTACCCAAATACGCACCATTTACCCCACCACCCCCGCCGGTTCCCATGAGCTCGGAAGAATCTCTCGCAGCCAGTGCCGAAGCCGCCCAAGAAACCCAACAAGCCCCGCAACAACGCACATACCGCGCCGTCCTAACCATCAATGAATCCACTCATGCCAACGGCGAAGTAACATATACAGCAGAAAGCTCGCCTCTTGTAGCGGAAGATCCACCTCGAACATTCCTTGAGCGCATGTGGATCCGTCAAGTGCGGTATGAACAGTATCGGGAGCAACGAGCCGACGATTTGAAGATGTGGGCCATCAGCGTGAAGAGGCAGAGGAAGCTCAAGATGAAGAAGCACAAGTACAAGAAGCTTATGCGACGGACAAGAAATTTGAGACGAAGATTAGATCGTAATTAGACTTGTGAAGGGAGGGATATAAGGGAAGACAGGAAAGCTATTTGTATTGTTATGGGGCGAGAGATGGATCTGTTTCCTTTTCGACTTATGCTACTTGCATTTTGGGGGTCGCGCGTGCATATTAGGGATGTCATGGTTTTCCATTTTCTTTTAGTTGAGACACACTGCCAGAAGGGTAGTGTACATGGTCTTTCGTAGATTCTACGCGCATGCAACCAATAGCATTACCCTTGTGGAATCGTATTGACGGAGGGCTTCTTTTATCCACTCAAGTACTTAGGAAGAGTCTTATGGAAAGCTTCATATTCATCAAATGTGATATTCACCGTGACTTATTTAAAGGGAACCACCAGGGGCTGGTACGATATCACTACCCGATCTTTTGATTGTTTAAGTAGTATTTGAACATTATGGACCCATATATATCCTTAAGTACAATTATATGTCTGATTGTCTAAATGAAATCTGGATATTGAGAATATCGAAGGTACAAGCCCTGGTGGAACTATATATAACCAGGCATTTCCTATCTACGTTGCGGGAAAAGACTAAACTTCAAGAGCTTCGTGCACTCGCTGCTGTCCTTCGCCGGAAACGCTCCCCCAGGTGCAGTCATGGATCGCAAACCATGCCGTTCGAAAAGTCGAAAAATGCCACCAACGCTAGCCCCTATTGTAGATAATTCACATGCAATCGCCATAATAAGAGAAAAGCAAAACACCGATTTATTCCACAAGTCTATTGCTTCATAGCATCATCTTATCAACTATCCTCTATCGATCCAGGAATTCGCGCTTTCAATGCCCATTCCCCATACATACATTTACCAATCATCTTCATCTTCTTTTCGACCTTGCATAGCACTCTGTCTAGCCCGCAGCGCTTCCGCTAGGCCACCAGCCAAACTAGGGGTTGGAGTGCTTCGACCGCTGTCCGTGCCACTGCCGGCGCCATTCATGCTCATTCCAGAATCACGAGGTGCCGGTGGGGGCGCGGGTTTGCGACCAGCTACAGGCCGTTTTGCTGGTGGTGCCGGCGCTGGAGGTTTGGAGCGGACTGCTGCACCATTCCCATTTACTTTTGGTGCACCTGGCGGGGGTGGAGGTGGCATGGGGCGGGAAGCGGCTGGCGGGGGTGGCGGAGGTGCCTCCTCTTGTAGGTAGGCGGTAGGAGCCCATCCTTGGCCTCGAGAGTTCTTGGTAAGCCACCAACCTGTCTTTCGTTAGCTATTCGTATTTCACTTAAACAAGAAACCAAACCAACCATTCGTCTCTTTTTGAACAACAGTCACAATTTCATCCTTCTTCAGGGAGAACTCGTTCGCACTTTGGCCGGCGAAATCGTAAAGTACCCGATATTGAAGTTCTCGTGATGCGGGAGGAGCAGCTGGAGGAGCGGGAGGTGGAGGTGGTGGCACTGCTCGAGCAGATTGCGTCGATTGTGTCGATGGGTTCCGCGTGTGTGTCGGAATGGAGGCCGCAATAGGGTTGGGCGGTACATTCCTAGTCTGTGTAGCGGAAACTCCAGGTGCAAACGAGCCCGAAACTGGCTTGGTGTTTCTAGGTGTAGTCGAAACTTTCGACGGCCGTCCCCCTGGTCCTCCTGGCTTGATAAGACGACCTTTGGTGAATGGTTTTGCTGGAACAGGTTTGGCTTTTGGCATTGGTTTTGATCGAGAATTCGGTGGTTCACCAGGTGTTGTGTGGATGGTACCGCTCTTATAGAAATCCTGAGGATGTGGTGCGGTTGCGTCCCTGTCCTTCAACACCTTGACAAACTGCATTTTACCAGGCTTTTTAGCATATTCAATTGACTCCGCTATTTTAAGGTTAAATCCTCCCCCAGGCATAGCAATTTGCATGTGGGTAAAAAGCTCCGTTTTGAATACACAGGTTAGCAAGGGATCTGCTTCCTGAGGAGAGCCAACTCCCAAGGAGAACCAGTCATCGCGACATGTCGACGTGCCAACGAACTTGATCGCGCCCAGTGGAATAGCTTTCTCCACAGCGATCTGTACCTGTTTCTGAACGAGTTGCTGGCTGACGATGTAGAACTTCGCGCGGGTCATAACAAACGTGCGGGGGCTCAATTTACTCGACCGACCGAACTTCGTCTCTAGAACCTCACCGCGACATGAAAATAGAACTACCTCACTTGCTGGCAAGTTGATAGCAGTACGGATACGCGAACCAGGTCCCGTGGCAGCTGCGATACCCAGATAATCACCCATGAAACGCCTTGAGCCAAGAAGACTGTATCTGCGTCTTTCCTTGCGTCCTTGAAGAATTTCATGCCCCTTCTCTCGCAGCGCTAAGAATTCTTTGCCAACTCTCTTCTTGCGGAACATCTTTTGAATACGAGTAGCTGCTTCGATACGAATCCGTAAGAATGCTCTCCATACACGCTGAATTCGAATGGCCATATTGTGCCAGTATCTATCTCGCATATGTTCTAACGCGAACAGAGTTTCTGGAGCCTTAATGAAAGCTTTCGTCACACCCATCTGATACTCTTCAGCTGGGATGCTAGTGTCTTTCAGGATTTGCTTTGCGCCAGATTTAGCATCTCCAGTCCAAGTATAGTCACCAGCATATGACGTTTGAGGGGAAAGAAGATAGAAACGTTCGACGAACTTATCGAAAGTTTGACGGTACGCGAAGCCTGCGCGACGAATACGGACGTTCTCTTGCAAACCTAAATACTTTACCTGATGGAGAACGTTAGAATTGTTGTACTCGGATGGAGACTTGTTCTCGTTGGGCTTGATTGTACGAATGTAAGATGGCGTTGCCTTCATCAAGGTTGCAACAAGTTCATTGGCAGATCCCTTGATCTTGTCACCAGCCGAGGGCGGCTGTTTGCGGTTATCCTGGTCGACTTGATGTGGGAAAAGTGTGTGGATGAACCGGTTCTTACTTTGGCCAAATAGATTGAGAAGACCTTTAAGAAGTTGATCTTTATTCTTGTCTGTTATTCCTTCCACAGTGTAGCTCACGTCACCAGCATAATGCTTGATGATAAAGTTGCCTTGTCTAGGCGTAAGATGTTGATTCGACATACCACTAATGGCTTGCATGAAGGTACGGTCACACGCGGCAGGGTCGGCATGAGCAGTCTTCGTTGCATCTTTCATGGCAGAGAAAATACCAGGCGGCCTAGTAGCTTCAATGAGATCGCACACAATCTTGTTATCGAAGTATTTAATCGGCGTCCATGTAATCTGCTCGCGCGCATATTCCTCTTGTTCCGTTTTTAACGTAAGCTGAATGAAAATCTGTTGCAATTTCTCGTTGACATAGTTAATGCACAATTGCTCGAAGCTGTTCTTTTCGAAAATTTCAAATCCATATATATCGAGAATGCCTATCGAATTTGATGTAGCGCTTCTGGCTGTAAGTGACTTGTTCACGCGCTCAACAATCCAGTCAAAGAGATTGTTGTAGATGGCCTTGGCCAAGGCATCTCTCGTTGCTATAGCTTGAGGAACGTTTGCTGGCGATTCAATCACTTCTCCATTTCGAGGGGTCAGGATTCTGATAGTAATGGCTTGGATGACATGGGCAGCATCGACATCTAGTAGATACGCCAAGAAGTCAACCACCGACTGGTCAGCCACAGCGGCATACCCATCTTTGTCTTCCTGAAATTGAATGTTTCCTGTCCATAAGATTGCAGCTAGCATACGGAAGATCTCATCCTGCTCAGGTTGTGATAATCCAATGATCTTCATAGCGTTCAGGGTATCCTGGTACTCTGCGAGGTCGTCGATCCCATCCACATCAAAGCATTCTGCCTTGCTCGTGTATGCATATTGTGTTGGCTGCTGTATTCCGTAACTTTCTCGGTACGCTTGCGATGCGCCTTTCGTAAACTGATAGAAAATGTGGAAATTTCGCTCATTCTTGATTTGGGTAACTACTCGAGTCTTCTCAAGCAGGTAGTTCGTAATGTCGGCACCCACGGGCTCTCCTTGAGCATTAAATTGTAACTGAAGGTATTTACCGAATCGTGAGGAGTTGTTGTTTCGCAATGTTTTCGCATTACCGAAAGATTCTAGTAACGGGTTCGTCGCAAGTACCATGTCCTTGATTTCTTGGATCGAGGAATTGGTCCCTGCAGATACACTTGCAATGTACTGCATGATTCGTTTTGCAGCCTCCGTCTTTCCTGCGCCGGACTCCCCTGAAATAATAACACATTGGTTGTCTTTATAGGCGTTCATATTGTAGTAGGCGGATTCAGCGACAGCAAATACGTGCGGTGGCATCTAGAAATGTATGTTAGATCTTCCTCTGTTTTTGTAGGGGGGTTCGGATTTACTGACTTCCAGGCGATTCTTCCCCTTATAACTATCCAAAACCTCCTCTGTATAGATTCCCACTGCGAAGTGTTAGAGAGGACTTCATCCATGGCATTCTGAAAACCTACAGTCTCGGAACGGGTTGACAGACACGAGCACATGTCCAATATATGTCTACGCGCATAGGCTGTCAGTACTCTCGGCTTCGAGCGCTACACCAGCAATTGCTTATTCCTGGCTGCACAGCAGGGGAACATACATAAATCTCTCCATTCTCAAATCGCTTCTTCAAGTTTTCGTTGATTGCTTCGTTGGTAACTTTGCTGATGAGAGTAAGATCAGATACTCCCACTTCTTTCTTTTTGGTTGTATCGAATTGCGCCTTCTTGATATTTGGTTTTCCACCCGACGCTGCCGCATCCTGTGCCTTCGCGGCATTCTTATCTCCCTTCGGACGACGGCTGATACCCTACAAGAAGGAGGAAAGGCGATAGTTAGCGATCTCCTCCTGCGAAAGTTTGTACCGCTGGTTATCAGTTACTCACCATCTTGAAGTTGAGTCCCTGCCTATCAAACTTCTAAGACCGTAAAGTTAGGCGCTGACGATAGCGAGAAAGCGGAACGGCGTCTAGAAGGAAGCAGTAGAGAAAGGCTTCATGCAAGGATTTCTTGTCAAAAGATTGAGTTCATGCATCTAACCCTTCCAAACCTGGGTGTAGATTTGCTGTCAAGTGTCAATAAGTATTCCTTAGAAATCGTCACTGCTTTGGAGATGATCGGCTTTCGCTTCGAAACGCCTCACCAATAGCGGGCGCTAAGCATCGGAACGGCGAAACTCACAGGCCTAATGACTGCTCAGCCTTGTGTACACGCAACGCTTTTTGATTTCTCAGTCATGCTCATGCCTTTGCCACTCCATGCAAGTAATATAATACGATGGGGATATTCCTTCCATTTTCTTTCATGACCGGCTTCTGTCCAGGTTATGGATGAATATACTAGTTATCGACGACTGCTCCGACTGCCCCAATATGAGAGAGATAAACGATATCATTAGGGGTCACCTAGAGTTTATCTATTATATTTTCGATGGAAGGGGAGGGCTGGGACAGGGAGGAAAGCCAGAGCGGCAGACGCCCGTGGGCCATTCTAACACTGATCTTAAAGTGACCAGATAGCAGAATAGCTCCTTGGGCATGACTCCAGCTATGGCCAAGATATTGATCCTGCAGCAGCCTCTCACCGAAGCACACAGCCCTGTCCAACCTCGATCGCGGTCTCAAGCACAGCCTAACCTACTTATCCATTCATCCAATTATCTGTCCATCAGTCTTTTGTTCCTCACTGGTGCCACCAGGGGGGTGCACTAACTACCCGACTAACTTCTGATTGTTCAAGTAATATTTGAATATTATAAAGTTATAAATACTAAAATATAATTATATTTATCTGATTATTTAAGTGAAATTTAAAAATTAGAATAATTTTATATCTGCTTGTTTAAATAAAATTTGGATATTGAGAATATCGAAGTTTGAAGTTGATCGGATGGTAAGTATACCCCCTAGTGGGGCTAGAAAAAACAAGCCGATTTGAGACAATACATTATTGCTAGTTACTATTGTCAAATAAATATCCCAACTGATTCAATATAATAGAATATATTCATTATCCAACTATCTTTGAAGAATTATCGTTGGCCTGTTGTTTCTACGCCGGAGAGTACTTCTTCTACAACCTCACTAGGTCCTTCCATCTCCTACAGCCACATATCGTCCCATCTAAGCCGCTCCACCCTATAGCAACTCGCCTCTCCTTATCCGATCACCTCGCATCAGTTCAAATCAACTCAACAACTAGAGCAAATAATATTACGTCTGATTGAATCTCGCTTCAGTCTGACACTACTAACACAGGATATGTATATACGTACAATAAAAAAGAACTATGTACAATAACTACTTCCATGCCATTCATCTCCAGCGAATCAACGTCTTCCTTTTTTCGGTGGTGCTTCGGATGCGTTACGAGTCGTTTGATCGCCAGACGAGCACTGGGGTATGAAGAAGGAAAGGAAGATATTATCGTTCCCAATTTGATTGGCTGGGACGAGCACATCTCTTTCATTCATACCCGTAGCGTCATCCCCCAAAGACCTCTCATGTCTTCCTCAATAAACAATTTCCGCTCACTCCGATAAACGCTTCACGCAGCCAACTCCATTGTCTCCCCGTGCCTCGTCCCTTTTTTGTCCCCCATCCCCCTCTCGCCATACAACTCACCCACAGGCTGATCCGCTCCTAACTCGCTCCTCACCCCCTCCTCAAATCCACCTTTCCTATCTGGATCGAACTTCCCCTGCTCCCTCATCATCATCATCATCTGACTGCTAGAGCCCTGTTCCCCATCAACACCTAATCCTAAACCTGCGTTTATCCCACGTTTCCGCTTCCGAATATACCAAATGGCCACCACCGCCATCACCGCGATCACGACAGCGGGCACTACCAGCCCAATCGCAATCTTCGCGCCCGTCGACAGTGTGGGTGCAGAGGTCGGCTTCGGGAGCGTCGTGGTTGTATTCGTGGTCGCGGTTTGGGCCGGGAGGCCGGCGCTTAAGGATGTGTTGATTGTTGTGGGAGTAGACGAGGTTGCAGTAGCCGCTTCGGCGAAGGCTTTCAGATCGGATTCTTGCCACATGATGGGAATACCGTCGCCGTAGATGTGGTAAGGGTCACCGGAGGCGGTAGTGATGAGGGGGGGGCTAGCGCTTGTGCTGATCCATTGATTGTTTGCATTGAGTTGCGGATTGATATAGGTGAGTTTAGAGGTAATAGATGCGAATGTTGAGACGCAGGCGTGGCCGTCGCTGGCGTAGCTGAACTTTCTGTGTTGTGGTTTAGTCATGTGGTGGTTTTGTATCATATAATTGGGCTGCTACTTACGACGGACAGCAAAGAGCGACTGTGGTGTCGCTTCCGATTGCCAGAAGCGTATCTGATCGTCCCCAACTACTCGTGAACGTCGTAGCCGTGGCATACCCCTCGGGACATACTCCAGGACTATCTGTGTCATCGTGAGCAAAGCCTCTTCACCGCTCAGGAACGGCTGCACTCACAATAGTACATGTACCAGGCACTTTGTCCACTGCCGTATTCTGTCGTGCTGCTAGGATAACATGATGGATCGATATAACTTTCGACGTTATGACCAAAGTACATAACTGCCCCGAAGGTATATGTCGAGATACATGAGGTTGGCGGTGTGTAAGTCGTTAGTAGTGGGCCGCGATTGAATGCCGATATAACATTTTGATCTGAAACGAGTGCTATTGATGTAGTGGACGATGACGATGAGGAGGAGGAGGAGGATGATGACATATTTCACGCTGGCCTATAGTACATCCAAAACTGAAAACTGAAAATTAAAAACAAAACGAATGTATGTAGCTATGAATTTGTGTATGTGTTGTACACCAAAAGTAAAGAATAACAAATATTTTCTCAACGACAGTGTAGATCGGAAAGGATGAGAAATGCGAGTTTGATAGGAGGCACATCTTTAAGCTGAGATCAACGCAAGCTGCTGCGCCTCTTCGTATATGTCAAGATTGTCAGAAGGATTAATCGAGCAGAATGGTGTGATTGGGTAAATGCGTAACACCAAGACGGTTTCCGTTCCTCGGCCACATCGTTTACGTGAAATCCAGCGCGCAGTGCAGATTCTGGATCCACGTATCACATATTCTCCGAAACTGGGGTCTGAAAGAAATAGAAAAGTTCCGGGTTGTGGATTCAGCTGTGATTGGGACTAAATCAAGCAAGCGCTTACTGTACGAAATACTGATACTGTAATTCGACTTCTTCCACCTCTCACACTCTTATAAAGTCAGTAATCTTGGAGCCATCTTGGCGATGAAATCCAGAATGGTCAGTTGGTAATGCAAGTCTATATTTTCACCAGATACTTTTGTAAAAGTTCTTTGACCTTCTCCACGGGTAATCCATCGAGCTTGTAGCCTTTATAACCCGTTCGACCGGCCCTGGCGCCAATGATGGAGTTGAGGATTGCCTCTTCAGTGGCCTCACTAGCGGCGCGAAATAATGTTTCGATACTCTCATTCTTGATGATTTTGATATCATTGGTTTCCATGGTCGCGATGCCGTCCACTTGGGGTGCCTTGACGATTTCATCTGTCTTATTTGCCGTCGATAAACAGAGAACGATATCTCCGGAATGGTTGCGTCCAACACCATGGCCTCCCACTTGCCCAAGTCCTACTGCACAGTGCCGTGCGACACGGACAAGTTGATGGGGTAAAAGTGGGGCATCGGTTCTATGGTTCGGTCAGCCTGGACTCCATCTACTACACGAAAGGAGTATACATCAATATTATAACGATGCTTCCTTCCCCAACTTTTCCACCCTTTTCTGCTTCCTTTTCCTTCTCGGCCAACTCTTTCTGTTCCTTTAACAGCAACTTTCCCACGGGCACCCCGCCAATCTGAAGATCCCTCATATGGCCATAATTACTCTGGCATAGCACGCCAACTGTATAGCCCTCAAAGATTCTCGAGCTAGTACCAGTTCCACCAGGAAACATGTGACATGTCATGCCGGCACCGCCCCCGTATTGGCCTTCTTGTACCTCCTGCTGCGTAAACGCATTTTCAAATGCTGCAGCAGCTTCAGCAGGTGTGAGTGCAGACTGGTAAACGTCATTGAGAAGCCAGTCTGCGGTTTCGCCTACGACGGGTGTGCCGTAGTTGTGGGAAAGCTCGTTGAGACTGACGTTCTTTTCCTGGGCACGTTTCAGAATCCAAGTCCAGACGGATTGGAATGCAGTGCCCAAGGAAAGAGAATTGGTTAGGGCGATAGGCTAGGATGCTTTAGTGACTTATTGCTCTTCTCATTCATATGGATGGAATATTGCGTCGGGTGAGTTACCGCGATATGTCAAGATGCTGGAAAAGAGTATTTTGAGATATCATACAGTGTTTGTGAAACCCCAATCTTTTATCTGATAGGAACCAGTGACTTCTCCGTTTCCATTCAAAGTATGCATTCCAGCATAACATGGAACGGTGATCGAATCCGGATGTCGGGGGAAGATAACAGTGAGTCCCTTTCGCGCATCATCGCCATCTTCCCCGACAGTGTTTTGCCCAACATGAACGCCTATATAATTCCGGAACAAACCATCGTCAGTACCGCTTCGTTTGTTTGAGAGAAGGACAGCTCGCACGATTGACTACTAACCTGGAACATCGAGAATAGAATTATTGGGACCCGTCGCCAGCTGTCCTGGGCTATACCCAAGATCCTTGATGGTGATACGAGATTTCGACATGCTTGGGTGGTTTTTCTTGGAGTTGTTGGAGAGACTTCGAAGCGTGAATAAGGTATTTAGCTGGACATGAGGGGTAGCGGCCGCCGCCTTATGTATATCCTAGAGAAGTGGGGTACAGTACGTTCGGCCCATGTTTGACTCACGCTGAGTGACTATGACGAATTTCGAATCATTCCTGCAATAACTGGAGTTGAATCGATGAAGTACCACCGGAACTGCAGAAAGACATGTGATGATTCCTGAAGAGTGACCCATAGAATATTAGCGACATACAGCCTGCTATCGCACAATTTCTCACGGGCTGTAGCGCATGGCGAAAGAGCACAATGACAAACAACTCGGACGTGGAGGGGTGTGCGAGTAATACTGTACGAAAGCCTGGATTTAGATTGCGATCTTTTTCTCGCCCTGACTTTCCGTGCCCGTCAACCTATTCTCGATCTCTAAAGTGTCCTCCTCTGACTTTCGACGACAACGACCTAAACGGCATTATTGCATGTCCCTCGCGCTATACCAATATCATACATTTACTCTGTACTTCACGGCGCTGGACGGAGCCGAAGCTTGTGGCGATCGAAGTAGCCAATACTGTGAGTATAGCTCACACTCCTATAGATAAGCAGAAGAGATACTATTGCCTACCTGTAGGTACCCATTTCGCAGTCTACCGCTAGTGATGTTATATTCTATAGGATAAAGTTTGGTGGAGCCAATTTAGTAGAAGAATTCAAAGAATATCATGTAAAAGTATTCATTCGGTACCAAGCATTATTCTTTGTCTGTAGGAACATCTACTAAACAAAAAAGTGATATCCATTCAGTCGTCTTTATACTTCTGCCATTTGGGGACAAAAACGTATTTATCGAGAGTGAACAACAACCATGAAACATTTATATCTAGTCAAGTTATCGCCTTCTAGCCTCCTCAGTAAATCTAGCATTACACATAACTAGCCTAGTAACTATCAAGTCATCGCAAAAACTCTCTTAGAGACAACTCCTAGCCTAGATACGTAGCTGAATTCGAGCATAAATTCATAATGCAGACACCAGACCCCAAACCCTCGGGTACACCTTCATTTCCGCGCTTTGGGGAACTTCCCAAAGAAATCCAAATCAAGATTTGGCGTCACGCGGCTTCAAATGCTCGCACAATTGTTGTAGATTATAGAGTTTCCAAAAACTCTAAAGACGAGACCAGATACTATGGTGAGGGGCAAGGACCTTATGATATAGTTTCACCCATTACACCCCCCCTCATGCGGGTGTGCTATGAAGCGCGGAAGGCCTCCCAAGACTTCTACGGCAGAGCCAACTTACGCAAAGGAACGAAGTTTTACATGACCCAAGATGTTGATGTCCTTTACTTGAAAGGCGCATTATGCTTCAGGAGACATCTCAAAGGTAGGGTGCAGCGCGTGGAGCAGAAACACACACATTACTTCAGCTGGCTCGGAGTTCGTTATCTAGCGTTCGATGTGGATATTCTTTCACGCAAAAGCGGGTGTGAGCTCTACATCTGCGACCTTGTCAGAAAATTCTACCTTTCGGAGAACCGGGTTGACAAGATTTATGTGGTGTATCAGAAGCCCGGGGATAGGGGACTTGCGGAACGGGTTGCTAGGCTTTGGTCATTGGACCACAGAGCATTCCTTCGCTATAACACTGACTATCTCAAACGCCTTATCAGTTATCCTATCCGTGACTATGACGAGCCACTACATGTAGTTAGACGTGATGGTACAGTGACTGAGTGGGATAGTCAATACGAATCTGCGGACGAAAATGATAACCCAAAGTTTCGATCAGACCATGAACGTTGGACGGCGCCTGAGTGGGTACCTATCTTGATCAGTGATCTCCCAGCTTCTTGATCCGCTGTAACTTCTTCATCCTACGAACATAACAGGATAGCACTAATATACGCGGTGTGTTGCCACTGTCATGCCAAATCGATGCTGCACATCACTTTGAGGGAAGGACACGTTGTCCCAGCAGATATACTATATCATCTACATTTTATACATTTTCATATATTTTCATATATTTAAAACGTTCATACTATACAGATCAACCTACTTTTGCATTTCATACAATTCATTCATTTAGATCATATCCCTGCCAGTGACTCCCTAACCTCTGCAAATACTAGTAGCGAAGCCTGAGCGAAACCTGTCCAAGAGAAAACCTCCAACCCTTTAATACTACTCTTAAGAGAGACAACTATAATTCATCGAGCAGATTCTTTATACAATCATAAACATACAAGTCGTAACCCAAAAAAACAAAAACCAACAAATTATCTGCCGACGAGCCGCTGTCCTGGTAATTCTTCGAGTCCCGATATATATTGCCAGTAACGACTTGAGAAATAAGAACGGTCTTACTACCAGGCTAGTACCAGCTAATGGTGATTCGTAGATCTAAACCCCAGATGGGTTTATGGAATACGTGGATTACTTACTAAGAGAATTTCTGATTCAATAGCTTAGCAAAAACGATATACTTATATCATAGTCGGACTCGCTCGTCGGCAAAACATGGTGAGGTATTGGGGGTATGTACCTACTCTCAGTCTCTCACTGGCACCCTTCATTGAAAGTCGCATTACGCTACTTAGCTGTCGATATAGGGTCCCTCACCAGTCGTTCAAGATCAGGATAGTAGCTCCAGTAGCAGAACCTAGCACACTTGCACTTGATTATCACTAAGGAAACTTCATGGTTTCACTATGTCCAGGCCCATATTCTCAGATACTTTCATCAGTTTCATCCTTCACTTCTATCATTATACATTCACAACTAGCATTATACATTCACAACTAGCATTATACATTCACAACTAGCATTATACATCCACATCTATCATCATTATACATCCTTATTTCTACTGTGAAATGTTAACTAATTTTAAATTCGAGATACAAGAGATCGTAGGCTTACCACCCTCCTTAGATTAAAAGCAACCACTCCCATTGAACGAGCTCGACAACGCAGTCCGTAGTCACTACCGCCGCCACCGCCACCAAGTCATCTCCAGTCTTCTTCAACTCGAAAAACATTTGCTCACGGCCACCGACAAATTATCGCAATCACTTCCAATCGAGACACAACTGGTCATACGTAATGAAGCGTGGCTTAACCTTGCGCACGAATTGGGTGAACTTCTCATCCTTGACCTCTTCAACGTAGTCCTCAATATCATCTGCGATCTTTTGTCTGAAAACTTCTGGTCCGAGGCCGTTGAGGTTTTTGCGAACCAAAAAGAACGACTTTAGATGCGACATGTCTTGTAATTCGGCATTCCCATCATGAAAAACCCAAGCAGGGTAAGAGAGATCATCAGGTGGTGTAGGCAGTAAAATTTCCTGGTCGTCGACACATATTGCCACATGCTTAATTCCTTCGTCGAAATCAGGTATGTATCTGCTGCGTATAAACAACACAATTTCGTTTTCGGTGTCAACCCAGTGGCGCCTGTCAAAAGTGGTTCTCAGGTTCATGGAATATCGTCTTAGAAACTCAGCCCGCGAATCGCGACATGCCTGTAGCAGACCAGGATAGGCTACTTTTTTAGGTCTGTGAAACCAGTCAAATCTGACGATACCGGGGACTCGGACGGAGTCTATCGCAGAGTTCCAAATTAGGAATTGGAGCTCAATGGGAAGCTTGGGAAATAGAACAAAGGTCTTCCCGACATTTCTGGTTGTTACAGCCCTCTTGTTTCCATCTCGCTTGCGAAGCTGTCGATCAGAATCATGGGGGGTGTGGACCGTGTGGCTAGGAGTTGCCATGTCTTCGTACTATTCGATACTAGTGTTGAAGTTAACCTAATTCTCAACAGTAACTTCATGTATTAATTTATCGGGATGATGTTTAGATTTTATATGCGATTGTTGGTGGGAGTCAGTTGGATAGTGTGCTTGGAAAGCTTCGAGGTTCGCCTGTGAGTTATACTGCAGACTGTACCGTTGTTCTCGAACAATTCATTTCTCAGCCCGAATTGGGAAGCACGGCCTACTGTAGGGGTTCACCGGAATGCCGACAATGATTGTCAACTGTTGTTCTCTGCATCTGCTCGTTTGCAGATTCTGCAAACGAGACAGACTCTGGCCACAGCTGTCCAGTGCAGAAACAACAGGCCGATCTTGGTTTAGGAAGAATGAGCTAATACTACTAGTAGTATCTGAAATACATTTGGTTAATATCTTGAAGGTTTACAATATTTATTTAACTATGATACTGGCTCAAAGACGTTTGGACACTATATGAGATGACCATACGGAAGAGATTCACTTGGGAATAGCCTCATTTCCGCTTGTCCGACTTCATTTATGAATGTATAGAAGGGCTCAAATTGCATGTGCTGCGTTTTCTAAACGGACCGCTAACTAGTGGAAAAAAGGTCCTTAGAATTCCTCTACTACTTGAGAATAATCTTTACTTCTTACTCTCCTAACACAGTGGAAATATTATGATATATTAAGGGTAAACATAGATGTGGCAACGAGGAAGATGCTTCGCCACTAGCAGGTGCCTGGCCCTCTTAATACCTTGAAAATTCACCATCTTTGTGGATATCTAAGTTATCTAGCTGCGACCACAGTGGCACTTGCAAGTTATGAAGTGAATTAGATGATTTAAAGGACAGTACAACAGGCCTGAAAGAAAGAAGAGGGACTATGGATCTAGAGATATTCCTAGTAATGACCATCGCCCATGCCGAAGAAAATGCCTTCTTAGTTATGGTGAAGGAAGTCCTGTGTAGGGCACTGACATTTCGGTGCTCATCCAAGCAGCCCAACTACGAAGGCGACGTAAGAGAACATGGGACGAGAACTTGGTGTTGAGCTTGGAATACGCCAGAGGAGAGGGGAGGTCGCAGAGGGACTTAGATGCTTTGAACTTGTCACTGACTGCAGTAATAGTAGGGGCCAGCTACAAGTGAATCTTGTGCTACTAGTCTACAAGGAAGCTTGTATTTAAGATTGTGATCACTCCTAAGATCAATCAACCTAACAACCCGTGAACATCGTGTCATGAAAGTGTGCTTGCAGCAACACGTGACTTCATTGACCTTCTGCAGATTAATTCCACAACACCACTACATCGCAAGACATCTCGTCCAGCTTATATGCTAGACTCGAACCGCCCATGGATTAAATACTCACTCGGACTTAATGCGGTTATCCAGACAGAGATTCTGCAGATCATTAGGTTTTGCATATTTCATTGGACGATGCGACTCAAGCGAGAGATGGTGACATTGTGTACTGTCAGCACACAATATCACGATGGCACTCAGGATTCGACACAGCTGATAAGAACATGGGAACATCACTGGTCTGGACATACCAAGCAGTAAGGGTCCTAAGGGATTCGCGCAGGTGCGGAGTAATGGCGTGACAATATTCGTATATCCTTAAAACCCATAGAAGCCTCGAAAACTCTCGATTTGTGCCCTCGAGCATAGACTGTTGTGTGTTTTCCAGCAATCGGGACGAGCATGGCGCCTTCACCACAGAGAGTTGCTGTAATTGGCGCTGGAGTCAGTGGGCTTGCAGCGGCGAGACACCTCCAAGAATCGGGTTTAGATGTAGTAGTTTATGAACGATCATCGAGGCCTGGAGGTGTATGGTAAGTTTGAGAGTTCTCACTCGAGGCCCAGGGCTGTATGTACGAGTTGTATTGATATGTAACTAAAGGGCCTATGACGAAAGAAAGCCACCCGAGCCAAGGTATCCATCCATTCTACCATCACTCGCGGACTCGTCTTTCGAGAACTCAGAAGGAATTGACTCCGTGTTTCGATCGAAGCCTTTTCCTGTGAAAGAACCGGGAAAATCTGTCAATTCAGGAGAAGAATCTGTGAACAGCATCCATTTGAGGCATGCACCACCAGGACCAGCCTACGATGGCCTTACCACCAATATTTCGACGAAGCTTCAGAAAATGAAAGACCACCCATGGAAGGATGGAACCGGTGATTTCGTCAACGTGAGGGTTGTCGGGGATTATCTAGCTGATTATGCCAAGAACTTCCATGTGGAAGAAATTGTGAGATATCGTACCAAAGTCGCAAGTGTTGAGAAGGTGGGTGGGAGTTGGAGGATCGAATCTAGTCAGTTGGTGAGCGGTCAAAGCCGTGACGTGCAGTTTGTCAATAGGCGGGAGGTATGTCTGAATGGAGGATTAGAACAGTGACTCAGAGGCTAACCCGGTATAGGTATTTGATAAAGTTGTCGTAGCAAGTGGACATTACCATGCATGTAGAGTCCCGGACATTGGTGGGCTAGCGGAATGGAAAGCGGCCTGGCCGGAAAGAATCATGCATTCGAAAGCTTACAGAAAACCCACAGAACTTGAAGATCAGGTAAGCAGGCCTGTGGCATTGGGTATAGGCGACCTATTTCTAATCTAATGAGTGCAGACAGTGCTCCTCATTGGAGCAAGTACATCATCCACTGACATAGCAAGAGAGATAGATGGTGTTGCAAAGAAGGTGTATCAATCGTCCAGAGGGGGGCAATTTGACTTACCACTCAGCTTCCTGCCGCCAAACACATCTAGAATAGGCGAGTGCAGCTCTTTCCAGTTCGACCCCAAAGACAATGGTCGGGGTACGGTGTACCTTAAGGATGGCAGCATACTGCCCGGCATTGATAAGGTGGTGGTCTGCACGGGCTACCATATCTCCTATCCATTCCTCCGTGAATACCACGACGACTTCCTCAAGGCCGAGCAGGCAGACGAAAGAATCCTCGTAACAGATGGTACACAAGTTCACAACCTACACAAAGACATCTTTTATATACCCGATCCCACACTGGCTTTTGTCGGCACATCCTACTATGTAGCAACTATGTCATTTTTTGAGTTCCAAGCAATCGCCGTTGCAGCCGTGTTCTCGGGTCGGGCGAAGTTACCGAGCGAGGAAGAAATGCGAGAAGAATATAGAGCAAAGGTAGTAAATAAAGGATACGGGAGAGCTTTCCACGCTTTGCATGGCATAGAAGCAGAGACGGTGAAAGAGCTGGTGGAATGGATCAATGCGGATGCCGAACTCTCCGGTGCACCAAAGATACAAGGGCACTCCGACGAATGGATGAAAGAAGATGAGGTCAAGTTGGAGAAGCTTCGAAAGAGATTTGCGCAGAAGCAGCAAGACAATGAAACTCAGATAACTGTTGGCTGGTTGGGTACAAAAGCCAATTGAGGGGCTCATGGTAGAGACCGCCTCAGTAAGAGGAATAGATAGAGCTTGCCAGAGTTCCTATTATCTTCAACAGACTTGTAGAGGATGTCATCGGAGGTTCCGTATATTATACCTGTATAGTTTCGTAGTCTGTTTAGTATCAAACCATAGACTCCTCGACTTGACCATGATTGGCTCGAATCAAGGACGCCTTGCAAAGGCGTGCGCACCTTCACTTATTAATGCCAGACGAAATGGTGATGACCGATCACATCTTTCTATACTGTTCCACTATAACACCCAAGAGTAAGAGAAATCCGATCTATAGTACCTCGTTACGTTAGTGATGATGCGCTGAAGGGATGCGAAAGTGATGTGAACAAATGTTGTCATGGGCGCTTGGGTGAAAGGTGGGAACTGTTGGAACCTTGCATGAAATTTAGCGAAGACGCGTCGAGGGAAATCGCGACTTCCTAATTAAACCTCATGTACATATCAGAAAAACTCTACGCCTATTATACCTCCGTACCCCATTGTATCTACGCTCAAATACATTTACACACGCCTCAAGAGCAGAGAACTTGAACCTACGGGTCAAATACCCCAAACAACCAAGATCCAATGCTATACCTCGCACAATAGGTTTTCGCGGAACGACCCCCCGAAACGCGTCCAGAATCACGATTATACCAGAGCATATACCTCGAAACCACGAGATATTGCCATATCTGGGGATTCTGCAATATTCTCCACGAAAAACGACGCGTATAATACATATAAACATGTACCTACCACGATCACAACTAGCAACCCTATACCTCCATCTCCAGAAAACTCACCATCCATTATCCCCTCCGGTACTTATTCTTGTTGCACTCGAGCCCGACGCATTATGTGGATGTCGAATTCTTACTCAACTTCTGAAACGTGATTATATACCACATAAAATACAACCGATTGCTGGATATGGCGACTTGGAAAAGGCAGGGAAAAATGTTATACAGCCGATGATGGAGACTCATGGGGGTAGTGGTGGGGTTGTGGTTTGCTTGGGTGTTGGTGGGCTGGTAGATCTAGGAGCACTGCTAGGATTCGAGGCAGATGGAGACGAGGCAAGCTACGGGGGCGTTGAGGTTTGGGTTGTGGATGCACGAAGGCCGTGGAATTTAGGCAATGTGTTTGGTGGCTTCCCAGTTGAGATTCAGGAGGCCGAGGGTGGGGAGGTCATACATCAACCTCCGAAAGGCGTGGTGGGGGGAATGATCCAGAAGAATTATAAGCCGGGAAAGGGAGGGATTATTGTCTTCGACGACGGAGATATCGAAGAGGATATGAAAGCCGAGAAGGACGCTTATTTGACGCTGGTAGATATGCCAGAGGTCGAAGACAATGGGGATGACAGCGATGGTAGTGAAACGGGAGACGATAGTGAGGCAGAGGAACCAAGTCAAGCCAGAAAGCCGGGCAAAAAGAGGAAGTCGTGGTCAGATAGAGATGAAGAGGATGATAGCGACGAGGATGATAATAGACCTCATCAAAGAAGGAGAAGTAACTCAGTATGTGTTTTGAAAAATCATATCAAACTTGTTCTAATATTTCAATCCAGTCTAGTTCAATACCCGAATCTCCAACTCGTCCGCCGCAACGAGGGCTCCTATCCCTTGCAGATCCTACTATATTTTCGAGCGACTCACGATCAGTATCTCCATCACCAGCACAACCTCCGAAACAGCCATCCGCGAGAATGCTGCGGCGGCGGCTTTTGAAGATGCGTCGAAAGAATGAGGCGGTCCTCCAAGCATACTACAGCCTAGGTGCCTCATATTCAGAACCCATAGCCTCGATGATGTACTCTCTAGCTTCAGAGCTTGGCAGAGAAGATAACGACCTGCTTTGGTTGACTATTGTTGGTGTCACATCACAGGAATTGTACGGACGATCATCCGTCGGGGTTGCCGTAACCACACAGAAGCCCACGGCATCAGGCTGGCTAGGGACGAGGGGTTCACGAACACGGCAAGTCTTACGAGACGAAGTAAGACGTCTCAACCCACCAGAACTTTCTGAGTCAAGCTTCAATACGAATCGCAATACGTCGGCTGAAAATAGCGGGATCATACCTACTACTGCACGAAGCCCAACAGATACAAGTATTCGACTATCTCCCGAACCGAAGTTCCTCCTTATAAGACATTGGAGTCTGTACGACAGCATGTTACATTCCCCCTATATCTCTGCAAGGTTACATATCTGGTCGGACAGTGGTAGGAAACGACTTCATAAACTCCTCGCAAAGATGGGTGTAAGTCTGGTGCAATGCAAACAAAGTTACACGCATATGGACATGGAACTCAAACGCGGATTGCGGACAAAGCTACTCAAATATTCCGAGTTATATGGCCTCGACGACCTAGTACCTGGTGCTGATACCGACGGAAAAGATCGAGGAGGTGCAAAGGAAGGTTGGGGTTTTGTGCGAAGCTGGGGCTGGAAAGCAACACTGAGTGCCCAGGATGTCGGTGTCGTAGTGGGTGCCATTCTTGAAGTAGGCAAGAAAGCAGTGACGACACTGGAGAATGGAAGCTGGGATCGAAGTCGGGATGTCAAAGAGACGACTGATGAAGATGGTGCAATGGAGGGAGAGGAATGGGTTAGTAGGTTCTGGGACGCCTATGATGCGCTTGAGAAGTAAGTTTAACCATTCCCCTCTTATTTTCAAAGATAGGAGCTGAGCTAACCGAACCGAATAGGATCGAAGAACTCAAGGCCGCCCTTCCTACCGCGCAACACCTCCACCGCGCCATTCTCCGCACCGGCACATCACTCATTGAAAAACGGCAAATCAAGCATCTACGTGCCTTCCGCATGTGCGTAGTAAAAGACGGTCCAGACGTAACCCTCTTCACGCATCCAGCCGCGTTAACGAAACTCGCCCTCTGGATAGGCGAGGCGATCGCAGAGCAGGAAAAGGAAGCGAAGGGAAAACTGGCTCATGGAGGCAGAGGAACACCGCTAGTGGTGGCTGGTCTCAATGAAAACAGGGGCGTGTATGTAGTTGTTGGAACTGGCGGTGGTGGAGGCGGCATCCAGGGGTTTGGATTTGGAGATAAAGGGGCGGCGAAGGAGCGGAAGCGGAAAAGGGAGGAAAAGGAGAAGTTGAGAGAGGAGAGGAGGAGGAATAAGGAGAAGATTAGAGAGGAGAAAAGGGAGGCGAGGAGGAGGGCTAGAGGGGATGATGAGGATGATGAGGATGAGGATGAGGAGACGGAGTCAGAGGGGAGTGACTCGGAGAGTGAGGAGGAGGAGGAGGATGATGATGAGGAGGAGAAGAATTCGAAAGGATTTGGGAGGAATAAGTTCGGAAACGCGTTTCAGGAGGTGGTTGAGGAGACGAATGCGAGGGTTAGGATAGATTCTTTTGAGCACTGTGTGGTGGAGGTTAAGAAAGAGGATTTGGGTGGTTTCTTGGAGAGTCTGAGCCTGAAAGCTGTGGTTGGGTAGGGTGGGGTTGGGAAAAATGGATGGATGGACGGGGAAATGGAAAGGATTAGGGAAAGAGGGGAAGTGGGGGTGGGGTGTTGTTTATGATTTTGATGCAGTTATTGTATACATGTCTGGATGGGAATGGAATGGGATGGCATGGGATGGGATGGGCTGGATCGAAAGCACGGATGGGAAGGAAATCGGTGTTTGTGTTCTATTACTACTTTTTCTTCAAAGGATAGGATAGGCTAGGGTAAGGGAAGGTAAGGATAGGCATTTCATACTTCTGTAATTGTTGGGTTGTGTGGATGGATGGATGTATTGGTGTTGGGGCTTTACACTGTACAGAGCATGGGAGCGGTCGAATTTTTCCTTCTTGGCTGTCGTGGCGCATGCATTGGCATTGGATATGCAGTTTTGAGTTGGTATGGGGTTGTAGGTGTTTGCATGGTGAATGGTGGGTTTGCTGGGTTGATCAGTCTGAAACGTAGATAGGGGTGAGAGATTGCAAATACAGTCATGCATATAGGAAACAGAATTTTATGGGTTTTTGTATGTGCAGTGAGATTGGATGCGTTTATAGATAGTATGCTGGAAGTGATTCGAATAAGATGTGTGGATAGATGGGATAGGGAGGGAATAGATGGATAGATACAACTGGGTCTTGCTGGGAAAGCTGGAGGTGAAAGATAGAGGTCTAGGTGAGTAGAGTACAAACGCGCTGTAGCACAGCAGAAAAGAAAGAGATATGAAATATAGCCTCAGAAATCTTCATGGCGACGTTGATTTCGTGAGGAACATTACATGGCACATATACATAAATGGCCATCAAAACCATGATGTGGAAATAAGTAAAAATATGAAATTCTCATCCGCAATCACTCCCTCGCATTCCACTCCGAATATAGTCTCTGGATCCGCTTGAAGGACATAACATTTTATATACAAAAGCTTAATATTTCCTATCATTATCATCATTTAACCATCAATACATCAAGATGCTCTGAAGTTCCTAGTGCCGTGCTCAAAAACTTTTGTAATCAGAAAGGCAGCGGCCTCGGAAAATCTTGGTCCCAAATCCTCCCAATCGCGTGTACCTATCTTTTGTAGGGGTATGACGGCTGAGATGACGGCTGAGGAAAGAGGGGGCTAACTGGGGAGGCATTCTCCGCCAAAAAGTCATCTCCTTCTGTAGGGCTGCAGGGGCTTACCGGATCAACGGCCAGGAATCCATTGGAGGGACGTCCTGTACTTGGCTCCCTATATTGACCAGACGGCGCCCCGTAACTCGCCCCGCCTGTATGAGACTGTGTGTAGTTCACCGAAACAGCTGGCCTTTTTTGAGCATCTACAGAATGAGCGCCGCCTTTCCAAGAGTGTGGGCTGTCCGTCCGAACAGATGGATGTATCGCTCCAGAATGCGCACTGCTTCCTCGAGAATATGTACTGTCTCCCCTACGCTCCCTACTCCCTCTAATATTATCTCCGGAAGTACGCCTCTTAGAAGCAGAGTCTGTATTTCCGTTCTGTCTTGTTTTTGGTGGGCAAGACTGCGAGCCGCGGGTAGCTGTATGCGCCGGACGTTCTGCCTGGCCTGGGGGAATCGACGCTGTCCTGGCTTTTTGATTATCCTCTGTTTGTTTCGTCCTTTGACGAATACTCCGGCCCCGCTCCTGCTCCTGCTCCTGCTTCTGCTCCTGCTCCTGCCCCTGCCTCTGCCCGCGCCCGCGCCCGCGCCCCCCTCTTTTAAGACTCTGTTCACGACGCTCCGTACTCTGATCTGATGGCAAAAACCTTACAGCCGAGTCATTACGATATCTTTGTTCCTGAGACTCAGCTCTGATGGTGCTTCTGCCTCTGCTTCTGCTTCTTGATTCAACACGACTGGAGGTAGCATTTCGAGGTGCACTGAGAGATGCGCAAATAAGGTGTCTGTGGTCTTGTCTTGAACTCTGTTCACAGCAATACTTATCAACCTCATAAGCGTTAGCATACGCACGCCCGAAATGGTATTCTTTTGACCACTTCGATATCTGGTCGATCGACACCATCGTCGCAGAACATTTGTGTCCGCAATCGTAGTAGGGTAGCATGCGAATCTTCTTTCTCTCTCCCCTGTCGTTTCTTTTTTCCGTCGCCAGCGCATCATTGAGAGCTTGTTGATGATGCGATATATACTCTTCCAGTAATGGAGCGGCCCCTTGTGGTGCATCTGAGTTAAGTGCCTCACATATTCTCCAGCTTAGTGGAGCTGGCATGATTCGAACATATTTTTCCTTGCCTATCAATTTTCTCTTTTGTGACGCTTCCTCCAAAAGCCTTTTCCTCGCATTCATACCAAGACCGTTATCCGGCGCCCACAGCTCGTTTTCCGAGTACGTGCTTCCCCCACTCCACTTTTTGAGCCCAGCTGCAATTTCGTCGCGTAGACATCCAAGCCACGGGGCATTATTATTGCATGTAAACCGAATTTTGTTACGTCTTGACTTGTATTGTTCCGAATCTATATTGAGGTCACCTTCAAGAATGACGAGCTTCATCGTTGTATGCTGCGTCTCGTGATAACGCATGTGGTTATTGATGATGCCGGCAACAAGCTCTAACATTAGCGGTTTTCGGACACTGGTATGACCGGTTATCGGTTTATATGGGGCACGCTGGTTATCTTGGCTCGTTGGAGTAGTTCCTGTTCCCCCGTTGCGATGGTGCTTTGTATCATGTCCCCCTCTATCCTTTCCTTTGACATCTCCGGAGCGCCCATTCTTAGATGGCCCATTTGGGTCTTTTGAATGCTTCCTAGATCGTGCTGGACCGAATATCTTGCTGAAAAGGCTTTTGAACATGCCGGTCTGCTAGATATACCTGCATTAGCACGTAGTCCATGCACCTATTGTTCCACGACGGTAGCACGGCAGATGAATGACAATACCTCTATCTATTTCAGTCCACGCCCCATCATGATTCCCCTTCCGGGATATGAAAGCTTGTTAAACTCAAAGAAGACTTCGTGCAACGAAATATGTTTGTAGAAATAGAAGGCCGATGTGTGAATGACTTCTCGAATCTTGATCAAAATTATCATGCAGAAGAAAACGTGGGATACCCTTCCTGTTCAGAAAGAAGAAAGAAAGAAACGAATGATGCAAACTTTCAAGCAAACAGGCCGAAAAAGTGCGATGACTACCGCTAATGTTGGAATAAAAATCCCGCCAACCCAGCAGGGCGAATCCTACGGTATAAGAAAGTCCATCTCAGCACGACTGCGGCTGGCCAGCATCAAAGAAAAAATTCCTCTTCCAACAAAAGTGGTCGCAAGAGGGGAAGAAAAAGTCTGAGTACGACCGCGGCGTTCGAACAATCCCATGGCAAATAACGAATCATGAAGTTGGAGGTCGCGGACTGCAGGCCAAGCGCTATTGTATGTGGCCTGCACCGCCCATGGCTCCATATTTAGATTTTCACGCCGCTCGCGTTTGGCTCTTATGCCTTGCTTAGGCGCCTGTTTGAGGAATGAATTGAGCCATCAGCTGATGGGATATGAGATGGAAGCGTGGATATGTCAAGATGCGGTGCGTGGTAGACGTGTTTATTCCTCTCTTCAACATGTAGGTCAATTGATTGACCTCAATGTTTCTCAGGAACTCAGCATCCACGAAATTTATCTTTCAATATCTCGTAGTCGAAACTGATGAACAACTTGCTGTAGGAGATGGAAGTTGGTTGGTTGTATGTTGGTTGGTGCTCTGGTCGGATGTTCGTGAAGACGGAGACACCGGAATTGAAAACCACCGAAGCCGCCCATGCCGCCTATCCCCGCCGAATTTCCAGAGCTTTTACACACTGTACTCTGTACGACTGTAGTCAGTCAGTCCGGCCTCAAAGGTAGTCTGGCTACGACCAACAAAAATGCATCTTATTCTATAACCTAGCCTTGGTTATTGAACGGGTCAGTTGCCTAAGTGAGTCAACCATATACTTACGATTACAATTGTGATCAAGCTTTTTACATGCCATCGGACGAACTCTGTGGAACAGAGCCGACCAGGAGTTTAAAGTTGGGACGAATACCATAATGATGCTCCAAGCTAGAGCGTCGAATGACAGATGGCTGCCAGAGGAAAGTCCATAATGGTGTTGGGTAAAGGATGCCAACGTCACGACATCGACAGTTAAGGATCATCAGATGAATGGGTGGAAAATCATAGTGGTGGTGGTAGTTGTATATATCGAGAAAATCATAAAAGTTGATATAACCTTATCAGTTTATCTCTGCATAAAGCAGTTTTTATATTTTTCTATATAATATGGTGAGGTTCTGGAAGTAGGGCCGCGTGCCACGCCTATGAATAAAGAATGATTCGTTCTGCGTCTTGCTGCACCATCATACTCCTCATTCCTGATTCATGTAGACTTAGCGTCGGCGAGACATAATTCGTTCACCAGGAAGAGTGCTGATTTGGTATCTTCTATCTTCAACTACATCGCGCTTCCTCCAAGACAGATCCTGCAAGGAGTGGTAACTTAAGTCCTCTTAACATACATCTGCAATCTACTCGAGCACTCTCGAACTCGAGAAGCACTATATTCTACCAGCAGACGATACGAGATACTCCAAGCCAAATCAGTAACCTACTTTTGCGCCATAAATATCCCGAAAGAAGTAGATCCAGCCATCGAAGCCGTTATACCGTGACTTCAAGTACTCATATTCCCAGACACATCAGTAGATTCCCCGATATTCATACATCAGCGAGAAGCTAAGCAATGAATAGCAACACACAGCAGTTGCAACTGCACATAAACCGATCGACCAGCTCGTAACAATACCGAAAGAAAGCATTTCACAAACTTCGAGAACCCTCCGAGACGCCGTAGATGATTGTATGTGAAATGATCATACCGTAGTACTTGCCATCAGACACAGGTGTGTTCAACTGCCTTGGAAACTCAAGCGTCAACGTGCCTGGATGAAAACTTCTTCAACCTGGACATAGTCACTCTCGTCATCGGATCATTGCGCATATGAAAAGTATTCCGGAGTCCGGACGCAACGTGGAAGAAAAGAGGTGCCGGGTTGGGGGAGGGAAGACGTAAGATAGGATATCGACCCATTGGCACGGTATGTGCAATGCCCCGACGTGCTTTCGGGATGTTGGGAGTGAGGCTCTGCGCGGTGTGTGGATGCGTGCAAGGGAGGAGGTAAGCGGGGACGCAGAGGGAAGGGGCAAAATGGCTAGATGCTTCGGGGAAGAAGGTACTTGGGAGGTGGTATTCTCCACCGGGAGGACTAGATGATCGAACAAACGAAGAACACGAATGCACAATAATACACGAACAATAGAGCGAGTATTTAATGCTTCTCGGGTATTTGTATTCATTTATTCATTATTCTATACCTAGCCCCGCCAACCTAACCCAATACGCCAAAAAACCAAACAAGAGCTCCCATTTCCCACACCAGCACGTATCCCAAAACATCTCTCCTCCCTCTCTCTCCTTTCCCCACCCCACCTCACCCCCAACCTAAACCAACTCCCACGCCGCCACCCCCCCAAACGCCATCCCACACTTCCCCTTCTTCCGCAACCAAGCCTCCCTACTCAACCCCCTCGCCTCCCTCCCATCCACCTCCGTCACCGCATACAAACTCACCGTCTGGCCCTTACACCCCAGTTCCTTAACCTTCACATCGACCCACCACCAAAACCCATCAAACTCAAACGGAATCATATCCTCCTTCCTGCCATCCACGCCTCCCACCTTCAAAACCATGCAATACGGTTTTCCCTTCCCATTCTTCTCAAAATCCCAATGCGTGCAGACCTTGCTGAACTGGAAGCGCATGACATCTTCTGAGTGCGCTGCCGCGACCGTAATGTGTTTCCGCGGTGGCGAGAACGACGTAGCCGACACCCCATGATCGTCCGCGGAGCCAAAGATCTGGAGCGGTTCGCCGCCAATCTCTCCGATATAATACTCCTCCCAGGTCGGAATCCTGCCATCACTGCGGAAGAAATGCGCTCTATCAGCGGGGAAATGTTTGATGCCGAAGTCCTCATTCGACTTGGTGAATTCAGATGGTTTGAAATGTTTATTATACACCTGATTGCCCACATTGCCCGCGCCCCAACAGGGGTCGATGAGTTTCCACTCGCCGCCATCGATGCGCACCGCGTTCCAGGCATGGCCGCCGGGATTTGGCGGCGGACACGATTCTCCCGGTTTGAGAGGGCTGTAGCCGTAGCCCTTGCCGTGTCCCGTGACCATTATGGCTTCGAGCCCGGCTTTCAAAGCGATTGCTGTGAACAGACCAGCGTAGCCGCCGCAGACGGCAAGACCGCTTTGAATGGTGTCGGCTGGACTGACATTCTTCACTCGGTTGCCGAAGAAGGCGCCAACGTCGTAGGCAATATTGTGATGCAGCCAGACGAAAATAGCCCGGGCCTTGTCAGTTGCAGAGCTGAAAGGACGACAGAGAACATCAGCTAGGTATCCTGTGTTGTCATGAGATCGGGGGAGGGATTCGCGTGGGTATTGAGATGCGATATTGTCGGGACCGGAAAAGTCTCGACAGAGAAGACAACCAGATGGTGATGATGAGACTGATTTTGTAGTTGAAGTAGCACTTACAGCTTGAACTTGAGCCCTCGATGGCTTGGAGCTGAGGTTGATTGGGGGAGGGATTCCTTTCGGTGCATCTGAGGGCGAGATTCCGGTTTTTTCTATTAGGAATTCTGTCATTGCCTCAGTTTCTCTCATGAATCGATATTTCTCGGGACAATCGCCCTTTCCATCAAAGAACATGATAGTAGGATATCCTTCTATACCATATCTAGTCAGGAAGGATTTATGGGCATCCACATCCACTTTTGCAATAACAATCTTATCAGAAGCAAATGCATAGTCTTCAGCAAGTTGTTTATAGTGAGGGTCTAGCTCAACACAGTACTTGCAATAGGGAGCATAGAAATCCACTAGCGCGAATTTGCCAGATAGAACGATTTGATCAAAGTTGCTGGCGTTTAGCTCCTGTACTACAGGACCGCTAGGTCTGTTGTATGTAGGAGGAGGTTGAGCAAAATTTGGAGTTTCTGCAGATTTGGCATGATTGAATCCCATAGACAGAGCTGAGCGAGCTGCGGGTGGAGGTAGTCGCCGTACAGGCTGAACAGGGGGAGCCTCTTCTTTGATACTATTTGCAGTTGGCCTTGCGGGCATTTTTGGTGGTCCACTTGGCCTAGGTGGCATTCTGGGAGGTAGGTCACGGTCGACGCTTGGCGGTTGCTTAAGAACATTTGGAGCGGATTTCGTCTAAAAGGTGAAGATTAGCCTCTCATTCTGCAGAAGAAATTCAAACATTGTTAGGACAAATTCCCACAACACCTCTTCCAATACGGTGCTGCTGGCCAGCCATTCACACCAGAGAAAGAGCTCTACTCCGAGACACAATTAGAATAATTGAAAGCAGAAATACTTACAGCAACCAGCGGGGCTTTAGTAGCTACCGCATTGGCAGCCGCATTAGCTGCTGCATTAGCGGCCTGCTCCTCACGTTCCCTCCTAGTAGGCGGCAAAGGAGGAAGTTTCGCCATATCAAAAGCAGGAGGCACTCTCCTCTGCGTGTCTGTCGAGCCGACACTCGTTATAGAAGATGCAGGTCTACCATAGCTATTCAAGGACATTGCAGAAACGGTAGAAATCTGCGAGATAGTCGAATCGTTCGAACCACGTCTGCCAACCGACAATTGTGTAGAAGTCCTTCTGGGTGGCAGAGCAGGGGTTGAAGCTTTGCGTGTGGGTAGTGGAGGAGGCGCATTTCGAGCTGGTAATGGCGGGGATTTGCTATTGTTCGCTGTTGGGGGTGGGCCGTCGCGATCGACTGGAGGAGGAGGTAGGATGTTGGCTTTTACGCCAATTGGCTCGTTGTTCGCTTTCTTGGTAACTGAGGAGCCGTATGTGAGAATTGGGGGATTGTTGACAGTTTTCGGCCTAG
The DNA here is from genome assembly GCA_002946425.1 of Rutstroemia sp. NJR-2017a BBW. NCBI lineage: Eukaryota > Fungi > Ascomycota > Leotiomycetes > Helotiales > Rutstroemiaceae > Rutstroemia > Rutstroemia sp. NJR-2017a BBW. The sequence goes on from NJPT01000031.1 coordinate 619,317, forward strand.
TAGGTAGGGGAGGTCTGTCGGCGCTTGGTATAGGAGGAGGTGGAGGTCGCTTTGCTACTGTGAGAGCATTGCTCTGTGGTACCATAGGTTTTCCCACTTGCTGTTGGTTCAAGGCAGCGATACGTTGCGACAGGGAGGTGAATTGAGGTTCTTCGACTTCGGCCATGATGCGCGATATGGCTTTAGATCATCCAATGCTTTCTCTAGGTCGAGGAAAAGGGTATAATAAAATTTATATAGACTGGGTGTAGGATAGAGATAGCGGATTCTGCCTAAATATTGTAGTGTCGTATCACCTTAGGTGCACCAGGAGTGTTGTAACGACAGTATCTTCAACGAGAGTGTAACGGCTAGAAGATCAAATGAATGAGCTTTGTGGACAGCAGAAGAACGCGCCTTGAATTAAACACTAAAAGCAAAGTCAACACGTCTTAGCATGTTGAAGGATTCATGGCCGCAGCTAAAAGAGTGTCATTCAAACTCTGAGCGCGAGGCTGTGGGATGCGGCACAGTCGATAGTTTGGGAAAAGATCGTTTCGTTTCAACCGGCTATGTTATCCAATTTGGCGGCGGGCACTACATAGTGTAGTGCTATCACATGCAGAAATAATTGGAGTTTGATTTCCATTTTCTCCACAAATGCACTTGGAGAGAAATTTCGACGAGGATAAACTTATGGGGATTGAGAACACCGGCTCGAGACCGGCAAGTTATTTGTAGACCTTACGTTAAACAGTTAATTAAAGTTTGAAGCTTGAGCCTCAAGCCGCTGAAGCCGCTGAAGCCTTGAACCATACCTGGTTTCATGTTCCTGGAACAGTCGTAGCGGACTGACCCCGCCGCGCCCGCTCCGAAAATCACACAGCGGAATATAAAAAGTACAGAGACTCTTCTCTTCGGCTGAGAAAAATTAAGGTTGATAAGAATACTCGAAAGATATTTAGACAGTGAAAGGAATAATTTCTCAGAGTCTAGAACTTTTGTTCAACAGTTATACTCCGAAGGCACTTGGACAATGAAAACATTGTAACAACTTTTAGAATAATTATTCGACAACAATCATCAGCTTTGATATCATCCTAAATCGGTCGTTTTGCCAAGCCAAAGAGACAGATGAATACTCGACTACCTAACTACACAAATCATACAATAACTTTTATGGTCTTGAATAAGCTTGACTTCACCAAAGGACAAGGAGGACGAATTTTGAAGATCAATATTAAAATATATGTTTCCCTAGTAATCAAACACCAGTTATGTACCTCACTGAAGTAACCCGAACAGACGCCTTACACAATCCCGTGCTATACTCCTATGCCATACTATCCCAAGAGTTGATCCCAAGGTTAGTCCGGCCAGCCAGCTGCGCCTTATTTGAATACCACAAACCCTCCACCCCAATTGTCTAAAGCCTCTTATAATAATCGTTCTGCATCCACCCATCTCTCATCCTCATTGTCCTCCGTTACTCGCTCCACCAGTTCCCCTCTAGGTAGTCTTTTTGTCGATCAACTTCTCACTTCTATGGTTTCTATCCTCGTCATATTCCCTTCTAGAACAGTAAACAGGCATCCAAACAACAGCAACAAGCCAGCGCTGCTAGACATGCCCCCATGAACGAATCATCGCGCCTCGGCTGCTGCTGGTATCCGTATGGCTGTCCATAAGGTTGTTGTGCATATCCATAAGGCTGTTGCTGGTAGCCCATTGGCTGCGGCGCATAGTACCCATTGCCGTTTTGGGGATAAGGTTGCTGGTATGGCTGTTGCGGATAGGGCTGCTGGTATGGCTGTTGAGGGTATGGCTGTTGTTGTTGGTTGAAATGTGCAGGTTGAGGGGCGTTGAATGGTGCGGGACCGCCAGCGTTTTCAGATCCGTAGGCAGGCGGAGGAGCGCCTTCGTACATCTTCGACATTGTGATTAAAGGTTGTGAGGTGTTCGGTGGTTATTGGATGCGATAATGAAGTGGTGGTGATGTATGTATGTAGCAGATATATGTCGATAAGTTGGTTATCGAAGCTGTGTTGGCTCTCATCCGATTTTGTCGCGAAATGCTTCGTAGAGTGTGTTACTCGGATATAATGGTGATTTGAGGTAGGTGATGAATTGGAGTAGGTAGCAACTTCTTATGTGAGTTGATTCCAAATGAACGTTATACAAGCTGATCGTGCGAAATTATGGATGTTACCGTGGCTGAAACTATATTTGGTAACGAACCGAGTGTCTGGTTAACAGCAGAGGCCTGCAGTCTTGTGGTTTTGTGGTTTCAAGTGGTTTGCAGATTGAGGAACACGCAGAGAACTGTGGATGAGATGCACTGTAGGAAGAAGTGAAATGGGAGACTCGAAGCTGTAAATCTGTAGCCAATTCGTAGAAGGAAATGAGACAAAGAGAAGCAAGCAGAAAGGCTTGGTATTTTGGGCTTTACCTTGGTACGTTTATTGTCGCAAATTTGGCCACGATGGTGGCTGAGCCCTTGGAAATTCGGGACAGTCGGGACGAATCTCTGCTACCGGCTACCTCACCGAGAGAACATCTGCCTCTTTCGACCTACCTGAATACATGAGGGGTGAGAATGTGAGCATTCGAAAATCGTTTGCTCCCCATTGAGATGTAGGATGGTGGAAAGAGTGCATACAAGAGTAACCCAGTCCCGGAGAGCAGAGATGGCAGACTCTTTAGGCGAAGTAGAGAAGTGGGGTGCCAGGTGTTTTCTTCGTACGGAAATAGGTTGCGTGTTATTGCAGGAGTATGAAGCTTTTCGGCGCCAAACAAGAAAAGCTTTGAAGATTTTCTGCTTTCCCCGGAGAAGATTACAGCATTGCAGCATTGCAGCAGTAGTGGTGGTGGACGGAGCAAAAAGGTGGTGGATGCCACTTCACATGCCTATCGCATCTTCGCTCAAGCGCTCGGCGGAAGAAATTACAATCAACAATCAGGCATCCCAGCCTCCCGTTTTTACCAAACTACGCAAATGTCATCTCGAATGTGAAGAATACCATCATCGCCGCGACTGGGTATTTCGTAGTCTCGCCATTTGGTGCACCAACCTCCGCAATTTTGGACCATTCACAGAATCCGAGGTTCTACTTGAGGTAATCCTGTTGAAAATTCTGCCTTGTGGGTGCTCCGGAAAGCCAGGAAAAAGATCTCGATTTCACGTCTGAAGCTTTTGATTGCGCGCCAATGGACCCCATACCCTTGTGCAAGTGATTCGAACGCGCACAATTCAAAGGTACCTGGCAGATATTACATACTAGAGTAGATAGATACGATAGATTCCATGGATGTTGCTCCAAACGCACGGGGTGCCTTCGTTGGTGAGATGGAACTGGATGGGATATCAATATTTAGCACACTTCCTGTTCCTGTTTTCATCCCCTCCCTCCCGTCTTTCCTTTCTTTCCGTTCCTGATCTGACTTGCCCTCTTCCAACTTTCTTTCCTTCTTACTTGATTTCTACACCTGTGACCGCCTCACTCCTCACTGGTTCGTTTGTACAGTACATGTCCGTCTCTCAAACGGATCTACGACTCAATACCACATCACCACATCACCCCATCATACCAACCCATCTTATTATTTTTATTCCCCACCTCCGCCTATTATATCCCCCCGTCAACCTCGGAACACACATCTGATTAAAACAGTTTACGTCACGTATTTCGGCCATTGAATTGGGTTTTCAATAAAATCGGAAGCATCTCCTTCAGCGCCTTGAGCGTATGATCGCTCGCGAGTGTTTTCTTCAGTCATGGCACCTATCTCACTGCCCTCGTTCGCTGCGGACTCCATAGTCGCAAGAGATGCGCTGCCTTCAGCCTCGCTATCTGCCCCCGTAACGACAATTTTCCGACCCATCTCGAATCTTCTGCATCGCAGAAACGCGCAATTGTCTGCAGGTTTCGATTTCAAGGGATTAGCGAAACGTTTAATTGCGCGTCAATCCGATGGTAGCAATGATCCGAGTGTTATTCCTACCACCTACGGGAACGAGAATAACTCGTCTTCGCCTGGAACAATTGCTGGCATTGTCATCGGGTCTGTCGCCGGGTTCTTGTTAATTCTCTGGCTTCTTCGCCAATGTGCCAATTCAAACAACCGCTCATCGGCTACCACTACGTATGCAGATGAGATGGCCTACCGCGACAGTATGCGCAGATCTTCGCGTAGAAACTCGAGGAGTTCGGCGAGACCGCATAGCCGAAGAGTCAGTCAATCGGAGACGGTAGAGATTAGGAGAGGCGCTAGTCCTGTGAGAATTGTTCGAGAGGAAATAAGGCAGGAACAGCCAAGACGACCAATTCCCGTCGAAAGGGTCGTGGTTGAGGAGAGAAGGGAAGTAAGGAAGAGCAGAGACAGAAGCCCAAGCACCAGCCGTGGTGGCAGCGACGAGGTGGTGGTTATTGAAGAGCCTAGCCCACCAAGACGATCGAAAAGCAAGAGAGAACGCAGAGACAGTGGATTCAGAACTGTGGATCCATTGAGCTTTGGTGGTGTCGTTGGTGGAGAAGGCAGAAGGGGTGAGCGCAGAAGATGATAATTCAATGCGCGTGGGAAAGAGTGTGGTCCAACAAGAATAACTTTTGATGTATCCGGCAAAGGGGAGGGGAGCGTGGAGTTGGAGGCTGGCTTCTTGGTGACATAATGCATTGGGGTTTGGGACGACGGCAGACATTTTCAACCATTTTTCTTCGTTATGCGACATCTACGAAAGGGAAGAGCGAATTTTACCATTGATACCTGGCGATATGAAGATTAATGAATCCTCATTCCCTTCTGGTTCTGGAGTAGGATGATGTGTATCTGTTTTGTATGTTTTCAGGATTGAATGAACGAGTTGGCATGAGGGATGATACAAGGCATGATATTTTTTTGGTTAAGAAGGTAATTTGGGGATACCTACAGGCACATATATGTAGTATAAGTAAAGCGATATTTTTCCACAGTTCACTGTACCTCTTGATGCCACAGATATATGACGATGTCGCCAATTCGAGACGCAGAGCCGAAGGTGGGATAGAGATGGTAAGAGTGAGAATTTGCTGTTTTAAGGAGGACTCGGTAGACGTAAGGGGACAGAAAGTGTTAAGTAAACAGAAACCGCAAATGGGCCCGCGCTCGGCACGCCTTTTAGACCAGACTCCAAACTCCTTCAATATCCGTTCGTACTTCGTACTTCGTACGGGTGACTTCGTATCCAGTTGCCGATCGATTAGACCGTTGCGCACATTTTCCTTACCGCCCAAAGCTTGAATAATAGACGCACGCGGATCTAAATGGCATGCATTTATTTTCGAGTTTATGCGATGGAGAATGCCGGAGATCTCTAGGCAGGCTGCCAATTTGCGATGTCGGCGAGCGGGACGCATGAATTGAGAAGAGAGTTACTTCGTACATGTCAGCACAACACAGCATTCATCCAATTCGCTACGAGTAGATTGGGGGGATGGGATGGGCTCTAGATTTATAGATCTTCTAGATTTTTGTCTGACTTGGATCTGGCTCAATTGGTGCCTGGTTGTCGTGCGAGGGGTCAGATGGACGAGAGTGATGTGATGCTCTTGACGCGGACGCGAATAACTTCTAAAACAGGTTGGCAGGAGGAAGAATGAGAAGCAGTGGAACAGGACATTTGGCAGACGGTCCAATCGGGAGTTTTACCAGCTGGCTGATGGTGCCATGGTGGGGGAAAAATAAGTTTACTCGTGCTGGTCGTAGTGCCTTACTAAGATCGAAGCGGTGGTCGAAGGGCGTGGTCTGTCAAAAAAATTGACAATCGGCAGGGATCCCGATAAACATGAGGATGACTACTCACCCTACCAAAATGGAAATTCTGAATGACTACCAGCTACCATTCGAGGATTCGTCCTCATTATCCTTCTCTCTGTCATCCCGTTCTCCCATATATACGGTTATTATTCAGCTCGGGCTCTTGCCTTCACGCCCTTACTTTGATTCCACATCAACATCTTCAACCTTTTTCCCCTTCGCTTCTGGGAAGGTGGATGCCCCAGAGTCCAGAGTACGGAGACATCCATCCAATCCTGTCAGTCGGTCTGCATCTGAGTGAGGACCTCACAAGGACCTCACAACAACCACGACTACGACCACTACGCCTTTTACTTGACCAAGATAAACGAGATGGATCAATACTTCAATTTCGATGACGCGAGTCATCCATCTAATGATCAGTTCAATGTCGATTTGAACAACCTCACTTCGACGGCTGGTTTGTATGACATCGGCTTGGCCTTTGCGAACCCTGAAGCTGATGAAGATTCCTTCACGTGTCTACAACATTTCACCGCACCAGAGGAACAGCTCGCACAAGATGTGCAAGCTGCTACTTTCGATACTTCAAATCTCAATGCCGACGATTTCACCGACTTCCCTAGATGGATTGACGGTATGACTGACAATAGCGCCAATCCATGCACAAGATGTCGAAAAGATAGAACCCATTGCAAGATTATCAGGGAAGGTTTCCGCAAGGGCTCTTGTACTAGCTGTGTGGCTCTTGCAAGATCATGCAGTTTGACATATGATCCAAATATCATGAGCAGGAAGAAGTTTAGTTATCGTGCCTCGGGTAAAGTCGACTGCGCAGCCGACAATCAAGGATATCGTACTGTCAATGAAGAGGAGGAGGAAGACAGTTCATCACCGAAGCAGTGTGAATACTGCAGAATCCATCTCCAGCCCTGCAAAGTCGATGGAGAAGATGGCGTCACGTCTTGTGGCAGCTGCTTGACCTTGAACCGACCTTGTAGTCTGGTCAGATATGACCTTGTTGACTGGAGATTAGCAGAAGATTCTTCAAAGACCAACGGCCTCACTTCGCCAATGTCGCCATTTGACGGCTTCAATCCATACTCAGAATCACGAAACAATTCATCCACGGACTTACTAACGCTCAAGACCTCCAATGAGACCGCAGCGTCAGATAATGTCGATAATAGCCCAAAAGTCGGTGCTAGATTTTCAAGACAATCTGTTCGAATTCTAAAGGATTGGTTGGGATCACATCATCGACACCCATATCCAACAGATGCAGAACGAGAGGTGTTGATGTCAAAGACTGGATTGAACAAGACGCAAATCACAAACTGGCTCGCAAATGCACGACGTCGGGGCAAGAGCAGGCCAACGGTCACACCGCCAACTGTGGGTAACTACGCAAATGCTATGGATATTCCGAGGAGAGCTACTCCTGCTCTAGAAAACATGAATCCCTTGGAACGTTGGAAACACTCTCCACCCGAACACGAGCCTGCGTCCGCCTTGGCTATTGCGCAGGCCGTTACCTCTTCTACCTTCTCCTCTGGCGTGGACAGCCCATACACAAGCTATGCTGATGACGGTTCGAATCGTTCTCTGTGCAACGTTTCATCAACTAGCAGTTTGGGAACTTCGCATTCAAGTGCTGGCTCATTTGCTTCAGTATATTCACACAGATCTCGTGGGTCATTTGGCTCCTTTGGCTCTTTCGGAAATAAAGGGAGACGACGCCGCCGTCGACAGGCCCCTAGACCTGCAAAAGTCATAGCGGCAGGTCCACCTCGCACCTTCCAATGCACTTTCTGCACGGAATCTTTCAAGACTAAACACGACTGGCAAAGGCACGAAAAGTCTTTGCATTTATCTCTCGAGCGATGGATTTGTTGCCCTGAAGGGCCGACGCAGTTCTCCACCGAAACCAATCAACCTACATGTGTTTACTGTAGCCACCCGAATCCGGAGAAAGGCCATGCAGAAATGCATAATCATTCAAGTTGTGCCGAAAAGCCGCTTGGTGAAAGAACTTTTTACCGGAAGGACCATCTCCGTCAGCATTTACATCTTGTCCATGATGTGAAGTTCGTGCCTTGGAGTATGGAATCGTGGAAAGCTATAACGCCAGAAATTCGGTCTAGATGTGGTTTCTGTGGCATAGTCATGGAATCTTGGACGACCAGAGTCGACCATCTTGCCGAACATTTCAAAGGTGGACGAAGTATGGCTGACTGGAAGGGTGACTGGGGTTTCGAGCCTCAAATTCTCAATATCGTTGAAAATGGAATGCCGCCTTGTAAGTATTCCCCTATCCCCCTATTATATCTTCATGATCACTAATCAGCTTGCAGATCTTATTCACGAAGAACGGAACACCATGCGACCTTTTGAAGCCTCTCAAACTCTCTTGGAAGCCGAACCGACACTCGAGAATCTTATCAAGAGCGGCCTTATTCAATATCTCAACGACAAGCTTCCATATGGTATCACCCCGACGGATGCAGAATTGGTCAATGTTGCACGCCAAATCATTCGTAATTTGGACGCAGTGTCAGATACACAACGAGATGCTGATAGTTCATGGTTACGTGACTTGATATTGGCCTCTGCAGACTCACAAGATAATGACCTCAGTGCCGAGAGTTTGCAGAGAGCAAATGACAGTCTTGACTACAACCTCATGGCACTCCAAAAATCGAAGAGTGTCACCGTAGTTCACAAGTGTCCGAGAGAACAAGCTCTACGAGAGTACGTTATATCGAGACAAATGCTGGGGCTAACAGCTTTGGACTCCGAACTGCAAGCAGAGGCATGTAGAATCATCGATGTCGCAGAGAAAACGGCGATAGTACCTTGCAAAGGTGCTGCAACTTGGTTAAAATATCTTATCAATAACTCGACTGCATGGCTTGCCGAGTTCAGAAGACGAGCAGGCTTACCGAGAAGTTCTGAAATGAAAGACGAGAGTGTAAGGCCGAAAGATGACAAAACCATCGATCATTCGATACACAATTATGCGAGACTGGAAACAGAACTCAAAGATTATGTTCAACTGCAGGCCACCTTGGGCATTAAGCCCACAGATTCTGATATTCAACGTCATGCTAGGATGATCATATATGGTAGTGATGACCCTTGGAATCAGACTTGGGCGGATAACGTGGCATATTTACAAATATTCAAAAGTCAAAATGGGCTTGCACCACTGGAGGAGAATATGTCAAACCTGGATCTGCCATCATTCATGGAAGCCAGGGGGAAGGCAATTTCACCCCCTTCTTCAAGCACTCTTCATTGGGAAGTCGAAGGCTACGAGTCTCAAGCTGGTCCGGCATCGAAGGATGCTTCATCAGGCTTCACTTGTTACACTTACAATCAGCCAATTCACGCACTTGTTTCTAACCAACCTTCCGCAAACTCGAATCCCGTACAACCGCTGAAGGACTTCTGTAATGACGCAAACTGTTACAATCGATTGGTTCGAGAACTTTCGAAATTCGTCGCCAGATGTATGTCACCGAATAATCCCAGTCAACATGTAAGTCTATTTCTGCTCATAAAAATTTGAGCAAGCACTAATAACCCTAGATTCCTTCTGACGAAGAAATCCAAAACCAAGCCCGTTGGGTAATCTATGATGACGACGATCCATGGAATCAAACGGCAGCAGATAACGCCGAATGGCTCTTGCGATTTAAACGCGATGTCGGTCTGGCACCAGCTAATTCCGGGCCGGGACTACCTACAGGAGTGATATCATGGCAACTCTCATCCGGCGGCTCCGGCTTCTGTCCTCCATATGTCAAACCAGGCAAAGACCTCAAAGCAGGTGAGGCCCAAGACGACATCGAACTAAACGTCGCACGAGTCGGTGAAGCGTCTAAAGTGGTCAAGGTCAAAGGGCACACGGTCAATGGATATATCAATACGTTGAAGACGCGCTACCAGCCTCCAGCTCAAGTTTTCTGCTCAAGAGAACTAGAAGATGCGCTCTGCGAACTCGTCAACACGGAGAAAGAACATGGTCGCGTGCCAAGTGATGAGATGTTAAGAGCGAAAGCGAGGGAGGTGTTGAAGGTGAAGAATACGGCGGCGGATGACGAAGAGCTGTTGGCTAAATTCAAGAATCACTATGGAGTCATGAACTTGAGTTCGGCAGGTGATGATGCGAATCAACTACCCTCGCCTCTCTCATTTTCCAATTCCAATTCTCAATCGCCAGTTCAACCACAATTCCAACCTCAAGCTCGATCGTTCCGCTCCTTTTCATCCTCCCTCTCTCCAGTCCAACAACCACAACCGCAATCCATGCTCACCGCGGCATTCTCGAATAACAACCACTCTCCATCCTCGAATCACAGTTCCAACTTGAATTCGATGTCCCAAACCCCGGCATTCTTGAACGATGATGAATTACTAGCATCCTTCGATCAGGACTTCTTAAATTCAGAATCATTCGATCAAGTCGCTTCATCTCTGGACTTCAGCAACGAACCTTCAATTTTCGAGTCCGGTTTCCCTGCGAATGTACCCTCGCTTCTGTATCCTACTGCTTCTTCTACCACTGCGAATCAGATGGATTTCTCTTTCCCTACATCCTCTTCTGATTTCAGCAACCAAACTCAACTTAGCACGAATGAGAATATGCAGATGGATATGGACATGGAAATGGATATGGACATGACGTTCCAGATCGACGAGCAGGAAATGAATAAGGAGTTGGACTACGCGAGTTTGCATCGCGTGAGCACGGCGACGGCGAGTCCGTGGAGAAGGAGGGCGAGTGAGAGGTTGGCGAGGGGTGGGGGTGGTGCGAGGGGCGGAGGGAGAGGTGCTTTTTGAGGAGGGTTGGGGTGAGTAGTGGGATAGGAGGAGGTAAAAGGAGCGGGGATGGCGGCGGGAGTGGGAACTTAAATTAGAGGAATAGGCGAGGAGAGATGGTTGGATATTGGGTAGAGGGAATGAATGGATGGATGCGATATAGAGAGACGGTAATTGGAGATGATAGATGGATTGGCCGGTTGATCGAGGGAGTTGCTCTGCTCAAAACAGATTTCCTTTTCTCATATTTGGTTACGATTTCGCACAGATGTGTGCCGGGAGTTGGATTGGGTCCTAGGTATTGTTATTGAGGGAAAAGGCTTAGGTTATGCTATGTTACGTTGAAGGCGAAAGAAAACGATACGAAACGAAATGGAATCACCAGGTGGTGTACCAACTACCCGACCAACTTTTGATTGTTTAAGTAATATTTGAACATTACGAACTAGTATATACTTAAGTACATCTGATTGTTCAAATTGAAGTTGGATAATTATATATCTGATTATCTAAAGGATATTTGGATATTAAGAATCTCAAAGTTGGCAAGTTTTGAAGTCGGTCGGATAGTTAGTACACCCCCTGGTGAAACGAAACGAAAAGGAATTGAACGGAACGACACGTTTTAGAATAAAAGAGAATTTATAGATTATCATGCTTTTTCTTCCATATGTTTGCCTAACTCTGCTTCTATGTACTGTGTGTATAATTGGGTGCATCCATCCATCCGTCCGTTCATCCATCATATATCTCGAGATAAACGCGTCTACCTTCATACCCGCTTACCCAACCAGACAGTTATCAACCCAGCTACAGTATTCAGCCGTCCATCCGTCCGTCCGCCTATGTATCAAAAGAACCAGATCAACCCAGGTCAATCTCCCTAAAATAAGAATCATAAAAAGAGACTCGATCCCAATACACGCACGCCATACCTGCCCAACGGTATGACTACCCCCCCTAGCCGAAGCAAACAAAACGCAAAACTCCATTCTCCATTCCCGTTCCCTAAAGCCCTCTTTCCCCCTTACAACCTCGCGTAAATAACATCCTTCTCAAAGATCCTCACCCCAAGCACATCACAAAACTTCAACCCCTCCACACTCTCCACCTTCCAAACCCCACTTCCCGCCGCCCCTCCCTCACCATCCTCACTCTCACTCTCACTCGCACTATCCCCCACTCCATCCACACCCAGTCCCAGGGCCAAATCGCCCCACTCCCCATCCCCAGGCATACCCGCACCCAAGCCCAAACCCCAGGTGCCTTCCGCGCCTAGAACCGCCTCCACAAAGCCCTTCCCTTTTTTCTTCCCCTTCCCCTTGTTCTTCCCATCCGCGGTCTTCCCCGCTCCTCCATTCTTCCCATTCTTCGCGTCTCGGCCGTCACCCGCGCCTACACCCTTCTTTTTCCGCACCAGCTGCTCCACCGACTTCTCCAGCGCCAGATACTCTAGTTTGGACGCCGGGTCGTGCGCGATGCTATCCATGGTGAATTTGCGAAATTCTTTAATCACCCACATGCAAGTGTCTTCGGAGCGGAACTCGATTGCGTGGAGGGCGCGGAGGGATTCTAGGCCTGTGAGGTTTTGATGGAGGACGTGCTGGAGGGGGGAGGTTAGTCGGTGAATTGCAATTGGAAGATGCAGGACAAAGAAATTGAAGATGAGAAAAGCGATGCATGATACAGATGGGGAGAAAGAACAAAAGAAAAAGAAACATACCATAGTAGTGACATCGAAAATGCCCGCCAACTCCTCTAACTTCTTCGCCTTCCTACAAAGCAGGGCCGCCGTCTTAACATCCACATCCCAATCTTGACTCTCATCATTATGTAACATCAAGACCCTCATTGTCCCCGCATGTTTCTTCAGCACCAATCTCCTAATCATCTCCATCGTCACCGTCGTCTTCGCCGCCGTACTTTCTACCCGCGTTCTCAAGGACCTCTCTAAGAGTAACAATTCCTCTACCTTTTGCAAACGGTGCACACACGCCAGGAAAGGAGGTGTCACATTATCCGTGTAGATGTTACAGAGAGGCAGGGGAGTAGATTTGTTTTCTCGGGAGACGAGGTTCCAGAAGGGGATTTGGGGACCGACGTTCAAGAGAGTGAGGCTGCGGAGTACGGTGATATCGATAGCTTTCAGGAGGGTTGCGGCTTTGACGGGTATAAGGGAGATGGAGAGGGCTTCGAGGGTGAGGCCGCGAGTTTTGCGGATATAGGCGCTCATTGCTGCGGCAGTATCGGTGGATATATGGTCGGTTTTGAGAGTTGACTCGTCGGTGTTGAGTGTTAACTTGCTTGGAGGAGATGTCCCATTTGTGTTTGGCTTGGATGGGGTCGCCGTTGGATTTTCATTTAGTACTGTTTTCGTAACCCCCTCTTTTGCTTCTTTTTCCGAGTCGGTGGTTGATATACTGGTGTTATCGGCATTCTCTGTTTCCGTAACGACATCTGGTGTTTCTGGCTCCTCGATATCGATGTCATCGGGACTAGAAACATCTTCATCATTAGACGATTTTTCAGGTGCTGGCTTAGACTCGTCAAAAAGTGAAGGTTGTTCTTGGGCTTCAGTTTCTTCATTAACGTTGTTTTCTTTCTCGGCACTTTTCTCGCCATTAGTATTGCTGGAGCTCGCTTCCGCTTCCTCTGGTTTCTTGAGTCCCCCCTTTTCTTCTTTATCGGTTGGCTTGCTTCCCTCATTAGTACTATTGATATACTTTTGAGTAGCTTCCTCAAGCATAGCGAGCACCTCCTTGGCCGTTTCATCAGAATCTCCACCCGCGCTATGATTAGCCATAATCTTTGCTGCTAGCTTAGGTAGCTCACGCAACATCTTTAAATGTGGCTCCTCTTCAGGTTTAGATTCGGAATCTTCATCTGTTTTGGATGGTTTTGATTTGTCTTTCGGACTGGATTGTTCAATGCCAAACAGCTTTCCCAAAACTGCTTCTTGTGCTTTCTTCTCTTCCATAGCTTGAATAGCCTTAGAAGGAGCATATGGATCAGCGGCGGGTTGAGAGACTGCTGGAATGATTTGTCCAAATTCATCTTCGGCCTCTGACTCCACGTCCGATGGAATTTCAGGAGGTGGTTTCCTGGATTTTCCAGCAAGTGAATCAGAGAATGATAGCTTGAGGGCAGTCAATGTGGTTGAAGAGTTTTCAATGCACTCCTTGATTTCAGATACATAGTCCAGTGTGTCCATATCAAGCACAGCAAGTGACTTTAGGTTCTTAAAGCCAGAAATCGTTGGAGGTTTTTGACCATAGGTCGATTTCTTAGAATTGGTACCATTCTTATCAGTCTTGGCTGCAGTAATATTGTTGATGAAGGAAGGATAAGGTGGAAGGTATGGGCTGTGTATATTCGAGGGAGAGGGGGTTTTGGGTGGAGACGAGCTCGAGCTTATTAATGGGGGCGGGGTCTGGTATATCGATTTACCGGCTTGCATCCGTAAATGTAAATGTTGTAGAGCCGTGATTTTGTGCAGTTCCTTGAAGACTTCTCGACTCAATTCTACACGTATATCCCATCTACAGGTCCATCTGTCAGCATACTATACGTGAAGCCTTGGATTGGGGTCACCAACCTGAAGGTCTCAAGTGCCTTAGCCTTGCGCAGAGCCAAGAGGAACAGAGTGTTCATGAATTTCCCACAGCTCTCATCATAGAGATAATGGCGATACATGCGCTCCCCCTTGTCACCCCCGGTCAGAGTTTCAAGAATAATTTCTTTCAGATATCGGGCATAGTTATAATCGCTCGTAGTAAAAGTATCCAGGCCACCGGCCAAGCTGTCGATTGGAGACTCATTGGAGGGGACATCGTCGTCTGGGAAAACGATATGAAAGCTTCGATATAAATGCTCAGCTGCAAGATTCCGGAAATGCTTTGAGACTAAAGACAGAGCGATCAGATCTTGCGTGGTGGCCTAGATAGATAGATTGTTAGCTTGCGCCGGAATGATAAACAATGGCAACCACGAATGCGCATGGGAGCTGCGCGAAATAAAATGCAGGAGACCAACATGACTTAAGATTTCAGACTGGCATTCCCGAGGCAGATGCAGAAACCGTGATTGCAAGCCTTTGGGTTCAGCTTCTGTCTTTGGATCCATAGTGGCAGTGGAAGAAGAGGGAGCTGTCGCATCAGTAGGTTCGAGAGATGTTCGTTTGTTCTGCGAGTTCAAAGGCTCTACACCCTTCGAGTCGAACTTGTCCTGCAACAAACTGGAATGAAAGGCCTTTGTAATTGGGCTCGTAATTTTCTGACCTCCAACTTTTATGGCGAATATATTTCCAGGCATGATGGATTCGCTCAGCCTCAGCTGTTGAGTTGTGACTGAGTGGTCGCGGACGAATTGCTAGCGGTGGTGCGGGGCGTAAGTAAATGTTAGTGGGTGCTGCGGGGTGTTTTTTGGTCCCAAGGGGGGAAGTGGGCCTCAGCCTGGGCCTTGAACAGATGGTAGATGGTTTTTGGTTTTTAGCCTGGAAGGCGCGAGAGGCGTTCCACAGCTTAGTGTTCAAGCACCCTCTCCGGCGGAGAAATAACAGGCCGACATCAGTACTGCAAAGACAATTGGACAATGAAACCATTACAAGTTGCTAAATTAATTAGGATATTCATTTGAAATCAGTAATCACTAACAAGGTAATATCCCAAATCGGCCTGTTTTCTCTCCGAAGGAGAGCTTGCTTCACCAGGAGGTGTACTCACTATCCGACCAACTTCAAACTTCGATCTCTGTACCTGGGCGAGAGGAGAGAAGACACACTAGGGGGTGTACTGACTACCCGACTAACTTCTGATTGTTCAAGCAATATTTGAACATTCAGAACTAATATACAATTATATATCTGATTATTTAAATAACATTTAGACATTGAGAATATCGAAGTTTTGAAGTTGTGGGATAGTTACTACATCCTCTGGTGACAGAGCGAGCATATGAGCATCATCGATCTGGACTTAGTACTAAACCTATCTACTCCATTTCCCCTACTGCTTCGACTCAACAAAAACATATTCGAAATGCCAACGCTTCATGCCAACATATATAAGCTACAACGTGAATAGTAAAGCCAATATCATCACAAATCCCCTATCCTTAAACTTAGAATTTCCTTTAGTATTTATACATTTTTGTAACCTATCTAACCACCTATGTAAATCATCATGACACTTGAACAAACCCCCTTTTCTTCTTACTTTTGTTATCATCTTCCTCCCACGTCTCCTCGTCCACGTAATCCTTAACCCCCTTCTCCTTCACCTTCTCTCCCACAATCCTCAACGCCGCAAGGTTATAACCCATCTCATCCTTTTGTCTCTTCAGCGCGCGCCTCAAATTCCCTCTAATACCCTCCAACAGCACCCGCATGGTCTTGCTCGCCACAATTTGTCTATGGTGCGTCTTCAGCATGAAAAACAATATCCGACACGTCAGTGGGACATTCATTTCCCTGGTGGCGAATATATTTAAGAACGTGAAAAGCATCGGTAAAGTGCTGAATGGTAGCACAAGCAGCGCGTCATGTAGAGCTGCAGCTTTGATTTTCTGTACCACGTTTAGAACGTGGGTTTCGGCGCTGATGCCGCCCAGTGCCATGAATAGGAGGTTACGGGGCGGTGGCGCGGTATTCGGATTTGCCGCTTTGGCGACTTGGTATTCTTTCATGAGCTCGAGATCCGCGGTGCCGATTTCGAGGGCTTCGACGATTTTCTCGCCCGCCATGAGGGTCTCGACCGTTTGTTTGCCCGCGGCACCGACTTCGGCGTCGTCATCCTCTTGGTCTTTGTCGGGCCCAAGAGAGGTTGTTAGCGTAGTCTCGTACAGTTCTTCGAGCTCTTTTTCTTTTTCTTCTTCAAGGAAGATTTGCTCGTCTGTTTGCTGCCACACGCGGATACTTTTGTCATGACTGGCACTGACAACGAAGTCACCTGTGCGACTGATCGCTAAGGCCCAGATCTCACCGTGATGCCCGTCGAGTCGTTGGATCTGCTCAAATTTGTCGCCGTCCCAGTATTTGATCATTTTGTCCTTGCTGCTGCTGAAAAAGTGGTGGCCGTTGCCGTCTTGGGAGTGGGGGATGAATGCGACTTGGAGAATACTGTCTTGGTGTGCGAAGAATGCTTTGTGGCAGTCTCCAAAATCAAGACCCCATAATCGGATGTTCTTGTCCGCGGAACATGTTACGATGAGTTTGCTATCGAAAGAGATGTCCATGCTGAGAACAGGTAGTTTGTGACCATACAAGTTCAGGAATAACTTGAGAGAATCTACGAAGAAAACCTTGACTGTATTGTCGAGAAGTGCAACAGCTATCAATCGTGCGTCTGGTGAGAATCTTATACTGAGAATATCGTCGGAGACTTTGAGAGTTCTAGTGTGAACGAGTCTCAATTTCGGTGTAGTTCGCTTTGTCCCTGGAATTTCGTCCTGAAAGACCTCAAAGTTCCAGAATTTGGCTGACTTATCCGCACTGCCTGACACGACCGAACGACCATCTGGGTGTACCTGTAAGCTCCAAACCGCACCGTCGTGGGCTTTGATTGATTCAAGCATAGCAGCTGAAGCTACATCAAATAACTCTAGTTCACCGGATTTAGTTCCAACAACTACAATCTTGTCACCAGGTAGGAATGCACAACATAGTGCGTAACCGCACTCGAAACTTCGAATGCAGCTTCTTGTCCGTACGTTCCATATTTTCAGTCCACCATTTGAAGCGGAGGCAAGCATTCTGTCGTCTGAGCTCAAAGCCAGAGCGCGGATATCAGCTCTGTGACCAGGCATTTCCACCGAAAGTGTCCGCGAATAATCTGGTAGCTCGTCGCTCTTAGCCTTCTTACTTTTCTCCTTGGTCGCAACGGTATAAACCTCGAGTTGATTGTTTGTAGTCGCTACTAGCAGTTGGATAGACTTTGTGCCCTTGATTCGAACCCAGTCGGCTGATCGAACCTTGCCTCCTGTCCTTACGATAACGTACGGCACAAAAAAGTCGCTAATATCAGCACTTGAAATATCCTCAGATTTCTCATCTTCTTCGGCTTCCACTTCAGTGTCTTTTGCTGCTGCACCTAACTTTTCCCTCCTCCTTCTGCGCTTGCGTGCAAGACTTCTCTTTACTTCCTCCTCTGACCTCATCCTCCAAATCTCTACCGCCTTTTCAGATCCATGAACCGCGAAATAATCGAGCCGGGGATGGAAAGAGATTTCAAGAGCTCTGTCTTTCCCCTGTCGATGTAGAATGCCTCTACTTTGCAGGTACTTGGCGTCGACAGCCCCATTCACCTGTTTCGATAACTTATACAGGCCAGAAAGATCGATAGACCAAACCCTCATCTCGCCATCGTTCCCGGTTGTGATGCAGCCACTGCCGTCTTGCGAAGTACCGACAGCCCAGCATTCCCCGTTGGTTTGAGCGACATGAGTTTCAATACAGTGTTGTGATGTCATGTCCCAGAGTTTGATGAGAGCGTCTTTTCCAGTTGTAAGAAGGAATCCCTCAAATGAGCCTCCCTCCTCATCAGTAACCATATCCTCATCTTCCTGCGACTCCTGCGGTGCTTCGGGCTGTATAAATTGTAGGCCAGTGATCTGGTCCTTATGTCCTCGCAGTTTGAACAGGCCAACCTCGGCCACCAGATCCCAGATTATGACATCTGTATCTTTAGAGCCGCTAGCCAATCGAACACCAGACTTGTCGAAGGTAAGAGTGGTAATAGCAGACTTGTGCCCGTTGAAACTGACTATAACAGTGGCGATTTTCGAATCCCATAACCGTATGCTTCCGTCCTCGTATCCAACAGCAAATATGTCCACATCTGTCTTGCTCTGCGCGATGGCTGTTACTTGAGATTTGCAATCAGCTTCTCTCCACCGACTCAAAAGCTCTCCTGTCTTTATTTCCCAGCACAACACCTCCTCATTGGCAGCAACTATAGCCCTTCCCGAGCCTGTACTTCGACTTGACGACCCGGATCCATCTGTCGACCAAACAACATTGGAAGTGCTTGAATTAATAACACCAAAGGATTTCGAGTGTTCGTATTTCCTGCATTGACAGGTTAGTGAACTATCTTATGTTGCTCCATTTGAATAAACTCACAAGTAGGATTTCACCATTTTTACGCCTTGTCGCAAAAGTCGTTCAGGAACCAGAACTTTTTTTTTGACTGATGCGATAAAATTCCTTAGTGGCACCGACCGATAAGCATGGGGTTTTGGCAGCTAAAGCGGCAACCAAGGAAACGGGAGCTTCCTGCTGCTATGATTTAGGTCTCATTGTACGGAGGATTCACCTAGAATTTGCTTGTTGATACTGTAAATTCCCATTGAAGTCTGGCAAAACACCTTGTACCTTTGGATATTAAATATCTCATTCATTGGCCATTCTCCTTCAACAGTCGCATTCACAGTATTTCTGCGCCGCTTTTGTCACCAAGCTAAACTGTCCGCCCCACGTCGTCAGCCCGACCTACAACACAGCAGCACCTCGAAATACAGTCAAGTATCTAGCTCCTGGAAGACAACTAGACCACAAACCTCCCGCCCAAGCAAAATGCTTCTCCTCGACTACCAAAACGTTCTCCTCCAATCTGTGCTTACAGAGAGATTTTCTGGGTATGTGCAGTAGAACTCCTTAAACCAATTCAATCATTAATACGGTGCAGAGCACCACCGGTGAACATCGACCAGACTGTATCCGATTTCGATGGTGTTACCTTCCACATCTCCACACCAGAAACCAAGACAAAAATTCTCGTGTCAATCTCAGTCAAATGTTACAATGAACTCCTACAGTATGGCGCCCAGCAGGTTCTCGAGCGCGAATATGGTCCATATGTTGTAGAGCCGGAAAGTGGTTACAACTTCTCCGTGCAGGTTGATTTGGAGAGCCTGCCGGAAGAGAAGGGTATGGATTGGAGTACATGGGATAGGATATTGGCTGATACATATTTTCAGAGGCACGAGATGATTTGATTCGACGGATTTCCTTACTGAAACGAAACGCTATGGCTGCACCATTTGAACACGCTTTCGACGAATTCCACAAGTTGCAGGAGGAGGCATCCAAGTTTACATCAGAGGAAGCTCCCCAGGGTGTTCGGGAAGGCGGCGAGGTTATGGCTATTCATTACCGCGACGAAGAGGCCATATACATCAAGGCTAGTCACGACAGAGTTACAGTTATCTTCAGTACCATATTCCGCGAGGAGACAGACAGAGTCTTTGGGAAGGTTTTCATCCAGGAATTCGTCGATGCTCGAAGGAGAGCCATTCAAAATGCTCCACAAGTCTTATTCAGAACAGACCCGCCATTGGAGCTTCAAGGGGTTCCAGGAGTCAAGGACAATGGCAGTGGAGAGATTGGTTACGTAACTTTCGGTGAGTAACGTGCTCCAATATGTTTTATGATATTAACCAATTCAGTCTTGTTCCCACGACACTTGACACGCCAGCGAAGAGATGAGGTTATTTCTCACATCCAGACTTTCCGCGACTACTTCCATTACCATATCAAGGCTTCTAAGGTAGAGTTCGCATCTTTCCTAGTAACGTATTCCAAAGCTAACCTCTACCAGGCATACATCCACTCTAGAATGCGCAGACGTACTGCAGACTTCTTGCAAGGTATGTTATACAAACGAATACAGAGAATTTCTTGCTGACAATTTGCAGTTCTAAGGAGAGCAAGACCCGAGAATGAAGAAAAGGAGAGGAAAACAGCAAGTGGACGAACCTTTAAAGTTCAAGGATAGAAGCATAAGTGATACTATAAGAGCATGCTGAAGTTGAATTGTAAGACAAAACTCAAAAATGAACAACCTTCCATTTGTAAACGCATTGTATAATGAATGAATTTGAGCTGCTCGACACTGGAAGCTGGATTTCGCTGCTTGAAGTAGCCTCCAACAGGCTATCTAATACGACTGTAGGTATTTCTCTTATCAAGGCGCAATAACATACGCTTTACTCTCAAAGAGAAATTCTATGACCGTAGCGAATCACACCCATCATACCTGGCATATTTTTATATATTTGAGGTCATTTCTAAGATGTTCTTCAGCGCCGTCGGTGCTGAGCACGATATCACGTGATATCAATACTAGCGTAACTGTGGCTATCGAGATCATTTTCGATTACAAAAACGAATCTAAATTTATATCATCCCCCTCAACGACCAATGCAAACGATCAGATATCGCCACCATGTCCAATTCCGACTTCGAGACTATCAGGAAGCTACAGGCTGAGAGAAATGCAGCCTCTGCTGGTAAGAAGGGGTCAAAGACATTTGATCCATCCAATCAACGAACTGATGTCTCGACCAAGGCCTCCCTAACAGAAAGCTTCGATACCAGCCTTTACGATCGCGATGGATCCGACAAATTCGCAGGCTACAACACCTCGATCGCAGTTGCGGATGGTGACGATGATGAGATGGAGGAGGCTGACAACAGCCGACGCCTGGTTGGTCAATACACAGCTTCCAGGGAACAGATGAATGAATTTGCGCACGGCAATGGCGTCGAGGAAGAAGATATTCTTTTGGGGAGGGAAAAGAGCGCAAGAATTTCAGATCGCGAGACCGACTACCAGAAGCGCCGATACGATCGCGTCTTAACGCCCACCAGAGCTGATGCGTTTGCCGCAAACAGACAAGCCGGAGCCGCAGCAGAAGATGGTGAGAGCTACCGAGATGTTATGGCGCGACGGGAGCTTGAACGCGAAGAAGCGCGAGTCAAAAAAGCTATTGAGGAAAAGATTGCCAACGGTGAAACTACCCATCATGCAGCAACCTTAGTCAAAGAGGGTAGTGGTTCTCCAGGCGACAAGGAAAACAAAGAAGCCGGTTCGACTGAGGCCGTCGCAAGTGGACGTAAGAGAAAGCAACGGTGGGATGTAGGCGCTGACTCTATCAGCATGGCACCGCCCGCGGTCGAGGAGAAAGTCAAGCGATCGAGGTGGGACCAGACACCGGCAGTGGGAGGTGCGGCTGTAGATGAGACTCCTCGAAGAAGGTCGAGATGGGACCAAGCACCAGCTGCCACCCCTATTGGTAACCAAGGGCTAGCAACTCCCATGCATCCCTCGCAGATGCCAGTGATGCCAACCGCATTCGGAACCGACATTTCTTCTCGAAATGCCCCGCTTTCTGACGAAGAGCTTGATATGATGTTGCCATCCGAAGGATATAAAATTTTGGACCCGCCACCAGGATACGCTCCCATCAGAACTATCGCACAAAAGGTCATGGCTACACCAGCTCCTGCGGCCGGGTATGGAGGATTCATGATGCAAGATCCGGAGAGCGGAAGGCAACTGCAAAAGCAGCTTCCCACCGAAATCCCGGGCGTTGGAGATCTCATGTTTTTCAAGGCAGAGGATATGGCTTACTTCGGAAAGCTTACTGATGGAAGTGATGAAAATTCTATGAGCGTGGAGGAATTGAAGGAGCGAAAGATCATGAGGCTCTTGTTGAAAGTTAAGAACGGTACTCCATCAATGCGAAAGACTGCTCTTCGTCAACTCACGGATAATGCAAAACAATTCGGTGCTGGACCTTTGTTCAATCAGATTCTACCTCTTCTCATGGAGAAAACATTGGAAGATCAGGAGCGCCATTTGCTGGTAAAAGTTATCGATCGTATCCTATACAAGCTTGACGAACTTGTCCGGCCATACGTTCATAAGATCTTAGTCGTTATTGAGCCTTTACTTATTGATCAAGACTACTATGCACGGGTGGAAGGTCGAGAAATCATTTCCAATCTCAGTAAGGCCGCTGGTCTTGCTCACATGATCAGTACTATGCGTCCTGATATTGACCACGTCGATGAGTATGTCAGAAACACAACTGCAAGGGCTTTCGCTGTTGTAGCTTCGGCGTTGGGAATACCTGCGCTTCTCCCCTTCTTACGTGCTGTTTGTAGGAGTAAGAAATCATGGCAAGCAAGACACACTGGTGTTAAGATCGTCCAACAGATTCCTATCCTGATGGGTTGCGCTGTACTTCCGCATTTGAAGGGCTTGGTAGAATGCATTGGTGGCAATCTCAACGATGACCAGACCAAGGTCAGGACAGTAACCAGTTTAGCTATTGCGGCTTTGGCTGAAGCAGCAAACCCTTACGGTATTGAGAGTTTCGATGACATCCTAAACCCATTGTGGACGGGTGCCCGAAAGCAGCGTGGAAAGGGTCTTGCAGGTTTCTTGAAGGCCGTTGGTTACATTATTCCCCTCATGGACGAAGAATATGCCAACTACTATACTGGGCAAATCATGGAAATTCTTCTCAGAGAATTCTCGTCGCCAGATGAGGAGATGAAGAAAGTGGTACTCAAGGTTGTCTCACAATGTGCTGGGACTGATGGTGTTACTGCTGGATATCTCAAAGAGAACGTCTTGGATGAGTTCTTCAAGAGCTTCTGGGTACGAAGAATGGCACTGGACAAACGAAACTACAGACAGGTTGTCGAAACTACTGTGGACCTCGGACAAAAGGTTGGTGTCGGCGAAATCGTGGAGCGTATTGTCAACAACCTCAAAGACGAGAGTGAAGCTTACCGAAAGATGACTGTCGAGACAATTGAGAAGGTTATCGCTAGTCTTGGTGCCGCCGACATTGGTGAGCGTCTAGAAGAGCGGCTGATTGATGGTATCTTGCACTCTTTCCAGGAGCAGAGCGTGGAGGATATTGTCATGCTAAACGGTTTCGGTACTGTGGTAAATGCTCTTGGCACTAGATGCAAACCATACCTACCTCAAATTGTCAGTACTATCCTGTGGCGCCTAAACAACAAATCAGCAACTGTTCGACAACAAGCTGCCGACTTGATTTCACGTATCGCGATGGTCATGAAGCAGTGCGGTGAAGATGCCCTAATGGGAAAGCTCGGTGTTGTGCTTTACGAATATCTAGGCGAAGAATATCCCGAGGTTCTTGGTTCCATTCTTGGTGCCTTGCGGTCGATCGTCACTGTTGTTGGTATCAATCAGATGCAGCCTCCTATCAAAGATCTGCTTCCTCGACTGACGCCCATCCTACGAAATCGTCACGAGAAGGTCCAGGAGAATACCATTGACTTGGTGGGTCGTATCGCTGATCGTGGACCCGAAAGTGTCAATGCTAGAGAGTGGATGAGAATCTGTTTCGAACTTCTTGATATGCTCAAGGCACACAAGAAAGGTATTCGTCGAGCTGCAAACAACACATTTGGTTTCATCGCAAAGGCAATCGGTCCTCAAGATGTTCTAGCGACTCTCTTAAACAATCTTCGTGTGCAAGAGCGTCAATCTCGTGTCTGTACAGCCGTTGCAATCGGTATCGTGGCAGAAACCTGCGCACCTTTCACAGTTCTCCCAGCCCTCATGAACGAATACCGCGTCCCAGAACTCAACGTCCAGAACGGTGTCCTCAAATCACTTTCCTTCCTCTTTGAATATATTGGTGAGATGGCCAAGGATTACGTCTATGCCATCACGCCATTACTCGAAGATGCTTTAATCGACAGAGATCAAGTCCATCGACAGACGGCCGCCTCGGTAGTGAAACACGTGGCTCTTGGTGTTGTTGGACTTGGCTGTGAAGACGCTATGCTCCATCTCCTCAATTTGCTCTACCCCAATCTTTTCGAAACTAGTCCTCACGTCATCGATCGTATCGTTGAAGCTATCGAAGCTATCCGGATGGCTGTTGGCCCGGGTCTCGTGTTAAATTACGTTTGGGCAGGTTTGTTCCATCCTGCGCGTAAAGTCAGACAACGTAAGTGCTCCTCGCAATATCCGTTCCGTTTCATTTTATTTTATTTTATTTTATAGAATATATACTAACACACAAACAGCATACTGGACCTTATACAACAGCGCATACGTCTTATCAGCCGATTCCATGATCCCTTATTACCCGAACATGGACGACGAGAAGATGGACAGACCGGATCTGGCGATCGTGATATAAGAGGGGGCTTGCTTGGTTAACGGATGGACGAGTGAAATGCATAAGTTGAGGATGGGGCTAATGGATGGAACTTGGGACGGGCGTATGAATCGAATTGAAGTGTATATTAATGGTGATTGCACGCAGGCACGAACCCACGCACGCATGGTATGGCAGGCATGATATATTAAGAATCTTTTAGCGTTTTAAGTTTTCTCTTTTTGTTGCGATGATTATGGAATGTGAAGCGATGTGGATATCTCTGGGTGCGTGTATATGTATGCTTATACGAGTAGAATAGTTATGGCACCGGGAACAAATAAATTACAAAAGAAAAGGGATATATCGCTTGCCAAAAATGAACAGATAACCAATCAACTCCTATTCGTGTCCAACTCCATATCATACATTTTCGAGAGTATTCAGTGGCACATAACCCTCATCTTCGTTTCTTCTTCCACCAACAATCGACCTATACAGCTCCGTAACCTTGCCGCTCCATCCCCACCCGCGACCCTTCTTTCTCAGTTGCCCCTTTTCTTCTACCAACGCATCCTCCATCCATCTCGGTCTCTTCCAGAACTTGAGCAGAAGACTGCTGCACACTACACTAACACTACTAGCCGCCATTGCTGCGCCAGCTGCCATTGGATGTAGATGATATCCATAAGGAAGGAAGATCCCCATTGCGAACGGAAGCCCAATAATATTGTAACCGCAAGCCCAGCTAAGGTTGAGTTTAATCCGACTGAAGATCGAGCGAGCGAGTTGGATCGAAGCGGGGATATCCATTAGATCGTTAGGACGCATGAGAACCACGTCTGCTGCTTCCATTGCCACATCGGTACCGGAAGCCATGGCAATCCCGACATCTGCAGTTGCGAGTGCGGGGGAGTCATTGATTCCGTCGCCGACCATTGCGACACATTCGCCGCGGGATTGGAAGTCACGGATGATGTCCTGCTTTTGGTCGGGTGTCACGCCTGCGTGGACGTTCTCGGCGGAGATGCCAACGATGCGCGCGACTGCGAGAGCGGTCGATCGTTGATCGCCGGTCACGATGGCGCTCTTGATACCCATGCGATGGAGAACGGCAATTGCAGCAACAGCACTGTCTTTAATCGTATCAGCGAGACACAGATGACCAGTGTATGAACCGTCGATAGCGACAAAGATGTTGGTGGTACCAGCAGTTGCGGTCTTGGACGATCCAGCTGCCTTAAGGTTGGCCTCTTCAGAAGAGTCGATAGCATCCTGGGGAACAGTCACGTTATTTTGTTTGAGGAAACGAACATTTCCAACCAAAATCCTGTAACGTGTACGCTCAGCGCCTGTAGCGGGCTCGACTAAAGCACTGACACCATTTCCCACAGCAGCCTCGAAGTCACCAATACTTCCGTCAATAGTCCCCTCAGGGCCGAGTCCAAGCTCTTCCTTAGCAGCGCCCAAGATTGCTTTTCCAATAGGATGTTCGCTGCCCATTTCGGCAAGACCTAAAATTTTCCACCAAAGTTTTCTGCGCCACTCATTGTTCTCCCAGGTAGGAACTAGATTGATCTTGGCCACGCTCATTTTACCGATAGTAAGAGTGCCAGTCTTGTCGAGGACTACTTGAGTAATCTTGGTGGCTGTCTCAAGAGCAGCACCACCTTTCACCAGGATGCCATTCTCGGCTCCTACACCAGTTCCTACCATGACAGCAGTAGGCGTTGCCAAACCTAATGCACAAGGGCAAGCGAAGACAATGACTGAAATACATAGCTGAACACAAACCATGAATTTACCACCACTCTTCTCATCCACGAAAATCTTTGGTGGATGTGAAAGAACGTGACTTAGAATCATCCAAGTTGCGAAAGTAAGAAATCCGAGACATAGAATTACTGGGACGAAGTAACCAGCGATCATATCCGCAAGTCGTTGAATTGGAGCTCTTGTTGTTTGGGCGTCTTGAACAAGCTTGACAATTTGACTCAACTGCGTATCTCTGCCGGCTCTAGTAACGCGGAAGTCGACTCTGCCAGCACCATTTACGGCTCCTCCAATAAGGAGGTCTCCTTTTCTTTTCTGAACCGGCATCGCCTCACCGGTGACCATACTCTCGTCAACATAAGTTTCTCCTCTTGTGACAGTTCCGTCTGCCGGAATCTTATCACCAGGTCGAAGGATGACAATGTCGCCGACTTGGATTAGCTCGGTAGGAATGACTTTCTCCTCTGCAGCGTTTCCTTCCTGAGAAGAATCTGTCTTTGGCTCGTTCCCACTACTAGTTGAGTTATCCCATTCTTCGGCAGCCTTTTCAGCGGCAATCGGGTCAGCGTAGATAGTAGCCATTGACGGAGCAAGTGACATTAGACGAGACAGAGCTTTCGAAGTCTGTCCCTTCGCACGATTCTCAAGGAATCTCCCAAGGGTGATGAATGTGATGAGCATACTGCTTGTATCGAATATCGTGCTGGGTCGGGTATGAGGAGGAGCAACGATCGAAACAATCATTGCCGCTACGCTGAAGAAAAATGCTGCGGAGGTACCAAGAACTACCAGCACGTCCATCGTGGGTGATCCATGCTTCATAGATTTATATGCGGAAATATAAAAACGTTTTCCAATGCCAAATTGGACGGGTATCGTAAGAGCTAAACAAATAATATCACCAAGGTATAATCCTGGGAAGAAGACAACAAAACTTCCGAAATCTAAGAAGGGGAGGACCATAGGGAATACCATGCTGATCAGGACAACTGGGATGGCGAAACTTAAAGAAGTTCTAAATGCTGTGCGCCACTCGGTGATTTCTCTGGTTTTCGCTAGAGAGTCGAGTTGTGCATTGTTGTCATCGCTGTCAGCCACGAGAGCATTGTATCCTTGAGCTTCGATAAGGTCAACAAGAGCCCGCAGGCCAACTATGTTTGGTTGGTGCAAAACAGTTAGACGTGATTTAGCCAGGCTTATAGTCGCAGATTTGACTCCGGGCATGGAAGAGATTTTAGACTCCAAGGCTGTCGCTGCAGCAGCATCAGGCACACCAAATAGCTTGAATTGTGCAGTAGCCATCGTCGACTGTTGGCCTAAAGTAGCCAGTTGCGTGGACAGGATCTTGGCATCGAAACCTCTATCCTCAATAATTTCCGCTATTTTCTCGGGTGGAAGAATGGATGGGTCGTGGACAATTACTGCACGTTCTGCTAGTAGGCTGACGTTAAACTGTACTAGGCCTTCGAGGTCCTTGAAACCGCCTTCAATTGCAGATGTGCATGCCCCGCATGTCATCCCCTCAATAGCAACGGTGGTTGTAGCGACCCTCTCTTTCTTCGCTGTGCTGTCACGCCGCGACTTGCGGATACGTGAAGGCGCAGTAGCAGAAGCTGATTCGACAATAGTTGCCCCAAACCCTCTGTCCTCAATGATTTCTGCGATCTTCTCCGCACTCAATATAGAGGCGTCGTGTTCTACGATCGCTCGTTCGGACAACAGAGATATGCTGAAATGTTTCACTCCTGGTACATCTGCGAATCCTCCTTCGACTGCTGAAGTGCAAGCCCCGCATGTCATACCCTCCACAGCCAGCGTTGTTGTAGTTATCGGCGCATCATCTGTGTTTTCGTCGTCGTCGGATTCATTGCCTTCATCATATGAAGCATTGCGATTGAACATGGGAGATGGTAGGTCGGTAGCCAACACTTCGGCGTCAAAGCCACGATCTTCGATAATCTCTTGTATTTTCTCGGCGGTTACTTTTTGCGGATCGTGTATAACAACAGCTCTCTCCATTACCAGGCTCACAGAAACGTTTCCAACCCCATCAACACCTTTGAAGCCAGATTCCACAGCTGAAGTACATGCGCCGCAAGTCATGCCTTCGACTTTTAACGTGGTTGTCGCCATATGTGCTGTTGGTGTATCGAGGCTTTTCGAGGCCGAGCCCCTCGTCGACACCTCTAAGTGCGCCGGTGCCATTTTGTGAGAAGAAACACTGCTGATCCAACAGCTTCGTAGGTGGAGAAGGTAGGATTATGTATTTGCCTCGTATCGGAGAAATCGGGCAATGCGGTACCCGCCGTATTACTGCGCTTTTATCAGCTTGCTTGCATGAATTGTATAGCCGTGAATGGTCGCATTCGGCAGGGTAGTTTTATCGATTGAGCAGATTTATCTGACCGGGGAAACGAACGTAAATATATTAATGCGTAAAGGTTATACACTAAAAGGATGAAAATGGAAGAGGAAGACAGAAGGCCTGCTTCTGCATGGGGCGGGGCGACTAGGCTTCACGAAGTATGTGTCGATTCCTCTGGAATAGTCTTTGTCATGACACTCAATGCTGTGGACAGATTCGGCTTAGAAATACTGGAGTACAGTAAAGGCTTTGCGATGGTGGTGAGATCTTAGATGCGCCCGAACGCGGCTGAGTTTCTAAGTTTGGAAAGAATTGGCAAAAAAGCGGGACGGACGAAGTAGAGAGGGGAATAGAAGATAGAGCGGGAATATGCAATCTGTGATATGTCCCACGAGAGAAATGAATCTGAAGATGTGAGGACGAATAAAGGAAAATGAAAGAAAAGGTGGTGTTGGGTCGCAGAAGAATCGAAAGACTTTTCGAGCGTAGAGGTCGGAGGTCGGAGGTCGGAAGTGGGTAGTGGGTAGTGGGTGGTGGGTGGTGGGTGGTTTGTAAGTTGTAACAAAGCGCTGGGGCGCCGGTCATTTGCATTTGCATATGGAGCAGTTGGTGCCGACTATTCCGCTCGCTTTGAGAGGGCGTATGCTGCTGTAAACATGTAGGGCGGAGAGATGTTAGATCGTGAGACAAATGCTACCCATTTCCTAGCGTGCAAGTGGCACCCTCACGTTTCACTATTCGAGATAGGTGATGAGCGTGAACTTCTGGATTCTGAAGTGAACCCCTCCGTGCCACCCCCGACCTTCGACAGGCTTAAGGACACGCACGCTGCTTGAACGTCACAACGCGTACGAATCAATATTTGTGATATAATTTCATTCTGCAGTCATGACGTTACATCTGCGCAAAGGTTCAGTCTCTCTACTTCGTAAAGTCGAATATCAGTCTACTTCCGGGTTGGTCGACCGAAGGAATACTGACTGACTGAATGAATGACTGACTGACTATCGAAAAATCGAAAATTTTGGAGTTGATGATCCCACCCTCCTGCCACAGTTTCCCGAGGCCGAGATCCTTTTCGTGCTTCCCTGGCGTTTGAAAGTCGTTTCGGAAGTGCTGGTCACACACTAAGCCCAAAATGAAAACAAGCTCATTAAACCTCGCATTTATCCAATGAGAGGCCGCGAGAATTCAGGTACATTACTTCGTCCCTGCTGCGGAACCACATCGACTCCTCCCCTTTCTCCTGCGTTTACCTACCGAGCATATACGTATGGAGGTGGTGAAACATGGGGTAGGTTGTCTATGTGTACACTGATGTCTGTGTCTGTATTTTGTACTTTGGCTTGGGAAAGCCAGGCCGATGTATAAACATAGATTCTTGGTAGAGAGACCATAGACCGATAACAATGTCCCAAAGATATCTAGACAATGAACATTGAATAATGTCGGAGAGCTTTTGGGATCTTTATTCAACAACAATGATCAGCTTTCCTGTATCCTCTCAAAAATATTTAGACAATAACAATTTATAATGTCCAAGAGCTTTTGGGATATTTACTCAACAATAACAACCAGCTTTCATGTATCCTCCCAAATCGGCTCAATCTTTCGAAGCCGAAGAGGCGGGCTAGTGGTACCTCCCGATACGACAACATAGCGACAGTGATGTCTTAAGTCATATCAAATTATGACGGAAGCCATCCTAAGAAGTCGGACGTCCCAATGGCACCTGCATGCTCACATCCACAGCGAAAGATATGCGCCATTTAAGCCGTGTTATCAAAGAAACATCCCATGCCACGAATTATGCATTATAAGGACTGCCTGCAGTTTATTCTAATGATTTGCTAAATCGATCTCATGCCAACCGTTATTTCCATGCCTCTCTCAATCTCGCTTTCATGACTCTCAGTCCTCCAATTCCTAGGTCGTGTTGCAACCTTCTCCAGCGCACACGTGCTATTTGTTCCGTCCCTTCCATGCCACTCCGTCAAGTAGTTTTCCTGTTCTTCCGTGCTCCCTTTCGCAATCTTGGAAATGAGTGTTCCTAACGACAACTCGATGTGTAGTTTCACGATCTGTAGATAAAGTATGTTAGCTACTTTACTTGGGGTAATCGAGTCTTTGGGACGTACATATGCCACAGGATGGAATTGCTGCCATAATCGGGTCCCTCCCGCGATCGCTAATGTTTCGACACCAATCAACATCGCCTGAAATGATTAGCACAACTTCAAGGATCCAATGCTGCTAAGCTCGACTTACATCCATCATAACAGAGACGATCATTAGCCACGCGTTGAACCGAATAAGGGGCATGTATTTGACTAGTCCATGGTATTTCACAATTCGCTGGTGCACCACTCGAAGGAAGTAAATGTTGAGTATGATATCTAGGATGAGGAGGAGTCCCTTGGATATACGGTCCCAATAGCTGTTTACTATAATGAATCTGTGAACCGGGATTAGTATGGGGCCAAGCAATCTTTAGTATGCCGACATAAATACATACATGCGACCTGTTATCGAGTCCAGTTGAGCGGGTATCCAAAATGACAGAACTGCTTCTAGTTAGCTGATGTCTACAGTCCTTTCATTAACCTTTCATGCCATACCAGTGATGTTGATGAAACCGATAAACACTGCCGTCCACCACTTCAGAATGTTAGCTCACAGGATATAAGTCATTGCTGTCTGATGCACTCTTACCTTGGCTCTGATCACAAGTTTCCGATCGTCCATAACAACACCACATCGATTGATGATAATCTGGTAATATAGCTGCAACTCAAGCGTCCATGTGATTGATATTAAAACATTATAAAGGATCCTGTCACGAAGTCAGCAAGCTGTTCAATAACCACTCGGTAGTAAAGGCACTGTCTCATCAACCACAACACAATCTCGATAGTTCAAAGTGTTTTGAACATCCAAAATCGAGAAAGACCCAACAACGGAAGTCTGGTTACTGGGTAACTTGATTTTCTAGCATTGGAAGTTAGGTGATAGACGTTGTCCTCTCCCGAATGTCGACGCTTTGAAAGATTGGGCCATCACTTACGATCCTCCGTCCATGAAGTCATTAATCATCACCCACGTCAGAATTCCCATGAAGACGTTGACGAACAGATCTAGCCATATCATGTAGATGTAGATACTCTTTTTCGGGCTCTGGCAAATCTTTGTCTGTCTCACTGCTGCCGTGAAGGTCCATATTCCAAAACCGATAGCGAAACCAGCCGCTAGATTCGAAAGTCGTAATTTGACTGGCACACTAGTCGTGGCGGTGGATGAGAATTCGGACATGTTCTTGCTACGATTATGCAAAAGTTTTCATCCAGAATATCAATAAGAAATACAGAACTTCGGGAATGGTTGGGTGTCGTCATCGTATTAACAGCTTCTATGTTGACTTGTCCCTGATTCATGGGAATGATAGATGGCACAGTGAGATATAGCTAATGCATATAGTAAACCTTAACCAAACCTCGTCAGTGCGTTGACTCAGCGCCACAATCTAAAGGGTTGATGCGATCGAAGAGAGAATGGCTGAAAATGCATATACATCTATAATTCGCCGCAAGAGAGTCAACCAGTTTCACCTCTGCCATCTTCGAACGATATATTCTTATCGTCGGCACTGACTTGTTTCTCTTCGAGGGTTGGAGGCAACTTCCTTCCAGACCCCGCAAGTTTCACAGCTCCCAAGACGAAAATCTTCTATACAGAACTTTATTTGCGCATCGTTCGCACTAGACTGGCCATAGAAGGGTCTAAATGGGTCAGAACTATCTCGCAATTATATCCAAATCGGAGAATATCCGGAAGGTCTTTGACTTTCTGCATGTTCCTCGACATACTGAAATCGGGTGCATGGCGCAGGTGCACATGCTCATCGCTCGCGAAAAGACGAGCTGCATCCGATCTTGGATAAGTCAAAAGTAGCTATCGGCATGATACATCAATATCAAAAGAACAGGCTCCTCAATCCAGCTGATTCTCGCCCGCGAAAATCGTAAGCATAGCATAGTTTATTTTCAGGCTCTGCGCAAGGCTGCTCAGTTTCCGCTGCTCAGTACTAGAGCAGAGCTCATAGAACTGGTCAGGCTGAGAAAGCCTTCACCATGGGACGCTAGCCCCGGTAGTTCTGATACTTTCAGAAGCACCTCGGCTTTCAAGGCAACACTCGTGCAAAGGCCCGCAAAGTACTTTGGAAAAGCTACTATTGTTGACCCTAATTCAGGCTTCAGATGGGCAAACTTAATCGCTAAGGTGGCCAACGCGAACCTCGATACGTGGGCCTCAGATGTAGGAGATTGTGGCACCTGCCTGAGCTTTTCAGAATGTACGCTCGGTTTTTGTGGCTCCGCCTCGTTGATTTTGACAGACATAGTGACCGAGCTGCATGTTTAGACTTCAATAAATGCTGCTGGTGAGGGTTCAGCGGACTTCACCAAGCCCGAGCATTGATCTTTATGTGACCGACGAGATGCTTTGCCCTTCGTTTAGAAATAGACCAATGACAGCTTGTCAATGACACCTAACAATTTGAGATCAGCAGGGCAAGTCATAACTGAGGAGCTCAGGACCGGATTATGCGATTAGTAGAGATTGGGACATTATTCGTAGAAGAGCTGTGGCCGCGACGACGCTGATAGTTAAGATGAAGCAAGATGGAGGCGTGGAAATCTTGGAGGTCTTACCAATGAATCGAGGACCACTGGTGACCGGGCCACAAGCGAGACAACCCATCGTGGTCCTAACTGTCAGTAACAGCGATGTTCCGCGTATTAGAAAGTGATGGTGCAACAGCGTACGGTTGTTGCCGGATGAAATCCAATGGATGAAACGGACCTTTGCCCTTATTACATGGAAATGCGATTATAGATGTCGATAATGATGTGGCAGAGTGTTTCCTTGAACGTGGCGTGGGTGAGCGGGTGAATTACAATGGTGCGCCCAAGGGATCCCTAGAGTCATCGTTACAAGTACGTCCTGTATTACTATTTCGTGTTACCATTATTTTTCTCGTTCATCTATGATGGAACTGGGGATAGAAATCCTTTGAATTTCGAATCAATTCATTCATTGAGGTGATAGCCGTACAAACAGTTGAAAAGTCCTTTCGCAATGAATATAAATTACATTTTCTTCCAAATTCCCGTGCTCTATTGCATTGTGCCTTCCCTGCCCACGAAGTCTTCCTCGAGGTCGCTTGCTACTGTCCATACCTCCTCATACAACGAAAAAAGATTGGTTCATTCTTGGAACACTGATGAATTTTACAGAGTCGCAGGCACTTATTGATTGAAATCAATTGAACTATGACCGGGCACTCCTCGAATGTCAATGGCGTCTTTAACTACAAGATCTTCGAGAAGATCTGAAGGACTTGCGACTAAGTCCGGAAATATGGTCGCGATGATTGATCGAGGCAACAAACTCAATCGTCACGCGCATCACAATCAATCAAACATTAACAGTAGGAAAAGAGCGCGATATTCCATGGACAGTGATGAACACCTTCCGCACGAGAAAAGAAGAAGGCTTGTTATCGAGATTGAGTCGAAGATAAATCCACTGCAGCGAAATCGATCCGTGGTTATCAAGCCAAACGCGAATTCCGACGTTGCTACGTCTGCGAAGTCCACCGAACCACCTCAAATTGTTACACCACCAGATGTCCCGACGACTCTGCCAACACCACGGGATTCTCTACCGCAACCTACGAAGCACCAATCTAAAGTTGCGAACGGTATCAAACATGAGCTGAACAGATTACAGGTCAAAGGGGTTGATATAAAAGATGAAAAGCGAAAGCTACGGTCACAGGAAGGGACGAAATTCAAGAGTGACTTGTCCCAATATTTTCCAGAATATGACGAGGTCGTCGGAAATGTGCCAAAGGAAGAACGTCAGTGCCCTGAACGTCGCATTATGACCAGAAGTTATGGCTGACTTGAATATTGTCTAGATTTTCTGAATGCTGACACTCCGATCATCGTCATCGACAGTGCCAAGCCCTCGAGGCAATTATCCTTCAACCAAAAAATACGGCGCAAAAACAACGATTATGCAGTAAAATCATATCCTTCGTCGCTGTTCTACGATTTACACGATGCCTATAGAATCGATTTCTCAGATACTGTGCACGATGACGAAGCAGAGGACCCCTTATCCGAAGAACGCTTCAAGTCCCTTCATCGGCGACCCGAACGCCATGAGAAGGCTCTACGGAACGCGGATAAAGGTCGAGCCCAACACGAGAAGGACCAAGTCATTCGGCTGATGGAAGGCCTCCAAGGACCTGATTGGTTAAGAGTTCTAGGCGTTAGTGGCATTACGGACAGTCGGAAGAAGGAATTCGAGCCAGCTCGGCAATATTTTATCAGAGGGTGTGAATCAATTATCGAAAAGTTCCGCATGTGGAAAGATGAGGAGAAGCGACGCAAGCTCGAGAAGGAACAAGCAATTGCAGACGCACAAGCTAGGGCTGAAGCTACATCAGTTGAGGAGAGTGAAGAGCCAGATGATGATGACGATGATGATGTTGAAAGCAACGGTGATCCTCCAGACTACAGTGATATAGATGCTTCTGCTGCAAGGCAATTGCATGATGAGGCTATCGCTAGATCATCTTCTCGTCGCAGAACCACAACAGAATCTGTTATTCCACCGCTGCCAGTCCCCGAAAGAGAATTTAAATCATTTTTTGCCAAACCATACCTCCGCGAAGCTGCTTTGGGAAAGCACCGGCGAAGCGGTAGAAGCGTCGCTGCATGGGGCCATCCTGTGCCGGATGTGCTTGATGCAGATTTTGATTTGCCGGAAGAGTATAGGGACGAGGAGACGTTGAAGATTCGTGCGAGGAGGAAACGAAGGGATAGAAGGATGAGTAAAGAGTGAGTGTTCGTTTGCTTGAAGCAATAGGGCCGTGGGGTCCTTAGGCAAAGTCAATTCGAAAGTGCTTCGATTGACTTGGGATTGTACAATTTGGCTGGTAATGGCATGGCCCTGGAAAATTTGGGAACTGGTGTTTGAGGTGGTTACCTTATCTATATGCTGTATTAATACTTGGGGTGCCTCAAAGGCTGGCATTGAGTTATATACCACGTTATCTAACTAGTTAAGAAAAAAATACAAAAATTAATGGATGAGGACTTCAACTATAGGATAATTATCTCTATGAATAAATGTTCTCAAAGATCGCAGGCCCCATAGCACTAGGGGGGTACTAACTACGTGACCAACTCCGATTGTTTAAGTAATATTTGAACATCATGGACCAATATACACTTAAGTACAATTATATCTAATTGTTTAACTGGGATTTGGATGTTGAGAATACCGAAGTTTTGAGGTTGGTCGGACAGTTCACCAACCAGGGGGTATACTAACTACCGGACCAACTTTTGATTGTTTGAGTGTTATTTGAACATTGTGAATTCATATATATCTGATTGTCTAAACAAAATGTGGATTTTGAGAATATCGAAGTTTGAAGTTGATCGGATAGTGAGTACACCCCCTGGTGGTTAGTATATCTTCTGGCGTACCAATTTCGTCATATCTGCGAGCGCGCTTATGCTTCGCGGTAACTCGTCGTTTAGCGCGTGAAAACCAACATCAGCCTTGCCCGCCTTGATGGTACGTCGCGAACTCTTTACATATATTCTAGTCGATAAGGTGGTAGAGGCGACAACAATTCCTAGGCACGAGACGTATTCACGTTTCGCGACTTTTGACTCAGAGAGAGGATTTGCGCGCATGCTTTGTAAAGTTGTCGCCTATGCATGCGTTGATTTCATGCTCGGTTTCATGCTCGCGCTGTTAATGGGGCGTAATAGCTGAGATCACCCATCCATCCCACAAGTGCGACAAGCTTTTCTGAAGCTCTTTCCATTTCTAGTTCTAACGTTCGTGAATGGAACTTGGCTCAGTCTTTCGGCAGATTTGTACAAATCCCACAGAGACAGACTCCGGCTAGCTTGCACATCGATAATAAAAAAGGCTACGACTTTCGCAAACTCCACCTGCAATATTTTCAACCTTTACCTCCCCATCCCGCACGATTTACGACCACGAGAACAAACGGGTGGTTCATTTCCACATCACGCACACGACCGTTCTTTCGCCTGCAAGTCTCTCTCACCTCTGAGCAGCAGCGGAATCGCACAGAGACAACAACTTCGTAGTCTTCTGCGGCGGCGCTCGATACGCTTCGAACGGCCGAGACACAGCTTGGTTATAAATCGATAACAATGCCTGGGCTGTTACTCAAAGTTGATGATCAGGACGATGGAGCTACATTGGCTGCGACAAATGACCCAGTAGACTATGGCTTTATAGTGGTTCATCAGAAAGTCGAGCTTGATATAGATTTTCCGACTCGAAGCTTGCGAGGACAGACCATAATTACAATTCTACCACAAAGCAGTGATCTCGATACCATTCGTATCGATGCGCGACAGTGTTCCATTCCGAGAAGGAAAGTTCTAGTCAATGGCAAAGTCGCCTCATTCACGTATGACGATCCCCATAAAAAGCTGGAGGTTCCAGAGTATTTCTCATGGGGCGCTGAACAACATGAGCTGCAGCGGGAACGCCTGAAATCATTGAGTTTGGACCATAAATCAGATGGCGCGCTGGAGATCAGCTTGCCAGATAGTGTCAGAATCGAAGAGGTCGACCCATTCTCAGAAAATGCCGCAAATTCCGTAACACAGCGTGCAATTGGTGCTGTCGCTGCTCGAAATTCATCGGTCGCTATTGATGGGAATCCTTCTGCGGTACCAGCATTCACGCCGAAAGCTGCAGCAGAGCAAGCATCGAGGTTTCAGCCTTTAACAGTCACGATTCCCTTCACTACCACCCGGTTTCGAGAGGGTCTGCATTTTGTTGGAGTTGATGAGGGTGATGCCAGATTTCCCCATGCATATACCAAGCATTCTATTGAGCCCGGCATGGCTAGTTCAATATTTCCATGTGTCGACGACCCTGCCATGAGATACTCCTGGGATATTTCTATAAAATGCTCAAGGACTTTGGGAGATGCGCTAAAGAGACGATCAATAGAGCATGGCCACAAGTCGAATCACCATAAATCTATGTTTCCCAATGGTTTGACGGAAAGTGAGAGAGCAGATGTCGAAGAGAGTTTTCTAAGTGAGGAGGAAAAATTACTGGAAATGGTCGTTGTTTGCTCTGGCGAGCAAGTTGATGAAGTAATAGACTTGGACGACAGTTCGAAAAAGATCGTAACTTTCCAGTGCGCTTCTGACATAGCTGCAATGCACGTAGGGTTCGTGATTGGGCCATTCGAGCAAGTCGACCTCTCCGAGTACCGAGAGGACGAGGACGAAGAAAGGCTCGGGCAAGGGCAATCGACGGCAATCTTCGGGTATTGCTTACCAGCGAGGACTGAAGAGCTGAGAAATACATGCGCCCCTCTGGCTCATGCTATCGACTACTTTGTCCTCAATTTCGGCAGTTTTCCCTTCTCGGAGTCGAAGTTCATATTTGTTGATGACCAGATAAACGACATTGAGCATACAGCATCGCTCTCCATTTGCAGCAGTCGTCTCCTGTTCGGGGAAGACATCATCGATCCTGAGAAGGAGAACATCAGAAAGCTTGTTCATGCCATAGCCAGTCAATACGTCGGTGTCAGTATTGTTCCTAACCAGCCTGCTGATAGATGGCTCGTCACCGGTATCTCTCATTTCATGACAAACCTCTTCATGAAACTTCTTTGTGGGAATAACGAGTTTATGTTTCGCCAGAAGCTTCTCTCAGACAAGCTGGTGGAAGTCGACATCGATCGACCCTCGCTTCTCGCCCTTGGTGAGATCGTGAACATCTCCTCCTTCGAGAGAGATTTTATGGAGCTCAAGGCTCCACTCGTCTTATTTATTCTAGACAAGCGCATTGCCAAGTCTCAAGGAGGCACTGGGATCACGAGAGTTATCTCGAAAATGATTGTCAATGCGAACGCGATTGGAGGTGCTGACACTTCATTATCAACGGAAGGATTCAGGAAGAGTTGCGAGAAGATCACCAAGTATAGAGATACCGATACCTTCTTTAACCAATGGGTCTTGGGTGCGGGATGCCCGAAGTTTACCATTGCTCAAAAGTTCAACAAGAAGCGTTTATGCGTGGAAATGACGATAACACAAACGCAGGCAAGCTCAAAATTGGACACACAGATGAACAAACATAGTTTTCACAAAACATTCAAGGAGCAGGCTCATGGAGTTACGGGCTCGCCACCACAGAATACATTCACTGGCCCTCTAACAATCCGAATTCATGAGGCAGATGGAACTCCTTACGAGCACATCGTTATGATTACGGAACAGACATCGAAAATCGAGATCCCCTACAACACAAAATATAAGCGGCTGAAGCGTAATAGGCGTCGCAAGGAACTTGCAAACGCAGGTGCCGGCATGGACATCAATGCAGAAAACCAAGACGACGTTCTCATTTACTGCCTTGGGGATGTCCTCCAGACACCTCAAGATATGCAAGAATGGGGTTTGAGCGATTGGAACGAGGACCAAGATCGTCAGATGGAGAATGAATCTTACGAGTGGATCCGAATTGATGCCGACTTCGAGTGGATTTGCGAGAAGAAGTTCCTGAAAATGGAGCCATGGATGTACATGTCCCAGCTACAACAAGATCGCGACATTTCTGCGCAATTTGAATCACTGTTGTATCTGGATAAGCAGCCACCGCACCCACTCGTTGCGACCTTTTTAATCAGAACACTGATGGATCGTCGATACTTCTATGGTATTCGGGTCATGGGCGCTGAATCTCTTGCTAAACATTCCACGCTGCAAGAGACCAACCGCGCTGGGTTTCGTCACCTTGAGAAGGCCTTTCAGGAATTCTTCTGTTACGAGGGAACAAAAATGCCTAGATCAAATGACTTCACTGACAAGCAAGCATATTGGATCGAACTGGCTATACCCCGGGCTATGGCTCGGATTAGGGAGAAGGATGGGATGTGCTTCAAACAAGCACGACAGTTCATACTCGATCAACTTAGGTTCAACGACAACGGAAACAACGAATATTCGGACAATTTCAAAGTAGCGAACCTGCTCACCGCCTTGACAGAGTCATTGATACCTGCCTCGAATTCTGCTAAATCCTATGAGCTTGCGCTAGGAGACGATGATGTAGTGGACGATGAACCGCTAAAGTTCCGCGACATTGTTCTAGAAGAACTCGACCGTTATAGTCGTATGGATGAATGGATCGATTCATACCAGAATATCTACACAATCACCGTCTTGGAGTGCAAGCAGAAATTAATGAAAGCCGGCGTTATCGCATTGGACGCGCTCGAATTTGCTCAATATCTCCATGACGGTACAGCGCAGCGTGTGCGTATCAAGGCATTCGATGCACTAGCCGATCTCGGGTTTCTGAAGAATACCGCTGTATCATGTCTACTAGCGAATTCCATGAGCACAGATCCATCCCCGTGGGTACGAAATCAGCTCACCAACATATTTTTCTATGGTTTAGGAGTAGTCGGCCTTGGCGATTATGTGTCTAAGCGAGCTCCAGCTCCTTTAGTGGAGAAGGATGGCTTGGTGATTGAGGAAGCATCTACAACTGCGCGACAGGAACAAGCTGCCAGGACTGATACTCTGGTAGGCACACTTGCTGCAATCAAATTGGAGTTGGGAGGTGATCGTGATCTTATAAATGCTTTGTGGAAAGCGGTTCTGTCTCCAGTCATCACAGCGCGCGAACAAATTGATTTCCTGGATCTCTGCAGAATGGTATGCTATCCAAGGGAGTCACTGGTCTTGAAACTCAAATATCCTCGCTACTGGAAAGTAAAGCATCACGGCAAGGTATGTTACACAAGCTATAGTTGTCGGGTTATCACTGTGCTCACTGGTCTTAGGGTCGTCTCACTTTTAAGCACAGCAAGAAAATTAGGACAAGGATGGTTCCAAAGGTTGTGCCTAAGCCTAAGCCTATACCTATCCCCCAGACTCCACAAGCTCCACCTATCCATGTGCAACCGGCTCGCCCACCACCCACTGAAGTCGGACCAAGCAGTGCGCCAGCAATCAAAATCAAGATTGGAAGTCTGGGTGGGATACCGAAGTCGTCTGCTACCCCTACGAGCGCATTGAAAATACCTAGCTTGCCGAAACCAACAAGCTCGTTAGGCGATATGAGACCTCCAAAGCGCCCTCTCCCAGCAGATGTCGCAGCTAGCTCAGATTCGCCTCACCAGGATAAAAAGCGACGAAAGATCGTCAAGTTGAAGGGGCTGCCTCGTGACAAGTTCCGGAGAATTATTGCCTCGGTTCCTAGACCCATGTCGAAGAAGCCTTCGCCAGCCAGATCCACACCACAACCCAAACCCTCATCAAAGCCTTATCCACCCTCAAGCTCAGCAACGGGGTTTAGAGCTAGTCCTGCTCCATCTAATTCCTCCAATGCGTCTTCTTACGCAGGATCCAGTAGCGCATCAGCTACCGGTTCTTCGAATTCAGCACGTAAACCGCTTCCCGAGGGTCGCAAACCTTTACCTGGCTCGGCACAACCCTCAACACCTCTTCCTCCACCGCCATCTTCCACCTCCTCTGCAGAGCAACCTCGCAAGCCGAGTACTATAATCAAGCTCAAGTTCAAGCCTAAACCAGCCTCGTCGCTAGCGCCGCCTTAATTTCTCTTTTACTCTTCTCGTTCTTTGTATTACAGTATTGATTTGCATTTAGCGAAATTGGCGTTTATGGACACATAAAGAGAGAGAAGTCGAGCAGCCAATGTTTGGCAGTGGGCTGGGGCGTCTCTCGGCCGTCCCCATGAAATGTAAACTAGGCAGGACAATTTGGCGTTCATATTTTGGGTGGTTTTTGCTATTGACCACATCATTACGAGGAAAAGAAGTCGTGCTTACATATCCTCTGGAAAGTGGCGAGATTGAAGAGACTGCTTTAAAAACTGAGAGGATGTATGAGCTGTAGATTACAAACACCAGGGGGTGCACTAAATATCCGACCAACCTTCAAGTTCGATATTCTCAATATCCAAAACTCATGTGAACAATCAGATCAACATCAGTTTACAATCAGTGATGGGAGTAGTGTACGGCCGTATAACAGTGGCTGGTGCCAAGGATATACTAATTGTGACGTTTCGACCCGTACGCCCCTGAATCGCAACCGTAGAAGCACCCGTAGCAGCTAGCTTGCACGTGCTGCTGTTGGCCTATATGAGGTTGCTTCTGCCCCTTCCTAGATTCTTGTTCTCTAGCTTTTAATTCTAAGGATTAACCTAAGCCGTACTTCGTACTCAACACTGGGTGTCACACTAATTTCGTATTGATGTAGAATCATCAACACCATATATCTCTGTATATACCGGCCAAACTGAGTAATCTTGGGGATATACTGAATACTGTAATGCTCGATGGAATGGACTAGGATCCCCTAAATAGGAAGTACAGCTGCTTTACATGCCTAGACCAGTGCTAGTACTATGCCTCCCCCTGAATGCTGTCGCCAAAATTTTAACCTTTGTTCCGAGGGAAGGATAGTACTAGTATTAGTATTAGGATACTTTGAGAGAGGAATCAGGCAGCCTAGCAGGCAGGGAGAAGCGGGTTGGAGATGGAGCTCCCTAGCTTCACAATTGCCTAATTAGGCAATTCATTCCTGAACGGACCCTGCACTCTTTAAAAGTCTTAGGAATGTACTATATTCCGGTATCTCCGTATATTGCCAATATTAGTGATATAGAATCTATTACCCATCATTAGCAATATATCCTCAAGATTACAATATTCAATCATTGCTTAAACAATCAGAAGTTGGTCACGTGGTTAGGCCCCCTGGTGAATGAATATATTTCGCAGCATATCCTATTGTACTCGTTCCCATTGGAATGGGGTTAGAGAACTAGTCATAACTTGGTGATGTGATCATCAAACGTGCCCCCGCCCCGTTGATCAATAGATAGACTTTTCCTGAAGCGGTTGAAACTCTTCACCATAACCCCGCGCACTCGGCTCTCTCTAGATCCTCATTCTACCTGCCGCTTCCGAGTCCCAATCTATCCGCTCTGCTCCTTTCGCTCCTTTCTCTTCCCTGCCCACTCATAACTCCAGTTCCCGGTCCAGCCATTCGCAAGCTCTGCTCTTCCTGCTCCCTGGCCTTCTTCTCTGCTTCACGCGCTTGCGCCTCTCGTCTATCAACGTATATGGCGATGTCTTCCGTTGTCAGTGTAATGGTTGTTGGGGCGCGACGAAGCATTCTTGCGGTTATGTTATACTGAGGTTTTTGTATATAGAGACCCAGACTTTGGACGTGAATGCCAGCGTGGATGTGATTTCCTATGTTGATGTTGAACAATTAAAGTTGTAAAGGTCAGAGTCAATATGAAGTCAAAAGTACTGTACCACCGTACGGAAGTAAACAAGGCTAACAATTGGCGAGACGTACTTTAGTACCTGAATTTCATGGCATCAACAATTTTTCTAGCTAGTTTGATATGGATTGGGAAACGATGTCAGTAGCAGTTACTGACTGTCTCTGAAAGACACAGGCTGCACAACATGTACAAATGGCATGTGCATTCGGCGATTGGTCGCGGCAGACCTCTTACTCAGGATATTGCAAGTGTCGCAGAGGGAATTGCAACGACTTTGAGAGCGTTCAGTAGTTCTGCGAGGAAAGCTGAAGGAAATGGTATGTTTGAACTCTTAAAATACTGTTTACAGCCAGCATTTATTAATTATGCATTACAGATTCAAGTCCATCGAATTCCCGCGCATCACGCTCCTCCGAAGCCGTCTCTGACATCTCATCCCTCCCATCTAACCCCACTCGAGGAATCGACGCACGATCTCTCGCTGCCAGACCCCCACCAGGTCAATCCATTACCATCCGCCGCACTGCCGGCCCCATACAAACCCGCGCTGGGCGAGGGGGTGGATTAATGCGAACTGGCCCCCCGCGCTCAAACGGTCCATCTACATTCCGAGGACGAGGAGGAGCACCTGGACCCCGCGGTCGCCCAGGCGGAGCTGCATCTGCTCGTGGAGGCAGAGGTGGAGCCAGACCCAAGCGTCCTAAATTCAAAGCCGATGACACGGATCAAAATACGTATGATCCGCCATGGACACCCGAGGAGCTAGAATACATCGAGAGCCAAGAATGTGGAGATTTCGTATCGT
Source organism: Rutstroemia sp. NJR-2017a BBW (assembly GCA_002946425.1). Classification (NCBI taxonomy): domain Eukaryota; kingdom Fungi; phylum Ascomycota; class Leotiomycetes; order Helotiales; family Rutstroemiaceae; genus Rutstroemia; species Rutstroemia sp. NJR-2017a BBW. The sequence goes on from NJPT01000031.1 coordinate 663,200, forward strand.
ACAATCCCAAGACCTCGCTTGATGACCTCCACACGATGAGTTCTGGTATGCCGACTATGGGGAGCAAGTGGGCGATGAAAGAGGCGATCTTCTATAAGATGCAGGTGCCGAGTAAGACGCTTGGACAAAGTGATATACCGACGGTGCCGGAGAGGCATTATGGGAATATGGAGAGGGGCTTTGGTACTGTGTTTGCGGATTTGGAGGAGAAGGAGAGGTTGCGAGAACGGAAGGACATGGAGTTGAAGGAGATCCACCGTAAACAGTGGAAGTGGCACGACAAGTATGAGATTGAGGGATTGAGGGCAGATGAGAAGGAGGCTTTGCTGAAGCAGATGGTTGCTGGTGTATACCAGGCACCGAAAGATGTGAAAGATGGGTTGGTGGGGCAAATCGTGAGATACGCAAGGAAGAATGAGACCTTCCTAGCAGAAAATGAGAGGACCTTGGAGGATAGCTTGAAGGATAAGCTAGCGGGTCTATAGACTCTGCTCATCACCTATCCAAGCATCAAGACAAGGCAAATGTGCCATCTTGACGGCAATTGTACATGCCATATCGTACATTGTATTCATAGATCACTAAGGCGGTAGTGGTATTGTAGAAACACGTCAATGCCTAGAGCATATACCATTCCACATCTCAAGCCCCTTGAGATCTGATTTATTATTGTTCCATAGCTTTCTTCGCCGCATCCACTGCCTCTTTGACACTTTTATTTCCTTTCTCCACTACGCTCTCCATCTCTTTGTGCGCCTTCTTTAGATCATCCGGCCTAACCAACTTCTTCAATTCCATTGCCCTCAACCGTTTTTGTGAAGCTGCCCTCGCATTCCTTACCCCAACGTAAGCTTGCTCACCCGCTTTACTCGCCGCCTGGCCAGCTGCATCTCGGGATTCTTTCGTCGGAGATGGAATTGGGATATTCAGCGCAAGCGGATTATGCGCATCCGTCTGCGGAGTCAATTGGAGATTTGGCGCTGCTTGAATTGCCGATGTGATGGGTTTAACATGCTGCAAGAAGTGTTACTCTCCGTTCCATGATATGAGAAGAACCAATTGCGCGGGAATAACCTACATCTTGCTCTCCGACTAGTAATTGAACACTTCTTCCTCCCTTCGGCAGCACCTGGGCTAGATCTCCCAGCCTGAAACTCTCTTTGCTATCCTTACTCAACTTCACTCGTAAGGCCTCTAATACTTCGGGATTGAACCGTCCTCCTGTCCGTAGTTTGCTCAAATCGTTCTTCAGTTTTTCAAGAGACTTATCGATCCCTTGTTGTAACGCGGTGAAATCGAAGGGATCGCTGTCCTCTGCAGATGCTGCTTCTGAAGAAGGAGAGGACGAAGATGAAGACGACTTTACTGCTTTATCTTTCTTCTTCTGGAGAAGTGGAGTGACAGAGAAAGCGCGATGCTTGTCAGAAAAGTATCTCGGATCATAAGCAGCATTGCGCGCGCGGGCAGTGAGGGGTATGGAAGGGTTTCTACGATGGAGATGTCAATTGATGTGTACAAAGCAGAAAACAAGAAATCCTTACAGTTCGCTTGGCACAAAAGGTCTACAGACACGCTTGCCTGCTGGATTTACAGCTAAGACGCGCAAATTGGGTACGCGGGGAGGCATATTGGAGGAGTGGTGGCTGGAAGAGGGGTTGTTTATGAAAAATGTTACTTCCTTCGACAAGGCGGAAACGAGGCCCCTGCCGCCTTGGCGAGTTTTGCAGCCTTACAGTGGTCCCCTGTTTGCCCCTCTCCCCACTATCTTGACGTCGCTCAATCACGACACAAGTCACGGTTATTGTTTACATCCGTTTTAAGAAAGACCTTCTTAAAGTAAATAATTTCCAGTTATTTAGGTACGCACTTTCATACAATATTTCTTCTAATGGCCATCGATTTCTTTCCTCTCCTTGACCTCCCGCCGGAGCTTCGCACCAAAATCCTTCTGTTTGCCACCCTATCACCATACCCATCCCACCTCATCCGTCTGACCCCTCCAGCCGAGGGCCTGGAAAACTACGAATGCAATCCACCCCAATACTTCCATCCACCACCGCTCTCCCTCCTCCTAACATCGGTTCAAATCTACAACGAAGTGCACCCACTATACTACACCTCCCACACATTCCTGCTGCCCATCACGCGGGACCCCAGCTCCCTCGATTTCCTACTCGCACCGTCATTCTCCCATAACCTTTTGACTATTCGTTCACTGTTCATATGGGTCCACCGCTGGGGATACAAGAACTTCTTCGCCTCGGTCCTGATACCTAAGTTTGAATCGTGTATTCTGAAGGGGAACCTGCGGCGACTGGAGGTGGTGGTCAAAGAACGTGATGCGAGAGGCTGGATTAAGGAGGCGGAAACGGGACGCGAGACAATGGAGAATTCGGTCTGGAGTTCGTTGAAGAGGTTATGTCAAGATGTGGATTTGGAAGCCGTAAAGTTGTGGTCTGTTAAGCTGGTCGATTCTTGCAGCCATCTTTCGCTTGAGATGGGAGAGCTGAAGGACGTGACTTGGCTCTGTCTCGGTTCGAATAAACGCTAGATTTGGTAACATACCTTGGCTCTGCAACTGTCTTTTTTGTTATGGGCTAATATTCCTCAGTGATAGGGGGGTCTCTCCAGCGTGGAAAAACAGGCCGATCTGGGACAATGTATTGCAGCTGGTTGCTGTCATAAGATGAATGGTCTAAACACTCTACGAGGTTGTCATGTGTTCATTGTCCAAATGTCTTTTGGGCAATATTTTTGGATGTTGAAGTCGAAGCAAACAGACCGATCTGGGACAATGCATTACGGCTGGTTACTATCATCAAACGAATGTTCTGAACACTCTAAGATGTTGTAATGTTTTCATTATCCAAATCTCTTTTGGGTAATATCTTTGGATCATTATCCAAAAGCCATTTGGACAATGAAGTCCAAGAAGAAAGACTACGGAATGGGAGTGCTCTGTCCTTGGGAAAGAAAGTACTTCTTATACGACGGATTGTCAAGTCACAATCCCCTGTGGGAAGGGGCCTCCGGAGATTTCGATCTCACACCAGAATAGCGCGAAGCCGTCGCTGCACAGATGAAGGCGAAGTACAAGCTGAGGGATACGATCCGCAACCCGATCTACCATCAGTACCAACTCGAGGAGAATGTTCTAAATAGTCTAAGATGTTGTAATGTTTTCATTGTCCAAATGCTTTTTGGGTAGTATCTTTGGACGATGATACAAAAGACATCTGGACAATGAAGTTAAAGAAGAAAGACTACGGAATGGGAGTGCTCTGTCCTTGGGAACCAAAGTCTTTCTCTTTATCATACAACGGGCTGTCGAGTCACGATCCGTTGATCGAAGGAGTCATTGGAAATTTCGAACTCACACCACAACAACGTGAAGCAATGGCTGCACAGGTGAAGGAGAGGTACAAGGCGAGAGATGCCATTCGAAACCCGCTCTATCACCGGTACCAACTCGCCGAGAATGCCGACTACTATCGTGCTCGTGCTCGCAAGAATAGTGCCAACTGGAGGAAGAACAACCCCGACAAGATGAAGGAGCATTCAAAGAAGTCTGAGGAAAAGATCAAAAAATCTGCGGTCTACTCTTGTGCTACGTGCAATGCGCTCTGCAAGAGCCAGTGGGAGCTGGATAGACACAATACCTCAAAGCGCCACCTGGAGCTGGTTGAGCTCTTGGAAAGTGGGAAGAAAAAGAAGGAGAAGAGTGCGACCCAGAAATCCGCTGAGAAATCGCTCATGCTGCGGGTCGGTTCGTTTGTAAGACATGTGATGTGCCATGTCGCAGCAATTTGGAGTTGTCAAGGCACAATGAATCGAAGCGTCACTTGAGCAAAGTGGCGGCTTCTGGGAAGTCTACTTCGGGATCCGTTCAGTCGCATCTGGAGAATTTCTGGGGGAAAGGGGGAAGTCATTAGCAGCGGTTTGGGGTCTACTTCGGGATCGGCTTAGTTGTTGCTGGACACTTTTAGGGGAATATGGGGAAATCGGTAGCGGCGGTTGCTCACAGATGTCATGTGATTGTTATGAGGGTTGTGATCTTTATAAGTATATGTACATAGAGAGAAACACCATATAAATTCAATCGATGTTGCTACACTCCCTCCAACCATCGAGCTCTCGATTCTCTTGTCCTCATCATTCTCGCTCATAACTAGATATAAGTTAGTATATGCCAACCAGAGAGCTAAACTAGGAACAATTGTTACGTCTGAATGTTTTAAAGTAGTAAGCCAGGCGTTTCGGTAGATATCTGCCCTAACGACACCCGCGATACACTGTTGGGATCTGTAATCCAAGTCTTTGAAATCAAATTTGAAGGTCTAAACAGTTAAAACCAAGTAACTAACCAGGCCTTACTTACTGATTTCGAAAAGGTTCACGCATAAACCATGCTTCTCTAGATCCCCGGGCTGGATAGAATCAACAACTTTCTTTGCTGAGCCACGTTTGAGCTATTCCAAAGTTAGCAAATATATCAGAGTCCTTTGACATCCTGAAATTCCTCTGGAAGCTCTTCCCGAAGTTCCTCGTGATCTCGGAACGAGATGGACGGTGGTAACAACATACGTGAGATGACGAGAGAGGGAGAACAAGACAACTCGAAGGGGGAAGATCTCTTGAAAGGAACGGGTATAAATAAAGACACAAATTTGATTCCAAAGTCAATGATGAGGGACGTACAGTGAGTGAGTTCTAAATGTTTCGTAAAAGTCTGCATTTCAAACTTGTTGAGCATAAGTTCATAACTTATATCTTGCCGAATTCACTTTGCCAGCTTCATGTTTTCCAGATGGTTCATTAAACAAGCTAACCTGAGACAGTATATTGAAGGCTTGAAGCTGCTTACTGTCGCCAAAAGAGTATTCTATCTAAGACGTTACAATTTCCTTGTTGTCCAGTTTTCTTTTGAATGTTATCGTCGCCGGACCGCGGATACCCGCAAACCGCTCCGCGGAGCTGGTTCACCTCATTTTTCATAATCTGCGGTCCCGTTTCATATCTATAAACTATTCTCTAGATTTGCAGATAATCCACGGATATCCGGCGGATTATCCGTCAATCCGCGGGTTCAAATGCTCCATAAAATCCGTACTCAAAAACAAATGGATGAGTAAATCTCGCCAGCCTGTTGTTTCTGCACGGCTGGGTAATGTACCCATGGGCAAGTTGCGATGCCAGATGGGTACCCGTTGGCTTGATTGGGGTCTTGAGGGGGAGATGCACCACCCATCCATCCACTCCATCCACACACACCATCCACACACACCATCCACATGGCTTTCAGATGGCATTCATCGCTCGTTGACTACCCATTGACTACATAGTGGATACGTTAAGCCTTATTTAGGTACGTGCCGCCCCTGCTTGGGTCGTTAGGTGAGATGTTAGTTGAGTTATTGGGTGGGTGAAGAGCGGGAATACCCACCCATGGGTCCTCATCTCGCTCGCCTGGAGTGCTTAAATACTTGTCCAAACCTCTTGAGGTACCTTGCCCTATACTCACAGTCAAAGACCAGGAAACAAAGATTCTCGCCGGAAGGGATACTGACCTAGTCGGTCATTGACGTCACGCACATCCCAGCCTAGCTTCAGCGAAAGACCAAAAGATGCCTTTCTGGAGAATTGAAGCTGAAAAGATCCCAGCACAGAGCTTCACGCCTAAGGGGCTGTTGACATCATGCATATTCTAGCCTAGCCCCGACCGATCCAGCCGAAGTCCAAACCATTTTCGACCTTTGCAACTGAAAAGGTCCCCAGCACACAGCTTCACGCCGGAGGGAACACTAGCAGGAACAACCTTCTGTTGACCTCACGCAGAGCTCAACATACGTTCCTAGAGATCGTCAGGCCAAGACCTGTCCCAGCCTTTTCAGGGGAATCGAGACCAAAAGGTCCCAGCACCGAGATTCGCACCCGAAGGGCTATTGACATCACGCACATCCCAGCCCATCTCCAGCCGATCCGCCTTAAGTCCAAACCCCTTCCGGAAGAAATGAGACTGAAAATGGCTCCAGAAGTTGTCGAAGCTAATGCGTTTCCGAAGAAATCATTCCCCATCACCTGGAAAAAGGACCAGAGATTCAACGGTAAAGAGGAATTGGATGAGATCTTGCAAGCAGCAGAGGCCAAAGGAATCGCTATACCCAACCATATGCAAGTCTTGAAGGAAGATCCAAGACTAATGACTGAGATTGGGGCATTTCGCGATTCGATTCGGCGCCTCTACAATCGCCACAACCTCGGAATGAATATCCGGACGCTGAGAATGTTGTACACGAACAAGAAACTCGCAAATGAGGAACTTGATGAAGATGCGATTGGTCCGCCCTGGCAGCAGCTGCAAAGAACTTCTGCAGATGAGTAGATCTTGGATCTTAGGCTTGAAGTTATTTTTGAGGCATTGGACGATCCCGACGAGATGATTTTGCGACGTGGCCCTGGCAAGTCGAAACAAGGGATAGGGAGAACTCTACCGTTACGTGAAAGTGTTACTCAGCTGCAGCTGCAGGACTGGAGGAATGTGACACCTGCTAGGATTGCGAGATCATGGAACATCGTACGTATCGGAGTCTGGAGGCAATGGTTGGGGGTTTTCTCTGTCGTGAAGGGGGGGTGGGTGAGGAAGCAGACGAGTCAAACTAGTCTGATAAGGAATCTCTGGAAAACACTCTGCGGCTCGTACTTTTTGGGATGGTTGCAATGGACTGCGGGATGGTGCTTCGAATCTTATACTTTGTGTCTTTCTTTCTTCTGCAAACTTGCATTGACATCAGTTCAGTGGTGGAAAAAGCATCGACGTTAACACAATCTAATCTCTATTTGCCAGTGCACTTGCTCTGCTGCTTGTTTGTGATCCAAAGTGCGATGGCAGAGAAAGATACTTCTAGGTAGTAATATACACCATTTTCAATGCCTGACCTTGTAGCTTGCAAGCAGAGGCGATTCCATTGATATATGTTCACCCGCTGCTGGTAGACTAAGTAAGTACTGCGAAATAGATCTTATCTATCACACTGCTGATGTTTTGATGTCAAAGGCGATCTGCTACACTAGCCGTGGAACCCCGGATAGCAATCTCTCATCGGTCAGAACCGCCGGATTGGTGTTCCCTCTTCTCTTCACAAGCCCGATAATTGATGGCCAAATAATTTTAACGGAGAACCACGGATACCTTTCATGCATAGATTCGACAAACTTCTTCCACTCATCTGGGCTCTTATTCTTGTAGGGTCCTGCTCTTAAATCCCGCAATGCAATAGAGACCGTCTCTGGATTTAGTCCATCCTCGTGGTTGTAGGGACTTTGCAGTATACTCTAATTGGTACCTTCAATTTCACCGCGGATTGGCGACTGTGGAGGTGTCATAATAGTCCGTATCTTTTTCAGATCTTCTAATGTAACCTTTCCGGTTCTCTTCTTCTTTTGTGATGTGGTTTCAGGCGGTGTCTCAACTACAAAATGTTCAGGCAACTCCTCTTCAGGGTCTGTTGAAGTGGCGAGACTTATCGCGGACTCGGCATCTGCGACATCCAAATGTTGAGACAACTCGTCTTCGCGCTGCGTTGGAGTATTGGGACTTGTATGGGACTCGGCAGCCGCAGCCGCAGATGTTTCTGGTGGCTGAGATTGGAAGTGCGTTCCACCGCCTGAAGCGTGTGGTAAGGCAACAGTAATCGTCCCGTTTTCAACATCCATTGGAAGCGGTTCGTTCTCTGGAGTAGGCCTCACTAGTGGCGGCGCTGCTGTTGAGGATGGATCTGGCCTTGTGAATGCACGTGGGGAACTTCCAATCATCGCTGTTGATGGTGGCAAAGATTGTTCCAAAGATACTGGACCTCGTGGGTTTCCTACCCTCGCACGTGCTCCACGAATAGCTGTTCTAGCTTGGTGCACCATCCTCATTGCATCTTCATTCGCCCATGCGAACCATTTCACAAACTAAACGGTATAAGTGATTAAACGCTTTCTTTGATGGGAAGAAGAACTTACTTGAACTGATCGCATCACTTCTTCCACGTGCGAACTTGTCCATCCTGGAGACCCGAAAATAACCTGCGCTACAGAAACTTTCTCTTCGAGAGACAAATTCTCAATTGCATTTGAGATATTGGCCATTGTTACTGAAGAGTGAGTAGACATATTCGCCAGGTATTTTCGTTCGTTATATATTTCTGTTTCTACTGTTAGCTTCGAATGTTCTCTGTATAGAATCAGCTCAGGCTTGGATAATTTGGATTACCATTGATAGTAATATAATTACTCAAAGTTGAGTTGGATGGTTGTATGAAAGGTAAGGAAGAGTCTTTGATATTTCTTTTCTTCGATCTCAAAGTAAAGAATCGACATAGATACCAATGGTAATCTAAGTCGAAAAGTGAAAAGAATAGCTCTACTCTATTTTTTCGGCGATCGAGCCTTCTATCTTGGGAAATATTATGCAAAATGAAGCTATATTCACTATATCCTCAACAAGATACCCTCCGGCATTGGATACTATCTTCGATCTAAGCGATCTATCTATTCACTTCTTTCTACTCTCTTCCAGATTTCCATTACTTCATCTTTAAAATTCTTTCCAACTTTCAGTCTTCACGTTTCAAGCTTTCATTCAGTAACACATACCACCACACTTATCCAGTTGCCGGTTAGAACTCACCTTTCAAGAGCAAAGCACAAACATAATACCATACCAGAAACATTTTGAGACGAAAAACAACACCATAAAGGTATGTCCAATACAGCCACTTCCTTCAAACAATTTTATGGACGCATATCAGCGCTGGATCGCCAACTTCTATCTGTGTCAAATACTGACTTGTGTTTACATGCTGAAGGAAACCATGAATCGCATTTTCGGCATCGAGGAAAGGAGATGGACACGGGCGATGGCAAGGACCGTGTTAAGAGAAAACGGTATTCTCTTCAGGTCGGCAGAATTAAGGTCGGCTCTGATCATTCTGCTCCGCAGATTGGAGAACACACTCACGCAGGATCAAGTTACTCGAATTAGAGACAGGTTTAGATTAGAGATGGAGAGGGACAGCAGGCGTCGGGTTCAGATCCGTGAGACTGTCGTTTTACAAAGAATACGGAATAATCTTGAAGAGAGAAGACGCATCGCTCGAGCGGGAGAGCAATCGAGCGCAGTTTCGGCGGATATCCCTCCAGTCCCAACCACTAATGAGGATCAAGAAGATAGCGACATGGAGGAGTCAGGCTCCGATGAAGAGTCTGTCGGTTCTATAGAGCGTGAGATCTTAGATTCCGTCATAAGAGAAAGCCGCGTTACGGCCCTGCAACCGGCTTCCGTCAATCGCCAAGAAAATGAACAGTCGAATACACCAGCTCCGACCGCTACAGCTTCCGAGCCCACAAATTCTCCAGAAGTTTCCACAATTACTGGCAGCAACATGACTGACGGAGAACTCAATCAGATATTCCACCCCACAGGAAATGAACAGAATTCAGCTCGAGCCGTCCAACCAACAGAACCCGAACAAATCCCAGTTTCGTTACAGATCAACGATGAAGCAACAAGTTTGAGGCCGGGCTGGTCAACTACAGCTTATTCTGAAAGCTCTAGTAGGACTGAAGTGTTAATGGAAATAAGAAGACTGTTTGTGATGATGCATGCACGCATAGATGAAGTTGCAACTACAATCAACGGTCGACTAGAGGAAGTGTCTACCGCATTAAATCATCTGATTCGTAACCAAGATGAGGCTTCAGATTCTATCCGTCGGCTGGAGGGAATGTTGACCAGAATCACCTCCGAAAGGTTGGGTCCTGTCCCGAACACAGTTGCAAATCCACAAACACCGTCGGAGCCAAGAGTTTCAACAGATACGTTGGACGTAGACCTGGCGGATGTTGACATGCCACTAGAGGTACTTCAATGGATGAGAGGAGGCAACAGAGATCAGTAGCCGGTTCCACCGCTCGAACTTAAATGAGTGTGAGGATGTTGCGCTTTTCGGGAGTCCGTATCGTCTATGGGAGGTTATGTGAGGGAAGGTGAAGGCCCACAGTGGATAGGGTAACGAGAATGGTTGTGATGTGGAAACTTGGGTCATATGTTTTCGAGATCATGAAATGACGAGGATAAAGGTACAGATGGTTGGGGGAGATAGAGAGTGAGCTGAGGAAGCGGGTCTGGAGGTATGCATGGAGAAATAGTTCGATATCAGGTCGTTAGATCTTGCAATTTGTTTTAAGGGATGCTTCCAGTAGGTAGCACGAAGACATTACACGTTTTTATTTTACATTTGTTATTTGTTTTCTTGATACATTGGATCCGAGAGGTAGTTTTTCACGTGGAAGATGGGAGGAAAAAGTTAGTTACTAAAACAATTTGACATTTGTTTACAGTTGGTTTAATCCTGTATTTCAAAACAATTTGATGGAGGCATACTCCTTGACAGTCGAGTTCTATATAGATAGCCTTGGCGCTATCTCTAGGTCGGACACCAGTATGAAGTAGCTGAAACCTAAAAGATCGATAGCGCTCGGCGCTGCGAGATGGTATACCTAGCTATCCGCTTCCAAGCTCCTGCCTACAGCTAATCAATACCAAGAAAGCTCAGTACTAAATGGAGATGGGTGATGCATACTGTCATTTTAGATATTGTCCGGCGGAGTGCCTCAACACCCTATAATTTAAACGCAAGTCGACAATTAGGTTGACTGAAGACGAGGCCACCTGCCTAACTCAGTTACGTCCGGGCCTGCGAAAGAATTGTTCCAAACGTTCCTTTCCCTTCCTCCCATTTCCTTTCGCCTTCCTCCCATTTCCTTTCGCATTCCTACAACGTATTCCTCAATATCACATATTGCAGCTTGTTCTTACAGTGTTCTCCACCGCCCGCCGGGTCCGCTTCAATCGACGTTCCTGTATATCCTTCGAAATAGGCCCCCTTTTGGTAGTAGTACTTCTCACGATGCCGATCAAGATAGGTCAAGGTTCGCTAGCTAGCTGGCCAAAGTAAAAAATCAGCTATCCCGCAAATATCGACCAGGGCCTGCAAAGCCGTAAACGCTGCCGGATCCGTAAAGCTCACCTAGATGCGGGCCGATCGTACTTACATGTTGAGTACTAATCGAGTCTCCGCTCAGCCCAGAGGATCCGCTCCCGCTCAATGCACCGATGTTACTGGTTACTGTAAATGACAGGGTGCCTTGACGAGAACCGGTAGAGCGTGCTGGAGCCATATTAATAAGTGATAGAAATTGGTCAAATGAGTGAAAATATTCACAAAACCACTGAAATCGCCACAAGCAAGGTATAAAATGATACTAAGGGACCTCAGGGCCCCCACGGTCCAGCACTCACTCTACCCACGGGGTAGATACCCGCCACGTTGGGGCAACTGTAAGTGGATTATGATGACTGCTAGGTACTTAATCAGTGAGTTGAGGCTATTTTTCTACCCATTGGCTATCACGGGCTTAATCCAAGCATATACCTCCTCTCAATGGGTAGTGGTGGGTTGGAACAGCTACAAAAACCCAGCACTTCAACCCTTCCACAAGTACCTACCTCGCAGACCACCCGTCTCTCTCGCCGGCTACGCTCGAGCGCGACAGAGAGACATAGAGATAATAGCCGATGACGTGAACAAACTCGGTGAGGGCATGTATACCCAGAGCACACTCATCGTATCCTGTCTAGCACTTATCATACACGATATTCAACCAATTGAAAGAACGCGTGTCGTGGGTAGATATCGGAGGATGTTTTTAGATGGAGGCATCCAAACGAGCCTACTCGGTGCATGTTAGACTCACTATTATGTAGATACATTTGTTGCATATCTTAATTTTTGGGCCCGGCGAAATGGCGAAGGGATAGAAGGGTGTGAGGTTTGGGGTGTAAGATTTGTTGCATGTCTTAATTTGGGGCCCGGCGAAATGGTAAATCCTTGGGACATCTATTTGGCAACACCAACTACAATCAATAGCTTGTCCAGAGTCAGCCTGTTTTTCTATCCCATAGAGAATCTCTGGGATATAACCAGCGGTCATTAACAAAGTTATGAGCAACCGAATGGATGTAACATTTCACGTTATCCTATATTCAGTAGGACAAGTGAGTAGAGATACTAAATGATCCCGTTGTTTCCTGGACTGCAGAAAGAAGGTAACCAGACGTAGTGCATAATATGTGACGAGAATTGATTTTTAACTTGTTCAATTTGATTTTTTTCTTCTTTCATTAATTCCTCTTTCTACAAGCGCTCTTTATGCCCGTAGACAAAGGAGAAGAACAGTTGAGGAACCACATTAGCCAGACCAAAGGCTTGCAAAAACCGAGTAAGTGACTTTTTATCAACCCAAACGAAATGAGCCAGAAACTAGATGGACCAATTCATACCATTCCCATCATGATAACATACATCAACCTTCACCCTCCCTAGACCTCCATTCGCTATACGCTATCTTAACGAGTGGACACAGCCTTGGTGACAGCTCTCTTCAACGCAAGCTCCTTCTTCTTCAAATCATCCGAGGTGGAATCCTCAATCTCAAGTTGAGCCATAGCATCACTCAACGCTGACTCGATCTTCTCCTTGTTACCGCGCTTGAATTTGGAAGACATCAGGGGGTCGGAGATCATCTCCTCAACTCTTGAGATGTATGACTCGAGTTGTTGTTTGGATTCGAACTTCTTGCTGAAAGCCTCGTCACTGTTTTTGAATTTCTCGGCATCTATTGAACTTGTTAGTGAGCTGTGCCAGGTTCCAGAGATGCTATCACTCACCCTCCACCATCTTCTCAATCTCGCCTGAAGACAATTTCCCAACGGAGTTCGAAATGGTGATGTTGGCACTGCGACCGGAGGATTTCTCGGTGGCGGTGACCTTGAGAATACCGTTGACATCAACCTCAAACACAACCTCGAGAACGGCTTCTCCAGCCTTCATAGGAGGAATGGGTGCAAGTGTGAACTCTCCGAGAGAGGTGTTGTCTTCGCAGTTGACACGTTCACCTTGGAAGACAGGGAATTGAACCTGATTTTTGTCAGCAGATTATTTCACCATAGTGGGGATTTTCTGGGGTTTAAGACCGTTTGCTGATTATCTGCCACAGTAGTGAAGGTCCTTGTAATTCTGTCAGTAAATGATGTCGTTGATGATGTCGACGATGATATTGAACATTGGAAGCAATCTCAACATGTAACACGTGATCGTGAAAGTTGTCCCGAGATTTTCCCGAGAACTTCCCAGAGTTCCACAAGAAGCTTTTCTATGTGGTATCTAGGCTCGGAAGAACAAGAACATAAAGATGATTGAAATGTTGGGAAGGTTGGGCAAGTTATAAAGCTTGTAAGGTAACAGAAAACGGGAAACACATACCTCTTCTTGATAGTTGGGACGGTTTGACCACGAGGAACGACAGGGGCGAAAATATTACCTTCCATGGCAACACCAAGAGAAAGCGGAACGACATCCAAAAGAAGGAGATCGGCGGTATCAGCAGAGGTGGCCTTTCCTGAGAGGATACCAGCTTGGACAGCAGCACCGTAAGCAACAGCCTCATCAGGGTTAATGCTCTTCTCCAACTTCTTTCCGTTGAAGAACTCGCTCAAGAGCTTTTGCACCTTGGGGATACGGGTAGATCCACCAACAAGGACGATCTCGTCAACCTTGGACTTGTCAATGCTAGCATCCTTGAGAACTTGCTCAACAGGCTCCAAAGTACCCTTGAAGGCCTTGGCGTTGAGATCTTCGAATCTGGCACGGGTGATTTGTGCGTTGAAGTCTTCACCATCGAACAATGAATCGATTTCAACGGTAGTAGAGGCACCGTTGGAAAGGGTACGCTTAGCACGCTCGCAAGCAGTTCTGAGACGACGGAGGGCACGGGGGTCGTTGGACATGTCTATCAATGAAATTAGTATCATGGTTTAAGAAAAGCTGTAACCCGAAAAATGGATTGAACTTTGGGTTCAAAGTTTGACCAATCGATCAAGGACTGCGACTAAGGAGAGTCGTGATTCACGAGATCTTGTTAGACAAAGGCATCAGCACCTGGCCACTTGACCATAGCCAAATAGGCAAATGCTTTGCTCCCATTCGTTCGCTCGCTCATTAGGGGTATAGGGGTATTGGTGAGCTCACCTTTCTTCGTCTTTCTTTGGAACTCCTTCTTGAAGTGCTCAAGCAAGTTTGTGTCGAAATCTTGACCTCCCAAATGGGTGTCACCAGCGGTAGCCTTGACGGTGAAGACACCACCTTGAATGTGCAAAAGAGAAACATCGAAAGTTCCTCCACCGAGATCGTAAATCAGGACGTTTCGCTCCTTCTCGCTCTTTCCGGCACCCAAACCGTACGCAATGGCGGCAGCGGTAGGCTCGTTGATGATACGGAGAACGTTGAGACCAGCAATAGCACCGGCATCTTTGGTAGCCTGACGTTGGTTGTCGTTGAAGTAAGCCGGAACAGTGATAACGGCCTTAGCGACCTTCTTGCCCAACTTGACTTCGGCAACTTCCTTCATCTATAATAATGTGGAATTAGCTAAATGGCCTGTTCCCATCTCTGTGTGTATATAAGACTTGCCTTGGTCAAAACCATGGCGGAGATCTCCTGGGGAGAGAAAACCTTGGTCTCCCCAAGGTACTCGACCTCAACCATTGGCGAACCATCACGATCAATGACGGTGAAAGGCCATGACTCGATATCCTTCTTTACTGTGACATCGTCGAATCTTCTTCCGATCAATCGCCTGCATAGAGGAATTAGTAACAGGTCCATATAGATCGTTTTGAGACGGAGTAGAACTGACTTGATATCGAAAATGGTGTTCCTTGGGTTCATGGCAGCTTGGTTCTTCGCAGACTCACCAATCAAACGTTCCTTGTCGGTGAAGGAGACGAATGATGGGGTTGTGAAGCTACCTTGCTCGTTGGCAACTGGACATCCGTTAGCAAAGCTGCAAGATGTGCGGTTCCCGACAGCGACAGCTATTAGGCTGCAGGTCAGAGTAATGGTTGTACGTACTGATCTCGACATTGTTACCCTCGTAGTTTGCGACACAAGAGTAAGTGGTTCCTGTGATTTGATATATCAGCCTCCGTCGATGAAAATCGCAGTCAAAAAAATTCGGCGCAAAA
The DNA here is from genome assembly GCA_002946425.1 of Rutstroemia sp. NJR-2017a BBW. Lineage (NCBI taxonomy): Eukaryota > Fungi > Ascomycota > Leotiomycetes > Helotiales > Rutstroemiaceae > Rutstroemia > Rutstroemia sp. NJR-2017a BBW. The sequence goes on from NJPT01000031.1 coordinate 678,330, forward strand.
AATTGCCCCTCCTTCAGCAGATGTTATTTCTTAACATACCAAGATCGATGCCAATGGCACCCTCATAAACTTCGTCAGCCATGGTAGAAGGTTGTTTTCTTAAGAAACAAGATGGGAGAGAAGTTCTTTGAAAGAGGGTTAAAAAACAAGAAGAGATGTAGAAATTCAACGGCGGGGAGGAAGATTAAAATCCAAATGTAAACTTTCGATGTGGGAAATTTTTAGCTAGTTTTGAAGTCCGTGCATAAGCGTAGCAATCAGCAGCACGTGATGCTTTTGGGGTAAGACTACGAATTATTTTTCTTTTCAAAAATTTTCTCTGAGCCACAGTGGGTGGATCTGATTGGCCTGGGACCCGGACTTCAAGGCTAATGCTGGATCTTAAGCATGTATACCTACATTGCAGACGATGCTAGATGAATGTGAAGATGCTGCATCGTGGATGGCTCTATACTATGGCGGGGCGTTGGAGAGCGGATGAACAGGTCAAACTTTTGTCTCACATCTAATCGATACCGATATTGATAATAAACTTTCTGCTCACAATCTTTAGGGCTAGGGTTCGCATCATCCTGGCCATTTAAACATCTGAACATATCAACGTCTGAACATCATCTCGCCACGTTCTGCCGGAAAAACTCACTACCTGCCGCCCCAGTTTCTCTTCTCGATATGATACAAAGTACAATACTGATACAGCTCTTGCACGAGCTCCTTACGAAACGCCCAGCTAATGCTCAAATCCCTAGTATTAGCAGCAGTAACGCCCCCTCCATTAATCTCTTGGTGCTTAAACTTTTAGCCCGCATGTAAATCTCCATTAATTTCTCATCAAATTAGCAAAAACTGTGATCTTTTCTATTTCAACTTCAGATCCCCCAGGGAGTTTTGCCACGCCTTTAGGCAAGGCGGCGATCAGCTCGATTTCGATCTTGTTGACACCTGGGAAAAGACGAGCCTCAAAGAGAGGATGTCGTGGATCAACTCCATGGCCAGGGATGACAGGTAAAGCATGCAGCCTGGTCATACCGGCGGATACAAACAACTTGTACTGTCGCTCAAGTAGGGACTCAGCTATCGTCGGCTTGACTAACAGATAATAGTGGGTGGAAGGAAGATTGATCGTGATCGACTGGTGAGCCATTGTGGCGGAAGGGGGGAGATCCATTTGAAAATGATGAGCAAGATTGAGCTTCGGATGAGTCGAGAGACTAAGGTTCGTGATCATAGCATGCGAGGCATCTGGAACTGGTCAGTATTTGTCCTTTTTGCAGTGAAAATCAAGACGTACCCTTCCCCGGAGCTCTCCATTTACTTTCAAAGGATGAGCTCGACACGTTTTGCTGAGCGTGATGACTGAATGATTGCGCGTAACCATTTTGACTATAAGTGTTATGATTCGAAGCGCCTGGTGTGTTTGGAGGAGGCATGTTGCTGGGAGCTGTCGTTGGTGTTGAAACTGCTTGACTCATAGCACGATTGTTACCTTGCTTGGGTGCAGCAGCCAACTGGGTATCCTCATTCTTGACCGGAGCGGAATTCGAAGGCGTTGGCGACGCCGCCGAGTTTGACATGCTCCTAGCTCTCTCCAGTTGATCCAAACTTGGGGCAGGTGTTGCAGAAGATTGAGTACTACTGAATGGGTTCCGGCGTCCTTCGCCGTTTATTGAAGCTGCAGAGTTCGCACCAGCACCATTAGTCTGAGGGGCCGGAGAGTCTGCTGGGGTGCCTCTACCACCACCAACTCGGAGAGTAATCTTTGGTGAAGGTTCTGGGCCTTTCACGTTGATTTTTATCTTTGGAGCCACGGGTTCTGGCACTGCCTGCTTCGCTTTTTCCAACGTCTTCTTGAAAAATGACTATCATCATGTCAACAAAACCACTCGTTTCTAAATCCGGAAATCATACCTCAAGCTCCTTGGCCAAGACAAATATCTCGCTACCGTCCTCATTATAATGATATGCATTCTTCCATATTAGACTTGCGTCTTCTTCAAATGCCGCCCATGTTTTGAAATCGCTAACACCAGTTGAAGCCTTTCCGTGGATACCTTTGACACGCTTATGCAAATCTTTTAAACAATGGGGGTTCGGGATCACCTGGTAGTAATCCTTTAAACTACGCGGAGGCAAGGATACAAAAGGCTCAAATTCGAAAAAGTCATCCCTGGTAATTGCATTAACGTCTAAGTTCTGCTGTGACTATACAAGGACCTCTTTAGCTTACTCTGGATTCTCCTTGTAAGAAAGAACATCCGCCACAACCTTCTCTTGCGCCTGTTGAAAATTAAGACTGGAGTAGCTAACACCAGCGTATTGTGAATCCGAAACAGCAGGTGTACTACTCTTCCTAGGAGTCATGATATTCTTTGGTGGTCGTCCTCTTCTCTTGGGAAGAGAATGCGATTGCGATTGCGGTGATGTCTCTGACTGTGCTGGTGTCTGCTCATGCACCTCCGTCTGCTGTTGTGACTGCAACGGGGCTTGCGGCTGCGCCTGTGGTTGCGATTCGAATGGCACCCCTTCCAATTCCTCATCCACGATGTCTCCTTCGGCATCCATGTCTTCACTCCCATCGTCTTCTTTTGGGAAAGGTGTTGGCTCAAGCTTTAGGCCGGGTGTTCTCTTGTATTCTGGGTTGGTCTTAGTCATATAGGCAACCAATGCCTTTCTCACTCGTTCAGCATCGCGATGAATCGGGGCATCTCGATCATGATAATCTTTGTTGTTCTTGATGAATCGCTTGAAATAACACTCGAGTTCGGAAAGGGTCGAGAAATCGTAGTTGTTCAGCTTCGCCTCGATGGTATCTAGAGCAATTGGCATTCTTGTCATTTCATAATAACCCGGAAGCTCATGCCTTCCGGGCAAGGTTGCGAAAGTGTTTGCGAAAAGTCGTCCACTAAACAAACCAGTTAGTGAAATGTCGAGATTGTGGTACGACAATCAAATGAGTGTGATGATTTGGACAATCACCAAATGGCAGGTCTGACGAGCTGTAGAAGCAGAGATCCAGAGGCTGCTCCGATGAGCCGCGTGCAAGGGCGATGTGAAGGTAGGCCCATCGCGAAACTTTAGATCTTGATTGAAATTACTCACTGCTTGTCTGGAGCCGACTTGAGCTGGTTCATGAATTTGAGTCCATAATACGTTGTGGTTTCCCGAGTTTCGCCTTGACTTAGATCATCGCTCTGTTCATTGTCAGTCTTGTGGCCATCTTCATTTTGCTAGGCAAAGAGGAATGCTTCAAATTTCAGGACCAGATATTGAGAGGTGGTTATGCGCGGGTTGACTTCCCCTGCCGCCAATCGAGATACAGCGGTCTTTATCCAACCCCACGACTACTGCACAGAACTCATAACCCTCCTCTCTACAAACAGAGTTATGGTACAGAATCATCGAAGAATGCGCAACTTACGGGAACCTTTATTCGTTTCGCAGCACGATCCGCATCGTCAAGGTCTGCAGCACCTCCACCATCGACCTTTCTTTTGGCATCCATCGCGTTAACTCAGTTTTAATTAGATTTTCACGGCGCTTGTGTGCAGAGATGCGATCGAAAGCGCAATTCCTGTTGATTACGCGGACGCGTCGAAAGTTGAGAATGCGCGTATCGAAGCTGCTAATAAGTCGACGAACTTCCGCAGAACTGGCAGAAAGGTACAGGGGTTGTTCCTCTCTTTGGGACTGGCTAGTTGGGAAGAGAGGTGCAACAAGGATGGATGTGAGATGGTTCCTTACAATATTACCAAAAGATGATTTATTGTGTAGGTAATTTATTGTAGGTAGGAGAATTATCCAGTGTTCGGAGGCCGCTATGCAGATGAACGTACGCAGTCCTTTCAATTTATTGGCATGCTTGGAAGAAAGGCGCATCTGGATACATTCGTACGTCCTGTTAACTTCTACCAACATTTTCGCATGGAGCAACCAGGGAAATTGGCTCGACGGCAGTATCACATGATCAAGAAAATATGCTGCCTAACCAGTTCTAAGGCATCATAATGGTAGACCAATTGTGGCTTTCAATTCCAATTCCACGTTAGCGATTCTACTATGTACAGGTTATGCTTTACAAACCCCTTCGGTTCTTTGTGCTTCCATGGTTCCGCCTTCTATCCGTCGCCAAACCACAGTGACATGAGTAGGTATACCGTAAACCGTACTAGGTACTGTAGCTCGGCGTGCTCGGGTAGTTAATAGTTGACTGTGAGTGATTTCAAGAGTTGGTCGATGCTCCAGAATTACTAGCGCACCAGGCGCAACGCTTTCCGAGAAAATGGACGAGGCTGCAGAGACACTAAACTTCTGAAAGTTTCCAAGGTCGCTTCATTGGTTGACATTTTCTATTCTACAGAAGGTTTGTTTACACCAATTAATTCCGGACGGTGCCTCAATAATATCAATCTTCGCAGAGGAAACTTGAATTCTGTCACTCGACATAGAGAACTACTCGCAAACTGTCTCGTTCGCTTTGGAAACATTTGTTTCTCTACGACTATAACCATTATTTCCTTCTTCTATTCGCTCTGGCTTATCATCCTCACCGCAAAAGCACGGAACACCTCGAGAGACACCCCTACTTAGCAGGTATCTAGGTAACACTCAAATACCGCATACTTCTCGCCTCGGTCACCTTCTCCGTACAAAGAGTACTCTCAGAAGCGGCATACCCGACATACACAATCATCATCTCTTGATCGACCCTCTGCTCTACTTTGGACGTTCTTCTGATTACCACACGACCTCCTCTCGCAGTCGAACCCCGCAGTTTTTTTACCCTGCGCTCTGCCCCACTACCTGGGCGATACAAGACCAGCATTCAGCGGCCGGCTTAGAGCCTCACAAAAGTACAATGGCGGAGATAGACTACAGCAGAAGGAACAAATATGCAAGACCTCTTTCAGATGCGGAAAAGGAGCGCCTGGATGAGTTCATCGACGCGATCCATTACTCGGCCAGGTCAGTAGCGATTGAGCTGCCTCTCAAATACAATTCGATGTCGCGTTGTCTAATGTCACTCTTGTAGGTACTCGGATGACCACTACGAATACCGCCACGTTCAATTACCCAAAGCGATGCTCAAGGTGATCCCAAAAGAATATCATGACCCACAGACTGGAACGTTGAAGCTATTATGGGAAGAAGAGTGGCGAGCATTGGGTATAACACAGGTGTGTATTTGATGGGTATTCCTCCTTAGATGAGGGGCTAATGTTTTGTCTTAGAGTCTCGGATGGGAACATTACGAAGTCCATGAGCCGGAACCACATATACTACTTTTTAAGTAAGTTTTCCTGCGCCCCCTGATGGAGCAGGTACTCATGAAGTTTACAGGAGACCGATCAATTATCAACCACCAAGCCAGCAATAGTCGTATCCTCGAATTCTGAATCTGAGTTAGCGAGTCTTTGATCCGGTACTGGACTCAACGGAAGGAAAGGCATGCTCGGAAGATGCAATGCCCTATGTGTCTCCTAGATTACGGCGAATGGTTCCGGTTATGGGTGGGATGTATTAGATCAGGAAGTAATGGATATCATGTCCAGTGCCATATATACGACTTGCACCCTTGGGTCGGGTTGAATCGCGATAAGCATAGGAAGCTATACGATCAACGATTTCCTAGGTCGAGCGCGCAATTACTTGATGGAGATAGGAAGCAAGCGTGGTGCAAAAGTCTCCCGCTCGGATGTAGGTTTGCGGAATATATTCTACCTTGATCTCGGCCGTTTCTGGTATTGAAATGTATGGTTTTAGGCGCAATGTAGTTAGGGAAGGAAAATGCATAACTCTGAAGTCAACTTCGAGCAGTAGAAGAATAAAGGGTGATATGTGCGTGTAGGAGGATTACCATCTCCCCATTTGTCATACCATGGATTAGTCGTGTGGTTCACCGTTTGAGAGAGCCAAAATCTTATTCTTGGCTCATCCGATTTAACTTATTCCTGATCTAATCTGTACGTAGTCGTGTGAGATATCGAGAACAAGAAGGAAGGGTTGAAAGTAGTCGAGGTTGTTTTCAAGCAAATGGCAATATACATACCGAAACATTGCGTCTCTTTTGGGGTCTCGTTGGCTTGTAGATCCATGGCTCCAGACCGGTAGATCTCCCACTTGATACGTACGGCGGATCCGGACCGTTAGTTGATCCGTTACTGGGCTTCAGTTGGCAGCCGGCCCGGTACCTGGCACTGCCTGGCTCGCCTGATAGTGTATGACAATCGAACCACACGGGTTAACTCTCGAAAAATGGACAGATTGTAGGAACGGAAAATCTCCTCATGCTTTCAAATCAACGTATCTAACTCTCTCCACCTCGAAAGTATAAAGATTTAGTTCTCCCCAGCTCTTGTTGACATCTTAGAACTTCTACGTTGGTCTATATTCTCTAATTAATAATTGATTGGTCCGGCATTCTTTATCTAGTGATAACCTATTTTTGTACCCTACAACTTTCTTTCAACACGCTCAATACATTTGGGACTCAATACGACATACCGTTGTTCCAAAGCCCCCAAGAAAGCCGTTGAAGAAATTCACCAAAGCCGAGAACACGGAGAGGTCCCCGCCCCAAACCCGAATGGGATCTGTTTGAAATATAAAACATAAAGGCCAAGTGTCCGTCTCATCGACAGGATGAAATCCGCCGCTCGAGCATTTTACTTAGGCCTATTCGCCCTGCTAAGTACACATACATCTCATGTAGAGGCTTCTCTGCCCTCTTCAAAGTCCAAGACTGTCCAAAGTCCAGATGTTTGCGCGGTATGCACTACTTTTCTTTTGCCAGGCATTCGTTTCTAATGCCGTTACCCAGATCTCGCCAAAAGCAATTGTATCCGACGCATGCGCAACATACGCAACGCTCGATGACCTCAATCGTGAGCTACTGCCGTCTCTGAACGATGTTACGAAGACGACCGACTTTTTCGCATATTATCGCCTGAACCTGTTTGGGAAGGAGTGTCCATTCTGGAACGACGAGAATGGCATGTGTGGCAATATTGCTTGCGCGGTGAATACCCTGGATAATGAAGAAGATATACCATTAGTGTGGCGAGCCGAAGAACTGGGGAGGTTGGAGGGACCTAAAGCTGGCCATCCGGGCAAAAAGTTACAGGAAGAGCGAGGACCCGAGAAACCCTTGCAAGGTATGTTAGGAGACGATGTTGGGGAGAGCTGTGTGGTGGAATACGACGACGAATGTGACGAGCGGGACTACTGTGTGCCGGACGATGAGGGTGCTGGATCAAAGGGCGACTACGTGAGCTTGGTGGACAACCCAGAACGATTCACAGGTTATGCTGGAGAAGGGACGCACCAAATATGGGATGCTATCTACCGAGAGAATTGTTTCTCCAAATCTTCTTTCCCTCATTCGGCGGCTCTTGGCTCATCTTCTTCCTTACTCAAAGAACCAGCAACAAATGAGCTCAAGTCCGTTCTGAAAGAGCATGGAAGACAACAAGTTCTTGAAGAACAGCGAGAGCACTCTCCTAACATTCCGTTCGTAGCCGAGACAGGTCTAGAGTTGGAGGATGAATGCCTGGAGAAACGTGTGTTTTATCGGGTTATTTCTGGCATGCATACTTCCATCAGTGCGCATCTATGCTGGGAGTATTTGAATCAAACCACTGGTGAATGGGGTCCCAATCTTCAGTGTTACAAGGATCGATTGCACGGCTTCCCGGAGCGTGTCTCGAACCTTTATTTCAACTATGCTCTCGTTCTCCGAGCAGTAACAAAGTTGGGCCCTTCACTACAAGACTACACTTTCTGCTCCGGCGACCCGACCCAAGACGAGATTACGCAATCTAAAGTGCAAGCACTTATGGCTAAGGCATCCAAAGAACCACAAATCTTCGACGAAAGCCTGATGTTTGTGAACGGTGAAGGTCCTAGCCTCAAGGAAGATTTCAAGAACCGCTTCAGAAACGTCAGTCGAATCATGGACTGTGTAGGATGTGACAAATGTCGACTTTGGGGCAAAGTACAAACCGCTGGATATGGAGCAGCACTGAAAGTTCTTTTCGAAACTGACAACGATTCCAAGAACGTCCCAGTGCTGAAGCGTACCGAGCTCGTTGCCCTCTTTAATACCCTCTCAAGGATCTCGCATTCATTGACTGCTATTGGCGAGTTCAGAACAATGATCGAGGCTCAGGAAAGTGCAGCAGAGGACCTTAAACTAACGGATCGTGTGACCAAACCACATCATGTCGTTCCAAACAAACCTTCCGAGGGAGATCCCACCACTCCAGACTTTGAGGAGTTTGAGCGAGAAGAGCGGAAAGTCAAAAAAACTCCACAGACTTTCTCTGAAGCATTCTGGGAGGAATTCGACTTAATTTGGAGGGTTTACAAATACGTTGTTTATGGCTGGATTAGGTTCCCAATCACTATGTAAGTCGACCATCTATACGCCAATTTCCCTATCACGCGATACTAACAACGTCCTAGGTGGGAGATTTTCGTGCTAGAAATGGCGAGAATTTGGGAATTTTATATTGGCTTGCCGGTGACTCCTCGGAAATGGAAACTTGTACAGCCAAATCTGGATGAGCTTTGAAGGGGCCGCCATGAAAAAATGGGAATTGGAATTTGTGATTAGCATAGCATTGCATAGCGTTTGGAGTTTTTAAGTGATATAGGGGACTGCTTGTGAGGATATATTATTGGAAGTAAGATTACAAAATACGGTACTTAAAGTCAACTCCCTGAACGGATTTGTCACTGAATATATTTGTTTTATACTTTGACCTTTGCTTGATTTCTCAGTTTATCACATGCAATGCATAGATGAATACGAGATGCCGCCACAACCATCCGGTGTCATGCTGCTCATGCATTCCAAACACATACCTATATAGGCAGACAGCCGAGTATCTGCGAATCCTTACACAACATTCTGCCTTCATCTCATCTCATCTCATCTCATATCATCTCATCCAACCCACGTGTCGTTCTCTTTCCTCCGTCGGTCCGTTTCTAGAAAATACCACATCCTGCCGTAGAACGCAATACCACGCATCTCCATGTGCGTATCCGTGTCGATGAGACGAAACATCTCCGAATAAGCGCCCCCGTTGTAGCTGTGTTGCGTCAGAGCTGCAATCTCCGGTTGCGATGTGGGTGGGTAGCACGGGTGAGGTGGTGGGGATGTCACTTCGTGGGGTGGTGTGTATTGGTATGTGTTGTATTGTCTGTTGTGGAGGGGATTTGGTACTTGGGAGGGTATTGGGTTGTGGGGGGTTGGTTTGTAGGGTTTGCTGGGGAGGGGAGGGTTATATATGTGGATGCGAAATGCTATGTATATATGATGCTGGATTGGGAAAAGGTATCTAAGTTACTGCTTTCTTCTTCTTGTATTACCTTTTTCGAAGCTGAATAGCAATATATACCTCTCTTTTTCTCTTCGCCTATCCTTCTACTCTCCCACCTGCTCTCTCTATTACCTTTTCCCCATCTCGCTTCCCTCCAACCACCTACCTAAATCATTCGTACCATACTATACCACACCACACCACACCACACCACATCAAGCCCTTCCCACATGTCTTTCTCTCCCCTATTACAACCATTCTCTACTTCCTAACTTCAACATCTCAATACTGCGCTGTCACGGAAACCCACATGTCACCTGAGATCTCCTCTCCTGTCCCTCTCACCGCATCGTCAAACGTCGCACCGAAACGTCGCTGCGAGGCGGATGCGTGCATTCTTCTGTTTCTAGACGGCGGGAAGATGTGATAGATGATTGATACGGGCGGCTAGAAGTCTAGACAAGAAACGGTGAATATGGTGGCGGAGACGGCGAAATGTGATATCTGATGGATGTTTATGGGAGTGCTGCTATTCTGGGAGTTGTTAGTGGTGGTGGGTGGATTGAGGGGGAGTGTGACATTGAGAGGTTGTTGTGGTTATGGTTGTGGAAGGATGGTGATATAGTTAGAAGAGAGAAAGTGTAGATATTTTTTATATGACATCAATGACAGACATAATTACATATTCGAGACCTGTAGCGGACACTAGGTCGATCGGTAGTATCGCGATAGCGGGGTTAACGGTACCCCGCAGTTCAGCACTCCTCCTCACTTACAAATCACACTCTCCCGCGCCGAGGAGCATACAATCTATATAAACTAGTGCAAAAACTCCCCATCACACTACTGTACGTTCCACGAACGCCATCAATCACCCTCAATCAATATTCTCTCCCGCCCCAGCCATGTTCGATACATTCAGCACCTCCAACATCAGCATATCCCCCACCGTCACCATCCACACCCTAACCTCCCCCCCGAACGGTCCGCCCCTCCTCCTAATCCATGGTTTCCCTCAAACCCATCACATCTGGCATCTCGTTACACCTGCACTCGTGGACAGGTACACAGTCATCCTAGTTGATCTCCCCGGCTACGGACAAAGTTCCAAACCGCCATCTACACCTGATCATGAAGAATATTCCAAAAGCACTCTAGTACATACATACATCTCCCCCCTCTAGTTTGAAAGAACTAACCTGAAAACCATAGGCCCAACACCTCGTAACCCTCATGCAGCAACACCTCTCCCACCCCACCTTCTCCATCCTCGCCCACGACCGCGGCGCCCGCGTCGCCCACCAACTCGCCATCAACCACCCCACCGCAGTCTCCAAACTCATGCTGCTGGACATCCTCCCCACTCTCAGCATGTATACGCTAGGCCGCCACACCTGGTACCAGAAGTACTGGCACTGGCAATTTCTGTCTCAACCCGCGCCGTTCCCGGAGTCGTTGATCCTAGGGAACCCAGGTTTATTTTCCGAGAAGTTTTTCGGGAAAAACGGGGTCGGGGGACAAGGGGTCGGGTTTGATGAGCGGGTGAGAGGTGTGTATGAGAGTTTGTTGACCGATGAGGAGACGGTGAGGGGCATGTGTGAGGATTATAGGGCGGGGGCGGGGGTGGATTTGCAGGAGCAGAGAGCGGATAGGGAGGCGGGGAGGAAGATTAAGTGTGAGGTTTTGGTGGTGTGGGGAGGGAAGGGGGCGATTGCGACGGAGTTTGAGGATCCGGTGGGGATTTGGAGGGAGGTTTGTGAGGGGCCGGTGAGGGGCGAGAGTGTAGATGGGGGACATTATGTGCCGGAGGAGTTTCCGGAAGATGTGGTTAGGTTGGCGAAGGAGTTTTTCGTGTAGGCAGGATGAAGGCCGGGAGATGCGGGTTCTGGGTTCGTTTAGCTGGAGTGTAACTGTACATGGGATGATATTTGATGTGCATATTTATTTATGGTAGCTGAAGCAATTGGAAGAAACTGTATGCATTTAATCCTCGCCGTGCATTCCAAATTGCCCGGCTGTCATTGACAAGCATGAGCACTGTCAGCTGTTAGTTGCAGGAGCGCAAGTCTTGGTGAAAGGTAGCATGGTAACACAGCCAAGAATAACACAATTCTGCATTTCCAACGCAGTAGCATTTAACATTCCAGCAGCAGTCATTTGATGCAAATGCTGTCCTGGACCTTTTGCGCAAGCGAAGAAAAATCCACTCATAAAAACACCAAAGAGTCATATACTTCGTTTCAGTCTGTGAGCTCCTTTGAATTAGCGACGCGATGTGAACATCTCATATCCATCAATACATCTCGGAGCGTCCCTTGTTTCCATGACAAATCCGAATGTCTCGGTCGCCCATGTCTTCGCTCCTGAGAGACTGATGTTATACGACTACGTAAGATATTTTCAGCATAGACATGGATCGGCTTTGATCTCGACGACACCTTGCATGGATTCCATCGCAGCTCCGGGGCTGTTACCAGCGTCATTGTGGAGAAGATTTCAAATCAATATGTTATTTTAGTTCATGCAATGAAGTCGAGATACTTGAAGATAACCAGGGAGAAAGACAGCGAATTCTTTCTCAAGTGGAGAGACATCGTTCGACTACCGAAGAAAGGTCCAGTTCTCTTCTTGTTATTTGCTCGTTTCAGAGGATGAAGAGTTATGACTGGACTCCTGGAAGCCTAGAAATCTTCTTTCGCAGCAGTGTTCGAGCTCGGAAACGGAGCAATGGATTTACTGGCAATCCTGAAGAGTATGGGAAGAACGTCGTCGCCATAACATGAGGACCTCAAGACGCTCATGAGAGGACGGTCAAGACACTTGATATTGGTGGATACATTGAATTTCCTGCTACCCCAACCCTTTCCCAGTGAGCAAGGGCGTAGGTCTATTTCTCTAAGTTTTTTGCCATTCGAATATCTCGGCGAGCGAAACCGTCTAGGTAGACGACAACGAAAAGCGGGAATGACGCCAGTGATGACAGATGGATATTTTCGATTCACCTTTACACGACAGAAGATGTCGGCTTGACTGCTTCATGACGGCCTTTGATGCGCCGAAAGAGCTCCAGGATATAGTTTCGAAAGATTAAGAATAATTGGACGACATAGAAACCGGAAGAAGCCTGGTGTCTTGTGCGATGTAACTTTTCCTCCCAGACATTAAGTTGCCGGCGTAAGACAGGTTGATGGGACGGATCGCGATGATGACAGATGACAGATGTAATAGCGTGGAATTCCGCAAATGAAGAAGGAATATTGGCGAAAGCAAGCAAACGAGCAAGCAAACAAACAAGCAAACAGAGAATCAATAGCATTGAAGCTATTTCGTACATGTTCAGCTTGGTAGCAACCTACCTACCTGCTGTATATTATCGCCCGGGCAATCCCGACTGTGCAGTTCGTTCGGAAAGATCCCCAGGAAAAAGGAAAGTAGCAATGATATGCATATCGATCTCGTTTCGAAATCAGCAGCCACAACCACCAACCGCAAAAGCAAATATGTATACTTCAATAAAGTGTAGATGCATGCCTTTCCAGAGGTCCAAGGTTAGATAGGGAGGAACCGACCGACCGCAGGGTACAAACCCCATTCTCTGTGTAGACGAGAGACTCTGAGTTATGCAGAAATTGTGTAGTGGTTATGCAGGGAAAGATAAGAGTTCTAAGTGATGGAGTTCGCCAAGCCACACCAGTCTACTGTATCTCTCCAGACCCACCCAGAAAGCGATAGATGACATCGCCTTATTACTTGTACGGGAGTACGGATTGTTCGAATGTTGCAAACTTAACTTACAGTAGTGAGGTTTGGAAGTCTAAATGAACCTCACCCACCATACGAAATACAGTGCGATAAATTACTATGCATGCACTGTACACTCACTGTACAAAGCCTTTGTTGTACGACTTCCTACTTACCATGTTCAAGCCACTCATTGTCATTCAGTCCGTCTGTCAGTCTGTCAGTCAATCAATCAATTATCCAGTCAGTCACCATTCCGGCCCCTTGGCAAACTCTTAGTACCTTCCTCATCTTCCACTCTCGTACTCTTATCTAAACCGCGGCCCATACCCACTTCAGCTCCAACTCCAACTCCATCCACCCCCCTCCCATGTCTCCCACATGCCCATGCCCATGCCCATCCTCACCATCCCATGCCCGCGTGGTGGCGCACGGGACATCTCAACTCAACCCAGCCCCAGCAAGGAAGCCTCCCCGCCGCATCGCATCGCAGAGTCCACCACGCCGGCCAAGCTGTCGTGCCATGCGAGCCAGAAAAATATATCGGTGCTACGCGACGTGAGCCTTCTCACCGTGATACTGCATGCATCAATTGATCATTATTTCATAGAGGCGTCTGTATGTATGTACTGCCCAGCGCTTGAGCGAATAATATGACACAACGCTTCCCAAACAGGAAGATGTGAATGGGATAGAAATGCTGTGGGAATGGATGAATCATGAGTGAATGTCAGGCAGGCAGGAATAAAAGCACATAAGATGCTTTTGTCTTGCGCCTTACGAAATCGCTGCATCGCTGCACTGTATATCTGTCTATCTATCTATCTATCTATCTATCTCTGTATCCATCCATTCTTCGCCTCCTCCTCCTCCTCCTCCCGCCGCCGCCGTTCCAGAAACCCATCCGACGTCCACTTTCCCAGCGTCCAGTCTCACGTTAGCAAACCGCATAACCCCAAGACTCCCCAGCAATTACTCGCCCCAGATTGGCCGACACGCCTCTCTTATCAGTTGCCCAGACTTTCGGGAAAATCTAGTTTCGTACCAGCACCAGTCCAGTAGCCTACCCAACACCCATCCTTACCATTACCTAGTCTGGAGCCTTGTTTGCGCCCCCCAGGAAAAACTTCGGCGGAGTCCGCTACTGGATCTCGCACACACCAACTTTTATTAGGGTTGGGTTCGAGTTGCTTATTTTACTTATTGTGCACTTTCGTTTTTCGACAGCCATTGATTGATTGATTCATCCCCATTGATTGTTTGATTACCCAGGGCCCGGACGGAGCCTACAGTCAGAAGCGACCCTACAGCGCGGCGGTATTATCCTCGTTGCGTTAATCACCTTTTGCGGCTTTGCCCCGAGATTTACTTGTACTAGGGAAAGTGAATGAGGGACTTTCTATATATTCGCCTATTCATCCGTTTCGTCTGTCCGTCTGCATCTGCGTCTGCGTCTGCATATCAAACTTAGCTTTGGGTAACAAGGCAGACGACCATTCACTCCTCTCGGCAGGGTATTCTTGAACTTTATTTATATCAGAATACTTACCCTTGAGGTTTCTTGTTCATATTCAAATAACCCCTCCACCACAAACATATAGTGGAACTCAACTTCACCTTTACCACATCATCAGACAGCGAAAGTTTTGACAAGACCGCGGGTGCGGCTTTTCATTCAACGAAGTATGGCTTTCAACCAGGAAAAAGGGTATGATGTGGAATCTGCCCAAAAGACCAACAGCCAGGACATCGTCGTCGATGCCGGCGCTGTGCATGCCGAATCCCTGCGCGAAGGAGAGACATGGTATGCGAAAGCGCATCGAATGGCTGGAAGATTTGGAGTAGAGTCAAGAGGTATCGAGCGTGTTCCCAGTGATGAGCGAACAGATGCTAGTATGAGCCAGATCGGAACCATGGTATGGTCATTTCCCAATTGTGTGAAAGCATTCGGCTGATGAGATCTTCTAGTGGCTTTCTGCAAATATGGTGGTCTCATCTTTCGCCATTGGAGCTCTTGCATATCCGGTTTTCTATCTAGGCTTCGTTGACACCATTCTGATTATTCTCTTCGTCAATCTCCTCGGTATACTTCCAGTATGCTTTTTCTCAACATTCGGTCCACGCTTCGGTCTTAGACAGATGGTTCTCTCCAGGTTTTTCTTTGGCTGGTATGGAGTAAAAATCAGTAAGCACTCATTTCTTGAACTTGCTAGATCGATCTGTGCTAACTTTCACAGTTGCCATTTTTAACGTTCTTGCCTGCATTGGATGGAGTTCGGTCAACGTCATTGTAGGCGCACAACTTTTCCACGCAGTCAACGGTAACATGCCAGGCTGGGCC
This sequence comes from Rutstroemia sp. NJR-2017a BBW, assembly GCA_002946425.1. Classification (NCBI taxonomy): domain Eukaryota; kingdom Fungi; phylum Ascomycota; class Leotiomycetes; order Helotiales; family Rutstroemiaceae; genus Rutstroemia; species Rutstroemia sp. NJR-2017a BBW. The sequence continues at coordinate 693,735 of NJPT01000031.1, forward strand.
GGTATCATTGTGATTGCAGCTGCGACTTTCCTCGTCACCTTATTCGGATACAAGATCGTTCACACATACGAAAGATACTCCTGGATTCCATGTTTCATCATTTTCCTCATCGTGCTCGGAGAATTCGCCCACTCTGGCCACTTCACCAACATTCCAATGGGAGTTGGCAAATCTGAAGCTGGTGCTTGTCTTTCCTTCGCAGCATCAGTTTATGGATTCGCAACAGGTTGGACTTCATACGCGGCTGACTACACCGTATACCAACCAGTTGGACGCAGCCGTGTCTCGGTATTCTTCTGGACATTCGCCGGTCTCATCTTCCCACTCCTCTTCACCGAAATGCTCGGCGCAGCAGTTGCTACCAGTATGGCAGCTAACGGCGGAGACAACGCATACATGACCGGATACGAAAGCTCTGGAATCGGTGGCCTCCTCGCAGCAGTAATCGTCCCACCACTTGGCAAATTCGGACAATTCTGCCTGGTCGTCCTCGCCCTCTCCATCATTGCCAATAACTGCCCCAACATCTACTCCGTGTCCCTCAGTCTGCAACTCCTCGCTCGCGCGACCCAAAAAGTGCCTCGCTTCGTCTGGACCGGTATTGGTACGATCGTGTACTGCGCCATTGCGATCCCCGGTTACAGCCGCTTCGAAGACGTCTTGGAGAACTTCATGCTGCTGATCGCATACTGGCTGGGTATCTACGAGGCTATCTCCATCTCCGAACACGTCTTCTTCAAGCGTGGCTTCGGCGGTTATCACCCAGAGGACTACCTTAACCCAGATAAACTCCCCCCTGGAATCGCCGCCATTGTTGCTTTCTGCTTCGGTGTGATGGGTGCTGTTCTGGGTATGGCGCAAGTATGGTTCACGGGACCCATTGGAAAGCTCTGTGGAGCGGAGTTTGGTGGTGATGTGGGCTTTGAACTGGCGTTCGCGTTTGCGGCCGTGTCGTATTGTTTCATGAGATATTTCGAAATCAGATATTTCGGTAGATAGATGGTTTCTGGGGAAGATATAGGAACGACAAACAAAATGGGTTAGGGCATTTGCTTGGCTTTTTAGAACTAGTCCGGGTTGGGATTAGCTGGCGTTATTTGATATGAGATTTTTACGAATGTATAATGAATATTAGGAAAGAAATGGAATTCTTTCGATATTACTTATTTGATCGAGAGATCTTGCGTTCTTCTCTTGTGGTCGTGCATTGTGTTTGGTCTCGAACAGGCTTTAAATACCTTCACAGCAGCGGCAGCATTGCGACGATTGACGTGGGCTACATATCCCAACTAGCCCACGCAGTGAGTTACAAGACCTGTGCTCATGCTCTGATTCCATATAGTTTCAATGAACTCTACGCATCCAGAGACCACTTCTTAAACAGATGAAGACTCAGCTACTCCAGCTAAATTGTCCGCTCGTCCTGTCACTCGCTCCTAAGCAGGAAGAGACCTTCCCGCTCTCATAAACTACACCCTGAACCTCCACCCCTCCATCCGAGAAATCCCCCCCTTCTCTAAAGCTTCCCCTCCCCCCTCACCACCTCCCTCAAAAACCCCAACGCCTCCACCGCAAACGCCACCATATTCGCCTCCCTATCACCCCCCAACCCCGTCTCCACCTCCTTCGTAAAGCAGCCTTTCTCCGTCGCGACAGCTAGCGCTACGTATCCTCTTTGCGTTCATAAACTCGTCAGTCCAATCCCCTACTCAAAGTCCAAAGTCCAATCCCCTACTCAAAGTCCAAAGTCCAATCTCCTACTCAAAGTACAATATAAAGAGAGGAAGAAAGAACGAAAGAAAAAAAAAGGAAATCAAAACTCACGGCGTCCTATTCCTCGTCTCCCCTCCCGTCGGCCCTGCGGTCCCGCTCTCGCAAATCGTATACGTACTTCCGAGTTTCTCTCGAATATTAACAGCTAACCCTTCTACCACCTGGGGCGTGGGGCCGCGGTAGGATTGGATGGTGGAGGGGGTCCAGCCCGCTGTTTACAATTAATATCATTAACCCTTCAGTCGAGAAGAGAAGAAAGGAAAGATGAGGATGGTCTTACCAAACGCTATGCGTGATTCAAGCGTGTATAGCTGGGATGAGAAAGTATTAGACGGAATGATATGATGGAGGTGAATGGATGGATCAGACATACAGTCAATCCACCTTTGTATATCCCGCTCGCACCGGGTGTGCTGAGGATAGAAGCGGATATGATGCCTCCTGCGGCCTAGGTCCATCAGTCAAAGTCTCCTTCCTATCTTGCTCTTCCTCACTTCTTCTCCATTTCCCTATCTTCTTCTTCATCTCCCCATCTTCTGCTTCACCTTCCCATCTTCTCCTCTAAATATACCTCCCCCTCAACCCCCCATCATCATCAATCAAAACCACACAACTCCCCTCCTCCTATCTCCCACCAAACCATTCCAAACTTCCCCCTCCCTCCCACCTCCCCTCTTAAGAACAACCCCATACCCCCCCTCAATCCCCAAACCCAAACACACCAAACCCCTCCAAAACAAAACCCCCCAAACTCACCGTCTCAGCCACACTAACAGTCTCTCCCTTCTCCTTCAACAACCTCGCTACATCAACCACTACATCTCGTATTTGCTGGGGTGGGAATTCATGAGCTGCAGACATGGTTTGGAGATAGCGTTTAGAAGCGATGCGGATAGGTCTGGATATCTTTAGTTGGGAGAGGAGAGTTCTTGGAAGTGAGGGGTGGATTTTCATTTATCTTGATTGATGGTACTCGTAGAAGTATGGAAGTTCATAGCATGACGTTGATATACTCTCGGATTTGACGGATTTGGCGGATATGGCGGGGTAGACTTCTTAGTGCGGTGCCCTGCATATGTAGTGGGGGACTCAACAGCTTGGAGCTCAGGACTCAGGAGATATTTTCACAGGATCAGGTAAATTGGAAGTATGCGTTTCTTGACATAGCAAGATGTTGAAGCTTGTGGTTGGGATTATTTTTCAATTATTCTGGGAGCTAGCTAGGTAGCAAACAATGGACCTAATTACAACCAAAGTGTGTCCCCGAACCTCCACCAAATCCTATTTTGCACACATAGGAAGCTTGAATGAACAGGTGGAGACGTCGTAAGGGCCTGCGACCTACCATAAAAAAGGCTGCGAACTGTATCGAGTACCGCTTAATAGTTGTACCTGTTGCAGTCATCGATTCTTCATCTGTTACCCCAGGGCAAAAGCTACAAGTTCTTCTTAAAGTATAAACAGCAGACTAAGAAGCGCCGTACTTTGAGAAATTAGATCGTTCTAATGTCAAGATCGAAGTAGTTGGCACCGAGAACATTGTCGTTGGCCGTTGCATGCCCAGAGTGCCGGAACGGCAAGGCTCTCTTGAGATGTTGATATTGTCGTGATTCTAGGTTTTCACCAGTGATATATTGTGTTGCTAAGGACGATAGAAGGCTATTGCTAAGCGTTAATCGCATGCTGTGACTTGGCTGTCGAGTAGAAATTTGTTCCGAATGTGCACGACTAATCCCAACTCAAAGAATGGTGTATAGATTAGTAGTATCCTTACTCCAATCACTGAAAGATAAATTGACTGACCTAAAAAAAATAAAAAGGTGAAGCGTCGTCCTCAACAGAGTAATCGGAATCGAATTGTACCCAGCTCATCATCACCGAAATGACAACAAGCCCAGCACGCCGCGTATTGCACTTAAGTGTTATGTCTTTGCACACACAATCTTCACAATGGCTCTCCCATAGGAACAATAGTACGGAGACTATGCCCTGCTTTTCTGATGCCAATTGCAGACGTGGATCACGCCAAACCCTCACGGGCAGACCTGTTCATCTCTGCAAGCAAAGGAACGAGGTGATTTGAAGAGTACTCCGAATTTCTCATATGCAAAAATATTGATCGCAAGGATCGGATATGTTTGAGTGAACAAATATATCTGTTTGTAGCATAGAAACGCAGCGTTGATGAGGACGACGCTTGGGGAAGAAAAGAGGAAGAAAGTTTCTTGAGAAATAAATCTGAGGTTAATGACTCAAATTCGCTAGACCCTAGCGGCAGGGTTAGTCGATACGGCTAGCGTCCAGGCCCAAGCTCCTCTGTAGCCGGATTAACCTTTATTCCGCTGGCACAGCTGCGCTGCACAGCCTCAAACCTTGAAATACATATGCTATGACGCGCCAGTCCCCAACTGAATTCCATTGTCCAATATCATCTCGACTTACATTCTGGGTCGCATAAGTTTTATCGTCATTTGCCTCAAAGAAGTAATAAGTCATCACAATGTGCTTCATTTTTACTTGCGGAGAGCACGGTATGCGCTTCCTTTCTGTTGCAATTGTGGCTGGGGCTTTAGCTAATAACATCTAGAGTTCTCCTCCCAACTCCAGGGCTATGAAAATGTACTCTGCCAATGTCATAACTGCGTATGTATTTCATGATCGCATTGTTGTCGGTCTTCATATCTAGGTAGTTAGCTAACATAACTCAAGGGAAATTACTCTGCGAAAGTCATCAAACGACATCCCTGGTTTACCTTCTGCTTCATACCCGTCTTACCGCTCAGCATCCACGCATACGAAGATGTAGTCTGCAGCATCTGCAACTTCGCGCAACCACTCGAGAACCGACCGGATGTTCGAGGCCAAGCCAATGGAGGTGGTCAAGTGCCGTTACAGAATCAACCGCCGGGTCCGGGTCCTGCAAATCCCGGATGGGGCGGAGGTCCGCCGCAGAAACAACAGCAGCCTATGCAATATGGTTGAGACGGCATGGCGGAAGGAGGAGGAGTGTCGGTTGTCGAAATGTAGATGTTAGCTGTGCGATATGACGAAATACCAAATTGGGATATTGGGTTGGGTTTGGGAATGGGGCGATTTCTCTCTTGCGACGAACGGATTGGAGTTTTTCAATGGGCGGCGGACCCATGGGTAAGATCAAGGCGAGTGTATCAATTCTTGGGTGAATAAATACTTCAGGTTTCTCCGTAGCGGCAAATTGTGAACATATAACAACTGCGATTTCCATATCCTGAAGTCTCAGGCCATCCATTGCGACTGTCCCATTGATTGTTGTATGTGTCCTCCAGATTGCCAAGATATTTGTTGAGCGCATGGTGCTGGTCGATTCCCCCTTGGACTTAAGAGTATGGATTTGCTGACGTGAGGAACTCCAAAAGTCATTTGCCAATTGACTGTTTGAGCTGACGAGTCAATCTGGTACAAGCGTACCAAGTTCCATCCGATGGCGTTAAGAGGCCCTTCCGTCAAACATCTTGTGTTCAAAACAGGTCATTCTGGGGTTCTAGAGCAGTCGACTCGAAAGTCTTCCAGCGCCCGGGATTTCATTTCAATCTAGATGCAGAATATGCGACGGTGGCTTTGGACCAAAACCACTGTGATCCCAAAGGCTTCATGGTTTGCTTTTATGGCTTTCATTCCTCAGCTCAGGGCGTGGGGTGCATAAGTCTGCAATCGTGTCGGAACGCGCCGCTCTTGATAGTTGGTTGGTTGCCGCCGGCTCCTCAAAGCTGTAAGAAGTTCCAAGTCGTTCTAGGCATGCAGCAACACACGGTCGAATTGTCTAGGCAGCACTTCTAGAGTACCTGTAGAAGAAGAGATCAACTGCGATGTCGGAAAGGCTGTCCAAGACGTTGGCTACACCACACCAGACGAAAAACTTTTTCACTTCGCTGCAACACTGATTGGTCCCAGCACGCTTTTGCAAACACTCTTTGGCGATAACTCCCGTGTATTCATCTAGCCTCCTTCTTCGCTCCCACCTACCCACGCCCACAACCGAACTCTCACCCACTCGCTCCACCCCGAAAAGCATACTCGTAGATTAAAAGGTTCCCCTTATCGGCATGCCGTCGAACACACACCTTATCAAGCGCATCTGCACCAATCACCAGTCACCCTCGAAATATGTTGCAGATCGCTTACAGAATGATGCACGAGCTTTACTCCCCCAAACGTCCAAGCTTCTGCCCCGCCATGAAAGATAGCAGGGGTTTATCACTTTATCAATGCCGTTTATTTGACAAAATTACAACCTTATCTCTTCGTACAAACCTTCCCATATGAAATCTTTCGTTGCTCATAGGCTAACTCGTGGGAACTCGAATCGATGTGAGGTCAAACTCCACGGAATTTCTTTTGCTTTTCTTCCCTTCCCTGACATTGTCCTTATCCCCGCCACTGGAGCTGCGTTCCCTGCTCTACTAATGTCCGATACAGGTCGTACAGTGCCAGACTTTATCAAGCCCTGTGTGAAAATGTACCACTCACATGTGCCTATCTGCATATCTGCAAAGCACGATACCATAATATAATACTCAGCTGTGCTCCCTTCGTGTTACATTCTGTGTGTTGAACACTTTCCAGCTTCTCTCTTCTTCCTTTCTCCTTGTAAAGTAAACATCAATTGGACCCAGCCAATTGATTGAACTCACCTACTTGAGAGGACGACTACTCGTCAATCCAACAGTATGGCTATCGCTCCTCCCCTCAGCGAGGGTTGGGGATATGGCGTTGTTCTTGGTCTAGGTGCTCTATTTGCCCTTGGCATGGTAAGCTCACCTTCTGCACTCCCAACTACCACCGCCTCAATTGAGTTTCTTCCTTTTCTCTCCTCTGTTACTCGCACCTTAGATCAGCATGGCTAACTGACTTTCCTCTGCAGATCCTCGTAACATGGATTCTCAAGCGATACAACCACGAGCTACAAACCTCCGAAATGTTTAGCACTGCTGGCCGCACAGTCAAGTCTGGTTTGGTCGCCTCAGCTGTCGTTTCCTCCTGGACATGGGCCGCTACGCTTTTGCAAAGCTCGGGTGTGGCGTATAAATACGGTGTTTCGGGTCCATTCTGGTATGCATCGGGTGCTACAGTGCAAATATTGCTGTTTGCTACGATTGCGATTGAGTTGAAGAGAAGGGCACCGAATGCTCATGTGAGTTTTCTCTCTTTCCATGCCAGTGTTTTTTGTGAATTGGAGTTCGCCAGAGGATTCTAGATGGAGAAACAGAACGGAGCAGCATGAAAGGCATTGGATAGAGGGGACAGTCGTTTATTGGGTATGCGGAATAAATCGCTAACAAGATCACTGCAATAATAGACTTTCCTTGAGGTTATCAAAGCAAGATATGGTGTTGGAGCACACATTGTCTTTACAGTATTCGGGTTGATGACAAACATCCTCGTAACGGCAATGTTGTTGACTGGTGGATCTGCCGTGGTATCTTCTTTGACAGGCATGCATACTGCTGCTGGTATGGATACCCATTCATTTCCATTACCCAAGAATCATCCATTAACTCCCATATCCAGCTTGTTTCCTCCTTCCACTAGGTGTCGTCATGTATACCATGTTTGGTGGAATCAAAGCTACCTTCCTCACAGATTGGGTAAGCTTTCAGCCCCTCTCTCCCTCGTCTATTTAAACTAAAAAAGCCAAGGTCCACACATTCATGCTCCTGATCATCATTCTCATCTTCGCATTCACTACCTACGCATCAAGCGACACCCTTGGTTCTCCTAAAGCAGTATTCGATCTTCTTGTCAAAGCAGCCGCCGACCACCCCATTGAAGGTAACGCTGGTGGAAGTTATCTAACCATGCGTTCCAAAGAAGGAGCTATCTTCTTCGTCATTAACATTGTTGGAAACTTCGGAACGTGAGTGCCGCCTATACTTCTCACTCTGAGAGTAAAAATAAAGACTGACCTCTATTAGCGTCTTCCTAGACAACGGCTACTACAACAAGGCCATCGCTGCCTCTCCAGTGCACGCCCTCCCCGGTTACATTATGGGCGGAATCTCCTGGTTTGCTATTCCATGGCTCTGCGCCACAACCATGGGACTCGCTGCCATCGCTCTTGAAGGCAATCCAGCCTTCCCGACCTATCCCAACCGCATGGATCCTGCCGACGTGTCAGCCGGTCTCGTTCTTCCCTACGCCGCGGTCGCTATTCTCGGTGGTGGAGGTGCAGTCTGCACTCTTCTTATCGTGTTCATGGCTGTTACGTCCGCCTCGTCCGCTGAACTTATCGCTGTTTCGTCTATCTTTACTTATGATATCTATCAGACGTATTTCAACCCGGGGGCATCTGGAAAGAGATTGATCTACATGTCTCACGCAATGGTTATTGGATTCGGATTATTCATGGCTGCTTTCTCGGTTGGATGTATGTTTTCCCCTGTATTCCCCTTTCCCCCCAAGTCCACACTAAACAATAACAAACAGTATACTACGCTGGCATCTCCATGGGCTACCTCTACCTAATGATGGGCGTAATAATCTCCTCCGCCGTCATCCCCGCCACCCTCACCATCATGTGGGCCGGCCACAACAAATGGGCCGCGATGCTCACCCCACCCCTCGGCCTCATCTGCGCCCTCATCGCCTGGCTCGTCACCGCCAAAAAAGAATGCGGCTCCCTCAACGTCGACTGCACCGGCTCCAACAACCCTATGCTCGCAGGCAACGTCACAGCGCTCCTCTCCCCGCTCATCTTCATCCCAATCTTCACCCTGATCTTCGGCTGGGACAAGTACGACTGGGTATCCATGGCGGCAATCCGTCGCGGCGACGACCACGACCTGGCTGCTGAAGCAGACGTCGATCTCGAGCTTGTGCCTGGTGCGAACAGAGGCTCGGAGGCGGAGGAGGTCATTGAGCAGAGGAAGTTGTTGCGTGCGTCCACGATCGCGAAGACCATGACTGTCATTTTGACGCTGGCGTTGTTGGTTTTGTGGCCTATGCCGATGTATGGGAGTGGATATGTGTTTTCGGAGAAGTTCTTCACGGGCTGGGTGGTTGTGGGTATTATCGTACGTATTTCCTCTCTTTCTCTCGCTTCCACCCATTTCATAACAACACCCAAACAAACTAACAACCACCAACAGTGGCTAATCGGCTCCACCCTCTGCGTCGGCGTGTACCCCGTCTTCGAGGGCCGCAAGTCGCTCGCGAGGACATTCAAATCCATCTACTTGGACATCACCGGCAAACAGCATCCATCCAGACATCATCGCCCCGAAGCTACGTACGTGGAAGGCAAGGAGGCGGGGACTGAGACGCCGCCGGTGGTCGGGACGGAGAAAGAAAAGGAGGTTGCGGAGAAGGCGGGGGAGATTTGATGATTTGGATACGAGGACTAAGGAGGGAGGGGGATATGATACCATGTATTTCTTTTTTTTTGGAAAGTTAGGTTTTTGGGATTAGATACACATGGGGGGTTTGGATGAATGAAAAATGGATTTGTTATAATGGGTTGATGGTTCGTGAAGTTGATGTTCTGAGTCTGGTATACCATCCCATGATGGCATCCCAAGCGGAGGTTTCTCGAGACAAACCTTGTTTCAAGCGGAGAGATATTTGGCTTTATTTCCTGTAACTAACTGGCCAAATCGACTGATAGGGAAGGAGAATATCTCGTCCGATCTTACTTTGGTACCAGAGCGTTAAGATTCTCTTAAATAGGGAGCACATATATAAGTGAACGCCAGAGCACTCTCGACCAACCGGCCGGGCCATTCGTCGAGACCCGTCACCACACTTCCACATCCACGACACAAACAGCACACAAAACAAGTGAACATAGATCGAATCGAGAATATTAAGTTGATTAACTACCGTGCTAGCAATGCATTTCCCAAAAAAAATGGCATGCGCTAAGAAAGACCAGTAGATCCTCGGTGTGCACATCACACCAAATACTTCCTGAAGTGCGTGCTTGCTTGCTTGCTCCGTATGCATCATCATCACATCGTTCATGGTATCTCTTGTTCTCTCTCAAGTCATTTCATTTCATTTTATCATTTCCATTTTCCTCCTTCAACTTTATCTCCCAACACGAATAACACCCGCCGCAATGAGCGACTGGATCTTAGCTCTGATTTGAGGGTTCTTCATATGTTCTTGCAGAGCTGCGGGGTCGGATTGCGCTTGTTGGAGGATACTTTGCATGACTGGATCGCCCATGATCTTTTGGATCTGTGATATTTCGTTAGTGAACTGTATGGAAAAGAGATATTTAGCTGGATATATATGCTTACCTCAGGATCTCTAGCAAGTCTCTCCTTAGTCTGCTCCTCTGTCTCATTCTCTCTCGCAGCATACATAGCCGTCATAGCTTTCTGCTGCTGCTGCTCAATCTCCCTCGTGTTCGCCTTATTAACATCGGCCTCGCTGGCCTCGTTGCATGCCTCCAGACATTTCGAGTAATCTCTCATGCCAAAGTATGCTTGCGCCTTGCGAATGTACGCTCGGACGAATTTGGAATCCTTAGAAATCGCTTTGTCGCAGTCCTCGAGAGCAGAGGGGAATTCAAGAAGCTTGATAAATGAAGCAGCACGGTTACTGTAACCTCTGGGGTCTTCTGGAGCACGATTGATCATCTCAGTGTAGGCTTCAACAGCACCGGGCCAGTCTGACTCCTTGAATTTTTGGTTACCGAGCTCACGTGCCTCTTCGGCTTTAGCTGGGTCGATGTATGCTTTCTTCGCACTGTCGATCTTGTTCTTTTCGGCAGCGCGGAGCTTGTTAACAACTTCTGGAGTGCGGTGTTCCGTGAGCGACTTTTGGTAATTCTCGATAGCCTTGGGTAGATCACCAAGTTTTTCGTAGGACGTCCCGATACGAGCGTAGGATTTGGCAATCATCTTGAAGTCGGCATAAATCTCTCGTCCCTCCTCGACGGCCTTTTCGCAAGCCTTGATAGCTTCTTCATAGTCTCCCTTCTCGAAGTATGCAGCACCAAGGTTGTTCAAGTAAGTGATGTCCTTGTAGGTTTCCCAAGCTTTGCTGTAATGCGCGATCGCCTCCTCAAAGTTCTTTTTCTTGTATTGCTCCGTACCAAGTCGTTTTTCTTCATCAGCCTCGGCCTTGGCCTTCTTCTTTGCAATAGCTTCTTCGTCTTCTGCTTCAGGTTCAGGTTCTGGCTCAGTCTTCGCTTTCTTTGCTGATGGTTCTGATGAACTTGGGCGGACATCTGGCATCGGAATGTCCTCCTCAGCTTCCTTAGGGGCTGAGGCTCCTGCAGCTCCTGGTGCGTTACCAAAGGGTGCTGAATCGGCGAATGACATATCCACGCCCATCAAGACGCCTAAGACTTGAATCATGCGCGGGTCTGAGAATAGATCTTGGGTGTTGTTAGGATTGGACTTGATTTGCTGGAGTTTCGACATGAATGTGGGATCTGAGAGGAAAGCAGCAGTTTTTGGGTTTGCAGCTAGTTTTGTGATGAGTTGCGGATCGTTGAACATGTTTCCTAAACCCTGTGTTGGGTCTCCCTTTACTCCATCTGCCATATTTGTCAGTACGATTGTCGATTACGGCTGAAATGATCCACATACCTGCTTTGGCTTCCGCGTCAATGGCTTTCTTTACACTTGCAAGACCCTTGCTGGCCACAGCGTAGTTTGGATCCAGCTTCAAAGCTTCTTCATAAGCATCATGAGCACCCAAAAGATCCCCAGTGCCCTGTTTAGCAGCAGCGACTCTGCCCCACCCCTTGGCCCAGTCTGGTTTCAGTTCCGTGCATTTCTCAGCGTCCTTCAGAGAATTCTCGTATTCCCGTTTCGAAGCGTAGGCAGCGGATCGATTTGAGTAGAGAATGTGGTTTTCTGGTTCAATAGCAATGGCCTCGGTGAATTTTGCGCTTCAGAAAACGTTAGTAACGATTTTACAAAAACCCCCAAGCTTGTCAAGAGCACCTCGCTGGCGCAATATCTACGAGGAGGGGTAATGGAGAATGTAACTTACACAGCCTCATCAAAGTTCTTCTCTGCGATCGCCTTGTTACCTTCAGCTTTCAGTGCGTCCGCCATGATGCTTGGAGAATTAGTGAAACGAAATTTAACAAGTCTGAAGATATAATAAATAAAATCTCAAAAAGTGTCACAAATTGAAGAAAATCGAAACGAACGTCGGACAACTCTTTATTATTTTACTATCGATATCTTCTAGAGCTTTCTGCCCACTGAACGCTTGGACCAAGTTGGTTGGCTAACCACTTTCGGAGGAAAAGTGGGGTGACTGGACTGGGTATGTGAGGCTTCACGGAAGTGGCTGCTTGTTGTTTATTGTAACAAGTTGTGTAAATTACTATGTATAAATTTCATTTCTATATGTTCTATTGACTCTCTTTATCGAAGTCGAAATACACAATGAATAAAGCATCATTTTGGGACATAATTAGTCCACTGTATAAAGCTCCGTCGAATCGTCTTGTCGACCTGGACCCAAAACCTTCATCTTAAAATTGCCAAAACTCCTTTTTCATGCATCGCTTCTATATATCACACACTACTTCTTCCCCTCAGCAGATCTAAGTACGGCAGCTTGAGATAGCGCCGATACACCAGCTCTCTCTTGCATAGCTGTCATGGCAGCAGTCACCGGTGTCTGGATGCCACTAGATGGCGCCGGAGTGTTGGACCTTGTTGCAGGTGCACTTCTGTTGTGTGCCATATGACTTTGAACAAGGTGACCAGCCGCTAAAGCACTGCACAACGAGAGTTCTCCAGCCAAGACACCTGCAGCAATGATTCGAGCAAGTTTGCGAGCATTATCACCCGGATTAGTTGGGTGAGAACCTCTAACACCGAGCATGTCCAACATAGCACTCTGAGGCTCAAGGATGGTACCACCACCCAAAGTTCCAACTTCTATAGAAGGCATTGAAACGCTTATTTGTAAGGAACCGCGAAGACTGTCCACTGTTAGCAAAATCCTAATACAATCAGAAAGGGTCTGAACTTACTTTTTCATGAGCGTAATACAACTGCTGCTCTCCACAACCTGTGCTGGATCCTGACCAGTGGCCAAAAAGATGGCAGCGACAATGTTGGCAGCGTGAGCGTTGAATCCACCCATAGCACCAGCCATAGCACTGCCAACGAGATTCTTCGCGATATTCAATTCAACCAATGCATCAACGCTTGTCTTGAGAACCTTTCGGACAACATCGCCTGGAATAATAGCTTCAGCGACAACACTCTTACCACGGCCATCAATCCAATTGACTGCAGCTGCTTTCTTGTCTGTACAGAAGTTACCAGAGACCGACAGGATTTCCATATCGTCAAAACCACATTCTGTAGACATAACATTCAAAGCGTGCTCGACGCCCTTCGAGATCATGTTCATTCCCATAGCATCTCCAGTCGTTGTCTTGAAACGTGGGTAAAGGTTGGTGCCGGCTAATGCTGTCTTGATGGATTGAAGTCGGGCGAATCTGCTGGTTGAGTTGAATGCTTTCGTCATCATCCTTTGACCCTCTTCAGAGTCAAGCCAAACCTTAGCTGCACCAGCACGCTCAAGAGTTTCGAATGCAATACAAGGACCACGTGTCATACCGTCACCAGTCAGAACAGTGACAGCACCACCACCAGAGTTAATAGCTTTACACCCACGGCTCGTGCTAGCAACAAGAACACCTTCAGTTGTAGCCATTGGCAAGAAGAAACTCTGTCCATCAACAACGATCGGTCCAGCTACACCAAGTGGCAAGGGAAGATAGCCAATGACATTTTCGCAGCAAGCGCCCAGAACACGGTCGTAGTTGTAATGCTCATAGGGAAGTAATGAACCTTCTAGGAGACTGGTGGTTTCAGCAGTGGCAGGAGTTCTTGAAATAATGGCCCTTCGAATCTTGACAGCCCGGGTAGTGTCTCTCAAAGTTTTCTCCAAAGCATAACCAGGGATTTTGCCTTGCATGGATAACTCGATGAGTTCCGCATCATTGAGCTCTGGTGCACGTTTGGCTTGAAGCATTTTTTCCATCTCTTGTTGACTACGGCGTAATTGAGGCTTGGTGTTGGTTGGAGGAGGAGCCATCACTAGAACTTCATCCTCATCATCAGTGGTAGCCGGAGTAGGTGGAATATTGTCACGAGAGTTGGCGTCGGTGCTTGGCAGTTTTAGGATAGGCGTAGATACTGAGTTGTTGAACTTTTCAGCCTGCTCAAGTTCGACGGGATCGACAGCATGGTGTGGGGGTAACTGGAGCGGCTCCTTGATGCTCCATTTGGCGGCATTGAAAAGATATCCATTGAGAACAACACTGAGCGTTAGAGCGAGAACGATCCATTTGGAAAGCACTGGATCTTCAAAGCTTTTGAGTAAATTGTCGACAACTCGACCACCCATACCATACTCGGAGAACTCAGAACCAAAGTCATCCGCAGAATCTTTGCGATGCTTAGGCATTGAATGTGCGTAATGAATGGATGGATATTCAAGCTCATATTTGATCGGTGTCAGTACCGTAACAACAGTTGCCTTGTCCTGTGTTTTTGCCATTTCGGAAATAGCATCCAAACCACTAGAAGCAACCTTGAATGGGTCCATTGGAGGTGGTGTCAAAACATTCGAGAAGCTACTTCCGGAGAGCACGCTTGATGCTGGAGATTGAGCATTGTTGGTACCCCTGAATGGAATAGTGCAGAGATTGAGAACGTTGATGATGATAAATCCAGAAACCATGAGAACCTTGAATTTAGGGATGCTGCTGCTCTTGACTTTGCGACCGAAAATGTGAGTCTCGTTCGAGCCATCTCCACCATCCTGCAAGAAATCATCACTCTGAGCAACCTTCTCGGCCACTCGGTGGTTGACTCCATCGTCCTCCAATGCTTGGCGAAGAGCAACGTGACGCTTAATGCGATTAATTTCCAGCTTGATGCTCAGGATTGCCGTGTAGAATGTGAAAAGGAGTATGCAATCAAAGAAGAGGATCCAAGCAGCAAGGAAACAGAATTGTTGCAATCCACCTTGCACGCCACTTGCAGCTCCAGCAATCAGGATACAAATCTCAATCGCGTAATCCCTGAAAATCTCGAATCCTTTCTCACTGATGGCGACCTGGACAGCTTGTTGAATGGAGGTAGGAGATCCACCTTGCTTCTTCTCGTTCCTTTCCAACTGTTTACCAGTCTTTGGAGCTGGTCTTCGAGTGTCTAAAGATGCTGAGAGAACAGCCTTGGTCAACACAATAGCCTTTTCGAATCCAACGGTGACGACGAGGAAAGGTAGACCTTCGGACAGTAAGACCATGTTCATCGGAACTCCCAGCTTTGTTGTCACGATCAAACCGAAGAGGAAAGCAAAGACCGAAGAGAATAATGTGGTGGCAAAAAGCCAGGAGTTGGAACCCATGCGTCTCATAGAAACGAACAGTGAGACAAAAGTAAGATGCATCGAGATGTATCCTAGCACCATGATCAGGATGTCTAGAGTATCGGCACTTTTGATGAGGTCGACGAACTCAGTCCAGGCATTTGTGGCCCAGTTCTTCAGTCCGGTCTTGTTCTCATCAACCTTGGCAGCTTTCATAATCCACATCTTCTTCTCCTTGACAGGCTCTGCCTCAAGTCCGTGGCGAGCATTTTCGTCTGTAGGTAACGTTGCGGCAGCATTGGGCAATTCTTGGGCCCTTGCAAGGAACTCGGGTGATTGACTGTATGGAACAGCAAATGCGAGCGTACTGTCCTGGGATAGAGGTGCCAGCGGATTTGGGGTAGCGGGGAGCGAGATGGCTGAGATATTTTGTGGTATAGGCACACTTTCGGATAAAGGAGCTGCTTGGAGAGGACTGGCAGCCAAAGAGTCTGGGAAGACAAAAGTCATAAGAGCCAAATGGTCCACATTTGATGGCACATTTTGCACATCAGCTGCCTGCCACTTCCAGTCCGTTTCCGAGCTAATTTGTAGTTGTCGACTTCCAGCAACAAGGGAGCTCCACGTTGCTTTACCGGCTCCACTGGTCTTTCCTGAGTCGAACAGACTGCTCTCCAATAGTCCCATATATGTTGTGCTCGCTAAGACTGCCACGATGACGATGGTATGAATTGGGTGGAGACATGCTCTGCGAGAAAGAATCTGAAGTAGTGGCGTGACTTTTCTGTTGAGCCACGATGGGGAGGCATTGGTTTCGGCGGAGGAGGACGCGCCCCTAAACCGCGAGGGGAGGAAAGAATTTCCGATCATAATTGTAGATGTGCAAGTAAAGTATCGTATTCTATATCCGAGCCATCGACGAAGAGAATCTAAGAAAAAAATGCCTTTGATCTGCAAGACACGTAAGAGTTAGTAAAGAGCAGCTTGAGAAACAAAATGAATCATTGGGTAATGAAGTAAATGTAAAGCTTCAAGAGTGACAAACAGCTCGCCTACCACCTCAACTCACCGATGAGATATTCACTCCAGGACCGAGATGAATGCTAATAATGGGAACATCGAATTAAGTGAGATTGACCTACCCAGGGACAGTATTTTATATGATAAGGCCGTGCCTCTTCACCGGCCAAAGTCTCGAAGATTCCTTTTCGTGCAACGGTAGATTTCGTGGTGGAGGATGACGGAAATCAGTCACAGTTCGGAAAAGGAGTGTCGGTGTTGAAACCCGAGCAAAAATCAGCAACGACGAACGCTTCGCACAGAAACGAAGCGCAATTGGACGGGAGTCGATGGATGGGATAGCTATAATCAGCTCGTCCACCTAGATCTATTCTCACTTCTTGTGTGTAAGAATTATCTCAGAAGAGCTGGGGAGAAGTGGAAGGCAGAAAGAAGGTTGGAGAAAAAGAATCCCAAGGGATTATTATAAGATAGAAGAAATATTTCCCGCTTATCGATGTACTGCTCTGCTCGGACACCCGTTCCTCGTTCCTCGCCCTCTCGCTCATCTTTTGTGCCAGTGGTCAGTGGTCAGTGGTCCTGTACAGCAAGGAAAGAAGAGGGACAGGGGCACGTATTGCTTGCTGGCTTTGAAAGGTACTGGCAGGTCGATCCCTGAACGCTAGCTTTATCTGTAGTAGCGCTCCCATTTGGCTGGCACTGCTGGGCGGTGACATTATCTGCTCTTATCTCGATAGAGGTTAGCTCCGGCCTAAGATAAAGGAAAATTGGAAGACGATCTTCGGATTAAAATGACATTTTCGAGGGTTGGGATTATTTTCCATCTTTTCACTCAACCAATTTTCTACTTTCTTTGTAGCAAATTCTACTTATTCTACCTATTCTTCCTTAACATTGTTCTCTCAAGCTTCACTTTCTCATCACAAGACACTCACTCCACCAGAGAACCAGAGAAGAACAGAGAAGAAGCACAGCTCATTGGTTCCACCTTGACCGAGTTTCTCTACTTTGCTCCGACTTGCCAACAGTTGTCCTTCTCTAACGTTCTGCATTCTGCAGTCTGCAGTCTGCACCACTTCGTTCACTGTTTACCAAACAGTATCCCGACCCCTGGGAATCTCCTATTTTCGTTTGGTGCGTACCAACAACTCATTGGCTAATGGCAAAATCGGCAGACTGGAATTGGCATGGCAGTGAAAGTGAAAAATGGCAGCCGTCCCAGGCTTCTAGAAGAGGACCTAACAGGACACGATTGGTTACTACTGTATACGCGTACCTTGAACTTACACCTTTAGGGAAGAAACCTGCTTGAGGGAAATCAGGATCACGTCACATGATCTCGTGTGGCTGTCTCAGCTGTATCGGATCTCGCTTTTCTTGGTGGGGTAAGTCGGGTTTGTACTCCGATAATCTTCACTTTTTCTTCTTTTACTTTACGAAGTTCTTAAAGTTCTCACTCCAGAGTCAAGACAGAAACAGACTGCATGCTGGTCGGAGAGTCTAAGATAGAGATAAGGAAAGGATAGACATATTCTGTCTCACATCATCAAAACCTTTACTACCATCAGCTGCGTCTCGGCTCAACTAACCACAATGTCCACGACAACCTTCAAACCTGCTCTGCTCGTAGTTGATCTACAAGAAGATTTTCTTCCTCCTGTAAGCTATCAATTGAGTAATCTTTACCGCAGCTTTTCCACTAACTTATGCAAGAATGGATCTTTAGCTGTCGCAAATGGTCGGGATACAATTCCTGTTATCAATACTCTTCTGACCTACCCATTTCCTGTCAAGGTTGCTACGAAGGACTGGCATCCGTCAAATCACACTTCTTTCGCATCAAACCATCCAGGAACCAAACCTTTCACAGATTTTACAACCATTGTCAATCCCTCAAACCCCTCCGAAGCTTATAGCACTCGTCTGTGGCCCGATCATTGTATTCAGGATACCCTCGGATCTGAGCATCCCTTCGAGTTAAACACAACCCACTTCACCAAGACAATCCACAAGGGTCAGAACCCCCAAGTAGAAATGTACTCGGCATTCTACGACCCCTTGAAGAGTCCCAGGTGTAGTGACAGTGGGTTGGCGGCATACTTGAAAGAAGAAGGCATTACAGATGTTTATGTGGTCGGTCTGGCGGCTGATTACTGTGTCAAGTACACTGCTGAGGATGCAGCTAGAGAAGGCTTCAAGACTTATGTTGTCGAAGAGGCCACGAGAGCAGTTGATCCTACCGAGTGGGAGAAGATGAAATCTAGTTTGGATGGAGTCAAAGTCATCAAGCTGAACGATGAAGAAGTGCTTCGAGTGAAGGAGTCCCACTTCTCGTGAATGGTGGGGTAATCCTCACACTATGCTTCCCGATAAGGAGACCAAGGATATGTGGAGAGGAGTAAACCTTTGGTTACAGCAGGATTTCGACCCTGTTTGTAGTCAAGACTGTTTCGTAGATGATGGGTGCGATGGATATGCAGACTAGGTAAGGATCCTAAACATTGAGGGGTGATTATCAAGCACGGATGTCAAATTACAATTCAGTCTATTTTCAATGACTGTTGGTTGTGCCGAAGATGTGCTGAAAGCAAATATTATTGCAAGTATTACCTGGCGACAGGAAACAATGTCCGTACTTCAATAACCTTCATTACGAAGGGGAAGTCATTGTATTGCGAACATTTTTTGGACTTTAATGCCCATAATAGAAGTAATTCAAGTCACCATTCACTACTACATATGTTCTTATATCGCTTTTTGTGTCCATGATTTATTACCAACCTAAAAATCTGAGTGTTTGCTTCTAGGAAATGTAACGTCTGTATTTTCCGGGAACTCTATCAAGCGAGTGCGTGTGTGCTAGTGCAGAGAAGGAGGAGCCCTGACGTCCTGCCATCGATCTCGATATTGCTACCACTTGTTAATCTTATCGTCTACCCATCGTTGTCAGAAAGCTTATGCATACAGGTATTTACCAAACCCGTCTTATAGACAACCTATCATTCCACTATAATACTTCTCTCTCACCTCCCGAGATCATAGTTTTAACTTTTTATACGTTTTGCAACCTAAAAGTTTAACCTTCGTTCAAGGGGGCGGAGAGTAGATACGAGAAACAAAGTATAAATTCCAATGCTCGTGATCTAGCCAACTTCCTTTTTCATATCTTTGAACCGATCCTGCATTATAGCACAGTATCTCCGTCTTGCAGAATCATGCATGGCCGTTTGCATCCTTGGTGGCCAGCAAACAGATTACGTCAGACTTTTTGAGATGATCCTGGGATACATGAAGCAGGACATATTTTATATACATACTCTACTTGGAAGGGATCTGCAGGCCAACAGGATCAAAAGAATTCCGCGCCGTGCCGGCCCGTGAAACTATTTACAAACCCTCTCCCCCTAGCGCGATCTACCCTGACGCAAGAATTGGGTTCAAGAAGAAGTAAACCCAAGTATAACCGTTGTTTATCCATCCGAACGCGAATACGACGCACTCCCATGCTACAGTATCCACCTCCCTCTTCAGTCTATACACAGCCCGATCCTCATACCCCTCATGATCTCTCCTTGGGAATCACTGACACCTCTTCTCCATCTACAGACCACAACATCATCGGGTCTCACCAACAGAGCACCCTGTCTCGTTATCCCTACAGCATTCTCCCATTCCCCCCTCCCACAGACTAGATCACCCTTCTCTCCTACCCTATACACATCAATCTCCACGCCTAAATCCCTAGCCACCTCGCCCACGCCCTCAGTCCAATCGCTTCCGTCCTCCCCCGCCAAAACCACAAACCTCTTCCCCAGCACCTCCAACACCGATTTCCTCTCCCCCTCTCCCTTTCCCTCCCCCATCTGCTTCAACCACACATGCGGACACCTCATCCCCGCCCTCCCATCCATCCCCACCCCTACACACCCCAAACTCCAGCCCCTCCAACTCCAACCCCCCAACCACCCCTCGCCACGATCATCCTCCCCTTGCCCCACCCCCTCGCTCCCCCCACACCCATACCCATGCCCACTCATATACCTTAGTCTTCCCAGCACCCTCACCACATTCCTCACACTCTTATCCGTGCAAATCACCCCTCTCTCATCCGCCGCGTCCCTACTAATCGCCACCGCCTTCGCGCCTACCGGCTCCCGTTCCTTGGCATACATGTCGAGCAGTTTCGATTTACCCCCTACTTCGTTTCCCGCCCATCGCAGCATAAACGCAATCCTCCACGCCAAACTCCACGCATCCCCCACCCCGGTATTCGCCCCCTGCCCCGCCCACGGCGGCATCTGATGCGCCGCATCGCCCGCGAGAAAGACGCGGCCCTCGCTCATCCTTGCCGCAACACGCACGCTCGGCTCCCAAGGCAGCACACTAATAACCTCCAGCTTCAGCTCCTCCTCATCAGCCGGGAACCCGAGCGCGATTTCAAGCAATTTGTGGCAGTATTCCGGAGTATATATCTCTTGCATCCGTCTATACTCTTCTGGACTTTTTTCAAAATCGGAATCAGAATCAGAAGGGGGCACGAGTAGTTGGAATACCCATTTACGGGAGTTGTCGATGCTGGCAAATAGACCTTTTACTTCGACTTCGACTTCTTTCTTGCTATTGTTGTTCTGGTCGAAGATAATGCCCGTCCGCTCGATCCAACATAGAGAGAACTCTCTCCCGCGTACGAAATCTCCCAGAGAAGCGGAAAATAAAATGTTAATCATACGCCCTAGTTTTCCGGGCCCGATCATTGGGATCCCGAGCGCGGAGCGAAGGGGGCTGGATGCGCCGTCGCAGGCGATGAGGTAGGGTGTTTGTAGCTGGGTGGTTGTGTGGGTGAGGTTATCTTGCAGGGTAACTGTCACATCAGTCGAAGTCTGCGCGAGCGTACTCGCAAGACATGTAGTTGAGAAGCGGATCTCTACGCCCCGGGACTGCGCGATGGTGATAAGGACTCTCTCGAGCTGGTCTTGCGTTACGAAAAGTCCCGTGGTGGGGGAGAGACTGGATAGGATCCAGGATGCTATTCCTTTTCCTTCCTCTTCTTCTTTTCCCTCTTTCGCTTCTCCCTTAACCTCACGCCGTCGTCTCAATCCCCCCACAACGTCCTGCAAACTCGCGCCCTGGTAGATTCCCCCCGTAGCACGCATATTCCTCCCCGCGTCGCGCACCAGCTCCGCGATGCCGATCCGGGAATACAGCTCCATGGTGCGGGCATTGACGGAGCGCGAGCGCGGGTGAATGGAGGGGTGGGCGTGCCGCTCGATGATGGTGCTGGGGATGTGGTGGTGGGCGAGGAAGAGGGCGGTGGAGAGACCGACTATGCCGGCGCCGATTATGAGGATTGGTTCTATAGGGGGAGAGGATGGGGTGGACATGGTGGGTTGGTGGTGCGAGTCTATGTGAGGATTGGAGTGTGATATTGCGGTAATGTCTGACTATCAGTCAACTGGAATATCTCAAACTGAAAGCAACTTCTTTCAAACGATTCTCTTTCCAATTCAAATCCGAATCCAAACCCAAAAATACCAAAAAGCGCAATCCACTCTTACTTTATACTAGCAAACCCATCGCCCCTAAAACCCATACCGATATCTCATATCTCACCCCCCAAACCCAAACTTCCCCATAGAAAGACCCTACAATCCTTCGTCCCCTCCCGCCGCATAATGTACAAGCATGCACCCGCCCATCCACCAACCAATCACCAATCACCACCCACCTTCGCTCGGCGCCGAATATCGCCGCACGCCCCGAACCCGAAACCGAAATTTAGAGGGCTGATCTATTCGGAAGAACCTCTCGTCTCGGTTCTCGGGGCTTGGACTAGGCAGCGACTATACTTATATATAAATAAAAGATTCTTAGTATTTTCCAAGTCTTGTTGCCCTACTATACTTCTCATATAATCTCTATCTGATATACAAACCCAGAGTTCTCGCTCCTCAAATCTTTAATATAACAATCCCTCGGCAAAAGGTCCCATTCTTCCAACTTTCCCTGTATTAACTTTGCACGAAACTCTTCATATCCTCCAAGCCTATCAATTTGATACATATATAAGTGATGATATCCTACTCTTCGATACTGACCCTGCTTTATCGAAGTCTTCTCCAATATCAAGCAATCAGTCTGTGTGTACAAATCACCATTGGCCACAACTTGAATGCAAAGAAAATGTAGATTCTCCATATTCTGATTGAGGTAGTCAAGGCCCTCATGAAACCATTCGAAGCCATCGGCAGCTACTGGCTTTATCGGCAATAGGTACTTGCACTTGAGCACGAGAGGAAGCCCTGAGGCTTCCTCGAGGCATCCTGAATTTATAGCTGCCGTTCCGAAACCGCAAATCTCGACGTACGGTTGGAGTTTGTAGCCTGGTTTATTGGCGTAGTGAAGAGCTGTTAGAAAATATGTGACAGGGCTATCAACTGCAGCCCACGACCAGCTTGGTGCCCGGTATTTCGGCTTAGGGAGCCGATCGGACCTCAAGCTTGAGACCTTCCAGCATAGTTGCAAAGGAAAAGTATCATCGGCCCAGAGTCCAGCTACATATTCACATTTTTTGAATACCTTCATCGCATCCACCACTCCAGAGATGGCAGGCAACTTGTCTCGTCCAAAGCTCAAGCTGCAGCTGGTGTACAGTTGAACGATATGGTCCCATTTGTATTCGACTAACGGCTTTTTAAGGTACCGGGAGTCGCCATACTCCTTAAAAGCAATATAATTGGTCATCCCTGAAGGATATGCTTCACACAGCGTTTTGTCATCACATTCCCAGAACACTTGTGTTGATGTGAAATGCACTGTACGACTCGAAAGAAGCCTTTCCTGGACTACCCACGCTCTTTGCATTAGTGGAGCTTCAAGCATCGACTTCTTGTACATGTTAGGCGATACACAATGGTAGCTATCCGACTTATCACTTGTCCAGGCGCGAAAAGACATATTGCGATGCTCTTTGTCGACTTGAAAGAGCCCATGTCTGCCGTCTGGGGCACATGTCGCTGCAATGTTGAGATACGAGTTACCGTAGACGTCGCTCATTTGAGCAGATTCCACGGCCCAATCGTCAGAGTCCTTATCCTGGATTATGCAGAGAGAATCGATCCAGATATAATCGATACCCAAAGCTTGGGCAACCTCAATTGCGTCTTTGAATGTTTGGGTGAGAGCTGCAGATGGAATCTCCTTCTTGAATCTGTCAATATTACTCTGACTGAGTGTGACCGACTCCAATGTTCCCCCTTAAGAAGAAAACAAGCCATCAGTCAGATTCAATCTCGTCTGACTCGCATTTTGTCCTTGAACTTACAGCAGTGGCTCAGAGTTGCGTATTTCGAAGAGCCCAGAATATCAACAGCAAGGCATAGCCTCGGCGTGCTGCCTTTTGTATAGACTAATCTTGTTGGAAGAAAAGGTTTTCCAGGGACATTATCCGCGCACTTATGCTTGGAGCAACAAGTATCCAGCCATTGCTTAATAAGTGGCAATGCATCCTTCCTGCTCCGCTTGATATCCACGGACCCTATTTATCTTAGCCCGTATCCTCTATTCGATTCTACCTTTATAAAATCGAGATTCGCCTACCCCCGTGTTGATCAAGAAAAATATCTAGGTATTGATATTCACCGCTATCATCGAGAGACAGTCTATACTCTCCCACCTCAGGCATCGGCTCATCAGGGTCGTCCTCGATGTTGTTCTCGATGTTGTTCATCAGTCGGTAAATATAGATAACACCAATATCGAGAGGTTCCTCTGACTGCTCCGTTTCCATCAAGGCGAGAAACTGACCGCAGAGCAAGCATCCCTTTTCGGCACTATGTTCCATTAATGAGCTGTCTTCGTAGAAAGGGAATGAGTTGGTATTCCTGTAATCCACCTCGTCGATCACTTTTTGGCACTTATCGCAAAGACCTTGACTATAGAGTGGTTCTTCGCCGTGACTTCCTTTTTCAGAGGTTTGTGGAATATCGGATATGGTAGGCATCGTACAGTTGCGCAAATGGCGGGGTAAGTGAGAACCTCAATAAAGTGAAGGGAAGATCCAAGATCTGATTCTCGAGTAAAGAAGAAATACTCGATATAATCGGTCAGTAAAGAATCCTTGATGAATAAATCAGCCTTTGATAGATGTAATTATCACAGTTGAAGTTTGAAATGAACACTAGGAAGTAAATTTCTGAAAGAGAAAAGTAGAAGCTGGGAGGAAAAGGCTGAGGTGAAGGGAAGCGGAGGCTGTTCACGGATGTAACCTATGTCACGGGGTAGCTAGGACCTTGAGCTCAGAATGGTAACCACGCGGTGAGGGCGATTTCGCCCTCGTAGTACTGCACTGGCAGGCTGCAGCTTATGTTATATTATTCCTTCTGTGGTTTATATATCCTCCTCCTCCTCCTCAGTCCACATTCACCAACCACTCAACCCAGCAAACGTACAAGCCTCGAGCTGAGCCACCAACAAAAATCAGCAATTTTCCCAGTCAGTGAAAGCAAGTAGATCTGGCACAGTAAACAGGTGAGAATATAGGATAACTGGCAGAAAATATATCTTTTATTCATCCAATCATTATCCATCCATCCATAAGACGCCCCGTCCCTCCCTTCCAAATGATTTTTCCACACATTCATTAACTTGACCCTTAGAACTTTTCCCTTCCATTCCGTTGACTAAGTAATATCTTTCTCTCCTCTGTATCTGTTCATCTCTGACTGATAGTAATAAAAATATGCAAACGCTCATTTTACTTATGCTCATGCTCCCATCCCATCCCATCCAGCCAACCTCCAACCATGCAATGCCCGCCCAGTCTCCCATCCCATCCATATGCAAAAGAAAAAAGATAACAAGGAAAATCTGCGACCATATATGTAGACATAGAAGTCCACGCACGTAGCAAACATTAGATCACCCCAAATCCAAAATCTAACTCCCTTCCTTTCTTTCCACTTCTTCCCTTCCACTCTCGCCTCCCTTCCTTTCGATCCTACTCTCCCTTTAACCCCGCATTCCACGTTCCATTAATGCAACTTCTCCCTTAAACTCACCACCGCCGCCCACCCCTCACAACACTTCGTCGTCATACCATGCCCACACCACGGACACTTAACCGCCGTACTAATCAACCCACTAACCCCCAGATCCTGATCCTTGACCAAATTATCCGGTCTCGCCATGCACTCATACAGTTTACTCGGCAGATCATGATAGTATTTACACCCACAACAAATGACGAACATCTTCGCGATTGGCTGTGTATATACCGATTGCAGGCTTGTTTTCGACGAAGTGGGATCGATGAATTTGCCCTTTCCCTTGGCTGCGCGCGGACCAAGCATGTTGAGACGGGCGTTTTGGAGATACTGACCACCGTCGCCGGAAGAGGAACTGGAGTGGCCGTTTTCGAGGAGAGCGGGAGAGGAGACGATGCTTTGCTTGGATTCGTTGTATTGAGGATATGTAGATTCGGGTTTGCTCTTTTGAGTCGCAGCCGAAGAACTGCTGGGGCGTTTGGCTTGGCGTGGACGTAAAGGCTGATGCTTGAGAGTTGGAAGGAAATTCAAGTCCTCTTGCAGAGCGGTTGTGGAGGAAGACTTGGATAGACTGAGACGTCTTTGTAGATCTGCAACACCTTCTGCCGTGTTTGGGTCAACGGATGCCCGCGAAGCATGAGGATTCATGGGCACTGCTACTGCTGGAGTCTGATGACCAGTTGGTGTTGTGTTGTTGTCAGAGTCGGTCTCAGCATCAGCATGAATCGCGAGTTTGCTAGAGGTATCACGGTTGCGACCTCGACCTGCACTTTCCTGACTAGTTGCTCCGGCGAAATAGCCCTTTGACGACTGTGGCCTGGAGGCATTAGGGGTAGTGATGTTCGATTGTTCATCCAAACTCAAATATTCCTCGCTTGAACCAGTAAAAGATCTAGAGCTAGATCTTCGGTTCTTTTTCTGCTTACGAGGCGGAACAGGGTGTAGAGATTCTCGAGAAAATTGTGTTTGAGATGATGGAAGAGCTTCCGCAGGTGATGGTTCCGCTTTTGCCATTCTGTTCTGGGACTCTGCTGACATACGGCGAATTTGACTTGGTAAAGCATTTCTGCTATCAAAACCACCACTGGAAGGAGGGGGAAGAGTAGAATGTGGACGTGACGACTTTTCTTGCGGGAGTACACCTGGACTAATCGCACTAGAAGGTGACGAGACAGGCTGGTAAGAGTGCCTGGAAGCAGCCGGCACCGCAGCACCTTTTGCGGCATTATAGGGCGACAATAGGGGACTAGGACTACTACCCTGGGAAGTTTTTCCTCGAAACGAAAACAAGCCTTCTTCCGGTTGGATGCTGTTGGAGGATCTTTGGGTGGATAGTTTAAGATCTGGTGGGGTATATTCACCATCCATGAATATGCGGTAATCTTGGCCCTCATCAGGTAGATAGGTGTTGATTTGAGGAAGCGTTCCCATATTTCCGGAGTTGGGCGAGTGTCCATGAGCCCCGTGAATTGACGGAGTTCTTTGCATCGAATTCCTCCCCTTGGATGGTACATCACTCCTCGATCGGCCTCTATCTCCCCCGGTGTTATATTCTCGTTGGTTGCTGGGAAAATATCCATCGTCACCACTGGCTAACTCTTGAGGAGAAGTGTCGAAATTGTGGAAATATGGACTCTCTTGCGTGCCTCCCATAGGTGTTTGCGCTTTCTCCAACCCAAAGTCAAATCCTAGAGAAGGAGGGTTGTCGTAAGTTTGTGACCTAGCTTTACCACTTGTTGCCTCTTCATAGCGGCCTGTTCTTTGCTCATTGTTCGCTTTGCGAGTGCGATTATGTTTACCCATGGCTAATTCCGGGGTAAGTGCTGGAGAAGCCTGAGAGTCCTTTGAGTTGGTTGAATAGGATGAATCGTTGCTTCTAGATCGCGCAGAATGGACTGCAGCAGAGTTACTGCCCGGAGAGGGAGCTAGGTCCAGTCCACGATTACGGGGATGATCTAGTGAGATAGGTGGACGGCTGACTTTATCTGCGCTGTTTGCAGATGACTTGTTAGTTTGCTCTGGTTTGGTGATGTGGATGTCTTTCTGAAGCACAGCTTCGTCGGCAAGTTGCAACCTCAGTCCGCCAATGAAACCGGTCTTCGTTGGGGAAGTTTTGGTAGGTGAGGTTGATTGGGAATTAGTTCCTCGGGTCCCGTTGGAAGATCTCCAAGAAGAAAGTAGATTCCGAATTCCAACATCTAAACTTGTTCTTCTCGATCGTCTGCCACTCGTATTTTCTGCGTTGGTGTTTGCTATTTCTGGAGAAACTTGTACAGCAGGTTCCGTGCTTGATCGGGTGATAGGAGGAACCGCTGCGGCCGCTTTGCTTAAACGCTTGTTGGTTGGCGGCTGCTTGCTCAATCGGCCTTTCTGCTTTAGCACTGCCGCACGACTTTCCTTCTCGGCCTTTTCTTTGTCCTTTTTCATCGTCTCTTCTTCCTTCTTCCGGATCTCTTTAGCTTCTTGCTTTGCTGCCTTTTTCTGCTTCCCTTCTCCCCCGCCCCACGTTGGTGATCGACAAATAGACGAGGCATCCGACTCATTCCCATCGAGCTGTGGAGATTTCTCGGCTCGCGGTTGCGCTTTCTCCTCCACTTTCTTCGACTTGATAGTTTCCCTCTTTGTTGGTTCCATGAGCTGAGCTGGGGGAATGGTAACGGATAATGTTGGGGCAGTCATCGCTCGTTCTGCTTGTCTGAAAGGTACAGGACGGTCGACCGGTTTTGAATACACATTTGGGTTCGTTGGAATCTTCTCGCGGAAATAGGTATCGTGGGTAGGTGAGCTAATTATTGTCGCTGATGAGGCTTGCATGCGATCCAGCTAGTCATTGAAAATGAGCGCATATCACTTGACTATGAAAGCGGTGAAATGCAGGATGTGATACGTACTTTGTTCTTCTTCTCTAGGTCCAGCATACGCTGGAGAGTGTTTCTCCGCGAAGACTCCGTACCGCCATGTTTCTCCTTTGGGTGCATCTCGGGCTTGGGAAGATAGAAAAAGTGATAGCCGAGCTGAGTGAGAGTGGAGATTTCGAGGTTCTTGACGACACATACGAGGTTCGTAGGCGCGCTTCCTTCAGGAAGTGAATATCTGTGTCGGAACAACGGCAAGATGACGATCTCGGTAGTTGTAGGTGGGCAAAAGGATTTATGATCGGATAGATGCTAACAATGGTGCAATCGTGAAGACGTCTTAGTATATGTTTTGCTCATTCTCTTCCGGTACTGGTAGCTGTCGAAACGAATGTGAGGACGATGCAATATAATAATTAAATGTGCAGTGCAGGTCATGCAAGATGCAGATGCAAAATGCAGATGCAGATGTACGAGTAAACAATAGACAGGAAAAGGAAATGGGTGGACAAGATAACGAAAGTCGACCTATCCACGGTAAGGGACAGGTAAGATATTGTACGAAGTCAAGTGAAGGAAAGGAGAAGAAAGGCAGCGGATAGATACATAGATAGATGTTGGTGGTGACACGATAGTTTAAAGAAAATGCGTGGATGAGGCGATCGATGCGCATCGCATCAGTACAGAAGGTTTTAGCTGTCAGCCCGTTCCCACTGCCCGCTCCCCCCGCCCACTTAACATCAAAGCTGACTTTGACCCACGGTCCAGAAGCGGGTTTTGGAGATATAAGTGTGCCGGCCCCGGATTCTATGAATCTTTTTGCACCTTTTTACACCTTTTCACAGGCCGCAACTGGCACCAACTGGTGCTGCGGGTCTTCCAAGATGATGAAAATACCCCTCTCGCGAAAGCACCAGGCTGCTGGACGACTAGACCTAGACTACCACTTGTCTCCTTGTATTGGTGTATGCTACTTTTACGCTCACAGCTCACATATGCAACCACCTCCAAGCACCCTATGAGCCTCTTCCTGCTCCCTGCACGTGTGGAACCCTGTAGGCATACTTTAGTATGAGCTCGTGTTGCCAGACTTGGCTTCCATCTTCGGTTCTCTGGGACGTCTTGGCGGTATGCGCTGAGTCGATAATTCCATGATTTCGCAGCTGCACGCCCCGAGCCGACTGGAGGAGAATTTACGACGACGCTACGAGGACGGATTGAGTTGTGCCAGCAGGAGAGAGAGAATACTGTCATTCACTACTGGGCGCCTGGGCCATGAGAGCATGACGTGACAAATTGGGGGCAATAAATAAACATCCAGTCACTTATTCCGTGTCCGTAGAAACACGTTATATTGAAGTTTATTAGCTCACTCCGGGAAGGCTTCTTGTTTGGTGAAGGTTTGAAACTAGCTGACGAGAGGCCTACCTCAACACCGACAGCAGTCCGATCTCACTCATGTCAAGCTGAAGCAGCTTCCGGCTCGACCACACATGGCCTTACTATTTCCACACATCTGAGCCCCTCTTCTCTCCATGCTTAATTTAGCTACGAATTATGCAACTTTACCTGTTAAGATATTATTATTATCGTTATAATGTATTATGCAGGGGACAATTGATCGCTGGGAAGGGAAAAAAAAGTTTCTTCTTCTCCTGCGGCTCCACCACGAGAAAACACAGACACCTTCCCCCTGGCATCCGCAAAACATTTCTCTGACGTGAGAAGGGGGACCCCATCCTCTCTCTGATCGACACCTGGATCTTTGCTTTGGGTAAACTATGATTTTGCGATCGGTTAGAATCCCGAGATTGCAGTATCACCATCACATAACACGGTATATATCCACAGTAACTTAATAGTAACTTATTTGTACTGCCCTGTACATGTCTTAGATCTCACGCCCCAGCGGACGGAGACAGCGAGACAGCGAGACAGCGAGACAGCATTTCAGCTACCTGCGATCGGTCCGTCCCGATCTCTTCCGAAACGGGTGTACATACCGTACCACTTGCCCTGCTGTACCTGCCAAGTAGTTACCGACATGAAGTCCCTTGTCTCTGTCTCTGTCTCATCCACTCCAAGCTTCTTCCACTTCCCGCGTGCGTGTGCGCGGCAACTCAATCTTCATCTTATATAGAGATAGTTTAGCTACTTAAGCGGAGCAACTAACGAAAAGAAGTCAGAACATGAGACGAAATTACTCAATCAGTAAGGCAAGTTGAGTGGTCAAAGAGCATAAGTTACAGAATTATATAGATTAGTGTACTGTATGTGCCTGTATCTTTTCTAATTTGACTTCTATTTCTCACCACTGTTTCCATCTAAGACTTCGAGCCCACTCATCCCTACTCTGTAGATCCCACTCCCCATTCCCCCCATCGCCCTAATTAGAGCAGCTCTAGATTGCATTCGATTCGATTGACAACTGAGAGGTTCATGAATCGTGAACAAATCAATCAAGAGATAATAAGTCCCTGCAGTACCCAGACTTCATCTGATAAATGTTGATTGATATATGTACTGTTCCGTACTATACTCTCTTTCTCTACTTGGCCCTCTATCTAATATATGATGTTCCTTTCTTTATGGCGCCCCATGTCCAGTTAATCTTCTCACCCAGTGCCAAACTCCAGAAACTCCTGGTATCGCTGTAAAGAAGAAGCTGGACCCTCCCATCCCGGTTTCTAGATGATACCTGTACAATTGACTAAGTAATCTTACTGTAGAGTGTCCCGCGACTCAAATGTCTACAAGGTTCGAGACGCGAAAAGCTATTAGGTAATCTTTGATTCTGATATCGATGTGGATTTGAATCGCGTCACCAGTTCTTCGATCTTCGGTAACAAGTCAGGAATGCGGAATGGTTTCGAGACGACATCATCCTGTCAAGTATTAGCCTTTTTGCTTCCAATATTTCTTGATCGGCTTCTATGTATACCATTCCGGCAGCTATTGCTGTTTCGATCTGCTCGAGCCGTGCGTTTGCCGTGACAGCAATAATAGGGACGTGCCGAACGATCGTCCCTTCGGACTCAAGGTTTCGAATTCTCCTAGCACAAGAAAGACCGTCCACTAAAATTCCATGCATTAGCTAAATCCTATGAACAAATCAGAGGTGTAGGGATATATAAAGACATACTAATAGGCATCTCTAAATCCATCAATACACAAGATAGGCGGTTACTAGCAACGTCTTCTCCTACACCTTTCCAGAACGAAGATTTCTCGAGAGTCTGAAGACATTCAACACCATGATTCGCCGTCTCAGTAACAAAGCCGACCCTGTTCAGCTGTTTCTGAAGGACCCTCTGATTCACGAGATTATCCTCGACAATAAGAATAGTGATATCCTTGTAATCAAGTGACGACTTCGGCGACGACTTCACTCTTTCGATGGCGTTGCTATAAAATAACGTTAGCATTAGATCGACAACGTAAAATGTGTCTGGGTAACGCTGGTTCGAGATGGTCTTCGCGCGAATTCTATGATGGAATGATACGTACACTTCTGGAACGGCCTTCTCGGACAAACTATTCCGACGTTCGGGTCTGGAAGGACTTGAATTCTGTAGCAGAGATCTTTGTGCGAGTTTAGGTGTAGAGACAGGCGAGATCTCCGGAACGTGTTCAGCTCTACGAGCTCTTATATAAAACGCGAAGCTACTGCCAACACCTCTCTCAGAGGAAACGCCGATTTGGCCACCTTGGAGTTCTGTCAACTGTCTGGAGATGAACAATCCTAGGCCCGATCCACCGTATTGGACGTGAGTGCGTGGCGAAGCTTGCGAAAATCGCTGGAATAATATTGACACTTCGTCTTTGTCCAGACCTCGGCCGGTATCTTGAACAGCAAACTTGAGGTACAAATCTTCGCCTAGACCCCACTCTGCGTCGTCCAATTCCATATTCGCCGCCTTTGAGCGAGATGGGAAGTATCTAACATCCGTACTGTCACCTGCTGGGCGCACCCGACTTGCGCCGATACGCAAGGTTATCGCGCGTTTGGCTTGTCCTGTGGTGAATTTGATCGCATTCGTTAACAGGTTTATTAGGACCTGAAGTAATCGAGATGGATCAAGCTTTGCCCAGTCGATAGAGAGTTCTTTGTAGGAATCGTCGACCAAAAACTCCATAGCGATGTCGTGCTTTTCCATGTCCCCTTCGAACATCTTGATAGCTCTCTGTGCAACACTGATCGGCTGTGTAGGAACTGGTGTTACAACCAATAGTGCAGAGTCCAACTTTGACAAAGTTAGTATGTCATCAACGATCCGCTTCTGATGCTGAGCGCAAAGTGAGATTGTCTGGGCAGCATCAAGACAGCTGTCCACAATCTCAGAAAGATCCAAGTAAATCTCGTGATTTTGCAATGCAGCCTTTAATGCCTTCATGGATGAAGTTGTCAAAGAGCTGGTAATTTCGTCAGAGCATTGTAAAATCGCACTCAATGGGTTGCGCATCTCGTGGCTCGTCATATCGATGAAGTTCTCCTGTTGTCTCTTGAGCTCGATTGCTTCTTCCATTCGCATTCTTTGGAAGGCTTCCGCCCATTTTTGATGTGAGATATTGGTAATACTGCCAAATATGCTTCTGAGGTTGTTATCGTCGGTCAAGGGCGCGCAGCTCATCAAAGCCCAAGTATCTGTAGTGGTAGTCCCATTTTGCCACGGAGCCTTGAATCTGAATTCATGGGTCACGGCGACTTTCTGTGTAACGAGCTTATTCCAAACAGCACGAACCCCGTCGCGGTCTTCATCTTTGATACTATCCATCCACGACCTTGCGCTGTTAGCTGAGCGAGGATGCCGCGATATTTCCCTTAATATGTTAGTGCAAATGGAGAAAGGATTGCTTGGAAGAACACTCACCACCAGGTATCATTGCAGAACATAATTTCACCTTGGGCGTTTGCAATAAATATTCCCACAGGTGCCATTTCCGCCATGCGAGTAAACCTGTTCTCACTTTCTACCGCCTCTTGAGTTCGCAGGTTGACAAGCTCCGACAACTATATAGTTGAAAATTAGTATAAGTCCAATGGTAACTTTTTGAGAATGTGAACTCACCTCCTGACGGTCCTGAGCAGCTAACCGCGCTGCTCGCTGGCCTCTGCGTATCTCCTCCTCGAAAAGAACAACAGACGCCATTGAAGTTGCTAGCTGTCGAGATATAAGCTGAATAAACAAACTGTAATCATCATCATATGGTCTTCTTGGGTTTATTCCCATGACTAGAAAGCCTAATATAGATTCTCCAGTAGTCGCGTGCAATGGCATGACAACAACAGCTCGACACGGATCACCAAAACCTGCCCACTCAAGACCTTCAATGAGTTCCGCAGACAGCGTTCCATCCTCGGTAGTAAGAAGCACAGGACGATCAACCTTGATAGATTCTCTCAGGTATGGAGCGAAACCTTCGTCACTGGCATTCAAATCAAGAGGCGAAACCGCAACTTTGTGTCCTGGAAGCAGAGTTAGGGAGTCTGTTGTAATCGTACAAAGAGTGGAATACTCTACCTTCTGGGACGCCAATAGTCCCTTCTAGTATGCATACCGGGGACTGAGACAAACTTCCAGAATGCAGCGAACTCATATCGCTATCCGCATCGTCGCCGACGGAGTAAATGAGTGCAAAGGGAATGTCGCGGGGATTGTATTCTAATCCTTTAATGACTTGGCCCCACTATAGATCAGTTGTACGGTTAGTCAGTGATATTTCGACGACGATACGACTTCGAGGAGATGAAATAATCAAGAAAAGCTAGCTTTTGGGTATTACTTACGAAGCCTTTGATCTCCCGAGCTGCTGCTGTTTTCTCTCCAACCTCTCGAAGTGTTAGCATCCGACGTTCAGAAATGACTCTCCTGGTCTTTTCCCATGCCGGGTCTGGAGATCATGTCAGTATTATTTCAGGGAGAAGCAATATTTTAAGCAGTGGATACATACTGTATAATCCGACTACTGATCCGTCTTCTCCAACAAGAGGAATTATGCTCCAGGAGAAGTAAGTCTCCTCGAAATAGCCATTCCGTTTGAGAAACAAACAGTCGTCGTCCTTCATGGTAGCTTGTGCTGCGTTTTTGGCCTTATCGAAAATTTCTCCAAGCTCATCCCAAATTTCCGCCCATTCGACCCTGTAGCTTTTACCCTGCATATGTTTTAGCATGGGAATGTTATCTTTGCTTGCTTGTAGGATGAAACTAGAGTATGGAGATACAATACAGGTTGTTGAATGTGGTGGAAGAGGGTGAGGCGAGCAAGATAGTTCAGGTTAAGATTGTGCCGGTAGAGTTTTAGGGGCAGGAAGACATTGCTATGCGACTCACCATTAGGTTAGGATGTTTTTGGCCGGCTATGAGAATATATGCTTCATTATATATGGCTGTGAAGATGTTAGATTGTCAATGAGATATTTGATGAATATAGCATACTTGTAAAGTCCGGACCCCACTGCAAACACATTAGCACTTAATCATAATAGAGTGATGACTATCAATGCCGAGGAAACTAGCATTTGCTGAATGAAATATTACATAACAATAGTATCGGCAAAGCTTGAGAACTAAATGGGTCTAAAAGTTCAAATATACTTACATACATAGCTGCAGGATGAGGACTTCCCATGATGAGGTTGCACATAGCTCTTAAATCAAAGCTCCATGTCTCGATTGGACCAAGGGGAGTAGACGCCCAATCGTAGTTGCGACAAAATTGCACATGGCGAGGTAGTGCTGCTGACATTGGAAGTCTCGTCCAATCGAAAGAAGAGCCCTCGGCAGATCTCATTTGGTCATTAATAATACTTTCCCGTACGACAATAGTTTCAGCCTGAGTAGGGCTTGAAGTGACAGAGCCGAAGTAATCGGCCGGTTCAGATGAGAGTCCTATGGATGTGGACGCAGGTTGATTCGGGCCCCTTTGATGATCAGGGCTGCTATTTGCCGTATTTGACGATGCAGTAGCTAAGACTGGGAGGTGGTTATGGGTACCACTGATGACCCGAAGACGCTTCCGTAACGTCGAACAACTCCATGTAAAACCGCCATATAGAAACGACGGGAGGCATATATCTAAAGATTCGTGCTGTTTGTTTACAAAACTCAAGACCCACGCTTTAAACTCCGGAAATGCATTCGTAACGATGGTAGGAGAGGAGAGGTCTGCATATCCTGTTACCATTTCCAGAATCGGCTCTGTAGCACGGAGAGACGCATTCGCATATTCTAAGCGCAGGCGACCGCCCGGAATGAAGTTCTTTTGGTTGGCGACATCAATGATAAATGTTGGCCGTTCATCCTGCTCCAGCAATTCGAGTATACCCACACTATCAATCAATGAATTTCCTGATATTTTCGACCTGGGGCTTGCCGATCGATTATTACTGCGCTCCGCATCTTGAAGATTGGAAGCACTTGCAGGAGTATGAGGACTTCCGAGTATTTTACCCCTAGCTAACCTGAGACGAAAAGGAGTTAGCACTATTATTCTTTACATGCATGCAGCTATGGGAGAAGTACTGCAAAGCATACAAGCTTGCCGACATCTTATATAGATCGAAGGCACATGAGAAAGGTAAAAGGAGACGGGAGTAGTAGAGATAGTACTAACTTTATAGTTTTGATGCTGCGTTCGTCCCGCGGTCGATTCGACATGGCTGCCGCATCTACATCCGAGACTATCGGCGGAGAAAAGTGTGAACGCTTCCAGTTGTGAAAGAATAGTAACGGAGATTGGGGCGATTGTGATTCCGGTAAGCTACCCGCTGCTGCATTCTCCGGGTGAAGTATATGACGAAGTCTAAATTTCGGACGCGACTTCTTCAGCTATGGCAGGGATCAGTTTCTGCAAAGCTGATGTATACGACCGAATTGGAAACCACACAATCGAGGTGTAGAAAGACTAACTGGAGGTTCTGATATCACAATGCCTACTGCCCTTCCAGAACCGTTGTCCTCCGGCCTAGAATGTTTCGCAGTGTGCGCTTGTTGCGCAGTAGTCGCTTGAGTAATCGCCAAGGGGCGCTGTAACTTGTCGAGGAGGGGTTTGGCTGAGGACGATACGTCTTTCGGGCATACCTCGATCAGCAGCTTGGAATGAGGTTCTGGTAAATCCGATGTTATTCCTACTAACGAGTCAGACCCATGTCTCTTTGTCCGGTCCCTTTTTTTGAAATCTAGCCCACCTCGGATTTCGCTTGGCGGAGACGCAACCGACGCCGGTGCGAGGCTGGTTTCTTTGTTTCGGTTCTCGTTGGTGTTTGGGTGAGGGATGGGATTTGGTGCGGACTTCATGAGTAGGGAGTCGACTTCAATATGCAGGAGTGCAAGGCGTTCATTAGGGTTTTAAGGATGTAAAGGATGTAAATTGGAGAATGTCGATCAGGCGCACATTGGGAAATAAATCTCCAGCGTGGTTCCAAATAGCCTTGTCTTTTGTGCGATATGAGACTTGTATCGCACAGCACATCGATATTTGAAGAACCTATCGGAAAGATTAACTTTGCTATGCGATATGATGTTAACCGGCGGGGTAACTAAACGACTTTGTCCTGTCCAGGCACGTGTCACTCGTCATTCATTATAATGGAACCGACCCGCGACATCGACTGGGAATTTGAGATGCGATATGTGGTATTGCACAATGCCGGCGACGATATTGGGTAGGGCACGGCGCAGTGGAGAACAGCAGAGCAGAAATTTCTTTCCTGCTGCGACTTTTGATTTTCTTCTTTCCTTTTTTCAGCAAGAAGTGACCCTTCCCTTGGCTCGTGGTTAAATAAAACTTCGGAATGGATCCCTACGTGGAAGCACATCGAGCTATCCTTTTGCGATAAAAGGGCATTTTTGATTGGATCCAGGGAGGTGGTAGGCGGTGGAACTGCGTGACCTTTAGGTGCGAGTGGCCTGCAGTGCCTGCCAAAGCTCGTTAGCAGAATCTCCACAGCATTTCTGTGCGGGCCATGGGTCGGATCGGGTCCTACGCCAAATCCATGCCGCTCCTTCGCTCCTTTTATTGCCCTTATTGAGACAATATCTATATCCATACGTACGATATTGATTTCAAGACAGCAACAAGGAGACAGGTACTTCGAAACCATCAGCCTCCTATTTGCAGTCTATGTTGATCCACGGTCTCTCCGAATACCCTCAGATACCAGTCAATACGGTCAATACAGTCAATACAGTCAGTACACCAATCAACTAGCGACGTCTGCTCGTGCCCTCGGCAGTTTCGAGAGAGGAGCCATGATGTCAGTCCATATACGAGTATCGCCCATTTCACATGCGCTTTGAAAACCTTCTTTTGCTTTACATTCGCGCCGGCGCTCCGCGACACCTCAAATTTTACTATTGTGTTAACGCGAGAGTTGCTATTTCGTGTGTGCCAATTGCATCCCCAAATGTCTTCACAATTGACTCTCATTTCCTATCTTCGCTTTCGCACGTGATACTTTGAGCAGACCCATGTAGCCGGTCTTTGGCCATGGGCGACAATTCAAGCACTGAAGGCGTTGCTCCGGACAAACCTGAAAATGTTCCAAATCCGAAGCAACCGAAGACTCGTTATCCGAATGGCTTTCGAGAGAAAATACTACGGACGCCATTGCCATACTACAGCGGGCCGTATTCGGTGGGTATGATGGACATTGAGGTGCCTGTACGAGAACCAAGGTCCTTCTCGCACATCAAGCGAAACCATCGACATGTTTTAGAGCTCGAGACAGTACTTTTCAGTGTCTTTTATCCCTCTAAATTTGGTTCCGGCGACGGTCCTTCACCAGAGGGTTTACCGAAATGGAGTCGACCAACATGGCTACCAAGACCACGCGTTGATGTAGCCAAGGGTTACGCTTTATTTGCAGGAATCCCATCATGGGTGATGATACCATGGTTTGGTAGATCTTCATGCCTGCCATAAATTAAATCTTTATACTTATGATAGTACAGGAATGACCACTGCTTTTACGAAGATTCCGGCATTCCGCAACGCAAAACTGGCGACACACTGGCCGCCGAAACAGAACTCGCGAGAAGATGAAGCTGGATATCAAGTCAAAAACAAAGCTGGGGAACCCCCACCTGGAGAACCAGAATCACCATGTTTCCCATTACTGATCTTCAGTCATGGCCTGGGCGGGACGAGGACAACATATAGCACTGTCTGCGGAGAATTCGCCAGCTACGGATTTGTCGTGATATCTTTGGAACATCGAGATGGATCCGGGCCGCGGACCTATGTCAATCTCCCAAACGACGGCGATAACTTGGGCTCGCGGAATGTTGATCACAGTCCGGAAGCTCGAGAGCAAGGCTGGGAGAAATATGACTATATATTTCCAAAGGGGAATGCGAAAGATACCACTCCGGGGAACAAACAAGGGTAATTCGGTCCCATCGCATACCTCGGCGAAAGTTGATGCTAATTCCGTATAGTGTTGACAAGGAACTGCGTTCAGCGCAAATCCAACTCCGGCTTGCTGAGATAGAAGAAGCATATCACGTTATGACGCAGATTAAGAACGGGGACGGCGAATTGATTGCCAAAGCTAATCTGAGGGACAAGAAGCCTGGTCACATTGGTGGCTCGTCCCGTGGCCTCGGTGGGATTGATTGGGCATCATGGAAAGATCGATTTCACCTTCAGCAAGTAACGATGATCGGACACTCTTTTGGTGGAGCCACAGCAGTTGCGGTTCTCCGTCATCAAGATCGCTTCAGTTATGTCTCCCAAGGTATTCTCTACGACCCATGGGGCGGGGCAATCCAGCCACCAGAGGACAACCCTAAACACCGCATTCGTTCTCCCATTCTCTGTATTTCCAGCGAAGCATTCATGTACTGGCCTTTCAACTTCGAATCGATCATGACGCTCTGCCACGAAGCCAAAGACCAAGGAACCCTCTGCTGGCTGCTCACTGTGCGCGGTTCTGTGCACATATCACAATCCGACTTCTCCATCCTCTACCCCGGCATCTCCTCCTTCATCCTCAAAATGACCATCAACCCTCGCCGCGCCATCGACCTCAACATCAACGCCTCTCTCGAATTCCTCAAAAAAGTCATGCCGGAGCGCATCTCCAACATGAACCGCGGCACCAACGAGCACCTCCTCGAAGCGCACACCCTCGACGCCCTCCCCACAATCCACCGCCCGCAGGACAAATGGACCGCCGTTCGTCTGCGCATTCCTCACGAGCTGTCCGTGCGTCTAATGCCCACATGGGCACGCCGCTACGTGCGCAATAAGAAAACGCACGGAAAAGCAAAGCTGGAAGAGATGAAGAAGATGAAGGAGAACGTGCCGAGGGATCCGAAGGGCCGTCCACTGAAGAGTCTGGATGATTTGGTCCGCGGCGAGGAGACGTGGATGCATGTTGCGCCGACGGCGGAGGAGCTGTCGACACATGGGTTGCAGGCGAATGAGGAGAGTGGGGCTAAGCAGAGGGATCAGAAGAATAAGGGGGGGATGGTCGGGGAGGAGGAGGGGAGTGCAGGGGGTGGTGGGGGAAGGGAGAGGGAGAGGATTAATAGTGCGGTGGAGAGGAAGGGGAAGGAGGGTCGTAAAGGGATCGAGGAGAGGATGATGGAGAGGGGGTGAGATAGAGTGGGTAGGTGGGTAGATGGTTACGAGAAGATGGGGTTGTGCTCGGAATGTTACGTTTAATGCCGTTACGCTAGATGGTTGGATAGATAGACCGAGTGATTTTATGATTGGATACTTCGGGAGAGGTATGGCAGAGTAGAGACACCTAGACAGACCTCATAGATTAGAGTAGACACGAAAGATCAGAGAGATCATATGATTTATAATGTATAGGATTTAGAATTGTAGCATAACGATGAATTCAACGCTGTAGATTTCAAGGTTGCAAAATAAAACGTTACACTCATCTCGGCACCATCACATCATCCATATACATAGCACATCTACCCAAAACCGTTCTACTTCTTACCTCCTATCCAGCCCAGCACAATCACTTATTCACATTCATATTCATGTTCATATTCAACACCACCCCACACCATCATCACCATCACCATCACCATCACCATCACCATCACCATCACCATCACCATCACCATCACCATCACCATCACCATCACTATCAAAAGATATGAAAAAACTCAGTGAAATCAACCTCGAATTCTCATTCTCATTTTTCCCTATCCATTCATCCAGCTTGCTTTGCTTTATCCTATCCTATCTTATCCTATCCTATCCTATCCTAACTTGTCCTCTCTCTCCCCATCCCCATCTGCACACCCCCTCCCATCCTCTCTCTCTCAAAACTTTCCGGAAAACAAAACCACCACCAAATATATACACAAACAAGTATGCAGGTCCTCCTCTCCCCACCCCAACTTCCCCCATCAACTTCCGAATTTCCCTCCACCACATCACAGCACACTAATATTTTCCCACCCATCCCAAATCCCATACCCAAACCCAGCCTGTTCCGATCCATTCCATCAGATCGCCAAAAAAAAAAAATAAGAACTAGCAATTATTCTATACACAGTAACGATGAATAACGCAGAGGGGAAAAAACAAAACAAAAGGGAGTTATGTGAACGACCCCCAGGAGGAAGAGAAGAAAACAGCTGGCGCCAAAAGCCAGAATGACGTGTACAAAGTATCAATCCATCGATCAATTAGTAGCAAACGGGTCTTGAGAGACATGCATGTAGAACCACGTCCTAATGAAGGAGGAAGAAAGAAAGAACCGAAGACCCTCCCTCGTTTCCCTTCGTCTCGTTTGCATGCTGTCTCTATCATTTTGTATGTAACTGAGCGGATTGCGCATGCAAAAGAAGAAATCGAAAGCAAAAAACCATCCATGGCTATGCAAGAAAACGTCGAATCACAAGCCGTCGACACAAAAAGGGGGAATCCTCGAACGCAAACACCAAAAAAACAGGAATTCGGAAGAAGTAGAAGAAGGAAAACACAACATAAAACATATTATTATGATCATCGTCAT
Organism: Rutstroemia sp. NJR-2017a BBW; assembly: GCA_002946425.1. NCBI lineage: Eukaryota > Fungi > Ascomycota > Leotiomycetes > Helotiales > Rutstroemiaceae > Rutstroemia > Rutstroemia sp. NJR-2017a BBW. The sequence goes on from NJPT01000031.1 coordinate 734,753, forward strand.
GAGAAATCATCATCGCCACCGCCAGCTCCCTCGCCATCCAAAACATCCACCCTAAGAACCAATTCCTTGGTTTCTCGCGCAATCTCGAATGCTATTGGTGGTAAGCTTTGGTTCCAAGCTCTCCATTCGGCATCGCCCTCCTCGTCATCTCTTCCTTGATTTGCAATCATTCTCCCTCTGTCGCCTGCGTCCAGGATGCGTTCTCTGCAGGCTGAAAGCTTTTCAAGAACGGGTTGGCTTTGTGAGCGGAGGGCTGTGTTGCTGCTCATGACGTCTTCAGTAGCTGCGACGACATCGCCGACGACGTTGGCGATGGAGTCAATACCGTTGGAGATGGCGTTTATACCACCTTCAGAACGGATGGAGGCAACCAAAGTCTGAATGTTCTGCACCAGCAGAGCGGTTTGATCTTCTAGGTATACCTATAAATACATTAGCGAGTAACTTTTTGTGAGAAAGTGGTATTCATACCTTAAGCTCTTCTACATCACTCTCTTGGGACCTGAGACCGAAGCCTACTGTCATAGGCGCTGGAGGAATAGAAGGAGATATGAGAGCTGGACTTGGTGGGCCACTTGGAGGGCCTCTAGGAGCCTGTAGTAGGAAGGGAACTGGTTTTCCACCTCCATTGCCTATAGTTAAGCCACTAGGAATGGGATTGCTAGGAATGGGGTTGCTAGCAAGCGGTGAGGGCAAGCTGTTTTCAATCGGATTGGCATTGGGGATGGAATTGCCATTTGTCATGCCGTTGGTCATGGGATTGCCTCGAGAACTAGGTTGAGCATCATTTAGGGAATCTTTTCCAGAACTCTTGGGGCGCATTGACTCGCGTGGTGAGTTGATAGGGCTATACATCGACGAGTCGGTGCTAGTATGACCGTTACGTAGACCGAGGAACGGGCCCGGAACGTAGCCATCAAGACTTGCTCTCGAAGATTCCATACTCTGCCTCGCCGATTCCATACTTGGCCTCTCATACTCATCCGTGCTCTGTCGTGGTGATTCGACGATTTCTCTAGGTGCATCTTCTGCTGGCTTAATATTTTCCTGCTGTCGAACGGGCTCCTCCTTTTGTGGAGCAGGCTCCGGCTTGACCTCTTGAACTGGGAGAGATTTTGGTGTCTCAACCGGTGCCAGCTTAACCTCCTCCTCCTCCTCTAGTTCCCCAGCAGGTGTAGGCCTAATCTTGACCGTGCGAACTAGTTCCACAACAGTAGAGGTGAGATGTGAAGCAGCGGCGTCGAGGATCGAGACAGGAGAAAGACCCTTAGCACCAGCAAAGTTCTTTGACGCAGTTATCAAGTTGTTAGCAGTTGCCGAGAGCTTAGCCTTCAGCTTAGCCTGCCTTTGAGCCAATTCCCCAGTGCTTTTGGGCGCCTCGTCAATGTCTTGTGAGATTCTTCGCACAGTGACAATTACACTCTTCATGTGATCAATGACTCTCATAGGATCATTAGATCGAGCTGTTTGCAGGAGTTCGTTAATAGAAATCTGGAACTTGGTGACATGGACATCCTTGATCAGACCGTCGTCCTGTGTAAATCCGCTCTCCTGCACATACTTCGCTGCATCTTGAATCGTGAGGCCCATAGAATTTGCTCTCATGCTGCGAAGTTGCGTCTTAGCTTTCGCATAGCGATTTCTCCACTCGTTAACTTCTTCTTCCAGTTTGCTGACCATAGATTCAAGCTCCGCTTCTCGATTGTAGGATGTACTACTTCGCTCCGATAGCATCCTCATTTCTCGGAGGAATTCTCGAGCTTCATTGCGAACCTCCTCGGTGATCTCCTGTTGCTCTCTGAGCTCAGCTCGAAGCTCTTCGTTTTCACGTTCCAAATCTGGATTATTAGCGCCCATGCCTCTACCCGAGTCAACAGTTCCCTGGAGCTCTGTCAACCGCGACCTTAGCTCTCTCTCTGAATTGGCCTGCGATGCTCGTACTCGAGCAAGCTCTGATTGTAAGTCGTCATTGAGATTATGTGCATCCGCAAGCTTGTTCTCCAGGCTAATTCTGAGATCCGCCCATTCCTTCTTCTCAGAATCTAGCGATGCGTCCTTGCCTCTCTGTCCGTTTAGTGCATTTTGTAGTTCGTCATCTTTCCTTTTCAGATCGTCCTCCATAGAATCAAGCTTCTCTCGTAATTCTGCCACTTGGGATTGGTAGTCGTCGATTAGTTTCTGGTTCGTCTGTTCTTTGTCAGGATGCGTCAGCGAAAAAGAAGGGGTAGGTGACTTACAGAGCTCCTATCACTCTTTTTGCTTTCCCTCTGCCTAGCAGCGCCCTCAAGACCAAATGCATCGTTGTCGTCATCGTCATTATCTTCGGCTCCACTCTCATCTTCTACCATGGTGCTCTTGTTCGGTACAATCGTATTACTCTGAAATGTTTTTGGTGTCGGCCGGCCATAATCATTCGGTGGAATTCCAGGTGAGGGTGGTATACCCAAGTTTCCACCGGGAGGCATTCTTGGTCCATTTCGCGATTCGCTCCTCGCAGAGTATGCAATCGAACTAGCATCTGAGGGTCTCCGCATACGACTCGGACCTCTGGGTGGGAAATCTCCAGGTTGACCGTTTCCATTTCTACTACGTGTGGAAGCAGGACTTCCTATCCGGGGTAAATCACCACCAACGAATCGAGGGAATCGTCGTTCTAGTTCGTAGAAAACATCTGTAGCTAGATCTCGAAATCTAGGTGGAGGGAGCGTTGAAAGCTTCTGGCGCGCTTGGTTTCGTTTCGGATGGAAGGTATCTTTTGGTAACAAATACGGAGGGGGTCCTCCTTGCTGGTCATTTCTTTGTCCATTAGGCGTCCTTCTCCCTGCTTGTTGCCGTCTGAGAAGTTCGTCAAACACATCGGTACTAAGTTCCTGGAATTGGACTGGTGAAAGTCGTAGTAACTTGTCTCGCGCTCGGTTTGGTCTTGGGTTTCCCTTTTCGTCTCTCAAAGATGCTGCCAAGTATCGTTTGAGTGCAACATAGTGTTCTGATAATATTCCTTCGAATTGCTCGTCCTTCTTACCCTGCCCACTGTCGCTTCCTGCATATAAGCCTGTGCCAATACTCGAACGACCGACTGAGCTTGGGGGAGACGGATTTCCCGGACTACCACCTGAAGAACCTCTGGGTGGGAACCCTCCTCCATTCATTGTGCCGTTCGAGCCACTCGATACCGGCGGTGAAGCTGGCTGGCCGCGACTCGTTTGGTAGGGGGAATCTTCGTTGTAGTTATATTTATTAAATCCTAACCATTCGTCTTCCTCTATAGAAACTGGCGATAAAGGTCCATCGCGACCGTTCATTGTAAGTCGCGAGCAAGTGTGAGATTGGATAGCAAGCCGTTCTTTTTTCTGGGTCGGTGGTTTATCTCAGCACAATTCCTGGAAAGTGTCTGAAAGGTTGCGACACGCCGAAAGCTTAAAAAGCCAGAGGCCCAAGGCCAAGTGAAAGGTTCGTTGGTTTATGTGATCTACACATGCAAAAGAAATGTCAAGCTGGAACAAGTTGAAGAAGTCCTGAAACAGTGTGATTGAACGAGGTCGTTCGGTCAAAGCGAGATAGCGAGCTGAAGGATGCGGGTGCGGGTGCGGTTGCAATCGCGGCGTAAGGGGGTTGTTTTCGTCCGTATTGCGTACCCCGTGGATGTTGAGAGTCGAGACTCGAGAGGCGGATAGGTGCGCAAAGGTGGGAAGGAAAAGAGTAATGACAGTGTAACTGATTTGTTGTACAGCAACAATGAACCGAGAACAAAGGACTGAAGGGCAGTTGCTTCGTAGAGTTGACTCGAGGTAAGTTGAGTTGAGGTGAGGTGAGTAGAAAAGATTGATATTACTACGAAGATGTCACAGCAGCTGCACCTGCACTGATGAAGTCGAATAGTCAAGGTTAGAAAGCAGGAGGGCCGGGAATTCCTGACGATGCAAGTGGAAGTTAATGCAGGTGATGAGTGTCTAGCTTTCCGGCGTTCCTGGGGCGGTTTAATGATTTTCTCCAATTGCTGTGCTAGATTCTCCCAATTATCCCCTGAAAAAACGACTTTTTGTGTCTGGGTGGAGGGTGGAGGGTGGAGGGTGGTAAGCTGTGCTGTGTGCTGGTAGGCTAGCTGGTTCGCCAGGTGGTAGCTGCCTTTTCCGGTCGAGGGCGAAGACGGGCCGGGATTGGTCGGCGGGCGAAGGATGCGCGGAGGGTACCACACTGGCACAGAGGAGTTTGGTACAGACTATGAAATACGAAATACGCAGTGCGAGTAACTTTTACCAGCAGGCAAAACGAACAACTCGGGAAACGAACACTAGAAAATCGATAAGGGACGGGCTAAATTTGATTGACATTGACGCGATTTTGAAGCATGGAGACACGGGGCACGGGGACAATCTAGACGTCCGCTTTGGGAACTTAATACCAAGTTCTCATCTTACTTTTTAAATGACTTTTCGGACTGGACTGGACTGCGCTGGAGGGGGATAGTCGTTTGCACTTCTTACCGCGCAACCTCGTTGAGATTCCTGCCTGCTACCTCCTGGACGTCCTGTGGTCCCGTACGTAGGTAGTACAAGTGTAAAGTGGCGCACAATGCCTGTGATGTTTGCAGGCTGCACGAGACAGAACGAAACAGGAGTGGTCGAGAGGATGACCTCCGGGTTCCAGCTTGCTGCTGTACTTCGGCTTGTGGACATGACATTGAGGGTATATTTAGCTCCTGAAAGCCAGCTGCAGCTCAGATTCCGTCTACCTAGCTGACAGGAAACGGCAAGGCTTCATCGGCCTTCATGTGGATACTGAATGGCAAACCCAACGAGATATTCCATCATGCACACGGTGAATGAACTCTCCAAAGGATCTCCCCTCAACAAGGCAAGGAAGGCATGTTCTGCTTCTATGAATACTCTTCCATATTCATCAACCCTCATTTCGCTCAGCACCATCTCCTCCACTTTACGGGTCCCCCATAGTCAAATCTACAGACCTTGCTCTACTTCGTAGGTAAAGTATAATACTTGTCCTTCCGTAAGTTACTACCGACTTTACGAAAGTACCATGGTAGACAATCCATCCCCGTTCCAGAAGAGTTCAGACGATGACGAGCCCCTAATCTACAAAACACTCTGATACACAGCAAGCGTCCGTACAAGTATCCCCATCCCCATCTCTCAAACCATTTCGAAATCCAAAGACCATTTCTTAGCTGTCCGTCATACTCGGTTGCATCCTGCAATCTACCTAGCCTCCCCCATAAAAGACGGAGGAGGACGTCTCACATGTTTTTTTGCCGAAGGAGGATCCTTTCCCTTCAGCAACTCAGATTTCAAGACAGTCTAAGGCTCTAATCTCGCTCTCGCCTTTTTCTTCTAGAACTTTTCCGTTACGCTTTTTTCTCTTCCAGCTTCACGGACGCGTCGCACGTGGTGGGTCCCATCCGCCAAAATGATCCCTGGACGTCAAATTTCCCCTTCCTGAAGAGATGAGAAAATGCATGTGCTTGGCGGCTAGACCTTCAAATAGCACAGCCTTACATATGTCCAAATAGAGAACGGTTGCTACGAGGCATCCTGGACATTGAGCAATTGCGTGCACATTTTTGAGATGAGGCGTCGAAAGATTTCTAGATTCGGGTTGCATTCCGAATTAATGCATATGAACGGAACGGGACGGATATGACGAGCATAATGTCTGCTCATTGCTTCATCTCTTCGGATGCTCTTTAATATATCTCCAAAAACTATATTACCGTGTGAACGCCGAATGGGGTATACCTCGTAGCCTCCAACTCCGTTAATGAAATGATGGAATGTAAAACATTAAAACCATGCTAAGGTCCATACTGCTGGGAGATTCGGCCATCTTTCTTGCCATTCTCCGATGATTTCCGGCACTCTTTCGTCGAATCCGGCTCTACTGCTGGCGCTTCCACTATCAAAAGCAGTAGGGTTGAGTTCTCTCTCTTCTGCTGCTGCTTTGTTGAGAGAATCCGCAAGATCCAGGATGCCTCTGCCACCTACTAAAGCCTCTTCATGGTTGTCTTTAATATCAACGTTAATGACATGCACTGGGCGGTTCAGGGGAGAGCCACGGTTCAGTAAATCATCCACCACAGCGTCCCAACATCTTTCCTCGCATGTAATAACAACGTCCACAACACCACCTTCAACGCCTTCGGATCCTTGGTCTGTGTTATGTTGTAGTCTTGGAACACCGACCTGCCAGTCTTGCCAGCGTTCTGGACCCCATTTTACTGATCTATTTCTTCCAAGCATGTTCAATATACCATTAGCACGATAGAGGCGCGGGTCTTTAGCTTCGAGTTCTTTATACATGCTATCATACGAGGTCTTGTTAAATTGGTAGACGTTGGGTTGTGTGATTGAAGGACCTGGTAGTCGAACAAGGGAACCTGTCCCAAAAGAGATCACTGGGTAATGAGCTGCAGCTAGCCGTAAATGCGATTCCATAGATCTATGATGAAACTTAGTTGGTTGGCTTCTCACAGCAGATGTAGAACATTAGGTGAAGGTGGCATACCTGTTATTATTACTCGCGCAGACTGTACAGAATTTGAGCTTAAACCCACCCGGGTCTACTCGCTCACCCCCATTTGCAACGGTTTGAGGTGCACCAGCGGTGTTAGCAGGCGGGACTTGGGCCATGATCTGATAGATCGAGAGATTAGATAGTTGTATGTGAAGACACAGAAGACGGAGACGCGTCCACTCTTTTCCTCTCGAATCCTAGTATGAAGCAGAATCAGATTTCGATTGCGATCATCTATGCAGACACGGAAGTTAGTTGCATGTCAATAGGATATATGTCTGCGGATTTAGGTGAACGTTGAGATAATGTGGCATTCAGAAGTTGTTAAGTTGCGTAAATAAAAATTGTGTCATCAGCTTTTAAATAAGACAGCTCCAATAATAGTGATCATCAGGTTGCTACAGTGAGAGGTGAAGATGAGGAACAAGAGTCGAGGAAAGCGTTTTTAATAGACGTACCAAAGCATTTCAAAGAATTGTATCCGGTTTGTTGTGGTGTCAAGACTACCGTGGATCATGAAAGAGATTTTGGCTGTTACGCCGAGAGGTTGGATGGAAGGATGGAAGCAAAGAAAATGGTCGAAAGAAGCACCCGCTGACAAAGCAGCTGTAGCCAATGAGAGAGCACGAACCGGCCGAGGGAGCTGCAGATGTTGAGTAAGGAACACCACTTCGCTCCATTCATCCAATTGGTTTAAGCACAAACTTGAAACATCGACTGCACCGCTTGGCGTAAACTCTAGCTGTACCGGGGAAAAGTTTAGAAGTTAGACGTGCTACCTAATTTCTCGCTAGCCAATGTCACTTCGACATTTGTTGCTCGAAATAGAATAGAGAAGCGTTGCGAGGTAAACCTTGGGAAGGATCAAAGCCATCAGTGTAGGGAAGCACTGTCGACTTGTACCGGGTGCGCAACTCTCAATAAGTTATTGCATCTTACGTTCGACTCTCGTCGCTGCTAGATTAGTGAGACGAAAGAGACGGGTTGCATCAAATGGAAAAACCCAGCGCATCCATTTGTCTCCCTCTACGAAGTATACGTACACGAAATGGAACTAACCAAGCATCCAAAGGGTAAAGGGAAAGGACCCGACCACCACCATCCCGCCGTATTACTGCAAGCCTTATCCGCCCAAGGATCCTACTTTGTTCTTTTCGTTTGACCCGAGGCCAATGAGGTGCAGCTGCTGCTTGGTACGCACAGTTCAACCCGGAAGTATCTCAACTTTTCTGAATAGGTGCATGTATGTAGGTCTGTATGTGTGTGTCTGTTTGTCTGCACATTGACCTTACACCTCAAGAGCTTCCCCTCCTCTCCGTTCTATCTCTCGCCTCACCTTACTTCTTACGAAGTACTGTATACTATACACCGGGTTTCGTATAACGAAATCCATCTACGGATATATACACGTGGGAATTCGGGATATACCTACTACGTCGAGACTCGAGAGAGACAGAGCTCTTCCCTTCCCATCCCACCCTTTTATGCCTTCCTCGTCCAATTTCTTGTCCAATAATCGGAAAATCGCAGTTGCGGGGTCCCCTGGTCATGTCGCCCAGTGATCTTTGCTAGACCTCAGCGTTTGAATCCTCGGCGCTTCGTAGACAACTCATGCGGCTCGATGGGTGAAGAGCCAGTCTTAGCTCATGCTTTAGTCGAAAGAGGGCGAGAGAGTCTGCATAGGAGAATTTGTCCCGTTGCTACTGCAACTGCCAATGTGTTTCGTTGGAAGCGCGTTGGTTATTTGTCACTTGGAATACAATACAGTAACTACCTTGCCTTCGTAGAAACAAAGTAGGACCCGCCGTCCTTTGGGATCTACCCTTCCCTATACATTACTGGTACTTTACGCACGAGCTTCTTGAACCACAGGAACCACAGGAACCACACCTCTTCCTCCCCAGCCAAAAAAAAAGATCGGATCTTTTTTAATTCTCGGATTTTATTGCAGTCTCCAACACGACTCCTTCAACCCACTTCATTCATTACTCATTGAACAACTCTTCCGAGCTTGACCTTCATTTCAACGACGCTCCTCCTTCCAAACAATCCTCTTCGCGCCTATTGCGCTAGCACCTACCTACCCAACTCCCTCTCGATAACTCGATCTAACATTCCTGTTCGACCGGGACGGAGAAGTCCTGCCTCTCGCATCTCATACTGGAAATAGCTCAATATACGATAACCTCGGGCTTTGCTGGCGCTAGTACTATTACAACAGTCGTCAAACAGACAAAGCTCGACCAGCGACAATTGCTCGTGCGCTTAGTCAGTCTTCATCGTCTGGTGTATACTGAGAGCTTGCTGTGCAAGCGTCCATCGACTTTGGAAATACTTATATCTTACGGAAGATTGGATAAAGGACTCGAGGCGCGGTTTCTGGGGCACATCGCGAATCACAATTCTTTCAATATGGCAGCTGTCGCTTCTCCAACGTCTTCGCCGGCGTCTTCTCCCCCGCCAGTTTCTTCGCCCACGAATCCTAACCATCCTTCACTACCACCATTGAACACTTCGCCGACCACCCGTAGATCGAACCTGCAACGTCCTACCTCGCATGCATCGAAAAATCGATTATCGCAGTACTCGAACTATTCCGCGCCTTCGCGATCGCGACCACCGTCTCACATCTTTCCTGTATTCCACTCGAGCCTGAATTACACGATCGTCCGCGATTTCGCATATCCGTCGCTACATCCTATGCATTATGGCCCACCCCCCGAGCCCTCTCGCCCACCATCGGGTCTCTCAACTCCCGCTAGTGAATCGCATAAACGGTTATCGGATCCCCCGACCTCCTGGGACAATAGAGGCTCCTGGGCGCCAGGGCCATGGGGTGGTGATGGCTTCGCAAGGGGGGAACAACTTGCGCCTATACATTTCGGGGATGGTCCGCCTTGGAGTGAAGACGAGGATCTGCAGAGTCCAGTTGTGGTCAGCTCGCGGCACAGGAAACATAAATCATCCGCAGGAGAATATGGCGGTCACTCGCGGGGAAGAGGCAGATCTTCAAGAGACGGGGACCGCAGGACAAGCATGCTGAGCCAAGAGAACTTCGACGACGAGAGGGGATACTTTACCGGCACTGGAGCAGATGGCAGCGAAAGATATTATGTCAACGAAGGAGATGAGGCAGATGGTCCCGGAGGAGAATATGTTACATACCCTTCGGAGCTGGCTCGGCGGTCAATGTTGGCGCCATACAATGTCCCAGGTCAAAGGGATTCTCACTTTGCTGGCATCCTACCTAGTCGATCATACACAGACGAGAGTGGGCACGACTACCGCTCTGAATCAGATAACTCAAGTACTACATCATCTCCAGGAATGACAAGGCTTGACGAATCAAGATACTCGCGTGACTACCAGTTCACGATTGCCTCGCCAGATGAAGAAATGCATGGTAAGGCAGTTGCCTTATTCGACTTCGAGCGCGAAAACGAGAACGAGCTTCCTCTAGTAGAAGGACAGGTAATTTGGGTATCATATCGGCACGGACAAGGTTGGCTTGTAGCAGAAGACCCCAAGACACAAGAGAGCGGTCTAGTGCCAGAAGAATACGTTCGACTATTAAAGGATATCCAAGGCGGCCTGAACAGTCTAACAGGGCAGGTTGAGCTTGTCAGTCCAGTAGGAGGTGACTCTGGCACACCAACACAAGCAGAACACAGCCAAGCATTCGGCCACAACCCCAGCTCAAGCAACGGAAGCAATGGGTATCAACAACCCGTTGTATCGACCTTCTCCACATCCTCTAAAGATCTCCATCCTTACCCTCAGCATCTCCTCGGCACCCAAGCGGGTCAGGCTCCCCCTCAGGTCATCCATTATCACGGCCAGCGCGGCGGCAGCCAGGCGAATACCCCGACAGTATCGAATTCGCAGGAAGGCCTGACAGACAGACCGGGGAGTCGGGACGCTAAGCCGAGGAAATCAGAAGATGGCTCGAGTCTGGGTGTTACGCTTTCCCCGTCTATAGCGGTGCAGGGGCCAGATCCGGACGCCGAGAAACCATCGTAGCGATAGGAAAGGGGATTTGTGGCTCCAGCCAGGTGGTTGCTGGTTGGTAAAGAAAGGAATATACTCTTTTCGATACGTATGCATATCTACTATATTACATTATATTTATACGTTTGGGTGTCCTGGGGTGGCAGGGTCTTGCAATGCGGATAGGGAATATGGGTATTTGCGAATGCAGATATAAAATGCATGAGATATCTTCTCTTTTTTTCATTTTAGGAAAGATATGAATGGAAACGGGACGGGACGGAATAGCTGGTATGGATAAGAGGCGTGGGAAAAGGGGGGGTGGGATAGGGGATAGGGGGTGAGGAAGGGAAGGAGAGCTTTCTGTAATGAATTGATATTGATGAGTATGAGTATGAGTATGAGTGAAATGAAAGAAAGGGAAATGGTTCTTAATGATGATGAAGATGATAAGTTATGTTGACGATGTTGACGCGAACCTGGTATTTACTTTTTTGTAGTGTAGTATGAATGGTGTGGATGGTTTGTTTGTTGGTTGAGCTTTCACGGTTGCAGATGTATGCGTTACCAAATACCCTGGTCGCTGTCATATTTATTCTTATTTATTCTGATTCTTATTTTATTATATATGTCGAGTGTTCTCTTGGCAGACAGATGAGGAGTCTGGGAAAAGGAGCAAGGGGATTGTAGTGTTTGATTTGTTTTTGTTTGCTGAGTGGTGTGGTGCACATGAGAGGAGGGGAGGAGAACGGAGAGAGGAAGGAAGGATTTAAATGGAACTTGAACGGATGAGGGGATAATGATGGGAGGCATGCCATATAATAGTACTACTACGACAGACACTTCCTACATCCAGAATCAAAGCAATACAAGCTTAACACAACAGACTTTCTTCTTTCCTCGTTTACAGAAACCTCCCCTACATTTAACCATTAGCGATCCGCGTTTTGAGCATCCACCGACCCTGAAATCGGAGCGCAGGCATGAGACTTCGAATGTCGATGAGGAAGTATTAGAATCTAAAATTACGTTATATAGCGTACAACCACAAGTCACCACCCCAAGCATTCGTCTCCACCATCATGTCTATCTACCTACTATTCTTTCAACAACTCCTCAATTTTCTTCTCGATCTGCTGGGCTAGTTCGAGATCTACGCGTCCGAAGATTGCTGCATTGGGAGGTTAGCTTTGGAGCTTTTTGCAAGAAAAGGGGGAAGGAAGGGTTGACAGCTCCCACGTACCGATAGCTTCTTTTCTAATCGTCTCATCTGCACTCTTCAGATTCTCCGCTAGATTGCTAACCACTGTCCGCCAAAACAATCAGCCATCTCTCCTAAACAGTCCCAAGAAACACACTTACAAGCCTCCTGCTCCCCCTCCTGCTTCCCCAGCACATCTTTCCAAAACATCCTCGCCTGCACAAAATCATCGTCGGTGACCTCGCTGGTCCAAGCTACGACCTTCCCGCTCCATGCCTCGTGCTGCTGCTGCTGTACGGAAAGCACGTTGGCCGAGGCGGGTGCGAGCGGCAGGCTGGAGGACCGCACGTAGTTCGGGTCGGGCCCGTAGTTGCCGTGGATGCTGGAGCGGCCGTCGCGCTGGAAGGGCTGGTACACGGGGCTGTGGGCCCGGTTGGTGGGGAGTTGCTGGTAGTTGGTGCCGAGGCGGTAGCGTGCGGCGTCGGGGTAGGAGAACAGGCGGGATTGGACTAGGGGGAGAGAGGGTTAGTGTGTGGGGAGGATGAGGAAAAGGGGGGGAAGACTGGGACTTGGACTTACGGATGGGATCGGGGGAGGCGGCGATGCCGGGGACGATGTTGGAAGGTGAGAAGGCGGCTTGCTCGACGTCTTCGAAGACGTTGTTGGGCTATATGTGTAGATGAGATGATCAGCTGATTGAGCAACCTTCACTCCGGAGAAAGAGTAACTTACGTTCCTGTTCAGTGTCATTTTTCCAAACGGTCTCAAAGGAACATCGCCATGCGGCCAGACTTTCGTGATATCGAAGATATTCCAACGAAACGATTCCGCGTCTTTAGGATCCATAACCTGCACACTTGCTGTCCAGGTAGGATACTCTCCTTTCTCAATCGCATTGAACAGATCCAGTTTATGATGATCCGGACTAGCGCCTGCTAATTTTTCCGCCTCCGCAGCTGTGTTGTTTATCACATTCTGATCAGCCTTGAAATGAAACCTAACATATTTGAACGATCCATCCAGCTTGGTCAGCTTATACGTATTTCCACTATACGCATTTAGATTCCTCAGGGAAGCCGGCGTGCCTCGCTTCGAGAACAAATACATGATCTGATGAGTTCCTTCTGGATTATTATTATGGTAATCCCAGAACATATTAACATCAGGCGCATTTGTCCTGGGATGACGTTTATGCGATCGATTCATCGACGGGAACTTGATAGGATCGCGGACGAAAAAGATAGGCGTGTTGTTGAATACGAAGTCTTGGTTTCCTTCGGCAGTGTAGAACTTCATAGCGAACCCTCGTACGTCGCGCACGACGTCGGGAAAACCGCGCTCGCCGCCTACGGTCGATATTCGCACCATGCAGGGAGTTTTCTTGCCGACGCCGGTGAGGAAGTCGGCGGATGTGAGGTCCGATATGTCATGGGTGACTTCGAATTCACCGAATGCACCGGCGCCTTGTGCGTGCACGACTCTGGGGGTTTCTTAGAAGTGGGGATGAGGGGTGATCTTGGGGTTGGTTACCTTTCGGGGATTCTTTCACGTGCGAAATGGGCAAGTTGTTCGATGAGTTGCGTGTCTTGGAGGAGCAGAAGAGCGCCTTGACCGAAGGTGTTTAGACGGACGGAGGTTGTGGGGTCTGCTATGGGAACACCTTCTGCTGAGGTGTATGTCGGCTTTTGGGGGTTATTGAGCTGTATGAAAAGTTAGATCCAATATAAACACGTGAGGAAGACTACAGACCATAGATGCCATCTTGTCAAATTGCACAGGAACTGTATAAAATCTAGAGGGGAACTGTAGAAACACGGTGGGTGTATCGCTGAGTGTTGGCAAGTGCTTGACTAATATAAGGTCAGACATAGGATTCTTCGATGACCTTATACTTATTCCAAGTATTGGGCATGCTGATATAATGATATAGAGACAATGACCTCAACCGCAATCAACGGCGTATTCCCGGAGATAGATCGTCCGAGTGTAGATGACAACGCTCCTTGATTCTCCCCATATTTTTCGGTTCACATCTATAACATTGCAGAAAAGAAAGATTCATTGATACCGGGCACCAACTATGGTGCATACACCCTTGATCTGTTGCACCCTCGGTTTAATGTAATCATTGGATCATAAACCATCGACCCCAACCACTAAGTCGGTCGCGCTGCGTTGACTAATCATATTCGACTTAAGGCGACGCCAGTCATAGATTTCTACGGACATTGTTCCGTTAATGGCAGTTCAGAATCGGACAAAAAGTTCATGTTTTGGACAGGAGCATGGACGTGGAGTTCAAAATTCTGGAAGTGGTTGTCCATGCCCCACTTTTATCCCATGCGACACCCGAAGGGAGGGACCATTCCGCCGTCTAACAACTACACATCATCGCAAAGAAAACCCCTCAGCTCCCAAAGCCACAGTAAAGACTCCAGAGCACAGAATATCATTCGAAAACCGCACGGAGCATTCACGGAATGGCCATGCAAAACGTCGGCAAGTTGCCAGCACGAATGCATTCGGAGTTTATTTTCTTCACGGCGGCAATCATCCCGATTCTTCCCCGAACAAGCCACAGACCATGCATGATATTAAACGTCTCCAACCGCTGACAACTCTGATTACTACGGAATATTTGCATGATGTATGGAATTGTTTCGTGTTTTTCGGTGATGATGAGTTGCTAGTGCTCAGCGAATCTTGCATCTGGACCCACATAGCGCATCTCGGTGATCCCATCCATACGTAATGACTTTAGAGACTCTGGAGCTGCTGTTTTTGTGAGCACAGCATTCGATTGTCATGTCATCGGTTCCCCGCTGAAGAGTGCATATCTACTTGGTAGAGGAGCATGTAAATGTTGAGATATACTGAGCAGGACGTCACTCTGTTACTCGGACTAAGCGTCGGCAGTTTTCTAGTCATTACGGATATTATAACCCCTTATTATCAGGGTTTAAACTATACATGAATGTAATACCGTCATCGTGGTTGAAGGAAACTCCGGATCCTTTCGACTTCTCTGTTGTTGGAGTGTAAGTTTCCCTCAGCTATCTTTTATGTGCATAGTATTAACGAACCACATAGTGGTAACGGATGCAGCACACTTGCTGAACGTCACGCTGAAAAGTCCGATGTCAAATTCCTAGTCGCCGAAGCAGGTTCAGGGTGAATTATTCCTTCCCCAGCCGCCAGTATATTGTACGCCAAGGAAACATTTCGCTTACAACCCTTTCCCCCTTAGCCGCAAAACGTTCCCGATATCACTACCCCGGCTCATGCAGTCAAACTTCGCGGTAGTCAATATGAGTAGAGATATAAGATGGGAATATACGATCACTCGTGGAGGCTCTACTCGGGTTGAGGAACGAAACGCCCATGGAGGATTTCTGGGTGGCCGCAGGGCTCTGAACGACTATACTTGGATTGGGACTAGTAGAAGCAACGTATGTTAACTTCGGGGATACAGTTGTCCAAAACAGGTCTAGGAGAGCTGCAGGGAGGATATGGTTACGGTTAGTTGCCAGTTGAACGCTTCTCAATAGAAAACATGCTAACAATACGTAGCCAGCAAACCACCATGAGAGCAACCATCCTTATGATGTAGAGCTAGCTAAGCCTGGTCGTGCCGGCTGCATCGATGTTTTAAGATCAAGAAGACGTCAAACAATACTAACCACATAGGTAGTTCCTGACATGGTACCTGAATTAGACCTATTCCAGAAAGTTTCTAGAGACGCTTGTGACTAAACAACCCTCTTCGTATAGTCTTTCTGATTGGCCTTCCACTTACACTTTCCAAGTGGTCAGCAAGAGCTAGCAGCTCAACGACGAAGCTCTCACCGCAGAGGGCGAAATAATCTTCCGCGCAAAAGCAAGGTTATTGTTGTCATCGAGACTCCAACCTCGTTGACGATATCTGGCATTGGTCCGGTTGGGGAACATACACGTCCCAGGAAAGGAGAAGTCGTAGATGGACGACTCCACGTCCATGATAGTTGTGAATAAGTGACTCGTTGCAGATACATATCTGTTCCTAATTCGTGTTTCCCAATGCGGAATCCAGAAGACTGTGTATAGTTGCCTGATATGATTAGGTATGCGGAGTTAGCGGGTATGATTAAGGTGCGCGGGGTTAATCAAGTCATGGCATTAGATTTGATACCCCAAGTTGAAGATCATCACTTGGAAAGATAATTGTTTTGATATGATGCGTTAGATGTCCATGTCTATATACCGTAAGAACCATCCCTTCATTCCCATATTTACCAGCCCGTCCAATCTATTGAATCCCGTTCCAAAATATTACCCGCTGGTTAGTCTAATAATACAGTGTCTCCTCGTCCACGATCATGTTCATGTTCATTAACAGTGCATGTCCATCTCTTTTCATCCATAATTGCATCCACCTTTTTATTTATCACCCAAATCGAGCATTCCCTCTAACCCTTCAACGTCCTCCTCAAACTTCCAAACCTCCTCTTCAACCCCTCACCGACTTTCTTCCCCGTACTATTGCTTCTCCTCATGCCACCCTCAAAGTCCACATAGCTCATAGAATTATTAGCCGTGGATTTGCCCAGTGTATCATGACTTCCGCTAGCGCTTCGTTGACGACTGTTGTTTGGTCGGGGAGTTTGCATTTCGTAGCCGTCGGCCATTAGTTTTTTGTTTTGCTCATGGTCTTTAAGCGCCTTTTCGATGGTGAATGAAGGCTCTCCTTTGCCTTTGAGATCTTCAGGGAGGTATTTCTTGGTTTTGTTAGTGAGAGGAAAGGTGATGTATGACGAGGAGGAAATACATACCACGTGATCCCATCTTTTATAAGCTCCGCCCGGAGCATCCGGCTCTCTCATTAGATCAGCTCCTTCTTCGTAGTTCATAATAGATCCATCAGGCCCGGGCATTCCGGGTGGAATAATAGCGGTTCCTTGGAGTGGAACGTGCTTTTCAAGCGAATCCTTGATCATTTCTCTTGGTGTAGCCCGGAGAGCTTCTGCATTTGTTCCTTGTGTGGCAGCAACAGGTGAGGTCGTAAGCCTGGTATTTCGCGAAATTAATGTAGCATCGTATGGTCCTTCGTGGTGGTAAGCACCTCCCAATGAAGTGTCGTCAAGACTATCAACAATATCTGCCCCTGGCAGATGTTTCTTTCTCAGATGTGGAGCCCGATAGGCCTGTTTTGTTTCCTGACGTAATAAATCGAGAGGACGATGAGACATGTCCCCCGGATATCTTTCAGACAGAGAGCTACCTCTTTGTCTTCCTTTGCCATTGCTTACTGGTTCATCCAGACTTCTCCGCTTACTTCCGGGGCTGCTGTAGCCGCTGAATGCAGATTGTCGATGAGAGGAAGCATATGGGTTTGTTGGGTGAAAGCTGGATCTGGTAGGACTGGCAGATGCAGGTGGTGTTGGGTAAGAAGTGACAGTGGGGCTCTTTGAAGATTTGGAAGAGCTGGATTTTGGCATGGACGAGGTGAAATGGCTTCCGGGGCCAGTCTCCTCGCTTGGTTCTGGGGCATTGAGAGGGTCAAGTATGTACTTGGAAGCCTGGAGAGTAATTTGTTAGTCGAGTCCTTTCCATTGATTGTTTAATTGATTGGATCTGCGCAGCACATGTTGTGGTTGTACATACCCATTCTTTGTCGCTTGCGGATTCCATTTTCTTGGTCAATTGCGGTGCGTTATTCGTCTTGGTAGTTTTGAGGTGCTGATATGGTTTTCTGAGGTTCAATTGCAAGATCGAATATTGTGGAGTTGTGAGGTGGTTGGATTGTTGTGTATGAAGGAAGAGAAGAAGAAAGAGAGGAAAGAAAAAGGGGATGGATTGGAGGTCACCGGTCGAGGGATATAGGGTGTTGTGTATGAGGTGACAGACAAGGTGACAGACAAGGAGACACGCAAAAAGACCGGATGCGTGGACGAACGAGAAGAGGTACGCAATTGCTCAGCATTTTCTTACATGGATCGGGCCCATGCAAACCCATAAATTATGATGTAATTTGTTCGGATAAGAATTCTGATAGCGCTAAGATGACGCTAAGAGGACACTAAGACCAGACTAAATCTTATTCTAGGCTGATTAGTCAGGAAGTCGCTGCCAAAATTAAACAACTCAACGTCTTTGCGTGTCTTTGCTTGAGCGCGCAGCTCCTTGAGTCCCTGTCCCTTAAAACGTTAAAAGTTAAACGCAGTCCCGTGAGCTGTGCCTTGGAAAACTGTCTCTCACAGTCACACCTCTCCTCGCTCACCACGCCCATCACCCCACCCCCAAGTCGCCCAACACACAACTTGACCCAGTCGACCCAGTCGACCCACGCTGACGTCGGGGTCTCGTATTGTCGACCCGGGTTCTAGAACTTTTCGTCTTTCACGGGATCGGATGGCATTCAACGTCCATACTCTTCTCCTAGCTTACAATATTACAATATCTCTTTTGGGAGAAGCTCTAGGTGAAGTGTGAACTGCCGAATAACATTACGCGTATAATTTTCCACGCTCCGTACGACCAGCACCATTGGAGTGGTCCGATTTTCCGTCTTGCCGTGTGGTGTCTATTTTTGTCCATCACCATCTCACGCCAACGGGCGCTACCCAATTAGGCAGAACTCTTAAATCGTCCCAAGTTCTTCGATGGCTTTGGTCGATTATACTTCATCGGATGAAGAAGGCGACTCCTCCGGGAACGAAAAAGGGAAAGAAACTAATGTCGTCGCGCAAACCTTACCAATCACCAAAACCCTTACAGAGCCTTTAAGCTCACTTAAGCGCAAACGCGACAATGTAGCATCGGATTTACCTCCACTGCCATCCAAATTCCATGACCTCTACGCCACAAATGTAAGGAGTAGCACTACCGATGATCCAAGTCTGCACGGAGGACGAAAACGAGTGATTCCGCATGTCGAGGGCAATTGGCCAACACATGTCTTCATTGAGTGTGAGTCCGAATCAATCATGCTCCGCCGTTCGTCGAAACTTTACTAATTGACTTGAGGGTATCCTTCGGCTGCAGAATACGGAATTCTATCATCCTTGATCACAAAAGTACAAT
This sequence comes from Rutstroemia sp. NJR-2017a BBW, assembly GCA_002946425.1. NCBI lineage: Eukaryota > Fungi > Ascomycota > Leotiomycetes > Helotiales > Rutstroemiaceae > Rutstroemia > Rutstroemia sp. NJR-2017a BBW. The sequence continues at coordinate 753,528 of NJPT01000031.1, forward strand.
CATCAACAGCTTCCAAAGCTACTAACGATGCGAAAATCCACTCATTCCTGACAAGCGACCTGGGAGCCGCCCTCCCTTTACATATCAGTCTTTCGCGAACCTTGGGTTTCTCCAAAGACGTGAAAGATGTCTTTCTATCAGCGCTCGAACAAGCCATCAAATCGTCGGTTATCCGTCCGTAAGTCCATGTCCACCTCTGAATTCAAATACATCTCCACGTGACTGACCTCTCCTACGTAGATTTGACGTTAGCTTTTCCAGTGTCGGCTGGGTTCCCAATTACGAGAAAACACGCTGGTTTCTCGTATTACGTGTTAGTAAACCAGAAACCAATGGCCTGAACAAATTACTCCACGTGAGCAATAAAGTCGCAGCAGACTTTGGTCAGCCACCATTGTATGCCCAGCCTACTTCATCTACTCATCATCCGCCCAAGAAGCATACTGCAAGGAACAGCGCTCGTAGGAGCACTTCGGATTTTGATCACATGCAGGACTTATCAGATGCATTTCACATCAGCATAGCCTGGAGCCTGGTTCAGCCAGGCGAGGAATTTATTGCCGCGACTGAGCTCGTTATGAAGGACCAATCTACAACACTGAAAGATATCCAGGTGACTACAAAGGAGATTAAGGCGAAGATTGGAAATATCGTGACGAGTATCCCTTTGACCAATGGTGTAGCGGAAGGCAAAAGCCTTTTTGGTTTCTGACGAGTTTAGTCACTATGATCATGATCTCTAAAACATTTTCTTATGGTACAGAAGGGAAATTCTCGTAATAAAAGTTTCAGAAAACTATTCTTTGATAATTATTATTCGCTTTAAATTGTTACGAATATTTGTCTTCTGAGTTACATAAAAGTGGTCAAGATCGCTAGATACTAACAGTCAATATCTAATAGTATTATCGTAGGTTTATTATTGATAATAGTTATATAGGAAATCGATCGCAATGGTAGATATACAAGTAGTAATTGAAGTTGAGCACGAAGCTCCGTATACTAAGGAAATACATACTGTATATACAGACCTTCATTCTCTTACCCTAGGTCGTTCCGTCGCTGCATCGACGGACTCCCCTTCGAGTCGTCGACCCGTCGACTTCACCCCCTTAGATCATGTGACCTATTTCTGCCAGGTCACCTTTTACCCCCAGGAGTTCTACTATGACTGGCTTGGTCATCGAGCCTAAGGTCCCTGGTTCTGGGTTATCCATCATAACATATCCATGGAAATGGTAGTTAAGGGTGGAAGTGGGATCTATGGTGCATCTGTTTGTCACAGTGTTGACGGCGTGGAGGGCAATGAGGAGGGATTATGATGGGGAGGAAGTGGGTTTAGTGGAGGGTGGTAGGGCCGGCGGTGCTGTTGCATAAGGGGTTCAATTATGTGGCGATGTGGTTTAGTGTGAGGGAGGGGAATCTGGGGTTTGTGCATCCGAGGGGGCGGGAAGAGAGTGATGAAGACGGGGATTTTTGCTGGGCTGGTTGGTGAAGAGGGAGTCGTTGGAAGTTGAGAATTGTGAGAAGAAAGTAGGGGCCGAGTTGATCTTTGGGATTCAGTGCTTGAGCTTGGATAGCTATAATAGACTTTTCATTGATGAGTGGTTTTAATTGTATAGAATGATTCACATTGTGGGCTACTTCAATTTCTAAAATTTATCAACCCCTTCTGGTTATTTAAATATCCGGAACTCGAAAAATTAAATTGAACTAGCTTCAGTGTTCTAAGTTTAGATAGGACATCGGTAGGACTTTCAATTACAATTCCAACAGCCAAGAAGTTGAGAGGTTTTCCGGCGAAGAAAATGAGATTAGAATAACATTCACTAACTACGAAGACTGTAAAATCACAACTTCAAAAAATTCTCATCGAGACCAAGCTTCTCGAAGCTGAAGATGTTGTACTTCATTTCCAAACCAAAAATCTCATCCCAATCATCATCCCAACTCTCCTCTTCCTTTTTCTCTTTCTCTTGCTGTTCGGAGTCTGTGGAATGGTTGCCTTCATTTCCGTACTCGACTTCAATGGATTTGTCTTTCTCACCTAAGGCTGTTAGATCCTCACTCCCACTGTGACTACCTTTGTTTCGCTCTATATGATCCTGTGCAGAAGCTCTCAAATACTGGAGGTACTCGATTGACTTCCGGATCCATGGAAATTCCTTCTCATGACACTGTATTTTCCCCAAAGCTCTCTCACAGAATTCCGCAGCGTTGTTGTAATGTGCTAGACTCACATAGCAGATTCCAATATTTTCGCAGGTATCAATAACATCTAATTCGCTCCATCCAGCCATCACCTCCAGTTTGAGACACTTTTTAAACCAAAGAATTGCTTCTCGGAAATTGCCCTCCTCCCGGAGACATAGCGCAAATTCATAAATTTCAATCTTGCCAGATGCAGACTTCAAAACTTCACGAAGAAGATTAATTGACTCCGACACTCTACCTTGTTTTCGTAGAACTCTAGCGAGCTCCATTTGACAATGAGAGAAAACCGGGTCTTCTCTGCCTAGATCTGCTTCCACGTATTTCATTATATGATGGCATAATGAGTTACTTTCTGCATGAAGCCTGCGATCCATCAATACATCGACTAGAGAAAGGCAGTTCTTCCACCAAAGTTTGTTCAAACCTTGCTTCTCCAGGATTTCAGTAGTATGTCTGAAGACCCTGTCAGCATCCTCTAGGAATTTGACACGCTGATATCCTATAATACGTCCTAAACATTGTAATGCCTCGATGGTAAAGTAACTGTAAGGTCCAAATCGAGTTAAAGATATCTGTATCACAGAGCGGATTATCGATTCGGCTTCAATAAGCTGTTCTTGTTCGTATAATATTTCGGCTGCTATATAGGACGATTGAAGATGTAGCGGATGCTCAGGAGGCCAAATTTCTTGTATTCTTTGATGTAGTACCTGATGAAAATGGGTTATACGAGTTGTTTCGTATGATCTTAGGTAACAAGAAATCAAACGAAGAATTGCTTCTATTATCTTGTAGATATTAGGTATCTTCTCTTCCAGTCTTGCTTTAAGAAGTAGCTCAAATATATCTGTATCGACGGTCTCTTGATGAAAGGCGATTGAAACTAGGCGCTCCAAAGTACATATTATACCCGGAGAATATATCGGTGCTCTTTCTCGGAGTTTTGAAAGTTGATCTTCGCGCTCACTATATTCTAATCTTATTGATTTCCATTGTGATATCGAGGTTTTCCGAGTTTGAATATCCATATATCCTGAGTTTGGGAAAACATCAATCTCGAAGAGAGGGCTCCAAGAACCCTGAGACCTTGTAGTGTTATAAGTACGAGATACTGCAGATACCTCGAAGGGTTCCAGTTGGCTGTGATTATTTGGTTTGGTCGAGTATAATTCCATATACGATGATTTGTTGCTATTCCATCTGAAGAGTTCTTGGAACTCTATTTGAGATATGAACTGTACGTCACCCATATTATCGTCCTCTTTTGGGTTTTCGGATTCCATGACGATCGCAATCTCCAATTGCGCAAACAGGTCTGCAAGAGGAGAATCAATGAAATGACTGGGTGTGCTTTCGGGAGTGCCTGGCAGCGGTAACTCTTCAATAGTTATCCCGTGGTCATCGAGGGCTTCTTCGGCTACAGAGACTTCTTGCAAGAAGTTCTCATCATGAATCAACGGCGTGGTGCTGCTTTCGATTCCAGCCTCTGGTATCATATCAACATCTGTATTATTTAGTTGTTAGGTCCGATGTACTACAAAGAGATTGAAGGATCTACCAACCTTTAGTTTCGATATTGTCAGATGTAGGTAACTTAATCCATGGTGCTTCAACTCCATTTCTTCTTCGTAGTCGGTCTATTCGTTTCTTGTCCAGCCGTCGATCGTTTGCCAGACTTCCACTGAGTGTACAACTGCTTATGAGCTGTTCCTTTTCGGCTTTTCTAAAGTTCTTTTTGAAACCCCAGTCTTCGATTTTCCGTTTGAATTGGCGAGACCTTTCGATATTGGGCAAGTGTCAGATATTAAAACCGTCAAAAAGTGAGTGATCGAGAAAACTTACGTTAAACTGACGCCGAACTTTGATTCAAGTTCAATTTTAACTTGCAGAAAGGTTTGATTCTTTTCAATATAGTGACGATGAATGTACGGCTTGAGGTTTTCCCATTCTTCTCTAGTAATAATCCTTGCGCCATTGCTGGGAGTGATTATTCGTACTCCTTTGAGAGTCTTAGAACCGTAAGGCTGGGTTTGATCCATGTGATCGTAGTGTAGAATAGTTACTGTGCTCAAGGCTGGGAATTTTCGTTCGTTAAGAGTTTGGAATAGCTGCTGATTGCAAAACTACAAACACAAAGATTGATTTACCAGAACCTAAGTTTGAAGAGTGTAGAAGAAAGTGTTTCGGTTTTCAGATCTCGATTTGACATAGAAATATACAGAAATCCGTCTTCCCACAGCCTTGTCCTGCATCTTGACAAGTACTGCCATTGGCTAACCAAAAGTACCATGCATCGTAGAGGCAGCCGTTTCCTAGATCCTGACAGGGACTGGCATTGGCTAACCAGAAGTCCCATGCATCTTAGAGCTTTCCCTCAAGCAGTGAGAGTCCCGTGATGTAATCATTAATATGAGTGGTCCTGCCAGAAGGCCCTCACAGCGGGAATCTTACGCTGTAACCATTTATGTGGGTCTTACCAGAAAGGTCATACACGGCAGTACCCCACAGTCACTCCATAGTAACCATAGGAGTAGTTCGCATGAGAAATATTTAGGAATCTGCAGCGAAACGACTCATAACATTTTCTCTTGGCGAAGAAACTTTACCTTTTCATTAACGACGAGTCCAATGAAACGAGACTGAAGTCACACGGCATTTCAATGCATAGAATCTTCCTGTGCACCAAAGCAGAAAAGGTCGCTTTTTATTGGTGACTAAGATGCTCTGCATTCGAAAGGTATACAGAGAGAGCTTCTCAAGAACTGAGTTGCTGGATTTGGTCACCGGAAAGGACTCGATATCAGTCTAGAGTGTGGGAGTATCGGACGGGTTTCCTCGACTTTGTTTATCAATGTCCGGGCTTTGATTTTAATTCTTATTCTGCCCTAAGCCTATATCATCGCGGATAAATCTATCGAAGTACCGGAGGTTTCAACATAACATAGAGATTACCTACTTCACCCACGAAGCTCAACAGCCACTAGGCCGGTGCTCGACATGATATTATCAACCCCATCTCATTTCTGATTCAAAGGATTAATAAATCTAAGAGAATGGGAGGAGCTTCGGCGAAAGGTGGGACGGGGTGAACTGACAAAAAGAAAAAAATACATACAACAGTGGGGATTCGCTGGTGGTCACCCACCCAACTACTAATCCACCGATTCAAGGCTTGTGTATGGCAGAGCGGACGGGATGCCCAATGTTCCTTGATCTATGGTCGTATGTGCTTGGAAGTGTTCTGAAAGCATATATAATACTAATTCCGAGTTCGGTATTCAACTAGATACAGAAAATGTGTTTTCAATACAGATTCAGATTCGAAAGTTCGTAATTTGCAATTATGAAGACGTGTAACTGAATTCGGGTTTTCGTTTTTGGAGAAGCGTGCTGCTTTACAGTTTACCGATATTCGGACAGAGGTAAGCGATGCAAGTAGTAATATATACCCCTGGCTGTTTCTCCTGTAGAGTACCATTGCTCCTCAAGTCAGATATCGTATGAGAAGTGCTTTTATTCTACTTTTCTTCTCCTTTTTGATTACTACTTCTATTCTTTATTTGTAACTATATTGATATATCATATCAGGGTAGCTCTACTGATAATCATATCTGCAAATTCCAGATGTCGAGCATTACAGCCCATAGATGGAGCAGCAGCGAGGGTAGGAGAAGAAAAACTCGAGTATGCTCGATATCTTCCGTCTGTTGTTATCCCGACCGCTGTCAATTACGCAAGGCTGGAGCGCCGTTGGAGAGAGTGAGTTGATCGATGCATTTCTTGAGTAGGGTGCACACATAACCCATGAGATTTCGACTCAACCCATAGGTTACTTGGGTTGGGTTGCTCATCTTAAAACCCACCCCATGGGTACCCACCTCATTTGAGAGAGACTGTAACCTTTTCCGCTCCCTCAAAAGGGTCACCCGTCGACTTTTGACTAGGATCGAAATACATATTTCCAGCTCCAACCCTTTTCCAAGCCCCTTCACCGAGTGGTGTGAGGATAAGGACCAGGTACTTTACTGTTCTGATATTCTTTTCCTCCTCCTTTAGTTGCAGAGGAATTGATCTACTCTCTGTAGAAGAAGATATCCACCTCGTGACCTCTAAACACCATACTTCTCTCCCCTCGCTAAACTCCTCAACATGATCCATAAAACAAAAACCTAGTTCTTGCTGGGAGGAAACATCCCCTGGATGTGTCACTCCGCCGGCTTCAGGGACAAAGTTGCTTAGATTGAATCGGAATTGGTTATCTCTATACTTCTCACAAGTTATGTTGATGAGTCTGGAGCGAACAACTAGATCGGCGGAGAAGATGTTGGAAGTATAAGGCTGGCCCGACCAGGTAATAGACGAGTGGATGATTTCGAGGACAACTGCTGACTTCTCTGCATTGTGTGATATGTGATTTTTGAGAAAGGTTATATTGCCATTTACAGAGAGAGAGAGCCAAGACCAGGAAGGTATATTGAGATCAACCGGGACCGTAGTTTTTGCTGTTCCCCATTGATAAGTTAGAGCCCAGAGGAGATCATGGGGGAGATGATTCTTCCAGAGACCGAGAAACGGAGTGTCGTCTAACAGAGTCTGCATAAAAGTAGTGATTCCGGCAAACGCCGCTATCTTGTCACTTTGTTTTGTGAGCTTAAGTTGGTTATATATGCAGATTACGTCCTCCCAACTTTCGCGTGCTTCCGCTTCTGTCGGTTTCAGCTGCTGTGAAGGAGAGTGCACGAAAATATTAAGCGGATCGCCATACGTGGAACCGCCTAATTCTTTCCTTCCAGCGGCGACGAGGCCGTCTTAAGAATCCTGAATAGTAGCGCATTGCCAATATAGTTGATCTTTAGCAAAATGTACGAGACGCCGAGATAATAAGGTTTCTTGCAATACCCATGCTCGGACTCCCAATGGGGAATCGTTCACTGTGTTTTCTGTATTTGTTTCGGTTCGAAAATAAGCTCTTTTTCCTCCATCGTAGTTGAACTGTGATGATGGTTCGAACGGCCAATTTAGGCCCCCTGAGCCATCAGATGCGGCAGTTGCGGAAAGAGTAAGATATGCATTTTGGTATACAGTTGCCATTTGGGCAGCTTCAGCTTGCCAATCTAGCGGATCATCTTGGACGATGCACAGCGAATCGATCCAGATGTATTGTATTTCAAGTCTTTTCGTCACCTGGATAGCATCACTGAATGTCTTGGGTAAAGATTGTACCCTGAGTCCCTGCTCTCGTTCTTGAAGGGTGTCTAGAGTGGTCGTAAGAGGTTGCAGAGAACCCCAGCAATGACTTAGCGCAGTGTAATATGCTTTTATGCCATGTGTGGTGATGAGTTTAGCAGGTCCATCAAAGTCAGGACGGCCAATATCGATGACTCTCGTTGGTAACTGAGGCACTTCTCTTTTGCATGCTGAATGGGCCGTGTTGCAATTATTCACCCAGTCAAGGACAATCGGCATACGTGAACTAAGACTGGTTTTTCCGGTGGTGCTGCTCCAGATATGCCGGTGAGAGAATAATGCTAAGAAGTGGTCAGTTTAATGGATGTTTTCTCCAAAACACCAACCTTCAGAGGTACAGAAATTGACCTCACAGCCAAATTCGTTGGTGAAAATGTCATCCTGTGTAAACGTGCCGCGTTCCAGTATAAGACCGCGGTATTCACTGTTCGCGACCTTATTACAGGCCCTCACATTACGTCTGTTATTTTGCGGATGACCGGCCTTGTAATCCTGAATGCGGAAGCTTTGAATGAGAATCAAGCAGCATGGACAAGTCGTACTCGACTCAACGAGGGTTGGAAAGTCGGAGTGATACTCAAACGACGCAAAATCTTCATCACTTTTCGTAAGCAAGTCATAGCAGGAACTACAAACACCTGTCTCGGCAGATTGTATGTTTCGTTTCGTTTGATGCAGATGCTGTTTGTCCTCGTATGGAGTGGATGTGGTCGGCAAGCTTGTGTCATCCGAAAGTGCCAATTTTTGGTTGGTCGTCTTCCCTCCCGTGCGAATGAGTTCTTCGGACATAGCTTTTGTACAGCGATAACCTTGAAAATAACTAAATTGCTTGGGGGAGAGACGAGGAAGCCTTGTAGATAAATACCAATAAATAATGAATCCCGCCTTGGGTACGAATTGTTCGCATACAACAATAATGGATGTGCACGTAAGGCTTCACCAACAGATATACGGAGAGTGGTTAACATCTTTGCGTTGCTGCTTAGTAAAACCAGCACTGGAATACGGCAACCCGAATTTGGAATTCAACAGTGCAAAGACCAATGGATATCATACTGGTATTGGAAATTTGATTTCAGGACAGCGGAGGTATTAACGGAACATAGACATTGGCCAATTCTCCTTGATCTATGGTCGTATGTGCCTGTTTTGAGTTAATGTGGTAATATATAAGTGTTTTGAGCTGATGGAATTGGTTTGGATATGCTTGTTGGGGGCTGAGATCTTTGATCCACGCGAATTGTGCCTCATCTGTGCAAATTCACAGCCGAGATGGATACCTTGCTAGGACTGTCCGGAATGAGTTTATAGGTTACTAGGGTTTCTGCAGGTGGTCTGGAAGCTCGATTTTGATCACAGATATATATCTTTATGGCAGGTACTGCTTACTGCTTAGGCGGGGACGCGGTTTTGGGATACCGCTTGTGTGGTCGCAATAGATCAGTCCAGGGGGTCAGTTCCTCAGACTTCAGCTTCGGCAAGTCCTCAGATCAATGATATAAGCTGCACGAATCTCTAAAATCCATCCATCTTATCACAACACCCAGGAAACTCGGAGGGCCATATATATCCATCCAACCAACAACTTCTTCCTTCCTATTCTCCAATGTTCTTCTCGAGGTCTCCCACCTATCTCTTCCATAACCAATATTTAAGTCCCCAATTTTCTTTCGAAGTCGCTAGCACATTCTGTTCTACTTATTACTTTCCTTCGCAGCCCTCGCTCCCTTCATTCGCTTGCTTTTCGGATCCAGCTCGCTCCCCCTTTACGTCTCAAATCCTCTCTATATCATGTAAAAACATTGGCAGTAGCCTGTTCATTTATAAATACGTCTGATATGAATACACAAAATAAACCACCCGAAGTAAACACCAAAATCATACTAGCGTATAATCTGCTCCTTCCGAAGACTTCCTTCTTTGCATTTCATGGCTGTCTGCCTGCAGCGAGCTGCAGTCGAAGAACCAACACACACACAAGCACTCAGTTGAGAGATATTAGGTGAGTTTGTAATCTCTTCATCTTCCTCGAAGTCTCGCGCAGCATGGTGAACAAACAATCGTGTTAAGTATTCCTGGACTAACGCCACGTGTAGTGCTGGGGAGACAAGCATGCATCGTTCATCTGCGATCCACATGATGCAAGTCAAGAACATAGAGATTAGAGCTTCGCGTATACCAACCCCAAACCACGTCTCACAAACCTGCACCAAAACAACCCTTCCGAAATCCGGAGAAATAGCGCCTTTAACATCCCAGGGTCTTCATCTGCATTTCAACGCCCTTCCCTCATTCCCAAATATCACATCCGCAAATCCATTCATCCATCCACTCACCACAAACTCTATCAAACCCCACCCTCCCCTCTCCTCTCCTTCCCCCTCCGACCCAGCCAAATTCGCTCTTCACGCTACACCTACTCACTCCCCCAGTCTCCCAATCCTCAAACTAACTATCAACACCTCCGCCCTTCAATATTCATCTGCAGTCTACCAATCCATCCATCCATCCACTCCTCCCCCTCCCCCCTCTCCAAGAAGCCCATACCCAATAACATACCCGAGAAGGAAACACCACTACAGCGGATTATCTTCCAAGTGAGCGAATTTACCACACCAGGGAAGTGAAAAGAGGCAAATAGGGGTTTCTCAACCCTCCGTGACGATGTTACCGTCCATTAACCAATCGTGTCGATGAGAGCTCAGTTCAGATATAGACGGTTTGTTGAAGGTATCCAATCCAGCTGTCCGGGATATCATGTATTCGGTTGCAAAGGCACTCTCTCTCTTTGAATGGGGTTCGAGTGCGGTAGAAAGGAAGTTGGTTGTTACGAAGAGCTAAGGTTTCTTTTCTGGAGATTGATGGATGGCAGATTCGCAGGCAGGCAGGCAGAAGAAGCACAAACTCCTGCGTTGCCTTCTCTTCATTACCCGCATGCATCATTCCTATGCAGGTAATCTCTGATCCCAAATGCTTTTCAAGCATCACTCACCCATGACATTATATATTTATACCACACAGACATCACATCAGGTATGGTACATCCCTTAGATATCAGAAAGAGTGTAGAATTCCTCTATCTACTCACTTCTCCCCGCTTCTACTTCAAAACCAATCACGAAAAGAATCCCACATACACTACACCAAATTACACCATTCTACACCTCTAAATACGCCATACCACGCAACGCTATGCCCTGCCCTGCTCTGCCCTTCTATGCCAGTAAAAGTAAAGTAAACTCCCCGACACAGACCAAACACAAACCCGAAACAAATCCCTCCAATCCCTTGAGAAAAAGACAAACCATATCCCACCACCCGTCCCAAAAAAACGAAAAACGCCCTCTCTCGTACAATGGATCTGATCTGATATACAAGTATGGATGTAAATTTCGCATCTGCACATTCTGCTTCCCACTTCCAGTCGCTTTCCCCAGGACTCGCTTCTTTTTGAGTTGAAAGACAAAAAAAGGTATCTTCGTTTATTTCGTTCGTGTTTTCCGTTATCATCCATCGTCGAACGTCTTCTGCCTAGCGAATGTTGAATCCGCAATCAGGACCCAATTCGACTCAATCCGAACTGGCATCATCCTACGATTCAACTTTCGGATTGTTTTCCTTCTCTTCCTTCTCTATGCGTAAACCCGTCATTCCGGTAATGACTTCCGCATCTACATCCTCCTCACTGCGTCGTTTTTGATCCAAACCCAGCTGCTTCCTCTCCTCTATGGGTGATTCCAAATCAAAATCGTCGTCATCTTCTTCATCATCAACCGCAAAGTCGTCTTCTTCCTCTGCTGTGTTTCTCGCTAACCTATCATCCCCCTCAATCGATTCCATCAATCCACTTTCATCTAGCACCTCGTCTTCATACGGCTCTTCGATATAACTGTCGCGCATATCTTCATTCCCTTCTTCATCGTCCTCGTCGTCCTCATCGTCCTCGTCATCTTCCTCGTCATCCCTCTCTTCATCCCTCTCCTCCTGTTCTCGCTCATCACTTTCCGACCCACTAAAATCATCCAAATCGAGAACTGGGTCACGCCAATATGTGAAATCAGTGTATTCCTCTCCTCCACCCGTAACAAGTGTATTGACCGGTGGGAAGTAGTGGTCTACTACTTCACGCATGTTGACGTAACTGTAGCGCAACTTGTTGAGACTGAGCAAGTCAAGTGAGACTTCAGCATAGCTGTTAATCGTGAAGATACGATTGCTGGGAATGCTGACTGAGCGATATGAAAGTGCATCTGTTAGTCTGTTACCGAATCCGGCATAGAAAGGGGTTCGGTTGGGACCGAAAAGATTCTTGATATCACGTAAACAGGCCATCTTGAACACTTCCGGTTTTCGGATATACAGTTCTCTTCTCAGAGCTGCAATGGTTCGGTCAGGACTCATAATCGTTGGACCTTTCGGTAAACGATAGTTTTCCTGCACAACTCCGTTGAGATAAGCACGAGTTGTATCAGCTTGCCCTACGGATCGAGATGTCAGGTACATGATATTGTAACCATTGTTGACAATCTCGGTGTATAGCTTCGCTACACCAATGTGTGTCCAATCACGACCAATCATGTTGAGGACGTGACCAAGGGCATCGGATTTGGTGATTGTGCCATCGATATCAGAAATGACGATAGGAACATCGTATCTCCAAAGATACATATTAGCCTGGCAGGTAGCTCGATTGACTGTGAAGCTCATGGGATTGGGACCGGGTTTAAGACCCAGGGCTTTTAATTGGTCACTAGTTAATCGTAAAGTCTTTGCATAATTCCGATTTGGATCACCTGCAGTTCCTGGTGGGGTCTTGGGAGGGGTGGACAAGCCGAAAGAATCAGAATCTGCACGACGATGGGTTGGAGCCATCGGCGGACGAAGAATGTCGCTTTCCGTTTCGCTATGATAACCAGGGTCTGATGCAGCGTCGGTAGTCAGGGCAGATGCATTAGAGATGCCCGCCATGGCTGCCCTCTGACTCGCAGCTTCCTTTGCTTCTTCGCTGCTGTAAATCCATAGATTTCCATGCTCATCCGCTCCAATAAGAGCTCCGATGTCATAGTTTCCTTCCAATTCCTCAGAAAGAATCTTTCGTGCAATAACCTCAGCTCGCAGGGCGTCATCGTCACTACTCTTGTAACCCGTCATATCCAACATCAAATCACCAGTGTCGGTAACTTGGCTCGGTATGTTCGATGCCGAGAGTCGATTGGATAATGCCATCGCTCGTTCGATTGCCTCTTTTGTTGGAAGCGGTGGAGGACTTTGGGATCGTTCCGTAAATACGTCCGATTGTCCATCATGTGCTGGAATCGTTGGTGTCAAGGACCGCGTCTGTCTTTCTCGTTCTGTCATGTCGCTGGTATTCGATCGTGCTGTTGTCGGCAGCAAGTCATCGGATTGGCTACGAACAACTCCAGACCAGTCCCCGGAGATGGGTCTGCCGTCAAGGTACTCAGGGGATGTTGAGGGCGGTGTCAAAGCACCTGTATTACATTAGGACATATCTTCAGGCGATTTCTATGAGTACTCACTGAGGTTGCTCCGCCTCCTCGGCATTGTCGAGGAGGAATATCGTCCCCCGGCAGATTTTGTAAAGCTGTCGGACCTCAGATGCTTGTGTTCTGTATCAAGATCCAAGAAATCTGGCTCCGACAGACTTGACACCTGCGACCCTTCTGCTGCTAATGGCGGGCTGGAGGCGGGCGAAACCAGGGGAGATGTTTGCATAGCTTCGGGAATATTATCACTCGTCTCGAACACAAAGAATGCCTCCCCTCCTTCCCCTAACTTCATCGCATAGTTTTGTTTAACATCGTTGACTCGAAACTCGACCTTCTTCTCGTATGGTCGAAGTAAGGAGAACTTTCCGAAGCGGACGTGGAATGGCGAACAGGCCAGCGAACCGTCTTCTTGCTCAACAACTATAACATCGATAGCTCCGCTGAGGGTCGCAGGATTAATGGAATTCCATGTCTTGGAGACCGAACCGCTTATACTCCGTACGTACTGCATTGTAGCTGTCGGTATCGAAAGAAGGGTCGGGCTGCTCTAAGGTGTTGGGTAACACGAAGGCGAATTGATATCCGCGGCGATTCGTGAATGCGCAGCGATGGGTGAGGGAAATGTGAATTAGGTTTATAAGTCTAAGATGTTCAATTCGGTCATGGGGCGAAAATCCTCCCAAACCTTGAGAAGTTGCGACTGATCAGGTGGGGGTTTAACCTAGCTGACTATGATGAGTGAGAAGCTGGTATATTATGTAAATGGTTGTATTTCTCTCGTATACGGCAAGTTCTGTGTTTGTCTGGATCGGAAGGCTGACGCAGGATTGCAACCCCAAAAAGGAGGAAGTAAATTGATTGGGTTTTGCAGACAGAGATCTAAACAGAGTAGAAGAAGAAGACAAAATAGAAGAAAAGGAGAAAGAAGGAAAAAGGAAAAGGAGCGAATGGATACTTGAATCAATCAAGATCGGTATACGAGTACAGGTGGAGTCAATAAGTCAGGATGAGTGAGAATGGGAATCTGTTGATGTTGAGAGTTGAGGAATATGCCTAGGCAGGTTGGGGAATGGGGGAATGCGAATGGCTCGTGGGTGGACAAAGCTCTGGCATGCGCATGTGTGGGTGCGCATTGTGTGACTGTGACTGTGACGACCGATAAATCGAAAGGCTCCTTACCAAGACAAAAAGGGCTCGGAAGGATCTCAGGTTGCGCTTCGTGGACGCCGACTGGTCGAAGTCCTCTTTCTCGTTTCGTTCCCTTTCTTCCTTTTCTTCCAAAAATTCTAGTCATGCAGCAGGAAAATCTCAACCCAAGCGCGTAGAAGCTCCGTAGACCGAGAATGACTGGGAACAGTGGGAAGCAGAAGTGATCGAGGCAGAAGTGATGAGAGTGACGAGAGGGAACAGTGTGGAGACAGGCGAACCCCAAGTCAAAGTTTCATTCGTGGGAAGATGATGGGGACTTTGTTTCGTCGTCAAACGAGATGGAACAAACAGTTATTCAGTTCGGACTTTGTGCAGTACCTCGGAACGGAAGGGAAGGGAAGGGAAGGGCAAGCTGTCAACATGAGGCGGATCTCGATGGTAGGAAAGAGGAAAGAGCAGGTGGAGGTCGGGGTCTTTATGGAGTAAGGAATTTCTTCATTGCGTAGATACGCATCGCAGCAAGCATTCCGGTGAGATGTTGAGAACTTGAGATCCATTGCATTTACATGTGACGATGACTTGCTGGGGACCACTTGCTGGGGGACAGATAGCCTACAAGTATAAGTGGTAACCCGCATGCTGGCGCGCCTTTGTGGCGGGACTTCGGACTCAACCATTCCAAGTACTTTCGCATCGTGTTCGTGATACCTGTGGTTGTCGACATTACAAACTACTGTAGTCTGTAGATAACCTAGTGAGGTACTAAGGTTACTCCAGTCTCCCAACCCACAGGGCCCGACCGAGATGGGGATGGAGCGTTTACCATTACTACCACCACGGAGATGGCATGGACCTAGACTTAGCAGAGCCGTAGAAATAGCAATCGCACTTCCTGCTCGGTGATCGCATATCATGCGCAAGTCATTCGCACATCATTACCTTCACATGGGCAGTCGACAAAGTCAATCCGGCAAGGTACCCCGCATTGTCGGGCTAGGGCTATTCTCTATTCTCTACTCACGCTCATGCTCATTACCTCACTGCTCCGATGCGTAATCTGTAATGCCATAATATTCAACGTCGTTCCTGGGCAGCGGAGACTAGGTACAAAGACCCTGATGACTGCTAAGGGCTCGAATGCAGTCACACCTTATCGTACCCTCGCCCTGGGTCGTGTTCGAAAGTCTTTGGTTGCACCGCTTAAGGTTACGCGGATGTTTCCCTGCATCCAAATCTTCAATACCAAAGTTATCCGGTAAAAAAAGCCGGCCGCTGCCCTCTAGTACAACGACTTCTGCCATTTTCTGTCGGTAGTCATCCAGTTTCCATCACCCGCATTAAGAATCCCCCATTCCCATTGGCTGCCCTCGTTTGCGGAAAGGAAGTCCACTAATCGCTCGGGGGAAAAACGGCTGAGTAACCAAATTTACAAAAGGGTTATTGGCCAATATCCGGATTCGGCAGGGGTAAACATGCATGATTGCCTGAGGTTCAATTTTAGATAGATGGAAGGTGCACTGTTGTAAAAAAGCAGAGTTATGCTATTGACAAGATGGGTCTGGTCTGATTTACACCTGTACCACCTTTTTTATTGCGACTCTATTCCTTCTCGCCTTCTAACCCCTCTCGAGCTCGCGTTCCTTTCACTTGCCTGTGGCGTATCCATCTCAATAACCTCATTTCTTGAGTGTTGTGTGAGATCTCCGCTCGGATTCTGCATGAACGCTGTCAACTTCTACGCCGGCTTGATTGACTGGGTATTTAGTCATGTTAAAGACCTCGACGAACACATGTTTATTATTCAATCCATTGTGACCTGTACGGCACTATTCTGGTTCGTCATACAGAGCTCTCAGGGCGCGTTTGCTCCTCATCAGAGGAACTCCTGCTGACAGTTGTGCCAAAGGTTGCTAAGGAGGGCTTGGGAGGTCCTTTGGACCCCTCTACCAAAGCTCATTAGCATTCTAGGTGTCGAGGTCCCCGAGCCGCCAGAGGTTTCGCTCGCATGCATCAAGTCCGACTCTCTCACCCTCCACTGGACCCCTTCAACCCTGAACAGAGCTGTGGTCAGGTATCTCATACAGGTCAATGGTGTAAATGGTGGGATCTCTATTCTCAATATGCTGTCAAAATTTTCGCTAAAAGTTTGCTGTTCTAGTGGGTGAGTCGACGCAGGGAGAGACGATAATCATCGAAGGACTCAAGCCTGGTCACTTCTACAATGTGAGAGTAATCGCTGTTGGCACAAACAACTTTCAGGCCGGAAGTCGAGTTATCCGGCTGAGGACGTTGGGCCGTGATGGGCTTCCACAACACGGGACTGCTCAGAGTGCCACGGACACGGCGAAGGATGATCAACAAGAAGGTACCGAAAGGGAAGAATTACCTACTGTGCGGGCGCACGGAGTCGCAAATGATACGCCAAATCTGCCTGCTACAACTGCTCAAGTGATCGTGCGTGATACTGGGAGCTCACACCCTGGGCAGAGGAGAAATACTGGAAACGCGGGGGGTAGGAAACGCTCACCATCGACCGTAGGGCCCGATAGTCTACCGACTCCACTCGTATTATCTTCCGATGATAGTCCTGAATCGATACAAGAATTGCAGCGCAAGCAGGATGCAGCCCAAAAAGAAGTGGAGGATGTGACTTCTCAGGGTCAAAAGGAGTCGGAGGATATGAGAAGTCAAATCTCCTTGTTATCAAAAGAAAAGGAAGAGAAGACACAGATTTACAAGGAGAAAGAAGAAGCAAGTGAGAAATTAAGAAAAGAAGTCAACACTTTGGAGCGGCAGAACCGGGACTCACAAACCCGCAAATCTCGCAAAGAGAAGGCTCTGCAGAGCAAACAAGCCGAGAGGAAGAAAATGCAAGATGACCAAAAACGCTGGAAGAAGGAATTAAGTGATATGGAAGCCGAGCGCGAATCTTGGAGGCGTGAAAAAGAGGAGATTGGTGCGAACGTGGAGACGAAACGAGAGGAGCTTCGTGAGAGCATACGTGCTGCACGTGAAAAGTTGGACCAGCTGGGAAAGGATATTGAAAGGAAAGGATTGCAGATCAAGAAATTGGAAGAAGAACGTCAGAACCAAGCTGGAGCGTTTAACGAGGAAGAGCGCCATTTGTGGGATACTGATGAAAGGAATCAGGATATTGCTTGGGAACAAGCAAATAACGCTACCTATGGTCGTATAACCAACCTTCAGGTGAGGCATGCGCAACTGCAGAGAGAATATGAGAATGCGCAGACCCAATACGCGCAACTTTACAGTCGTCAGACAACCAACCCGCTCATGTATCACGGGAATTCTTCTGGCGTCGACTTTGATCCAAACAACACTCAAGGCAAAGCAAAATCTCGAAGGCAACGAAACCGCAAGAGCCGTGGGAATACTGTGTCCTCTCCTCCTACCGCATTCCAAAATCTTGATTCTCAATTTACAAGTACTGGTGTTTTCGGCAATTTTCATACGAGTTCTCCTGGCTACGTTGCTCCTCCACTATATATGGATTTAGCTATGAGCAATGACATGGATTTGGTCCCGCTCCAAGGACACTTCGGCGGCATGACCGAAGCAGATATCCAAGCACTTACGGCTGGAGCTCCGCTCAGCCCAACTGCAACTTCCCTGTTACCTTCGTCACTTTTCAATGACGATGACCTTCCGAGTCCTGGCGAAGGCGATTTTGCATATGGTCCGGACCTACCTCGCGCTTTCAGCCCAGTCAATCAGCGCAATGATACGCAGTCACCAGGCTCAAGTCGCTCTGCTAGTCTTCTCTCTAGTCCTCATGCATCTTCGCACAACCTTGCCAAGTACGGTGTGAAGTCTCATGATTATGGATTGGACAACGAGCAACGTTCACTGGACTCACCCGGGACAAAGTATGGTGTTATTGGATCTCCGGCACGCAAGGATCAGACACCATCGCACAGGAATTTTGGAAGTATGTTCACATCTCTAATCAAGTCCGATAAGAGTTCACAGGAAGGACTTGCTCTTGGTAGCCTTAAACCCGGCCAAAGTCATTCATTCCCCCGTTCTACAGATGAGCCTGAAGCTAGTACAAATAGACATCGTCGTATAAGCTTCTCCAGTGGTTGGCCTGGCTTCCTCAACCGCAGCGCAACCGTTGGCGAATCATCTGAGGGTAATGGACCTGCACCAGCTCGTTCCTCCGGCATGCGAAGACCATTGGGGTTCAATATGTTTGGTTCTAGGAATGAGGACCCTCTTGTATTACGATCGGCTCGCGACCCTAGTAGCCCTCGACCGGTTTCCATCGCCTCATCAGATCTTCCTCGTCCCTCAACAGATAGTGCTCCATTTGGTTGGGGTGTTTCCATCGATGGTAACATCAACAGGAATAGCCCACTCGCCGCAAATTGGGCTATCGATGCTACACCAACTTGGTCTGGTAACCCTTCACGAAGACCTAGTGCACATGCTGTGGCGACGGGAATGACTTCAGGAATTGCAAGTGAGGATGATGAGAAGCTGCCAAGAGAGACTCTGAGAATTCAGTCAAGCCCCCCGCCAGCCATCGGAACCCGTCCTTTGTCATCGCACAATCCTTTTGCGCCTAAACTCAACCCTACCGCCCCAAAGTTTGAGCTTCCGCAAACAAGCGAGCCTGTACTCAGCCGATTGTTGAGAGCTAGCAAAGGCAAAGGTAAAGCCCCTGCTACTGATTCCAACTCCGAACGCCCCAGTACTGCTGAAGATGTCCAACAAGCAATCCAATCTTCTCCCTCTGAATCCAGAAAATCTCGCGACACACCGTCCCTTCATACGCAAAACAGCATGGCCGAATCTGTCGACAGTCTAGAAAGAATTCCCAGCAACGCAAATTCGGATGTCCCCAAAGACAAGGAATCCTCTATCCAGCGTCTCTTCCGCAAAGGAAGTTCGAGTAAATTCAGCTTCCAAGGAAAAGATTCGGGTTCTGGTCTCTTCTCGCGAAAGAAGGGAGGCAGTAGCGTGGCTGCTTCGGACCGCGCGGATCGTGATGAGAATCTCGATGAGTTTGGTGAAGAGGCTGGCCCGAGTGCAAGTTTTGATAGCGCGGCTAATAGCCCGAGAATTGGGGGGACGGACGCTGGCGAGGGGAAGGGGAAAGCTTCAGCTGGGGGGTCGTTTAAGGATTCGAAATTGGCTTGGGGGAGGGCTTTTGGTAGGAAGAAGGAGAAGGAGAAGGGGAGGGAGTCGTTGGATGTGGAGAGGAGTGAGGCGGAGACGACGGGGACGGAGGATGAGGGTTAGGTGGGGTATGGGGTTAGTTGATGGATGGTAGTGATGGAATGGGATGGAATGGGATGAGGAAAGCTGTTATCGAAATATTAGGTATTGTCAGAATAGGGTTATCAGACTAACTATGAAGAAAAGTATTGATTTGCGTCTGTGGGTTTATGACTGGATTATATGTGTGCTTGAAGTATAAGTAAAGTAGTATGTATGGTTGGTGACTATGTCTCGTCTCGTTTTGTGCTTGCTATGTTCTTGACGATGTAGCATCTCCCCATGTCATATCCTGGCTATCAAATACTTTATATCAAGTATTCTGGACTGGGACTTGCGCAGCATGATTAATTACTCCTACATGCCGAATTCCATCTCCTCTCATACTCAACAAACGTTGCGCCAGAATTTCCTACTTAATACTACAATCCACCTCAACCTGCTCAAAAATCCAATGTCTTCAAGTGAACTTCCTGTCCCTATCTACCCTTCAACACCTGGCGGGTGTGATATTTTGTGTATGGATAGTCACCCTTTTTCTTCGGTCTGTTGGGTTGGCTAATCTGTTTTTCTCCGGGATCTGTCTTGTTCTGTTCAGTTCTATTCTATGAGTACAGATAGCATTATGGAGTTGGTGGGAGGGCGTGATTTGCTTGCTGGGATGGGATGGGATGGGATTGGGGTAGGGACATGATGGGAAGTGAGATAGCGGGAAAGAAGGAGGTGGAAAAGGAGATGGGGAGAAGGGAGCAATAGCAGTGGGCGAAGTGAGATGAGATAGAAATGGAATATCTGCGGGGCAGTTCTGGCAGATGCTGCCGTTTTGGATTTAGAATCCGGAGAATGAGATGTGGTGATGGTGTGCCGAGGATGGGTTGTAGGAGTGGATGCAGGGGAAGTGAATATGGAGTCATAGGGGGAGAGAACGAGTAGGGAATGGAAGTGGCGTCCGGGAAAGACTTTGGTAAATACAGATATGGGGGGTTTCCGGTTGTTTGCGTTTGGGCTGGGGCTTGTTGAGTGCGTGACAGTTTCTTGGGTGTGGGACCGAAGAAGAAAGATATGAGTTACACGACTAATGCTTACAATGCAGAGTACAGTTCATTTCAATTGTCACAAAGGCTAGGATTTTACATGCCTAGAGTTGATAAGAATATGAAAATAGGTCTTTGAACAGCACCCTCTTCTTAGCAAAGTGCACGAATCTAGCCTGTTACTCAACAGATGCATCGAATCCATTCGTCCAATCCATACTACAGTACGTCTAACATAGAGGCACAACTGACCCCACGCTCACACAGTTTTCCCTTTCACATGTCAACAACCGAAGGAAACATAACTTATGTTTGAATAATTTCCATATATGTACTGCGAATGCTTCATTTTCTCAGCAGCCTGTAACCTCTCGTCTCTAAGCCTTCGAGGCCTTCCAAATCCTCTTGATACCTTCTGTAAGTCCAACGTCGTTTGTCTCAAATTCATACAATCCCACTCCAACCAAAACAGTTGCTGCTCTCAGGCCCCACCAAGCTGCAGCTCTCGTCTTTGGTATTCTCTTCTTTGGGAAGTAGTCGATTATACAAGATTCGAAACCGATATGAGAGTGAATAAGAATAGCTGCAGCAAGAAGTGCATCGGTGGTAGGGTTCAATGATCCGGAGGCGAAGGGAGCGATCGTAAGAGGAATGAGACCGACGGCAACCAGACGTTCGAATGTCCAGTGGTAGGAGCCGTGCGCTGGGTTCGCCGGAGGTACAGGAGCAGCGTCGTTTGCTGTAGCATATGTTAGATAGCTTGAAATCAATCAATGGCAGATATGCATACCAGTTCCGGCAATGGTTTCTGCGGCACAATTAGCATTTCGGAATAAAGTATAGCTCTGCGGATAAGACTCACGAGGTAAAGGAGGTAAGATTGCTTGTCGACCGCTTGCGTGGAAAGCCGCAACTCTCATGGAACCTGGCAACGCATCTTTTCCGAACGCGCTGCGTCCAACGGGTTTGTTGATTGCGGGGAAAGCGGAAGTGGCCTTCGTCGAGAAATTACGCTTCGATGCGGCGAGGCATGTCTGGCGGAGCATTGACGGTTTAATTAAGGAAGCCATTGTGAAGCCCTACAGTTATTGAGAAATCAAAAGAAAATCGAACCGGGTATCATCAATGTGCTCATCGATGTTTCCGTCGACAATGTATCGGAATTACTAGGTAGCTCGGCTACTCATCACGTGCGGGGTCATCACAGCCGGAACAACTCTGATTGGCTGAAATCTGATAACTTGGCTAAGCTCTTGCAAGTTTACGAAATTCTAGCAATTTGACTACAACGGGGCCACTTCAATCCGATATATTCCTCACCAGCACCTTCATATAACAACTCCATGGCGTCTCGGCGGTTAGCTTTGAACCTTGCACAGGGTCTGCGCAACCGCGCTGCTCCCAATGTTGTATCAGGACTGAGAAGAGGATTCGCGACACCTATAACGAAAAATGGTGTGAAGACCGAGACGACAACCCTCCCAAACGGGTTGACGGTATGGATAGATTGCAGCGGATGGCAGGGCATATGCTGATATGGAGTAGATTGCTACAGAACATTCGCCATGGGCACAGACTTCGACAGTTGGCGTATGGATCGATGCCGGTTCTCGAGCGGAAACCGATAAGACAAATGGGACAGCCCACTTCCTGGAACATCTTGCATTCAAGGTATGCTTTGAGATGAGGTGATGGCTTCGGAGCATAGACTTACAAGGAGTCCAGGGAACTAGCAACCGAACACAGCATCAATTGGAGTTGGAGATCGAGAATATGGGTGGTCACTTAAATGCCTACACATCTGTATGTTGATGCGGGACCGGATATAGCAGGAATTCTGTTAACGAGATACGCAGCGTGAAAACACCGTTTACTATGCCAAAGCTTTCAACGCAGATGTGCCCGCAACTGTTAACATTCTCTCGGATATTCTCCAGAACTCCAAACTTGAGGAGACTGCTATCAACCGAGAGCGTGATGTTATCATGAGAGAATCCGAGGAGGTTGACAAGCAATTGGAAGAAGTTGTTTTCGATCACTTGCACGCAACTGCTTTCCAAGGACAACCATTAGGACGTACAATTCTGGGCCCGGCCGAGAACATTCAATCCATTCAGAGAGAAGACTTGGTCAACTACATCAAGACAAACTACACTGCTGATCGTATGGTCCTTGTGGGAGCTGGAGGAGTTCCCCACGAGCAACTTGTTGAGCTCGCTCAGAAGCATTTCTCTGGTCTTGCAACTCAACCCTACAGCAGCGCTGCTCTCGCATCTGCTAATGCACAAAAGCAAAAGCCAGACTTCGTCGGTTCTGAAGTCAGAGTCCGTGACGACACTATCCCAACCGCAAACATCGCTATTGCCGTTGAGGGTGTCAGCTGGAAGGATGATGACTATTTCACTGCTTTGGTTACTCAGGCTATCGTTGGTAACTGGGATAAAGCTATGGGTAACGCTCCTCACATGGGTAGCAAGCTCAGTGGTTTCGTCCACAAGCACGATTTGGCAAACAGCTTCATGAGTTTCTCTACAAGTTACAGCGACACTGGGTAGGTGGAAGCGCCTTAATTTGAAGTTATTACATGCTAATGTTACTAGACTGTGGGGTATCTACCTTGTTACCGACAAACTTAGCCGCATTGACGATTTGGTTCACTTCACCCTCCGTGAATGGTCTCGTCTATCATACAACGTTACCGAGGCCGAAGTTGAGCGCGCTAAGGCTCAACTCAAGGCATCTATCCTTCTTTCTCTTGACGGTACCACCGCCGTTGCCGAAGATATTGGACGACAAATCATCACTACCGGTCGCCGTATGGGACCAGAGGAGATCGAACGTGTTATTGGAGCAATCACAGAGAAGGACGTTATGAGCTTTGCTCAGAGGAAGTTGTGGGATCAAGATATTGCCATCAGTGCCGTTGGTTCAATTGAAGGTATGGCTTATGGATTCTGCTTGTTATTGCTGTGTCCACGCGCTAATCATTCTAGGTCTTCTCGACTACAACCGGGTAAGGAACGATATGAGCAGAAACGCATAGGTGGGGATTTAGAATGGTGGGGAGCCACAAGCGTTTATGATGCGGGGCTTGTTTGTACACATAGATCCTCAATAAAATTTGTTCATTTGATGTTCGATTTTGGTTCTATGATAGTTGGTGAAATTCTGTGCGTTAACACACGAAGTGCTATTTATTGGGCTTGACTTTCAGATTAGGAATGTTCTGGCTGGGATATGTGTAGTGATGAGTGTTTAATTTTAGATCTGAACTATCAACAGTTGATATGTTTGTGGACATAATTTAAATGCATTGCACACACGCAATAGGTAGTCGCAGCTAAAACACCACAGCGCTCGAGTGCCATAAAATACTACTTACACTAAACTGGACCATTGATAACTGTTCTCTGCCATCCTCCCTCACACGACGAATTGATCGACCGCTTCACCTGCTTCGCTCGTCCCTTGGCGAGCCCTGTTTCTTCTTCTCTTCCTGAAACGACAGTTTCCCGCAGCTCTGCGTGTGTTGCAGAAGCTCATGACATTCGAGCTCTCGTCATCCAGACCATCCTCGGGTATCTGATGGTTCCTCTCTTTTTCGAAGCCTCACTCTCTCATCTTAATTATATTTCACCATAAATTCTCCCTCCTCTAAGGAAGTTCAACCGGCGCTCCTGGAGCCTCCATTTCCGCAATCATCTCAGGTTTGTTCCCATACCCCGGATACGACGTCCGATTCTCCTTAATCGGCATCCGTCCCTGCTCATACCCACCGTAGCTCTTCCTCCCTCCCTGCGGTTGATACCCCTGCTGCTGCTGCTGCTGCTGTTGCATCCCCATATGCTGCCCCTGCGCCTCAATCCACTTCTCCGACGGATACCCCGCGCTCAACGGCGGCGTCATCATCGTCGACTCGCTGCGCCCACTATACCCACTATACGAGCTCGCTCTACTTTCCGCCCTTCCCACCCCGACTCCCAAACCCACACTCCCCGCATTACTCATGCTCATCATCCCCGGACTCCTCAACGGCGGACTCAACGGCGGACTCGCTAGTCCCCCTTCATACGACCCCGTCCCCATCGTCAGCCGTCTATTCCTCTCCTCCGCCTCCTCCAGCTGCGCCTTGACTACCAGCCGCGCCACCAGCGCTTTCAACGACTCCTGCAGCGTCTTGCGCACGAATTTCGTCAGCAGGAAATTACACTTCATGGTGACGTCTTCGCGGAGGTAGAGCCCTTCCACAGGGGCGTTGATTCCGATTTCCCGCGGCGCAATCGGTTCCCCGGGGGCGTTGCCGCCGATGGTCCATTTCTCCTTGATATCCAGGCCCATGGGCGCATAGCAATGGGTTTGCAGGCCGTTGGCGAGGTTGTGGAAACACGCGGAGAAGGAGACGGTGCCGGTGACGAGGTTCGCGGGGAGGTACGAGACCGTGTCGGTTATGGTGTACCATTGGCAGTGGTATTCTTCGGGGGTGGCGGTCGGAGGGGGTTTGCTGGGCACGCGGGAGGTGTGAGAGGGGTTGAGGTCGATCATTTCGAGGTGGTCGTGGAGGGTGGAGAGGACGGTTTCGCGGGAGATGTTGGAGGGGAGGGGGGTGATGGTTGTGAAGATTGTTTTGGTCATTTTGGAGGGGGTTGCCTGGTGCTTTCTCTGCTGCTTTCCTTTATTGAATCGTATCGAATCCTATCGTTATCAGATTGTATCGTATCGTCGTCGCAAAGTCGTAAAATAAGTACGATATCCTCAATCTTCGTCCCGTTCGATTACGACTCTTTGCGCACTAAAGCATAGACACAATCAATCGCTCTCACAGTCGCAATCGATGATGAAAAGGTTCACATACAATACAGTACAGTACAGTACAGTAATTCCGACTGGCGACACAAAACGAATTCATCCAGCTTATACCCATTACCCTGGGCCTGCGCACCCATCCACCCACCTACCTTAGTGAATTTAACCCACTTAGACTGTGCATCTGACGTGAGCTCAGCCCTTGCTGATCTCTCTGCAGTGTTGTCGTAACCGGACAAGGGCCCAATCTATTCCCACGCACGACCGCTCCCAAACGGACTAATCAGCTCTTGGTGGATATAAACGGTGCATCTTTGGTACTCGGTAGGAGGTTTAATTTTGCTACTGTACAGTACGGGTACTACTCTACTCTATCGCCTACTACTGTAATCCATCGGATGCCGAGAGATGTTATATTTGTACCGTCGCGCTCTTTGTCATTCATTCATCCATCACATGTAAGCATAAGCAGATTAATTGGCAATCTACATGTAGTGGGTAGCCTAATAGTGAGTGCTTGAGGGGAAAAAGATCTATTCTGGATAGTTATTTGGAATTGTTGGATTGTGGTTGTTTCTTTTTGGATCACATCTCGGCATGTACTGTAGCCGGGACCTAGAATCTGGGAAACCTATAAAATGCCTGCCTTTCTTGTACCTTGTTGATCTACGAAAAGAGTTGTTGGGCTAGATACAACCGCTTTCATTGGATAAGATAGCAATAGTGATATTTTTGAGTTGTCATTTTGTGCGTACGGCGTCGTACGCGAAAGTATGAGAGCTCCGTGCTGCGATACTCGAGTTGTCTTCCGGGAATCCAATTATCTAGCTGTACTAGTGCGGTATATCTGTATACTATTGCTTCGCACAGAGTCTGTTTGCACTTCGCTGACAGTACCAAGCTGTTACTCTGCCTCAAAGTTCTTGGCTACATTGCACAGCAAGCAGACCACGACATCAGCTTAGTCTTGACTCAAGAAAGTCCGGATGTTCTCGAAGTAATCAGCTGAAATGATATGGGCTAGATCATTTTATGTCACATCATGTCAGAATGCGAAACAGAAACAACTCAATGTCATCGTGTATCATTCCATTTATCATTACCACAATCCCATCATCTCTAACAAATAACAAACATTACCCAGGTTGCCAAAAATGCAAAACAAAAGAAAATCCTCTCAATCATGAGTAAGGCCCAATTTTTTGTCTACCACATTATTTCCTCGCCCCTTTTTCATGCGCCGCCACGTAGACACATGGCGTTTTTTCCTTGCTCTGATTAGATCGATGAGCATGCGGTCTCATATAATTCACACAGGAAATCTAGAATCCCTCAATATCCTTCTTGACAAACATCTTCTGCTTCTTCCACAAGCAAGCGCTGATGATGCTGCTGAAAGCGAACAGCACACATAGAGCAATGCTGAAACCCCAAACAGCCTTCAATTCGTAGCAGGTAGTCTTGGCGGCACCAGCCCAAACCCAGTAATTGATTTTGGAAAGATTGGCAAGCGCCGAATCGAGGAATGCGGCTGTGACGCCATCGTTTGGTAAGGCGGGGCAGTCGAGGTAAGAGAGTGGCTTGCCGACTGTGACAGCGACAACGATGAGGGCGATGAGGAAGAGGGAGTCGGCTCCAGTGGAGACGAGGAAGGGGAGCATGGAGTCGAAGTAGAGGATGTAGGAGATGACGACGTATAGAACGGCAATGCAAACCTGGGACGGATTAGTATGAAATAATTGGTAGCTAGGAGATGGGGTAGACATACGACACTGAGAGTTCCCACGAGGACCTGGGGCGGAACTTGGTCGACGGCGTTGATTTCACCGATGAAGTTGGCGGTCATGCCGAGGATCGCGATGAGGCAGACAGCTTGTAGGATACGAGAGATTGTGAAGGAAGCTCCGAGAGCACCGTAGTTCTTTGGGAAAGGCATTGTGAAATGTTTTGGAGGATGGACCGAGTGTATTAAGACTTTTGTAGGTAGTGGACTGAGTCGTGAAATCGAACGATGGAAGTCTTCAAGAAATATCTTGTGACTGTGTGCAAGAATGGAATGATGAACTTGCTATCGAGCTGTCGAGCTGTAGAGAGCGTGTGTGCTTTCCTAGAAAACGGCTGGACCACGAAGAAAAGTGAAAGTTATGGCTGATCTAGCAGCTTAAGAATGATAGTATTTCTTTGAAGAGAATGTCCAAGAACTGGTCCTAGCCAAAAAGAAAAGACGGAAATATAAAAGAGATGATTGTAGGAGATGAAGAGACTGATGAATGAGATGATGATAGAAGCAAACAATGGTGGTATGAACATATCATTATATACACATCTTCACTCACCTCTTGCCCTGAATCTAGACCTTTTCATTCATCGATCCAGGATATGTAGAGCCGATGAAGCATACACAAACCTGACTCTATAAATTGATGAGACGTCTAGATGTCGTGACATGCGCTGAGCTGTCCAATGGGATACGAACCGCTAACTGGTCGTTTGCGAGGCCGGTGGTATCTGAAGCGACCTGTTCTCAGATTAAATGCACGACGGCCAGTCATTGCAGTTCTGGTATGGGGCACACGTGGAAGAGCCGCGCGACCGGCATTGATGGTAATGCGTCGTAGATCTTAACATTTTCGTTGGATGAGAGACACTCGTCTTGGTCGGGGATTAAGCGCTTGTGTAAATTTTGCGTTTGCAGGGCATCTTGAAACATGGGCCTAGACGCGAAAGGTGGTGCGGCTGAACCTATGAGACGCTCTAGGCATAAGGAAACATTTTCATGTATTTCTCTTGTCCTTGTATTGGCTTCTGGTTTGTTGGTGGCAGAATTTGGCCTGGTCAAGATCGTGGGAAGTTTGCCGTTGTTGTCGTTACACAGAGACAATCTGCGGAGGAACCAATCAGCCCCTGTAGTCTTAGTGTCTCTATTAATAGATACTCCACCAACCAAAAAATCATCTTGACGTTGGAAAGTCACACTTTTGCAAGTAATAATTATTCGCAGTAACAATGCTGCAAGAGTTCACGACTTCTTTGATCGCGGCATAGCAATACCATCAGTGATGTTTTTAAGTCATTCGAAAATAGTTACCCTGAAGCCCTCTCCACACTCCAGTCTAACAACTATACCCCGCCATACAACCCGCCATCAAACTCCTGGGAACGCCGTTTGCATTACCACAGGCTTCATTGCTTCGGTCTCGAAGAGTTGTCTGGCCAGTCAGCAGGAAATCTTGCCTCCAAGGACCGATATTTTGTGTTACTGATCAGTGACGGACAGAGGAGGTTCCCATAGACCTGCGGGAAAACAGTCCCCTCGAAGGTACCACCACCACCACTACATGCTTTCGCTTGCCTCCTGAACAGCCAGTTCAGCTGCTGCGGAAATCTTCTCTGCAAGCAGTGTAGTTTGACTCAACATTGCTGAATGTCCTGCGCTACATCTATCAATGCGAGCACCTGCAGTAGCTGCAAACATCTCCTGGTACTTGGAAGGGGCAGCCTGGTCATTTTCGCAGATGAGATAGGTCGAAGGAAGGTACGTGTATGCAGCACGTGAGAGTTTCGTCTCTTGAACTTTGTAGGACTGAAAAATGAGTTGTGACTCCCAGTACTTCGCATCGGAATCCGACAGATCATTATAGAGAATCGAAGCGCCATTGAGGATACCAAAACGGCCATCGGGCTTGACTTATGTTTAGTTATCGCCTCATTGACAGGAGATAATATGGATACTCACCCTGATATCGTTGTTCGGAGACTCCCCAAAAGCACCAAGAACTGACTGCCCGACGGGAAGGATGAAAGCACTGAAATAGTACAGATGAATCACACCCCCAGACAGCCCTCTGGCCTTTCGATGTGCATATGTAAGTTCCTCAGGAATTGCCTCGCTACCAACCAATCCTCCATAGGAATGCATGGCTACCAGAACAAGATTGTTTTCATATTCGACTAGGCGGGTGATTTCGAGACGTACGGCAAGGGCATCATCGATAAGACATTTTGACGGAAAGGTAGGGTCCTCTATATTGGTACAGCTTGGTAAATTCGGATGATACGTGGGATGCCCCGAAGACCTCAGATGTTCTCCAAGAGCTTTATATGGTATAGGGGTATGAAAAGAGCCCTGTACGATCACAATGGTGGCTTTAATATTCGATAGGGGGCTAGTGATAGAGCTCGCCATGATGTTTCGTTCTTGCTTGAAAGTTGAAGGAAGTGCTTCAGAGCATGCCTTTTTTACAAAAACCAACCACCCCACTCATCACAATGGTTAACCATGACCACTCAAACCACCTGTTCCTAACACCGGCTGGGAGAGAAGAAACTTCACCTGAGCATGCAGTTGGAAGGCACAGCTCGGTTAGTCAGTGAGTTGTGAGAAGCGGGGTGCACTAACTACCCCGCCAACCTCTGATTGTTTACATACATCTGATTGTTCAAGTGAACTTGAAATACCAGTATATCTGACTGTTTAAATGGAACTTGTATATCGTGAATATCGAAGTTTGAAGTTGGTCGGATTGTTAGTACATCCTCTGGTGATTCCGTATTTGGTTTTCCGAATGAATAAGCTAGTTGCATAGGGTGTGGTATGATTAATCAATATCAAATTGAGATCATGCAAGAGTTTACAATAGTGCCAAACAGAGGCCAGTCGGCCAAAAGGTCGTTCATGTCCAGTGTCGGGGTGGGGGTGTGGGATGTAGGGATATCAGCAATCAAATACATGGCCGGCTGACTGTGTGCTCGCTTATTTGTATACTTTCCAACTTCTAATTCGACAACACTCATCGACCATCATGTATTCCATGCTGAGTAAAAGTGTTATTCACCAGGTCAGGGTGGATTGATACCTTTCGTATGTTATGCAGTCATAAGCTGGCTGATGGGAAGTCCGAAGCCTGCTGCCTACCTATGGTAGGTCTCCGATAACTGAGGACTGAGAAACGATGGAGACTACTCCGCGTCGGGAGGCCTTTACGCCGTCATGTGTATATATACTGCCCCTTATGTCTAAGGCTATCTTCATTTCACACGGTCTTCTAATACGATGAGTGCAATACTATCCATTCTTCGATGGCGACCATGGTTTTTACAAGAGAGTGACTCTCGTCAAAATCTCTTGGAATCTCTCCAGGGCCGCAGTGTCAACATCCCCGACTTACAGAGTCTGTTCCGAGAATGGCCACAGGGTGTGAGTCCAGAGCTTGGTCGACTAGAAAATGATATCAACGAAAAGCTTAAGATGTATGCAACTTCCCAAGCTCTTAATAGTTTTAAGACTCGGATTCAGTCTAACTCAACATCTCAGACTTTTTCCAGAAGTAAAACGGCGTGAAAAGATGAAAGCAGCAGATACTGCACTTTTTAGTGCCACTTGGTGGCCCTACGCTGATTTCGAGGCTCTGCGAACTGTAACGTACCTGTCTATCCGGGTATGTCCTCCAGTTCCAAAGCCTACATCAGTGATCAATGACTTGTTACCTACTTAGCTATTTGCATGGGACGATGGTAAGAGATGCTTCTGTACTATTTCGTTTCGCACCGTATAGCTAACCCTCAATAGAAACAGATTCTTGCGAGTTTTCAACACTGTGTACGGATATCGTGAAAGCTACGGAATTTCGTTCGGAAACTATCAACTATATCAACAAATCTCTCGGCATCTCTTACGATCCTAAACCTGTCGAGACACCTTCTAATGCCATTATTCCAATGTTTGGGGAGATAGGAGAGAGATTTCGGCAGTCGTCCTCTCTTGGTAACTCTCTACCAACCTCGTCATATTTTCCATAAACTGACGGACTCTTGTAGCACAAGTACAGACTTTGTCGAAAGAGCTGAAGTTCTTTATAAACATGACGGACGTTGAGCAGCGGAGTGAACTCAGTGGAAAGCTTCCAACTGTTGAAGAGTACCAGAAAAGAAGAATGGGCTCCAGTGGTGTTGGGGTGTGTGTAGCCTTCACCCAGTGAGTCTCACCAATGCCTGCATCGATGATATTGGCTAAGAGCATATTTAGATACTGTTATGGTATGGATATACCAACATCTGTTATGCATGAGGAGGAGATGCAGATTCTTTGGGATGAAACAAACGTGATTATATCAACGTATGTTTCACGAATCACTACCATCTCGTGGTAATTGTCCAGTTACGCTTCTGCTTAGACGTATTCATTCAGGACAAACGACATTTTATCCATCAAGGAGGAGATAGTGAGTCACTTCCGAGGTTTCTTTTGGCCTATGCCAAGCAAGGTACATACTAACTTCAATCGTTCTACCAGGCCCAGTAGCAAGTCGACTCCTTGATACCGCTACTGACAGAGCGTCACGGATCGGTACAAACAGCCGTCGATATCGCCTTCGAGCTAGTACGATCCTCGATTAAGTCTTTTGAGGAAGCAGCACAGAAAATGTTAGCTCGTCATTCTGATGATAAGGATCATAAGGTACTCCTACATAAACTTGAGAAGTTTATTGAAGGGTGCCAATATGCTTGCACTGGAAGCTTGCATTGGAGGTATTGCATCTCTCTCAAAAATATTCTACAGCCACTATCTTGCTAACTCTTTGAATAAAAGTCTTATTTCTGGGCGATACAAACTTAAAGTCAACTCTACGCAAAATGGGTTGAAAATCGAACTATAGAGTTTTTTTGATTCATTTTTATCATGGAAACAATCATCACAAGATAATTGCTGTTGTGCTTGGAGTCTTAGGAACCGGCGAGCTAGAGTAGACTGCTAGTGTGTGGAGGGAAGAGAGAAGAGGGGATAATTGTGAGTTAGATAAGAGGGTTGATGTGGTAAACGTACATTGGAGCGTCTATTAACGGCAGATTCAAATCGAGAAAGCATTTAAACGGTCTGCAGAAGAAAAATAATATTACAAAAATATAAACTCCATCACCAAACTCCCCCCTAGCACCACCTAATCATAGCTGATCGAACACTTCCTAGCAAGAAACCAACCCCAGGAAAGAATACCAAACAAACAGCACCGAAATCTTCAACCTAACAACTATACCCCGCCCTACAAAGCGCCATCAAACTCCACTTCGCATGCGGATGCTCACTCCCCCAAATCTCCACCTGCCCCTCATACGCCTCGGTATGGCACCTCAACGCCTCAACCATACTCCCCAACGCCTCATACACCAACCCCAGACTGCCCATCGCCCACAACGTATCCGGATGTCTGCGCCCATACACCTCCACCCTCTGCTCCAGCACCACTTTCCTCCACTCCAACGCCTCCTCGATCCTCCCCATCTGCCTTACACACCGCGCCATATCCGACAGCGTCCAAATCGCATGCGGATGTTTCGCTCCCAGCGTGCAGATCATGCTGTTGTAAGCCTGAGTATGCAAGTCCAGCGCGAGTGAAGCTTGTCCGCGCTTGCGGTAGCAGCGGGCAAGCGCGTTTTGCGTCCAGATTACGTGTTGGTCGGTGTTGGGGAAGAGCGCTTGGAGAGTGCGCAGAGCGCGGAGGTGCAGCGATTCGGCTTCTTCGTATTTTTGGAGGTGCCGGCATACGCGCCCGAGTTCGTTGATGGTGATGATTATGTCGAGGTGGTCCCTGGGAAGGAATCTGGGGAGTGGGTTAGTATAAGTTTATATGATTTGGTAGTGTGGTAAGGGGAGAGTGATCATTTACCGGAGTTGGACGGCGAGGGCTTGACGTTGTATCGCTTCTGCGAGTTGGAATCGTCCTTGCTGATCGTATAGAATTCCCAGACTATTCAGTAACCAGGTCTTTGATGCTTTTCCCGAGTTCATACCACCGGTTTTTGTGACTTCTTCTTCGAAAACGCGGACGCCGTAACTAATCTGCCCACCCATGGTGTAGATTCTTGCGAGATCTCGAATGATCATCGACCTCTCGAAATTCGAGATAGTGTTGATATTCTTTTGTCCGCCTATTCTACGCTGTGATTGTTGGAACTCATCGAGTCGGAACAAAGCTTTCTGTATGTCGATCAGATCTTCTGTATCGAGTTGCCCCGGTGTCCCAGATTGTTTCGCCCAGGTTCGAACAAGCTTTTGTAGTTTGGATATTCGGTGGATGGGAAACGGTATATCTTCAGAGAGCAATGATCTCGTGATCCAGGTTGATCGGCGAGTTTCGGATGAGACAAATCTGGTATACTGACGATGAAGCCTCTCCTTATATGGAGACAATGATAGGTGAAAGCACCAGTTTTCTGTTGCATACTTGGCTAGAGGATACTTTTTGGGGTCAACATTTATTGACTCAGCAGTCTCCCCTATGCCCAAGTACGTCAGTGTCGCTTCAGCTAGCTCAGCATGAGACTTGTTTTCCTTCAGAATAAAAGTCGCAGCGCCAGACGATAGACGGCTTAAACTAGACTGGTCGTGGAAATATTCATATATAGATAGATGAGCGAGCTGGAACGTGTCGGAATCCGGCCGATGTTCCACCAGAGGACAACAAACAGCTAATACAGAATCCTTGAACGGCGCTATATTCTCGTCGAAGACTTTCCTCTTTCTATCCCACGATAAGGCGCACCGCAATTCAGGCCAAGTCAACGGTCGAGTGCTTCGGCAAACCCACCTAAATACTTGTCGTGCCAGGTCTTGTCGCAATGGTGGTTCTGACGCGAGGCGTTCTACCACTTGGGAGTAGACGTTGTGGAGGCCAGCCGGCAGTCCATCTAGGGAAGCCAACATTTCTTGGGTGTTTAAAGATGCTCGTAATGTCTCTATACCCAGTCTAGCAAACAGGAACATGCCTGCTGCTCTCTTAGATAGTACGCTGTAAACATACTGCTTCAGATGAGATTCAGAGCATGGCAATGTACTAATAGCATCCCTTAAGTAAAGATCAATATCTCTTTTCGTAGAGTCTGTGCTAATGTGTATTGATAGCCCAGTATCTAGCTCTTTTCTGATAGGTAGAATGTCTCGAGAGAAGAACAGCACTCGCACGGAGCGAAGTTTTCGAGCTAGGGTGCTGAAAAACTGTAGTATCTCGGGAATCTCTTCCGCCTCGCACTCGTCAACTCCATCGATAATTATGTTCAGATTTGGTGTTTCCCGGAGAACATCCATAACCAAGTCAGAGATTCGATCGGATGCAGATATTCGACAACGTCCGTAACGCTCAGCGAGTGTATATGCAGATAATAGAGCTTCTGGGATATTGACTGAGTGGTCCACAAGTTGTGCTAGCAGACTGATATTGATGGCATCCCGTGACTGCCTCCATTTATCTGTGGAGCTGCATTGGAAATATATTGTTGGTGTTTCTCCGCCAAATGAACGCAAATACTGAACGGCAGTGGCGCTGAGTACAGTTTTCCCACAGCCAGGGGCACCATAACACCACAGCACTGGGTCTGAAGAATTTTCTGATGATTTTGACCATCTCTGGAAAGTAGTATCAGTCAGTAGCCAGTCACCAGTGTCAGCTGCTCGTTTAGCACAAGCTTGGCGAAGAGTCGCGTTGTAATCACTGGGGCACAACCAGGAGAGGATATTCTCCCGTATTTCTATGTCTGAAATGCAGTCAGCTTCGGCTTCACTGAGTTTGGAGATCGGGTAGAAGCTACATACCGCTGGGATCCGCACATCGTACAGAAACCACTGCGTCAACTTTCACGGTAACCGACAGATCTTCACTCTCATAACTTGGCTTGACAGCGTAAACCTCAGGGTCACGGCTCAGTGCCAGGGTAGCCTCTTTTTCGAATTTGGCAAAAGCTATAGACAGCCGCTGAAAGTGGTTGTTTAGGTCGGCATCTAATGGTTTCAGAAGATTGCGAACAATTTTGAAAGCTTGATACGAATTAGTTATATGACACATAAGAAAGAGGCGTGAAACCTACCAGTTCTTGAGAACGCTAGCCGGAGGTCCTCCAGCAGTGTAAGTATCTCATAATACAGTTCCGCAAGTGTCTCAGACACCTTGGGGTCATGCTGGAATATGAGATCGGAATGTACTGGGACGCATAAAATTTCTGCGATATCCAGTAGCGTGTCATGAATTATTTGGGTGCAGCGAACCGTAGTACGTGCAGTCTGGGTTAAAGATTAGTAACACGATTATGATACTGGAACTAGAGAAGGTTCTTACCAAAAGTAGTGCCTTCAAGCTCCCCCAGACGAGAGCGGAAGGAGCTGGGTTAGATTGAACGGCGATGTCTACAGCGGGATTGTAGAGAGTCAGGAAGTCCACCAAAGGAGCGATTTTGCGACTAGAGAGCCGAGAATTGGTATTCAATGAATAGTGATCATCCAACAGTTTGAGTTCTCCCGACACATCCTCGATGTCCGAGGTTATGTAGTCAGCACCCGTAACATTCAGCCTGTCGACATATCTGTGGAGCGGAGTTTCCATCGACACTAGCTCTGGAGCATCGTCAAATCGTAAGGGAAGCTTTTCTGGCATTTTGCTGTTTTGGCTGAACGTGGATAGTGAACATCCGGGGCAGCTTCCGAATATGTTGATATAGCAGATTGCAATTCCGTCACACGTTGCAAAGACCAATTGCCTGGAATGATTCCATAATACATTCGCCGCGTGCATACTACTGCATGACAGCTCCACCAACACACTCTAAACCGTAAACCAGCGCTGACGACCAACGAATCCGACGGCAAGACATCCATCGGATGCAAGGGCTCCAATTTGGGACTGAGAATATGAGATGGGATGGCCACATAGGTCATTCTAACGTTTGAAGCTAGATTCCCCTGCAAGGCAACTGCTCTCCGTAGGGCGAGTGGTATATTCGTCTTGCTATTCGGTCATCTACAGGATCGAGAAATTGGTTCCAGCCCTAATTCATTCCTTAGAAGGATTCCCATAATTTGAGAGTAATCCTAAAGCCCACCCTTAGAATTGGGGTCCGGATGTCGAATCCCATGGTCTGCCGTAAGCTAGCCGCCCCCTGTAATCTCAAGCGAATCCATCCGAGTGAGATTGATTTTGCCACGATTGACACGAAGTTAACATTTGCCATACACCTCTACACCTGAAAGTCTAAAATAAGAGAAGTAGTCATACAAGTATAAACAGACAATGAAAGTATATGACTGTGCCTTATCAGATTGTGTGGTAAGCTGTAAAACACTTTTAGGTTTTCGGCACATTTCGCATTATGACTTAATTATCAAAAGTGCTCCCTGCAGGAAGAGGATGCCGTCGACGAGCTGCAAGAACTGACGCTTAACTCAAAAAAATGTGTATCCACGAAATCCGATAAACTTTAGATGATCTTAATTCTAAGACAAAGGCATACGCTAATATGGTCTCAGATGTGAAATGGTACAGGGGTCACTACCTTCGTGACTCTCTTGAGCACCGAATTCTAAAGAAGATTTGCAAGTAAACTGAAGATATATGTCATGGATTTTTGCCTCAAGTATCTAACAACGCCCCATCCCCACATGCCAAGATAGTCGCTCCAATTGAAAGCAGATTAGCCGTATTGTTCAAATATATTACTTTTATCCCAACAAATCATCAAGTCCTCCACCGGATTTCTGCTGAGGGGGCTTTTGTGAAGAACTTGAACTTGCACCCCAAATGCCCGCGCTTGCCTTCTCCTTAGCTAGCTGTCCCAGAGCAGGACCAGAAGTGGTAGGGGTACTGGTTTTCTTGATACCAGCACTGGCTGTAGACCACAGAGAGCCAAACGCGTCTCCGCCAGAAGACTTAGCAGTTGCTGGGGACTTGGCGGCCGATGCTGTCGAGGTCGTATTCGATTGAGTGGTAGGTGCTTGAACCGAAGTGAAATAATTCGGTTGAGTGCTTTGATAGCCCGTGAAATTCGATCGAGGTTGTTGAGTCATGGTAGGTGAAGTCATCGTTGGGGGAGAAAATGCTGAATAGTTAACGGGGGTGGCATTGGTACTGGTGGCGGGTGAAATTGATGAAAACCCGACCAAATCATTCAAATTGGAGGCCTTTGGTGCCGAGACTGGTTGCGGAGCTGCATACTGAGTATTGGAAGTAGTCGTAGCAGTGGGCTGCGAAAGTGCTGAGAATCCTGATGAAGCAGCTGGTTGTGCGGGTGTCGCAGACTGGAAGTCGTCAAAGTCATCATCATCCGTGGCAGCGCTTGATGCCGCAGGTGCAACTGCAGGTGTAGACACTGGTATTGGGTCGTCAAAAGAGAAAAGGTCGACTTCCGGTTCTTTCTTCTTTGGTGGTTCGGCCTTCTTCGTTGATCTTTCAGTTCCAGCTCTCCGACTAGACGATGCGGATGAGTTATTCGCAGGCCTTCGGGTGGTCGAGGATGCAGCAGTCGCGCCCTCATCATATTCATCGTATTCCTCGAACTTGTCTCGACGACTTCCACCACCACTGCCACCAAAATCTCCATGGCTTCCAGAATCTTGGAAGTCACTAGACTGACCACCGAATCCACCGCCGTCTCCATATACCTGGCCGCTGTAGCCCCCGTATCCACCAGAGTCTTCCGTATGTCTGCTGGAGCTTGAGAAGCCTCCACCCATACCTGCCCCGCCTTCGATACCAATATATTTGCTGCGGTTAGCTCGAGCCTTCTTGCGCTCAGCTCGAATGCGGTCGACATCGCTCAAAAGTTCTGTAAGTTCCTTGGCTCTGTTTCGAACATTGACACCTTGGTCCTTGCCATTTTGATCAATGAAATGGAATTGCCGCAGCATTTTTAGCAGTGTAAGATGAGATCGCGCATCATCAATAACACGCTCGGAACCGTTCTTGATTAAGAATTCGAGTAGTTGAAGTCCTTTGTAGATTTGTCTCCATTCCTCGGCCGCCTTTTCTGTAAATCGTTTGTAGATCATAGGCATAATTTCATTGAGGAGTTGGCTGACGGAGAAGAATTAGCACCAATTCAGAGATGGTTTTAGAATACCACTTACTAGTTGTATGTGCCATTGGCGATCTCTTGCATAACTGCATAGTTCAATCAGATCATGTTATCTGGATATGAATTGGTAGTCGAGACTGACGAGTAGAACTTGCACCCCATGGCTCATTGTTTGTGGCCTCTCTAACCTTCGCTTCCATCTCAGTGTAGTTCATAACAGCTATATAACTCTTAGTAAAACGGGTAAAGCAAACAGCTGTCTCCATCGAGCCCCTTACCATTCTGAACCTTTCGCACACCGGCCTTCAGATCGTACAGGGTCAAATTGGCCGCGGCCTCTTTCAAGCTGGCGAGATCCATACTGGCTATGGAGTGATAAGAAAGAAACGTGATGTGATAATTATCGCAGTTCTGAGCGCGGGGGGAAATAATTTGTGAATAGTATGGAGATGTCCCAAAGCGGCGATGATTGTGAATTGACAGATCTGACTCCACATGTAGCCTAAGCGCAAAAAGGTTAAACTGGTTCTACGGTATCATGTGACTTATATATATATGACTTCAGACTTTGGTTGCAGAGGAACCCGGAGCTGGCTTTGGAGGATGGCAGGCTGATTGGCCAATGTTTCCTTGGTGGTTAGAAAGCTGTACCGACTAGATACCTTCCGTCGGCATACCTGGAAGGTTGCCGATGAAAGCGGCTCGTTTCCTGATTGGTACGCGAGGATTACCCAGGAGAAAAGTTCGTAGTCCGACTTATCGACAGCTTCATTGAATCAATTTTGGTCTTCTCATCTCGTTCTCACCAATTCAAAGTCAATCAAATACCCACGTTACTGTCCCATAGTCTGAAACGCCACTATCAACTTCTTCTGCTCAAACGACCTTTGGATAAAGCCCAATAATAGAAATAGATGGCGTAGAACTAAGGGTACGTTTCTCCTCCGTACAGGACCCCGAAGCTGCATGAGGAAAGCGGCAGGTCTAGCCATATTTTCGTTTTACTTTCCAAGCTTCGTGCAAACCACCGATACTTCCGATGGCTGAGCTCAAAGAGGGACGGAATCTCTTCAATCAATTTCTTAATGCGCACTACGAGCACCGTTTTGCTTCCCCCTCCAAAGATCGGACTCCGGAAGAGCGTCATTGCGTGAAGTATGCAGCACAGAATCTCTTGATTGGTGCTGAGGTATGCCCATCCAGCGGGCTGGGCGAGCAGACCGAGGATAACATCATAATCACATCATTCATTACCTTATACCGCATCTTCATTGTATGCCTGCAAAGTGCCGATGGACTAAGCAGAAGTTGTTGAGATGGAGGCACAAGAGGTTATGCGAGGTCTATCCTTTTAGTTGAGCTTTTGTGATATCCCAGAACAGAGGATCCTGTACCTAGTTTACCTAGTTTACCTACCTACTTCACGGTTTTTGTCCTGGTAACGCTTTCGAACGGGACGAGGTTAACCTCAAACCCTCAATGAATGCCCAGAGGAAACACGTGGCAGAGGGATTTGGAAGAGAACGAGAGTGCACTGGAGAGGATACGAACATTGTACATTGTACATTATCTCACCTACAGCTACTTGACGCGTCCCCGAGTCCAGCTTGAAGCGCAGCAACAGCAAGCAAGCACAGCTCAGACAGCGTAGCACAGCACAGCTCCAGCTCGCTCTGCAGATTTATACCCCATCGAGTTAACGACATATGCAACCCCATTCTTTTCCCCTCCATCCAATTCTATCGTCGGTTTGCCCTTCATTTGCCCTTCATTTGCCCCTCATCAAGCAGTTACTTCACAATCCAGCCAATCACAATTCTCCGTCTCGAATAGGATCCTTGAACACTCTCTGAAAATCCTGATCCGGATTTCTGGCCGATTCCATTCTGCTTACCTCTCTCGTACCAAGTAGTACTTCCCGTATAAATTTTTACTTACCACCAACCACACCACTCTTTGAACACAATCCTACGCCTCATACCTCCTGCAACCTAGCATTCACGCAGTATTCCTCAGCGCCCCACCAACAAAACCCACCAGCCAATCAGAGGCTTACCCACCATTTCGCTAAAAATGCTATTCGTGCCCCGCACTGCTTCTGCGTTGAAAAGCAGCTCTCTGCCCCTCCTTCGCAACAACTTCATCAAGAACTCTTTCACATCCATACCTACACGAAACTTCCACGCTACATCCGCAAAAATGGTTATCCAAACGTAAGTTTGAAAATCTCAAAAGACTGCTGTCACAGATCTTCGTGAGACTGACCTCAACAGTTACTTCGACGTTTCCTGGGAAGGCCCAGTCTTGGACCCTAACACCAAGCAACCCACCCCGCAAGTCCAGGGTAAGTTCTCAATCCATCATCTCAATTGTCTTTCATCAATTCCATTGTGATATCAATCCATTTCCATCAAATGCCGACATTGCGCTTGTTTAATAACATTGATTGGGTTTCTTTTCATGTTTTCAACATTGCGTTGCGTTGTGTTGAGTTGTCACCGTCATCACAACCTGCCCCTCATTACGACCCTCGATTTGAACATCAAGCTGACACATTTCCTATCGCAGAGCAAACCGGCAGAATCGTATTCAACCTCTTCGAAGACAAAGTCCCAAAGACCGTCGAGAACTTCCGTGCTCTTTGCACTGGCGAGAAGGGCTTCGGATACGCTGGCTCTTCCTTCCACCGTATCATTCCTCAATTCATGCTTCAAGGAGGTGACTTCACCCGTGGCAACGTACGGAACACATTCCCGATTTTTTAATACTATATCATGAAGCTAAATAATAAACAATAGGGCACTGGT
Organism: Rutstroemia sp. NJR-2017a BBW; assembly: GCA_002946425.1. Lineage (NCBI taxonomy): Eukaryota > Fungi > Ascomycota > Leotiomycetes > Helotiales > Rutstroemiaceae > Rutstroemia > Rutstroemia sp. NJR-2017a BBW. The sequence goes on from NJPT01000031.1 coordinate 794,364, forward strand.
GGAAAGTCCATCTACGGTGAGAAGTTCGCTGATGAGAACTTCTCCCTAAAGCACACCAAGCCAGGTCTTCTTTCCATGGCCAACGCTGGACCAAACACCAACGGTTCGCAATTCTTCATCACCACTGTCGTCACCAGCTGGCTCGATGATAAGCACGTCGTCTTCGGTGAGGTCACTCAAGAGTCCATGGACATTGTCAAGGCTATTGAGGCTACCGGAAGCGGCAGTGGAAAGGTTTCATACAACAAGAAGCCCACCATTGAGAAGTCTGGTCAACTCTAGATATCTTGTGTTGTCTAGAATTGTACCGGTGATTGGTGGTCCTTAAGCTCACTCAATTTTTCACGCTCCTCAGTTTAGCTACATGGTGGACAAGTGATAAAAAGTAATTCGACGAACCTTACTACATTGTTTCCGTTTTTCTATTGCCTTACGTGATAAACGTGGCCATGCATTGTGTCCAGCTTAACCAGCCCATGTATTGATCGCAATATTGAGTAAAGAAATATTACTTCCCTACTGGGTTCCTATGGTATCTTCCTATAACTCCAAATTCCTTTCCGGCGCTATGCTATGCAATATGTAGTGAAATATGAAAGCCATCCACCTTTTATAGGTTCAACCATGCCTGGAAGTACTGACAAGTCTTCGGTCCCACTGGCCCCCCTTCTTCACATAGATCCGCAACCGGACAAAACCCACAAGGAGTGTCGGTCAACGCACTATTCGGCCCACCTTCCTGATCCTCCTTAAATCCTTTCCGGACCGCCTTATAACATACCCCATCTGGCCCAGCAAGGACTTTCTCGATCTTATCATCAAACACTAAAATATCAAGCAGTTGTTGTATATCAGCTGCACTCAGCGTCGCAGAAGTCGCGCCCGAATTCTCGATAAATGATGTTAGTTCGTTGAGCGTTGGATATCCTTGGTACCCTGGAGGCATGGGTAGCATGGAATCATAATGCCGTTTTGCGGCTAAGATGGCGTCTTCTTCGGATACATCTTCGAGTTTCACGCGCGGTCCTAGAGCTTTGTCGCGCAGGGCTTTCGCTTCTTCGCTCGTCATCTTCTTGCTTTGGATTTTCTTCGGTTTGCGCAGCCCCGAGCTGGACTTGTAGAAGGACTTTCGCCGGATTTGGTCATACAATATGTGCATGAGTTGCGCGATGAATTCCTCGTCCAGCTCGTTGTCTGTGTACCATGCTCCGCCTGTAGCTCGGTCCGAAGGTCGGAGACTGGATTTTATGTACATTTTTCGCGCGGGGTGCTCCACGGATTTCATGTCCGAGATCATGTTTTTGCTCTCGAGGTGCTTGATCGCGGTCCGGAAGACGGCTTCGTGGAGGTTGGCTTTCGCCTTGATCGTTTTCGACCATATTCCTTCATCGCCGGCTTCGTCGATGAGTGCGTAGACGATTTCTTGTTCGGAGTTGAGCCCGCGGTATCTGTGTGAATCATTATTGTAAGTACGTGCTAGTGCTGCATTGGATGAATATCAAAATACAAGTCGAGAGTAATGGCTAGTTGGGAGGAAAGACATACTTCTTAGCTTCCTCTTCAGAACGAATCTTCCACCCCAATCCTCTCTGCGGATCCTGCACCACCTTGAACAATTTCTCGTTCGTAAGACCTTGCGTCACGGCCAATAATATGGCTACATCGTCGCTGGGCAGAACGTCAAGATCGATCAGGGTCTCTTGGTAAAAAGTAATATCTGGTTCGTCCTCAGCAGCCTCCACACATGCCTCGTAGACAAGTTTTCTCAAGGCTGCGTTTTTGTCCTCCGCCGCGCCAGCGGCTCCAAGTCCTCGGGTCGCCATGATTACGGTATGGATGTGTGCGTGAATTGACAAGTAAGATTGCGCTATTGGGAGTAGAGTAACATTGAGAGGCAAATTGTAGGATTGGGACTGTGCTCGACGGGCAAATTGGTGATTTGGGATGGAGAGGTCTGACTCCAGAAATTATTATTCTTTTAGGCGAGGGGCACAAGGCTGTAATGGAATTATTTCCCCAGCGGGGCCTTGCTAAGGACGGCCGACCGGCACTAGTACGAATTAGTAATCCTTGCTGCCATGCCTTGCAGCTATCGAGTCATCGATCAGCGCAACATGCCAATGTTCACTAGAAATCAAGAAGCGCGCAGCAATGCGGGTGGTGGTACGAGATACTGGCCACTGAAATCAGAAGGGTCTTAGAATAGCTCTGAGGAGACTAGATTTGTTATCTGCATCATCGCGGGGCGATCACACCAAAGCGCCAGAGAAGCATAGCCTCCTCTCGTCGATCTGGGATGCTAGTTGAGAGGCAGAACCTATCGTCGATTTCGATCGTTCAGATATGCAACAAAGTGAGAACAGCAGTCCAAAAGAAGGGAGATTCACAGTGCCATCTGGGAATGTTGACCAATTTCTTGGATCGTACACAAACGAGATCTTGCTAGTCACCGATGACGGGAGGGTTGTGAATGAAACAACCTTGAACCTGACCTCGGTAGATGATAGAAAATGGGAAACTTTGATCTGAAATCGGACGAAGCCAAAACGCATATATATTTACTGTGGAATTATAATATTTACATACAAAGAGGCCTATCTCCAACAAGAAGCTTTCATACCTTCTCCTTCACCGGCGATAATGGCGCGGGGACATGGCATGGGTTATTGGCATCATAAACTGCGCTCATGACATATTGTCTGAGTCGACTAGTACCAGGGCCTTCATTCATCACAAGCGATTGCCGAGATTCGGATCTCCCTTCCATGGCTGCGATTCGGCGAGCATTGGCGGAGCGGCGGAAGAACCACAGTGCACATGTGACAAGCAAAATAGCAGCTATGGCACCTATTGTAGCTCCAGCTATGGCGCCAGTGTGATTCGTAGTCGCGGATGCGCTACTAGAAGGCGAGGATGGGGATACGCCGGTTGGGTTGGTGTTGTTGGATGCGGTTGTATTCGCTAAACGAGTCTGTTTGAAGAGAGAAGCAAGTTCTGCACTGCTGAAATCACCTGCTGGTCGAGTGACATTGGCTGAACCATTGGGACTGTTTACAATCAGCTTATTGCTCATGAAATCTCGTGAGAAACTTACCCTCCACCGATGACCGCTGTGAGATTAGATGGTAAAGAGTAGCTTTCCGCGTCATGGTAGAAGTTGCTTCCCCATTGCAACGTAGACATGTCGTAAATAGCTACACCCTTGCTTTCCCAGTCGCAAGAAGTTGAGAGGGAACCTGTGGTCCCACCAACGGTTAACAACTGCCTGTTGCCTACAAGATGGCAAGTGTGACCGTATCGCGGACTTCCGGGCGTGGTTTTATATACCTGATTGAAGTTAATCGCATTATCCGTGATTGAAAGACCTTTGCATACCTTAATCCATGTGAAGGATGGTAATGATAATACGTAAATGTCATCGTACGAAGCTGAAAGTCCGTCTTGTCCGGCATACATGTAGCTAATTGAAGGTCAGCATGTACCGGGAAATAGTCTCAGCTATTCTCACATATTGTAGCTAGAGTTATCCGCCGCAGCGGCCACCACACTGCATGATTGCACTCGCTTTGGTGGAAGATCGCCTGAGGCTTGCTGTGTATACCAACTCCCACTTCCGCCGTTATACGCGCTGTTGATATCGAATATATGGATTTCATCCATGGGTGCCTAACCAAACATGTTAGATCAAAACGATGGTTGTATGGCGTCTGAAAGGATAGATATACCAGCGTGCCAATGCCGTTCGTCATAACTCCAGCCTCGCGGTACCTTCCTCCAAACTCTACTAGTATCCCCTTCTCACCCACACCGGGCACATACTGCAAGATACCTCCTGTTCGCGAATTCCCATCAATCGCGCTTGTAGAGATATTGCGTGATGTATTGCCAACCGTATCCACCATCACCATTCCTTCTAATGGTATTGAGTTATATGCAGGGAAAGAGGTTGTCTCTGCGCTTGTGCCATTATTGATTTCCCCGTTGAAGTAAAATCCGAGGCCCTGATCAGGAACATCTGCGCTTGCTCCGTAGCTGGACTTCTGCAGATTTGCCGAAGATACATTGATCGGTTGCCATTGGTGTCCCGTGATATCATAAGAGAGCAATGTCTGATCGCTGGGGATTGATTCCGAGTAGCTGTAGAAGCTCGTATTCATGCTTTGGTCGGTTCCGCCATATAGATAAATCTCATTGTCGTTCATGGATCCAGAGAATAGCGCACCACCAATGACAACAGATGGTACATTTTCTGAGGACACTGGGAAGAGCACCTGTTCCGATACTATTGGCAGGGGTCCGCTCCCTGATTGCCATGTCCAGCTTTGATTCATACCAATACCGAGCAGGAAATTGTCTTTCCGATCATTAGCTTCGAAGAGTATACGGATAGCGTATCTGGTACTTACTTGTGCCTATCGAGATATTCCCGCGAATGTTGCCATGGTTGTTGGAGTTTACAAACGTCTCATATCCACCATATATGTATAAAATGTCGTTCTTTATTATTGATGCATGATAGAACCTCCGACACATGTTATCAATCGGGTCTAGACCAGGTGGAATATCTGCTTCCGCCCGACGTTCCATATTGATATCGACCGCACGTTCGACGCGGTGCTGCATTCTACTCCCATGATTCCCAAACTCTTCGAGATGTGACCCCAATGTTTCTCGGACATTCGTACTTTCCTGTGCGATCATGTGGTCTGCGAGATCTCACGAAGTCGATTTTCCCAGGAGGTTAGCAGAAACATGTAGAGAGTGACGTGAATTATCGAGATATGGTGATGTTGCTACTAAAGCAAATATGCGTGGTGGGAAAAGAAGAGTAACTAGTGGGTATACAAGATGAGAGCTGTAAGTCCAGAATAATCCAAGTATAGCCTGACTTATCTTGGGGAGATTTGAGCTTCCTTGACCCGTATCTCAAGTGGCGGAGCGGCTGCATCTTACAAGATGATAGGGCTTGATCTTAGCTAGATGGAAAAAGCCAAGACTCTCCACAACCTGTGTACGAAGTTGTGTACGGCCGTCTCTCATGAACTGATGAGAAAGGAAAGTGCCGATTGACCATTCATAGAAAAGTGTCAGGCTCATCTCAATCTATTTTCACAAGATTAGTCTTAGGGGTTTGTGTACCTGCATGCCGTAGGATCAGGAGGATCGGAATTGCCGTTTAGCTCTTAGAATAGCAAATTTCGCGGTCCCGAAGCACCGTTTACCCAAGTAAAGTTATTGGTGATATCTTTATATCATACATATTGCCGCTTCCGCTCCCAGATGGGTAAAATAGCGAAATCCCATGAATGAATACGAATGCCAAAGTTAAAAGAGGGGAAGAACTGGTGGAACATATGCATGTGATTATGTAAGCTGTTGAGCACCCAAAATTTTTACGCTAAACTTGCTTTTGACGACCTCCATATTTATCATCTTCTGGAACCAAATTCCATTATGCTTGGGTATCATTAGGGTCATTTCGACGTTAGTATTACTATCTGCGTCTAATTGCCTTTATACTCCACTTCTTCCATAAACTCGTTGGTTTCCTAGGGTGTTCGTATGCATCGTCGTTTGGCAGCAATGCTTCAATCTCGCTCCTTGTTTGTTCCGCAACACTGCCGGCAAACCGTACTTCAACCCCAATGGGTTGGTAGTTTGGGTATACCTCTAATAAGTACCTGATCATTTCTACTCTCCCGTAATAGATGGCCCAGTCTAGGACCTTGCCAACTGCGACTCGTGCTCCCGTCTCCGAATCACCATATTCAGTCAATATTTTGATGAGCCGGACGTTCCCCGATTTTGCGGCATACATCATTGCATTATATCCATTTGCGTCGCGTATGCCTTCATGCGCTCCCCGCTCAAGCAAGCACTTGGCGCCTTGCTCATAACCTTTGAGCGATACTATCATTAATGCTGTGTGCTGCGTGCTACCGGCTCGAAGGTTGACATCAGCGCCAGCGTGGATTAGGAGCTCCATGATATGAGTATTATGAGCTATGCCTTTGTCGAAATACGCAGCTGCTATCAGGGGAGTCTCCCCGTATTTCCTGTCCTTGGGATCCCAATTAGAAGAATCCACAACAGCACCATATTCCAGGAGCAGCTTGACAGAAACAACACAATGTTGTCTTGACGCGATATAAAGTGGTGTGAGGCCATGAGAATTCCTAGCCTCAGTTGTTGCCCCATGGCTTAACAAAAACTGCAATATACTGAAATTTGAGGCTATCTGCGCAGCACAGTGTAACGGCGTGCACATCAATCCTCCTGCAACGGCGTTGACATCTGCGCCGGCGTCAACGAGTAGCTTGACAACATCCAGCGATGCACTATGTTGCCCTGCTGCAGCAAAAAGTGGCGTGCAGCCATCTTGATCGCGTTGGTTTGGATCAGCGCCATAAGCAAGCAAGCATTTCACGACTTCCCTCGAGCCCCATCTAGAGGCAAGCACCAGAGCAGTATCACCACTCTCAGACATCTGATCCAAGTGAAACTCTTCGCATTTTATCAATACTTCGACTTTCTTTGGATCGCGTAGTCTTATTGCATTCATCAACTCCTCACGTCCTGCAGGCAACGATCGAATCGACTGCCTGATCGCAGACCGTACTTGAGGATATGCGCTCCCTTGATTCACAACCGGAAATTTAGCGAGGCGGGAATGATCTGTGAAGGAGGGAACCTCGATCTCCCGTGAACCAGCCCCTAGTAAAGCTGAGTCTGCCATCCATAACGAATTAGCATTGATTTTCCAAATGATGTTTCGGCCTTTCGCAGATTCCAGGGGTATGGAAACTTATAGAATGTTACTCACCAGGAGGGACCATCATCTTTTCCGGCCCTTTCCTCTGCCATGTTCCATCGCTCGCCTGCGAAGCATGTTAGTCCTGCCGAGAGTATGTATCCTTGAAGATTTTTACTGGCATACCTCAATCAAAGTCTTTGTCTGGATTGTTTCGTACACGGACAAAATAGCGATGTCTGTTGCCTTAGATAAGAAGTGAACGAAGTCCGAATTCAGTTCGTTGAGTTCATAAGACCTGAAGGATATCTGTCGAATCAATGGTGCTGTTGAATCATTCTTCACTAGTTCGGCCAAGGCTTCAGTGTCGAGTCCACGATGAGGAGTTCCAAGAAATATCATCAACGGAACTTTCAGTGGTATTTTCCAGCGACCAAGCAATGCCTACAACGCTTTAGTCAGCTACTTTGCAGATTGACATGAATCCATACGCACCTTTTTGATCACCAGTCCTCCTAAACTATGTCCAATGAAAATTACAGGCCGGTCCTATTGAAGTCAATAAGGTCCAGAAAAGTTTACTGTCTCTTTCTTATTACCGGGCAATGTGTTCGAATTTCTTGTACGTCACTGCAAAAACGCGAGCTGAATACAGAGATGACAGCCTCCGAGTGACTGCCTTTGAGATGTGAATCGAACCCATAGGTCATGACTCTGGCGTTAGGAAAGTCAACCGTAAGCTTATCTCGAAGCCACATGTGCGTTGATTCTGATGCCCATGAGCCGAAAGCATTACCGGCAAGTCCAGTGACAGCAATGATGCTGTTGGTCGCATTAGCATCTGGACAGTATCGGGCACAGGCAACTTACTCGAGCAGTACTGGACCACGTGGAGAATTGAGTGGTGTGAACCCATAAAACGTCTGGTCAACGACAACACCATCTTTCTCGTGACCTTTCAAGGCAGGTAGTGGAATTGACGGATTCCATCCTGAAGGCGGCAGAAAATCTACTGTGGCCACCTTCAGTTCGCCAGGCGTATTGTCTACAAGAGCTGCAACTGATCTGGGGATCAGTTGCATGTTCGCTGCTGCATCGAACTGCAAATAATTGTGGACATTCTCAATCGTGGTATCGGCGGGCAGTCTCTCCACTCGGTAGCCAGTCCGTATTCCCATTTTCAAACCGCAGTTCTAACAGTCGTCGGAGGACATACGACGGAACAACAAACAATGGGACTGGAGCAAACCAAAATTCTTGATATCATTGATTTGGTGGCAAGGGCTATCATTGATCCCCAATGCGAGACTGTAGTACAACTCGTGCGACCATTTTGGCCCCCAAATAGGATTGTGACGGCCCCCTCGAAATGTAAGATTCTCAGGCGATATCCACCACATTTTGCCATTTTGGACATCTCACTACTACATTGGGTAGCTCAGCCACTTTGTTGTCGCGTGGAGTCCCTGCAATATTTATGTGGATCTGGTTTTACCAGTGCTTGTCCCAAATGCAGCCGTACCTGCATGATCCTCCAAACGACCACTTTGTAGGATGTCGCTGAAAATGGATGACATGAGAATTACTAGAGAGTGGCAACTACAAATCTCCGAATTGCACGTTAAAGTACGCACGGATCAGAGCTGAAAAGAATTTGGTCTTTCACAGTTAGGTAATCCTTCGTTGGTTCATTTACACATTCGAAAGATGAAACACTGAAACACTTTCGCCCTAGATACGTGTGCGCTTATCCAACAGTTGCTGAGGGCTGAAAGTAAATTGCTTATTTTTACCTCAACTTTGCATACCAAGTTTTCAACCATGGTTCATTGTCCTGTCCTTCGCATTGCATGTGGAGAAGAAGCGGTTCGCCAGGAATCATAGGATCATCGCCTTTGAACGGCAGTCTACAGCCGTTCTCCGTTGCCGTCTCTGCATGCTTCATGTTATGTTGCCCTCTTGTTCTACGCCATACAATCAACCCACGGCTTATGTTTAAAATTAGACCATGCTATGGCACTGCGTCGAGCTGCGTGGCAGTCTCCATTCTGCAAGTCAGTAAGACGAGATCGTACAGTCGCCTAATACGAGCACACCTACGTCTAGGGGTTTACTATTACCCAAGTCATCCCACGAAGAACATCTACAATGCGTTGGGATGTTGCAAGCAGACATGTAGGAACTCATAACTTGGAATTTGGGAACAGTGTCGCATGCCCCAGTAGGAACTGCTCGATTGATGCGGTTCTTGCAGTACAACACATCAACCAGACAGCAATTTACCCCTCCACGCCATATTGGCTTCTTCAAGCTCTTCTACGGCTTTGGTATGTAGGCAAGCTTCCTGTAAAGGCCATCAGTGCATGTCAAATGGATCTGTGAAACTTGAATCGGACCCTACGCAAGAAGTGCTTGCCTTCCTTGCTTTGCTTGACTACTATCAACTTCGACTGCACGAGTAATCGAAGGAACTCGTCGAAAGAAGCTATGTTTTTCTAGTTTGTATTGGTAATCTGTATCCGATCCGTGTTTGGTAATCATGTATCTCATCATCATCTCAATTTCTTGTTTGCAAGCTGGGTCTTTGTTTCGAGCTACTATCTGCAGCGCTTGACTCTGGGTTATATCTGCTCCCCTTCTAAGAAGAAATCCCAATAGGCATGTTTTCATCCGGTATCTGCTGTGTTTAATGCTGCTCCATAATGCGGATCTATGCCACTACCAATGCTCATCGAGCGTCGTCCGGTTGTTGAGAGAGCACCACCGAGAGACATAATCTCCATTCTTAAAACCTATGAGACACTATATACTATCACTATGACGGCACAAGGATGTCTGAAGTAATATAGTATTCCCACTCGCGGGAGCTCTTTAGATAGGATGCAGGTGTGATGAAGTCTTCTACCCGAACTACTGGTTGTTAATACGGGAAGCATTTTTCTTATGGGGTGCATCAACTGAATTCGAGTTACACCGTCACAGTTATCGGCGAATCTCTGAGTCACTTCTAAGTAAGCCTTGCATGCCCAACGTCGAAAGTCTCTAATATGGAGGACGGATTTTCAGCCGATGATTCGATGAGGAATGACGGGGCCTGGGGTGCACACAAATACCTGGATCCAGCTGTAACTTCTATTATACATGATTTCGCAGCAAAGTCTCACTTCTCCGTTAATATCATTCAATGATACGACACTCACCTGATCTAAGTTTGGAAAGGTTAAGATAGGATGCGGTGACAAACAAGATGAATATCATTCTGTAAAGAACAACATATCACGTTCTATAATAAGTCACCAGGGGTGTCGATTTCATAAATTGACTTCAGATCTCGCCAAAAAAAAAAAAACATATTGTATTTTTATTTCTTCTTGCAACCTAGACACCGTGTTTCCCGATTCTCAAGCTATATTGGAAAATCAAAGTGCTGTTATAGAATGGAACGGATATTGAGAAGTTAATAAACCTTACCCAGAGTGTTACCTCATGATAATGTTACCTTGTTCAAGGTCTCCAAGTCCTTTAGCATCAGATGATGATTTTTCTCGAGACATGATCGATTTTCTATACTTAAGCTTGTTAGGTCAGTGTTAGCCTTCCTATTCCCACCATCATCTAATCCCTCGCATGTCCCCAAAGATGATAATGATTCTTCTCACGCTAATCTAATACACTGGTCTCGTAAGGGAGAGTAAGGCCTCATGGAATTTTGGTCATCACAACATCATATGTCATCAGGCGAGCACTCAATATTACCTCTGAAGTTTCGACCAGCATGAGCCATACCAAAACCTCACCTATATAATTATATCTCAATGCTGCACTTGCGGCAGCAACCGGAGACTCTTGTCTTGGGTGATTGTCCGAAGTCCCATCGAATAGCATATCGTCGACTAGCACTTCAACTACTATTACACCAACCTTAAACCCTTCGCTTGTAGTTCTTAACGAAGGTCCTGCTCAGAGTTACCAAGCATACTGCTTGTGCGACCAAACCATACGCTTTCGCCTCTTTTCCCCTCAGATACTCAACCTGTGAACCATCCCTAAGTTTCCACCCCCAGAAGCAGTTCCCACGCACCCGTAACAACACAAATCGAAGTCTTGGCCACCAATTGAGCCGCATGTATCCTTGTCTGCCGGTTTGCAGTCCATGAAACACACACGACGATATCATCTACACGTCAACGAACGTCCAAGCCTACGTATGCTGCGTGTGTGGGGAATCTGTCTATAGTCGAGATCGGGAACGTCGACGATGACAACTCGTGTTCTCGATCTCGAGAAGGAGATTCCGATTAAGCTTAACGCAATGTGCGAAACTGCAAGTCAGGCCATGCAGAGACGGAACGTGTGGAAGTGGTTGTAGACGATTGGCAATGTGCTACTGTATGCATCTGCAAGAAGCACGCCATATGGCCGAGCTCTGAGTGGATTGCAATCATACACGGTTTGCCATTCTAAAGCGTGAATGCGGATGAGGAGAGGAGTAAGTGAACCTCAACGACCCCTCGCCGTAGATGCAGTAGCTCTGTTCTTGATCCCAACTTCAAATTCCAAATGGTGCTAGTAACCTCTCGACTCACCAAACAATAAAGAATAAATATATTGTTCGTTCAACCACTATTTTAAAACTAACAAGAATCTTCCGGCATATGAAGTCAATCCATGATCGCCCAGTCCTGGTGCACTTACACCTAACCTGACTGTCACTTCGGCCCCTTTTTCTTTTGCAGTCCCCGAACCATATACCAGCAGCATCAAAGCAAGGCGCGGCGTTGTATGATTGATCGTAATTTGACTACGATTGTGGATAGGCTAGGCGGATCTGGGCAGAGAACGGAGTGGTTTGGTGCTGGATTGGGGTGAAAGTGTTGATCAGGTAGGTAGATAGGGGGCCATGTCCGAACAACCTGGGAGGCATTATTTCCAGGGCAGGCCCTTGAGCTTACTTCTTCACTCCACGGTATGCTATCTAGCAATTTCATTGGATTCAAATTGTTCATTAATCTTCTCATTAATAATACATCATTCATTCGTTAACTAAGTTATCATAATAAATTTACTACCCATCCCGTTAGCATCGAAGTCCTACAATCTCACAAGCGACAAGATCTTACCTCAACATCCGCAATCTTCAACACAGCCTTTCCAAAGTTGTTTCCTTGGAGCATACCAACCAAGCCATCCGGACCGTTCTCAATACCCTCCGTAACACTGACCTTGGCCTTGAAGCTACCATCCGCCAACCATTTCGCGACATTCTCATCACGGGCCTTGACGTGCAATGGTCCCATGTCCTTATCACCAACAATGAAGCCCCTCATTGTCAGTCTCTTAGCGACAACATACATCATGTTCTTGATACCGTATCTCTCGCCTTCCGCCTTATTGTATTCGGAGATCATACCGCAGGCGATGATTCGTCCGAAGTTGTTCATGGCCTCGAGTGCTGCTTCCAAGTGCTCTCCTCCAACGTTTTCGTAGTAGATGTCGATTCCATCTGGAGCGAGACGCTTCAGAGCATCTTTTGGTGACTCCTTCTTGTAGTTGAAGGCTGCGTCGAAACCCAATTCCTTTGTAATGAATTCCGACTTCTCCTCGGATCCGACTGATCCAATAACTTTGAGACCCTCGTGCTTGGCGAGTTGACCAACTAATTGGCCGACGGCTCCTGCAGCGGACGAGATGAAGATGGTCTCGCCCTTGACTGGTTTGCCGATTTCGTAGAAGGAGGAGTATGCGGTTAAACCGGGCACTGGAGAAGATGTCAAGTTAGTACTTTTTCCATGGTCATGTATTAAAGGTTCTTTTGTAAACTTACTGCCCAATGCGCCAAGGAAGTGCACAGGATCGAGGTTGTGGGGGTTATTAAGTTTCCTCATCATATCTGCGTAGGGTTTGGCGAGAGCAGAGTATTCTTCTGTTGGGACTTGTCCACCGAAAATCAGATCTCCTGCCTTGAAGTTTGGGTGGTCGGACTTGATGACTTTGCAGACGGCGCCATTGGTGATAGGTTCTCCCAGTGTGAATGGAGGAGAGTAGGACTTGACATTTGCTGGCCTCATACGTCCACGCTGATATGGGTCGAAAGAGGCATAGAAGTTCTTGGTGGTAACTCCTCCAGCTGGCGGGGCTTGCTCGAGGTCGAATTCGCGAGCCTCAACAGTCAAGTCCTTTCCTGGGACTGGCAGTCCTTGAGGAACCTGCTTGAAAATAATGCCCTTGTTCTGAACCATGATTGCTGTTTCTGTAATGATAAGGGTGAAAGCTGTATGTTTGGAGTGTTAATTTATGAAGTGATCTGGTATAGCAATGCCTCTTTCCACGGAGGGGGAGTATATATATGCAGATAGAACTCTGAGAATGGATTTTCCTGGACTATGACGCGCTTGTTCATAGACGTTTCCACAAGCTCAGCAGTAACGTTAGACCGTTTCCGAGCACATCTCGAGCTACACAAAGACAAACGAGTCGTCTCTGATTCGCCGTTTGTCAATTGAAAGGGCATCATCTCCGTTTCCATACCCTCCTCCGAGATGGAACATATGCGCATTTGTAAGCTGTGTCGAGAATGTGGATACAAATGGGTAGAAGTGTGTTTAGCTTTTTCTGGTCCAGCGCATTCTCAACGTTGCCGAGGTTGGATTTTTCTTCAACGCTCACAAATAAACAACCACAACCCCGCCAATGCCGCCACCATGACACCATAGCCTTTAAGTAGATAGAGATCCGACGGCCGTACGCTTTTTACCTATCTTCACATACTCACCGAACTTCTCGGCCTGTGTGCTACGGCTCTCTGTGACACCGCGTCGGGACCGAGAATCGCCGGCTTACGTTTGTTCACTGAGGGTGCTTACAAAGTCAGAATATGTGAAGTCGTGAGGATAGCACTCGGCTGCATGACTTGGACCTGCGTGGAAGAATTGTCAGAATTGTCAGAATTCTGACAACAAGTGCAGATCCATCTGTCATACAAGATTCGCACGAGTCAGAATACTTGGGCCACTATGTGGGCACATTTCGGCAAGGGTCCATTTCATGCAGTAGATCCCGATGAAGAACTCTGTGCGATAGAACTTCGAGGAACTTCGAGGAACTTCTAGTACGAGACGGTGTGTTGTTGAAATGGATACCTCTGCGAAGTCGAAAGTGTCTCTTCTCTCTATCTCTGCATTCTGTCTCTGCCCCATTCAACCAACTGTGCTTGGTGTATCGAATTGGGTACGTACACGTGATTAGTTCTCTCTTTGGGATGATTGAGAAGTCTCTTTCCTAGACGGCAAACACGGCTTCTGATATGAGACGGACAGCAAGCTCTCGCTGTACCATTTCAACCGTTGTTTTCAAGCGTTGAATCTTATTCACCGACTTCTTCTCGCTCTGCCAGCCACGCACTGAAACTGCACTACTCTACGCTGGCGTGAGGAAGACACATAATTTCACAAGGACTTGCGTACAGCGAGGTAGTGCTTGCCTTAGTCGCCTTTTCTTCACATAAGCCTGGGGAATAGCTACATTCCTCTATGAGAATATCCTCTTTGGCTCCGGAGATTGAAGTGCCCAGCTATTGCCTCCGCGAGCATAGCTAATCTCCTATAGCAAGCTCGCGCAATTGCTCATTCCTTCAATGTTACGCAAGCTGGGTGCGGGATTTCTCATGTTAATTGACCTGCAACCATTTTCACCTCAATCCTGGATATGCAGAGTTTATCATTGAGAAACTACCTCGTTGAGTTGACACAGTGCTCTTCGTCAATCCAGTGGCATTGCAGATCAGAGCCCATGTACGATTGACCATGTATACCCTCACTGAACGGGTAACATCCAATTCGATGCCCGCTCTAGACTTCTCTCTAGATCCCCAGACATTGAATGGTTTTGAGGGAGCGTTGATGAATAATCGACCGAACAAGCAACCCAGCGGCAATGCGAAAGTTTCATCTATACATCCATGCTTATGGCTGTTTATTGCTAGGGATTTCAATCCTATAGCACTTGCAGGAGCTTGGGCGATAGGCCTTTATGATCATCACATTCCAGGTCTCCATGCGGGTTTGATATCAATCACGATATCAGGAGATGACTCCGATTTCCTCTACTGGATGAATTATACCAGGTAAATGTGATTTTGCAAGATCGCTTCATCCTCACGTACGGTGCATGGGCCAATGAGAAGACAAGTGTCCCAAACTGTCATAAGATAGCCTCGAGATAACAACAACGAGGCGGCCGGCCACGCAATAGGTCTACATTTCTTGTCCTGACCACCAACGGTAACCTCAAGTGATCGTGCCGATCTGCCGTGAGCACGATATATTCCCGGCCGAGGGCTTGAATCCCGACCTTCGAGTCCAAAGCAGGATCGGACGAGCCCCGAAGCGCGGGGTCATCCTTCACCGATATCGAAGACCCTTTTTCGGAGATCCTTCGGCGAAGATGATAAATCTTCACAAGAGGCCCCTCATTGTATGTGAGGTCAAACTGTTTGACTAACTCGTCGTTCCTTGGAACCGATGAGAATGTTTCCGGATCCTTCTTTGGACACACGGGTTCTTCGGATGCAAGAATGCTACTGTGATGGGAATGTTGAGTGGCGATGCCTGAGCATAGGTAAAGGTTAGAATTGGGAGTTTGACTTTTTGTGACAAGACCTCCAAATCGAGTATTGATATCGCCCTCAAGTCCCGGTTCCCCATCGGACTCAATGGATTTACGTGATCTAAACCGGAGTGATGAAAGGAGGGTCTCGGATAAGGAACTGACATTACGCAAGTCTCACGCGTAGTTGATGTGAAAGTCTAGACCTCAATCATGAAACGATACCGACATTGCCGGTAAGGCTCAGCGAAAGGCGAAATATCACGAATTGCCCAGAATATACCATAGTGACCACCAACTTCTTACTGCCCGTATTCACGTATCCAAGGACATCACCAGACTCATGTCCTCCCGTCCACAGGCCATTCTCAAGTACCCCTCCCACGCAACCAAACATCTAACCAACTCAACCAACCAACCAACTACCCAACCAACCAACCTCAATCACCCAAACCCCAACCCACCTAGCAACCACATAACTCAGACTTTTCCACTCCGTAGCCCAGAGCTCCGGCCAACTCAATTCATCCATCGCGCTCTCTAATCCCAACCGCCCATCCCTCCAAACACGCAGATCGCCACGCATCTCCACACCTAAGCGCCCACCCCTCCCATCGCAGCTGTGTGCTCTGCTTTCCCGTGCTGCACTGCACTGCACGATAATGTGCATAACAAGCGAAAGGAATGGCCTCTGACCAGATCTTCGGGATTTGCCATTTGCCATTTGTCTTCTCTGGCTTAGCTGGAAGAATATCTAATTATATTATCTACTTGGATAAGAGAGGTTGGATTTTATAATCTCTTTGCTAAGAGTAGAGTAGAGTAGACCTACTTAGGTACCCCTTCGAATACTCAGCCTCTACCCCCAAATTTCGAAAGCGAAAGATATGAAAATGGTATATCGCGGCTCAGAGGCGATGACATGAGATAAGATGAAATTGGATGATGTACTACATCTGTCATCGCAAACCACGACTTCGTAATAAGCAAAATCGCATTCCATTTCCCCTCATTCTCGCATTCCATCCCTTTTTGATCCATCCCTTTTTGATCCATCCCTTTTTGATCCATCCCATCTGCAGGTACAGTACAGTATGTCCCGTACAGTTCGTATCGAGTACATATATAGTCTAGTTCGTTCACCCACCTGTTCATTCATTAACCCCCAAACCAAAATAGGTCTAGATAACCGCAACTTATAGATAGATCTCCTTTCGTAAGTAATCTAGAACAGTAATAGTATTTATATACTGTACTAACCGATAACTAAACTGCTCGCTCCAGAAAGAGTAGTTCGTCTCATCTCACCGTGCCGGGGACGAATGTATGCATCATGTCATGTCATCTTACTCATCATCGTCACCCACTTATCTAGCGAAGCTGAGGTAATATATGCAGTTTCCTTCTAGAGTTTTGCTGGGTTGGTGATTACGGACGTAGTGGTGGTAGATCTTTTGCTTTCACCTAGTTGGGTAAGTAAGTGAATCAAATTCCCCTCTCCTTCGAACCCCGAGTCCGCCGACCAATTCGAGAATCCATCTATCTCTCCAGTGTACGAAATTGCATAGGTTCTTTTCTTCCTCAATTTTAAAAATTAATTATCTCTATCTCTCTCCCAACAGCTCCCATCTATACTAATCAATCCATCCATCCATCCATCCATCAATCAATCAATCAATCAATCACTTAACCAGTCTCTCCTTCCTCCTTCCACCCACGAGAGGAAAACAAATCAGCAAATCCATCCTAACTTTTCCTCCTCCCCCTCCCCAAAAGTCCAATCACTACCCCCAAAAAGCCAAGTCCCAAGTCCCGTTCCCTTCCCATCCCATCCCATCCCAACCCATACCCAAAAACCTATCCGTACAGCAAAAATAGATTTCCCTCCCCACCAAAACAACCAACCAAACAAATCCTCAAAACCACAAACTGCGGGGCGGCTCGAGAATAACACTGTACCTAGTGAGTGAATGGCTAACCTACTGTAGTGGGGCAGAGCATGGCAAGCACGGCATGGCAGAAATGCGTGGGATGCACGTGGCGGCCGGGTTGGGCTCGCTGGGTGCTGTGGGTGCTGGGGGTGCTTCCTCCGGTGATTGGTAAGAGAAGTACAGGATAAGATGGGATGGGGATGGGTTGGGGATGGGATTGATGGGATAAGTTACGGGAGGTAGGGAGGGGGGGGAAGAAAAATCTATATTTACTTTTCCTTCTTTTGCATGAGTGAGTGTGAATGCTTGGAAGAATAGGATGGATGAATCGCAATTCTTCGTTTATTCGTACATGCAGTGAGGGGTAAACCGGGTATGATATCAATGACATGACGATACTTCCAACCAGTCCAGTAAAACAAAGGCAAATCCCTCTCACCATTAAAGATGTGACGGCGTAAAAACCGATTGCCCGCCCAGGAACGGTATGGTATTACATCATAAGGTGTCAGGAATTGCTTCTTTGTATTTTTTGATTCAGATTTTGCGCTTGGCTTTTTGTAATGGGATGGGAAAAGGATGGGTGGATGGATGGATTGAATACCTAGTTGGATTATCGATGAGTAAGGAAAGAGTAAGGGAAGGGAAGGTGCTACGTTGTAGTGAGTAGTAGTAGTTGTAGGAGGAAGTGAGAGCCGGAGTTCCGCGAGTTTCGTAGAATGCTGGGTAATGACTCGTGAGGGAGAGAGAAGAGATACTCAAGAATTCAGGTAAAGTGTAAGTTAGAACAGAAAAGGGCATCACATCACCACCCAAGAAAAGTCCCAGCAAAATTGCTCGAAAAAATGGATTTGAAATTAAAATATATATCCGTCATTGGTATTCGAGCCCATCCGACCGTTTCTCATAAAACCATCCATCATCTAACAAAACATGTAGATGAGATAAAAATCCCAATAAGGCCGTAATCCATTCCCATCCAATCCAATCCGTCTCTTCAATATATCCAAACTCCTATTCACATCCCAAGTCATTCCCTTCCCAACTTTTATGCCAAAAATGCCGCGCAATCCCAAAAATCCATACATAAACCTACAACTTCAAGAATAATACACACATAGATCCGCACCATGAAAAATCAATGCTCCAAAAAAAACTACATGTATCCTCTTCCCTCATCTTCTCCGAATAAACTCTGCACATGATATGTTTCCCAGTTCAGGAAATCACCTAGGTCGTGCCCAAGGTTGTAGCCCATGGGGATGTATTCGTCTTTGATCTTTACAAGATTGATGGGGCTTGGTGGTAGAGAATCGTCGTCGCTGTCATCTGCGGTATTGGTAGGTGGAACATCCACTTTGAGAACGACATCACGGCGGGCGCCTGGACCCTGAGGCGGCTGTTGTTGTTGTTGCTGTTGTTGGGATGGTAATGGCGCTGCTGGTGGTGTGACGGCGCGAGTTCGTGGGAAATGAGCTTGAGTTGGTGTTGGTGCGGGTTTGGGCTTGAGCTGTACAGATTGTCGAGACGGAGGATTATTGGAAGGAAATTCCTGATCGCGCAGTTGCGGAACCCATAGTCCACCTTTATAATCCAATCCAGATCCAGTAGCATTAACTTCGGTATTCATCATCGAAGGTCCCAATGCCTTGCTTGTTCTGAAATTGACAGCCTTACTGAGGTTGCTCACCACTTCCTTTGATCCATCAGATCTCGCCTTCTTTCTCCTCGAAGGTGGCGCTTCCTTAACTAGTCTGCCGGTTCCCTGGTATCCAAAACTAGCCCACCATTCTAGTAATGCGTCTACTTCTGCATCGTCCGCCTCTTGTAAAGCTTCTTCGTCGGCTCCAAATCCAAATCCACCATCATCCATTGTACCGGATATAGCCATTTGAAATGCAGTCCAATCCAGGGCTTCTTCGGGGCTGTTGAGTGAATCACGACGGCTGCGGCAGAGAGTTTCGACGCGGATCGGGCCGTGGCGGAAAAGTGGAGATGTTAAAGTATATGGTGTAGATGGAAGCTGAATGTAGTCGCTAATCGAAGATGTCGCCGAATCTTGAGAGAACTCGGAGTCTTGAGATAAGCTGCGGGTAGGGGTATGCAATGTTTTGACTTGGAGTTGGGTAACCTCTGGAATTGTTGGTAAGAGAGAAGCAGTGAGACCGGTGTTAGAACGACTACGGGGCAGATGAGGGGAAGAGTTGCGGGGTGGTGAAGGAAAGTTAAGGTCTTCAAATGCTTGTTCAATGGCAGAGATTTCGAGATCTTCGGAATCGGGTAGGCCTGGCAGCGGTTTCTGTGATGATTGTTGGATATTCTCCGGGCTATCAGATGGCGCTGAAAGTGCCGAAACTGGTTCGGCGGATGTTGGTGTTCGCTCATCGTTGGAAATATCAATTTGAGGTAATAAATTCTCCAAATGAAAGGGTTCTGTTGGAGAAGTGGCATCTGCTTCGAAAATCTGGTTACCATCCAATTCGTGGGACTTGTCGACCGGGCTGACCCCATCCGCATCTCGAGAACTCTCGGAATTCCGAGCTGCTTCGCTCAGAGCACTGCTAATCGAGGCTTTTCTTTCACTGTCCAACTTTTTCGCCTTCTCCTCGAGTTGTTGTCGTCTGTCGGGCGTTAACATTTCGTCAACTTCGATTTTTGAAAACATCTTCCCGCTGAAGACGTCGGCCATACTGGCCGTTACATCTCCCAGGTGCCATCGTGCCGATGTGTGTGGATGGGGTAAAGTCCGTCGGTGCGATTTTGGCGAGGCGTTGTGCTTCTTTTGCTTGGGCGAATTGGTTTTCTTTGTTTTCGAGGCCACGATAGATTTCGGTACTGGTGATTTCCCCAATGAACCACTGCTGGGTGAACTTTCTTGTGAAGTCTTCATGAGATCTCGTTTGGCTATGGGATTGGTCCGTGCGACGGCAATGTCGACAGGTTTGCTCCCTATCGTACGGCTTTGGCGGGTATCGTATTGTTGCCAACCTCGGGTCGCAGCTTTCGCATCACCTAAAGCAAAACCAACAGCTTGAAATGCCTCATCAGTTTCTCGGATGAGCTGTTCGACGTTATTGGTGAATTCGACCATGTTTAAATCCAAGACGGAAGCTGGGGCGGTAGCGATGGAATTATTGTTGTCATTCCAGATATATCTCTTCTTTTTGGACGATCTGACGAGAGGAAGGGGGAAGGGGAGTGTCTTTGTCATTAATACGGATTTTTCCCTTTGTCGAGGGGACCGGGAGGGATGAGGGATGATTTGTACGAATTTGTGTGGTGGACACTGTACAGGACGTAGTGGTGGTATTAGGGATTTAGGATATGAAAGAGATTATTATTTGATCCTTTCATAAGCTTATCTGACGAGGTAGCTTGCGCCTCAAATATACTTGTAGAAGAATGCAACCCTCGAAGCCTGCTGTGCTGCGGATTTTCTTTTTTGGAAAACATCACCACCTTTCAACCTTTTGCAAAGCGAGCTAGGCTGGGCATGGTATGCGCATGGCAAGGCAAGGCAAGGTAGGCAGGGCAGGACATGGCATGGCATAGCGTAAAAGTGCCGTACTCCATCATTTGGTCGTGAGAGCCCGCGTCTAAGTTGCTTTTACATGCCCTTGGACTCCCTTGGTTGCTTGTTTGCCCCGTTCTGGTGGACCTTGTGGATCCAGATCACTAAGAGCCAATTCCCCTGCTTCCTTTGGGGGGCCTGTGAGGGCTGCTCTGGGGGCCGAGGAGAGTCGAGGCGAGGAGGACCATGAAGCTGCAAGCAAAGAAAGGTGCAAAAAGTGGGGGAGAGAACAGAAGATCGCCAAAATTCCTTTACTACGCACAACACAACACCAACTTTGCGACTCTTGGGAAACAAAGACTCCACCTCAGCTATGGTTATCTACTCGTAGTATCGTACCAAGTTATGCAGGAAAGAAGGCACCTGCGTGAGATTGCTCGTATAGTGGTCCCTGTATTGTCCTCTTTACCTTATGATCACATCCAACAGGACAGACAATGGAGACACAGGAATTACCGGACCACTGGCTATGTTGTTTAACCACAGTGCCCACCAACGGACGACTCGAGCCTCTACAAAGACCTCTCGAGAGCAGAATACTCGTAATGTTCGTAAAGAGCTATTCCTTCGACCCACGACTTTCTGCCGAGTGTTGGCTTGTGTGATATCCAGGAAACAGAGTTCAGGTCGAGGCTGCCTATCTTGTGTGACGATCGTATTTGGTTTTTCTTCTCAACTGCTCTCCGGCTTCCGGGTGTGGCAACTTGGCAAGACTATTCCTTCTCGAGTAGCATACTAGATGGGTATTTCTTTTGACGCGTGAGCTGTCATTTTGCAATAAAAACGAAATAAGTATCATATTGTGCGGCACAAAAAGTACCGATATTACCAACTTGAGATTCAGATCTCAAACGTAACCCACGCCCGCCGTATTTTTTCATGACAAGGGGTGTGCTATGAGATGCACATGCGGCACAATCGTTTTGTAGAACAAGAGTCTGCAATTTGCTGGGTTGTGCAGATATCCATCGTACATCTAGATTAATTTCGACAACAGCGATACTCGTCTTTGGTATGAAGCTAAGGATCTGAAAAGGAGTGAAACGGCGACATTGAGACATTTCGAAATCATACGCGGGGTTAGCAACGTGCATAGCATATGTTTGCCAGGAATCTACTGTTCTGAACTACCCTTGTCGTGTTCGTATTGTATATAAAACCATTCCCGAGACACCATAACCGGCACGTTATGTTGTCTAGAATTCCACAAAAGGAGCCGCGTAAACCAGCAGGAAGGAGAAGACGAGAGTGAGATTGGAATTTGCATCCTCTTCCCCATCCACTAAGTTGTGTATTCATCTGTCAAGCTTCCTGTATTACAGTTAAAGGCACACCGACAGCTTGGCGCATAGGAAGAGACTCTGACTCTGGTAGAGATGTGCATGCTCCCATGTGGACGAACGGTTCCGGCTTCACGGTGGTATATTTGGAATACTCGGCAACACAGACACAAGTGACGTTACGAAATATAGTCAGTATTTAGTCAAAGTTCGGAGTTGCGAGGTCCCTTATTCCAGCACTCCGGTACACATCGGATGACGGTCAATTAGGTCGCGGCATCAGTGGGATGGTCTAAATTGTTGGGGGTAAAAGAAGGCAATGCAATGCATTTCAACCCACTGTGGGATATCACAACACTAATATGTCAACGGACCGACGGTTATAGAAGTCGGCGGCTACATGGGCAAAAAGATGTGATTGACCGGAAGCGAGAAAGTTAACGTTTTTCTTTTGTCGTCTTGATGTCTTGATTGAAATTACTTGCACATTGCACTTGATTACCGACATATTTACGTACAGTTCAGCACTCGGCACGTCCAACACCGGCCATCAACTGCGCCGTTCCCCGATTGTGAGGAGAGACAGGCACAGGCGCGACAGGCACGACAGGCACGACATTATGTCCTGTGCACCTTGCAGCTCGATCGACCAGGAATAGCAGCAGGGAAGTCAGGAACAAAGACCAGGAATTAGGCCGGGAAAATACCAGTAATACTGGTAATTGCATCACCTCGTTTATCGTCACGTGCAGGCCCGGGATATCCATTCTTTGTCGCATAAGCGAGGCGAGCGTCGCCGTTAATGGCGGGCGGCTGGGTCACATTCGTTCATGCATGCATTAGCCCCAATCGTACTTTTACCGTTCAGGAATAAGTTCTTAATCAGGACATGTGGAAGGCTGGTCGATATTTCATTCACATATTCACACTCACACACACACACACACACACACAATGAATTCATTTCCATTCACATTGTCCCGAGTCCCTCGTCGCTGGATAGACAAGGACTAACAATCGCCCCGCATGATATAATATGTACCGCGCTCGACTTTCACACCGATCATTATCATTTGCAGTTTGCAATTCACAACAAAGTCCTGGTTTCCTCCAAGCTGCCAGTCGAGCTGGTCATCGGACAGCGACTTTTGCGCGTAGTAGCGTCGCAGAGCAGATTCGTCCAGGCTGAATCGATTCACTTGTGCAGTCTGTGTACACGTACATTATGTGGTGGTGAGTAGTGAGGTTGTTCATGCCAATGCCAATGCCAATTCTTCAATTCTCCTGCCCTTCTCCAACGGACATGCAATGCAGCCTGACCTCGCATCTGGGGATGGTTAGCTGATCATGCAACACTGTGGCAGCGCACCAATCCCGTCCCATTGCCTGCTGTCTCCGTCCACACAGCACACAGCGAGCCTTCCTGCGCCACATTGGTTCGCTCGACATGACAACTTTGACAAGGGCATGCAGAAGTGTCGTATGTAATATGTATATTTAGAGTACCAGTCTTTTTTACTGTGTACGAAGTATTCTCGCACGACTTTCCCTCTTTTGCTGGCTGCCTTGCAATTGCGCATTCTACCAATTTAGATATCCAGTCCTAAGCCTTGATGGGCCGTGTACAGATGGTCGGGTTGAGCAATATCCCGACTCCAGGTCCAGCACAAGACAGCATCATCATAATCATCATCGTCTCATGATTCCAATGATGGATGATTCCATGATGACAATATGACAGTAGGCGAGCGAGCCGACTAACACAAACACAAACACAAAAACTCACCCTCACCCTCACCTCACCCTCACCCTCACACAACCTCGGAGCTGAAACACAACGGAGTAATTTTATGTAGCATTACATAGTATAGGTACGACGAGCACAGTGGTAGCGTATGGTTTTGCTTACCCGGGCCTAGTAAATATGTGTTCCGGGATAGACGACAATTCCCGATTCGTGCACAAAAGTTGGTCTGCTACTTTTGCAGGGGCGTCGGATACCACCATATCCCCCCATATCATGAAGCTCAATCCAAGGAATCGATATCTCATCTTTTTTTCAGCGAGCATTGGTGACATATCAGCAGCTACCAAGAACGGCTCTGGAACAAGCTGTCGCAAGAAGCTGAGCAGTGTGTCAATGCATGCACAAAACCAAGAAGCTGGATCGGATTACCCGATATCATCGAATTGCCTGTCGCGAGTGCGCTCAGCGTCCATGATTCCATGGTCTCGATCCTTCTAAACGTACCGTACGTACCTGGTACGACATTTTGTCGTGCCTGGTCGGACGAATTGCGATCCTCTCACGCCTCTTTCTCCCTCTGCACCTCCACCACATCACTGCCCAAGACCGCAACCCCCCAAACGGCACAGTACGACTTAATGCTCCTCATCCTGCAAGGCTGTTTCGCCGTTCAATTCCCAGCTTTTGTCATCTTCTTCTTCTCCCTCACCACCCCACCCCATTTGCCGTACACGTACGAGCATACCCCACGTGCAGTTACGGTTACATCCCAGCCAGGCACAAGTATCTATACATACATACATGTATGTGCCACCTCCGCATTGCTTCAGGTTAACAAGATCGACGACGGAAAACGTCAATGATATGATTTGATCTGCCACCCTTCAGCTATCTACATGTCCCGTGAGCCGTGTATCGCTATATGCCAGAGAGCCGACAGAACAGGCAGAAGCGAGGCTTTTCGCGGCAGTCAATTAATCTGATTCGGTGCACTGCCAGCGTGCTTGACTGAACTTATCTGCACCACACCTCCTTGTCTTTGTTTCGTTTATTGCAAACCCCGTACAAGTCACAAGATCTCTCGTATCTACAGCCTGCTATCACACTTCATCAATACCGCGCCGCCGCCCAACATCTACCTACTTTCATTTCTTACATCTTTGATATTTTCCCGTGCGGCGTTAACTTGACTTGAATTTTTCTCACCCCTCGCAAAGCATTGCACCGAGGCACACGGGAGATAAGATACCATATCATACCCAGGGAGATGAAATACACGACACCCATCTTCAACCGTCTGAAGCTCCCTGCGTTTACCATATCTATATTCGCGGCACAGTATCCCTTCATTGTTGAAACAATACTATGCGATAGATAGTCTATCTCAGCATGGAGAATACCGCGTATCTTCTTTGATGCATGATTTCTCTCTGCGATGCATCTGGGATTACTTCGCATCTACAATATCGAGATGTGAGACGAGACGTTGCCGTGAAACATGGTACTCGTGGCCTGAAGACAATCTACTTCCACGTGGGGATATAGATTCATCTCTGTGAGGTCGGTTGCTGGTTGCAATAATCGTCGGCATTACGGTGCACTCCTACGGAAAGCCGCGCTATGCTATTGGCCCAAAGCAAGCAAGTGCTTTTCGAAGATTCAATCCTTACTGCCTACTACAGCAGAAAGACAAACTGTATGCTCTTCCAACCTCATCCATAAACCCCGCTTCTCACCTCACCTCACCATTTACCTCCCATCCCAAAAGCATCAATACCTCCTTCCCTCTATCATCACCCCCCCTCATCCCTCTCTCTGCCACCAACCCCCCTCATCCCTCCTCTATGCTTACCCCTCTCATCCCTCATCCCTCCTACCTCTTACTCCCTCTTACCCATCAGCACTTACTTACCCCCTAGCACTACCCCTCTCATCCTCCCCCAAAAGTAAAAATCCAAAAATCATGGACTCGCGGGGAATCGAACCCCGGACCACTCCCATGCTAAGGGAGTATTATACCACTAAACCACAAGCCCCGTGCTATGTTTGTATAAAACTGTACAGTCCTATTATGATTTTTATTCGGGGTCGTGGATTTTGTGAAGATTTCTTAGTTTGCGTTGTGGGAAAAAAATCTTTTTTTTTCCCCCGCGGTGGGGCGGGGTTTTGCGGCGGGTCGAGATCGATTGATTCAGTCCGAGCATGAGATTGAGATTGAGATGGAGATCCACATGGGGCGGGGGGGTACCTGCTTTGCATTTTTCCAGGTATGTTAGACTAGATATACGTCTTCTCGATGTGTGTGATAAGAAGGAGAGACCTTCCTGTTTATCTAATTTGAATATTGGGTTTGAGTAAGTTATCAGGGACTTGGATAGTTATCTTTTCCTGTGAACTTAATCTAATATGAGATCAATACATTATATACCGAAATCCTCAGATACAGCAGCACTAAAGATTGAGGTTTCCCTTCTTCTTTGTTGAATGAAGTAGTTGGTAAAACTCCGTACATCAACGCCATCCATGTGTTGCAATTACATGCCCTCTGGCAAAATTCAGAGTCCACCTAGATAAAAAGCAAAAGACCCATACCAATCATCCATCCATCCATTCGTCCAATTATTATCCCATCCGGTAGTTAAATCAAAACTTTTTCTCATTTACAACCTCTTCCTTTCCTTCCTCTCATCCTACTCCATTCATCCCAAACGTAAATCAATGGTATCACAAAACATCCAACACCCAGCCCAAACCCTCCCATCCATCCACTCCATGCCCACACTATATCCTCCCCTCCCCTAACTCCTCAGCCTCGTAAAAAAAACCACCACAAAAACCAGCAACCCCACGAAAGTCCCAAACCCCCACCCCGCCAACGCCACCCAAGCCCACTTCTTCTCCTTCAGCGCAAAAGCCACGAACTCCCCCTCCGTCCACCACACCATGAGCCCATCCATATACCCACTCGCATACAAGAACAGCAGCGGCGGGAAGAAATTACACAAGATCAAGACGAGGATTGAAATGGTTCTCTTGCGACGAGCTTCGAACATCGGGTTGGAAGAATCGCGGGTCCAGGGTGAGAGCTTGGGGCTTTCGAAGAGGTGTTTCCATGTGTTGCCTTTTGAGTTTCGATGGATGTGGTTCCCGATGGCGGGCTGGGATTCGAAGAAGCCGTCGAGTTTGGCGGCGGCGTGCATGCCTTTTAGTTGGTCTGTGCTGTATAAGTCCTGCCAGCTTGGACGCTTTGGAGGTGCGAGAGGGGAGCGATAGATGAAGGTTGAATTGCCGATTTCCTTGTTATTTTCTGAATCCTGAGCCTGAGATTGATTCGAGGGTGGATTGGGCTTTGAAGGACTATTCGTTGAAGCTAGGAGTGTCAGCGGTCGAAGTGTATTTGTCGGATACCCCTTTGTGCCGTTGTTTCGAACAGGACCTTTTGTCAGCCTATTTACTTTTCTTGGACTAACTTTAGGCTCATTCTTTGAGGTTGAGCGTAGATCTCTGTAGAAAGCACCGGGTGGACCTTTGACTAGCGGTTGATGTATTTGATTTCTCGGGCCGCCAGTAATTGGATTCCCGTTAAACCCTTCAATCCTTGTGTTCAGGGTTGTTGGTGTCGCTCGAGAGAAGTCCTGAGTAGTGTCATCTTCCCTTTCACCGAGTTCCAGGGCGTACTTCCAGGAGCTTGGTAGTTCGGAAACAGCTGAATCCGGTCTGTCTTCACTTGCCAGGCTCACTTCAGCTAGCACGTCGTCTAACTTCTCCGTCCACTCAAATCTCAACTGGCCGTCAACTCTCGAGACCTTCGGTGACGGCTGTAGATCCTGATTCGACCTGGTGAAGTCGGCACTCTCTTCACTAGTATGAAGTGAAGGCGGAAACAGACCCACTTTCCGTCCGCGTAAAGAATCCTTTCGAGCAAGTTTCATAACCTCGGGCGGAGGAACCTTGAAAGGATTGGCATGCGCTCTTCCTAGTGGTTGCGGGTTGTAGTTGTAGAAGTTCTGGGGTGGTCGCATTCGGTTTGAGTCTGCAAGATACCCATTTATCTTGTGCTCTCTGAAGACCGGGAGAAAAACTGGTATGTGGGTCTTCTTCAAGTCTCTTTGACGGTAATCACCAAAGTATTGAATGTTACCAGGGTGCTGCGCAATACGGTCTGTAGATCCATATTCATCAATGTGCGGCGCATCAGTACTTTCAGTGCCGTCATCTGAGATATCTGCAATGCTGCTTCCTGCTCTGTTAACTAAACCCCCCATCATCCCAGGGATGTCCTCTCGGCTATTCATCATTGCACCTGCTGCGCTTTCCCCTACCGTTTCCCAATCGTTCTGTTCATCCTGTTCAGTCGAGATTTCCTCTTCCTTATCCGCTTCATTTGGGCGATTTATAGGCGATTCCGGAGGCGAGTCGGGTAATTTACCACCGTGGCTGATGGGGATTCGAACGACTTCTTGGTGTTGCGTGGTGACCCAGTTCTGTGGGATTGCTCCACGGTCATAAAACGCCTGTGCTTGGGCCGCAAATTCCCTCTGCTCACTATCCAGGCTTCCTCCGTCTGATGGAGGTGTCGCTTCGATATTGAATCTCCTCGGAAAATTCTTGCCCTTAGATGTGTTCCTCTCTAAGCGAGAATGCTCACGGTTGCTCAGCACTGAAGTTGATATGCTCTCCATACTGTACGCACTGTAACCACTAGCTCTTCTCAAGGCCTTGCTAATTTCTCTTTCCAATGGTTGTCTCTGCATAATTGGATCCTCCCAATGTGGATCATCCCCATATACCGAGAGATCATCTGCTGGAGATATCACCACTTTTGGAGTGGCGTATACATTCGGTGTCGCAAGCATGTTGGGTATAGGAAACTGCGAAGCTATGTCTTCTTCCGCATCGTCTTCATCAACTTTCAGATCATTCTTACGGCTTCTCAAAGCTCTCCGTGATGTTGACCGTGTTGGTTGAGTGAGGTCTAAGAGTTTATGTGTGTCACCATAAGATGACGACCGGCCGAGATCTTGACTTGCACTCGAAAGGATATTGGAAGCGGGAAGAATTGGCAACTGCGGCAGTGTATATCCTGGTGGCTTGCTCTCGTCCACTGATCTTTCTGCTCGTCGTTGTTTTCGGATGTTCAGAGCGGACGGTCTCAATTCCATCGCAGTCGGTCCTGAGCTCAAATTCGCACCTTCATTAAGAGCGCGGTGAAGCCGGCTGGCTTTGAACGCAATGTCTCCCCGCAGAGGGCTCTGCTCGTTTGTATCATCCTCGCTATCCGAATCCAGACTGTTTATTCTGCTGCAATGAACATAATGCTTATAAATATCTCCAACTGTGCTAGTAGCTCGTTGAATATCATAGCTGTGCCTCTTGGGATGTTCATCTGAAGCACTCTTGCGTAACGGTGACTCTCCTTCTCTGTAAAATGGTGTATATAAGGAATGCCGAGCTTGTCTATAAGGATTCGTATGTGATAAATTACCAGGACCTCCGTCGTCATGGCTACTGGGCGGTAATAACCCCGACGGTGCCTCGCCGAGACTTGAATGATAGATTGAGAAATCATCATCGGGATATGCAACGCTCGATCTTCCTACGCCCCCAAGTCCAAATGCTTTCGTCCTTCGTGGTTGTGCTTCTGATGCGAACGGATTTGCTTTGCCATTCTCTTTCAAATGCCCCAAAAAAGCCTGCGTCTTCTTCCCTTTGCCATTATTCATGTTATCACGCGGCCACTGAGTTGCAGCTCTATGGGTGGCGTTAGGCTCTGGCGTGGTGGGTGACGATATATTTGCGAGAGCGCTTTTGACATTGGCAAGTAAAGTGACTGGCTCCCCTTTGTCGGCCGATGTTAGACGTTGTTGTGATTTTGCTCGAGGCACAGGAGTATTGTATTCCACATCGGGGTCATAACGTCCCTGAGGTAACGCAGCAGGTGGGGGAGGAAGCGGGGTATTCTGCAGGAAGGATGCTACAGTGGCACCGCGCTTTCGCTCAAAATCTCGAAGCGGTATTGCTTCAACTCCATGAAGCGGTTGAGAGATATTTGCCGGAATAGCATGACGTCCACTAGCAGTTCTTGCATGTCCAGAAGTGATGGACGAGTGCGCGCTCTGCAGGTCGTGGAAAACCGCTCTTACAGGTGTTTGTTTGCGGGTTGAGGAAGGGGGTTCGACATCTTGCGACGTTGATCGGGATATGCTCTTTCCAAAGGATTCATTCTGTCGATAAGGATTCTTAGATAATTTCGTCGTATCCTTCATGTTGTTAGAACCGACCAATGGTTGAGACATATCATAAGATGTTAGCAGATGAAAGCTGCCATCCACTCAATTGGGGTAACTGAAGCTCGTCTGTTGGCGGTAGGTGATTGATGTCTAAGCTTGGAACCGAGTGAGTGTTAATACTTGAGAATAAGTGTAGAAAATGCAATTCGACTTCTCTTCTTTGGAAGGCATACAATTACTTATGGCCAAAGACAATGTCGCTCTCTCGGGAGGGAAATGGTTGATATAGCCAGGAAACGTGTGCCTTTGCGTTGACATGAAACTGTGTTCTAAAAGATTGTGATGAGCTCTTGCCGGAAATTAAAGAATGAGATACAATCCTCGAATATGTATCGAAGACGAATGAATGCTTTGACAAATGAAGGAGGAGAGAGAAAATGTAGCAAGCTCGTGTTAGTTTGAAGTTCGGCTAGTAGAACCTCGCAGTGAGTTTCGATTTTTATGAGGGGCGACGCGCCTGAAATAAAATGGCTATATAAGATGAGATGAAAAAGCCTCTGCTTCACGCGTCGTCGCGTTAGAGTAAACAAGTTTCTGCCGTACGGGGGTTGATTCGCCCGTTCCGAGGTCGTCGCGGCGAAAACGATGGAAGTGAATAGAGACTCTAGTACGGCAAGGCTTAACACTCATATAGAGTCTTGCTTAAAGGCAGGTACCAGTCTACGCAAGGATCAAAGACCAAACGTACTCCCCTTCGTGTGTGCTGGGGGTTTTCAAAGTACCACTGGCTGCTGTTGAGAGTTACCAGCTAGGATAACTCAGATTATGAAGAGTTTTGTGGTAATCATGAAAGAAACGAAGAATAAATGTTTAGAAGACAAGAGTGAGTACCAAATACTCACGCTATTATGCTTAACCAACGTCAAGCTCAATATTACATCTGCATCGGGCAGTAGATGTAGAGTATCCAACTTGGGAAGGAGCAACGACTTCCTCCGCCATGACTTCTACCATCAGAGAACTGAAGAGCCACTTTCTCGGATACCGCACTTATAACATTTATACTCTACGGGATATGGCACAGCACTTATCCCCTGCGAGGAGCTCACAAAGCTCGGCTTGTGAACATGCTCATGTATGAAGCTCAATGCGGGGGCCATGCTGTAATCCCTTGACAGCTTTGAGTAACGGAGATTGTCCATATTTAGATATACGATATGTCAATGCTGCACCACAATGTAGAATGCACTCGAGCTCAGTATTGAGTATGCGCATTGAAGTGGTGATTGTAATTCTGTGCTAGAGCCTGGAGTAAACTGTCGTTGTGGTCGAAGTCGACAGCTATGTCTTAGCGTCTTGGCAAATCTTTACCTGTCCCAGCCGATCAGATAGCAGCAACCTCACACAAGCCAAATCCAGGTTCGCTTCAATAAACTACAACAATCGTCTCAACTATCTGACTCTTTGGTCATTTGCTTCTCTGATTGATTGAAAAGCTCGACGGTCAACTATAAAGGGGAATCAAATCGTGAGGCCCCAGAAGACCGAGACTCAAGTTAGTCAAGTGAGCAAGCATACCGAAGCTCTCCCACAGGCAACAAGCTCCATTCAACAATACAAAATGGAACAAACAAAAGCTTTAAATGCATTAGCAGTATGTTTTATAGATATATACTCTACCTAGTCTTCTCTACTAATCTCGATCCCATACAGCCTTTCCTGGCCCTCACCAAATCCGCAACCTCACCCCGCGCCGCCGTCGACCTCATAACCCGCGCGACCTCCGCACCGGGCACCTACCTTTTCAACGAGCTCCTCAGCACCCCTCAAATCCAAGCGCTCTCCACCGCCGAGCCCTCCCAATCCACCCATCTCACGCTCCTCAAAATCTTCAGCTACGGCACCTACTCCGACTACACATCCGACCCCACGCTGCCCTCCCTCAGCCCCGCACAAGCTCTCAAGCTCCGGCAACTCTCATTCATGACCCTCGCCAAAAACCCATCTGATCTAAGCTACCCCAAACTCCAGGCCGCTCTTTCTCTCCAAGATGTGCGCGAGCTGGAAGATCTCGTCATCAGCGCTATCTACGCGGGTCTCATAACCGGTACCCTGGACCCGTACAACCAGACCGTGTGCGTCTCGTCCGTGGCACCACTGCGCGATCTCCCGCCCAACACAATCCCCAGTATGCTCAGCACATTGTCGGCATGGTCGAACCGCTGCACGACGACTCTCGCCTCGCTAGAAGCACAGATTGCGTCGATTAAAGCGGAGGCGTTGCGACGTCATCGCGATGAGCAGGAGTGGAACGCACATGTGGAGAAATTGCTCGAGACGAAGCAGGAAGGGACGGGGCCCAATTCTGCGGCGGGAGGTACGGGGTTCGGAAGCAGTTTTGGGAAGTCGTTGAGGGGGACTTTGATGGGGAAGAGAAATGCGTTCAGTGAGGACAGTGATGAGGATATGGAGGACGAGGATGGGGATGGAGATGGGAAGACGGCACAGACGGGCAAAGAGAGGAGTTCGAAGAAGAGGGGTTTTGGTATGGGGTTTGGGAAATGAGTGAGGAGTGAGGAGTGAGGCGCGAAGTGAGCTAGATGAGCATAAGTTACGGAGGGTACGGTTATCGCTCCTCTTTCCTCCCTGTTCTTAAAAAGACACTGGGTTACTGGGTATGGAGTTGTCACATCAGAGGAAGGAGTAAAATGCATCATGGGAATACCCCTCCCTTCGGGAGATTCGCAGAGACTAGCAGGCGGGATACGCATATATGACAAAAAGGCAGATTTTACAACCCCATCTATCACAAGAGGTTCGTTTCACTTCAAAAAGGTATCAAACCCAAAAGCGCCTTTATTTGCTTCTATGCTAGATAGAAGAGAGAATACAATCAAAACAGAGGATTTATGAAAACCATGGCCAGCCTGACCTTTTCAGTAACAAAAAAGATGATCTGTGGAAAAGAAACGAGTAGTTATCTAACAGTTGAAAAGCCAATGAGTACTTAAAATGAACGCCATGTGGTATCCCCGCTCCCACTCCTCTACTAAATCCCTACTAATGTACAAAAAAGGGCCAGAAAGGAAACACAAAGAAAAGTATGACCATAGAACACCTCGCTCTTATAAACGCAGAATAGGTTCGCAATATACCTTTCTTTAACTTCCATTCCTTTCCATTCCCAATTTTTGGTATCTACGATTAAAACGAACAGCTAACGGAGATCTCACGATTACAATCGTTTTCCAGGCACAAAGACAAATAGTATGACTAGTGCTGCGTCGATGAGGATTGTAACCATAAGAACCATAAGTGCACGTTTGTTGAGAAGTTTGCGGACATAAGGTTCTCGGACTCGAGAGAATGACATGAATGTGTATTCACTGAAACCGAGGAGTGCGAGGATGGGGTCGAGTGCATATTGATGGGAGCAGAGGGCGTAGACTCCAATGGTGAAGGGGAGAATAAGCTGGAATTATGTTAGTAAAGTTACAAGAGGACATGTGAAAAGTGGAACTTGCCCATGCACGAGTATGGCGTGGATAGTCCAGGAAAATAAGGATGAATGCAACCCAGAAAGCACCAAACATGGCAAGAAGACCAATGATCAATCGAAGCATCATCGACGGTGGAACCAAGTTACCCAAAGCCTTCATTCGTAGGAAGCCGGGGAATGCATCACGTTCCATGGCTTGGAAGACATAGTCTTTAGCAGCATCGAAAACTTCCGGATCGTCGCGTCCTCTTTCCTCGATAGAAATCGTGATATCGTGTGTAATAGCGTGAGGAAGGATGATTTCGCGCTCAGCACCTGGTAGTAAGAAAGTGTAAAGAATCTTCTCCGCTGAAGCACGAATATCGGCTCGCGCTACGGTGTGTGCTGGTGAATTCGAGTCGGAAGTCAAGTCCAATGGGCTGCTCATGAAACTGGGCCTTGGTTGGCGTTCGCTTGACATAGTTCCGCGATTATTGGCCGACTGATGGGACCCAAAACTGTTGGATGGCGAATGCCTTTGACCTGCTTCTCCGGTCTCTGCTTGCTCTCGTAAGAAGGCGGACATTTGAGCGTCCTGGTTTCGCTCCTTCTCAGTGTTGAACATCGATGGACCTGCAGCTGGATGGTTCATGTCGCCCATATTCTCTAACATCGTCGAAGATCGTTTCGATTGCGCGTCGTCACCTTTCGGCGTGCCAATCATCACTGATCGTCTAAGTTCTCGCACATAGTGCCGACAGAGGGACATATGTTGGGCGACATCAAGCCTGAAGTATGGTCAGTTCTATGTCCCTGGAATGAGAATAAAGCAAGGAGACCAATGCGCACCAGAAATCTAGATAGTCGACAGAGCGCTGCTGATCTCTCATATAAATATAAAACGAGAATAAATCGACTGGAGGTAAGGTCCTCCTGCTCAACACCTCGAAAAGTGTAGGAAGCCTGTTCCGATTCAGGTCGGGCTGTGGGGAGGGGGTAGTCTCCGCCATCGTATTAAGAGAAGAATGTAGAAGAGGTAAGGAGCGCTGAATTAATTCGGTGTAGGATTGATTTTGGTGCTGCAAGGAGTGATGATGTCGCAAATGTCGCAAGTCGTTGTTGTCGTATAAACGAGTGAGTTAGAAACGAACGTCGAAAAGGCTAAAGATCGAAGCGAGTTGGATATCCGTATAGAGTTCGGTATCAATTGGCCGAACTTGACAGCGCCGAAGTTGAAGATTGAAATAGAAGTCGTGGACGTCGTCGACGTAGCTCCCTACCGACGACTAACATTCAGTAGTGAAGTTGCGATGCACAATCCACTTCGCGCTGTAAATTATCTAGCCTTGTCACTTAGGCAACAACGCATGATCTCGAAGTTGGAAATTTTCGGTTAGCCCACTAGCGCTTTACACACAACAATTTCGAAATTCCACTCGAATTTTGTAATTGAAGCTTAGACAACGACAACTCTACACGACCAACTCGCGACCAATCTTCCAGTACGTAACGAAACTATTTTTGTCGGCTCAATCGAATTACGGTCTCCAGATTCTAACAATTTAAAATAGAAATGTCGTCGACAAAGAAGGCCTCCGGCAAGACCCAAAAGTCCGCCATCGACCAAGTCGTTGCGCGCGAATACACCATCCACTTGCACAAGAGAGTATGTCGAATTCCGGAAAGAGAGGTCGAGAGAAAGGGAAAGGGCTGATCAGTTTTGTCTAGTTGCACGGTGTTTCCTTCAAGAAGAGGGCACCAAAGGCCATCAAGGAGATCAAGGCATTCGCAACAAAGTCAATGGTATGAAAAGAACCCTTACCTACGAAGGAAACGAATAAGCTGCACCAACGAAGAGCGAAACTGATCTGGGAATTCTTTAATTTTACAGGGCACATCTGACGTTCGTCTCGATCCCCAATTGAACAAGAAGGTCTGGGAGGCTGGTATCAAGGGTGTTCCATTCAGACTGCGCGTACGAATCTCAAGAAAGCGTAACGACGAGGAAGGTGCCAAGGAGAAGTTGTACAGTTACGTCCAGGCCGTCAATGTCCAGAACCCCAAGGGACTGCACACCGTTGTTGTGGAGGATGCTTAAATAAGAAGAAATCTGGTATGGGTTGGGGAACACATCTGGAGTTGCTGCATTTCTGCTTGCTATGGTAGCGGAATGAAAAGGTCTACTTTTTGATGCCTGAGTGGAACATATGCTGTGGAAGTTGTGCTGGAAGTGTGAGGTCCATTGTGTGATGTCCGGTACCGTCATTCGGAACTCTTCGTATCCTTCCGGAAGCGGACAAGTCAACTGTTCGAGATGAGAACCTGCAGACAAGTGATGCAGAAATGATGTTGGGCAGCACTTGATATAATGCAAAGTTCATATTCTACATTTATCCCAGCCAAATGTCAGCAAGGTCAATCGGATTGAAATGCTGGATATTGGCCTCCAATACCGAACCGAAAGCCTCGCATTGTAACTCAAAGCATCGGGATAAAGTCAGGCACGCGGCTACATACCAAACACCAATAAGCATAATGAAAGAACACCGGTAGGGACCGCTTCCGGACCCGTCATTAATCTAATCATGGGTATCAACTTAGCAAGGCCATCAGGAAACGGCACGGTTTATAGGGCGTATTTATCATTATTCAATTCTCTGCCTTAAACATACAGCTTCCAAGAAACCCACTCCACACATGCCCTGTAGCAATGAGGATGCTGCATATCCTAGCCTATGTTACATGGACCGCAAGCAATCCAACCTTTCCATACCTGCAACGCTCTCAATTTCAAGACTCTATCAGACGCCGGGTATCTTAACGATGAAATTTCGTGTTCCTCTTCTCAGTGACAATCATTCATCATCGACATCACGGTGACGACCATTGACTTTCTTCTGGAATTCCTCTGGGTCCTTGTCCCATAGCTCTGCGGCTTCGCCGTTTAATGGCGATGCACTGTTTATGGTTGTTAGTTTCCATTGAATCAAGGAATCATGAAACGGATTAAGCTCTTGCGAGCAACAGCCAGAAACGTACTTGTTAGGTTCCCCCAAGAGACTCTGCAGACTCAGCAAGACAGTTTGGATGTTGTATGCCGCAGTCCACTTGTCCTTCAAGATATCCAGGCAGATTCGCCCGGAGAAATCGACATTGGGATGATAGATCGGTGTCTTGAACAACACCGTCGGCGGCGCATATGGGTAGTTCGATGGGAAAGTAAAGGATAGCTTAAATTGCTTAGAGGCGTAGGGAGTGTCGTCTGGACCATCGATGGTAGCGGTCCAGGAAAGAAGGTTGCCGTCAGCGGAGGGGAATGCTGAGATACCCGGGGCGGCAGAGGTCATTAATTGCATCAATTCGGTTTGCAGGCTATGAATTGGCGGCACCGTATTAGTCTTTGCAGATACAATACTTGGAATAGAGCTAGAGCTGCCCGGCGGCAACATAAGAGTACTCACCGTTTGGTTGTGCTTTGAGCATCAGGTCCTTTGCGAGGAGCAAGCTTAGCAGCTTGAGCAGCAGGAACAGCTCCGGGTTCTGAGTTCTGATTATCCTCCATGGCGTAATTCATAATAACTTTCGGAGACGGAGTTGAGAGAGCTGAATTGAAGGAGATTCGTTCTAGTCTAATTGTAGTAAAGGGACGAAGGACAAAGACCGTTAGATTGGGTCGCGTTTTCTTCTTTGGTGGTTTGGGGAATGTAGAGTTGTGAGTAGCGTAGCTAAAATTCTGAAAGCGATTGTACAAGAGAGAGGGAAAACGTTCGAGTGTTCCAAAAAGTAGGGAAAGACAAAGAAAAAATGTCTGTTTTCCTTTGCGAATACCCTTTCCTTAGTATTTTTGGTAAAGAGCTGAGGCAAGCAGATGGAGAGTAATTGAAGAAGAATTGCAGTCAGTTATGTAGGAAAGCTAAGAGGTGCGAGTCGTGGAGTCGTCTGAGGTTTTGTTTATTCCGCACCCGTGTGTACAGTGATTTTAGGCATTATCGCATCTCCACAGGAACGCCGGATTGGTCACCAATTTTCGCGAAACCAATATAACTTTTCCTGACGCGCCTTGTGCGAAGACGCGACCACAACAGAAGATTCATTGGTTTTGAATAGCTTCATTAATTTTTCCTTGCAATTGTACATTAACATCGTCGTTGGATACGGCTACCTCTTGGCTTCTTTGCACTCGTTGCTCTAATAATTTATCACATTTTCCCTAGTAACTTACTACCTCTGCCAGTTCTCTTCTCTCGCAATATGGCGATGCAGATGTCACAGATAGACCCGCTACCCCGCGACCTACCTTTCCGAATCATCTCCAAAACTATAGGCAGAGGTGCATACGCATCGTAAGTCCATACGAGTATTAACTCGAAGTTACTATCACAAGAAACGAAAATGGGTTACTAACTGGGCAATAGCATTAAAAAAGCTATTCCTCCTACTGAATCGACTCCAATATTTGCAGTGAAATTCATCCACAAAGCCTACGCAGTTAAACATGGACGG
Source organism: Rutstroemia sp. NJR-2017a BBW (assembly GCA_002946425.1). NCBI lineage: Eukaryota > Fungi > Ascomycota > Leotiomycetes > Helotiales > Rutstroemiaceae > Rutstroemia > Rutstroemia sp. NJR-2017a BBW. Next base: position 832,459 of record NJPT01000031.1, read on the forward strand.
ATATCTGCTAAACAAATCGCCATGGAGGTATCCCTTCATTCGCACATTGGGCAGCATCCGAATATAATTGAATGGTTTGCCACCGGCGAGGATCCTGTATGGAAATGGATTGCCATGGAGTATGCAGAGGGAGGGGACTTGTTCGACAAAATCGAAGCGGACGTCGGAGTCAAAGAAGATATTGCACATTTCTACTTTACACAATTGATTGGCGGGGTCAGCTATATGCATTCAAAAGGTGTCGGACATAGGGACATTAAACCTGAGAATATATTGCTGTCGAGCAGCGGGGACCTAAAGATTGCCGATTTTGGACTGGCGACACTGTTTGAATACAACGGAGCAAGGAAGCTTAGCACGACAATGTGTGGTAGTCCACCCTACATTGCGCCAGAAGTAATTTCGTGCTCTAAAAGTTCGCAAGCAAAGGCAAAGGGCGGCGGATATGCCGCAAATATGGTCGACATATGGTCCTGCGGGGTCGTATTGTTTGTCCTCCTTGTAGGAAACACACCTTGGGATCAGCCTACTACTGAGAGCTGGGAATTCGACGAGTACATAAAGACTAATGGACGGAGTTCTGATGAATTATGGCAGAAGCTCCCAGCATCAGTTCTATCGCTACTGCGCGGCATGATGAATGTTGACGCTTCGAAACGGTTCAATTTTGAGCATATCAAACGTCACCCTTGGTATACTCGAAAAAATCCTCTTCTCACTGCTGATGGTAGGATGCACGACCCCTTAGGACTTGCAACACAGATGCTCGAGAGTCTTTACATCGATTTCGAGCAAAAGCCCAGGACAACTCTCAGCCAAGATTCCATGCAACTAGATACTCGCTTCTCCTTCACCCAACCCGAAACCCCCGTCATGGACATGCAATTCGATTGGGAACGACCACCGCGAGCATTGAACGCATCTCAACCCACCGAAACCACGCCCACCACAACTTCACTCAACTTCCAACTGCCGTCACCCACTGCCTCAAGCTACGGTGATTCAAGTCTTGCCGACGAACCCTCCATGTCGCAATTCTCCACCAACCGTACCGTTCCTCTCCGCCTCACTCAGCACGCCCGACAGTTCCAGGATATCCTTCCCAACTACTCTCTCACGCGGTTCTTCTCACACTTACCTGTCCCACAGTTACTGTCGCTCTTATCTGAAGCCCTACACGCTATGAATATCCCCATTCCCCCATTAGCACAAATGCAGACGGGCAACCAGTCGCATGCAGGGTGGATCAAAGTCAAAGCTATGGACAGCAGGCGATGCGGACTTACAGGGGATATCGTGCTCGATGGGTATGAGACGGATGAGCGGGAACTAGTCGAGGTGAGATTCGTAAAAGTCAAAGGCGATCCCTTGGAGTGGAGACGCTTTTTCAAAAGAGTCGTGGTTGCGTGCCAGGCGGGCGTTTATGTGCCTTGTGCCTAAGGTGCGGGGGGTTAGATGAACACACACACACGGTCATACCAAGTGACGTACGGTATATGTTAGGGAGGAAATGAATGATGTGATAGAAACGAATGCCGGGTTGCACAGAACGGACGATCATACGCGCAGAACAGTAAGCTCCGGTAAGAAGTAATTTGGGAATAAGGGATGTGTGGGACAGGGCGAACGGACAGGGATAGGGCATTGTTCGGGGTTATAGCGGGTGGGATATTGGCCGCTGGATGGGTGTATCGAATCGCCTTGGAAGTGTACTGGGAAAGAACTGGATGGAAAGGCAAGGCAAGGGCAAAGGGAAATTCATGATATGACATTTTATACCAGCGTAAGATTTTACGAAAAAAGAAAGACAAGGTCCGGCTGGAGCTTTAGAAGACTTCTGAATACTCTTAGTTAATGTTTATTTTTCATGCATATCGCTGCCGTCGCGGAGAAACACTAGCTGCGAATGTGCAAACAGAATATACTCATTAGAGAGTTAGTTATTCATTGTTCTAACTACTATTAAAATAAATGCTTTTGGAGATGCATGAATACAAGTATATAGCTGATACTATATACTCCCTCCCGCATCTCACCAAAACGTATGAGGTATATGTTATATACAAACAAGGCCGAATCTCTATCCATCCATCCATCCCAAATCCAACCGCCAAAAAGAAAAGAAGAAACTCCCTGTAAATCCATCATTCCCATTCATTTCATAACCATACCATTCCATTCCATATCGTGCCATCGTTTTTAACTTTTAGAAAATACATATATGAAAGTTGAAAGAAAAATCCATGCCTTGTAAAAACGCCCGTCTAATGCACCCGCTTGCTCCTCCGCCTGCGCTGAAGAAAAAGAGTTTATACATGCCCAGTAAGTAAGTAAAGTAAAGTAAGTACCCTTGCCTTGCATGTTCTATCCCGTCTTGAGATACAACCGTTCGCCGCGCTGAAAAAAGGTATGAGAGTGAAAGGTAAGAAGGGAAAAGAAAGAAAAGAAAAGGATATTGAGAGTGAAAAGAGAAAAGAGAAAAGAGAAAGTAGGAAAGAAAAGCTAGAACACGACAGAGAAGAATATTAACTTCGAATGCCCCCCCCCCCCCCACCAACAAAACTCAGCGAAATCCCTCCTGGATCTCCGCATAACCTATCTCAGACATTCCTCCCCTCCCACTCCAATAGCCAGCAGCCCCTTCTTGCTCGGGCCCAGGCGATTGGTTGCACCCTGCATGTGCATGTTTCCGAGTCAGGATAATTCTGTCGCCTTCGACCGTAGACGCATATCCGTAGATATCGCCTTCCCTCGGACTCCGCAGCAGGATCCGTTCCTGTTCGTACCTCCTCCCTCTTGCCCGCCCAGCTTGAAGTTCCCGATCAAGACCTTCCCCATCCCGTTCCCACTCCCTCGCTCGGAAAATCTCCAGATTCCCTCTCATCCCACACAACCTCAACCACTCCCTCCCCACTCTCCCTTCCCGTGCCACCCAGTCTCCCAATACCTCCACAATCGCATGAAAGCCGTCTGTATGCCCGCCCATACGTTTCGCGTCAAATCCACATTTCACAAATAAGTAGCAATGCACCAATTCGTGGAGAAGCGTACTCAACAGCAATCGTCGATCGTACCTCGGGTTCCTGAGAATCGGCTCCGAGAGCACGATTAGCGTCTCGAAGCCGCCGAATTCGGCGGGTCGTAGAGCTGTGGTGCCGAGGAGCTCGGTTTCATACCGGGGTTGGGCGGGAGAGGACCAGCTCCAGGCGACGCGGTGGCGGAGCGAGGAGTCGAAGAAGAGGTCGGAGGTTAGCGAGATGATGGAATATATGTTGTCATCGGTGGTGGGCGCGTCAAGGAGGAGGTACAGGAGTTCGTTGGAGAGCTCTTGATAGTTGGGAGGCCAATGGCGCCGTAAAACGAGGGAGGCGGCTTCGGCGTCCAAGATGGTGTCTATGCTGGGGTTTGGGAGTGGTTGCGGTAGGTTGGCAATGTCTTCGTCGGAAATGATAGAGTCGCCTGATCGGGTACGCTCCATTGCTGGTAAAACAAAGTGCTCAATGGGCGGAGAAGGAGAAGGAATGAATATATGAGGTGCATTTATAGGCGTGGGTGACATCGTGGGTGAATAAATTTGTGATGGTGGTGGTGGCAGCAGTGGCCGAGATACTGGTCGACTGGGTGCATCACGAGAAACCGACCGTTCTCTCTCATAGCGCCGTGATTGAACTCGTGAAAGACTCCGACGCTTCAACTCAATTTGTGATTTCCCACGAACATAACGAGGTCTAGAGAGACATTGTTTGCTATTGCTGTCTGTGCTCAAGCTTCTCTTGCAAACAGCAGCAGCAGCCATGGAGGGGAATTGAAGAACGAGCTACAAAAATTTGTAAAGCTCGAAGTGGAATGTGAGACGGATGTATATTCTCGGATGAAGCTCACACTTCTGAGCTGCATGCCACACGGCGCCAAGTAGTGAGTGAGGCTTACTTTTTCACTCCGGGTTAATCTGGATTAGCCCGGTCACCGCCTGCGAGATATGGAGAGGGGAATATGAGAATTGAAACACATAAAGGAAATCTTGGGGATGGGATGGGATGGAGGGGACGGGTGAGCTGAAGGGAGTTGCTTTTTTGTTATGACGGGAAGAACAATAGCATGAGGCTGAGATGGGGGAGCATTTACGACAAGTCTGGGAAGTTGCTTGATATGCCGATATGCCATGTACGCTACGCTACCCCATTGAATTGATAAGTGGGAGACGAGCCACGGACACAGTACAGTACATGTATGTAGTATGTACAGACTAGGCATACAGGTACGGTACCGAGAAAAAAAAAGTGTTTCAACAACCTGCATCCCTTGACTTTCCCAACGATTCCTGCACTTGCGAATAGTGTCTGGACTCTGGACAAATCATGCGGGAATAGGTGGTAATCTGCGTACTTCGTAATCCTTTGGCGGAAGTCGGTTTTAGTTGGAGAGTTGGAGTACAGGTGCAGTAGCCAACGGGCGATCCGAAACCCCTAGAAGCAAAGCGATCCAGACAGAGTTGCACACCGCCTCGCCTCATGTGGTGAGATTGACACTCAACGTTAACTTACGAAAGTACGGAGACGACGGAAGTGAACCAAAGAAAGTTCCTAGCCGTTGCTGGGGACATCGATAGTCTTTCTCTCCTTGGTGCGTCAAGCAGTGTGCGTGTTGTGCGTGTTGTGCGTCGCGTGCATCGCGTGCGTGTTACCCAGTTCACAGTTGCAATGTAGGAAGTGCTTTCTTCCTCGTACTCGATTTATTACCGTGACAGTACTTTCGTAACCATATCATTATCGAAATGCGATTCAGGACGACTCAGGAACTTCCCTGGCGCTAATGTAACTTTAATCTGATCTTGTTGCCGTACGTTCGCCTCGTCGAGTTGATTGGTCCAGATTGAACTGGGCACAAGTTTCAAGCGAATCTGTCAACCTCACATGCACATGCCTGGCCAAATTCGTTTTTATTGCCACCGACGGAGCATGAAAAAAAAAAAACAATGAAAAATATCCAAAGAATCCAACCCCCCAATACTGCATGCCTGCAACGCCCTACAATAATAGATGCGATGTAGGACCAAAGACTGACGCCCACAACAGCAACGGACGGCATGTGCTGTATGTCTACTAGTCCAGAGTACTACACGTATCCGTACCGAAAGTACAGCAACGAGGCGAGGCTACCATCCACGGAGTATCCCTGGCAAGTATAAGATGCAGGATCTCCGTCCGATCTTGCCCCAACAGGCCCAAAAGCATCGACAGCTCTATGCATGGTAGATGCTAGACATATAACTACTTGTCAGGACGTTCAATTCCATGAAAGCATTTGCTTAGAAGAATACCCCACCTATCCCCCTCGCCCCCAGAAGACCCCCCTAAATAGTCTGACGGGTTGAAACTCCAACCTCCATTTCGCCGTTTTTCGTAAAGATTGACTTCCACATTCAACAAGGACCCGTGAATCGTACAGCCTTATTCTCCGACCCGCGTACGACAATCTTTCACTTTTCTGGAATTCAATTCTTCGAGAAGTGCTCACAAAATATGGTCCCTCTGAACTTGTCTCGGCATGCAGGTTGCATGAAGAGAAACCCTGCTGTGCTGGAAGTCTATCGCCTGACCACATCATGCTCAAAAAAACAGTTCAGAGTGATGTGTATGTACAGTGCCCCGTTTGGTTGCTGTGCAGCAAAAATAATACAGATGTAGCTTTCTGGCCATCTCTCAGAAGGCTCAACATGCAGTTGTTTCTACTGAGGAAAAGGTCCAGGGCAACTTGAATCGCTAAAGGTCACACAAATCCCATTCCTAGACCCCTCACATACCTAACCTCATTAGCTTGCAGCTCCAAAGCTCTCCTCATTGTTGCTGCGTGAGTGCGTTCTTCCTTCTCTTTCAGAGCCTCCTCCTCAGTTCTCGCGTTCTCCTCGAATGACTCAGCTGTGAAACCTGGTTTTGTGGAGAAATTCAGTAGTCCTAGCTTATCGCCCGTCCATAACACAAGGTCATCCTGATTGACAGGATGGTCACTGCGCCCAGGCCCAGTTGTCTGGATCTTAACTGCGATGTCCCCGGAGCCTGAATCCATGTAAGAATCGCCCAGGGTACCAAATATCCCTCTGGGAGCCTCGACAGATCCATGGGCGATGTTCCATCGACGAGCCTCAGTGAACCCATCCCTTTCGAACCACTTCAAGTTCCCACCTCCATCTGAAACAACAATCCGAGTACCGTGATTGGCGACAGAAAGTAGTTTCGAACTGGATGATGTTTGGCGATTCTTCATTGTTGAGTCTTGCAAGCGTCCGGCTGAATGTGTAGATGAGATGTTCGTCAAGAGCGGATCAGGAGACAGGCCGTACATTTCCAGGGAACCTTTACTATTATACTCACCGCACGCAATAAGGGTCTTTCCAGGTCGAGTCTTTGCTTGCAACGCTTGTTCAATTGAGAGTTCGCCTCTACGAGCAAGGTCTTTGTCCATTGACGCGAAAGGATACGGTAGCACAGCAATCTGTGACAGTCGAGCACCGGAGTGTATAGATCCTCGAATTTTCGGAAAGTTCCTGCGATCATAATTGAGTATGCTAGGGAACCTCCCTGCAACATAGATATCTCCATTCCCATTCCATTCATCGCCGGAGGTCGATAAATGCACAATGCTCAAAGGACCTGGCTGATACAAGACAGCATGGGTGTTGATTGGTTTTGGATCAAAGAAGTTCCTAAAATTGAATCCATTGTTCGTGGATTCAAATCTGCCATCAAAGGAATCAAGCCGCTCGGCTGTGTCCAACGATCCAGCATTTTTCTTCTGTCGGGGATCGTGTAGAAACAATGACAGATTCGTTCCCACAGTGAGGGGCGTCGGATGCTTAGCTTCAGATAAAGCAGTAAGTGTGGAGGGATAAGTTTCACGATTCACACTTTGGAGTGTCTCAAGATCAATTTCAACAAGGTCTAGAGCATTGTCAGTCATGGTCAAGTTACAAATGTTTTTGAGTGCGTGTAAGAGCAAGTAGTAGAAAGCGGAGTGACCACACCGTCTATGCACTTCACGCAGATAACAGAGCCAGAAGCTGGGTCAAGTAGATTTTACGTACCGTTCTGTATAGCAACGTAGGCTCTCTTCAGAATATTGTCAATACTGATACATTCAGTGACACCAGGACTTATCATTTTAGAGCGTTCAGAACGCGAATCCTCAGTTCCCTGGTCGTATGATAATATCCCTGACTTGCTTCTTGCGACTATGCTGCCTTTCTTCGCAGCATTTACACTTATATCCCATATGCATATAGATCCGTCGTCAAGGGGACTAACATTCTGTGTGATTAGTATGGGATCGATGAAAGATAGTGCTCATGTAAGATTTTTAGTATACTCACGCAACTAGCATTGTCGCATTACTCTCGCCTTGCGGTATATATAAACCCATCCCTCTGACTTCTAAATGTTCGTGACTTGGGCTGTCCTGGTTGCGCGGCTGCTGCAGCCAGCTTGTCGAAATAGGCGCATGCCTTGCAATATATTCATCATACCAGCTCACCCTTTCTGTAGGATAGCTTGGATCCCAATTTGCCATTATTCTAATCCGTTCGTTGGATTGTGCTTTAATATCTCGAGCTTCATAGCGGGGTTGATGAAGCCTGGAGTCGCCGAACCCACTACCTGCGGCCAGCGCGATTGCAAGGTCGCGCAAGCCAGAATCGTCGGTAGATTCGGCAGTTATGAGCTCTCGGCGTCTTCGAAGCTGGTCAAGGAACGATGAATGATTGAAGCATTGTTGGCGCCATAGATTGTTGTCTCGGCCGAGCTCCAAGTACCTCTTGCAAATCGATTGGAGCTTGACGATATCCGAAGGCTCTAGAACTGTAAAGGGAGTTAGCATATGGTTAAGTAACCTCTCGATCCCCAGACTCACATGAAGTTATATGGAAAATAATCTCAGATGGAAGATTGTCCATTTTCGCCATTGTGTCTTTCAAAATTGTATGCTGCTCGAGTATCATAAAAGTCAAGACTGGGGAAGGCTGATTGTTTGAAGGGATATCAGACTTTATCGCTTTACTGTACCCCAAGCCCAAGATATCCCACTCGATAAGAAATGTGGACCGTGCGCTACTGTAATCATAGTGCCAGTTTGCTGTCGGTAAGACATCCACTTTGGACATCATCATAGTTTCACTCTGGGTTCATCTCATAACGCTTTACTTTTTCTTGGAAACTAACATTGAATTAGGAAAAATGGTGAGCCCTGGGCAGCCCCTATACAGCCAACTGGCCTCAACATTCAATCTGATGCGTCTGATGCGCCTGCCTCCTTTTCTTCATTCTCCTTCCTCCGTCTAAACAGCTCCTTACCCTCACAGCAACGCGTCTGACATTTCCTCCTCCTTCTCTTCATCATCCGCTCTCTCTAACAACGCTCCATACCAATCCATCTCTCTCTGCACATCTTCCTCATCCAATCCCAACTTATCCAAATCCGCATACCAAAGCTCTTTATTACCCATAAGCAACTCCAAAGCGAGTGCTTCTTCTCTCCCTAGTCTTATATCTATTCCCAATCCATATCTTACCAGTCTTTCAATACTCCTACTTGCCCTCAAGAACGGCTCTCCGTGTCCCGTAACTCCACTTTCATTATACTCAAGATGAGACCTCACACAGCGATCGTCGCACTTGCAAACGTATATGCTGAAGAAAGCATGTACCATCTCGTGCAACATTGTTCCGAGGTAGTCTCGTAGTAGCTGCACTTTCTGCTCCACGGTTTCCGGTTTTGGTTGCTGGCGGTAGTATATTTGGATATGTGCTGCGATGTTGTATCTCGTGGTTTCGAGACGTTCTCTTGTGTCTATTGTTGTTCCTAGAACTCTTCTCTCTTTTTGTTCTGGACTTGGCTCTACTAGTTCCATGGTGCATCTGAGCGCGTTCAGTCCTCCGCCAAAGATCATGGTGTTGAAGTATTCGAAATACAAGAGGAGAAGATCCTGTGTTGGTCTTTGCTGAACCCAGGGATGCTCGACTATGCTTTCTAGGCACGATAACGAGCATGCGACCCAGTTGTCCTTGAGCCTCTGGAATGGATCATAAGGCGGATTACCGCTAGGGCCATAACGGAAATTCGCGATGTTATCGTTTATGAGGTCTGCTGCTTCCTTATAAGTGTAGGCTAGAGGCTCGAGAGGGGTTAATGCCCTGTCCCCTAACCATAAGATGCGGCGAGCTGCACAGGGATTAAGATAACAAGTGTGCATGATGAAAGGGGAAGTATTCGAAAACACTTACTGTATATAAAATGATTGTGGTTGTCTGGAGCCTGCCCAAATTAGTGAAATAATGAAGGTACTGACCTGTGGATGGAATGAATGTGCGTTTGTAACCTTGTGCTGGACTTCTTGTTTGTTCGCGACGACCGGCGCCTTGAAATTAGTTGAAATCGTGAGTGGTGAAAATCTGCAAAGTTGCAGAGTGAATAAAAATGAGAGTCTCGAAACGAAGGCCGAAAATGATGTGTTGCGGAAAAGAGTGAACAACCTACAAACAATGGGATTGTTGATTTGATATATCGTATAACAAACAAAGAAGCTTCATCTTCAAAGGGGTGATTGTTGAGGGATCTAGCACCTCAAAGAGTTTCCAATTATAGTTGTTGATGGAAAAAGAGGGGCCAGTCTAAACTTCGTGTCAGGCTCTCACCCTTTGTTATCTGCTCAAAGAAGATAGTGTGAAGAAGTCGTGCAAAGGTCTAGACACCCCGGTTTGGCGACAGTAAATAAACTTGTTCGAAATGATCTTGGACAGTGAAAGTATCTTGGACATTGAAAGCATCATGGACATTGAAAGCATCCTGGACATTGAAAGTAGCTTGGACATTGAGAATCCGGTTACCTAAAGTGTCAATAATGTACATTCGAAAAAGACATCATACTCTAGGGCAGTATTAACCATCTACAACTTAGAGCATTTGTTTAAATACCTTTGGTACTATCAGTTCATTGCGTTAGAATACGATTCCGCAAAATATCACGTGCCTGTCATCCTTGAACTTCAACGGATTTCATTGCCTGCTACCAACCACAAGTCCTTCATACTTCGACGCAAGATCTGATCTACATGAACTTGCTAGCTAAGCCCATCAATCCACTCATGCTGCTGCTGCTTCCACCGCCTTGGCTCTTGAGGTACATCTTCAGCGCCATCTCGCCCGCCTGCTGGACCACGCTCTCCTTATTGGTACCGCTTGGTACATTCCCTTGGCTGCTTTGCTTGTCGAATAGAGATGCAGCTTGCCCCATCGCAGCACCAATAAATGCGTTCTGGGAGTTTCCAGATGAAGAGTTGCCAGACTGACCTCCAGAAAACATCTTCAAAGCTTGCATAGCAGCTGCAGCACCCATGTTGGACGAGGAAGCTTGTTGGTTGCCACTCCCGCCACCGAAGAACTGCTGATGGGACTTCACGGCTTCTGTTTATGAACAGTTAATGCGTGCTTCAAAAGATGACTAGGGAGTCGGGACTATCAACTTACCATTTTCATCAACATCACTACTGCTGATGTTCTGTTTATTCTGTCCCAAGTAGCCAAGAACGCTAGAGAAGATATTCGAGTCTCCCGAGTCTCCCGAGTGTTCCTGGGCATGGTGTGCAGCGCCGCCTATAGCCATTAGTATTGTGATTGATACTGTATGGATGTATTTTCCTTACTTAAGTCATCGCTGTCTGCACCATATCCTCCGCCACCTCCGTAGTTGTTGTTTCCGCTTCCACCATATCGCTCATCACGGCCAGTGTGTTGCATTTCATCCCGCCCACCGCCGCTGCTGCCTCCTCCGTAGTAGCCTTGAGACTCGCCGCCTACGATTGATTAATATTGCCCCCCTTAGAATATAGAGAGGAGATTGTAGGTAGAGGGTTTGACTTACCATGTTGTCTTTCCCCTCCGCCATAACCTCCACTTGAGCCGCCTTCATGTCTTCGCTCTGTTCTCTCGAATCAGTATAATGTCCCCACACCAGTCGATACATTGAGGACCGGAGCTTCACACCTTCACCACCTCCATAGCCGCCTTGTCCACCCTCGTTTCTTCGCTCTGTCAACAAAGTCAGTCTACTGCTCTCAAAACGGATAATCCGAGAATTCTCTCAGACTTGCAGCCTGTACCTTCGCCCCCATATCCTCCGCTTTGTCCGCCATATCCTCCTCCACTCTGGCCGCCGTAGCCACCCTCCCCACGGCCCTCACCTCGCCCTTCTCTATCACCACCATATCCGCCCTGACCTCTGCCGCCCTCCCGGTCGTAATCATTTCCGTAGCCTGACATATTTGCTATTCGATCGTTTGATTCTGTACGTGTTCGTTATGGTTATGAGTTCTGCGAACGTAACAACAGTTAGCCAAGCGCAAAGCCAAGGCTTTAGGAGTAGAATATGCTGCGGGGTAAAGAAGCTTTCAGAAACCACTGAACACAGCCCGAGTTCTCTAACTTAATCAGAGGATATACTCACGTTTGTGATGATATTTGCGTCAAAGTAGATGAAGTTGCGAAACTGGGGATATCAAGAAACTTATAAAGTCTTGATGTAACAAATAGATTCTTGATTTGATTGTCTTGGAAAGCTTAAGCTATTCGGACTAGGTAAGTAATGAGCTGTTTTCTAAGGAGGGGAATTATGCAGTCGATGACGTTTCGTGGTGGGGTAGCTGAAACAGGAGATTGGTTGGAGGGGAAGTGGTTCGAATGGCTGGTTTGATTGGTGGATCTGTGAATATTGGGGCGCATTTTCAGCTGGGCTTGATCTGAGGGCGGGTCGATCGTGTTTGGGATGTTTGAGGTTATGTAAATTATTCTATTATTATCATTAGGTCGTCTACCGTATGTCTTTATCTATCATTATATACAAAGGTGAGGTGACTCGTCTAATGTCTATGCTGTGATGAAAATTTGCAGCAAATGTATGCCCGTCCCTAATGCACCATACCTAGTCTAATATTATCGTCCTATAAGTCATAGCTGAAAGCCTCCCCAAATAATGTACGAGTAGAGAATTATCGTTGATACTGTCGAACCGAACATCACCAAGCTCTTATCGCTCTTCCCCGGATTCAGTGTCTGAAGGGCGCTTCTCCTGAAGGCCCTGTAACGTCTTGTGTTCCTGGTCCAATGAGTATGCTTTGACAAAGGCGGTTGATATCACACAGAGTCCACAGAGCGCACACATAACAATCCATATAGTCTTCAATGAATCGGCATATGCTTGCTTCAGTTGTGACTTCTCCAGTCCATCATCCATAGCTTTTATGATGGCGACAAGTGCGGTAGCATCTTTGCTATATTGGACAGCTAGAGGCGCCAGGAGTGGATACGAAAGTAACTTCTCCTTGATCTGGTTCTGAAATATAACGCCGCCGATGGCCACTCCGATCGACTGACCGAACACACGACTGAAACTGTAAAATGCTGCAGCATGGCCAGCATCGGTTGGTCGACACGCCGCTTGCACGGCGAGGCCTAGTGATGTGAAGAGCAACCCGGCTCCTATACTGATTGGGAAGTTAATAAAGATCCAGGTTACTACAGTTGTATCGGGATTGAGAAGATATAGAATGCCGGCACCTAGACAGGCAATGGACCAGCCACCCCAAAGAGCCCAGCGATATCGACCGAACATAGATACGAGAATACCAACAATAATCGACATAGGCTAAAAGATATGTTAGGGGACAATTCGAACACGAGAAGACCATAAATGACGACTTACGGCGATGAAACCAGTTTCAGGAAGTACTGCTACACCCGAGATGATCGGGCTATAGCCCAAAACGGCTTCGTAGTACAATGGAAGGTAATAGAGCAGAGACCAAAGAACGATGCCGTGAACCATCGTTTGGAAATATGCGATTCTCGTGGTCCAATTGTTGAAGATACTGAATCGGATAATAGGTTCGACGTTCTCCCCGGGTAGAAGATTGCCTTCTGAGTCAAAGGCTCGGCTCGAAAGTCGTCGTTCGTAAAAAGCAAAGCCAACAAGGCCCGCCACTCCGACTAGGAGAGGAAACAGCACCCTCCACGAGTCCCACGCGTACATTACACCACCTAGTTTGAGTTAATAAGAATGCCGCAGGAAAGGATATATGAAATTCTTACCCCATGTAACAGGTATTAGGAATGACACACTTGAGGCTACGAAGATGACGGACCCAAGCCAATCAAACCTCTTAACCTTCTCTGTCAGTTTCCCTGCTGTGCGATTGATTTTCAGGAATAGTCCAATCGCCACCATCCCTGTGACCACAATTGGTACGTTTATATAAAAGATCCATCGCCATGAGACGTTCTCTGCGAATGCTACATAATGTGATTTAGTATGAGGCCTTCAGGATGGAGTGATGTAGACTTACCGCCACCTATCAATGGACCGCCAACACTGCCAATAGCCCAAACACCACCTGCACACACTGTTAACTTATCACTCTATTGTGTTCGCGGCTTGACCATACCGATGTATCCAAAGTATGCGCCTCTCACGGAAAGTGGTACGAGATCAGTAACGATAATCTCGCCCAATGTTAGGATTCCACCTCCACCAATTCCTTGTATCGATCTGCCAACTAACCTGGGACGTTATCAGCAAGTGAAAGCTTGAGCACATGTTATAGACGTACATCAAGGTAAAGTTCTGAGCTACTGCTGCTAGAATCGAACCAATACCAAATAGCAGCCCCGATCCCATGAGTGATGCCTTTCTACCAAAGACATGACTCAACCCGGCGATAACAGGTTGAAAGACAGCGCTTGTCAAAAGGAAACTAGTTCCGGACCAAAAGGCTTCGATGGCGCTTCCTCCAAGCTTCTCGGTAATGATAGGTAAAGCGATACTCAGAGATGTAGCATCAAGTGCTGCCGCGAGAGTGATAACGCATATGGATATGAATGCAAGGACGAAAGCTGTTGTAGGCTTGAATTCCGTATTTGGCGCTGCTATTGTATCGAGTGTCGCCTTCTCTTGCACAGGTGCGTCTGGGTCCATGTTTGATTGAGGCATTTGGCCAATTGATGGGCCAACTAAAACATCTGGTTTCTCCATGAGTGATTGGTGTCTTCTTCGTACACTACGGTGATGATGGCCTGACTAATTGTGAATGAGGACTGCAGATGGAAAGTATCTCGTAATAGAATATATAATTACTGGGAAATCGGACGCGGAAAATGATAACCATTAAGTGTAAAGAACTTGAGCAAGAAGAAGCAGAAAAAACATAACCTTTCTATATCATAATGTCACTCCACAAGAAGAGTTGCTACGTTCGTAACATGTTGGAAACCAGGTATTATACGCGTAAACAGCCCGATCTTTCAAAGATTACTAGAATCCAAGCAGAGATTGTTCACCCGTTATCCAGAGTCATGATGTAGACATGAGATACACTGGTATCGCATTCGCTCTCACGACAAAGGCAAGGGGCCGGCTCCACCACGAAGGTTTTTTGTTCTCGCACTTACGGGGTGACATTCGCCCGGTCGTGGAGTTTCGGATGGAAAACGTGATCCCAAGATACGAATAGTCCGTGCGCTACGGCCCTAATCCGAGCTTTTGCGGAGCATCATTACAATTCCGACTCCGTAAGGTTATCCCGACTTCGCTTGATTACTATTCCCCTGTACTCGTACCATTTGTGTGAACTAATTCGCATATTGTCAATCAGCCAAATCGTCTGAATAAAGTTGCAGATGAGCGAACTGCTCAGTTTACCCGCCAATGGCAAAGCCCTCTGATACTTGATACGCTCCTTATCGCCATGGCACATCTTTCCCGCTACCGGATCACATCCATACAAGATCTTGCACAGCCGTTCTGCTACTTGCACATGAGCTTTTTATCATATGCATCTCAGATCCTGTTCTACTACATCGAGCCGGGGCCATTGAGTAGAAATCAGGCTATTCTATTCAATTTATCTGTTTGGTCGACATTGATATGTTATTACAGGACATGCCATGTTGATCCGGGGAGGAAGGGCTGGGCCGATGGGTTTGTCGAGAAGGAGGCGGATCCTAAGGCAAAGGATAGAGGAGAGCCTACGCAGGACAATGATCTGGATGGAAGAAACGTGAGATGGTGCAAGAAATGCGAGAGTGTCAAACCGCCAAGGGCACATCATTGCAAGCAATGTAAAAGGTGAGCAGGACCTTGAAAGCCCCTTTGCAGAACCCGCAGTAGGATTGCTAACACTGCACTATTTGGCAGATGCATACCTAAGATGGACCACCACTGTCCATGGACGAACAACTGCGTCTCGCACACTACCTTCCCGCACTTTATACGTTTCTTGTTTTACTCGGTGCTGTCATTAACGATCCTAACGTCATTCCTTTACACTCGTATTGCAAACGTCTTCTCAGACCGCGACCTCCCAGCCTACCTTGGCCCGAGCAAGACCTCTCTTGCCTTCCTTCTCATAATCACATGCTCCAACGGTCTCTCTCTTTTCGCAATGACCATCCTCTTCCTCCGAACCTGCTACTCCCTCTCTATAAACACCACGATGATCGAATCCTGGGAGATAGAAAAACACGCGGCTACAATAGAGCGTTCCCGCCGAATGGGAGGATATGTGTATGCCAATGGTGGAAGCCGGGTCTATGTGAAAAAGGTTGAATTTCCATACGATGTTGATATTTGGACAAATATTGTGCAGGGGATGGGCACAGCGAACCCTGTTGCGTGGTTTTGGCCGTTTTCAAGAGGACCGAGTGTGGAGGGTGCGGTTGAGTGGGAGGAAAATGGATTCAATGACAAGGAGGGAGAGTGGCCACCTTTAGATCCGGACAAGTTGGGCAGAAGAATTGATCGAGCGGAGATAGCACCGGGTTGTGCGCCGCAAATGGTGTACGAGAGTGTAGATGACGAACGGGAAGCATTCAAGAGGCGTCAGGAAATGGATTTGAAAAGGCGCCAGAATGTCATGAGAGATGAAAACACATATTCTGATAATGGCAGTAGAGAAGAAGACGGTTACGGGAGCGAATATGAAGAGGGACTAGACGGGGAAGGAGGATGGACGAATTCAGAAGGTGATAGGCTAAAGGATTTTGGCGTCGATGAGGATGCGGATGCATTAGATGAGGATGATATACCCCTTGGAGAACTATTACGGCGTCGAAAAGCTAAAAGTCATGTGGAATAGATGATTAGACGGAATAGAATATGGCAGGTTTTAGGTAAGAATTCTTATTTCGATGATGCGTATACTGATTGCCTGTGTACTGGCTATTCGACCAGTCTATGTACAATGTGGAACCAAAAGTCCCTCCGAAAATATCTCCAGTTCGCATGACGGAGTATCCCAACTCCATTCCTCAACAGTGTTCTGTGTGGATATCCTATGTATAACCACCCACTGGATGACCAATTCCGGCCCGCCCCCGCCTTAGCCTCCATCTCGTCTCCTAACTAGTAAAATCCCCAACATGGACCTGATTAAAATCAAACCCGACCCGTGCACTTATCCTCCCCGAATGAGCCTCCAGCTCCGGAACACGCTCGCCATGCTTTTTTAGCAGTCGACAAGCTTCGTTGATGGCTCCAGCAAGCTCCTTCGGCTCGATCGTTAGCGTGAGCTTTCGCTCCGACACGATCTTTTCCCATTCGCGCGTGATCCGGTATCGTGCGAAGAGCTTGTATACGGCGAAGGTGGTTGTGAGGGGCATTAGGAAGGCTGCGACTCCGAATGAGATGCAGCCGGGGCAGAAGAGGTTTTTGAGCTGGGAGAGGAACATTGTGTGGTGATATCTGGATGATCGGGAAGATATAGTGGAAGTTGGCAATGTGATTGTTGATGTCTGCGTAGAGGATGAGATCTTCTTGGGTTGGTATCGTCTGAGTAGAGTAAGAATATTTGCGTAAGATTTGAGATTCAAAAGTTGGTTATGTAGAGCAAGAAAAGCAGAAATATTCCACAGAGAGGGGCACGTCGTTGTTATATATAGTGAAAATTTGCATTTGGACTGAAAATAAGTAACTTCAGCCGTTCAGCCGGTATTGGTCCTATGAGGGTATGGCTACTACTACGTTAATGATGACTTGGGCAAACCAATATAACTTTGAAATGTGAAGATTTCGGTATAATAATGAGGATTCTATTTCAATATATGGTTGAAATAAGAGATACTGGGACATCATTCAATATTTTGTAGGTTAAGGGTATGGACCTTTGGGGACATCGCACAATGGGCTAGATATGGTTTTGTTGTATATCAAGCTATCATTTTCCTAAAGTCCAATCGATCTTTGGACAAACAGATAAATTTCTCCCTACTCCAAGGCACCGACCCTCTAACTCCACTGTTACATGATACCACTACATCTGTTGTGCCATATTGTACATATCCTTACAAGGTTGCTCCATCTCCGCCCCTACTCGCAACTTATTCCTTCACCTCAGACCGCCGGCATACTGAACACCACTTCTCCATCTCAACTTTGACCAGTTCCAATCTTCTCAGATGTCCTTTTCAGTCCATTCAAACTCCGCCGCATCTCGTCCCATCTTAGTCAGCTCCTCTCCAACACTAACCGGCTCCTCTCTAACACTCTTCCATGCTTCTGTGAAGCTATTGAGACCCTCTGGAAGTACGCTCGCTTTGGAAATCGATCGCAGAGACAGCCGTGAGATGATATATATCGACCTCATTAATGAAAATTATTTCCATCCAAGTCTGTTTCCACCTAAGCCTATTTCCATCCGAGCCTGTTTCCCTCCGGGCCTGAAAGTTTGTTTCCATCGAATGCTCTTTGTATGTGAATCGTAAAGTAGTAGTCGAAGAGGCAGGTATAAGATCGTATGTGCCGAATTTTTGTATGGAAGTCTGTAATAGTAGGGTAGTAGTCGAAGAGGCAGGCATGAGATGATAGATGCCGACCTTTTCCATTGTGTTTCCATCAAATGCTCTTTACACGGAATTCGGTAGATCGTAGGGTAGTAGTTGAAGAAGCAGGCATGAGATGATAGGTGCCGGCTTTGAGCTGAGTGATGCTTTTGTGATTCGAGAAACCGAAGTGGAAGGAAACCGACCGAAGAGACCGAACACACATGAGATGATCGGTGCCGACCTTGCGCCGGAGTACCGTGCTACTCACGACGAGGGGCTTGACCTTGGCGTGGAGTGCCATCGGGCCACCTAGATCTGTTTAGCATATGAACGACTCCGAGCTTCACGAAGACCTGCACAACTTACCGCCATGCCCCAGAAAGCGCTTACTCCCCCTCCCCGTTTGGAAGAACTCCTGGTCCGTCCACGGAGATGGTTTGGTGGATGATCGGCCGGTGGTTCACCGTATTATGACCAATTGCATATAGCACGCCAGAAAGCCCACAGGCAGGAGATTGAAATAAGACATTGAAGAAGTACGGAGGAAAGAAGAAGAAACAGAAGAGAAGAGAGAGCGCAGTGAAATTATATAGTCAAGTGCATACGCTAGTATGGTACTACCATAAGAAAGAGGGAAGGTGCGGAACGATGCAGGAAAGTCACAAAAACAACAGGCCGACAATAACACCCAAAATACAACAGGACAATGAGAACATTATAATATCCTAGGTTCTCTAGGAGATTCATTTGGTAATAACGATTAAGTACAATTCATTGTCCCAGATTGATTTGTACATTCCGCGCGGGAGAAATATGGAAGGACGCAGAGATAACCCCGGATGACAATAATATCCAACATATAATTGGACAATGAGAATACTCCAACATCTCAGATTCTCTAGGAAATCCGTTTGGCAACACCAATCAACTATAATACACTGTCCCAGATCAATTTTTACTTTCTTCTCTAGAAAAGAGGTAAGAAGAACAGGGACAGCCAGCAAGAAATGTGAATGAGAGTTGAATACAGAACAAGAAGGCGCCTACCTTCCCAGCACAAGTCCCGCCACTACAGAGGCCAAGTCGGATTCTCAGGTACAGTGCCATCGGCGACGTAGTTTTTAGACTCCACAGAAAAATTTACATGTATTTAAAGAGATAATATCGCTCATTAAGTACCCAACCCATACCGGAACTCCTCGTCCCTCACCCAGACCGCCTGCGTCAAAATCATGCCAGCCTCACATCATTTCTCAATCATTCCTTCTTGTCCTCACTCACCGACTCCGTTCCCGCCAAGTCCCCTCCAGTCAAAGCCTCTCCAGTTGTGCACTGCGCACAGCGACCATCAACCCCTGCAGCAAATTCACCATTCCCTTTAGCCATATGTTCGCACAGATACGGAGGATTGCTCAACGAATTCTGCGACTCGGACCGTTCTCGAGGAGGCGACTGCCAATCTGAGGGAGTGGACGTAGACATAGGCTTTTGCACTGGCGATTCACTGCTATCCATGATCATTTGGCTGATGAAGAATGGATTTCGGTTTCCGATATTCGGTATGGACAGAGGCTCGGGGGAGTTGAAAGGCGTATCTGGAACATCGTTGGGAGTCTGGGTGTCGGCAACGTCCTGGCGGGTTCTGTGTTGCTTTTTGTCGGGGTTGAAGTAGGGGTTTTGGTTGGGCTTGACTTGCATGTTGCTGAACATTTGTCGATTTTGTGGCATGTAGGGTTCCATTAAGTGAAGGAAATGGTAGAGGCGGTCTGCGAGTGGGTGTTTGTCCTGATATGTATAGCACTCGTCGTTCTTTGAATAAGGGTTGTGTCCGCTCGATGAATGTGACGTACAGATCGTGCGACAAGGCAGATTAGGGGTTTTATAGTTGGATCAAGATCGGCCACTGAGTACGTTCGTGTGATCTACAAGAAACAAGAAATCAGTGCTTTACCCCAGACCTCATTTTGCATCGTTTGCAAGGTGCGGACCGCCAGGGTATGATGTAGTTCTCCACCTTATACCCCACATGGCTTGTCTGAGACGTGTAAGAACGAGCGAAACAATGTAAACAAACGCGAGTGGACCAGAGGTACATTGTTGACGATGTAAAGACAGAAACGATTGGACTGCGTCGAGGCTCCACTTGAAACCATTTGAGCCCGTAACATGAAGCTATACCACCGGGCACCACTCATGCCGTTCAATTTGGTTGCAAAGTTGATAATATATGGTACGAAGTAACCTTACTTCATGTAGATCTAAAAGAGATATATATATGTTGATCGATCCCTTTACATCATTTCATCATCGAAGCATCTCCCGATCAGCAGTTCGGTCGGCCGTGAACAGAGCGAGAGTCGATTCAAATGTGCCCGAATCAGTCCTTTGGGAATCCCATGTAGTGGGATGCTATTCCAAATAATGATCCATGCTGCCTTAATAAACTGATTATCATAACCTCAGCGGCTAAATTCCCCGCGTTATTGGATCTGACAATGTAAGATCTTCCCGATGAAAAGGCGTAGAGGGTCGTCGGTCGCATGGAGTAACGTAAGTAGAGCCTGCGAGCGTGAACCCAGCTGTGGCACTTGAAATCGAGCGAGCAACAATGGAGTGATGGGGAAAAATTGAGATCTTTTTATGTACCAGTAGTAAGGGCACTTGTCCCGGCTTGGCGGATGCAGGACGGTTGCAGAAACATAAACATTCAATCTCTTGTCGTATGTTGCTTCGCACTTGCGAGAGAACGCGTCCAGTCATGGTCATCTTATATGGTAATGTGTAACTTCAATATGCACCATGTACTGTCAGCGCTCGGAATTCGTATGAAAACACCTCAGCAGGACACGACGCTGCTAACGTCATCTGAAATGAGATTTCACGTAGAAACTCTATATCTGCTGCAAAGATCCGGGTTGTGCTTCGAACGACGTGCCCCAAGGCCATGGCAGACCATACAGCAACGATTTGACCGTCTAATTTACCGCCAAAATGATGAGCCGAGCCTCATTGTGTGACACAAAGCAGGTCAGCATTCGCCGAAAGAGGATACCTTCTCGTTCGAAGCGCGAAGTGATGGTCAATTGTCGACGGCGCAAAGGCGGATATTGTATCTGGATACGGATCTGGAAATGCCAAACAGCTTCAGAACGGGTCGACACTTGCCGCCTCAACCTAATATGTACGCCACGTACCACGCGTGTAGCCCGGTCGCTCGAGACCTCCGTAGGTATCGTACTGCGACTCTGCGAGGTTTCTCTATGCTGTGTCCGAGCTGCAGTGGACGCTTAAACTGCGGCTGGACTTGAATCGATCCAATTCAACTCAAACCAATTGAATCCAAGTGCGATACAATATAATGCAATTCAATTGCATTCCATTCTATTCACTCAAAGGACGGCGGCTCTAATTTGATGAAGCAGCAGGAACTAAAGACGATCCCAAGATGTTCAAAGAATATTTTGTAAATATACGAGTGTAAGAATGGACGACTTTTAGTTCTATGCGACTCTGCTAAATCCGTCCGCCGCCGGGCTGAGCGACATATCAACCGCAACCCCCATTACCCACACATAATCGTCAGGGTATGGCCTGTACAATGCAGCGGCATTTTTAAACACCACCCAAGCTCGATAAACTTCCCGTCTCCGAACATATCAAATCCGACTCTGCAACGGACTTCCGGTGTCTTCTTTACTTTATCGCAGATGAAGATATTCTAACCCATTGAGCAAAACGCCATGTTCGGAGGCTTTCAAAATCCACAAGCGACAGCTCCGCCGCCAAACTCGATCTACCCCTCAGCTGCAGCCAGCCTTGGCCCTACCGTCCCACCACGCAGTCCCGACAATGCGAGGAAATCGTCTACTGCAGCTTCCACTGGATTAAATGCACGATCTTGCGTTACATGTCGAAGGCGAAAGGTTAAATGCGACAAACAAGTGCCTTGCGGAAATTGTACAAAAGCGCAAACGCAATGTGTGTTTCCGGCACCCGGTCGAGCGCCTCGCCGTCCTAGAGCTGGTGGGAAACCAGTTACTGACAGAGAAGCTGAGCTATTAAAGAGACTGCGGAGGTTAGAAGGCGTTGTGGAGGAATTGAGCGGGCAGGTCGACGCGGAGCATTCAAAACCATCGCCATCGAGCGACAATTCTTCCACGCATCAGAAGGATGGCGAGTTGAACGGCGAAGCTTCCAGCAAAAACAATGCCAGGGCCTGTATATCAGATGAGGGAAAAGGCACAAAGAAGGAATGGATGCGAAGATCTTTCAGCATGGGCTGTGCTCCACCAAGGACTTCATTTACCGTGGAGGAAGGAATTGGTCGACTTGTTTTAGATGAAGGCAAGAGTCAATATGTGTCTAATCCTTTCTGGGCAGAACTGTCAGAAGAGTTAAGCGAGTTGAGGACGATATTCGATGACGCAGAAGAGGACAGTGAAGGAGAGTCTCCTATCCCGCCCGCCTCTCATGTCACACAGCCAGACCACCAGAGCTTTGTCATGGGCTATAGCTCTGCGAATGTTGATTTGACGGCGTTGCACCCTTTGCCCTCGCAGATACCCTTCTACTGGTCTACATTCCTAGAAAATGTGACACCCCTAGTCAAACTTCTACATACCCCAACAATGGAAAAGCTCATGAAAGAGGTTCAACATAACCTCGACGCCTTAAGCAGGAGCACAGAAGCTTTGATGTTCTCTATATATTTTGCTACAATCACGTCAATGACGGAAGAAGAGGTAAGTCTTCCTAGTGATTCTAGAGCGTGACATCAGTCCCCTTCATGATGAACATTTGAGAACTTCCAGCTGACTTTGAGGAGGTTGCTACCAATTTTGCTGAGGAGAAGGAGTTCCTGATAAACAGATATCGTTTCGGAGTTGAGCAAGCTCTTGCCCGGGCTGGATTCCTTAACACAAACGAGATTATGACTGTCCAAGCATTTGTATTATTCCTCATATGTGTTCGTAGGTATGATGATACCCGGTTTGTTTGGTCTTTAACCGGCCTCGTCTTAAGAATCGGTCAATCACTTGGTAGGTTTTTCATACTTGTAGTCTCTTACATAGCTGACAAATCAGGGCTGCACCGCGATGGGGAGAAGTTTGGACTGTCGCCATTCGAAACGGAGATGCGAAGACGATTATGGTGGCAGATCTGCGTGCTAGATGTTAGAGCGTCCGAAGACCATGGATCCGACCCTTCAATCTTCGATCATACTTTTGACACAAAGTTCCCATTGTCGATCAATGATGCCGACCTAGATGTTGACGCCAAGGAGTTTCCGCCGGAACGAGAAGGGGTGTCGGAGATGACATTTGTTCTCATTCGGTTTGAGATCTGTGCTCTGTCGAAGCGCCTTCAATACACTCCTCCTGGTCGTGGTCCATGTCCGATGGGAAATCCAATAAAGCTTACTCTGGAAGAGAAAGAAGAGCTAATTAATGAACACTCTAAAAAATTGGAGGAGAAATACCTGCAGTACTGCGAAGACGCCGGTCCTCTCTATGTGAGTACACTATTACTTTATCAGTTGTCGTAGCTCCGTTCATCATCACTTCATCCACGCTCCTTGATTTTCTGTGTGATCTTTACGCCCTCATATGAAAAGTACTAATTATCGCAACAGTGGGTAGCGGCAACCGTTGCAAGACTGGTCTTCGCAAAAATGAGTTTGATCATTTATCATCCACTTATTCAACCTGGCAGACCTCACTGCCTGTCTGACGATACCAAGGACCGCCTTTTAAGAGCTTCTATAGAGATCATTGAATATTCTCGGATTCTGGAAACGGAAGCTAGCATCAAGAGATGGGGCTGGCTATTCCGTACCTATGTATGTGCTTGACGTACCTAGGATACTCTTCATTAAATCACTAACATTAAACGTCTCAGGTTCAATGGCATGCTATAGCCTTCATTCTTGGCGAGCTATCAACCCGTGGGAATTCCCCGATAGTCGAACGAGCTTGGAGAGCCATTGATGGCGCATTCGACGACTGGAGCGGTGCCGTCACCAGCAGTAAACGCGGCATGTTCTGGCAACCAATGCGCAAACTCATGGCCAAAGCCCGCAGAAAGCGCGAAGAAAACATGCAAATCCAACTGATGGAGGAAGCGCCTCATAGCGACTGTATTCCCGGCACAACCAATGGCAACGGACCTCCCGTCCAGCCAACATCCTCCGACTCAGCCATGAACAACACAATTAACACCAACATCAACCCAAGCAGCACCACCGTCTGTGCACCAAACACTATAACACCCCCAGATAACTTCGCCCCATCATCACAACCCACCGACCAGAACAACCTGTACAACAACCTCGACCTCCTGGTCCCGCCCCAAATCGTAGGCATGGGCATGCTCGCCCCCGAACAAATCCAACTACAACTCCAGCAACAACAGCTGCAAGCCCAACAGCAGACGCCCTGGCTAATGGACGATAATGCGCTGCTGGATCTGGACATGAACGCGCTAGACGACGAAGCGAATTGGCAGGGCTGGGAGGATCTGGTGCGGGATTTCCAGACTGCGCCGAATCCGGATGCGAGGGTGAATGCGTTGGGGGGTGTGGGGAATTGGTGGTAGATGGAACATGGGGGTTTTGTTGGGGTTGAAAGGGGAGGGGCTTCTGTACGTGGATGAAATGTTTTTATTGCTTTAGGGTTTGGGTGGATGGCGTCTTACTTTTCTTGGGGAAATTAAAAGGGAACTGTTACTCTTACTACTTGTGATTGGACTTGGCTGCTTTTGGAGAAAGGGGGTGTTTGACTGCTGTTGGCTTGACATCGGATTTGCTTTACTGGTGATACGGAACAGGGTTTTGGTAGGCTGTGCCTGTTTGTATTTATAAGGAAAGATCACCTCTGGCCTACTGTCTTTCATTAAGTGTTTGGGATGGGACGAGGGAAAGTTCGCACCATGATATGTATTTGTTGGATAACGAGAAGCACGAAAGAGAAAAACAAAGAAGAGAAAAATCCGAATGTTCCTTGTTGACATATATGTGACATCTGATCCGTTATCTCGACTCCCTAACACCCAAAAGATTGTTTTCCCAACTTATCAAATTCTAATGCCGGATGGAATAGTACGCTACATAAATAAACCCATAAATACGTGTCCGAAATCATATCGCCATCGTCCGTCCATCCTCATCTTCCTATGTACTTTACTTTTCTGTCACATATATGCGCGCCCTCCCCCAAATCTCAAATGACAAAAATATTGCCCACCACCAACCCCTGGCTTTCTACATGATACCTCCTCCGAATCCCCACACTCTTCGCCCTCCTCAACACCTCGACCGCCTCGTCCCCGCCGCCTATCATCACCATGCTAATCTGATGATGTCTCAACAGTCCACTAGGCGTAAGCTGGGGTTCGTCCAGCAACGGCCTGATCAATCGCTGTTCGCCCTTAACACCTCTCTCTTCATCCTCAATCGCATCTTCGCCGTCGCCGTCCTCGGAAACCATGATAACCAGCTTGAGCCCCTTGGATGTGGGCGTGTAGCTTGGGATGTTGGATAGTTTTTCCGAAAAGGTGCACCCCCCGCGCTTCATCACGATGATGTGATGGTGGCGGACGGATTCGTCGGGGAGTTTGCCGGCGCAGGCGTGCCCCGCGAAGAACAGGGTTGTGAAGGAGAGGGTGGCGGAGTTGGTTTGTGCGGTGGTGAGGTCGGGGGCTTCGGGGGCGTTGATGAGGAGGTGGGCGCCTTTGCCGGTGGGGAGCACGGCGGGGATCGTGGCGTATGTGTAGGTTGGTGGAGTTTCTGGCTGTGGGAGAAGAGTGGCAGATGGGTCGCGGAGGGCGGAGGTTACTTGGTGGAGGAGAGAGCTGAGCATGGTTCTGTATTCGGCTGCGAGACCAACTTTGCTCATGATTGCGTTCGTG
Organism: Rutstroemia sp. NJR-2017a BBW; assembly: GCA_002946425.1. NCBI lineage: Eukaryota > Fungi > Ascomycota > Leotiomycetes > Helotiales > Rutstroemiaceae > Rutstroemia > Rutstroemia sp. NJR-2017a BBW. Next base: position 858,220 of record NJPT01000031.1, read on the forward strand.
TCTATTGATATGCTGGGAGGATCTTCTTCATAGATCTCTTCCTCGTCCATAAAGTCTTCGACACTTCCTGACATGTTCTGGTTTTGATCGAAGACATGTTCCAGCTGGACAACGATGTCTAACATGACTGGGTCTCTAATACGTGTGAACGACGGATCTGTCAGGTCTCCAATGACATCACGTGGTATAAATATTTGCTCATCTCGACCAAGTGGCATGTTAGCAATGGTTCCAACTCTCCAAGAGTCTGAAAGTCGGCGATCAGCCCCGCCGTACGAAGTCAAAGATGACTCATGCACCATGCCCATTTTAAGACCAGACAGAGTTTTGACCAATATACCGTCGTTTGTACGAACAAGACCTTGGGGGCCAAGGACCATATTGAAACCATTGAGTACTGAAGCACTATGAAGTGGGTTATTATTTGGAAACTCAATTGTGAATGTGGTAGTGAGCGGAAGCCGGTCGCAAGTTCCATTGATTGGCATCATTGAAGTTGGAAGAGTCCAAGGGAAGTAGGTGTGGTTGTTGACTTGAATATTCTCTCCTTCTATCGTAGCATGATGGTGGTTAGGAATCATGTGCAAACCTATTAGACTGGAAGCGTGAAAGACGTCGGTCCTAGCAGCAGTAGAAGAAATCGTAAACGGAAGAGGTGGAGGAGGCGCTGGGCAAGTATCTCGAAAGGTAGCGCCGGAATGTGGCTCAACTGCCTTAGTAGTTGCTGATTTGCGAGGAGTGGGGGGAGGATTTGCTTTGTCTCGAGGAAGTAAAACGGGATGTCCTTCGGTCGTAAATACATATGGCGCATCGAGATCGTTCAATGGATGCTCAGGGTCAAAGAGAAGATAGAGATATTTGGCAGTTTCTCCAAGGAAGAAACTTTCCATACGGTCACTCTTCTCTCCCGTGCGAACGTCTTGAAGACCTGACCAACCACACTTGGTCCAGCATCTCCGCTTAATATCTTTCAGCACCATCTCGCCCACGTGAAGATACCAAGGATCTCTTGTTGCTCGATACAGGTGATAGTTCGATTCAATGAATTCTGGCCGTCCAGGCCACCACCCCAATCCGCCTTCGACATGTCCATCCCGTACGGACCATCTCTCAGGTAGCGCTGCGTATCTCGTCCATAGTGCAGTGTAAAGTAGATTGGTCTCGATAGCTTCTTCAACCTCACCAGCGAGAGTCAGTAAGCCGGGATAATACGCTCCAAGACTATCAATCCAAAATGCTTGAGGAGATCCAGTAACCAAATGGACATTGACATAATGTGGATGGTGGGTAGGGCTATACAAATGTCTCCGGATTGCTGCATGCGCCTCACGCCAAACAGCAAGAAAAGCTTCTGGCGAGTTCTCCTCTTCACTCAAAGGATTGTATATTGTGTTCGGATCCAGTCGAGAATCCTGATGCTTTTGCCGCTGTTCCGTCGTATTGGGTGTGCTATGTCCCGAAAGTAGAACATGTGTTTTGAATGCATATTCGAAGAAGCTATCAGTACCCGCGCCTATTCCAGCATAAGGTCCAATCCATTGCCCATTTTCAGCGTCGACACCAGCCCCAATAAGTCCAATATTACTTCGTCTATTCCATACAGCCCAGAATGATCGCTTGGCGAGTTCCTCAAACCTTGAATCTCCAGTCAGTCGACTCAGCGTTGTAAACTCTAGCACCAAGCTTCCTGCTCCCGCGCTACATGTTTCAGTAATCTCGGGAGGCCCATCGTCGTCGGAGAAATCGTCCAAGTGCGATCCCTCGTGAAGAGGCGAATTCGTATAGAATGGAATACCATGTCGCAGATTGACTCTGGGGTATGGCATACCAGTCGCTGTATAAAAAGCCGGAAGTAGGCGTTCAGCTAGATCTGTAGCTAGCCGTAGGAGCTGGCCATTGTATCTGAATCCGTTCGGCCACGATATCGTGGGATGGTCATCCTTCGATTTGTCTTTCCTTTTAGTCGATTTGGGCCGTGGAGAGTAACCAGTCATCGGTAGGTCACCGACGGCAAAGAGGTGGGCACTTAGTAATCCGCCAACTCCCCTTATGACCGTCTCAAACACCTGTACTTTGCTGTCCAAGTCGAATCCTCGAGCCCGTAGCCCTTTTCCAGATGCTCCGCTTGTTCCGTCGCCATATTGTACTATCAAAGAAGCAACACCATCCTGGAAATCCCTGAGAGCTTTTGCGCCAGTTCCTGCTTCGTCCTGCGGGGCAGATGCCAAAATAGCCAGGGTCGAAAGACTATCGATCAAAGTGAGAGAGTAATTTCCAAGGACATCATTCAGCTCGACGTGATGAGGATTCCGTATATCTCGAGTTAAGGGAATGCATGAGACAGGTCTCAACTATTTTGTCGGGTTAGCTATTGAGCGAGCGGGGTAGCCGATGTGCTCCAACCTCATCTTCAGGGAATGCGATGTCCATGTAGTTATCAAATCCATGATAAAACATGTCCACCGTTTCCTTTCGCAATTCTGCGATGCGCGCAGGCGTCATTGCATTTGCTAAAGAAAGCCATATCGTAAGGGAAATCAGTAGTATCCATCTCGACCGAAAGATAGGTAATGCCTGAGTTGTGGTCTGGGAGTTCGGCCGACCTCCTCGTAGCCATTGGCGCAGTGGCATCACCGATGCGATTTTAAGAGAGAAGGCATGTGAGCTCGAAGAGAACAGTAATTTACAACACAGAACTGCGAATAAGGTAAGGACCCAACAACCTCACAGATAGATGCCAGCTCAAACCCACACGACTTCCGATTTTTGGAACGAAAGTAAGAAAGCAAGAAAGGATAGGAAAGAAAGGGTAGTTCTTCAAAGCATTCAAAGAACGATCTGGCTTAAAGCGCTCTCTCGCGCGATTCAGAATGAGGGAATCCTTGGCGCCTTTTTAAACGACGTCAATAATGATCAGCATTGTCCGTTGTCAAAAACCTTACCCGAGACCACACACTAAATTCTATTTCAAAGCAGTGCCTTTTGCCGTCTCAGTCGGGATTACTATACAATAAATTACAACACAATACAATTCAATTCGTTTACATTCAGGACAAGAGGCGACGGCGACGAGTGAATAATCAGGATCGCTTTCTCAGACTCTATTACGAAGCATCACGAAGCATCACGAATCATCACGGAGCATATTGAACCAGGCTCATTGAAATGCAACTTCTTCCCTACAAGTACTCCAGTCTGACCTACCTTGAGCACCGTTCACCGTTCACATAATCTTCTGCTCCGTACAATTCAAATCGGACAGGAAGCCCATGCGATACCATCCATCACTGATGCTCAAAGAGTGCGGAGTAGCCTCAATTTAACCTGATATCTTCCACCCAATCCAGTCCAACATTGTGTTTCGTTGGTTATAAACTGGCAATCCCGCAAACTCCATTCCCCAATATTCAACCCCATATGTACCCCAGAACTCCAAGGACAAGACAAAAGCAAGGCAAGGCACGAGTCGTGAGACGCTCGCTACCCACGGGTCCTATTCCTGTCACACACACCAACTGGCATGATGCGTGTACGGCATATTCCTCGCATATGGAGAGTATGTCCGCGGCGAAGTGGAATATTCATCACCATAGTCCCACACAAAAGGTTCGTCGACGTTGTATTCGATTTGCTCCTGCGGATCACCCTGATCAACGAGTCAGCACTTGCTAAAAATAAGGTCATGGCAAAATGGGCCAATCTCAAGCACTCCAAGAACTTGACTCTCAAACGAAAGCTATCACTTACAACCGGGCACTCAAAGTGAGCCAAAGTGTTCTGCTTCCTCGGTCGACATAACCTGTATTCAGGGCAAAGTCGATGACTGACGAATTTGGTGTGTTTGAGTTGCCATTTCTTGAGCTTGGGGCAGATAAAAATGCTGGTACTTGATTCGCTGCATCCAGTACATCGAACCTCCTGTTCTGTACACATGGCGCCAGATGGGATACAATAACAAGTATCAATAACACAATCAAGAGAAAAGATTCGAGTGATCTGAAGCAAGTTGCTATCTCGTCAAAAAGGGAAGATTACTTGCACATCCGCATCCAGCGCACTGGGCAATATATAACTTCAAAAGTTTGGACATGAAGAAATATCTCTAAGCTTTGATTGGTTTATTCACATTTCCTTCGGGTTGGCGGGATTATGAGAAATAATACACGTATAGAACGACCTGGTACACCAAGTGGTATGCCTCTACTCGAGCGCGACAACGCATGCAAGGTGATTTAGCCTTCATGCCGGATCTCTCCCCCACCATCCTTTCTCAGCAATCAAAAGCTTCATTTTCTTCTTATCTATCACATATCTATTACTGTCCTATCCACAAAAGTAAACATCCCACCCACACCAAGGTTCTGAAAAGTTATTGTCAGAACAGGCTCCTCCAATCTTTTCGACTTTCTCCACTCTCAGTAGATTGGATTGGTCCACGCTGAATTTCTCAAAGTAGTGCAGTCTCCCCGTGTTCGCATCCATTGCATGCAATGCTTACCAAGAATAGTTAACTGTCTCGTCGTGCTGCTTGCTGACAGGAGGAGTAGCGAGGATGACAATGGATTAGAGCTTCCTATCGGACGTCGCTAATGCACTTGCTGAAGCAGCTTTACTGTAAGGGACTTGGTAATTATTGATTCCTAGTCCACTCAGGAAGTTTCAAATTAATTGAGTTTGCTTCATTGACAACGCGCAAGTGGGACCTACATATTTCAATATGGTTGCATGCGATTCCTCACTTTAGATAGAATGCCATCATACAGAACATCAGTGGTTCGTCATCAAAAATCATTTCTAGAATAAAGAGTTATAACCCAAGGGTTCACAAGCATGCTCCCATATGACACATGCTGCTCTGTCTTTGAACAGAAGCTTGATTTCCAAAAGTGTTGTTTGATCTATCGAGCATCTAGTTTGAAAACAAAGCAAGTGTTATATGACGGATCGCCAACTCACTGAGTATCTACCACAAAATATACCATACAAGAAGCATACCTGATACTTACACAACCAGCGCATATCCGCGCTTCAAAATCCCAACATTTGGGCTCGTCGTCATTTTCAAGAATTGCAATCACATCGGGCACTACAACCAGACAAGACAACTCACCTGAGCTGAAGTCCTACCTTACTATCCGGCTTTCGCAATGCCTACCGAAAACAATCTCCTTCCCAGCAAGCATAAGATGCCATATTATAGAGCCAAATCCACCATCGACGACCGCTGTCACGTATCACTCACACAATGAGCCTTCAGATTCCAACAGCATCCCCTTCAGAAGAGCCGGATTTGCCAGCAGAATAACATCGAGAACCACGATCTTGCTCATCCCCAACGTCACTCTCCTAGTCCAAAACCACAAACCATGAAACACGACGACATTCCGCACAAACATCACCAAACCCAACCAGCACGCTACGCTACGTCTTCCTACTTACACATATCTTCACTATCCACAGTCCTTTCCTTTTACCTCCTCCCACTCGACTGTACTCCTTAGACCCTCCCCGCACGCACCTTCCGCTACTATATATCTATTCCATTCACCGGCCGAGCCACGCGTTGCTCCACCTCGCAGACTCTGTTTGTATCCAGCATATCTATTTACATCCATCTAGTAACCGTGCAATGTATGAAAAGGGCAACGACAATCGCATCAATTCCAACAATGACTAAGACCAGATGTAAAGAGCTAGTGAGTGCATAAAGACCACTCTCACTCTAGCAGGCATTCAAACAGAGAGATTCTCAGTTGTACACTTTTATTTCCATTCTTTGATTCTCATTTTTCGTCAGAAGCGCATATGTCATGTAGAGGAGTCACGGTACAATTGTCCCGATTAATAGATATATGTAAAATTCAAAAATTGGAATTGTAAACATGAATAAAAAGAGGGTATCACAACCTCAACTATCTTGCCTTCCCATCCCATCCTTACCTATACTATCCCACCCCTAACCAATATGTATATCTCCCACACCAAAATTACATACATTATCCCATGCGCCTCCTTCCTTCCGTCATATGACGCATCGCTCACTATCCTATCCATAAATCATACATAAACCCCCCCCCCCTCCCCTCCCCTCCCCTCCCCTTCATCCTCCCCCTCTAATGCGCCCCCGCAACCATAACCTCCGTCCTCCCACTGCGATGCCAAACCGCGAGCAGCGTCCCGCAGTGTCCGCACTTCTGTTCCACGTCCTTGAACGCCGACACCATGTACGGGATGCAGCCCAGACAGGTGACGATGCAGCAGAGGAGGGCGGAGAGACTTTTTGAGGATTAGTTAGTTGGGGGTTTGATGGAGAGGGGAGGGGAGGGGGAGGAGGAGGTTGCGGGGGATAATGGGGTAGAGGATGGGGGTTGAGGGGGATATTGGTTTGACAATGGTGATTAGGTATGATATGTTGTCCCAAAATTACTTCTTCTTTCTGCCTTGCAGAGAGGAGATGGCGTTAAAGAGAGAAACGAGGTTTAACATGAGAAAGTATATCAAGAAAGAAATAAACATACTGAGTAGTTGACCCGCTAACATATTCAACAGCAGTGACCTCCCTCACGCCACAAACAGGACAATCAACTGGAGTCGGGCCGCTCTGCAACGAGCGCAAAGGCATGGCTGAAGCGTATTGATTCCGACCTTGCTGTTGTGGAGGAACAGCGCCTTGGGGATATTGACCCTGTTGTGGAGGCGGATGTGTATTTTTCGACTCATCATAGTAGCCATTAGGGTTCTGGTTCTGGTCCGGATTGCCATTCGGGTTCGCGTTCGGGTTCATGTTGTAGTTGGGGGCGACTACCTCGATGCCTTGGTAGGCTTGAGCTTCTGGTTTTGATTCGGGGTATGCGTGGGTCTCGGTCTGGGGTTGTTGCTGATGAACTTCGGGGTGTTGAAGCGCAGGCGCTGTAGGTGTATATGCCGGTGCAGCGTTCGTAGTAACACCTGTGATCTGAGGAGATATAATAGAAGGATTACTTGCAGCGAGACCAGTAGATTGAGGAGAAACGGGTGCAATGATGGGGGAGACGCCGTCAGGATGTACGGGTGCAGAGGATGGGTTATTATAGACAGACATGCTGAAAACGGGTGCGGAGAAAGTGGGTTGAATGAAAGAAAGGTCTGTGAATGGAAAGGGAAAAGGTCTTGAATGCGGCGTAGAGAGGCGATATTGGGCTTGGTTTGGTTTCCACAGCCGATATATTTGGGGCGCTTGTCTTCTTCTTCTTACTGTACTGTACTTTGTACGCAAAATCTTATACGACAGTCTGGGTGCCAAGTTGCTTGGTCGTGGAGACTGATCGGCGGGTATGAGTATTACCTGGAGGGCGATGCGGGTCACAGGTGATTGATGAAGAGCAAGAGATGGAAAGAGTTGGTATGAAAGAGATGGGCAGAACGCAAGAACAAGAATAGAAAGAAACCTTCCTTACCTTCCATCTTACCTACCATAACTTACATAGCCCGTGTCCCTGCTCCTACCTGGTCACTTGTAAAATGAAGAGGGCAATCCCAGACTCAGTAACCTAGTTACAGCAGCGCACGCGGTCGCAAAGTCTGAGGCTCGTACGTACAATGCCAATCAGAACAAAGGCGATGAAGGTTCAGGATGTGGCACAGCCGTATTAACCGTACAGTTAATGGCCAAGCTAAGCTGCATCGGTTAACCTTAGCCGGGTTCCGCGCCCCAAGAAATTACATCGGGGGCTGATTCACAAGGGTATTCCAGGTGGTATTCCAGGGTCCGAGACTGATAAAGGGCTGAGTGTGGCACGTTGAAGATCTTTTTTCTGCCTTATCGTCAGGGTACATGTGCAGAGGCATTGTTAACCTTTCATTTTACCTCATAGTATCGTGATATTCTTTTGGCGGCTGAAATTCTTGCGTGATTTCCCCATGGCTGATATCAATATTAGATTTCCTCAGTGGGTATGTATCGTCTGCTCTTCATCTACATCCATCCCTCGTATTTACTGTGTCCTTCGGTCTCGGTATTGCTACGCATGATTCATTCCGTGACGACTTTACGTCCTCCTCGATTCTGACCCTCAACTCTGCCCTTTCCTACCGGACTTCCACTTGATACTCAGCACTTTGATAATCATCGCTGTCATCCATCAAATCCTAAAGTCTCATACCACGTCAATCCACATTTTCCCCCTGTCCCAATTTCTTCCACCCCTCTATCACATCCTTATCGACATTGATCAGCCACTCTTGCTGGAATCTCTCTTCCCCGCCACAAACCTGCACCACATTCCCAAGCCTCTCCCTCACAAACTCCCACGCATGAACCCTATGAACCGGATCCTCCATCTTCGACACCCTCTTCCTAACTTCCTCCTGACTTTCATCCTCGCTCGTAGCTTGCTCATCCCAGATCAAGTTATCTCCCCCATCATCTCTCCCCGCCATCATCTCACTAATAACACTCGTCCACATCGCGAAATAATCCTGCAGCCTTCCCAGCACCAACGCCGTCATCGGCGGCGGCAGTTCCAACATGCGGGTCAGGGCAAGACAGCATAATTTCTGACGGTCGATATTTGCCATGCTGTCGAAATGGCGAAACCACTCCTCACTGAACCATTTCCATACAATTTGAACATTGCTATCGATGCTAGCAAGGACAGTAGCGAAGGTAGAAGGATCTGCAAGAGCGATGCGGGCGAGGACGGTGAAATAGTCCGTCTCTACTACATCGTCTAATTTGGGATATTTGCGATCCGGTCCCGTTGTTTGATGAGCTTCCCATGCGTCATGAAGACCGGCGAAGATTTTTTCTGTGTATCCCGATGTGTGTAGATCTTTTGCAATGAGCGTTACGCCATTCGAACCACCAAGCTTTTCTGCAGCACGAATGAGATCTTCCACGATCCTAGTAACCAAACCAGAGAGTTCACGTTTGGTGACTCCAAGTAGTGTTGTCATGTACGACAAGGTTCGTAATCTGACTGCATCGCCCAGCATTGCTTCTGGTGCAAGTAAAATGTATGCATTGATGATGTCGAGAACAACGCGAAGATTCTCGGATCCAATCTCGAGTAGAGGGAACGCGCAGTCTATCAAAGCGAGAATCTCAGGAGAAGCAGGCGTGGGCGTTTGAGCTAGAATTTGCGACCATAAATCAAGAGCTTCTTCTAAAAGGTATACTTGCATCTCTGACCCCGGTTCAACGGCACGTTGAATCAAAGGTAATATCAAAGCATGATACCTTTGAGCTTCTTTCTTCATCGAAGCTACCAGAGTCGACATAATTGACAATATCGCCTGCTTCAGTAGGTGCTCTTCTCCCGATGCTTCCCACAAACCAGGTAATATAGAAACAATCTGATCAGCATATGGAACGATGTGATGCTCCATTCTAACTGCGATCATTCGAATAGTTTCCAGAATGACCAGCTTAGTTTCTGTGTTCTCAACCTCTTGAATAAGTGCCATTGTTCGACCGAGAATATTAGCAGCATAAGGAAGGAATAACTCGACCGAAAACTCAAAGTCGTCAACTACCGCTTTAAATTGACGTGCTGCCGTGATTCGGACAACATGATCATTGGTCTCATCCTCAGGACTGAGTAAATGCTGGTAAATCTGATAGACCAATGGTCTATTTGCTTGCGATACTCTAATAGTGATCCATTCGCCAATAAGAATAGCAATTCGTCGCCGAAGAACTTTCCAACCTTGTCCACTCTGCTGTATATCGTTGACTAGAGTGGATGTTAGAAATGAATCGAAATCAAAGCTTTGATAAATCACAGGGGCCGAAAGACCCATTGCCGTATACACAGCATCCTTAGTGACCACCGAATTCTCGTTAGTGCCTGCAACAGACTGAAAGAATTGTAGCAAAGGTTCGACGAGGAGATCCTTGAAGTTTATAACAAGGTCCATGAATAACTTCTCAGCACACGGTCGAACTTCAAACTCCCAGCTGTCACCGCCTCCCCCTTCTCGGATCTCCCATTCATCTTCATCGTCCTCCCAGGCCTCCAGATCAACTTGCCGGAAGACGAAGAACTTGGTCACAATCACACTTGCCATTTGACTGACCAGTTCATCCGTGAGCAGTTGCGATTTGAGAAATCCTACAGCTTGCTTCTGCTCTTCTTTGACTTCAGGAGTTCTGTACTTGAAGGATTGCGTCGGACTAAATACCATTTTCATGCAAGCTCTCAAAAGCGTGAGCCCTTTCAGACAGAGCTTTTCCATGATTGGCCTGTCCTGCTTGGAACCATCATCGGTTCGCAGTGCTTTAGCGCTAAAGTCTTGCGTTGCAGACCCATATGATTCTCCAAAATTAGCAACGAATCCCCAGTATCCCCGTACCAGATCTATAGAATTTGGTAAGAGCGCAAAAGCAGCAGGATGCGTAGTGGACATTTGCACATGTAATTTCGCAAATTGCACAAGATGTCTCTCTACCAGTTCTTTTGCGGGGGAGACTAGGACCGCAGGCTCAGCATTTACCATGGAAAGAAATTGACCAAATTGCTGCTGCGATTGCTGCCAGAGCTGTTGGACATCTTTATCCTGGTTCGGATATTCGTAACCGACGATGAGTAGTCGTCGAAGGGTCTTGATAGCAATCAGACTATTTTCCATAGAATCCATAGCCCCACCTTCATCATTTGAGTTTTGTTCGAAAAATGATAGCCATTGCGAGACCTTCTGCGAATAAATTGCATTCAGCAGGAAAACCATCTCCGGCGTAACAGACTGCAAGCTTGTTTGATTTCGTCGTAATCGCGCAGTTGAAAGCTCCTTCACCACCTGTAATAATATCAACAGTCCTCTTCGCAGATGAAGCTGATTCGAATCGTTCGCCTTTCGTAACATTTGAACAAGATTGGTGAGGATATCTGGCCAGTCCATGGGATAATCCACTCGAACTACCTTGGAGATCACCAAAGCATTTTGTAAAGCAAGTTGTGGATCCGCTTCTTCGAAACCGCTTTCCAGAAGATGTGATCGAATATTGTCTTTTTCTTCCGCAGATATAGCATTTGGAGCTGTTTTCCGCCAGTATTTATCGATGCCATTTTTCAACTGTATGATCGCGAGATATCTTATTTCTGATGGTAAGGACTTATCAAGGAATACTGCCTAGAGAGATCATGAGTTCCTGAAAGCCCACAACTCGAGGAAGGTGAAATACCTGCAGTAAAGAATAGTAACCCCTCTGCGTCTTCCAAGCCTCTAACTGCTGTGTTCCCGATTGTATAGCTAGTTGCTGAGAAGAGCCCGCCGACTGCAAGGCTAGATAGACTTGCTGGGGATTAAGAGGAGCTGCCTCGCCAGGAACTTCGATCGCAAACGCCATAATTGAATATTAAAGCTCGAAGTTGGGAAACGGACTTAAAGATAAGTAAAAGATCGCAAAACCTGTCGAGAGCCGAAAGAAAGAAATGCCGTTAATCATTGACAGCACTGAGTGAATGCTTCCCCACCCATGCAAGCTTCTTTTTTCTGGCCCTTTTGAGAACTTTCGGGACAAGCTTGTGACGCGCTGTTCAGCCTTGTTGGACCAACAAGGCTCCGACAATCAACCGTGCCGATGTCAAATCGGGAACCGTTGCTGCAATCCCGAGACATTGATTGTACGGGATTGAGACATCAAGTTGAAATTAGGTGTGATATTCTGATTGTAATTCTTCTGGGATGTATATAATTTTATGGCAGCATCAGGCTGGGAGGAGGTGTCACAAGTCTAGTTCCATTCCTCCCGCAGGATTTCAGATGTCCTCAGAATTACTGTTCAATTGCTGCCGAGGTGTATCTACAGTACCCCTCCTCGAGCCCTCTCGCCCACCATGAAAATCATCATCTTCAAATATCCTCCAAAACAACATGGCATCCTTGCCTTCATCTTACAACGCTCTCAGGTTTAGCACCCTTGCCGGCCCCTTAACAATCGAGTCAAAACCCATATCAACCCTCCAAACCGCCTCAACCCTACTGATCCGTGTCCATTATGCGTCTATCAACCCTGTCGATACCCAACTATGGCGAGCGGGTATTGTCTCCGTAGTTTCTGGAGAGAAAGGAATGGGTCGAGACTTTTCCGGTAATATTGTAGCGATTGGTGACAGAGTAAAAGGCAATTGGTCTATTGGCGATGAAGTGTTTGGGTTGTTGTTCCAAGCTGTCTGTCTATTCTTAAATCCTCAATCTTGGCTGTTCTGAGATTGACTCCGTGTTTAGTTTGGGCAAGGAACGTTCGGTCAATATATTGCTGTGGACCCTGCATCGGACCCAGTGGTCAAGAAGCCGGACAGCTTGTCCCATGAAGCTGCTGCTTCAATACCTCTTGTTGCGCTTACGGCATTCGCCTGTTTGGATTGGTTGCCGGAGAATGGAAGCACATCACAGCGAAAGGTTATTGTAAGAGGTGCATCTGGAGGCAGTGGCTCGTGGGTTGTGCAATGTAAGTGCAGCATGTCCGCACTGTAGGTAGTAGTCTGATATACTAGTGAAGTGGCCAAAATACTCTACGACTGTCACGTTACAGCTGTATGTTCTGGTAGAAATGCAGAATATGTCAGGAATCTAGGAGCAGATGAGGTTATAGATTATACTATTCAGCCAGTGCTCCAGACTTTGGTCGATAGTAGAGCTAGTGGAGGAGAGTACGACTTGATCGTGGATTGTGTAGGCGGTACAGACTTTATACCTTCATATGTGAGTTTTTTTCACCATCATTTGGACTGTGCTCACATCATCTTCACAGACACAACTCGTCCATAAAAAGGGCGCATATGTTACTATAGTTGGGGATAAAACAGACGTGAAAGGACTTGGCGGCCCTGTGACATACTTCAAGAGCCCAGCGCAAATCTGGCGTTATATTTCGGGTTGGATATGGGGTCCACGATACGCCTGTGTGTCTCTCTATAACAAGTCTGAGTACTTACAGAAGGTTGTCGGTCTAGCTGAGAGGGGGGAATTGAAGGTAGAAATCCAGGAGATAATAAAGGATGCGTTGAATGAAGATAAGGAAGGATGGAAAAGAGCTATCGAGTTGATCGAAAGCGCAAGAGTGAGAGGAAAGGTTGTGCTTGAGATATTATAGAAAATACTTATGGGGGCTGCAATATCCAAGCGACACGGTACCTTAGCCTAGTATGATGAAAGACATGGACAGCCCGCATAGGTAGACAGTGATATGATACCTCCGCAGTTGTATTTCAAACACCAATATCAAACAGATTCTTCTATTTTCACCGTAGCCTCCTCCTCGAGCTTTTCTTTCCTTCTCTCTTCAACCCACGATCCTAGCTCTCTCCATATTCTTGCCTTCTCGGCTGGAAGCAAAGAAGCTGCTAGTCCAGATGTGCTGGATGCCACGAAGACTCTAGCGCCCTGCCACCCATCTTCTCCTTTTATAACACCTAAATTTTCTGATTCATCCTGCCATCCATATCTAAACTCCTCCTTTTTAATCGACCTCCCTTTCCTCACCCTCCACACACTCTCCCAAATCCCCTTCCCCACCAACGCCACAGCCTGCGGCCTAAAGGTCCGTATCTTCTCCTCTAGCACATCCACCCCGTCATCCATTTCCTTTTTCGATAATTCCGCTCCATTTCTTGTCGGTCGCTCTACAATGTTTGTATTTCCCAATGCATATAGTTCTGGTAATCGCACATCGTCTTCGGCTTTCAGAAGTCGAGTAGTGCAACCGGATGAATAGAGGAGCTTCCAGAAAAGATTGGATGGATGTGCGTATGCGTGGCCCGACCGAGCTGTCTGTATACCTGGGTTTAAACCAACGAAGACGCAGATGAGATTTGGCGCAAGCACGTCGGGAAGAAAGGGGAGGTGTGCGTAGGCAGATGGAGGCGCGTAGGATGAAGGGGTGCGTGAGCGAGGCCTCTTGCTTGGGGAGGGCGCTACATCGGTAGGTTCTGATTTTATGGCAGAGCGAGCGCGCTTGCGTGGAGAGGGTGTAGGTTCAGCTCTTGTTGTTTCTGAAGTTGATTGAGCATTCCGAGGGCTTCGTCGGGTGGCGGTTTTCGAAACTGGCCCCTCAGTCGAAGAATATACGAATGAGGATAAATTCAGCCTGCCATGGAAGCTGGGCGTAGATGAATTGGTTGATGCATCTCCTTCATGCATATCCTGCAGAAAATAACCGGCATTTGGTACTCCGCTCATGTTGCAGTGATGGTGTAGGATTCAGGTACATCCTACAAGGTCAGTAAGTATTGAGCACGGGGTAGCAATGACGTTGCATCGTCGTCCGAACATTTTCCTCCTAGAGAATGTTGGCGTTGAATAAATACGAGCAGAGGCAACACAATTAACTCCGAAAAGAATTCTGTGTGCAGCTATTTTGTTCTTTTTTGATTACTTTCCATATAGACACGAGGTGGCTGTTGTTCTAGCGATTCTCGAATATTGATAAGTATCCCGGTCTAATCTGGGGGCTTGGTTGCTGCTGTTGAGTGTCGTTTTCGTATTATCAATTCATGACCAACACAATGAAGAATAGAATAGTAAGACTACTAATTCACTCTTCTGTCACCATAACCTACCTCTGCATGTTTCGGTGCAAGAGGACTAAGTCCATGTAGCTGCCGGTAACTTGACTCGTATTCTGCTGGGTGGGCTTAGGTATCTGGAGTCTTTGATTAAGCTCATTCATTATATCGTGGCAACACGATTCTGAGGGTGTCCCAACTCATTGTAGAACAGAGGAAACAGCCAATTGAGATGATGTGTTAAAGAAGATAGAAATGAAACTGCAACCGTTTAAATACAATCGATATAGCCAATTGATATAAGGACTAACAGCCATATGTTGTTCTTTCCAGCTGGAAATACTGTGCAGCGACGTTGAAAAGGAGGGGCGCGAGGGGTCAAGTAAAGGGTCCCCCTTCCCCCTAGTACACGTGTTTATGTTCTTGGTGGTGCGTGCTGAGCTTGCGTACAATACGATGAAGCCCGCCGAGTACAAGGGATGAATCACTAAGAAGTTGCTTTTTATGTTATATAAACACCGCTCTTTGGAAATCCTTCGTCCTTCATCCTTCTTTCTTCACTCATAACTTTTCTCTAATTTCGTACATATCATAATCAAAATGGAAGCCGTTCAAAACATTCTCGACAAGTTGCACATCGGAGGTAAAAGCAATGCGGGTGCCCCTCCACAGGAACCTAGCTCTACCGACCTCCAACAGCTTAAGGAGGTGTACGCCAAAGCAAAACAAGACCAAGTTTTCGCTTTCTACGACTCGCTCGATGTAGCTGAGAAGGCAGCACTGTACGAACAATTATTCAGCATCGACCCAGAATACATCAACAAAATCACCGAAAAGGCTCTCAACCCTCCCAAGACCGAATCCGACGAAAAGAATGGTCCGGGTCTCGAACCTCTCCCAGAGTCTGCCACCGCCAGTATCCTCGATTCGAAACCAGAGGATATTGAGAAATGGTATCAGTCAGGTCTTGATCTGATTGCGGAGAACAAAGTTGCTGTGGTGCTTATGGCTGGTGGTCAAGGAACTCGATTGGGAAGTTCGGCTCCCAAAGGATGCTTCGACATCGGTCTACCATCAAACAAGTCCTTGTTCCAAATCCAAGCAGAGCGCATTCTTAAAGTTCAGAGATTAGCACACAAGAAGGCCGGACATGGAGATGACAAGAAGGTCGTGGTTCCATGGTATGTTATGACCAGTGGACCAACCCGTGGTCCTACGGAGCAATACTTTGAGGCAAACCGATACTTTGGCTTGGACAAGGAGAATGTCATCATTTTTGAGCAAGGAGTTTTACCTTGTATCTCAAATGACGGCAAAATTCTCTTGGAAAGCAAAGGAAAGGTAGCTGTAGCTCCCGATGGAAACGGTGGTATTTACCAAGCTCTTGTTACCTCGCCTGTTATGTCTGATATGACCAAGCGTGGCATCCAGCACATCCACGCATACTGTGTGGACAACTGTTTAGTCAAGGTGGCAGACCCAGTGTTCATTGGATTCTCTGCAGCCAAGGACGTCGATATTGCTACCAAGGTCGTCCGAAAGCGAAATGCGACCGAGTCAGTTGGTCTTATTCTCTTAAAGAACGGCAAGCCAGATGTTGTTGAATACTCGGAGATCGATAAAGACACAGCTGAAGCCAAGGACGCAAAGCAACCAGACGTCTTGAAGTTCAGAGCAGCCAACATCGTTAACCACTACTACTCATTCCGCTTCCTCGAGTCGATTCCACAATGGGCTCACAAGTTGCCCCACCACGTTGCACGCAAGAAGATTCCTTACGTGGATACTGAGAAGGGAACAACCGTTAAGCCGGAGAAGCCAAACGGTATCAAGCTAGAACAATTCGTATTCGATGTCTTCCCAATGTTGGAGCTCGACAAGTTTGCTTGCATGGAGGTCAGACGTGAGGATGAATTCTCCCCACTGAAGAATGCTAGGGGCACAGGTGAAGACGATCCAGATACTAGCCGAAAGGAGATTATGGATCAAGGCAAGCGATGGCTACAAGAGGCAGGTGCCACTGTTGTTGGCAACAGCAATGATGATGGTGTTGAAGTGTCTCCATTGATGAGCTACGTAAGTTATGCCCCCATGCTTCGATTTTGTCAAGCTAATCATTTGCATAGGCTGGTGAAGGGTTGGAAAGTTTAAAGGGCAAGACCATCACTGCTCCGGCAGTTTTGGAGAAGGAGTTGCTATAAGAACATCTCCACGCAGACAGATAGGCAACGCTTGGTTTGATGGGGTCACGAGACATGATATCAATGTTACAATGCATTAACATAACATCCTACAGTGATGGGCATGGGTTTACGATTCTCTAGGAAAACAGGACCAAATACAAAAAGTATTTAGAGGTACTCCTTCCAAAATGATTCTAGTGAAATTCTAAGAACATTGTGAAAGCTTGGTGGTGAACCGGGCAGGGCATCCGACCAAACAAGCTTCTAGGCTCCATTTCAGGCTTTGTGGTAAGCTTTAGGGTATACGGCACATAGCCTTCTACTTGCATTCTTTGCCGTTCTCATGGCACTTTCGGGTTCAAAAAGCCTGCATCATGAGACTCGCGGCCACCTGACTAACCCCGCCATTATACCTAGTAGTTACCAGAGATCTGAGATCTAAGATTTGAGATGTTCTACCTCCAGCCTTGGGGCGAAATCCACGGTTTCATTCATCCGTGAGGCTCGGTCCCACAACACGTGCATGCCCTGCGCCTCAACTAGCGGGCTCGTTGCTTTAACCTTACTTGTTAATTCAGGGGTCTAACTTAAATGGGCCGTTTCCCTCTACCTGGATATGTCTGACATCAACACTCTAACAGCCGATAAGATCAACACCAAATGAGCTCACCACACAGCATTTAATTTTCCTTTCATTGTAACACAGCAAATTCCGGTTCTTTCACATATTTACAGAAGGGTAAGCGTGACAAATTCAGCAAGTATTTGTCTTGATGACGCCCGCCAAGTCTTTCATAGCATGAAGGCGGTGATTGTTTCTCATTGGGCTAGAATCCCTAAACTCAGCCAAGATACAAGTGTGATGAGCCGGTAATATTCACAGCCCAGACTATTGCTCCGCTTAGTGACAATTCACGACTTCTTAGGTAGTAGGCAGACGGTGAGGCAAACAAACCTTGGCACGGCAAACTAGTCGATAGGATGAGTCGCATGTGCATATATTCTGTGTGATTCCCGTTTCGCGCGGTCATCTTACTTACACTTCAATTTGTGAAACGATACAAGCGCAATTTTGCTCGTCAGTACATCTTTCTACCACAGTACTTCGTTGCTGGCTTTGGCGTACATTGATTTACATCCTCATTCGATATCACCTGCTTTATTAGATATAGCTTTTGAGACACTGTACTGCTTTGCGCAGAAAATAGAAGAGAAAGTCGAACAAAATGAGATCGGGCTTGTTAACAGTAGCGCTGCTACTCTTCACATCGACTCCGGCGTTTGCGCATCCTCAGCATATACCGGGGAGCGAACTTGTCGCGCGCGATAACGACATCGAGCAAAGAGATATCATCTGGGCCTACAATGCGCCAGAGGAAACCGAATATGCCGAAGTTGCAATTGAACAAAGAGATTTGTACAAGAGAAAGGGCGGCGGAGGTGGCGGGGGCAAAGGTGGCGGAGGAAGCAGCAGTGGTGGAAGCAGCAGTGGAGGAAGCAGCAGTGGAGGAAGCAGCAGTGGAGGAAGCAGCTCAGGTGGGAAGGGTGGTTCCAGTTCTAGTTCTGGGTCTTCCGGATCCGGACGTGGCTCATCTTCATCAACGACTGGAGGATCTACCAAGACTGGATCTGGTCCGGCACCCCGCTTTGGAGGTGGACGTTATTATGGCGGAGGAGCAACCACGCCATATGCCGCAGGACGCACATCACCTCTAGGAATCCCGGCCGTTTTCCTTGGAGTCGGCGCTCTCGCAATCTTCCCTGGTCTCTGGCTTTATGGTGCCTACAGCTATCCTTACCACAACCCATATACTTTCCGCAATCACTCCAGAAACGCGACAAATTCATCCACTACAGCATTGCATACACGACAAACAGATCTCAGTGGTGCCGAGGAAACAAAGCCGGTTACCTGTCTATGTGCTCAATACGCCGAGTGTGGTTGTGATGACAGCGGCAACACTACCGTTTTGGATGAATTGATCGGTGATGGAAGCTACGCCAGTCTCAACAAAAGCTTGGTCACTGTTGCCGACGATGATAAGGGAATCTCTACCATTGTCATCAATGGAACCTTGCCAAATGGCACCACCGCTGCTGGGGGAACTGATGATGCTAACATGGCTGGAATGAGATTGGTCGCTCAGAGCAGCGGATACTGGGTTATGGTAGCACTTGTTATTGCTACTTGCTGGATGATTTAGATGGGATACGTTCTACGATACACTCCGGGGAGTTCACTGGCTGGAGCTGAACTGTATATGTACTCAAGTATAAGGGTATAAAGGAATATTTTCTGGCGTTTAGGGCGTCGGACACGATTAACGACCTTTATTAATGTAGTTTTATTTTGGTGGAATGCAAATGGGAGACAAAAGGGTTGGTCAGAAACATATTAGCTTATTTTAGAGAGCGACGATGGACGTGGCATCAATAGGAGAAATCAAACCCCGCCGACTTTAAACCCAAGAAAAAAAGTCTGTGTTTGTGTTTGTGTTTGTTTCTCATGTTGGATAGTTCCGCATTTGGTTTCGGAAATGCCCTTGCTGCATGTGCGCGGAATATATTTGCGCGGGGCTGTATGCATGCGCTGGTCTCTGGTATGGACAGCATTTTGTGACGTAACGCCAGCGGATCCTTCAACTACTGTAACTGTAAGCAATATCAAAATTTATATTTCTTTTGTCGATCAAATGCTTTGACTTAATGTGAATCTGATGTCGACTGTGGCCCAGAACCAAAAAGAAAGCAAGATGTCAAGGCTGCAAGGCTAACAACATCCCTGCTTAATGTTAACTGGCTGACGAGGATAATTTCCCCATACTCGAGTACCCTTATCCACCGGCAGCTACTCGTAGCTGCAAGCTCCAATCCACGACAACCCATACATCAACAACATGAAGTCCGAGGCTTCGCGGCCATTGATCCTGCCACAGAATCGGAAGTTGCGCCATCTCAAAGGGATTTATGTTCGAAACCTGACTCTCGCGCGTCCGCGGGGCCATACAATTGACGATGCAGCTCTGAATAAAACACCACAAAAGCTCGAAGCTTTGCGTCGCGAACCACAACTCCACCATGCGCAATCATCTGGGGATCTTCGGCCTGCGAAGCCAAGGAGGTCGAGTACGAACTGGGTGGGCGCCAGTCCTTCGTTCAGACAGAAGAAACTTGAGGATGTACGGGACAGTCGGATGGCAGACACTTTCATCACGTTACATTGCGAAGGACAGGAGGACCCAATCTACATCAGCGAGGTTGTGGAAAAGGTGATGAATCCTACTTTTAATTCTTTTGATCTATCGTGTCTGGGTCCGGCGACGACACGACTCGATACGGTCACAGTCAAAGTATGGGTCAAGCGGCAAGATTTCACTACGCTCGTCGAGGAGGAAGTCAATCTGCAGTCACTACAATTCATGGGGTCAATGGAGAACCAAGCATTTCCGCCAAATACGATTCTGTTTCAACTCATCGACGGCATATATACGATTGATCTTACGCCGAAACCTCCTCAACCAAAAGCTGGCTTTACTCTTCCTACATCCTCCTACAATGCGCTCATGCGCCTATCGAATCTCGACGAGTCCATTCAAGATGCTCTGGCTACTCGCGAGGAGCTTGCTTCCCAGATAAATAATCTTATATACAACAGCCCATCCCCTGCCAGCTCTATACCCATAGCGCAAGAGTCATTAACTCTTGCTAATCGCTATGTGTCAGCTGCTCGCAAGGGCCGCGCCCATGCCGAACGTCGACAAGCCGAACTCAAAAAATCTATCGCTGCGCGTCGTACGGCTATCTCCTCTGGATATGCTGCCCAGGCAGAAGCACAAGCTGATGTTGATGATGCTCAAGTAAAATTGAACATCTGTCGCAATCTGCATACTTCTACACTGTCTCAAATCCGTGGTCAGCGTCGTCGTATCTGCGAAGAGCTCATACAAATATTCCCCATCGAACCTACATCTCACCCTCTACTTTTCACAATCTGCGGTCTTCCTCTCCCAAATACTACCTTTGATGATACATCCTCTCACGACGAAGACGTCATATCCGCAGCACTCGGACATGTTGCCCAGCTCGTATACGCCTTACAATTTTATCTTTCCGTTCCGCTCCCATATCCCGTCACAGCTTACGGCTCTCGCTCACTAATCAGCGATCCCATCTCCCTTCTCCAAGACGCCCAGAGAGTATTTCCCCTATACATGAAGTCGGTTGTCCGTTTCAGATTCGACTACGGTGTATTCCTCCTAAACAAAAATATCGAAGCACTTGCCGAATCTCAAGGTCTTCGCGTCCTGGATATCAGACAGACGGTCCCGAATCTTAAATACCTCCTCTATGTGTGCAGCGCGGGACAAGAAGAACTGCCGGAACGCAAAAGAGGCGGGATTAAGGGCTTGTTGGCGGGTGGGAAGGGTATGGGGAGTAGGCGCGGGAGTGAAGAGAGTTTTGGGGTTGCGCAGCATGGCGATGCGGCGAGGAAGGCGCTGGAACATGGGCATGGGAATGGGAGTGGGAATGGGAATGCGACGTCGGGGAATAATCTTTTGGGTGCGGGAGCGGGGAATGGTCAGACATCGCCGGTTCTACAGATTAAAAAGGATGGCTTGGTTGTGGGACATGGTCATACTTTGAGGACGAGTGGGTTGAGGGAAAATATTGTTCGATAGGTTCTTGGTGTGTAGATAGATAGTGTTAGGATTGTAATTGTAAATTATTGTATATTTATGTAAGTTTGTTGGGATATGTTGGCTTGGGCATGGCACATACGGGAGGGTAGGATGCCAAAGAGTTGCTTGCTGGAAGTCTTGCAAGTCATCTATAGGTCAGATGGTCTGCGTTTCTAAAATACTTCTTCTATTATTGAAAGTCGTTGCTCAAGTTATGGTTCCATTGGGTGAGGATATTATGTAGAGTCCTGCGATTTTAATACGGCTCTAGTTGAGCAGTTTTTCTACTTGAGCCGGAGTTCTCTATTGAGTGCTGATCTATGTCCTGATCTCTCTCTCTCTCTGCCGTTCTCTGGGGTTATAAGCTCTTGATCATCTTCATTCATTTTCTAAATCCGACACGCTCCTACTCCAATACAAATTCACAATCTTTCCTCACCACACCAATATCTCCCCCCTCCCATTCTAATCTCCTCTCCCATACCCTCCCCTTGCCCCTACCCCCCCCCTTACACCACCCCCCCGCCCCCCCTCAACCACCCCCTCAACATCGCCCTCGTCACCTTATCCCCCACCAACCCCACATTCACACACTTCCCCCTCCGCAACGCCTCCCACCCCCCCTTCTTCTCCCATCCCCCCATCCCTCCTCCTCCATCTACATACCGTCTCCCGGTCCATACCTCCCAGATGCAGATCCCCAGCGCGAATAAGTCGTCTTCTATATTCGCGGGGCGGTCTACCCCTTCGAGCCAGAGGCGCGCGCGGTTGGGTGATATGAGGGTTCCGGAGGTTATGGGTGTGAATTCTTCTGGGGGGGAAGAGGTGAAAAAAGAGTCTTGGAAGTTGGTGAGTCGGACGGAGGAATCGGTGGAGCAGTAAAGGAAATTCGATAAATGGATATTCCCGTGTACGATCCCGCGTGCGTGGAGCGAGAGAACGCAAGTTTTCATTGCGGAGGCGATTTTGGCGCGTTGCTGGGGAGTGTAGGTTCGGGGTTTGAGGGGGGTTTCGAGGGAGAGGATGAGGCCTGTTAGAGAGGTGGTGTGGGAGGTATAGGCGTCCTGGGATACGGTGCCGTGCAGAGTTATCCCGGAACTGCCTGCTGCGAGATGCATGCGGAGTTCGTGGGGTGTGGCGCCGGATTTGTAGACTAGGGGGTGGGAATGGAATTTATGCGTCGAGGTGCTGAGGGTTGCGGTGAAAGGGGTGGGGTCGATGAGGGGGGATATTAGGGAAAGGGGTTGGTTGGGGATGGGAGGGTAGGTGTTGGGTGTTGAGGAAGTGGTTGAGGATGCGGGTGTGTAGAGGGCTGAAGATGGTGCGTCGTATGATGCGGATATGGGAGTTTTTTCCCAATTCGAGTGCCAATTCACACTCGTTGGTTTCGAAGACTGCGGCATGAGCTGATAACTCGGTTTGTCTTGACTTCTTCCTGTTGGTGGTGCGGTTAAGGGGAAAGAAGGTGCAGGTCCGGGATACGCCATTTTTAAAATATCGCTCCCGGATACAGACGGCAGGGAGCCGAGAAACGAAGGGTTGGGCGATGAAGCACTGTGATAATTGCCTTCGCCTTCTGCACCCACAAGCGCGGACCAAGAAGCTGGCGAACTACCAGAGTGCAGCCCCGCACCTATAGACGAATCGGTGAAATCAGACCAACAATTTAGATCGACCCAGCTGCTGAGATCTTGATTGGTGAGGACTTCTTCGAAACTGAAGATATCGTTTGTGCTGCTGGCAGGTGAAGACCGTGAAGTTGGGAAAGGAAGGAGAGGATCCATGGTTTTGAGATGGGCGAGGGAGGTTTTTTATTTATGTTTGGATGCCTGTTTTGGGAAAGGAGGAGGGGATTGAGGTTCCACTGTGGATGTGGATGGATGGCTTCGAGCAGATGTGTAGGTAGGAGTACCGTGCGGACTAGACTGAACTGAACTGCACTGCACTGGATGGGGCTGGGCTTTAACGCATATGTAAAGGGTATGTGGGTTGGGAGACCTGCAAAGAGACCTGAAAGGTTTTTTTCTTGTTTTCCCTTTTCCTGACTTGCCTCTTCTTTTGTAGTTTTTCATAAGAAGTGGTGGCAAGGCGTGTAAATCAGAAGAAAACCAAAGTCCCTCATAGTAGTCTATTACAATGCATAACTTCAAGATAGCAAGAATTTGTGTAGTACATCTCCTATATCTGCACCTACATCACTTATTCATGCATATCGGCACGCACAAAACAAAATTAACATGAATACCCGGTGTGCCGTGTTCGGGCGATCAATAGATAATCATATGATTCTCTTACCGGAACTCCGTCCTCGGACCCGGTGGGCGCCGTTCCGAGTTTCAAATTGAGGCAATCAGTCTAGACTTGCATCCTCCTGCGAGAATCGCTGTTGGGCGATAGATCAAGTTAGAACTAAGGCTTGTGTGGGATGCAAATAGCACCCAACAGGAACCCCCACCGGTGACTTCCTCCCTGAGGGGATAGCTTGCGCAACGCTCACGCATAAACCCTGGTTGATTCTGCCTCGGGCAGCACCCAATCCCCCTGGATCGTGCAGCAGTGTTGCCGGTAGTAGTATCCAGTGCGTGATCTTGTCCTGAAATAGTGCTGTAGTGTGTGGTGGGTGAGTGAGTGAGTGAGAATGTTGGGCAGGAATTTTGCTGGTGGGGCGATGAAGGCCTCACGCTCCCGCTTCGAAAATAAATCGTGGTTTGCTGCTGCCGGTGCACTAACTCAGCAGTATGATAGGATAGGCACGTGGAAACCTTGTTTCCGGGGCGTTGGATCTTGGGTCTTGGGAAGGTCGGGGAAGAGAAGAGTTTTTTCCCGTTCGCCTGCGAGACAAGTTGTAGCCACTTGGCTGATTTGGTTGGGTTGGTTTGATTTGATGCGATGAATATTGAAACTGTGATGGGATGCGAGAAACTTGTTGATTTCTTGTGGCTGATTCTGATGAAGTGGATGTGTGGAAGTGAAGATTTCCTGATCTAGTCTTCGTGGAGTCGGTTAACTGTGCCCACCATATTGCTTCAAGGTTCAAAATAAATAAAGAAATCTTGCATTCTGCTAACCAGAGCTCTTGAATGAAACCCAACGCCATACCCGAGTTTGTTCCCATTTCCTATCCTTTCCTTCATTTCCATACGTGAACGCCTCCCACAAAGCCCAAGCGCTAAACTTTTCTAAACCAATTTCCTAACAGCAGAAAAACAAAACAAAAGGCGAGAGGCCTCCGGAAAACAAGTATCTATTCCAGGCAACCACCCATGCAGCAGTCCAGGTAACCAAACAGCCTTTCCTTCTAATCAACATCTAAACAACCAGCATACCCTATCTCCCAGCACAGAACCAAACACACACGAAAAACAATCCAAACCCCACTCCATCTCTTACCTTCTTACTGCCCGCTCCGAAGACCACAGAGATGTTGTTAAGACGCCTCAGTATACATGGCTCCGACTCGGGGGAAGCGGTTTTATGTTGAGTGAAACGGGGCTTTTGGAAGGATTGACTTTCGGGTTCGGGTGTGGTGGGAAGATGGGGATAGTAGGTTGGCGAAGAGTTGTATTTGGAAGGAGAGGTAGTAAGTGTATGGGATGGATTTGGTGCAAGGAGGTATGTGACGCTTCTTTAGCAATCGATGAAATGAAGTGAAGTGTAGCGACAAAGGAAATGTAACGAGCGGTATGCAGATGTGTCTGTCGAGGCGTATCTGTTTTGATCGAGTGTCGATTCTCATGAAAATGTAGTCTCTGCTGTGGAATATAGCCGCATGTCAAACGTGCGAATAGCTTCGTAATCGATTCGAAGGTTGACCGCCAGCAGTCGAGAACTAATCCGTAAACAAGGAGCTGGAGATGGAAATAGAGTTTACCATACAGCCAGAAACCCGAGTTTCTTCATTAAGAACGAGTTGATGCAAGAAATGATATTGGAGTCGAACTGCCGAAATCGTGAATCTGCGGCCGGAGTTTGGGGATTTGCCGCATTGCGAATGACATTGTATTGAAAAGAATCATGATGAGAATAGACACACTTCATGAGACGAACAGCATGATCGACTTTACGCTGACGGAAGTGTCCTGACACTTTAATCGAACGGAGGCAAGAAAGTCATTCCTTGCCTGAGGACGACACAAGCCTTGACTCTTGCCCCTCCATTCTATGAAAGGATCTTACGGTGAGAAGAGCATTCTTGTGTCAGCTGAAGGCTAGACCTTCAGAAAAGTGGCACCAGAGGTTTGAAAGGGGTTAGAGCTTTATGATGAGAAAAGTAGCAGATGAGCGTTCTCAAATACTTATCAGAAGGATTATAGAACGTATCCTTACGGACAGCGTTGGGTCAACCGACTAGTAGCATCCGTAGTTGGCCTACCCTATGTGAGTGATTTTTTTGATGCCTCCAATAAGGCCCCAAATGAATAGTTTCAGTGCTTGTCTAGGTAAGAAAGTGCGGCCTGCACAGTTGAGAGTCGACAGACGATAGTAGAAATCAATATGGTCACAGGCAAGGTGCTACAGGTAACAGCTTGGTCGAATCCTCTTCGACAAGTCAAAAAACTTCTTGAAACACCAACAATCTGGGTTACTGGTCGATATCTTGTCCACGATAACCTCCTTTTAGACCAAGCGAGACTAGAAAGGACCGACAATCAGCCCTATATGCTCAGCCGCACGCAAGATTTGGTGTTGGACTGATTCGGTTAAGCGTGAAAGCCACATATGTACCTGTTGGACGGCCGCCCTCACCCAGTCGTGGCTGGTGACCACCTCGACCACCAACATAGCAAAGAGACTTGGAAAGCCAACGCAAAATTCAACGCAATTTTCCAGCGCAAGAGCCGGCAAGAAGATTTGTGCTTCATAACACAGCCGTGCATTCACGATGTATTCCAAGTCAATCTCTTGAGATTCCGACGAAATCTCCTGCCTGAGACTACCAGGCGTGCGCTCAAAATAGATCGGTCAAACATTTCATTTAGATGATTGACCACCTCTCTGAAAGGTCTGATGGAGTATGATACTTGCCCTATCGGCCCTCATAGAGCCTCAGCAGAGCGATGGCATACGATAAAGGAGCGACAGCTGGACAGAATATCGCAAAGGCCACGTTTCGGCCTTGACTTTGACCAGAAGTCGGAAAAGCGCGGGCGCCTGCGACAGAGATCGTGAAGAACACTACACGCTTACGTTATCAATACCTGGACAACCATTTTGCACCACCCAAAACCATCCATATGGAGCGCTTACCACCTCTCGACCGCGGCTCAGTTAAAGGGTGACCGGCAACAAGTACTCTTCTAGTAAAGAAAATGCTGCGGTTGGTAGAGTCAGCGTCGCATATTCCGTGCTTTTGCTTCCTACTCCCAATCAAGTGATTTTGCGGGGAACGGAACAATTTCTGGTTGAGGCGCTGCGCAGGCACGACTGGGACAACCTGAAATGACCGTAGGCGGAGTACGTTTACGGTCTACCAATGCTCATATATAGAGAGAGCAAGGGCTCATGGTCTCTGTCAACCACTACAAGATCAAACACTCACTCTTTTTTATCTGCTGATATTCGAGTTGGTGGTGCGGAAGTTCTCATTTCAGTTTTCTATTTCCTTTTGACGCTCATTACAATTTCCTTTTGTATCTCGACAGCCACTCTTTAGTGGCATCTAATTAATCACACAAGATGTCTACCGTACGAAGGCCCATGAGTAAGTTCTCCTGATGCCCTAGTGTGTACTGGACTTGGTCTAACAATGTATCAGGGCCAAAGAACATTATCATTCGTGCCTCCATTTGGGTTCTAGCAGCCATTCCATTTTACACAATGGCGGGTAAGTTTACTCTTCTTGATTCCCGTGGGAGCTTCAGCTAATATGATGACGCTAGCACTGGCAATTGCTGGTTCTGCCACAACGACACCTGGAGTGGAAAATATCTTCATCGGACAGCTTTCCAAAGCTGGCACCGAAGGGGACAAGTTAGGAGGGTTGAGGATTGGTTATGTGGGTAAGTCTAGGCATCGATCTCAACAATGGAAATAGCAGTATGCTAATTGTTTCACTAGGTCTCTGCGCTTTCGTAGGGAACCAAGGAGCCAACGGAAACACGTTCGATAACACGAACGGTTTTCAATGTATAGGCAAGCCCTATTCACAAACCCCGGAGGAGATCGGCACAACCCTCCATGTCGACTCCGACATTGTCGAACTAGGGCAAAAGCTCCAGACCGACATCACAATCTTCATGCCAGCCGTTGCACTGGGTCTATTCCTCGTCGGCTTCCTCGTCGATACATTTGCATGGCTCTTTGCTGGTCTGGGAA
Organism: Rutstroemia sp. NJR-2017a BBW; assembly: GCA_002946425.1. Taxonomy (NCBI): domain Eukaryota; kingdom Fungi; phylum Ascomycota; class Leotiomycetes; order Helotiales; family Rutstroemiaceae; genus Rutstroemia; species Rutstroemia sp. NJR-2017a BBW. The sequence goes on from NJPT01000031.1 coordinate 885,883, forward strand.
AGCCTGTTGGGTCCTTCGGTACTATTGCCATGCCATTCCTATGGGCTTCCGTCGCCTGCAGTCTCGGTGCAGCTTACACTCTAACTGTTTCTGTCAATGCAATCAAGACTGTACTTACAGATAAAGCTTCAGGCTGTTCTGCAAATATGCAACTCGAACAAGGCAAGACACTGGAAGGTCTTCAATGGTCCTGTTTTGGTTTTGCGTTCATCTTTGCCTTGGCCATTTATATGGTGTCGAGAGACATCATGTATGGATTTAACATCATGCCTCGCAACCGTTCTCGTGGACGCAGAGATGACGTCTACTCCGATTTCTCCGATGATCGAGATCTGAGTTACTAACCAAGATAGAGCGGCAATTGAGATACCCAGGCCAAGTCAAGAAACTCTGTAAAATAAACCATTCGCGTCGTTGGCATTTTGGACTACAGCATACTGTAGAAAGGCAAAGAAGGTGTGAGGTGGGCGTTATCATAGGTTGGGGTTATGAATATTTCTGTTTGTATGGGCTTTCCTTTTCTTTGATATCATCATGTCTTTATATTCAACTGCTAGTCAGCTAAGCAAATATGCTTTAATATATTTGTGTTTCGCTGCTTAATGGGCGAGGAACGTGATAGTATGTATGATACTGCATCATCTTGACGAGAAACGAAAACGATCCCTCGTTTAGAGTCGCTGTGAACCACAAACCTACCGAAGAATTATCGTTGCTAGTAACTCGTGGTAGAACTTCTTTGATTCCATTTCAAGGCACTCATCTAATTCAATACTCAGATTGGTCCTCTGCTCATGGAACCCGATGCAATGCCCTTCCAACCAATTGACGACCTTAGAATATGCCATCAGAGGAGCTAGAATAAGATCCGCTACGTGCACTGAGGACAGCCATTCCGTTTCCCGAAGCCTTTCTCTATCAAATAGCCAAGAAGTAGTCTGGCGGAGTTTCGAAATTCACACCCAGCTCGTCGCCCACTAGAGCACAAGCCACCTTGTTTTCCATAGCAGATATTTTCGAGATTCCAGCAGCTGATTGAGCATTCATTAAGGACCTTCTGCAGATAGATCCAGACATGAGCTCAACTACCGAGTGAGCTTCTTCAACACTCTCGGCTTAAGCAATGAACCCCATTATTTACTGATAGAGAGACGTCAGCCTTGCTGTACTCTCCTGTCCCTGCAGTGGTGTTCAGGATGTAGGGAAACTGATGGTAGGAAAAGTCTTCACTGCGATTGAAACGTGCAACTATGGTTGAGAATGCAGAACAATCATCAAACAAATATTGACCATGTAATAAATCTGAATCGCACGGGAATTCAATTGCAGTCCACGATATCAAAAAGTTCCTTAAATCCGCGAATAATTCCATGGTGGCGTCAACAGTGTACTGTACCTTGCCTCGCTTCCAGAGCTTTCTTTCAAGCTAACTCCGAACGTCATCACCATCTAATAAAGATCTTCCCTTTCGCCATTACACAACAACCACAGTCAACCGGCTCAAAACCTCCCTCAAATTGATCACAGCTATTCAGAAAACACTATTCAGAATGGCTTTCGCAATGCGCCGACCGTTTCAGCTCCCCAGCACTCTGGCATTAGCCTCGAAGTCCACAATCAAGTCCGTCCCCGCGCGAGCTTTCCACTCCTCCCGCCCTACCAACTCTTTCTTCACTTCACGAACAACATCACCCATCAACACTCTCACCAAGGCGAAGAATGCGTTCAGGCAGTCAAGGACGTATATACAGCAACCAGCAGTTCAAGCACCAAATGCTACTCTACTGCAGAAGTTGGCCGTTGGTGGTGCGATGTTTGGAGGAACTTTAGTTGCTATTAACTTGGTATGTCCATTTTCTCCCTTCCTCCTCTTCCTTCATACAGCGTCAGCTAACTTATCTCTCAATAGGTCTTCAACCGCGAAACCCGTGAAGATGGAGGAATGCCAGCTTTCGAGCGCGAATATCTCAACGACACATTCATGCACACAGGTATTGGAATCGGTATGATCGGACTGTCTGCGCGCGCCATGTTCCAAAGCGGATTTATCTACAGAATGATGGCGACAAACCCATGGGTGGTCATGATCGGTGGTATTGGCTTGAGTATTGGTACAATGATGGGAACAAGGGCCACGGATCCTAGCAAGTGAGTTTTCTGCCCCTCTTTTTGAAGTTGTGAATATGTGAAAGGGCAATATGCTGATATGATTTTACTAGCTATGTTCAAAAATATGCTCTCTGGTCCGCCTTCAACATCACTCAAGCCGCGTTCGTCGCTCCACTCCTCTTCATGGCGCCACCCGCTATCATCGGTCGCGCCGGTCTCTACACCCTCGCCATGATGGGATCAATTTCCTTCGTTGGAGCCACTGCTAAGCAAGAAAAGTACCTCTACCTCGGTGGACCACTCCTTGCTGGATGCGCTCTTGTCGCCGTATCTGGTTTCGCTCCCTTGGTCCTTCCCGCCACTGCTACTCGTGCTTTGGCCTTCACTGAGAACATCTGGCTGTGGGGTGGTCTGGCCGTCTTCGGTGGCTTCACACTCTATGATGTGCAGAAGATCTTGGCTCATGCTAGAATGGCCGAGAGGGGTCTGATTAGAAAAGATACAGTCAATGAGAGTATCAGTTTGGAGCTGGACTTCTTGAATATCTTTGTAAGGATGGTGCAGATTTTAATGATGCAAGGAAACAGGAGGAAGTAAATGGAAAGGGATATGTGTTAGGTAGAGGTTGCTGGAAGAACAATAAGATCAGTGGATGAAATCGACGATATCAGGAGGATCGTCATTGCGATGGGAGTACTCATAAAATGGGAGGTTATAGCTCCAGAGCTTCTAAGAATTCGGTCCTTAGTTCTACTGCAGAACATTTTTTATTTTGTTTTATTTTCTCCTCTCTGTTTTCTAAAGGTCCGAACTTTACAACAAACTCCGAAAAAAATAGCAAAACAGTTAAAAACGAAAAGAAGTCAAATGAGTCACAAGATGCATCGTACCTTTTACTATTTATCCATGGACTATATTTGTAATTGAAGACATAACAGAACTAGATGACATAAATGGATGTGATAGATTTGATGTGACGATAATTATATGTTTACTAGGTGTTACTAGGTGTTTGGCAATTATAGAATCCAGTGACTCTGTCGAATCATTGACTCTCATCTTCCACTACCTAGCTCCTAGCTACTCTTCTATATGTGTGTCTATTCATACACACTCTCTTCCTAGAAATTTACAACTCATTTAAAAGCCTACCGATTCAATTTCAAGAGACCTCGAACATATCCCGACTGGAGAACCTCAGGTAAAACAACGATACGGCACTGTTTAGTATCTGACTCTTAAATTAAATTGAGAATATATACAAAGCTTCCACATCCCAACCTCACCTACTCCAAAGGCGGGAACTTTCTCTCAAAGTGACTTGGGCACTCATATCCTCCAGGATTCACCTCCAAATACCTCTGATGATAATCCTCCGCATCCCACCACTCCCCCGCCTTCAATATCTCAGTAACAACCTTCCCCTTCCACCACTTCTCATTGACCTGTTTCGTCACCTCCTCCGCGATCTTCTTCTGCTCCTCATCATGATAGAAGATCCCCGATCGATACTGGCTTCCTGTGTCTGGGCCCTGGCTGTTCGCTGTAGTGGGGTCGTGCATTCGGTAGAAGTACTCGAGCAGTTGGCGGTAGGTGATTTGGGAGGGGTCGTAGTGGATTTGTAGAGCTTCGGCGTCTGGGTTGAGTGTTAGCAATTGTGTTTCTTCACGGATTAAATTGGAAGGGGATAACTCACGGCCAGTTCTTCCGGAACATACGGCGCGATAACTGGGGCTGGCGGTGTCACCGCCGATGTAGCCTACGCGCGCATCGTACAGTCCCTTGCCGGTGAACTCTTTGCGATACATGTGCTCGACGCCCCAGAAACATCCGGCTGCTACGGTGCATTTCTGCGCGGTGTCGGGAACTGAGGCGGGAGTGAAGGCGGGGGTGTTGAGACCTAGAGAGGTCGATGTTGTGAAGGGCCGTAAGAGGCGATTCAGGAAATTGGGCATGTTAGCCATGAGGACGCCGACGACGAGGAATAAGAGGAAGGTGCGGGGTGAAGGCAGATTGGTGGTTGTTGAGGATTGAGCTTATGGATGGTATTTCTGGATATTAGGAGTTTGAGATTGAATCGCGGATTGTTGTTGATGAATTGGTCTGTCTTCTGGATGACCGGAAGCCGAAATATAAATGTAAAGCTTCGAGACCGCAAGTGGCAAGTGCATCAAGGCGTCATATATGGAGGGGTCCAAAACAATGCATGGAAAAGAAGCTTGGACCAGCTGAGCTGACAAATAAGAGATGACAGATACTGGAGCCAATCAGGAAGGTGGTCGGCGTTTGTTGGATTCCATCTTCTTGTCAGCCATAACCGCAACAATTCCAAATTGTTCCATACAAAAATATCATCAGTGGCCGTGAGATGTTCTTCATTGCCCGTGGATAGATTCTAACGTTGTGTTTTCCTATTTCCTACCATGTCTTATTCTTCAATCTGCATTTAGGCTCAAGTGCCTCGGCATCTTCACTGGTCGGCTAGCTCTCACTGACGTCGTTCCCGGCCGATGGACTTCAACAAGATAAATATCGCGACCGAGAACATACACAAACGAGCAATAATCTATCCATATTGTTGTCACTTTTCTAGGCACCACATGCTCAACTATTTGCGTCCAATTATAAATTATATTACTCTAACTGAAGGAGAACTACTGCTGTCGTACCAGCCAACGCTCATTTGAAGTCCAATGGACGGCTCTAAAGGAAAACACCACTCTTGGCGGCTCCTGGATAGGTTGTCTTCAGGGTCTTCAAGAAGTCAACACCATTGATTCCGAGCTGCTTATAGGCATCATTGCGGCATGCAAGCGAGGTCAGAGGGAGGTTGATGGCGTCCAGCAAGAACGTAAGTACCGGCTCAGCGGTCGCGTAAATAGATCCAACGACAGATGGTGCTCCTTCTTGGAGGATCTGGAAGGCGAAGCAAAGCGCATTGTTTCCTTGAGCCAAGTACTCAGCATTCATTATTCCTCCAGTCAAGTTCTCAAGGTTGACACCGGTGAAAGTGTTCACGCCGTTGGTGTTACCTCCGATGCTGTGGTTGCTTGTTAGCGTCCATGTCTCATTAATGGCGATGGAGTATATGCTTACCTCAAAAGTGTAGGACGTTTGAGACTGACGTTTTCGATGATGTCGACCCACAAGTCAGCCGCAGCATAGTCGGTAGCACGACGGTAGTAGTTGTCAGGGATACGTTCAGCGCCTTTAGTATAGGTCATGTTATCCTCTGGACCAGTCACACCCCAGAAGCTCTTGAGGGTCTCCTTGTCTATTTTAAATCAGTCTCGCGTCGCAAATACAATACAGTGAAGGGCACAAACCTAAGAATCCGTTTGGATATTCCTCGGAAGCATTTCCAAAGATACGGGCAGCAAAGCAGTAAGCAGCATTGCGGACGAACCAGCCAGACCAGGGACCATAGTAGAAACTGGGGTTGGTGGCGATACTTTGGTTGAAACGGACTAAAGCATGGTCGAGGAAAACATCGAGAGTGTAGTGCGGCACCTCGGCATCTTTCTGCATGTTGTACAAGTCCATGAAGTAGTCCATGTTCATGTTGTTGTTGTCGCCATCAGCATCGTACAGATCGCTGCGGGTAATGGATGAATCCACTTCGAAGATGTTGTGAGTTCCAGTAAGACCTTTAGGTTTTCCTGTTTCTTGTGAGCAACTGGCGCAAAACATCGAGACAAAGAGTATGACTTACCCATAAGACCCAATAAGTTACCAAGAAGATTCTGAGCTTCCGGTGCATTAGAAGGCCCACCCATCGAGACACCTGGTGTCAGCGACACAGGGTTACCACCTAGGACAGTTCCATAAACACCAAGCACAAGAGCCGTGTCGATTCCCATGCCCAAAACCTTCTGGACTGCGGTAGCGTACTCAAGAATAGTAGCGACACCGTTGCGTGGCAGATAGCCGTGGTTTGCCAGGACGTTCAAACCAGGGCAAGGTCCTCGAACATCTCCAGCTGCGTAATCAGGCATCTGGAAGGCATGCTCCCCGGAGACGTCCACTCGCTGACGGTCGGCATTGAACTCATCTCCGGTTACTGTTGTTGCTACGAGGGCCTCGACTTGTTGTAGGAGATCCTCGAAGTCAGGGATCGAACGGCTATCAAGCGCTCCAAGGCCGGCTTTAAGCTTGTCGAGAGGGATGGGCTTGGTTAGGTCTGCATTGGGGACATTCAGAGAGGCTGCGGGAAACGCCACGACGCTTGAAAGCGCCCCCGAAAGAAGAATTAATGAGTTGAAGGTCTTCATATTGATGATTTCCAGCAAAATGGACGAAAAAACTGAAAAGAGCGAAAATATTCAAAGGAATGTGGGTAAGGAGAGAAATGTCAACTTGGCAAGACAGCAGAGGAGTTGTTGCATTATATATTGACAGGCTAGTGGCCGCTGACCTTTCCTCGCTTTCTCGAAGTCATCGATATTGCGATATCTCACAATGTGGAGTACATGGCATATACCGGAGCGATCTTCTCGAAGCTCCGGAATTGCAAAAAGAATGCATTTGATTCGATCATCCTGAATGCTGAATTGATAAAGGAGAGAAACGTGGAATATCCATGACGAGTGCGAAAGCGCTTCAACAGTGGCCATGTCGTTGCCAGTGTAATGAAGATCTACACTTCATGGAAAAACTTGATTCGACTCTCACCGTCGAAGGGGGGTTGAGGCCTATCTTTGCATCTGGTATGGAGATAGTTCGGCAGATCTCTATGAAATTTTCTTCTTGGCGAGGCTCAAAACCACGCAGGCACCCCCAGGGATACGTTGAAGTCTTCTTCAAGTTACTGTGTACAAGCAGCTTGCAGATCATCGTAGATTCATTTGACTCTGTCGGTGTAGCTTTAGGTTGGGGTAGGGGACCTTGGTCCCGAATAGGCTCAACCAAGGGCTTGGCAACAAAGAGGCGACGATACGAGACGTTGAAGTGTCAAGTCTAACCGTTCCCCATGCACAGATAATGTCTATGGCCTGTACATTGACTTTTAAGGTTGCCTTAGTCGACGGTTTCAGCCCAATTAGGACGATCGACTTTGATCGCCCTTATTTGGTTGGCTTTATCGTGGAGTCAAATTAAGTTTGGTTGACCCGGTCATGTGGATCCTGTCATGAGGGTCCCGCTCCTTTTGGGGAGCCGGCTCAACTATACCTTTTCATAGCTGCACGGATACAATTTGCTTGCATACAGGGAACTGATCTCTTGTCACATATGCTTGTGCTGCGGCAGTCGTCCAGTGTTGGAAAATGATGAGCATGATAAAGTTGCGCTGTGCTTAGTTTCTCGAGTGACCGACCTCGGAGACGATGTTTGTGATTGCCTGATATTCCCTTGACTGCCGTGAGCGATCTCTGCACGTTGTTGTGGTGAAGCTGCGAGTAGGGTAGTCAAACTTTCAAAGGGATACGATCGGGTCCGAAACATATAATCTTATCGAGTTTGCTCTAGGGTAGTTGTAAGCATGTTGGAGATTTTAGTTAAACGGGAGTTAGGAAATTTTCTTTACGTGCCGTACCCGTAAATGTGGAGTACTCCACTATTTAATCTTTCGAAAACGTGAAAGTTCCCAAAGTTTACCGAATTTTGCAGATCTTCTGGTTTGAGGGAGCATTATTAGTCACTCCTTACTCATCCCAGCCTCCTTCATGATACTTGGGTTTCTTCACGATACTTCCAAATTGATTTGTGCAGTGCACAGATTGTTGAATTTAATTAGTATGTACATGCTCAGTCCTGCAAACCCTTGATGATCCCAGTGTTGTCTTCTTGTTTTGCAAAATCCCGCCATCCTGGACGACGTAATTGATGTGTTCAGCGGCGTTAGGCTATACTCTTCCTCCTTTATGTTTGCAAAGTATGATCTGCACCGTTGAGCGTGCTTGTATGCTTCTGGTAGTGGGGATGAATGGTAGAACCTTCCTTCCGGAACCTGAGTGAAAGGTTCCTCAGAACCCAGTCATTTGCAACGTCCCCAAGATAGACTACATCCATGGAAGACGTTTGTCAACGGGGACAAGGCGTACTTAACGTTCGGTAGTCTTTATTATCATGCTTTGACTTTGCAAATTCAGTATCATTCTTTTCTGAAACTCTCTCCGATATATTTATCATATATCTACGAGCTTGACCGGAACTTTTTGCATCCGGGAAAGAATCATATCATCTCTTCACAATGAAGCTCATTACTGCCTTGCTCATATTAAGTTGTGTCCTGTTTAGCACCGTCCAGGCTGCGGATTTTGAGACTTTACTCGCTGCCCTCCCCACTTGTGCAGTAAGTAATGCAATCCAGCCGGCGGTTATGGTACCGTAACAATCAGTTGACATAATATCCAGTTGAACTGTTTCGTGCCGGCGGTACAGGCATCAGGATGTAGCGCGACTGACGCAACATGTATCTGTACGAATGCCCAATTGAACTTGGAGGCAAAGGTTTGCATGGCTGGAACATGCACTGTTGTCGATCAGCTAAGTATGATATTTTTCGTCTTGGTGGCTTCACTAGCTACCTTCAACGGTACTGCGTGCTAACAACACAATCAGAGACTGCCAAGCTCACTGAAGCCGGCTGTGGTGTCGAGGTTGATACGAGCTCACAAACACAAATAAGAGTCTTTTCGTGGATTTTCTGCATTCTTTCTGAAATCTTCGTCTTCATCCGGTTATGGGTGAAGTGGAAGTTGACGGATAAAATTGGAGTCGATGACTGGCTCATGATTTTGGCTGCGGTATGTGCATTTCAATATGCTATGGAAACTTTTTAGAGATACTAACGAATGGACTTAGGTTCTCACAATCCCATACCTTTATGTTTTGATCGAGAGTTTGTGTCCCCTTCTCTCGAACCTGATACCTTTGCTCACAGATTCCAGTTGTCGAGATAGGCTTTGGTTTAAATATGTGGGACATCGATACTGATAACCTCAATGATGTCTTTCATGTACGTACAATCCTGATACACCGCCATTCAATCGATCTCACTGACATCCCACTTCAGCTCTTCATGGTTGACGAATGCGTCTACATCGCCCTCCTTGCAGTCACCAAGCTATCGCTCCTGCTTTTCATCCAAAGAATCTTCCCTGCTCGGTCCTTCCGAATCGCAACCTGGATCGTTGCCGGCTTCACTGTCGCTATTGGTATCACCTTTATCATGACTACGGTCTTCTCATGCGACCCAATCCCATACTTCTGGACTAAGTGGAACGGCGAGGTAGTAGGCAAATGTAACGATGTCAATCTACAGACCTATATCGCGGCAGGGTTCAATATCTTGCAGGATTTCACTATCTTGCTCTTGCCCCTGCCCGAGTTATGGAAACTGCAGGTTTCCATGAGGAAGAAGGTGCAGCTGTTTATCATGTTCGGTGTGGGCCTCTTGTGAGTTGTCTCCTATCTCCTTGCGAATATCGAATCGTGATGGCGTTTGATATTGAGGGATTTTTCTCCGTAGCTAACCGATGGTTATTTGGAATTGTAGTGTTTCGATTATTAGCATCATTCGTCTAAGATACCTTGTCAGTTTTGGTAACACAACCAATCCTACCAGTAAGTTACTCCCGCCGCTTGCGCCCTATCTACACCCCTACCGACACGATGCACACTCTGCAACAACATTCTCCTGCCACCTTCATGTGCCTCTTCCTATATTCGTATCCTCCTTTCTGCCCAACACAACCAAACTAACACACCCTTCCAGAAGAATACACACCCCTCGTAGTGTGGTCCGTTGTCGAGACGCAGACAGGCATCATATGCGCCTGTCTTCCTTCAGTCCGCCACCTGCTCAAACATGTGTTCCCAGCAGGTTTCCTCTCCTCGCTCAAATCGTCAAACCGCAAAAACACACAGACCAAATCGGCAACTGGCACCGGCCACAGCCACAAGATCTGGCAAAGTCGCTCCTTCAAGATCGAAAAGCATGACGAGTTTCACGAATTGGACGATTACTCCACTACGGATCTCAAAATGCATAGTAGGGTACTGACTAGCGTGGTGGGCGCTCCGGATGGAGTTTCGGAGAGGGAGATTGATGATGGAGGAGAGAGCGGGCGGCCGCGAACTGAGCGTGGGGTTTAGTCTACGCGGAGTCTGGCTCTAGATTTCAGCTCTTGAAATCGTGGCTGATTCAGTGATTCACTGGGAATATGCCACATGTTTCTTATTACCGTTTCTTCACCAAAAGGTAGAGGCAGGGCGGAATACCCAAAGGAGAGTCCGGAGAGTCACTGCTGCCTGGCGCCGGCGTCAGGTAGGCGTCTCTCGCCTCTCTTTCACAGTTGGTTTTGGAATTTAATGATGGTCCGGTTGGGAGTTTGTATGTTTCGCATAATTAGATAGATCGGATGGAAAGTCCAATTTCGGGTTTCGGCAAACCCCCACGTAAGGTTAATTTCACATAGCACTATTTTTTGGGTCATATCACACTGTTATTTTGCGATTATGATATCTTTGGGTGGACGACGACTCTCATTGATAGAGCTGCAGTTTTCATAATGTTGTCGTGGCAATTTTGCGATAGGAAACGCAGTGCGTGAAGGGGCTGGGAGTTCGTGTCACCATGCACGTGTTAAAGATATCGATGAGCGACGACGCAGGATGCACACACTATCAACAGCACGGGCAACAAGAAGTTCGAATCCACAGATAAAATATAGTAGTACTACGTAAAAACTCCATGTGAATGCAGATTCCAATGTAACATGATTTCCAATCACCAGCCAACAACTGAAGTTCTGGATCCAAGATAGAAGGAAAAACACTGAAAGAGGGAGCTCTCAATCTGCAGTAGATAGCGAGTTGGGAAAGTGACGTTTGATGTTGACGTCGTCGCCGGCAGTTGGTGAATTGAAGAACAGAAAATCTTCCCATGTGAAATCCTTTCGTCCACTCCGGAGGATGCTTCCCTAAAACGTGTGGTGGTATCTTAAGGTTACAGTACGCTGCAGATGCAAAGCAAATGCGATGCAATGCAACGGCAATAACAAGACCACACACCTATTTTCTGCCCTGTTATCCATACATACTGTACTACAATGTTTCGTACCTATAGGTAGGTACCCTCCTTTCGCCATTCCCGTGCTGCGGTGTATCTTTATCCCGGATCGGAGCCTTATCCACTTTCTCTCCTGAGCTGCAGTCCACCTCTCCCTTTCTGGATACTCCGGCCACGAGGCCTGCCAAACAGAGCAAAGCCGTGCCTGAATATTCAACAGGTTCAGCTCTCCTGATCGCCGATAATGGCGTTGAAAAACTACCACAGCTGTCCGCCACCAGCTGGCTTATTAAGCAGAGCTGGAGGGAGTTTGGGAGGGAGATGAGTTTGGGAGGCATGTGAGGCTAAAAGGAGGGTCCTACTGTACTGTAGACAGTTGCGTACGAACCTAGTTACTGTGCGATTAGGTCCCAACTGGGATATCTAAACTTTATACATTCAACTCCACACATACTCTATGGTTCATTCCATCCCATCACATCCCATCCCACCCTTGCCCCTCGGATAAGCGATCCGCTTTTTCTTTCACCACACCCCATTATTCCACCCATCACAGGAAATCTAAGGGGGAGATAGCTCCGTTGGTTGTACGAAAAACATATCAAACATTCGTCACCACACTGTCAGGTTGGGTTGGTTATAAGCACGGATAGGATTCGTTGGTGCTTCCGGCTTACATCCATGGAACCGCTGCATGTAATGGATCGTGCCGGATTATGTATGCACTCTAGTTAACTTATTTATACCCTGCAACACGAGTTTTGTTCGTTCCCAACGGCATGGCCGTAGCCGCAAGAAGACTGAATGTGCGAGTGGGGGTTCGTGATGGACTTGGTTGCGAGATAACGAACGAACGACTCCATTCTACCTCATTCCTAAACGGGAAATAAGGGGAACACGAAGAATGAAGTGGAGAGGGAGACTGCTTTGAGCTTGGCTGCCAAATACGCGCGACTATCAAAATTACCGGAGAGACTGAAAGCAGAAAGTTAAGCTCTGACTAAGGTTACGAACTGAGGCTGGAGAAAAACGAAGAAAAACATGTCAGCCCAACAGCCACATGTTGCACAGGGAGAAAGGAATCAGGATTGTGGAGTTGAGGTTGTACAGTATGAAGTACAGCGTGTGTTTCATCGTATTCTTGGAGTAATAAGATGGACGGTGTAAGAAGTTAGGTCATCGGCACGGCGCTTATTGGACTGAATAATCGACGAACTATTCAATCTACATATCACAATCCCATTGTGATGAAGACGGAGCTAGAGCGAAAACGAGGTGCAGCCCGAAGATTTGGTCGGTAGTTAGTGGATTAGTTGTTACTTAGGTCGCACACACAGCAATCGAACAGCTAGATCGTGATGAAGAGACAACGCGTGGTGCATATGTGGGATTAATCATGACCTTGGACTTTTCTCTGGAGTAACATTACGACTGTGTGCATCACCAATGGGCCTCGTTGTGTACATGAAGTGGATAACAATCCTAAAGTGGATCACAGTAATGTCTATCGCTCTGAGTCGAGCGGAGCTCTCACAACGGTTGAATCAAGAAAAATCCAATGCGCTATCCCCGGTCCCGCTTCAAACTGCTGCAAATATGGCTTTTCAGAAAACGGACAGGGCTGCTGAACCGGGGTGGCTTAAACTCCGAACTTCTATCAAAATAGGCAAACCCCTGTTGCTCATGGCTCATGGCTCTTGGCATGATTCGAAAACGTGCAAAGATATCGGTATGGAGACACGGAACCAGAAGGTATGATCAACAACCAATTGTACGGAGCCTCATTCAGGATCGACCTTCTCGAAGGCGTTCGTCATCTGCAATGTGTTTCAAATTATGATGCCCGGAAGAAAGAACTGATTCGATCAATATGACTTTCGTCTGTGGCGCCTTCAGTTTCCGGACGGGCTCATTGGAAAGCCTCTGAGTCCAGAACCCGTATTGCTTGACTGGACAAAGCCGTACGAATTCGATCAATCTACCGGGATCCTGCGAAGATCAACTACAGTCAGCGCTGCGGAATTCCCGCGCTCCAAAATGGAAATGCCATACTGGGCAAGCAGGAGTTGACATCCTTCTCGGCCCCTCTAAGCGTGTACTCCTCACTGTGCGAAATTACTAGCAAGCCCCCATCGTGGGCCCGCCGGAGACGTATGCTGGCCTTATGATAAATAAGGGCGGATGGAGACTGATCTTCGTTCATGCCAACAGGTCAGAGTTGAGTTTCATCCTTCTTCTTTAAGTATCATCCTCTCCTATCTTTACGATTTTAAGTTTCGAGTTCTATCATCAATCAGTTGGGCGAATCAACCACTGGACATCTTGCATACCTATACTCCCGAAGCAGGAAGACAACTCCAAACTATCTCGAGGGAAAAGTATAACTTCAGCACTCGTAGCTTTAGCAGCTCAGCCGGTAAGTACACTTCGTGAATATGTCCGCGTATGATCCAGAGGTTCAGTAATAGCTAACAAACATTAAGATACTGTGCTCTCTAAACTAAAATGGCCCACAACGAGAAATCAGACTTGGGGGATACGTTGAAGAAGATCGTCGGTGCTGATGAAGGCCAGCTCGAACTTGCAAAGATCAAGATGGAAGAGGGACACGGTACTCCAAGTTCGAGCGATTCTCAAAGCTTCGATGACTCGGAGAAACAAATGTCATTTGACTCAGACAGCCTCAAAAGTTCCAACCCTCCAAGCAGCAGTGGCTCGTCGTCGCCTCCTTCATGGGATTTGGAAAAGGTCGAAAAGCAGTCCACGGTGCCGATCCTGCGATTCCTTCGATTCATCACATCCGAATATCGACTTCTGTTCACACTCGTGTTCACTGCCAATCTCGTCGGTGTTGGTTATTTCCTTTACACTTGGATTATCCACGGTACTCCAAACCCCAAGACTTGCGCCTTGGCAGTATCAATCAATCTGGCCGTCTCTATCGTCATTCGAGAAGAACATGTAGTCAACATGCTGTACACTATCTTCGCATCGGCTCCCCGAAGTGCACCTCTATGGCTTCGAAGACGTATGGGAAAGATCTACCACTTGGGAGGTCTTCACAGTGGCTGTGGCGTTGCCGCAACTTTCTGGTTTATTCTTCTGACGATTGAACTGAGTTGCCGAGGAGGCAGATACAACGCTGAGAGAATCATCCTTCTGATCGTCACATACATACTGGATATTCTTCTCATCTCAATGATTGTCATGGCTCACCCATCCATGCGCGCTAAACTTCACAACGCTTTCGAAATCGTCCACCGACTGGCTGGCTGGTCCTGTCTTGGTCTATTGTGGACATTGATCATTCTTGATGCTGACATTGAACGGCCACGAACACAAAGGCTGACCCACGCCCTAGTCCAGAGCCCTAACATCTGGCTACTGACTGTGTGTACCTGCAGTATTATCATCACCTGGACTAACCTCCGCCATTCAGTGGTCCGCTCAGAACAACTTTCGAGCCACGCTGTACGTGTTTACTTCGATTATACCCACCCGCAACCAGGAACCACCATTCGTATCTCGTCGAGCCCACTATTCGAATGGCATGCCTTTGCCACGGTCGCCAAGCCAGGTGAAGACGGCTTCTCGCTCATCATCTCAAATGCAGGAGACTGGACCAAGAAACTCATCCAGAACCCACCATCGAGAATCTGGGCACGCCGTACACCAACATGTGGTGTTTTGCGCATCGCACCCATGTTCAACAGTATTCTGCTCGTGGCCACTGGTTCTGGAATCGCACCTTGTCTCCCAGTGATTTTGGCCCAGAAAACTAGAATTAACCTCTTCTGGTCAACAAGAGATCCGCTGACTACTTACGGAGATGAAATCGGTGGTATCATCAAGAACTTGGGGAAGAACGCCTATATCCACAACACCTCGACAATGGGACGACCAAACACATTACCTCTTGTGCTCCAGCAATACCATGACACCAACTCGGAAGCGGTCATTGTCATCTCCAATCCTAAATTGACGATCAAACTTGTCCAGGATCTGGAATACCTGGGAATTCCTGCTTTCGGTCCTATCTGGGACTCATAGAAGAAGTGCGGTGAGGGAAGAGTATAATAGTGGAAGAAGCGTGGTGAGAAAAGAAGCATTGCGAGGGAATGAGTATGGCGAGGAAAAGCCGGCAACATATCTGAGATAGCTTTTAATGACCTGGGGAGTTGGATTGGACCGGATGGATTGGATTTGCTGTCTGGATTGGATTGTGTTTTGCTCTGTGGGCGGTGTCAACGGTGTTGATGGTGATGATGCTGGTGCCGGTATACGCTAGACGGATTTAATATAGGTAACCCTCGTCATTATAGATAAAATATAGATTTCATACTTATTCCAAATGATGTCCAGACTTTCTGAGTGACTGCTGTTGCGCTTTTCGTCTCTGATTGACAGATTGAGGCTCTCGACTTACGAGAAACCGATTCAAAGGTGGGGTTGTTGGTGCTGACAAGCTGACCGATGATACTTTTCAGTGAAGGAGATCATGTGCTTCAGACCCCGTAAGATCTGTCCCACGTGTCTTCCTTGCTCACGTGCTTTTCACGTGCTTAGAGTCAGCTTCAACACCTACTACCCTTTTCGGTGTTGACTACTCGCAGTTTAACCAAGTTCAAGGTGTAGAAAACGCTTATAGCAGTCGAGAGATAGGTAATTGAAGAGATTTTGTCTCACTTGTCCTCCGGGTGATTAACAAATGGTAGGCTAGTATGTCCTAGGTAGCCACCATCAATCTAGAGCTCCAAAAGCGAACTACATGAAGCTTCGCATGTATCTGGCATAATCCAGCAAATGACGCCTCGAACACTAACTCCCGTCGGGGGCGGTACTGTGCATAGAAAATACGTAAAACTATTTCTCGCGCGGATGCTATAGTAAGCACGAGCTTCCAGCAGCAGAACCGAACGCCTACCAAGGCTTTAAATCTGCAGATAGCCTTCTTTATTTCCTGGCCGCGATCAGAGCTCCTTTTAGCTCCCGAAGCAGCTGTTCTCTCATTTGTATGCGTTCATTCGCATCAACTTGTATCATCATCAGCAAGATTGGAACTTAAAAATTTCCCGGTTTTCTTGTCGACGGGCTGTCATCCTGAAGCAAAAGGCAAATGCACGCACTCGTTGGATGCTAACCATCTCAAGCTCGCGTGAGGCCTTCTTCTAGAGCGCTCCTAGAACAGACATATTCCCAACACATGCGGAGGGCGGCGATGGAAGAATCAATTCTTCTGGAGCTGGAACGGACCGTGGAGCGCATTACTCGCTACGGTTATCTATCGCAGATCCTCGTTCGTTGATCCTACGGGAGTGCCGAAAGGATAATGTCATCTTGACTTCTCAAGCGAGGGAGTTCCGAATACAGTACTCGTACGTCCATCGGGATGGTGTAGAGCGCTGGGTAGGTGGACATCTATGCATGGCCGGTTTTGATCGATGTGTTGTACAGATACAGTAGCAAGCGATGGAAGCTTTTATGGAAGAAAGCTAGCCTTCTGCCGAATGTTTCTCCCCTTGTTAGCACCTACTTAGCTAGAGTGGGGGCCACGGATATCAAGATTAGGAAACGTTAGAGGTTCGTGGATAGCGACATGACCTCAAAGCAGTATCACTTGAAACGCATTTATTGAGCTGAGGGATGAACTTAAGATGTATTTAGCAGACGGGCTGCCAATGGCGGAATGACCTACCTCACTGCAGGATATAAATAGAAGCTGCAAATATCTTAGAATAAAACCATACTTCCGCATGAATGCCATTGACCAATCTGGTCTCGCAGCATGGAAAAACAGAAAAAGGAGTACAGAAGCGCATCTGCATCTAATCAAATTTTTCTAGATGGTGTAGAGGCAAGACCGCATTCGACAATAGAGAATGCGATACCCGATGTCTCGGCAAGGCGACGAATTGACCAAATTCGACGAAGCAGTCGCAATAAGTAAATAAGGCTGAAAAACAGTTGGTGCTTCCCTGGAGCTAAGCTTTGAGCTTCTAGAAGGCGTGATGGAAGAAGCCAATCTCAGTGAGATCTGAGCGACGCTGCCCTGTAAGCGAAGGAGCGGTTCGTACTTGCCTTGCCTTGCTACCTACATGAAGAACCCTGATCCTGTACCATACAGCCCACAACAGTATTATTTTTCGAATTCATGCTGAACGGTGAGCAAGCAGTGAGATGAAGAATTTGTAGCGGTTATTATTAATATAATCAATCCAGTTGGTTGGATAATCAGCGTCGAGTCAGGGTTAAAAGGGGTTGCCAGAAGGGAATTTCATCCCGCATTGTGTTGTCTGATGAAGGGGTAGCCTGAACAGAAGCGAATTCAATGACACCGATGATGGAAGGAGACAGGCCATAGCAAGGTTGGAGCTCCTTGCTGTACGAGCTTAGATGAGCTTCAGAATCTTCGTACATGGCAAAGTCGGTCTTCCCTTCATTGCGTTTCGCTTTCTCTATCGCATCTTCATCGATCTTTAAGGTTCTAGTTCGGGATTCCATAACCAACACTTCCTGGGTAGAAATTCTCCGGGAAAATCATGTTCATCCTTCCGGGGGATTAATTACCTTGTATGAACTCTCCGTTAGACAGCTCTTGGGTTGGGAGGGTGACTAGAATAACAGCACGATAAATCTTTTACACCGCATCTATATATACAGAGGTAGTATGGAAATAAACACAACTAGCAGCAATTGGCATCAACGTCTAACGTTATTCCACCAGCCAAGCCAATTTCAGCATGCGGAAATACCTAGACATTATCCCAAGCCGTAAGAAACATCCCTATCTCTGATCCGTCCCTATCCCTATCCCTTATCCACCGATGTAACCACCAAACGGACCATCGTCATAGCGCAGCCCACCCGACCCAAAAGCAGCAACACTTTACGGTTTCGCTCCCCAAATATGAAGTCAAACCCTAACGAGAGTCAAAGTCCATGGGGAGAGGGTGGAAGAGGCTTTGCAGTACGACCTGGCTTAAATGGATCAACTCGTGCTAAAGGAACATCCACTCTCCTACTCAAATCTCCATGACTTCTACAAGCCTGCGATCAAAGAGCGCTCCGTGCATTGAA
This sequence comes from Rutstroemia sp. NJR-2017a BBW, assembly GCA_002946425.1. NCBI lineage: Eukaryota > Fungi > Ascomycota > Leotiomycetes > Helotiales > Rutstroemiaceae > Rutstroemia > Rutstroemia sp. NJR-2017a BBW. Next base: position 904,082 of record NJPT01000031.1, read on the forward strand.
TTATACTTTTGCTTGCTTCTCTTAACTCTCTTCTTTCATTCTTCTAGCTTTCCACGCTTCGCTACACCGTGATTGTGTATTCGTTTCTACTTCTTACCTCATGTTCTACTATCATGCGTGTGCATTGTCAGCTTCATTGAGATATCCGAGAGAAGATAATTGACTTACCCCTCCATCTCGTTATTACAATCCCGGGAAAAACAAAGAGTAAGCCATCATCTGTCTGACACCTTTTGCGCCATCCAGCCCCAAAAAGATATACATTCCAAAGATGTAACGTCTTCTAAAAAATATGGATCAGAGCTGATCACTGAGTTTCCACCTTTCAACAGGCACGTCGCACGATATTCTTATCACCCACGCGTTATACCTCAACCTGCGGACACCGATAGCTTCTACTTGAGATTCAAGCTCTGTACATATCGACCATCTACGAAGGAGCACAAGCGGTCCACAATCTAAAGCACAAGGCACGAGCAAGCTCTCTGACCTCTTTCCGTACTGGTGGCAAAGAAATATCAACGCTGGAATTGAATAACGAACCTCGTGAAGAACACAATCTTCGACTTGAATGCTTACTTTGGCAAAACCACACGCACAACGGCCACTAGGCCGGAAGATACCCACACGAGCTTCTGCGGGCTAGCAGCTTTCTGAATACAAACACAAACACACACGCGACAAAATGAGACGAAATCGAGGGGCAAGCTCCTCATTCAAAGCCAATGGCGCTGCAATACCGGACTCATTATCTCTAATACGCTCTTTCAACCTCGAAACCAACCCTACTCGACCTGTGCGACCTTCTCCCCTCACGGCGTCAACCATTCCTGATATGCCATTAGACCTCGTCGATCGAATACGTTCGTTTCCTCTCTTCCTCTCAGCTCCAGACTCGTTCCTCGCAGCAATCGGCAAACATCTCAGACCGCAGGTGCACTCGCCCCACGACCACATTTTGACAGAAGGAGATGACGCAAAAGCCATGTATTGGCTGGTGCGAGGAGCTGTCGCGGTGACATCTCGAGATGGAGAAGCTACATATGCTGAACTGAAGCCCGGTGCATTCTTTGGCGAAATCGGAATCTTGATGGATGTGCCACGAACAGCTACAATTATCGCGAGAACAAAATGTTTGTTGGTGGTGTTGAAGAAGGAAGATCTGCGAACTGAGCTTCCCAAATTTCCAGATATGGAACGAGCAATCATGGAAGAGGCACAAGAAAGGTTGACGATATTGAACAAGAAGAGGCAGGAGGGCGGCTTTGGGCCGAAGCTTGTCTCTGCTGAATTGCCTTCCAGAGGCAACAAACTGGCACGCGAAGCAGCTCCAGGTGAGGTTTCCACGGGCGATGTGGGAGTGATTGAGAAAGGGACAGTTATCAATAAGAAGAAGCGAAAATCTCCAAGCCCGGGCATCATTGAAGACCCAACTGCTGGAAGTGCCTTGGGAAGTGGTTTCGTCAATGTTCGAAAAACTCTCAAGGAGTTGCCCTTATTTTCCACCCTACCGCCAGATATACTTCACTTTTTAGGCTTGAGCGCTGCGCCAAAGACATATCCGCCATTCACAGACATAATAGTGCAAGGTTCGACTGGAAACGAGATATATTTTATCGTGAGAGGCGAAGCAGAGGTTATCCATGAGAGCGCGGATGGGCAGGCTTCAGTAACAACTCCACAAATCTCATACATACGGCCGAGATTAAAAGCTGGACAATACTTTGGGGAAGTTGTCAGCTTGGCTTTAGCACCCAGAAGAACCGCGACTGTGCGATCAATCACCACGGTTGAATGTCTTATGATCGGTGGGGACGTACTGGAGGAGTTGTGGAGAAAGTGTTCACCGGATATCAAAAAGCAGGTAGAAGTCACTGCAAAAACCAGAATTGGCCAAGGCGACGATGAGGATGTTATTATGACAGATGGTGACTCACCCCCAATCAACAATCTAGAGATTGATGATCATCGCAAACACCAGAGGCGAAAGACCTTACCTCAAGTCACATTCACTCCATCAAAACCTGCAAGCCCACATAAACCCAGTCGCGTGGAGGATAAGGAAGTGATCGAACCCCTCGATCCAGATCCATTTCTCAGTGTGGACATGGACAACATGAGAGCAAGGTCCAGACGAGGTTCATGGGCACCACCTGTTCCCGAAACACCCCCAGAAGATAGGTCTAGAGGACCAAGGACTAGATCACGATCTCAAACGCCAACACCAACGAAGATCTCACATGCAATAACACCACCAGATTCAGCATTTCGACCAAAAAGACCGAAAATCTTTGAACGACGTCCAAGTCAATATAGCCAAGGTGTCTTGCCAGATCCCATATTAGTCAACATATTTTCATTTCTTGATATATATCAACTCATGCGTCTACGACTGGTATCACTACATTGGTCCACCCTTCTGACATCCTCTCCTAACGTATGCCAATATCTCGACCTTTCCCGCTACAACCGCAAGATCACCAACAAAGCCCTCACCGACTACATCTGCCCCTTCGTCGGCCGTCGCGCCCTCACCATCGACATCAGCAACTGTTTCCACATAACCGACGAAGGATTCGCCGCCCTCTACAACCAATGCGGTCCCAATGTGCGCGCCTGGAAAATGAAATCCGTCTGGGACATCACCGCCAACGCCGTCCTCGAAATGGCCAACACGGCCAAAGACCTCGAAGAAATCGACCTCTCCAACTGCCGCAAAGTATCCGACAACCTCCTCGCGCGCATCGTCGGCTGGGTCGTGACGGAGCCCGTCGCCCCCGCCGTCAGCGCCCGCCAGAAAGCAGGAACATACATCCCACCAGTTGGCACCGTCGTCGGCTGTCCGAAACTCAGACGCCTCACGCTCTCGTACTGTAAGCATGTCACGGATCGCTCGATGGCGCATCTGGCTGTACATGCTCATCAGCGTTTGCAGAGTATTGATTTGACGCGCTGTACGACGATTACCGATGGGGGTTTCCAGCATTGGAGTATTTATAAGTTCGCCAGGCTCGAGAGACTCATTTTGGCGGATTGTACGTATTTGACGGATAATGCGATTGTGTATTTGACGAATGCGGCGAAGGGGCTGAAGGAGTTGGATTTGGTAGGTTTTGTTGGAACTTCTCGCCTCCTGTTTATTCATCTTACTAATACTGGTTACAAATAGTCATTCTGTTGTGCGCTCTCCGATACCGCAACGGAAGTCCTTTCGCTCGGTTGTCCGCAACTGCAATCTTTGAAACTGTCCTTCTGCGGCTCGGCAGTATCGGACTCTTCGCTTCGGAGCATAGGGCTTCATCTGCTGGAACTGAAGAGGCTGTCGGTGAGAGGGTGTGTTAGAGTTACGGGGATAGGTGTCGAGGCTGTGGTGGAGGGCTGCACGAAGTTGGAGTTGTTTGATGTTAGTCAGTGTAAGAATCTGAGGGGTTGGTTGGAGGGTGGCGGCGTCGAGAGATGTAAAGGGAGGTGGACGAGGGAGGGGAAGAAGGACGATTTGGTGTTTTGGACTTGGAAGGTTGGGGGTGGGTTAAGATGATATGAATGTTTTCTTTGGCGGGAAGAAAAGAGGAGTATAAAAGAGATGGATGGTTCTGCATCACAGTATATTGCATTATATAGCATGGCATGGGGGGCATCGGAGTTCTTTGCGCGTCGGAATCTGATGAGCACGAATTTGGAGTATGAGGAGAATCTATCTGGTGGATTGATTAACGAATGCGCGGGGTGCGGCGTATCGGTAGATCGGATTAGTATATATGTATTTAGGTACGTATATGTATGAATGTATGATATATCTTTATATTTTATGAGAGGTCTACAAGTGACCAACGCAGGCGATAGGTTTTAGAGTTATAGTATGAAGTTATATATATCATGACCACTATGTAGTACGTACGCTTCGCTGGCTGGTTGTCCTACTACACTACGTGGAGGTTGGAAAGTACTCCGGGTATCTAATCAAAGTATTTAAATAAGAACTCCTCCCCTCCCAGTTGTACAGTTCCGGCAAGTTATCATCAAAAAAATCTTGAAAGCAAAGATGAACGAGATCGAGGCCAGCTGATGCACAAACGCCCAGTATTCCCACTCAAAGAACAAAAAAACCATGATGATTGAAATTTGCTCATTAGCAATGCACCCGCAACGTCGGTTGTGAGAAATAGACGAACTATTACCTCTCATCCAACTCAATCGTCGGTCAGATCGACGCACAGTTCACCATTGACAGCGTGACTCGTCTTGTAGGCCTTACCAGTGCTGGGGTTGATGATTTCTTCCGCGGGCCTCTTTCGAGAGGATGAGGTTTCTTGTGCTTCTTCTCGTTTGATTTGATCGATTTCTTCCTGGAGGAGATGTTAACTAAGGTGGTTCATGGAATAAACACGACTTACCTTTAGTGCAGCTAGTCTTTGCTCCCTGGCGTTGGGTTGACTCGCGTCTCTTGCGTCGGGGGAGGGAGAAATTGCTACAATATCTGGAGAAGGAGACCTTGGAATGATGAGCTCGGATTGAAGGGCCTCTTGAGATATGGTTAGCTGAGTGACTGGCTGCGCTGGTGGAGAATGGTGTACCTCGAGACCTGTATTTGAATTTGAAAATCCCTAGAGCCATTGACCCGTCCGGATATATTGTTTTACGACGGGGCTGGGAACTGATACTGTGTACGACTGCGGCCCCGAAGCTAGTTGGCTAATTAGGCGCAGTTCAGATTTTGAAATGGAAGATTGTACTTGCCTAACTCCATGAGATAGAGCTTTGCCCTTGAGGGCTTTCTCTGCTACTTCTGTCACCGCACCATTTACGGCGGATGTCGTGTTTGATGGTGATTCTAGCTTGCCTCTTGTAACGCCTTGAATTAGGACTATGATTTCGCCTAAATTCTCAACAACTTTACTGTCCGCTTTCACTCGGTCGGATTCTGCATCGTCCACTGAAAGCTGCTTAGCTGGCTTCTGGTTATGCGGCCCATTGAGAACATGCCTTTTCTGAGTTTCGAGAATCTCAGCTTGCATTGCGCAACCTCCGTTTTGCTGATTCGTTGACGCGATTCTGAAATCCGCACTCGGAATGTCCCGCGCCGGATTTGGTCACGCTCGATAAACTGGCCATTGATGAAATTGCCATCGACCGCTATGTGATATACAAGAGCTTCATACCTCAGATCAAGTTCGAACTGAGGGTTAACTTCCAAGGCAATTGTGAACTCTTTGTCTGACACACACCTAACAGTTTGACATTAGGCGTTTGAATAGTTATTAGGAATATAGATAGTGCTTACTCGACAAATTTCGTTGACGAACAGCCTGGGAGAGCAGTATAATGTTTGAATTCCACATCCTGGGGGCCATCCGTATCAGGATATTCCTGCAGGTCTTCACCATTCACAGCAATGGTGACTGCGACGCCTGGAAATCTGTCGATAATAGCCATATCGTTCCGTATGAGAAACGTGTCGTAGGATTAATTAGTGCTACTGACACACGAGTAGTAGTGCCTCGTCTGGGCTCTTGGCAGTTCAATCTGTTCAGAGGTAAAGTAAAGCCTTGCGCGATGGGAACTGGCAATCGTGATAAGTAGATAAAACTCCAGCCGCGCGTGAGGCGCGTGTCACGTGGCCACGCGGGAAGCAGTCTAAGAGAACTTTAATGTTGATCCTTGGGCGCAGGATGACATTCTGAACTAACTGGCAAGCAGAATCAAAAATACAACTTATCTACGCATTACACCCGCTAAGTAGCAACGCCTTGAAGATGGATCCTGGAAGAAGAGCATTGATTGAAGGCCGCGCACCAAGATCTAGAGATATTACCTCGCCCCGACGCGACGACAGTAATCGAATTTCAAAGCCTCAACGCCCAGCAGGCAGCTCTAGTTCTCGACCCTATCGCAACAACCAAAGCCTTGAGGACGAACAATCGAAAAAATGGGTAGCGGAGGAAGATAACTTTGTTTTGAAACAAGCAAAGAAGAAGGCAGAGATTCGAGTTCGAGAAGGGCGCGCAAAGCCTATCGATTGGTTAGCGGTTATCCTACGAGTTATCGATCCGGACAGGGACCTCCTCGATGTCGATGAGGAAGAAGTTCAACTTGATGTGGTAGATCCAGAAGGAGTTTTCGAAGATCTCAATGAGTCGCAGTTTGAGGAATTGGAAAACGACATTAAATCATACATCGCATTGGAAACAAACAGGAAGAATCAGGATTACTGGAAGACTATGCAGATCATCTGCAACGATCGTCGGCAGAAGTTGAGGCCTCTTGGTCCTGACGAGCGTGCTGTTAGCTCAGTCGCTGCTGACGTGGATCGATTACTAGGGCCGAAGACATATGAGCAGTTGGAGACATTGGAGGTTCAGATAAGAGCAAAGCTCCGCTCCAACGAACCCATCGACACGGATTATTGGGAGCAGCTCCTCAAAAGTTTACTTATCTGGAAAGCCAAGGCAAAATTGAAGAAAGTTTACCAATCTGTTCTAGATACACGACTTGCCGCTTTAAAGAAACAACAACAAGAACATGCGGAAGCTGTCCAGAAGAACTTACAGGAACTACTTTCCGGTCCCACTCCAGTGATTGAAGAAGGGTCCGTTGGACAAGATACAGTTGTTGCGCAAACATCTCTTCGACCGCCTCATTTTGAGTACTCTCAGAAGTATGACCCTGAACCGTTACTCAAGCTACGGGTGGAAGACAAATCAGGCGAAATTATCGACGAATCCGACTTCCTGAAAAAGATTGCCGCTGAGCGTCGTAGAGTCATCAAGCTGGGCTACGTACCTTCACGCCAATCTATTCCCGAAAAGAGCACAGTCAATTCCACCAGCAAGCCTAGCTCTTCTGTCAGCACTGCACCTCCGGGTACACAGCGGTTCTCTGCAATGCCAACTGAAGATTTCTCCCAGGCGACAACAGCTTTGTATGAGAGGGAAGTGGCTCGAGGCGTAAATGAGAACGAGGAGATATTCTCCGCGGAAGAAAGCCTTGCAACTACCTCCGCTCCTCAATGGGCAGATAAATACAGACCTCGAAAACCGCGATACTTCAACCGTGTTCAGATGGGTTACGAGTGGAACAAGTATAATCAGACCCATTATGATCATGATAATCCGCCACCCAAAGTCGTCCAAGGTTACAAGTTCAATATATTTTATCCGGATCTCATTGACAAATCAAAAGCACCAACATTCCGAATCATTCGTGAGCATGGTCGCAAGAGAGGCGAATCTTTCGCACCTGCTGGAGAAGAGGATACATGCTTAATTCGATTCATAGCGGGTCCACCCTATGAGGATATTGCATTTCGTATAGTAGATAAAGAATGGGACTACAGCGCAAAGAGAGACCGTGGGTTTAGGAGCAGCTTCGACAAGGTATGTGGCTTCTGCACGACTAAACGCCTATGCGCCATGCATCCGCGTCCCCCGTCCTTCATTTGATGCCTGTTCCTTGCCGCTGACATATTGTTCAGGGTATACTTCAACTACATTTCCAGTTCAAGAAGGTTAGTAAAATTGCCAAAGTATCATGCAGTTCATGCCCAGCTGACTTGTCATTTTCTAGATTTATTACCGGAAGTGATGATAGACTTTTTTTCGGTGTTTGGGAAGTACTTATTAGCAAATCCTCAGCAAGTCGTTTGCTCACGAAATTTTCTTGCCCCAGGAGTTTCCACGTGTGTTGTGTTCTACGATGAGCTTTGTATACTTTCCGACGTGCATAACGGCAACGTTTCGATGCACGCTTTACTATAAGGATAGACATATGCAATGAGATTATCAATTACCTCATTCATCTTACAACCTCCTGAAATTAGTAAATAAAACTGATAATTATCTTAGGGCGTAGTACTTAGCCAGTGATCGCAACATATCGCTTCGTCTGAGGGTGTATCCTCAAACATGGCTAGCTGCGGCTTCATATGTTGGGTGTTGTGTATTTTCGGATCAAGTTTCCCCAATGTTATCCGGAAGCCCAGAACGGCTGAGTAAATCAGAATTTCTTCACGGATAGCTGATTGCGGCATAGTGTATGTCAAACAGCAGTTTCTGTCCTCCTTCTAGAATCATGTCAAGAACAATCGAGCCAGCCAATTTCTTTGTGACGGTGGTCACTCGAGGCTGACGGTGGAACGCTCAGGACAGCTTGTAGGTTTTATTCGGGCGCTATTTCTCATGACTTTTGCTCTCTAGCGTTATGCATCCGGCCGATGCATCCCTCACCTTGTACGACATGGCCATGCACTGTAGCAATGGGCCATAGCCCACCTCTTTGACAGATGCTGAGTGATTGCTTTGGAGAACGGTCAATGTAGAGCTCACAGTATCTTCGTAATGTTGCCCTCCGGAAGCTTGTTTGCACTACATGTCAAGGGCTTGCATCCATGCGCTGGCATCGCTCTGTTGCATACCTAGCATTATGAGTGTCTGTGAAGGTTCCTATGCATGTAGTCAAAAATGGCCCCAAGACTTCTAGCGGTTTTCTCGCTTCTAGTCTCATCTTGAATAACTATATCCGAAATCCTTTGCTATCCCAACTCTTCAAATTCTCCGAACTGGAAAGTGGTTATCGTCTTACGGCACCGCAATCCAACTTAACGGTACTACTCCATCCAACAGACACCTAACTGGCAACGAGATCGAGCAGGCCGTTTTCAGATGGTCCTCAGCATGGATCACAGCCAATTTCAACAGAACTCCCACAATCAGAACTTGGTCTGGGCCTTTCAAACGCAAGAGGATCGCAAACCAGCAGAAACATCTCAACCTCCTGATGTCTTTCAGTCCTTTGATGGACTCCCAATACTCAACGCAGATCATTTCTTCATAGTTGCGTCAGAAGCTCCTCAAATGCCCAACAACTATGCGCAAATGCCGAATTCATACAGTCCATCAACTTGGGAGGCACCAGTCTTGTCGCCTGTCATGCCCAGACTGGGAGAAAATGCAGGTGGTTACTCTGGTTATTCATATGATTGCTCTTCAAACCTTTCTACTAATGATCAGCATTCGCCTGCTGGAACAGTCGCAAATGTTCCTCGCACTCCTTGGAACGGACCGTATGATACTACAACCCTTGATGATAGCATGCAGATGAGGCTTCCCATCTATGAGCAGCACAGTAATCTTGCGCATGGTCACGGAGGGGTCTTCACGGCACCAAGGATTGAGCAGCGTGGTAGAATCGAAGATTACACGATGCTAGACACCAATCAAACGCAGACTTCTTGCTCGCCCCCAAGCACATGTTCGGACGGAGATGAGCAAGGTTCACATGAACAACAGATTATGGACGCGGGCACTGATGACCAGACCACCGACGGGCCGTATGCAAAACTGATCTACCGGGCACTCATGAGTGCGCCGAATCATTCCATGGTCCTGCAAGAAATCTATCGATGGTTTAGGGAAAACACTTCAAAAGGGAGCTCGGAGAGCAAAGGGTGGATGAACAGCATCCGCCACAACTTGTCGATGAACGCTGTAAGATTATCACTTTACGGACAGTTCTAGTCTACTCAGGCTAATACGAATTACGCAGGCATTTAAGAAGACGGAGCGCAAGATTCCAGGAGATGAGGCCAAAAAGTCCACAGAGTGGGTGTTGCAAGAGTTCGCCATCAGGGATGGAGTCCAGTCCACTACTCGATATCGCAAGGGAACTGGAGCAAAGAGATACATCAGACCTGATCCTCATAGCCGAAACTACGCTGCCAGACACGGTTTTAGTGCTGTGCGGAAGCCCACGTTCTACCCAGCAGGAAAGGAAAGGACACAGCGACTGAGAGACAGAGACGACATCATATCTCCAAAACGCCCGATGCCAACGCCATCAGAAGTACTCTCGGCGAATTCTACAGCACAACATCAGGTTCCAAACATGACCGCAATCTCGGTATCCCCGCGACTATCCCCGATAACGCCGCGCCAACAGGACTTCGCATCTTACAGTCCTGTCATCAAGCAGGAGAGCTATGACCACGCTTACGACCACTACAGGTTTGAAGATTGTCAGGGAGTTCTCAACGATAGTGCATCCCCGCTCTTCATGGACGAGCAAACATCATCACAGTTCATGCCGCCTCATTCGATGTGTGGAAACCAGCAGCTTTGATCGGTTTGCGAGTGTTGCTATGCTCTGCATTGCATTTGTGGAGGCGTCTGTCATACATATACTATACTTGGTAGCAGAATCTGCTTTTTTGCTCGAATAGACCCATGTTTTCATTTACTTTCGAGCCACATTGCATTGTGGGTGGCTATTGTGTGAGTCTAATGGGTGGGTGAGATTTTCATTGTTCGTCTGGCTGCTTTGTCGGGAAGGATGTTTAGGGAGTTGTATCTCCAGATTCTGGGCACTCGAGGGAGGGTTTCTGTAGGAATTAGATATCACAATTTTCGAATGATGCCTGAGCATTGTGATAGATCATGTTTGATTCCTTTATTCCCCAGACTCTCAATTGATTCTTGAGCCTCGAGGGGTGGAGCTCTGTAAACACGCGACGTAATACCGGCAACAGACCCCTTTCTATCCGTTTGCATGATGCATGTAGTTCGCATTCAGGGTGGTATCGATTAATCTGGATGTCGATAGAGTGCAGCGGGATATTTTCTTTTTCCAGGTAACTCAGACTTAGTCCTCTCTCCGCATGTAGGCAGCTTTTATGAATCTTAGGCGCCGTATGCGATATTCTGACCTCAAAATAGGTCATAAACTCAATTGCGATGTGTTGCCCTCTTCTCCAGCTCAGTTGGCTGAGACATGCAGCGGCTCCATGTTCTATAGGCTCAATTCCGTCAGCGTGTTCCGGTAGTGTGATGCCTCTCCTCCACTCACGTCGTAACGGTCGTGCATGTTTATGCAGTATATGCAGCAAATGATCTGCTAAGGGAATCCAATCGAGCCCCATGTAAATAGTGGGAGGTATTTACCACACCTCATTCAAGAACGAAGAAGTTGTAATCTTTTCATCGTGGAACTCTCACAATTCAAGGTAACAACGGGTCCAAACAGACCACTTTTTGAAAGTCGGCCCACTCTTTTCGTGAACTGAGTGGAAACACAACTATCTCAGACGATGGATACCCTACAACCCGGATATTGGTCCTTCTGCCCGCATAAGGTTCATGAGGATCTCGGAGCATCGAGATTTCCTGCGAGATTCAATGGTAAGTTCAACATCAATCTTATTGCAACATTCCACGCTGGGACGATCAACATCCGAACTTTTCTTTGGCACAACTACAAATCTTCTATATATGATGTTCCAAGTGGAATGAATATCCCCGATTGACCGAACGTTATGCTTTCCACAACGACAGTTCATGTATGCGCCAGGATCCTTGTTTGACACTGCTCTTTGCGCCAATTATTCTACAGAATACAGATGAAGGCTTACCGGACGGGTCCATATCCTTCCGCGCTACGTTCTCGACCTGAATTCGACAGCGCCATGTCCTCCTTCGGCTTGATCATCATCGTGGGGGTGGATGCCCTGCCGCAAGGGCCCGTCAGCACTTCCCGCACTCCTGCAAAGGATATTGCTTTCAGACCCTTTACTTTCGGATGCTGGTCCTTGACAAATGGCTGCCGTCGTGCATCCGAGGGCCGTTCCGCCACCAAACTTATCGCTCTCTGTTTGCCTTTCGAGTCGATGTGATGGTTAATGTGGATATTCTATGTACTACTTGGGCTGGCGATATCTATACTCTATACAGAGACCATTGCCGGTCTGTCAGTTATCACAATTTGAAAACGTTCGTTGACACAACGCTCACTTGGTTCGAGTCCACGCCTGGATTCCTTTTCCCGATGCAGATGATCATCCCGTAATGATCTATGTCTGACAAAGAGCTCGACTTACACTCCTCCCGCGCGTGCCGGAGCGCTCAGTCGTTCCCCGCGCTGGCTACACCAAAATACTCTCCGGCGTCTAAGAGTTGAAGTTCTGAAACCGAGGTATTATGGTGGATATCAACAAGGACCTCTTCCGGTTCGCTGATTGTTGAAGAGATGCAGATACGAACTGTACCAGTATGGCTCGGGCGATGGAGTAGTCGATGGAATGAACAACATACGATGTCGTACCATATGATGGAAATACTCAGCAAACAATGCATGCTGGTATTGTCCAAACCAGCTTCTTTTGTACTTGCGGTTCTGAGTCCCGATTCCTAAATAAAAGCAATTCACCAGGACTACCTGCTTTTCCTACCTTTCTAGGCACTGTTTGAGTTGAACGGCATTCATTCCTCGACACCCCACTAGGAGGCGATTCAATGTCAGCAGTGCATGTCTGTATCCGCCTCATCCCCCCTTTCGAGTTGATTCACGTGATGCAAGTCCTCATGACTTTCTGAGTACTTCCCGTCCACCGTCCACAGTTATTGCCTCAAATATGGTTTCTTATGATCGGCTGGTATTACTGATCTTAAGTCGGACCCGGGAAACAAAGTCCATTGAGTTCACTATGAGTCCGCTAGTATCATTTAGTCTACCGGCCGAACAGCACAATTGATGTTCCACCAATCGACGGCTCCCTTGTCTTATCGCCCCTTGCTAGAACAATGTTTCGGGTTCCTGACAACGTGCAAGACACCAATTAAACGAAGCGAAAGTTAATCCGGGGTCGGAAAAGATGCGGGGTTCGAGCTTGCAAATAATATGGAGTAATCCGGGGACGAAATTTCTCTCCACATTAATCAAAGATGGGATGAAATGAATGGTTATGCGTCCGCGAAAGGAGAGACTCGTCGTCATCTCCACGCCCATGTCCTAGGACATTCCGGAGAAATAGAAACTCCTGGGCACGCCCCAGCTCCATTATGGGGCATTCGGGACCTGCGTCTTTCACCGTCCAGCCCTGGCTGCATGGCATATAAAAGCTATGGGGTCCCCAGACGGAGCTCCAAGAAGCCCCAAGCCGTTCAGTAAGACCGTGGCCATTGACTCTTGGTACCTTTCTTCAAGATGCATTTCCAATTGAACACCCTTCTCACTGTTGCCTCTGCTGCATTGGCAATTGCCGGTCCAACTTGGCAGGATGCCTCGTGGGATCAAGCACTTGCGCGCAGAGGGCACTCCAAGCACACGTCTCCAAGACCAAATATTTCGTGTCATCCGAAGAAGCCTTCAAAGCCAATTCCATCTCCGCCGCCAAGGTCCAAGACATGCTATGTTCAGAGTCATGGCAATGGTTCGGATGATTCTCCTTATATCATGAGCGCGCTTCACAGCTGCAACAATGGCGGTCATGTAGTCTTCAGCGAGGGAGTTACCTACTCGGTAGGCACAGCGCTGGATCTGACTTTCCTCAAGCACATCGATCTTGGTAAGCCGTGAACGAACCCAATCAGACCGATCAATTTGGAGCTCATAAATTCTGCAGACATCCAAGGCGAGATCCTCTTTTCGACAAACACGACATATTGGCAAGCCAATTCCTTCCGATTTATCTTCCAGAACGTCACGTCTTTCTTCAAGCTCGGTGGCGACGATGTCATGATTTACGGTGGCGGAACTCTCAACGGAAACGGTCAGGTCTGGTACGATCTCTATGCCAAGGATATCTACACACTCAGACCGGTGCTCATTGGTATCGATGGATTGACCAACTCGGTCTTGAGTAACTTGGTTCTAAGATATTCCCCTGAGTACTACAACTTCGTTGCCAACGCCACCAACGTTGTGTTTGACAACATCAACATTGCAGGTGGTAGCTCCAGCTCTAATGTTGCGAAAAACACCGACGGGTGGGATACCTACCGCAGTAGCGATATTGTGATTCAGAACTCTGTTATCAACAATGGAGATGGTAAGTAGATCTTGCTTTGCAATTGTAGAAGTTTACTAATAGGAGTGTAGATTGCGTTTCTTTCAAGCCAAACAGCACCAACATTCTTGTTCAAAATCTTTTCTGCAATGGATCTCACGGAATTTCTGTTGGATCATTGGGTCAGTATGTTGGTGAATACGATATTGTCGAGAACATCTACGTTTACAACACTTCATTGCACAATGCTACTGTATGTTTTCGTCCTGCTCATCTCAAGATTCCCACTGACAATCGCAGGATGGTGCTCGCATTAAGGTCTGGCCTAACACCCCGTCCGCGTTAAGTGGTGATCTCCAAGGTGGCGGAGGAGACGGCAGAGTGAACAACATCACCTACGATACAATGTTCATTGACAATGTCGACTATGCCATCGAAGTCGACCAATGCTACGGTCAATCAAACTTGACCTTGTGTCTTCAATACCCATCTCCATTGACTATCACCGACATCGTTTTCAAGAACTTCACTGGCAAAACCAGCAAGAAGTACAACCCAGAAATCGGCACTTTTGCATGCTCGAGTGAAGCGGTCTGCAACAACATTGTTGCTACGAACATCAACGTTCTTAGTCCAAACGGCACCGATCAAGCTTACTGCTTGAACGTCGATAAGACTGCTTTGGATGTGACTTGTACTGATGTGTACAAGGGATTCAATTAAAGAGGGCAGAGAAGGAGCAGGAAAGATATAAATAATGAATATTATTGCAAAATACTTGTATATACTTACGTCGGGATAATATGAAATATGAAGTAGATCATTACTTACAAATGTAACTCACCGAAAATGTGTGCGGGTGCTACCCAAAATTTATCTTCAAAATTTATCTCCAACTTGTGGCGTCACTAGATTCTGGGAATTTGCAGCTACCGCTCAACATCCAAAAGATGCCGGTAATTGATTCTTACAATTCCGGCGCAAAACAGACGGAGGCATAATGACTTCCAAAATCAGGTATCTCACCCGAAGGAAATCCTAGAGAGGCACAGTGGAATTATGCTTGTCTGCCCCTCATAAAGTTACTCATCCCAGGCTGCTGCCTTCAAATCGACCGTCCACCGACAAGATACCCAGCAGTCAATTATATCGACGCCTGAGAATGCGCAACGAAATAGACAGAGCTGACAAACCATGAACGCACGCTTCATCGCAAAAGCCTCTGCCTCACTTACATTTCCCGCCGCGGCGCAAACCGATTCCAGCGTTTTCGCAACCGAACATCTTGTCGCATCCAACGCGTCCCCTCCACCTAAACCGCGACCATGAACTGGAAACCACTCAAGCTATCCGCATCAGCTGCTGAGCGACTCCCTCCATTTCTGATTTCGACTGATTTCGCAACCGACGCGTATACGATCTATCTCACCGATTTCACGAATACATGGTGCGAGAAGCTAGATAAGGATGAGATTCTTCGCAGAGGTATAGAAGAGGATACGAGTATTGATCCAAGTGAGGATGAAGAACAACTACGGATACTTCTGGGAAAGATTAAGTTCGGATTGGAGAGAGGGAAGGATGCTGAGTTGAGACTGGGTGTTGGGTCCGCGCCCCAACACCTGGCACGAGCTGCTGCACCGGAGCTGAGTCTGAATGTGAGGGTGCCTTTGCCTGGGGGGATGAGAGATCTGGAATGGGCGTTTAGACTGGGTGTGCAAAGGCAGGGAGACACGGCAGAAAAGCTGGTGATTCCAACAATTCAGTTGTTACATAAGACGAGACAGGATTCGGACAAGCTAATTGAGATGCTTGAGGAGAAGGATGTGGTGATTCAGAAATTGGTAGATTCATTGGAGCGACTAGGCACGGACTTAGGTGCGGTCTTTCATCAGGTAGCTGGGAGACCTGGTAGGAAGGTTGATCGAAAAAAGGCGAGCGAGAGGGTAAAGGGACTTGGACCATTTGATGTCCAGGCATGGAGGAGGGGATCGAACCATAATGAGACTTTGGGTATACCGGAACTATTGGATAGTGTCTTTGGAGAGGTAGATACAGTCAGGCTGTCTCCGCGTACAGATGACAAACTACAAAGACGTGAAGATTGGTGGAAAGGAATGGATGGCGAGACGATACAGGTATTTGGGGGCAAAAGTACGGCTACGCCTAAGACTCCACCAAGGATTGCTCAGGAAGAATCAACGCCAGCGGAAGAAGATGAGGACGAATTCCAAGTCCAAGCAACACCGCCCCATTTATCCAAGTCCAAGCAAACGTTTTCAATGGACGACTCCACTGAAGACGAAGATGAAGACGATCTGGATGCTCCTTCACAACGATTCCAAGTTCCAGATTCATTCCCAATCTCACAGCAGCGCGAACCGAGCCCACCCCCTAAAGCACCACCTAAGAAATTGGGAAATTTGGGAATGAAACGGAAGGCTCCTACACCAACACCACCTCCACCCGCTCAAGAGGCGGACGACACTGCTACCGAAGACGACGAACCGATGCTCTCTCCTGCACCGAAGAACGTGAAAAATGTCAATGATAATGATAATGATAACGATACAACTGAAGATGAAGAAAATAATACCCCATCACTACCCTCACCCAAAAGGCAGAAAACTCCACAGAAATCGCCAACACCACCACCACCTACGAAGAAGAAAGGCAAACTAGGGCAAATCCGCAGCAAAAAAGCCGCCTCCCCGCCTCCCCCTTCTCCTTCTCCACTTTCATCTCCATTAGCATCTGAACCTCCACCTCCCTCCTCTCAACCCCCAGCAAGCCAATCCCAACCCCAATCCCAGCGTCTGAAAGGAAAACTCGGAAAAATCGGCGGACGCAAAAAGGAAGCCACGCCGGAGCCAGATGCACTACCAGAGCGGATAGCTACGCCCACGAAAAAGAGGATAGGCGGGATAGGGAGAGTGAAGGGGGAGACGGCTGCGGTGGAGGATGTTGGGAAGAAGGAGGTTATAGTTGAGACGGAGACGCAACGGGAGAAGACGCCGCCGAAGATGGAGACTGAGGAGGAGAAAGCGGATAGGAAGAGGGAGGAGTTGAAAAAGCAGTTGGAGGCGAAGGCGAAAGCTCCGGCTAAGAAGAAGAGGAAGTTTTAGGGGTAGGTGGGATACCTATATGTGAAGTTTTATTTCGATATCAAAATTCATTTCATATGTTCATAGTGCTTTGAGCTCTGTGTGCTATGCTTTTGGCATTTCTTTGGATTTTCCATGATTTCTGAAGACGAGTATCTTTCACTATTGATTAAAATCACCACCTTCCTCGCCCGTGTATATGACTATAACAAAGAGGGCAATATATGTGAATAAAACCAAAATCATCGCAACAATAACATCACCCCCATAAAACTCACCCCCATAAAACCCACCCGCAACCCCCACGATTCCCTCATCAGCCTCGCGTCGAATATCATCGAGATGCACAGACATGCAACAAACGCATTTCCTCCCCATACCATTCACAAACCCATCGATTTTCAGCCACTCCGACGAGCGATGAAGACACACCCGACAAGGGTGGTCACAGATCTCGGCTATGAGATGGAGATCTGCTTTGCGCTAGCGAGAGGGAATGAGGGATCGAGATTCAGATGTGCAACAGGTTTTTTGGAGGGATTGGTAATTTTTTGGAGGATTTGCAAGTTGTGGATGGGTAAGTTATGGATGTGTGGATTGTTTTTTAAAATAGATTTGGTGGTGGTGGAGGGGAAGTGTTTGGGTGGTGGTGGTGGGAGTGTGGTGTTGGAGGGGCACGAAGGGGCACGAAGGGGCAATATTACATAGAGGGTGGCGAATGGAATTTTTTTCTTTGAAAGGTGTTGGAATTGGGATTTTATTTTGGGGGCAGAATCCGTATTTGGATTCTGTTTGCACGGGAGGAAGTGCTGAATGGGAAATTTGTTGCAGGACTGCTTTCCATGGTAGGAACGTCGAGTGGCAATTCTACTTATTGTAAGAGTATCTATCCAGCTGTTGCTACCGCCTCCATAGGAGCTTTTGTTCCGGTGACGACGTATATCAGTGTCTTGCCTCCCCACTCGTTCGTCAGCCAGTCATGCAGAATCTACCTCTACTTTGTTCATCACAGACACAGGAGTAATTGCTCCGGCGAGATGCCATGTCACTGGGAAACGATATCTAGCGTCTGATTTGGGTTATGGCCATGCCGTTGTACTCTGCTCAAGAAAGCTGTCATGGATTTTAGAAGAAACGTAAAAAGGAAAAGAAAGAAATAGAATACAGCAAGCCCCCAGAAGCGAAGTCTGAACGCCCTTGGCCCTTAGCGGGTCGAATTATCACCTCCAATGCAATACAGGAAGCAGAAAACCATCTACATCTCCGGCCAATCTTTTCATAGTCGTCCCCAAATCGATATAATACACTATAGAAATGAATATAGTCGCCCGATTGTCCACCATCCTCTATACATAAGCTCGCCCCTTACTACCACCGTACACCACGACCTGTTGAGGTCTATGCTGATCCCTCCACTCGTCATTCCACTCCCTACTCCTCTGCTCATACAGCGCCTCTGCGGCAATCTTGCGATCCCTTTTATCGAACCATCCGACTATAAACGCATAGGACAGCGTCATACCCGAAAGTATGTACTGCGCCACCTGCAACTTCACGCCCTTCGTCATCTGCTCGCCCGAGTTGCCGTTGCGTAGGGTGATGAATTGAAGCGCTGATACCGCCATACTGATGGCGCCGGCTGTACTGCTCATGTTTCCGGAAGCGAAGGTAAGGAGGGAGAGGGTGAAGGCTTTTTGCGATCGGATGAGCCAAATGGAGGAGATCCAGGCCACTACGAAGGCGCCGAAGGGGATGATGATTAGTGGGAAGAGAACGCGTTGGAGGGAGACGGCGAGGACGATTGTGTTAGCGGTGTCTACGTTGGT
The DNA here is from genome assembly GCA_002946425.1 of Rutstroemia sp. NJR-2017a BBW. Classification (NCBI taxonomy): domain Eukaryota; kingdom Fungi; phylum Ascomycota; class Leotiomycetes; order Helotiales; family Rutstroemiaceae; genus Rutstroemia; species Rutstroemia sp. NJR-2017a BBW. Next base: position 922,783 of record NJPT01000031.1, read on the forward strand.
GCTGGTGCCGAAGAGCCGGGTTTGTACTAACGAGGCGGTTTTATTTGTGCTATATATGAAAGGGAGAGTAGGAGCACATTTGGTCTTGTCGCCGTCTACGCTGCAGATTCCTAGTGATGAGATAGGTTGGTAAGTGATGTTTGTAACATTGGGCTGAGAAGGAGACAGGGATAACATACCGAAATACCCTACCCTGAAGTTAGGGAGAAGAAACTCTTCAGCTCCTCCAGCGAACACGTTGACGGTGAATAAATTACGGCTTATCAAATTATCTATAGTGCATCCACTGATGACAGCAACTACGACTGGGTTAGTAGGATTCGCAGAAAAAGATTGCACAATGACTTACTATACAGACTAACAATAGCACCACCGAAAATGATATATGCAAACCGACGCCATCCTGTGCTCTGTTGCAATGGAGCAGCAACTCGATCTTCAAGGCCCTGCACCCATCGTACATCTGCTGCAGTCTTCTCCTTCAACCTCTCCTCTTTGGCTTTCATCGATTGATTGAAGTCGTGCTTTTCTTCATGGAATGCGGCATATCGACGATCCAAGTCTTCATGAGCTTTTTTAACATCGCGATGCTGCTGCTCTAGTCTACGAGCTGCGTCCTCCTGCGTTCTTTGATCATATCCCGTGGTACCCGATTGAGTGTGGTGGTTTCCATTATGAGAGTGGTGACTGTGTCGTCTATGGGTGTCGCCTGATCGGCTCATGCTTGCCTCCTGTTTCTCTCGATCCAGAAGTTTAAGATTCTTTTCGTGTTCCTTTGCGTAATCTTCTTCTAACTTCCTATTATTCCTCCTTTTTGCTTTTGCTACCCTCTTTGCCTCCTTCTTTTCGTCCTTTTTTATCTTTCTCTCAAGTCTTTTCTCTGCCTTCCTCTTCTGTTTCTCAAACTCCTTTGCTGCTTTTCTTTCACGTTTTTCTTGCAACCTCCTCTCGGCTTTCTGCTGTTTATTGTACTCTTTCTCGTCTTCAGGGTTTAGAATGGTTTGACCTTCGTTCGCCGTTCTCTCGTTTTGGTAACCTTGTATATCTGTACCAATATCGTCCTTATTCCAAGTGTACCTCCCACTCAGTGGCATGCCGTTTTTCTTTGACGAACCAGACCACCACCTGCCCTTGCCACTGCCCTTTCGTGGCGCTGTCGATGAGAAAGCGGTTGATGTTCTTCGGTCTTCGTCGGATCTCCCGTCTTCATTCCAGTCTCGAACTTTATTGTATCCGTTGTACGCTTTCCTAGCTTTAAATCCATACCTAAGAAGTTTCACAGGTAACATCTACTGAGCATGGGGTCCAATAATTGTGCGACATGAAATGTTAAAGGAAAGTAACTTTAGTGATCGGATGGGGTTTGATTTCCACTCTCGGCATTCATGTTGTTTGTCATTGGTATTTCTAGGAGCAGGGGAAATGAAAAGTGCGGAATGAGGAGTTGGTAGTGGGAAATGCTTGCATTATCTCTAAGGTGAGGAAAGAGGACAACGACCGCCATCGGAGCCATCACCACATCCTATGAGCGTACCTGTGCAGACGGTCAGAGACCAGAGCCATAATGGACACAACCAAGGCCTGGAAGAGATGTTTCTATTCGAATTGTGGCTCATGAGAGGGTGTCGACTGGTCTGGACATGAAACAAGCGATGACTTGCGTCAACTTTTTTGGCCACAAAGTACTTGACGAATGGAAAGAAATAAGACGAGCCAGGGCAGACCATTAGACCTGGATTAATTTTGTTATTTGTAAGATGAAATGATGGTATGTCCTGTTGGTTGGGGCTGACGGTTGTAGGATCGCGCGTATACTTGGAGCCGGCCGGTATTGTTGCTGGCCTTCCAACCATTACCAACACCAATAAACTCCAATAGAGTTCTTTGAAGCTAAGAGTATAATTGAGTGATTGAACAAAATAGTCAAGCAGTATGCATAATTCAATCGCTGAAGCAAACAATGCAATTAGTTATGAAAAAGTATTTCCATTGAGGGTTTCCATTGATTAGCACGAGCTTCATGACCGTAAGTCTCACCACTTGATGAAGATTGACGGTGCACTATGTAACCTCATTAGAACTAAATCATTTTCAAATAAAGGCGGCCTGGCCGTGTCGGCTTAAAACCCTTGAGAACAGGTTCCCTCATGCTGAAACAGAGCTTTGCAAGGCGAAGAAGGCACATCAACTAAATCATCCAGCAAGAAGACTTTTCCCCTGAGTCGTGACCACCACTTGGGTCTGGAAATCGTCCGCTCTGCCTCACGAGACATGTTTTGGCCAAATTCGGAGTTTTGTTGGTTTGTAGATAAGGAGGAGCTTCTCACTGATTTGATTTTTGCTGGACAAGAGCTGGACGTCTTTTCCTGAAGCCTCAAGTCTTGCCTAATAAATACTATCCCTTGATTAATGAACTTTAGCTCCTCAAAAACAATAATATCCAATGGCATCCAGATACAACATCATTGACTACGAGTCGGACGACGAGCAAGATGATGACAGTCGTGGCCCCAGCAATGAAAATCTCGTCTCAGCAGCTTCCTTCGTTACTCAGCTTTTGAACAAGGAAGGAATTAATTATGCTCTGATGGGAGCATTCGCTCTCCAATGCTTTGGAAGTAATCGTAATACCAACAATGTCGATATTGCTGTAGACACTTCGATGAAGCGATTATGGCAAATAATCGAACCGGAAGACAGGTACTGACTTCTCATCCAGTGCTATTTCCAACCATGACTGACGAGAACCACAGACTAGTAATTCCTCAATCTCGACTTGTCGCAGATGTAATGAAGATATTTGTCAGGACCGGCCCAGGCTATGATCATTGCAAAGACACCAAACTGATTGAAGTAGAGATGATTTCTCCAGGTAAGTGCCATCATACCAGGGAACACAGAGCAAACGCTGACGCAATAAAGGTTCAAATGGCAGCCCAAGAGATATCGGAAGCCATCAACAGATGCTCGTCGCGTCTGGACCATTGGGTGAAGAAGTATCGTTCAAGGCCCTGGACGTTTTGTACCTGTTGCGTAGCAAAATGGATGTTATTGCCGCGCGTGGAGCCCCTAAGGATTTCCTTGACGTGCAATTCATCATCGACCATTGGTCTCAAGAACTTGCGAAAATTCAAGGATATTCGACAGCGGCGAGGATACGATCAGATATCGAATCGCTGTTAACACCACCACCCTCACCATAACTTGTATAATCACCCAATGGGTATACTGTTGTAAGTTTAGGAACGAAAAAGGGAAACAAAATCGGGTATATATTGTATAAGTATATTTCAAGGCTGGGATATGGAATCTCCAGGACTTACCATGAGGGCGGCTGGACCGCTGTATCGTAATCCAGGCGTTTGGAACTGCATTGGCATGGATATGGGTGTTGGTGTCCTGGTGGTCCAAGTAGCATTTCGTAGGCGTCTTTGTTCAGTCGATTTACATGATTTTGGTGAAAGATTTGGACAGATTGTAAGATGTTCGCCGTAGTACAATATGTATAATATGTACCATATCACTGAGTAGGTCAGGATATTTCATAATGCCGTGTTCAAATGAAAGATACCCATATCTCAGATGCTCAACGGACCAAACGGACATATTTTCGGGAAGCTGCTGTCGATGATGCATCATCGGGTGTTGTGTGTGTTGTTGTTGTTTCGTGCATTGCATACGTCTCGTCTCGTTCGCGTAACCTCCGCTATAGTTCCGTAATTCAGAATTTCGGTACATGCGCCAGCGCCCGCAATTCCACCTCGAATCGTCACTTCCTCGCCGGGACCATTTCACGACTGCTCTCCCCGAGCGAAAGCAAAATGCCTCCGTGAAGGCTGAACCTGCCAGGATGAACAAAGGAAAGATAATGAGAAAGTTGCTGGGACAATCTTCGACCATCGAGGTTTCTGGCACGAATAGTGTCGATTCTCCTCAACCGCGACCGAGTGCTTCACAGAAGACCGTCTATTCCGCAGGCGCACCGCTCACATGTCTCGGCCGTTCACCAGATGGTCAGCGGGCTGTCATAGCTGGTCCGAAAGTATTTAAGATTGTGAAGACGGAGGGGTCAACGATAACAGAAGAGCTCGATTTGCGCGCCGCGATTTCTTCCTACGCTTCCGCCCATGATCCCTCCGCAGCCTCTGTAGAACAGCTGAATATAAGAGCAGTCAGATGGTCGCACGCTTTCCTTAGCTCTACAATCGTCACGGCTGGTGGAAATGGAAGAATAACAGTTTACGATCTTAATCGCATAGGGGAGGGAATCGAGGTTGGTCGAACTCAGGAACACGCCCGACAGGTACATAAGCTTGCGATCAATCCTTTCAAGTGCAACTGGTTATTATCAGCCAGTCAAGATGGGACCATCAAGGCTTTTGATATCAGGGATCCCCGACGTTCCCTATTCACATTCAAATGCAACGCGGATGCCGTCAGAGATGTCAAATGGTCACCAATTGATGGTATGGAGTTCGCATGCTCCACGGATGCGGGGATCATACAGAAATGGGACTACAGAAAATTCCATGCGCCTATACTAAAAATTACAGCCCACACCAGTGCCGTTTTCTCGATTTCATGGCATCCAGATGGGAATCATCTTATAAGCGGAGGCAAGGACCAGCAGTGTCATGTGTGGGATATATCCAAGACAGCCGAACGAGGTCAACGCCCCCGATATTCCATTTTCACCCCCGCACCGGTATCAAATGTCTGCTGGAGACCCGCATGCTGGTCAGCTACTGGTCAAGGAAACAGAGCTGCCCAGGTTGCCGTCACTTATGATGATTCGAGCGCCAGTAGAGCACAGTTCTCAACCGTACATATTTGGGATCTTGCTAGATCAACCATGGCGTTCAAGGAAATTGAGGAATCAAGCAGTGCTCCCACTGGCATTCTCTGGAGCACCCGAGATCTTCTGTGGAGTGTAGACAAGGAAGGTCATTTTATACAGACTGATGTAGCATTCTCACCGAAAGTCATCGATCGAAGGAGTTTATCAACCTTTTCTTTCTCGCCTAGTGGTGATGCTTTGATGGTACTCGAGGAGCGCCCTGGTGTTAGACGGCCTCGCCCCACCATCAACTCCCCTCAATCATCCCCGAGTTTCCAACCCCTTCCAATTGCCCCATCATTCGCAGTCAGTCAAAGTGACTCTGAGGAAGATGTTGTGGGTAGTTTTCTCGGTCCAAGAAGACGTAAGCATCACCGGAGACGGCATAGTGGACGCCTAACTCAACCTTTGAGCACGACTCCTCCTAATCCAACCGGCATGGTTGACAACAGAGTTATGTCGTTGGAGGATGCTGTCCAGATTACTGGAATCTACAAGCCTCAACAAGTTGTGGCTATTGGTCATGCTCCATCAACGACGAATCGTGCGACGTTTCAGTATCTTAGTAATTGCTACCTCGAAGGGATAGCTCAGATCCCAATTGAAACAGCCAAACATGTTCCTTTTAACACCGCCATTGCAACAGCAATGGAGGGCTTTGCAAGAGGCGCGGAGAAAGTTAGGTATTATCGTCTTGCCCAAACCTGGAGACTTCTCGCCTATACTATGGATCTTCTCCTAGTACGGCGAGCAGAATCTCATCGTCAGTCGAGGTTGCAAAACCCTTCACGCAAAGAGAGCGCCCCGAGGCACCTTAATAATTCCACAAGCGAAGAGCAAGAGCCTAGTGAGGCGACGCCTCGGAAGAATCAGAAAACGGCAATTCAAAACGAAGTAACACTCCATCCAACCGTGCGGTCTATCATTGCGGATGAGATTGAAAGCACCTCGAATATGGCAACACCTCTTGTACGACCTGTTGTGGACTTTCCCTCGCAGGGGACTTCGAAGGCCATGAACGACGGAACAGTGGAGAATGATCATTTAGCTCTACCTCCATCAGTAACTGCGACAAACAGCGCACCAATTGCAGTGCCGGGGAGTTATGAATCTGAGCAAACCTCGTCGAGTATAGAAGGTTATGATTTTTATGGTATGGAGTCCTTTAAGCCAATCATTGACTTTGTCCCCCCTAAGAAACAACCTCTACGTTTAGACTACACGGATCAAAACAGCTACGCACAGCGTATGGGATTAATTCGCCACGACTCTGGTGAGAGCTTCCAGATGTTCTCGACTTCCAACGATTCTCAACCTAAATTCTTAAGTGGTTCTGATAGTAGCGTGAAGAGAGATGATGGTGCATCTTTGCGAGATAGAGTGTCTAACTGGGAAGGGAGCTTTTCTTTTAAGCACGGATCTATCAATTCCCATCCATCAGAGGAATCTATGGAAAGAATCCCCGAAGAACCATCCACAACATTTGCTAGCCCACCAATCATTTCCCCACTCCACACCCCACGCAAACCGCCTCCTACATCCATCGTCATCGATCCCCCCTCCGAAATTAACTACTCGGATGACCCAAATCTACTTGAAAGCGACTTTCTCCCATGGCCCGAAGACGATGAATCCGACTTTCTCATCACCCCTCTCGACCCCAACATCCTCATTCCCCGCACCATCGACTTCGAAACGCAAACTGGCCCCCTCAATGCCGCAGCCATGATCCTCCTCCTCCGTCGTCTCCTTTCCCCAAACACCATCGACCCCATCCAAGCAGAAGCCATCATCCGCCAATACCACCACCGTCTTACCACCATGCAGCTCTTCCACGAAGCAGCTCTCCTCCGTAACATATGCGTGCCTCTATACTCTCCTGTCTACGCTCCTTCCCAAGAACGCGCCAGCATTGGATTTTTCTGCACCGAATGCAACAAACCACTCGAGAACGACCCCCTAGTCCCGGGTTCCTGCTGGAAGTGCCCGCGTTGTCGAAATCCCATTGCGCCGTGCCCGGTGTGTATGCATCGTGATGATATGCTGGCTTCGAGTGAGGGCCCGGAAACGTGGTGGTATTGTGGGGGGTGTGGACATGGTGGGCATGTGGGATGTATGAGGGAATGGCATGGTAGTGGAGCAGAAGGAGAGGGCTGGTCGGAGGGTATTTGTGCGGTGGTGGGGTGTATGCATAGTTGTATTGGGGGGAAGTGGAGGGAGGTTTTGGGGGAGGAGAGGCAGGATAGGAGGATTAGGGAGTTGGAGAGGGCGGTGAGGGATAATAGGAGTTGGGAGGTTGGGGGTGGTGGGGGAAGAGGGAAGGGATCGCAGGGGGTGAGGAGGGATGCTAGGGAGGTGGGGCAAAGTAGGGCGGTGGAGGGTGTAAGAGTTGCGTTGGGGTTTGGAGGAGGGGGTGGAGGTTCGAATGGGCAGAGTGGCGGTACTTCGTCCGGACATGCTATAGAGAGAAGGAGAAGTGTTAAGGTAATGGCGCCGGGCGAGGAGGGGAAAGGTGATACTAGTAACAAGGAGAAATAAGAAGGAAGGAATGGAAGGAGGGAAAGAAGAAGAGGAAGAGGAAGGAAAGGGAAGGAAAGCAAGAAGAGGAAGAGGAAGGGAATAAGGGTAAGGAACATTTGTTTGGATAAGTTGCATAGCACGGCACGGAATGGTCATCAAGGCGTTTGTTTGGTTAAACATTGGGTATACCCAGGAGTGGCTACTATCTATGCTTCTCAATAGATGGCTGTAGACCATGAAGAGGAATGAATGAAGATGAGATGAGCGGAGTTGCTTGGGTCTGATTTAAGTGGAGTGTAAGATTGAGGATGTGTAGTTTAGTGTAGATATTCTTACCACATTAATGGCGAATGAATGAGGGACTGAAACCATTGTTTATTGGGAGGCCAGACTTCCTTTCTTGTGTATCAGTTCCTTTTCAGAGTAGTACAGCAGAATGAGTATCTGATATGTGCACGTTCGTCTGTTCAGATGGGAAATGGACATTGCTTTCTAGAAATTCCTCACTGCCCATTTGTGTACTCGTATCGTTATCATTCCTAGCATACAGTTCATCGCGACACACACACAAATACACACGAACACATATATCCAATTAGGGCTGTTCATGCACTTGGCGTCAAAACTCTGGTTTGTCCTTACACACACCTGCATCATCCCCAGGCTCTTCTTATCCCCTGCAAACCACCACCACGACAGAACTTCACTCCTAATCCCTAAAAGTAACCGTCTTACTCCTAACCCACTCATCCAACCCCCCCGACCCAAAACGTCCCCACCCACTATCCTTAACCCCCCCATGCGGCAGTCCCGCCTCATCATGCACACTCGCATTCACCCCATTAACATGCACAGCACCGCTCTCCACACTCTTCGCAATGCGCAACGCCAGCGCCAGATTCTCAGTGAAGATCCCGCAGCTGAGTCCGTATTCGGTATCGTTGGCGATACGGATTGCTTCTTCTTCGGTTTTGAAGGGGATCAGCGAGACGGATGGCCCGAAGGACTCCGTGCGGTAGATGTCCATTTCTGGGGTGATGGAGGTGAGGATGGTTGGGGTCATGGTGGTGCTGTTTTCGGAAGGAGAGGAGGAGGAGGATTGTGCTGGGTGGATGATGCGTGCGCCTTTACTGAGGGCATCGTTTATTAGGGAGTGGTTTTTGGAGACGGAGGGTGCGTTGATGAGGGTTGCGGGGCCGGGGTAGAGTTCTTGTGTTGCGGCCGCGAAGGCTTTTTCGCTGTGGTTATGTCAGTATATGGATTTCTTGAGGTTGTCCGATGCAGCTTGTAGGACTCCACAAACATGGCACCGACGGTAATGGAACAACTTACAACTTCTCCAAAATTCCTTCATGAACCAATACCCTCTCTGTACTCATACAAATCTGCCCCGCATGTTTAAAAGCCCCCCTCGCACACTCCCTCGCCGCAAATTCCAACTCCGCATCCTCCCACACAATCGACGATGCCTTCCCTCCCAACTCCAACAACACCGGCTTCAGCGATCTCCCGGCCGTCTCCGCAATAATCCTTCCAACCCTCGTCGACCCGGTAAAGTTCACTTTCTTAATAATCGGACTCTCAATCAACTGCCTCGTCACCTCCGCCGCATCACTCGGCGAATGCGCCACAAAACTTAGCACTCCTTCAGGGATGCCCGCTTCCTGGAAAATCCGACAGATATGGTACGAGCATAGAGGCGAAAACTCCGGCGCTTTCATCACCGCGCAGTTCCCCGCGCCAAGCGCATACGCAATACTTCTGACGCCGAGAATATACGGCGCGTTCCAAGGAGCAATAGCGAGGATCACTCCGTATGGTTCTTTATAGACTAGAGCGCTGGTGCCGGGAACAGCCGTCGCGGGCATGCTCCCGGAAATCGTAGCAATACGACCAGCGACATCGAGGATAATCTCGCGGGCAAGACGCAGGTTGAATTCAGCCCAGTCGACGGTGGCGCCGGTTTCGGTCACGATGGCGTCGATGAGGGTTTGTTTTTCGGAGAGGAAGAGCTCGGCGGCGCGGTGGAAGATGTCGCGTTTTTGGGGCGGGCGGACGGTGCGCCAGGCGGGGAAGGCGGATTGTGCGGAGGTGAGCACGCGCTCAATGTCGGCGCTGGAGGCGCTGCTGCAGTTGTGGAGGTGGGCGCCGTTGGAGGGGGAGTGCACGGGGAAGGTTTTGGAGGAGGTTTGGGGTTTGTTGTCGATGAGGAGGGGGATGGTGTGGATGGAGGAGGAGTCTGTGCCGTTTTGCTCGGCGGTAGGAGACATCTTGGTCAGTTTTTTCTGCTGTGTTTCCTTGATCTTCGAGCAATATCAGATGAGGGCTCGCTACTCAGCAAGAAGTAGAATACAGCACAGCGGCACAGCAAAATGTGATGAAACAGGACAGCAAGTCAGCACCGGACAGGACAGCACAGAATATATTCTCTTCACGGCCGTGCCTGCGTACGTAAAGAAATCAGCAATATATTACATCACCGATTCCACAACTTATAAGTCCGAAAGAAAAAAACGCCACAGCTCTCAAGCTAAACAGCACAATCGCGGTGAAGTGGGAGCCGGTTTATTGGTATGTGGGGTTTTCGTGATAGCAAAACACCCTAAGTACACCCTAAGAGAAAATTACCCCTCAATCCGGCATTATTGGTCGGGTGTGGGGCGGGGGCTTACTGTATTCTGAGAGCTGCGGCAGCGGTAGCGGCATCGACGAGCGGGATTTGCTTTCGGTAGTGTGCTAAGCTTAAACATACCCAGTATTTTTACATGGGTTTATTTAAATTGAGATCACGTTCATCATTGCATTCATCTTGATCTTTGGATCTTAAATGGTTATTGTGAAGGTAGCATTTGGCAAACGTCGTCCGCAGATACATAAACCATGGCACTGGGTAATTGTGAAATAAGTGAGCGGTGCAATTGCTTCATTCATTATGGTGATTCCAAATGTTATCAGCTCCAAAGCACTCTTTGTTCCTAGTACACTAAAGAGTTCCTAACTCTAGTCTCTGAACCGCCTGAGTCGTGTCCTTGCAATCTCGTTTTGCTGATGTGGTGGCTTTCGCTGCAGGTCTTCGTCCTCGCTATGTGTGAAGTGCTTCTGAGTAGAGTGGAGTGGAAAGCATGTGTTGTTTTGTGGATGTTTTAGGAATTGATCTAGGAGGATTTGGTGCCAATGTGGGAATTTCGCACTCCCTTTATCTTTCACAAGCGAAAACTATTGCATCAGCTTCCCTATCATGAAATTCTTTCTCTACATCATCTTTCTTTCGGCCGTTTGGACATCTTGTGGTTTCTTTGGTCGAGATTGGAGAAGATGGCGTAAGTATGCGCTTCAAAGATGTGACTGCGGAAACGAAGGTGGCTCAGAGGGGGTGTCTATGTTGTTTGACCTTGTGTGTATGGACTTTCGGAGAATGAGTCGTTGTAGGAAGAGGACGTGAAGAGAGAAGGCTCAGTGTTGACATCTGTGAGAGAAAGAAGTCAATATTATCACTAGTGCCTGGAGGATGGCATGACTTACAAGTGACAGCCGATGAAGAAGCCATTGAAGCCGATTAATGCAGAAAGCCAACCGGAGCTTGAGGATTCAGGATGTATGTAGAGAGCGGAACAGCTAGACTAAGGAAGCACTTGGAGCGATGCGAGTTAGCTGCCATGCTAAGTAGATATTGGTAGTTGGTTAACTTACGACGGATGAGGTGGCTTTGCAGAAGTGTGAACTGAACAGAATGGCGACGTTGGCAGAGAAGGTAATATCATAAACCGTGTGGACTCCTCTATCGTGAAGACCTGGGGATTGATTGCCCCCGTGAATGGCTTCTCGCACTTGTTGTATGGAGAGCTACCTATTTGATATCTTTGGAGCGAGTTCTAACCTAAACTCCTCTTTCCACCCCTTACAGTTAGAGTCGTAGTACGTGCTTCCATGTTTTTCGAACGCGCTCTTTCTCACTGATCCTTTGTTGAAGTCATAGTTGCTGACTGCATGGCTGTGTGGTTGTACAAGTCGGTAGATATGAGGACGTGGTCTTAAGGAATCCGGCGCAGAGGTACTGTCTTGATGGGAAAGACCACCCGGCCAAAATCGTACCACGGAATGTCTTTATAGAAACAGTTGGCATGAATATTCTTTCCAACGCTGGCTCCTAGTAGTGTTTGTAAGCATACTCAACAGATGATTGTTCGTTCTGCCACCACCAACTACGTTAACATCCTAATTTGACTGCTGATCCGTTAAAAATTAAAAGTTTCATACACTCTTACTCTACCCGCCACCATCCTTGAGCTTCCAAGAATGAGTGGATCCGTATCAAGAATCTTGATACGGACTACCATTTGTAATTGCAATTCTGAGTTCAGCAGGTTTCTCTGCACCTTACAGATACCAATTCTGCCGTTGAATTTCTGGAAAATCTCTGCAGATAAAATTCATAGGAAAGATGCCCCTAACGGCACAAAATATTTAGGATCTGCTCTCAAAGTCAGTTTGCTCTGCAACAGAGCAGTTCATTTCCAGCTTCTACCAGCTGCATTTGCACTCGGAAGCCTTCTTTGTTAGCAGATTATGCAGACGAAATTGAGTTCAGTTCAGGAAACTCAGCTGCAAAGGAGATGCTAAAGCTCTCTAATCTCTAGTATTCATCTCATCTCCCCCTTCCCCACCAGACTCAGCTGGGGTTTCTGTCTCTGTAGCAGAGCCAGAAGGGTTAGAGGAATGTGTAACCGTCTCATCAGTAAGATCACCGACTCTCGGAGAAGGAACTACTCCATTTCCGCTAACGGAGTGGGGAGCTGATGTACCACGTCTGATGAAAGGTACAGTGGAGTCAAGAATTCCGGTATTCTGGTTTTGAGCCATCCTAGAAAGCTGTGTTCCACGTCTGATAAAAGGTACAGTAGGATCCAAGATCCTATCAAACCACTGTTGGTAATTGCCACTAACAATATCGCGTATACGCGCGTTTCTATTCTGGGATTCCGATCTCGCTCTTGGTCCAGAATCTTGTCTAGATCTGGCCCATCCAGCTCCACCATGAGAACCGAATGGCTGTTGCCCACCAACTTCTACCTTAATCTTTGGAGTAGCAGTTCCACTTTGGATTTCCTGTTGTCCACTGTTTTCCGGTTCGGTCTCTGGAGCAGCATTGCCGCTTGGAACTTGCTGTTGTCCATCAGTTTTGGTCTTGATCTGTGACGCATCATTGAAATCAAATGAATTGTTCTCGCCACTTTCCAAAGCGGTGGTTCTACTCGACTCTGAGTCAGAGGAATGAACGGGGATATTTGATGTATTGTTCTCACCACTTTCTAAAGCGGTGGTTCTAATCGACGCTGCTTCAGCTGTCAATCGAACAGGAACATTTGAAACATCGGTTCTACTCAACCCTGCATCAGAGGAGTGAACCGGAACATTTGATGTATTGCTCTCACCACTTCTATAAGCGGTGGTCCTAATCGACGCTGCTTCAGCTGTCAATTGAACGGCAGCATTTGACGGTTGAGGAGAGTCCATAACTCTGCCTCTTCCAAGATATCCAGGATGACGAGGTCGTGGTAAGCTTCTACCATGAAGCCTGTCCATCTCTGCCCAGTATATGCGGAATTCGTTGTGGGGCGAGATACCCGGAAATGGAAAGAGGAAGCCAACTGTTTCACGTGTTAGTATTCTTTGGACTAATCAGCGTGGTAATACTCACCGAACTCTCGATGCCACATCTCATCGGCAGTGTAACGTGCCATTTCTTCGTCATCAGGATAATTGCCACGCGCTTCGCGAAGCAAGTCGATAATTCGATCTCTGCATAAAACTTTGTTATTTCTAACAAAGCCAGTATCTTGATCGGGTTCAAGTAGAATAAGACGATCAAGCATCGGTTCAAGAACCGATTTATAGGCATAGCCTTCGTCGCCAATCATTCCAGACATTTTGAATATTTGGTGATGGTAATCGTTTTGTTTGTGGTTGTGGTTTGTAAGATCTAAGGTTTAAAGTTGAAGTTACAAAGTGCGAAATACTGTACGCGTAGAGGACTAGCGTGAGGACTAGCGTGAGGTACTGCCCAGCAACCATTTACTGTTTGCTTCAGCCGAGCCATGCGAAGGGTACTTCGGAAATACTCATCCTGGATTGGGGCGGGATAAGCGATTTTCACAATACCCAGAGCCTTTAGGAGATTTATGTTAGTATTACCAGCCTGCATAGAGGAGGAACTGAGCTAACATTGAACCAAACGATTGCAGAGGGGCCAAACAACTTGCCATGGCCAATTGCCAAACGCTAAACACCAAACGACATCGTAATGTTCGCTTCAAGGTGCGCGGTGGCGATGCCGCATCCGAGGAGACAACCCATGTCCACAAGATGAGCATACCCGAAGGTTAGACTTGTTGTCCGAATGCGTTGCTGAACGGTTTGAACAGGCTACTGAGTAGACATGCTCAAAGGACTTTTGCCTTCCATCGATGTGGATTGTTAAGGCGTGGGGTATGAGAATATCTCAAACATGAACTCTGCGGGAAGGCGAGGAAAACGAAGTTGATGGGCAGACTTGCGCGCGGACATGAAAACCCCTACCTGCCATCGCAAGATTACTTGTCTGGGCTTTCAACACTGTGCTGCTCCACCAGAAGAGAAAAGATGGGTATGATGATGAGGTGATGGTAATAGAGAACACAAATACAAGAAATTCCTAGAGACACAGCGAAACCTCTCCATGTTACCTTCGGCTACGCCATCGCTTTCAAGGAACATGCGAGGTACATCACGATGTTCACTTGACATTCTGTGCTCTACACACACCTGGGAAATAACACTGGACACTGGGATAAGAATGAGAGAGATACTGGGTCCTAGACTTCGACGCTTCCTTCACATCGATACTTCACTAACCATATGAAGATCTTACGACTCCCTCGGAATACCAGCCAGCCTGCAACCAACCTGCGACTAGGTTGCCTAAGGGGAAGCATCCGATCTCCCCAAACTACACTCAATCATCCCCGTAGCAAACTGCATCAATGAATCAATCACATCGTTACCACTTACAAGGTCCTAGACCTTCAATACCCAAAACCCTTCCACACAAAGTAGGGATGTCGTTGAACCCACGCCAAGTATTTACCGAACTTTTGGTGGCATTTCCATACTAACTTTGGTCTCTCACCAGCCTCACGTTAAAAGGAACACCGGACTGTCAACCCATGATCCATGACTCCGTGAAACCATGTAATGCATCTTTCAACTCATCATAAATGACTACAACCTACATTTATTCTCTTTTTCCAAACATCTCGTGACGAATAGCTGCAACTTGCAACACCTCCGATTACACTTTCGACGGCGCCTCATCCCAGCCACATTTTACCCCGCCTCGCCCGCACAACCCCCTTTACTGGACACGATAGTAATCTTACATTAAAGTGCACTCAATCTCCAAATCAACTTTGATGAATTAAGATGAGAATCAAAAGTCAATCGATCTAGCATTCATATTAGACACCCGAATAATAAAACATAAGCTGAGAAAAATTATGAATGCTCGAGTGTGATTGAGTAATTGACCAAGCCAAGCAAGTAGTTCCCGCGTCCCCCACCCCATCTGGTGTGTAACTCCCGAGCCTACCTCCCGGACATGGATGGGGACGGACATGGGAACATAGAACGGCACATGAACGGCATCAAGGATTTGAAGCTGCAGTACAACCCGGCTCCTTCATTGACTCCAACTCCGAGAGGTGTTCCCGGTAGGAAAAGTTTCACATAAACTACAGTTACTGTAGGATTGATTGAGATGCAAAGAGCTATTCGTGATACTTTCCAACAAAAGTCCAATTCTGTTTCTTTTCTACTGTCTTTTTCTCTCTTTCTTTCTCCATCAAAAGACTATCTAGAAAAGTATACTGTAATAAATCAAAATGTCTGTTCTAATAACTCATAGCCAGGCTATCATGTAAGCTTAGACCCAACTCCCCCGAGCGAATGAAGGGGTATCGTATCGTCATCTCGTCATAAATTCGTAAAGTAAAATGCCATCAACCATATCTTTACATATATTGAACATCTCATTGTCCAAGATCCTTGCGCACAATTCCTCTTGGGTTTTGTTTTCCCCAAAATGTGAAATGGTCGGAAGGTTCCCGTGGTCGTTGTCGCTCCAAGTCCAACGCTTGTCCCAACGCCAACAACAACGACCATCGTCCCAGCACTACCATCCATTGTGATGACACCAATGAATGAGATTAGTTGCCAGGAATCAGACAGGCTGAAGTACCGCATTGATTCGGATACTTCCTACTAGTAAGTGGCTGCGGAATGAGTCCTGCTCGAGTCAAATTCTGGAAATGCCACTCAGGTGCAGACTCCGTTTTCCAAGCCCAGAAGATCCAACCAGTATGCGCTTCATACGCATCGAACTGAGCCTCAATGTACGCCCTGAGGTTCGTCTTATCAACTGGAAGCAAACCGTCAACTGTTCCCACATCCTTAGTTTGGCAACTCCCGTAAGATGCTGTGCTTCCAGGATAACTTCCATCATAGCGAGAACCGACTCCAAATCCATTCAACCATTTCGCGCAATCGGTCTGCGCACCAGTAAACTCGCCGACAATCGTCCACTTGTCGGTAGCAGCCAAACTGCCGGCTTGGCTACAAGCAACTTGCACGTGTTCACATGGCTTCCTTGCGACCTCTGCGTCGGAGAAGATCTGGTAGATGTGCGTGTCTACAATGACGTTGTTGAAGCCGGAGGTCATGAAGCCGTTCCACCAGCCGGGGCCTTCGAATGCGTCGTGGATCACGACGGCGGTGTCTCCTTTGGTGCGGACGCTGCCCCAGCCGTCGTAGTAGAATTGTTTGACGACGTTCATGTCGAGGCCCCAGTTGGCGGGTTCGTTTAGAAGCTCAATTGATGATACAACGTCGGATGCTGACGCATATCGGTCGACCAACATTTGGATCGCTGTCAATGTTTGTTTTGTACTATCCCCGTTTGTCCAATGGATGCTTCCCTTGCGTCCGCTATTGTCGAATCCGTTCTGGCTCTGGGGCGCTATTCTAGCTGTTAACAGAGCCCAGGGGGTGCTGCGGAATGACTCTTACCTCCATGGAGATCAATCATGACTTTTATACCAGCTGCTCTTGCCCATTGAATAGCTTTGTCTAGATACGCCAATTGACCTTGGACATATGGATCTCCAGGCTGTGGATTCACTGCCCAATAGCCCACGGGGATGCGAACGTGGTTCAGGCCCACACTGGCGATTTCGTTGAAGTCGGCCTGAGTGATCCAAGTCGCCCAGTGCGCGTTGAGCAGATTTTGGGCGGCAGATTGGCCAAGCGTCTGGCCGAGTGTGTATCTATGCCAATAAAGTGTCAGTATATGCTTAAAAATGGTTGTTAACATGAAGTGGTTGAGAATGCTCACTCGTCCGCGTAGGTACCAAAAAACAAGGACGGCGTAATCCACGGCTCAAGTACCAGCCAGCCGCCGAGATTAACGCCTCTGACCTTGGAGTTGTTATAGTCAAAGCTCAAACCCTTCTTCGTGAGACTGGCGCTATGTCAGTAAAGTATTGCCACCAGTATAGGGGTATTTGGTACGTACAGCGGACTACCTTCGACCAGCAGATCACATGCGAGACATGCTGCGACGGCGAGGCCCTTCAAGGATGCTTTCATCGTGTTGAATAGTACTCCGTAGTTGTAGATTTAAGAAAGCAATACTAGATCCAGCACCGGGAATAGTGTTCCTTTAAGACAGGAGAAAAGTATTATTCCAAAGTATGGGAAACCTGGAAACCTTGATGGCTGGGGAACAACAAGCATATCCTCCGAATCTGGGAACTGCTTGCATGAAGTATTTATTCCCCGCAAGGAAGAGAGAGACGGAGCAACCAAGAGCTTCTGGCACCCGGACCCGAGGCAGTGAATGGCAGGTGAAGATCGTGACTGAAAAGAGACACGTCGGTCTTGATGACCATGCTTCTGAAATAATATGTGTAAACAATGCATAGCTGGATGATCTGTTTGGCCGAAGCGTGCATCGGGTGATAACATGGAGGACATATCGGAGCTGCAAGCTTGATGGGTAGCCTCTTTGGCGTCATACTAGTAGCCAAAGTTTGGATCGATCCCATGCTTTTCTGTCCACTAGGGCAGGTCAGGGTCCAACCTTAAGACTTTGTTTATGCTGGCTGGATGAATGGGAAGTTAATTAGTTGGCTGGTGTAAGGTACAGAACCCCAGAGGTGTTCCGCCGAGGCCCTTGCCATTTTTGCTGAAGCAGCACACACATGACAGAGTATCACGAGTATTTGGTAGAACGCGAAATCGCGATCGCCCACTTGGGCTATGATGCGATACTTCCAGGACGGAAATCCAAGTTTAACCGCTGGGTAAATGCTCCAAGTCGATGCGATATTCCCAGTCGGTGAACCCAAGACAAGGTCAATGTTGGCGGCGTCGAGGTAAAATCTGGAGACTAGCGGTACAAACAAGACATCGCAAGTGTACCCACAGTAAAGCGGCACGTCGAACTACCCCAAAAGGCTTCGGTACTTCTCTGTACCTCCGTACAGCAATCTGCATTCATTTTCCCGTTCATCGTTCATTGGAGGTGTGATTGAAGGTATTCCGCCTCTTTTGCTCTTTGCTGGTGTGTTGTTCCCCGCGACACCCCTCGCACGCACGCGCACCCTTGCTCATCAGCTAACTAACCCTTACCCTCGAAAAAAGTCGGAACTGCAAGCGTACTGATAAAATATGGCGAATGACTATCTGTTCGCACGTGTGTTATGCATACTCATTGGTTCATCTACTCCAAACCATGCGCCAGCGATCGACAAGTGCCGTCATTACTGGCTACTCGCTGGTCTTTGCTCGTTTCACCAGGGCAACTTACCAGCACTCGGGTTAAAACTCTATTTACCCAGAAAACTCGGCCCTTTTCGTCCCTGTGCTATTCACTCATGCCCGACGTTATGAATATGGTAAGCTGAAATATGAAGTACTTGTTGTCCAGTGGTCGTCTGGCGGCTTGCATGAACAGCCTCTCGAAACAAGTTCTTCTACATCATCTGGTGGTTGCATAGGGGTCCATCGACATCATCACCGATCATTTGTTTTGGGCGCTCGGGGTCCCCACCACTACCAACTAGCACCAAGTACAGTATCGACAGTTGGCGGTTTCCCATGATTCAAGCTCTGCTGGTGCTAAGATGGGTTCAGGGGAAGGCTTAGAAGCTTGCTTTTTTCCACGCTAGAAATCGTGGCAGGCGGGCAGACACGGAATAGTTTTTCCGCAGCTCATATGACTGACTACTTGAGGTAGTTATATAACGAACACTAATGCGAGGGTTGCGACTTGACGATTACTAGCAATAGTAGTAAGCTGTGCTGACAGCTTGGTAGAGGGACTTTCGAGCATTTTTGAGTATACATACCGTGATCGGGAGCTACAAAGATACGCCTACTTCTCGGCATCTAGTCGAAGATTTCACCAAGGTCAGTCTTTTAGAAGAGATCAAGGAGACCGCTCTAGAATTTGCTTCTTAGCTCATGAAAGACTAGAGCGTCCATTGCTCGTGAGTCGTCTGGATACACCGCACAGTTCCTGCATGTCAAGTCTTCTACGTAATCACATGTCCGTGGTACGGATGGCTTCGTAGATCACGCCTTACCTATTATATACATGTTAAGAGATCTCGCAGACAAAGTGGAGTTTGCGTGTTTTTCAGGTCAGATGGGACTACATTGAGTTGTACAAGTACACGGGTAAAGACAGCCATCAGATCTACGAAGTACGCAGATATGTGCGGCTGTCCCAAAAAAGTGCGGGGTTCGGGGAAGGACCGCCGCCTCCTTTTCTGGGGAAGTCCCGTGAGACTTCATGAATCGCCGTTTTGAACAAGGATGTGTCTGACGATGCTAGATACAAGTCTTCTGTTCAGCAGGTTGTTCCACTCGAGGTTCATATATGTCTTTGTGCATCACACTCTGTTAGGACCTTATCAGGTTCTTCAATCTCCTGTAGAAGAGCTCGCTGCTTGGTCTCTTGAAGCCCGCGCAGTTTTCTCTTGCCTAAGCTGCCATTCCCTATCCATTTGAGCCCTTTTCTGGACGATAGACGGATCAAGGAATGGTTGAGGTATTGCCGACGAGTTGAAGTCCACCACTGTAAGAGAAAGTAAGGGTTGTGATCATGAAGATAGTATTTCATCACATTCGAAGACTGGCCAAACAAACCTTTAACGTTTTTACCTTGAGCGCCTATTGATAGTTCGTCTCTCGACGCCGGAGGTTGAGTATATGATAGGTTTGATGGGTTTACTTTGGGCGGACGGAGAGAGCCCTTGAGCAATGGTCGCTTCGGCTCCGACATGATACTCGTAGACTTGAGGTTTTAAGCACAGGACTGGATCAATGAAATGAGGTTATTAGAAGGTAAAGAATATGTTAGCCACGCATAGGTCGCATACTGTAGGTTTCCGCGCAATCCTGCTGCTTGCCGAATGTGTACAGTTGTGGTCGTATTTATTGTGTTGTACTGCGACGGACGAAGACGGACACGGAGACAGAACACAACACAGCAACAGCACAGGAACTTGATCGGTTCGGCTAATCTCCGTGAAGAGTGATTGTGGCCCACCTGCCCGCCCCGCTGCCGACTGTGGCTGGTGTGGCTAGTTGCGCAATCTCAGATAAGTAAATCTCTTCCGACTTTCTTCTGATCTTGAGCTTGGTGAACTCCCCACCATCCGTAATCGGCCTCAATTACCAGAAGGAGCGACACCGGAAACCCAGCGACGCATCGCACAACCCGCACGTACCGAAGACTAAGCAATTTGCCGATCTACTTACGAGGCGCGCTCCAGACATCCGATACCAGACGTGCATGGAGCCTTCCCATGGCATTGCAGGCGGGGCTACTGCCTCCAGCCCTACCACAGGCGCTCGGCCAGGTACAGCAGGAGTGGGCTACAAACGAAAGAGGAGTGGTGCAGGTTTCGAAAGCAGTCCTGGCACAGGAGGGGAAGCTGAAGATGATGAAGCGGAAAGAAGAAGACAGCCGGGGGTGAAGAGGGCTTGTAATGAATGTCGGCAGCAAAAGGTATGTGACTCATTACTGGACAAGCAAACCTCCATCTTGCGACAATGAGATGGAACCCTATGCGATTGTTATATTTTGCAATTTTCAATTGCTAACAATTTATGGATGTAGCTACGATGTGATGTCGTCCAGGATCCATTTACCACTTGCACTCGTTGCAATCGACTGAAGCTGGAGTGCAAGATCGAGTCGAACTTCAAGCGAGTCGGAAAGAGGAGCAAGCATGCGGAGATGGAGAAGCAAATCGAGCGATTACAGCGAAACTTGGCTCGGGCGCAGCAAGCAGGCTTCGTTCCTGACGACGAGGAAGAACTTCAGTCCCCAATGGCGAATGGCGTCTATCAACACTCGAGGAACCAATCATACATTGGTTCAGAAGAAGCTGTATCATCATTACTGCATCTCAAGCAAGGAGGCGCATACAATCTACCGCAGTATGCACGACAGATTGAGAACGTGGGTCTGACGGAGGACGCCATCAACCATCTGTTCACCGAGTTCTTCATGTGGTACCACCCATATCTGCCATTTTTGAACTCTGAACAAACACCCGATCAATATTACCAACAGAACCCTTTGCTTTTCTGGGCAATTATTGCTGTCGCAGCTCGCCGTTATTCAATAGATCCAAGCTTGTTGACCAATCTCAGCGGTCCTGTCACCAGATTATTGTGGACTACAATCGGTGAAGTGCCTAACAACTATCATGTTGTCAAGGCTTTGATTATATTCTGTACGTGGCCATTCCCTACTAGCACGACTTCTACGGACCCGACGCACATTCTATGTGGTGTAATGATGAAAGCTGCGACTGGAATCGGACTACATCGACCAAGTCACACTCAAGACTTTTCTCGAGTGTCAGTCGATCTTAATAAAGAGCAATTGCATGATAGAGTTACCACGTGGGCAGTTTGCAATATTGTAGCACAAAGCACAGCTACTGGCTATGGTCAGCCCGCTTCTACCTTGTATGATTGGACCTTGGCGGTTCGACCCGGCGAGGATGGCCCCTTCACCTTGTCGCCTGAACTTGAGGCTCGTCTCCAAATTGAGCGATTCTGCGACAAGGTCTCGAAAGAGATGTACAGTAACGCCAGTGATCCTAGAGGAGTTTCTGGAGATGAGGTTCGAGCTATGCTGACTCGTGTTTTCCGTCGAGACTACGAAGAGCTTCGGGTATCAGTCATGTCAAGGCAAAGTCTGTCCCCAATTGTTAATCTTCATCTCAAAGCTGCAGGGCTTCACTTGCGTCTTTCTGCATTCTTCGATTCCAGTACCACTCAGGGATATATGGATGATCTCATGGGGTTGTGGAGAGCTACCACTGCATTCCTAGACTTGGTATTTGAACTCGAAGCTCCATCGACAGACAATATGACTGGTGGCATACTTAGATTTGCCACGGGCTATATTCTGCAGATGGTTGTCGCTGCTTGCTTTACGTTGTTGAAAATGCTTGGTTCATTTTTTGCTAGGGAGATTGACTACGAGCGTGGCCGTCAATTGTTCCACCGCACCATTCAAGCAATAAGGACAATGAGCATTATTAACAATGACTTACCCTGGAGACTTGCTGAACTTATGGTTCAAATGTACAATGGAGCTAGAGTGGAGGCGCGACAGATCCAACAAATGGGCAACGGAAATGGCGCAGATTCAGGTATGGTCATAGACGACAGTTTACAACTGAAAGTTCGTTGCAGGCATAGTATGAGTTTGGTTTATGACTCGATATGGAGATGGCGGGAAGAGTTCCAAGCTCACGGCAGGAGCCTCGAAGGTCAGTGGAGTCTTTGCTCCTCCTAGAAGTTCATTGCTCTGTGTGTTCTGGACTGTTCACTAATACCCCGTCACAGCAGCAATGCGGAACCCAACAAACCCAGAAAGTTCCAACGAGTCATCAGCTTCGTCTACTCATCTTGACAGTACTCTCATGCCTTCATCCCATCAGATCCAAAGCCAACTTCTTGCTGCTGCTGGTGCAGTGACACCCAACAACGGCCTGGCCGGTGCTAACAGTATGCTCGGCGGAAACGTGAGCTACAGCGAAAGCAACTATGAAGTCTTTGATCCTTTGAACTGGATGTTAGATGGATTGGTTGACTTCCCGTACAGCTACGCTGCTGTTCAGGGTCTCGAAGCTAATAGCTTAAGCTAGACGCAATTCGCTGATCTTGGGACGACAGAATCCAGGACGAGCAGCAAGCTCATCATCTACCTGCTCTTTCAGAGACCTTCAGAACATGCCTAAATGTTAACGAATCTGTCGAAAACAAAAAGAACTCACGCAACATAAAATATGATAGGCCTCCATGAAGCCTTATGGATCACGGTGCTTTTTCCTTCTTCTATCTACTTATCTTCTTTCGTCCACATACTGGAGTTACTTTAATGACTTACAATATATACAACTCTCTCGCTCTTGGTACTTGGTTGGTGGATAAAATACCCTTTTCAGTTTTTCATTTTCTTGTTCATATTTTTCTTCTTTGGGCGCTTTTTGTTTCGACGGGCCTGGATTTTCTTCAACTATTTTCGATGCTGGGAACGTCGTTCTGAGATCAATTGCTTGGGTTGAGGATGCTGTCGGGGATCGGTTGATCCCTTCGGATTTGAGACCTCGTGGGGATTGCTTGTGGCAGCATGTATTACTTTGATGAGACAAGCTTCCGGGTGGTTGGGAATAGCTTGGAGCAGGACGCGGTGGGATTCAGTGGGATGGCATTCTTCTTTACATGATTTTTATTCACGGGAAAACATTGATATTGGTGCTTGGATAGCGGAGCGGATATGGGTTTGATGGGAATTTTCGTATATGCTCGCGGGGCGAATGGTAATGAGGTGATGGATGGGATGGATGAAAGGCAGTGCACCGTTGATGTTGATGTTAATGAATGATTAATTACGGAAGTAGGTAGTAGGTAGGTAGCCTAGGTAGGTAGGTAGGAAAAGTAGTTGAATGAATCAATAAATGGAGTTAAGATCGGTGCATTTGTCTAGATGTATTTGTGATTGGAAAGCTCGTCATGTGTATATCTTGATCGCTAGGTGAGGTGAAAGATTGTTGATTCGGCCCACTGGTGGAGAGGGTAGTTTGGCAGAGGAGTGGAAAGGGCTTGGAGTTGGGAGATGAGAGATCAGAGGGAGGTTCATAGTTGGTATGCTGCTGGCATTGCATGAGATATGGTGGAGAGGATAGGTAGAGTAGAATATGGAAGAATAGGGGATGAGCATGAGGATATGGTGTTGAGGTGAGGGGTATGTGTAACACCTAAAGTGACACCACTTCCAGCAAAGTGTTTGTTGTAGTATATGCAGGTCATTCTTATATGCCCCCTCTAGAGGAACTACTCTGGGAGGCGTCAAGCGGTAGTAGCTTGTATAGATTGGAAGTGTGAACAGTACTCTTACCGAAGAGGGAGTTTTTTGTAATGTGAGAGGAAAACTGCTTGACTATTGAGCTAGATGCGAATCCCGGCTTGTAACTGTAATACTAATGGTGATGATACTTCTAGCGAGTGTTTGCTATGTATATGTGGGTTATTCTCACAATAGGCTAGAGTTTGGGTTGGGTATGTGTGGTGGTAGTGGGCAAGGGATGACTTGAGATCGAGGGGGTGGTTATACGATTCAGTACAGCGATAGGGAGATTAAGATAGTCTGTGGTGGTGAGAATACGTGCAGGATTGAATGAGGAGTATGAGTGGTGTTGATCGCGGAAAAGATGGGGCTTGAAGTTCAGGAATCAGGAGTAAGTAGATGATTGCTATGATGGGTGGCTGAGGTTATCACCAACTGTAGAGGTTATGAAGGGATATGGAAGGATATAAAAGATGTAGAAGGCAAGAGAAGACTTGAAATATACCATGATAGTCACAGCTTAAATGTGGCGCTGCCTTTTGGTCCGTAGGAGGGATGGGTATGGAAGGGTAGGAACGGAGTGGGTAGGTTTCCGAATTGGTGTCGATTGTCTGCATTGAACTACATTTGAGTCTAGGGTGGATGGATTTAGTGGGAGGTATAGGTCTATGTGTTTATTTCTTGGGAGGAATGAACTGGTGCTGGTAGAGGACTGAGCTGTATGGCACGAATGTGTTTGGGCAGATGTAATGGGTAGTGGGAGATGATGTAGAGAGGGGCAAGGGGACCCGAGGAAAGAGAGGAGCAAGAAGACGAGAGGAGGAAAGAGTCGAAGGAGGAAAGAGACGAGAGGAGGAATGAGACGAGAGGAGGAATGAGACGAGAGGAGGAATGAGACGAGATGAGGAAAGAGACGAGAGAAGAAGGGGAACGAGAGGGACAAAAGTGAGGGGAGGTGGGGAACGAGAAGGATGAGAGAGACGGGAGTAAGGAGAAGATAGGGGGCGAGAAGGATGAGAGTGGCGAGTGAGGGTGGGCGTACGTCTTGGTCCGGAAGTGGAAACATATGGAAAGAAAGTTTGGATCAAGCTTGAGTAATTACCATGTTATGGATCTGCTGGCTATGGATATGATCCGGTCGAGAAAAAGGGAAATGCGAGGCCGTGGGTGATGATGACAGCAGGCTACAAAGCGATGGTAGAATAGAAGAGGAGACAGGTTTAGCCAGAAACGGGAAGATGCAAACAATGATCTGGCAGGTGAAGGGACGATCCTCTGGAGATGAGATGTGAATATGGAATGTAGGAGAAATTCACTGCCTGTGGAAATATCTTCACTTCGTGGCGAGGTGGGATGCACCGCTTCACAGCAGTGCTTCAGTTAACTTTTCTAGACTGGGTATAGAAGATGGTGTATCTTTTTCAGCAGGATAATAGATCCTTAACCCAACTCAGACAGTTGAAATCAAGCCGCTCTACACATCACATGGGAAATGACGAGGACAGTATGTATATCTTTATTCGTGTCTCACGTCTATCTAACTTTTAAGCCAGCATCTCGTCATCTTCCATCCGAATCACAGACGCACGGCACAGGTGGATCGTGTGAATGGACTACTCAGGTCCTCGGGGACCTATGCTACGAGACGTGAGAAGAGACTCCTGGTGGAAGACATGTCAGACAACGGCTGAGAAACTTGTTGTCCTGTGCTACAACCAACTAACCGGCATCAAACACTAATCGGCACCATATTCTAACAAGGAGAGAGTTCTGAACAGAATCAGTGCAAACTATGCAAGCTGATCTCAGTCCTACTGCAAGTGACGGGCAAGAAAAGAAAATGAAACAAGGCCAAACACGGCAAATAGAAATATGTTACCGAACTAGGATATTGCCCTTTTTCCAGAAATAAAATAATATTTCCTCATGCAAGAATGATTCCAAACACCAAGCCTAGCAAGCAACCCCGTCGCTGAGGTAGATCAGAAGCTCAATTTACCCGCTTACCTGGTTGAATCGATCCTTCACTCATCGCATTCGCTTCTGTCGTATTTCGTCCTTCTCTAGTCGCTGGCCTTCACCGAATGCATCGCGTAACCTTAAGTCCATAGAGAGTAGAGGTATATCGTATCCCTTTTGACCCCTACGCAGCATTGTTGCAATCATCCTCATCATCCCATCATCTCATCATCTTACTATCCCGTCATCCTCATCACCTCATCATCCTCACCATCCTACCTACTTGCTCGGCAAGATAGTGAATATCTAGCAAATCACCTCATCATCCTCACCATCCTACCTACTACCTCGGCAAGATAGTAACATCTAGCAAATCACCCCGGATTGCTCGAAAAATGCCGCATGCATCTCACATATCACCGATGGACATACAGATAATAAAAGCCAGCTGAGCTGAGCAATCTCACGTCTATCCATTATTCTACCGTCCCTCTGGTACAGGGCTGCGCATCTGTCATATCATGTTCCATCTATTATAACTGCATGGATCGTCTAACTCCATAGCCCTAACACCGATCCATCCATGTCACGTAACATCCATCTCCTCCACCGCCTACTTGCTCGTCGTACCCAACTGACCAATCCCGACACTCTCTGCATGACCCCACATACTTACGTACGTGGCCACCAGCCACCTGCCTGCAGCGAGGCAAGGTAAGCCGGCCCCGTCTATCCTGAAAAACAAGCTCCCGTACCGATCTCATCTCCGAAAAACCAAGGCAAGCCGAGAACGTGCAGTTCAGCCACCGGCCCCCAAATCTTACGTACAGGACAGATGCAGGAGAATGAGAAGCTTAGATCATATTAGGGAATGATGATGCGGTCAGCTTAGTGGTACATAGTATAGCTCATAGGACAGAGGCGAGGGGATAGGCGGGGATCGGTTTTAGCTGTACTGCAGTTAAATACTGGTTGGTTGGGTATGTGTTGGGTTGGTGGGTTCGCTCGGGTAGGGCTATAAGCGGAGAGGGGAAGACCTCATGCATAGAGATAGGTAAGCTAGGTGCTCATGCATATGTAGACAGCTCGGTCACGTATATAAGGAAGGTGTGTTGTCGAACAGTGTGCCTGGTGCCAGACAGCTGGGAGAGGAGAAGAGAAGAGAAGAGAGTAGTATTTGAAATCATGTTCTCGTGGTGGGGGTCATTGCTGACGTCGACCATGCGAGATTTGTAACCAAAGTGGCGAAATTAATAGATTAGTTGCCAATGAAAGTGATGTAGTAAATTAGAGGTTGTGAACTTGTGTAACGATGATGTAGAACTGTAGTTTACACTTCAGTGTTCGAACCACGATTATTTTCTCCACGAGGATGACGAAACCAGCTATTTATTGAGCAATGAGATTTCCAGCAGAAGGATAACACAAAAATGTAGCTTAATTGGGATAAATTGTGTAATTATTGCTATTCTATTAATGATGGAAGCTCTCACAGTAATGCTGCAAATGCCTTCCTGATGGTACTACAATCTTAACGTCTAATTGGCGACACGATTGACTAATTTTTCTTCTTACGGTCATTTCAGTCGCAGGATATTGCGCAAATTAATCAGTGTCCGTTTGAACTTCCAAGTATGCCCTTCGCTTGACTTACCATCGCGTCCGACCCAGGACGGCAGATTGTACTTGTGTCGATCAGCGAACTAATGCTTCATCGCGCCAACTTATTCCGCCCAGCAGTGCCT
This sequence comes from Rutstroemia sp. NJR-2017a BBW, assembly GCA_002946425.1. Taxonomy (NCBI): domain Eukaryota; kingdom Fungi; phylum Ascomycota; class Leotiomycetes; order Helotiales; family Rutstroemiaceae; genus Rutstroemia; species Rutstroemia sp. NJR-2017a BBW. The sequence goes on from NJPT01000031.1 coordinate 950,315, forward strand.
TCTGAGATGCTTTTGCAGCAGTGGAAGACTACAAAGCTATGCGCAGAATCCCATCAAGAGTGGGGCAGAATATGAGGGCGCTTGCTTGAATTCCTGCCTCGAAGGATTCGGAAAGCTTTGATCGCCGTAAGCATCGACCACGTTTTATGTCGTACATTTCCACACCCGGTTGTAGCGATTGGTTGAATTGATTGTCTGAAACGTACTTGCTCTTATCTTTTGATCGTTTCGATGTGTGTAGGATAACGTGGATGCGCTTCCGGATCTCTGCGGCCGCGGTTCATGATCAGTCGGTTGCTATTTCTGGGGAAGATGGGGTGAGTGGAGCGGAAGCTTAGACTTGCAATTTGCTTTCTGTGATACAGAGAAATGATATTTTAGGATCCTCTGTGTGGGCCGTAGTAGAAGGCATTAATGGCAATGGCCATGGCTAGTACGACAATCTCCTGAGTGATGGTCGTGGAGGATCGGAAGGATGAAGTCGATGTTCTCGAAGGGATTCTTTGCGATGAGTTCCGACAGAGCCGCATCGTAGATACAGAAGTAAAGAAATGAGCAATGAACTGTAGAAGCTACTCATTCCGTTTCCTGTGCGCGGAGTTTGCTATGGAAACGAATCCTGTGGAAGGTGATCAGCATAGTTGCTCTAGAGGTATCATGAACTCCCCAGGAAATCATTTGGGCAACAAGATCATTTATGATTTATTCTTTGGATTTTCATGCGCGCCGCAGGCAGTATCAACCTACATACTCATGCCAGCTCAGGACTGCGATGTAGTTACTTCGCCGTCTCTCAGCGTGCGGTTTGCGGTTTTGCAAGGGATTTCAAGACTTCGGGGTATTGCTGGAGAGGGGTGTGGTAATGTAAAGGCAGACTAGGTCGCCGATGTGGAACAATTTTGAGTAAATTAGCATGCCGCTGGCATGCATTTACGAAACCTTCTCGAAGACTGTGATGGTGTGGTGTTGTCAAGTAGCAGGAAGGGTGGAAGGCTGCCGCAGCACAACTCTCCAGCTGAAGAGAGATGGTCGCAGCCACAAGGAGAGCAATCTTCTTGTGATGCAACATTTGAGTGAGTGCTGCTCCTCGCCGATCAGGATCAGATGCTCGCCGTTCATTGCTGATGAACACAAGGTGCTAGAAAGACGCAATCAGATATTTTTAGGACTTGAAGCAGAAGAAGTAGCTTAAGTTCTGTGCTTTTGAAACGTGGAGGATCATTGAAAGGAATGTGTATCCATCATAGTAATGTGAGCTTGTAGTGAATGTAGCTGAAGTGCTAAAGTACGAAGAGAAGCTTCCCCAGAGCGTGCGGTGACCGCTGTGACAGATTTGTGGGGGAGGGGGAGGCACAACTGTGTTCTTGGGGGCTTCTCGCTCCATGAACCAATTGTATGGCATCTCGCCGAAGTATTTTGGAGCTACTCGCTCCATGAACCAATTGTATGACATCTCGCCGAAGTATTTTGGCATATAGGCCTATTCTCAGTGATACCCTTACAAGAGTGCTAGGATTCTTGAAGAACAAGCCCCTGCTACGACCAAAGTTCGATGCTATGCCTGCTCAGCGCGCTTTCTCGAGCTCCAATTGGTTGTGCCTATTCGGGCAGCTCTTTGATTGAGGAATTGCTGACGGCGGCGTGTGGATAGAATGGGTTGTGGATAAGATGAATAATTGATTCGGCTCAACCATGGATAGTTCTCTGATACCCCGTTAGAAAGAACCATTCATCCTTCATAGATTCCTAGACTGGTCAAGGTCGATCAATATCGGGTTAAGGGAGTGGGATGTTCCTTGACTTGGACAATAAAGGCGAATACTGCCGTTATCTCTGCCGGTTGTATCTATCGTCAATACAGCCTTACGAGATAGATGAGTCTTTCGGCCAGCGTAGCCCTGAATATGTTCATCACATTCTAGTGGCGGATATCTCGATTGGCTATCACAATTTTGCCCCCGCTCCTCGCGCCGTCCCGAGGGACTGGTAAAGCTACCGGACGCTCAGACTCCTTTTGGCAATTGCACACAGCTAACCTGACCGTAGACAGTATGCTAATGTAAACACTAATGTGTAATTTGCACTGGATCGTTGAGCGGTGAGAAAACATTAGGCTGTGTGCATCGAGGTCTCAATTGCGTATGATTTCCATGGTCTGGATTCCTGCGAACCATATCCTTGGGTTTAGGCATCCTCTTTCGACCTTTCGCGTCGTCGCATAGGTATCGCCGTACTAGAACTCGGTTTAGTAGTAGAGTAGTATCCCGATAGTAATTGGGTGGGTTATCGGCTACATGGATACATGGAGTCCTAGCTCCTTAACTCCTTCGGTGGTAACAACTTTACCCTAGTCTCATCGGCACATCCTTTATTTCTTTTCTGCTTTTCGATGATTCGTCAATAAGTACGACCCGAAATTCATAACGCTGGGGTGTTGGCGTACAATCGTATGACCTTGTTGATTGTAGGTCAGCGAGGAAAGGATATTCCTCGCGGAAGTTCGATTGGGTAAGATTACCGGGCTTACTGGCGCGAAAGGGTCCATATTTCTTGCGGCCGACGGGCTAACCCCAAGCTCCAGATTCTGACGCTACAAATACTTTCAGTGGAGATCTCAGGCAGGCAGTGGCAGTAGCAGTAGCAGCTATACTCCGGACTTCGTACTGTAGGTGGGCATTGCATACGTGGCTGCGCATAGTACAGAATACATACATACTCTGTACTGGATGGAGAGAATAAGGTGTGGTGGATGCTCGACGGGCTTGCAGTTTATTCACTCACCCGGGCCTATCGATGGCTATCCCCTAGTCGTGGCCCGTATGCCGCAAGCAAATCAAACTTTGGGGCACCGGGCAAAGCCGTTAGGTCGTTGCATTCGGCAGGATCTTGCCTCGCTTTTGGTCCGTGTGAGTCGTTTTGTGCCCACTACCCGTGTTGCACAGTGCACTGCGAGGGTAACAAATTGTATTTGTCTAATTCAAATGTGACTGGAAAAATCAAAGATAGATATGAAACAGCAAAAACAATAATTTCGGCAACAGGAATGATACGTGGATGCGACAGAGAATGAACGGCCTCCTTTAATGAAGGGGTAAACCAGTCATTCCACAGCGGTAGTTGCGAAAATCCTATTATCAACAGAAAGCATTGGTTTGCGATGATTTTCAGCTGGGGCCAAGGAAAACCCTGGTTGCTAACTCAGTAAATACCTATCTACCATTCAGGTAGGTGGGAAAACAAAAATACGTACCTTCCGTATGCTTGCTTGCATCTGTCCCGACAGTCTGGTTCACCAATAAAACATGGGTGGCTAGCATGGAAAGATTAGGATCATGCGACCGAGTACATAGTCTTACCTAAACACTAATCTTCTTCTGGAATTCCGTGCCTGCTTTTCCATTCATGACGGAGAAGTTGGAATGCTCTTCGGACTTTGATTTTCAGCCCTCGCTGGAGTATGTCGTCTGCTTACGCCCAAGCTGTATGTTCTGATAACATAATTGACGCGAGCAAAGGGCGGTAATTGCGCTTCTTTGTGCACCCTTGGTTCAGCTTAAAAATGACGATGGCGATTATCGCCCTCTCAGATCGTCAGCTGAAATCCACAACCTTCATGGCTATGTCCCTCATCCGTTGTGTGCTAAGCAGGCGCCCCTTTCCGCTCGGACAGTTGACCAATCAAGAAGCTCGCTAGAGGGGGAAATCCACCCGTAGTGGAGTAGAACAAAACTGATACCCTGCAACTAAATGCAGCATCCATTACAGATTCCTTTTAATTAATAATTATCACGATTTTGCAAGTCGTACTGGTACTAGTACCGACCGAACCAAACAGCAGCACAGCTGCGGGGGGTTGACAAAGATTGGACCAATGTACGAGACGCGAATTGGACATTCAAGAAGAACCGCACCATTTAGCGATCTCGGATCGCTGGAAAGGAATGGGTCTAGAGTCTAAAGTCTGGAGACCGGCCGGATGCGTGTAAGATTGCCAGAACTAGAGATCCGTTCTTTCCCTGGCCGTGCAATTTGAATACTATGAGTAAGTAAGTTCGAAAAGCAAATCTCTTAGGAGCGAAGCCTAGACTCCTCCTCAGGTTGTATAATCATAAATCCAGTGGATTCAATTGATCAAAATCCGTACCGTTTCCTAATCAGTAGCTTATAGCTGGAGCAGATTGTAATCTGTGCCGCTAATGCACATGTTGCTTAAGCAATCACACTTCGAGAACTTCCAGAAAAGCGCGCGGTTGAGCCAAATACCGTAATACTTAGCGATTTCGCTTTCGCTTCCCCCCTTCACATAATTCTGTATCACCATTCATGATTCAAGGGAAACGGCTAAATGGTCATGCAGGCCTCATACAGTTGCAACGCTCTGATTCATCTATTTTCTCCTCCCCTCCAGCAAGAGAAGGTGCCGTTACCGTGCCCTCGGGTTCTTAAATGTACACACGCACGTCGCTCTTTTCAGTGCAGTTACTTTGCACAAGTTGTTCATCAAGGCAAGGACTCAAGGATCTGTCTCCCCTGTCATAAAGCAGGCAAGCATGAAACACCATCCTTTACAGATAGGCCGGAAAAGAACGTACACTTCCAGAGTAGTACTACCCCATAGCACAATATAATGGCTCTTCGCATAAGTTTATGCCTTGCCGTGATAGAGCCTAGTGGGTGGTGGGTAGTTTACCAATGTATCGTACGGCTGTCTTGGTGGCTAGAAGATGTACGCAGTGTCACAGGATGCTTACTATGGTTTACTTTCTACCAGTTGCCGAGGCACGGAGAAGACCTGGACAGATGTCCAATACGATTTGCGAAATAACACTCATCTGATAAGGCCGACTCTCGAGTATTTCGATCATCAAATGAGGCCACACGGATGGGCTGCCGTCAATCCGGACCCTTGAGATCGATCACTACTGCACAATTTCAAGACCCTACACCTATCTTTCATATGCCCCGTTATTAGTGCCTTATCTGATGTGTTTCTACTGTATCCCATAAAGTAAGGGTATGAAGATGAAATACCTACCTGCGTAAAAGTGCTCGACGGACAAGGTTGTGTTACAACAGCCAGCCGCCGCTTGAAAAGCGGGTCCCGAATACGCTTACAATTTTTACCTCCAGGTATTAACTATGCCACAGTGGGCCGGGCAGAATAACATAACTTATATGTTCGAGTCGGCTAAGACTCCTAGTGCTCATACTAAGATTATTACCTACTCAAGTACCGTGCGTTAACGGTTCTTTCTTTACAACCCGGCGGCTAACCCCCTGCACTTACGCACATCCCACTTTCTCAAGCTAAAGCGCTTTCTTTTGCTCCTGCTCACTGCCACCTAGTCCGGGGCCCAATAAGCGGCCAGGGCTGAGTTGCTGTGCCCCATATCTTGCTTAAACTTATAGGCCCTGGCTGCATCAGAAACTTCCCTCGATCATCTCATTGCCAGCAAGGCTTTCGTCTTTCGACTCGGATTTGTGAGGCAGATTGACGTCTTCCTACTTATATATTCCCTCTCTCCCGGACCAACATTTTTGTGCTCGGTACCACACTCTAGCATCATCTCCCGTTCCTCAGTTGAATCTTGTTTTGAGTCAACTATCCTTCTGAAGTGTTGCATCTCACTTTCCTATCTTATTTAATATCATCCCTCTACAAACCACCGCGGACCTTCCAACTATTCCAGTATGTCTACCATGGGAGAGCCTGCCTTTGGTGGTGGACATGGTCCACACAGTACAGGCCACTCGAGTGCCCGAACTCCTAGCCATGACTGGACCCCTTACAGTGCTGTATGTCTTCTTTAACTTTCAAAATTTTAGTAAAATTTCTAACTCCAAGAACAGGTATCATCCTTCAACCTTCCGGCCCAGTACGATTCCTCTCTGATAACGCCAATCACAATGGCACCGTCTCCGAATGCCACCTCAAGAACTTCCTCTTCAATGAAGGATCGAGACGTTAAACTGTCTCCATCAATGGACTCCCCAGACTATCCGCTTTTCGGTGGTGATGCAGATGACTTCGGCTCCAGACTAAATCCCCCAATGAAGCAAAAGGAAACCAGTTCCCGCTCGATGAAAGCCCCAACTACTACAGCCGGTGATGGTTACCCAGGATCGAATTCGCCGTTGTTCTGTGCTACTCCATACTACGGCTCCTTTGGCGTGTCAGCAACTCCAAAGACAGGTCGATCAACCGAATTATCATCTCCGAGCTTAAATCTCAGTCCTCATAGCACCTCAGCAACTGGTGGAGCTGGCGACCTACAGCGAGCACGTCAGCCAACACCGCAGAGCTATAGAGTCCAAAACACCGCACCAATATTGATTGCCCCCAATCCTCAGACTTTACGCGGTGGTACCCGACCTGGAGATATGCCGTACCGAGAATCATACCGTCACGACTCAATCAATTCCATGAACTCTATTTCAACTTCGATGAATTCTCTTGCTTCGACTCCACAAGCGTACCAGGATAATTCGATGATGCAACTCGGTCCACTACCAACTCGGAGGAAGAGAAAGTCTCCTCCGAGACAGTTAGAAGGGGAGCTCTTACTCTCGGGAGAAATTAGCCACGAGGAGCAGGTTCTCATCCAGCTCGCGGATCAAGAAGCTCTACCTTGGAAAGAGGTGGCTCAACGCTTCAATGAGATGACTGGAAAGAATATGAAAGTTCCAGCTTTACAGATGCGCAAAAAACGACTCCGCGAACGTCTACGCGTCTGGACTGATTGCGAGGTACTTCCCTAGCTCATTATGTCTTTCTGGTCAGATCAGCCACTAATTTACACGACAAGAAGCTAACTAGAGGGTAGGAGCGGGCTTTGACACTCGCATGGGAAGATTGGGATAAGGGAAAATGGGATGCTATTTCAGAAGGTATGATGAAGCACGGCTGCAGCGAAAAATGGACGAAGGAAGCGGTTCAGAGGAAGTTCCGGGAGCTGTTTCCCGATGACTATCACTACCACCCTAGTCATTATTCTTACCAGCAAGACTATGATCCAAGAGACATGCACCAGCAACGAATGTCCATCGATATCAAGATGGAACCCAGAACAGTTTGGGCCGACGAGAGCGGAAGGGACAGCTTGGTGCGTAGTCTTACGGACGACGAGACACTTGTCGACGAGATGCGGAGTCGGACTTCAAGCGACGTGAGCTCGCTCATGCACTTCCAACAGCATAATCTTCAGCCAGTTATGTACACAGAGCAGCAGAATCAACGGGAGGAGCAACAACATCACCAGAGCCAACCAGTCTGGACAGGAGCTTAGGCTGGTGTATGAATGCAATGCATCTATACTTTCTTTGGGAGCTTCTGCACAGATCCTCTGGTGCGTGAAAGTTATTCTGAGAACAATCTAGCTATATGGTGGCATGAAAAGGCGCGAAAATTCTTGGGTACAATGGCAAGCCATCTCAGAGACAAGTCTTGGGGCAAGACTTCGAAGTCATGGGAACTTTGTGGCGCAAAATATCATCTATTCACCTTCTATGTAAAAATTAACTCTCTCTGTCTAGAGTAGATGACACAGTCTTGAAAGCTATATAGTAATATCAAAAAGATCACTCATATAGTCGCAGAGCTTCTTTCCAAAGTCGAGTGAATCCGAAATTGACGGTGGCAGTGACCCATCGAAGGCCTCCGGACTTCCGCCAGCTGAAATGAGGATCCAAAATCAAGTGATCTCCTGAGCATGCGGGCAGGGTTGTCTATGAGTGGAGTCAAATATGGCAGGACCTCGTAAGGCTGCGTGTCAACAGTTGGAAACAGCTCCTCCGCCACGCGAGGCATCATCGGCCCGTATTATACTCTTCTGCATGCCACTTGTCAGAATTGAGCCTTCACCAACTCAACAATGGGATCCTGGCCAAATTTAAGAAAATATCTGGAAAAAAAATGGGGTCTCGGGATAGGAGATATGGCCACATGGTAGAAAACTGGGTCCAAGACGTCGTATGGCAGAGATATGCTATTTCTAGTTCTGTGCCGTAACTCGTGAGCATGGCCGTCGGTCAGATTGTGATTTAATTAGAAAAGATGGAGCGGGGAGTGCTGTGCAACTGCGGAAATATGTTGAGTGCAGTGCTCTTAATGCTTAGGCGGCACAGCAAGAGGACATTCTGGAAGGTTGGCAGTTACGGGCTTATCTGAAAGATTCTTACGGTCTTCTTAAAATTTTCTATGGGTTTGAAGCGTCTAGTCTGGTACACTCATTCGGGGTGTGTACTTTTTACCAATTTTATGCCATGATGAATCAGTCCATACTTTTATTATGTGCTTGGATTTATGCAGTGTGCGTTTCTTGCCCGTCAAACTTCTCACGGGGCCCACCAATAATGTCATTGTGTCAACGAGTCGCACTTTCCCATAATGTAATATATTCTGGAGTATGGTTATTCGTCATTCGGAAAACGATTAGTTTCTGGTAAGCATATCATTCTCTATATTCTCGAAGCTATCTCATTTAGTTAGTTCATAACTTCACATACACTTCTATCCCCGGGGATCACGGCCAGAGAAAGTCGAACAAGCGCTACGCAAAAACATGAAGAAACCGTTGGACGTCCGATCGTGATAACACAATTCTAAACTACCGCCCGTTCGCTTCTAAGCATTAACAACGGGTTGACTTGCACGCGGCGGATATGGGTTTTGTGGAAAAGAGAGTGGCTTGCCATTCATTATCCATCGTAAGCCAACAGTTGGTTGGAAACAAGGATAGAAAAAAATCAAGGAAGCCACCAGTGCTTCGCCGTCCACTAAGAATCTAGGATCACTATTCACTTGTTACAGACGCACGGCAAACCGGCATGTGCTCATGGATAAGAAGAAGATTGTCCTATGTCAGCCTGTTGAGGCTTGTAGCAAGAGACTAGTGTGGGTTCAAGGGGAGAAGGATCACAGAGAGAAATGCTAGACCGACAGCATGAAAGAACAGAGGAGAAGAGTGGATTGGAGTATGACAGCGGCGATTTGGAGCATCACGGTAGGGTCGGCGCAGTCTCATAGGTAAGTGTCTCCTGCATGTGTTTCTTGTTCGAGTGTCACTGGAGTAAGAACCTTGCTGTATCGACATTTGTAACCTATGGGGTAGCTTTTTAAGCAGTGCTTACATACTATTGGCAGATTTCTCATCTATCATGGTGGAATGGGAAGCTGAGCTACGGATGGCGGTTGCTTGGCCCCTTTCGTCACCCTCGTCACCTCTCTTTCATGAAATCCCCCTTGACACAAATCAACATTCTGACCACCCATATGAAATGAAGCTTAAAATGATGAGACTTCTATCACACTGCATAGAACCGCGCTGAAAATGGGTACAGTTCATCTCACGTGTGACACAAATGGGTCCCTGAACCGTCCTTCTAAGCCGTTCATGTTCATTTCATATCCTAGATCAATTAGCCCTTACAATTTCCTCATTTACTTCCCCCGCGGAGATTTTCAAGCAGGCGAACAATACAAGGGGGAAATGTGGTGAAGTTGCACCCTGGACGGCAAGAATCAGACTTACTATCCATCGGCAGTCATAGCTTTCCAATCGCTAAATGTCCCTGGCGTTGTTCAACATCCATTTCAAAGTAAGTTCTGACGGACAGCCACATGGCACAGCTAGAAAAGCCTAGCGAATCCTTGAAATTGACGGGCAGTGTAGCATGAGTTGCGCGTGGTAGGGATACAGTTACCCTAGCAGTGACCCCGTCACCCCAAACATCTCCTTAGGGATATGCGATCGTGTCTTTCCTTTTGCGTACGAGGGAACTGACAAGGCAACATGGGTTCTAGAACTCTCGTTTTATGTCACTGTGGATTAAATATTTGACATAAAAGGATAGAAATCTGCACTTGCTGATCTGGAATCATTACCCGGCGTATTCTCGACCGAATGGTTGTTCGATGTGCCGACTCCCTTCACAGGGGAAACACCTAGTTGAATGCTGCTTTAAAGCTATTGAAAGAGCATGGATTCCATGGCATGGGCCGAAATAGCCCGATGGAGAATTTCTCGACAACTCCCTGAAGAATGAAAGCTTAGCGCAAGTACTTATGCAACTAAAATTACCATCCCATGCGCCAGCGAAGCTTGGAGTATGTCATTCTATAGCTTCCTAAGCCAACAGGTGGTACAAGTCAAGAGCCAGTGGAATTTGCTCAGTGAACGAGTCCGTAGTAGTTCTGTGCAATCTGCCTTAGTTAGATTCCACACCATTTCATTTACATAGAAATATCGAACCAGATGGTCTTCACTTCTCCCCAAAGCATTTCTGCTTTTGCTGTGATGACTTCTCGTATGTTTTGGTAACGACCAAAAAGCTACGTGCGACGACAATGATAATCCTGGATCTACGGATAAGACATGAATTAGCCACTCTCTTGGGAACTTGCTGCCACGATTAGTTACCAAAACGGAGTAACATCACTCACAGACTCGCTTCCTTTCCTGCAAAAGTCCGTCACTTTCGCATCGAATATACGACCTCAAATGTCTGTGTGCTTCCTGATAGCTTACTTGATATATCGTATCCTCGCCGCCTTGAAAGGTTGAGATGATGTTGCCGAGACTCTTCGGCGAAGTGCTAATTCCCCGGAGGGAGATAGAGTCGCGCAAAGGAATACTTCTGGGTCAGGTGTCCAGCAGTCTTGTATATAATCCCCTAGCTCTAAGAGTTCTAGAAAGATCCTTGTTGTCGTGTCTAAAAGCTCCCGATTTGCTTCTGTAACATTTAGTCCCTGAGCGGTGGAGAAGTACCCTCCGTCCAGCTCGTTGTTAGTTTTTGAAAATTTCTTCTTGTACATCCGAAATATTTCCGACCTGCGGAATTTCCTTTTCATTTGCGTGAGATTAGCTCTTCTTTTCCATCAGCTCTTCCTAATTATCATTACCCCTCATTGTATACCCCACATGTATCAAACAACGTCTCCCCTTCCTAAGCGACTCTGCATGGTCATCCGCGCTTCTCATAGTAAGACGGGGCAAAGACAAACCGACTACATTCCATGCAACATCTTTCATCTAAAGGAGTCGAATAACTTTCTTTCATCTTGGGATTGTGTCGAATACTGAAAGGACAATGTTTATAGAGATCAGCTCTTCAGAGTCTTCACAGCCACAGATTTGCCAGTAGCCTGATAGGTTCAGATTCGAGAAGAGGGTTCTCGAGAGTTCCGTGTGTTTTTCAGAGTTCTCTCTCGTTTCCAGTCCGATCGTGGGTCCGCGAATTGGTATTCGTTCACATTGTTTCTCCGATTCATGGCCGAAGATTCATCGTGGAAGAACATGTTCGAAGCGAAATATTAAGTTTGAATTTCCGTAACTGCAAAGATAGCTAGAATCTTTTGGGCACTGGGGTGCCGCAAAAATGCTCATTCAAATATGGCGAAATCTCTAAAGAACCTTGCTTTCATAAAGGAGAACTCGAATTGCGAGGTCAGATAGATGGACCATATGAAGGATGAATTCACTTAAAGCTTTATACTACTGAATGTTCTTAGATCTGGAATCTCCCATACGGCTTCGTTGCCATATGCATATGGGAGCTTCGATTAATGTTTCCTAATGCCTAGTTGCGGTTTATTCCTGATCAAACACATAGCAAAGAACCACACAGCCGTAAATCCAATCAAAATCTACAACTGTAAATTATATTCGTGTGCCCTCCCAAAATAGTTGGCACCTGTGTTCTGAGCTTTAGTGGTAGAGTGTAATTAACAGAAGTTGATCGTAACACATCTTTTAGTTGTGCGTGCAGGAGTTATAACCTTAGCGAGGTGACTTGACAAGTAATCGTTCAGTGCCGTGGTTAACTCAGCTAGTCCAAGAGTACAGCCCGTCGTACGGAAACGCACCACTGCTCCGGATCAAGTGGCTAGATATGGATGACCATGACGATGTTAGAATTTCCATGCCAGTTTAGAAAGTGATCAAGAGTTTAATCGATATATTCCGAGTACAACGACGAAGAAACACATATACATACCTATATATTTTGGTTCGATAAAGAAAAGATTCAGAACTATAAGTAATGTAAAAGAACGAGCAACCCTAAAAGGAAATATGACCACAAAGGGATGAAGCTGACCATGAACTTCACCCGAGACAGGAATTGCCTTGAACTGACACCAACAGTCTGGAGGGCGGCGGTGTTGCAGAAAGGAGGTAGATGGGGGACATCTTCGTTCTAGAGATAACGGCATTGCCGTATTGGAGGCAGTCCTGCCGGTTGGAACGCCAATTGTTTAGTATATTAGCTTATAGACTGCTTGCCATGGATCATCACCATAGACTGGTTTGGGCTATTGTGAAATTTCGATGGTGGTTACTTGGGAGGATATACCGACAGGAAACGAAGCCCTCGAGACTCGAGTATTGATAGCATTAGCAGGGTCATCTCACCTAGAAACAGTGTAGGACATAGTATTTTTAATATTTTGTATACATCCCACTATAGGAATACATTTGGATTGTTGATAAAATATTCCTAGTAGTCAGTATCGAACTCCCACTCAATGGCTACAAATCAGCCCCTACAACCAACCCATGGGTACCCCAACCCACCCACTGGGTAGGTTCATAGCCTAGTAATATGAAGAAGTGAAGCACACAAGAGTAAAAAAGCGTCTAGGAAGTCAGTTGTCTTGAGCTTAAAATACGGGGAGTCCGGGACCACGAACTTGAACTTTAGATGATGAGACTAGAGTAGGAGAATTGTGGTATGGGAATCTTTTGGACGGCGAGTATATAATGAATGTAAGTACGAGTGATATTACAGGTAACCTCCCACGAATAGTAGTTAGCTTGGTATTCGGACCAAGAAGTAAGAGTAGCAGTTACTGAAGGGAGAAGATCCACCACCAGTCGAGGCATTATCAATGACTCCACCTAGCAATGGTCGTCCGGGTAAACCGACGGCGATCGAAGTTGATATGAGGGCCTTATGTAACAGGTACCTGGTTGGCGGGATGAATTCATAGAAGATTGTCAAGGAGACTGGAAATGTTCCAGAAGCCCCTGTCACCTTGAAAGGCGGGACAGATGATCATACCACCGTTTCTGAGTGCGCGGTCACGAGTGAACTAGTGAGCAGTAACACTTGCAGGTGAATCATTGACTGAGTACTTCCACAAGGCACTGAGAATGCAGAAAATACAATATTGGTCGCAACGTAAGTCCACTTCCACCCAAATACATCACCAATTCTTGTCCAAATTATGGTGAAACATGGGGGCGAAAGCGTTGGTAGAATAGATGAGCATGGCAAGTGATGCGATACCTGTGTAGATACTCAGATAAGCTGTGGCTACCCAGGTTGAGCGAGTTAGTACATGGGACTAGTTCGACATTGTGACAACTGTAGGTTCTTCAATCGCTGATTCCAGGTTCACAAGAAATACACACAAAGCCAATGCTAAATCCAAGTTGCAGCTTAGAATTGGTGCTATCTACATAAGCTGTTCATGCGTTACTCACGCGTTGGTGAGAGAATGAACCCTCCATCCGTCGATATATGTGATCTCCCGTCCTGGTCATTCAGAGAGAGCAACTTTCGGAGCTTCCACTGATGAGACACTCTCCTCTGAACTGGTTCTCTAGCCACAAGTAGAATCTACGTCAAGGTTGTTGACGCGTAATTTTCATCAGAAGATTTGCCCATCTTAATTCTTGTGTTGGTCGAGTTTGCAATCCGGTGCTCCATTCATGGCTCACAAACACGGGGTCGAGATGTGAAAAACATCTAAATTTTCTACAGCTCCTGCAAAGAACGCAAATCTGTCGGAAGAAAAATTATGAATCAAGAAACTTATCTCTCACAGTTGGCCATATTGCAGTGTTGTGGTCCAATGAACGGACCAAGATGTACACAAGCACCCAGCATTCCGGCAAGCAAGCGGTCTGAAATGGAAGGCTGCAGTTAGCACAAATTTTCTGGTGACGGTGTAGTTGACGGACTTCGCAACCTTTTCGACCTGCAAAGTTTGAGTCCAACTGCTGCGAACTCTATTACCGGCATCTACATTGGCACGTGATTGGCTCGCTCTGCTTAAGAAAGAATGATCAGCAGTTCATAGCCCCAGACGATCCCGAAGTTGCGGAGATGGTAGGTGGAACATTTATAGAAGCTAGCTGTGTTCGAAGTGCATGTTGAATGAAATCCGACATTACTTCGGAGGTAAAGTGTGTGTAGTAAGGAAGGTCCCAATCACGTGATTTCACGGCACTCCGGTACACTTGGAATATCTTGGAAACAGCGTATTATGGATCAGGCGAACGGATTTCTGATACAGACCACCCGAATGTGGTCTGTGTGCGATGTTTTGAGGTTGATTGAAAGTACGCGAGCAATCCAAAGTTGGCGGCCAATTTCTGCATAGGGCGATTTGCTAATTCAGACTGGTGCTTAGATACTACCTATGTTACTTGCGTCACCATTCAGTGACTGATGGTGAAATCTGTCTCTTGGCTAGCGATACATATGCTCTGCAATATTGGCACGAAGAACACAGAAGTACAGTTTTGCACATTCCAGCCCCCACCTCAACGCATCGCACTGTAATGATTTCTTGAAACACAACAAATTACTCAATTAGTCCCAGATCTAAAAATTCCTATGAACAAATGAACCCAGCATTCGTAAGACATGGACTTTATGCATTTCTTGCACATGTTATGTTTCCCCAAATGCTTCACAAAAGTCCTTCAATATGACCTGAATCCAGCTGAATGCAGTGTGGATAAGATGACATGGCTAACTGCGCCTTGTCCGCACCTCAAAAGTGATAGAGAAAGGTAGTGCGATGCATATCGTAAGTCTGGAACGAATGAAGTTCATTGCTGGGGTCCGCGAATCTACTTGCGCCTGCTAGATATTTCCGCTACATGGCTGCCTATCCAGGGGTTTATCCTCACCTTAAGCATTGAGTTGTCTTTGATAACTCCCTGAAATCATTCAACCGACCATTCGGTATGTAGGTATGCAACAGGAGGAAATCTGGGGTTGAAATCTGGCTTGGAAATCTGGTTTGGAAGCTTTCAATATCATCTTAATGCGACAATTAGTTCCATTGCTTATCCACGAATGACTTTGCTAGGAGCTATGGCCTAGGTATAGTAGTTGTAAGTGATGCTAGTCATCCCAAGTCACAGCCTTCTGGACCAAGAACTCATTCATACCAGAAATGGTGTTGAATCTTCCCCACCCGCTGCTTTTTACACCCCCCATTGGAAGGGCAGGCTCGTCGCGAACACTCATACTATTGATGTGGACCGCCCTAACGTTATGATCAGGGTTTAGCACGGAAGAAGCTGTTGCGGTAGAATGATCAGACTAACCCCGATTGCAGTTGCTTTGCGATAGCAAACCCTTTTCTAAGGTCTTGAGTGAATACCGCTGCCGAGAGTCCAAACTCGGTATCGTTTGCCATCCTCACAGCTTCATCGTCATTCTGAGCGATAGAATAAGCAGCCACAGGACCAAAAGCTTCTTCGTGTTGCCACAGCTTCATATTCTCCTGGATATCTCCAATGATCATTGGCAGGAAGATAACCGGCGAAGATTAGTCCTTCTCGGTTTTCCGTAGTTGTTCCGTCCCACCGACAAGACAAGAAGCCCCATCTGCAAGAGCTGCGGAGACGAGTTCTTGAAGTCGAGATTTTGAAGCGGCTGTAACAAGATATGGAGGGTCGGGTGCCAAGGATACGAGAGTTAGGAGGGTAGATTTCAAGATCTGAAGGAAATCTTCTGCAATGTCTGCGTGTACGATAATACGATCGGTTGACATGCAAATCTGCCCGGACTATCACACAAATGCGAGGTAAGTGAGCGTCACTACCGGGCCATGGAAGCTATACATACATGAAGGGCTGCGCCAATGATACATTCGCGAGCTGCGTCCTGCAAGTCGGCATCGGCCAATACTATTGCACTATTCTTTCCCCCGAGCTCCATTAAGCAAGGCTTAAGGAACTCTCCACATGTGCGGGCAACCTTTCTGCCTACATCAGTACTTCCCGTGAAGTTGACTTTTCTCACTGCAGGATGCTTTATCATGGCGTTCACCACTTCTTCACTGTCGGAAGATTTGCAATAGATGATATTCAGAACTCCAGATGATAATCCTGCTTCCTGAAAAACTTGACCCAGTGTCCAGTAACATCTTGGTGATAGTTACGAGCCTTTGAGAACTGTTGTATTACCAGTTGCAATTGCAGTGGCTGCAGCTCGCATGCCCAGTGCATATGGAGCATTCCTACGATCTAGATCAGCTAGAATACTTCGATCCTCGACTGGACTCAGACTTACCAAGGCGAGATTCCCAAAATCACGCCATACGGTTCTTTCCAAATCATGGCGCTAGTACCTTCGTCTCCGGATGTCGGTACACTCCCCGTTATAACAGGAATATGGCTTGCAATATCTCTTAGGTAGCTCACCGAGTTAGGAAGAACCCAGCCTTGTACTGGACGCTTATCGCCTCCCATTTCCATTTGCATGATTTCGCCATATTCAGAAATCCGACTCTCTAGCAACTCAGCAACTTTAAAGAGAATTCTCTGCTTCTCTGCTGGTTTTGTTTTGGACCAAGACAGGAATGCATTTTCAGCTGCTTTAACAGCACGAATTGCGTCTTTAGTACTTGCAGTAGCTGCTTTCCAGCAAGGCTTTCCCGTTTTGGCACTGATCACGTCAAAAGTGCCGCTGCCGTTATCCTCCTTTCCATCAATCAACAAGGGGATTACGAGATCGCGTTGACTCATTTTGTGCTTGATATGGCAAATGCAAAAGTGTGTATGTAGCAAGGGCGATAGTAATGAAAGCTAGTGATGAGTCTGATGAGAAGTACTAAGTTAGAGTGATACTGTGGCTGACATTGAGGCCCCGGGCGTACTAAGTGCGTATTTATATCTGGTGTATATTAGCCAAAGAAAATATATTGAGGATATACCAACATAATGGCACTGCACCGTCTCTACCTTGCTCCAAGCAGTCCGATCCAATCTATCGTTCTTATTATCTGCTTGCCCGGTTGATAGGACCTCGTAGCCCGATGCCAACAGTTTGCTCAGTCTAATGTTGGTTGAATCATAGATTTGATTCACCAAAGATATTAAAAAGAACATTGAGAGAATTGAACCAAGATAGCAAACCACCTTTCAAGCAGAATCTGGAAGTGACTGGCATCTTCTCTCTTCGCATCATGTTGGCTGCGAAATGGGTACCCATGGGGAGAAGCTCGGTCCCCCTGATTTGGTCCCCAATTGCTGCCGCTTATCGCTAGCCTGCAGAATGCCGACTTTTTCTCCAGGACTTGTTATATAGTAAAGCAGGCGAAAGTAATTGAATAGTTGTAGGGCATCTCTTCTTAGCATAGGGTGTAAATCTAAAATAGAATAAAGGCCTATCCCAGAGTTGTGTTATTAAATTTTGCCCACTTGCAAGTTCTTTAGAGTATATAACACCGCGATTTTTTTACTCATTCAAAACGAAGTCTCCTACTAGTACGACCTTGGTTGCTCACGCATCCGAAGACTATAAATGCTCGGCATTTGATTCTATCATTTCTTCTCGACGTTGGTGCTACTTTCTCTCCGCGACGAATCCGCCAACACTCTTGACGTGATTTTCGGAAAGTCCGAATGACCCGAAAGGCCTATCGGAGGCCCATATTCGCATTCGGATATCATATACACCTATCGGAGAGCTCTTTGATTACTTCAGGATACTGTCGCCGAAAGAAATAGGCTAAAATAGAAGCCGTGCCGGCGCCACCCAACCTCGCTGTAATCCCATTGAAAGCCCCCTGTATTCAGCCATTCATAGACGGCGTCCTCGAAATTTCTACGTAAGGTCTTTCTCGGGTCGCTTTTCATACGAACACGAATTTGTATCATCATGTGCCATTTTTTGTTTCCCTCTCTCTCCCCCTTCATCTCGTAACCTTTTACTTGGTTACTGGAAGCATTATCGATTAGAAGCCCTCTCTCAATAAAGCGACATAGAAAAGGTAGACACGGTTTTCGCATCGCACAACAACAACCATCTATTAAGTTACCCCACCCCAACACCAACCCCACTACGACGCACCTTCACCTCACGACACCGAGGGAAGTAGGAATGTAAGAATTATCGATGATATCGGAGTTCGCGAGGCTCGAGAGATGATTTGGATCCGCTCCATGAGATGTTGTGGAAAGGCGATGGCAGGACAAGAGATGGATAGTACGGCAAGTGAATAGTAGAACAGGTTCCTGTCTGCTTCGGTTACGTCGGCAAGTTCTCTCGATACTGCGCTGCAAAAGACTACAAAGTGATTGGTCACGGACTGCGGTAACCTCTTCTACTATCCCAAATTACAACCGAGATCACGAACGGTCTTAGGGGCGAGACTGTGGATATGTAAAGCTTTTCTCATGCGAAGCACTAGTAATGTCACGATATCATCAGATTGTAATGAACTATGATCGCCCAAGAGACGTCACCCTTCCGGATAATCATGCCATTATTTCCACTTTTAAGTGATCGATCTGAAAGCTTATGTTGGTCATATAGCCTATAGGAAACTCCCCTCGTGTGTCTCGGAGGAGATACCATTACTGCGAGGCTTGTTTTTACCCCAATGAGCAAATAAAGAACGCCAGGAGGAGAGGTGTAGGAAATCATTGGACGAACCTGCATGAATTACAACACAGCAGGGAACATTTAGCGGGATTAATTAGTAAACGATACTGCGTGGGAGCGGGGCAGACTAAGGCTTCTTTCTCATCTTGCACCCTCAGCGTGAGCACCAAATTATCCTTGTGAATCCGTCTGTATTTTAACTATCACCTCCCGCTTCTTTTCCTCTTGTTTCTTGCTTCACAGGAATTGCGATTCTTCTGGCGTCGTTCCATATATTGATGACCCTATTGGGCTCACAAAACAGAGACCATCAGGTGAAGTCACGATTACGTCGCTGACCTACGGCGAAGACAGAGCAGGACTGTGTCAGACAGACCTGACCGAGCTTTATTCAAAAAACGAGCAGAGGAAACGAATTTAGACACAGATTCATGGTGAGTCAGTCTCTTCAAGCAAACAAAACATTCCCACATGCAGCACAAGATGTTAATATCATCAGTTTTATTGTTCCTAAGCCTGTGCGCAAGAATGGCTTCCGGGGAATCCACATCTTCGGCCACTGTGCCAGAACTTCCCAATCCGACCCGCCTCGTTACAACCGTCAATCCCGATACGGGCGTATCTAGTTTCAACACCTCTTTCGATGAGAGCCTGGGTGTCATCAATAATCTCGGAGGCTCTCTTTTCCGCCTCGGTTACGTCTCTCAGCCGCCTCCCCTCAATCTGGATGGCAGTGATGTCAAGGAATATGCCAATCACCTGGCAAATCCTCCTGCTCTGGTGATTCCGGGTGGCAGCACCGTGGTATGGTACATCGATACTCCACCAGGCGCTGGTAGTCCTATGCACCGCACAGTTAGTCTAGATTATGTCGTTGTCGTCTCAGGAGAACTACAATTGACCCTGGACTCAGGCGAGAAGCGAGATTTGAAGCCTGGTGATATGATCATTCAGCGCGGGACTGCGCATCAGTGGTTGAACACTAGCCCCGATAAATGGGCGAGGATAATTGGTGTTATGACTTCAACCAATCCTATCAAGTTGAACAATGGCACTCACTTGGGTGTAGAGGGTTTGGGGTAATCGATATGGCCATATTTTCATTGCAGGAAGCTTACCAAGGCAGATGGATAAGGACGGATAGGCAATCTGAGGAGAGATGGGCTAGAAAGTGGTTTCTCCTTGCATCCATGCGACTTGGAGCCTGAGTCTGTTAGATATAAAAGTATTCAACCATAAGCGACTGAATGCAAACACATTGGATAGCGTTTTACGTGAATTAAGGTGAAGACTGTAATATGCTTCCGCGTCCACCGTCTACTTATCGCCTCATCTCAAACGTTCAATACCCACCCCACTCACTCTAATATAGCCTCCAAGACACAATTCCTACTTCCTCCTTCCTTTCCTCCCTCCACCTTCACAACTCTCAGCCCCGCTCCTTCCAGTAGCTCCCTCCAATGCCGTTCCGTGCGCTCAATACCGGATAGTGGCATCATATTAATGTCCAACAAACTCTCGAATGCCCCCGCCCGCATATTTGGCAACACTGCGTCTATTATCAGAATCCTAGAGTGTCCTTTCTTCATCGCTGAGATAGTTTGCCGAAGAATGACATTGCAGGAATGATCGGGCCAGTCATGGAAGATATGCCGGAAGAAATACGTGTGCGCTCCTAATGTCGAGGAATATTAGATCAATATGAGAGGGTAGGGCAGGTGAACAAGGGGTAGGGAAGAAGGAAAAGCTTGCCGTGGATGGGTTGAGGCGTGAAGAAATCATGTGTCATGGTTTCAACCCCAAGAAATGGCTCTCGCCCATCGATCTCCTTGGGTAAGTCCTGTACAATCATTCTTCCTTTCAAGTCTAGTCTAGCAGTTCTGAGATCATTTAAGATCTTGCCACGTCCACCACCAACATCGACGACCAATATATCATCTGCTCGACTATCGTCTTCGGTACTCTTGGATTCACTGTTCGTAGACTGCCTCGAGAAGATATATGCGGGCGGAAACTGCGATGAAACGAGCTTGGAAACTAACCCTTGTCCTCGTTGAGTAGAAGCCTGCATTGTGGCACTGAATATTTCGAGATCGCGAGGCTGGGTATGTAGCCAGTCAAAGTAGGTCATCTCGGTATCCATAGCGTACTGAAAAAGGTTCTGTGGTGCTTCTTCGGGATTTTGGAAGGAAATGCTGGACAAATATTCAGGCAACTTTACGATGTGAGGAGTCATAATTGAGGACCTTATCATCGTTAGTTTAGAGGCGCGACATGAATGGGAGATACCAACATTCCGCGCATCAGAATGCGAAAGAGAGTATTAGTGAATACTTTCGACCTTGTGTTATGAGTGTATGTTTCTTCGTCCACTTCCGTAAAAATCCCGACGGAGACAAGTGCTCTCATGATACGAACTAGGCAAGAGTCAGATTTGCGCTACTTCTTCCGTTGGTGTATAACACAAAGAGGTTGTATATCAGGCGCCCATATGTCATCATTGAACCTTTGCAATCCGACCTGAGGATGTCTCAGAGGTCGGATAACGTTTCGCCTCATCGGATTTTGTGCCTAGCTTGGACAAACTGAATTATTCGACGATACTTGCCCAGTAGTAATTTCTCGGCACCGGTCTTGTCAGCCAACTGAGCAGCCGTTCTCGGCTCACCATTAGGCCCAAACACCTCGAATATTCGCATTTCGATAGCGGACCTGAGTGCTGCATTTCCTTGAGGCTGTGGCAAAATTAGCAATTGATTTGAGCCTGCTATCTACGTAGAATACGACGAAGTCCTCTACTGACCCCGAAGACGACTTTCCAGATCCCAACTTCAGGCCCCTCAAGCTTTTCTACTAGCTGTTTTCACCGCGGAAAGTAACTCCTGTTTTGCTTGCAAAGAGTCCTCGTTGATAAGGGAGTCCGAACTGGAATCGTCCAAAACTCTTTTAATCTCGTTCGTAAGCTTGGCTGCCATGCTGATTTGTGTGTTTGTATGCACTAGTAAGAGGTTGAGAACAAACTAGGAGAGGGAAGTGGGTTTGTATCGGACTATATGGGATAAAATCGTAAGTGCAGGACATTCTAATATGTATGCAGCACTACATGCAAATATTCGGTCAGCCTGCAGGCAAGCGGCACGAACACAGGTGGTGAAAGGACACGAACAACAACAACAATCTAAATGGTAATTAGCCGTAGACCCGTCCAATGGCTATGAACCATATCTTTTGTGCCCGCGGTAGATTTACAAACGTGCAACCTACTAGTAGAAACTTGCAAAGGAAGAAGCGTACGGGCGAGCTAGCGCGGATGTAACTGGCATATAAAAACAGCAGTTATGTTTTTGATGTCATTGGGCCCTGAGACTCTCTGGATTCATATTACAGATTATCAAGACATCATCACCAGCAATCAACGACACGAACAACCGCCCCGGCAAGAGAAGCTCAGGTGAACCATGAAGATAGACAGGCGAGGATTGATGACACCTCAATTCCGGTTGAACTTTTCCACCAAAACACTGCGCCCAAGTTTCTCTAGAAACACATAGATCATTGCGCGTGTCGCTCTTGATAAATAGGAGGGGATACTAAAGCAGGTATGGGAGATCACGTGCACAAATACATAGGAGGATAAGAAAAGTACAGCTTTGGAAAGAATAGCTGAAATTTGGACAGGTAAATGGAGTGTTGAATAGATTCAAAAGCTACTTCCGGATGCAAGCAGTGCTCTTAGCCTTGCTTTAAGACTGCTTCAAACAAAAATCCACTCCCAGGTCTCACAATTTTAGGCTGCCAAACCTTCACCAACTCGAACCCTTCTCCCTCCAGCAATGCTTTGAATTGCTTAATCGTGCGATCAGTTGCAGCAAACAAGCTCATCATAGTGAAATCCAGCTTGACCTGGTACAAGCCAGCGTTAGTATCAGGAACCGCATTCTCGCTCAAGAGGAGAATTGAATCCTTGTTCATGACACTTCGAATGTGAGAGAGAATTTTCTTGCATTCCGCATCCGGCCAATCATGAAGGACGGTGCCCAAAAAGTAAAATTTAGCACCCCTAGCTGTCTCGGGCTGAGGCTCGAGGAAACTGTGTGGGATACGCTCGATGACGGGGTCTAGCTCCTGGATATCGCTGATGACCTCTGGTAAATCCTCAAGAACGAGACGGCCGGGAAGGTCTGGAAATTTAGTATGGAAATCGCCGACGTTGATTCCGATGTTTCCACCGACGTCAACCAGAAGTGGTAGTTTCTCGTCGAAGGAAGCCCCGACCTTAGAAGTCACAGGGTAATAATCATACCAAGCTTCGCCGCGATCCATTCGTTGCAGCATCATTGTCATGTTGAATGCAATGGCTTGCTCGGGCTCTGTCTTTAACCAGTCGTAGTATTGAAGTTTAGTGTTCATGGCATACTGGAATGGACCATCATTGGTATTTTCTGGATTCTTGTAGTTGGTTTTCTTAAGGTATTCAGGAATCTTAATGAGAACCTCGTTTGCCGTGGTACTGTCAATCTTAGCTCCTGTCTTCCAATTAAATTTCAACTTCTGACGCGTACATGTGTGTTACAGCCTTGGGTAGAGGCGAAGCATCTGAAAAGGCCGGCGCAAGCGGCCCATTGGTATATTTGTTTTCCGCAACTTCCTTGAAAAGACCCATGGCAGCTAAAAGCTTCATGACTCTGCTGACAAGCAGCTCCGCGGCTCCCACCTTTTGAGCAATCTCAGAAACCTCCAACTCACCCTCGCCAATGGCGGCCATTGTATTGAAGAGGCCCATTTCAATGCCAAGGCGAAGGCCAACTTGCTCGTGCGCCTGAGCATCATTAGCATACACCATATTATATATGATCTTGGAGACTTACACCAAATATGACCCGTGTGGTAAAGTCAATTGGACTCTCGACTGTTGCTCTTAACTTATCGAGGGCTGCCAAAAGGCCTACCCGTTCCTCGTTACTGATAGTACCAGGAGCAGGTGGGTTTTCAACCACTTGATTTATTTGCTTGATAAGAGCAGCGACACTCATGATGCCGTTAGAAATAATAATCGGAAGATTAACAGTGATTTTCTGCGGAGGATGTTAAAATAGACTTGGGAAAGTAAAGATGGTGTGGTAGACCACGTTTTAAAGAAAGATCCGTGTTGGTGAAGTTGGTAGCAGAGTATATAGCTGCCACAACCCACTACGTTGAATACCTCGCCCAAATCATCAAGAAGCGAGTCAAATATGGGGATATTATCCATCATTCTTAGTGCATGTTGTCCATTTTTGCAGTCTCCTAACAAAACATGTGTTTCGCAGAACCCTTGCAGACCAACCAACCGCCTCATGCATCTAAGCATAAGCACATAGATAAGCTCCACAAAACCAGAGGTGGATGCGGCGAGGTACAGTAGTTCTAGAGAAATTGTTGGCTCCCGACGGCGAAGCTGAATTTCTTCGACAACATGAAGTTGGAACAAGGAATGGGTGATTGGAGTTCGGAACGAGGCAGAGGTGGATTAGAGTAAGCAATGATTGTAACATGCCGTCGACTTCATCGTTTCTAACCCAATCAAATCACACATTTTACACTCACGTTCAACAACGTCGCATCACCCTTGGTACCATCAACTGAGAAAACGTGCTCCACCTGCCACAAATAGTAGCATCACGACCTCACAACATACGACAGCCCCCGAAGTTGGTTGACGATGCATGAGCTCAACCATGCAATCTGACACCAACACAGCTGAAAGCGAGGCTCCACCTCTACCGAATGTGCTGCACGAAGAGTCTTATTGGAACTTTCTGGGATATTTATCCAATCGCCGTCCGTGGTGAAATGCTACCGAATCTCATTCTTTTCGAGATAGTCTATGTATAGGATACATAAGATGCGGTTCCCTGTAGCATTTGCGTAGTAACATATGACAACATCGCATCCACTCCCCATGAAAAACTCATCTAGATTGTAAATGTTCATACGTAGGCTGCGAACCAACCCATCGAAGCGAGGTAGCTACAGGTCAGTAAAAGCCTACCCACGGGAATCTATTTCGCAGCCCTAGTTGGGCGGGTGATCACCAGCGAATCCCCACTGTTGTATGTTATCTTTCTTGCTCTCTTTTACCATTTTATGTCAAGATTGACGAGTAACGAGTAAGCTCCATTTTCTTCGACCGGTGTCGGCGTGGTTGAATCCACGAGAATCATTCTTTATCGTTAGACTGCGACAAATGAGTTCCTTTGAAGTACCAATTTAGGAGTGCCTGTGATCTTGGGAATTTGCTGCTCTAGAGAACTCTGACAGCCATACCGCTTCGTTGTCCGGCAGAAGAGTTCTACTGATGTCGAAAGAAAGCTCTTCGAGCGGTCCAACCACGAGCAAAGCATATACATTTCCATAATGTCGATTCCCAGCTAGTTTGTTGGTGTGAATGGCACTTCTGGAGACATCTGGCAGACAGATGTAGTATTTTGTCGAAATGCGGCACCAGCAGAACATAGAGTTGGTAGCTTGTGCATCGATGCAGTAGGTGACCAACCCAAAGTATGGCATGCGATTATATATAACCTGCTTCATATCTTCTCGCAACCAGCCTTCTTCGTGCCGGTTCCGTTCTGCAGATCTTCAAAGATAATCTCCTCCCCTCTTCAGGTGTGCCAAAGTATAGTATGCTCGGGCATGGTTGTTATATTGTAACGATGGATTATTCGACCACGTTCGGAGTTCTCAGGGGGAAGGGTTCTCGGTAGCTGCTTGGCGTCGAAAGTGCATAGATGTGGAGCGAGGTGAAGGTCGTAGACGTCGCGTCGAGGCTGGCGAACTCAGTTACGCGGCAGCCCCACGGCGGTAGGATAGTTGAGGCCTCCTCGATTGAGCATGATGTGTTGACGTCGCTGATGGGGAGCTGGAGAAATTGCACGGTGGATGACAGAAAACAAGAGGTCGTGCCATACTCAAATTGTCTAGCCTTACGTTTCAGGCCGGTATTTATGTCCGTGGGGAAGCGCGGGGTTCGTTTACATCTCGCACATTCAAATTCTACCCTAATATTCTCTCTCCAATTACCCAAAAATCAGGAAATTGATATATGAGTATCTGGTTGATCTTGCCATATGAATTTGCTTAAAAATATCTTGGAAATTATTAGTGACTGTTTCGAGGAGTGTTTAGACACATCATTTGTGCGGTTGAAAGGAGTCTCAAATCAGATTTTGGTGTATGAAGTAGATGTGCTATGACCAAACTCCACTGCGTGCTCCTCCTCTACTACTCGACCCCCCCTCCCTTGAACATGCTCTCTTCCCCCCTAAACAAGGGTTATTTCTCAGTACGTCTTGCCACCAATACTTTGTAACGTTTGTTCATGGGATATTATTGTGATCAAACTAAATCTCTCCCGCGGCAGAGTTTGGTCATGGCCTACTAGGATTACTAGGATCTTATCCGACGACCCCTAAGTTGTACAGCAACTTACTGTTCAGTACTGGAGTCTTATCGCTACCAGATTAATTTTTTGTATTTATAAGGACAGATCAGCCACCAGATGGTAGTAATTCTAACATCTTCTATTTAGTTACAAGTTGTGAGTCGCGCAAAATAATTCACTGCTCCTTCCCATCCAGACAGCGAAAATGGACTGCCAGCCTATCATACAGATGATGATTTACCACTGTAAACCCGGTGTAGACCTCAATAACATATCATCCAGTTCTGCAAACCCGGCTGCACAAACATTCGTCCGCCTAACCGAGATTATTGCATCTCGAAAGGGCTACAGACACCAATTCTGGGTATGTCTCTTTGCTGACATTGAATGAAAAGTCAAGGTGCACTGGCTTACATTTATCGCCAATTAGGGGCACCAAGTCGAGAACCCAGGTCTGTTCGTTTGGTCGATTGGTACGTGACTTCCCCGCTGTTCAGACTGAGCATTCACTGAGATCTCTATTGCATCTAGATTGGGAATCCATTGAAGACAGCACCGCATTTAGAGGCTCCAAGGACTATGTCGAGGTTGCGGACTGCTTGGGTCAGCTCTTTGATCCGGATGTAGCAACACCTGTCACATGTACGACCCTCGCAACAGGTCTTACAAATCTGAACTCGGACCAACTAACAATCGAACAGTATTGTTGAACATCCATCGACATGAATCAGCTACCAAAGCGTTCCGATCAGGCGTGACAGAAGTTGCGTTCTTCAGCTTTCCCTCGCGTCCACAGCAGGAAATGAGGGTTGCGATCAATGAGGGCTCTGTGGACAGTATGAAGGAAGTTGAGACGATCGGCCATGCAACTGGAAGCACTATCGGCTGGGGTACGTGACGTTTTCATTCCAACTTTCGTACCCTGCCTCTACAATCAGCCCGAGCCCTTTGCAATCGAAAGCGCACCATGAGTAGTTAGAGGCTAGCTGACTTTCACAGTCTTTGACGCCGACCCTAAGACTTTAGTGGTAGGTGATCACTCCGTCTCGTTATTTGGGGTGTTTGGATATACCAGTATAGACGCGCATATGGCATGGCGTGCCACGCCTGAGGGTCGCAGAGCGATCGAACAGGCGAAAGAAGGGATCACGCGGCCTGCTATGGCTATTCCAGGTGTCGATGCGGAGACGGGGTATTTTCATGTCTATTTTCAGGAAGGATGATTCTTTGGAAGAGCACGTCTACGGCGGATTCGTACGGGAGAAGAGACCTCGAAGTGTTCTAGCTATGGGAAGTGCTGTTCCGAATAACGGAACCCACATGTAGATGATATGTCATTCCCATGAATTTTCTTATCATCTCTCATTCATTATCTTCAGAATCCTGACGACAGTTATTTTGCTTTGGAGCTCCTCTATTCCTTCGTTTATCTCTTCCTGCCTTGCCAGTATCAATCTTAGTTCACGTCCTGGTTCATGCTTCAGTCTTTCATTCATTAATAAAATGCTGAGCACAAAAGATGAGGAAATACGAATACTCTGTGAGTGATGGAAGTTCCTACATATCTCTTCTAGGTGAATGATGTGATGTTAGGTGAGTTAAATTGAGGTTCAGATTTCTGTATAAACCTCATTTTTGCGAACACTGTCGCACCAAACCGCTGGGATTGGAGTAACATATGCGAAGCCGACCAGTTCTTGTCATTTCACTTGTTTCACTTTCCACTTTATCGAATGAGCACGACTTAGGAGCACAGCAGGGTACATTTAAGCTATTCTAATTTCAATTCCATGACCCAGTGGTTCCAGTCTGCGAACCTACGCTTTCTCATCGTATGTTATTTCACACCGTCTACGCCTCAACAAAAGGGTCTAAAAACCCCACATTCCAAATCTTTGCATTTGGTCTTTCAACTTCCAACGGCTCCAGTTCTCTCATTTGATCAAACTTCAGACTTCCAAGCCTCAGATACGCAGCTGCAGTTCCCGGCTCACAATCCATCCTATCGTTCTTTGGGTCATCATATATATCAGCCAGAGCAGACTCAACAGCACCCTTTGGGCCATGACAGAACTTTAACATCGTCGTATTCGCCAGCAGGTCATCTACCCACGCCTTCGCCTCTCCCGCCTTCCCCACATCCTCATTCTTTGTACTGGATCCATCAAGCGTCGTGGAAAGTATCTCAAATTGTTTAGCCCCGCTAAAAGCAGTGTTGCTCTGATAACGCCACATCTCATCTATCCCCTTCAAAAGAAACATGTTCTTCTGAAAATACTCGCGGCCATTCCACCCATCCTCAACATCTACCAGATCGCGCAAACGCTCAAAACAAAGCACATGCGCCCCATAATCCATGATACTCCTCTGACTGACTTTGATCTTTGGGGCGTTGAGTTCCTCTGTCGGTGTGCCGTACATGGGAACATGCTTCAACAGCGAATGCTCGCTGAATCCCGTACATTCCGTAGCATCGCCCCATACCCCCAGATAGGTCGCATGCCAGCGCTTGACGAGCTCGTTGTTGGCCCTTGCCATGAAGAACGGGTTAATGACGACTTCTTCGTTGGGCCGGCACGTGAAAGTAAATGCGGCAAATTCATACGTGTTTGCTGGATCGCAAAGTGTGTCCCAGAGTGAATTCAGATCTCGGACTAGCATAATGCCTACATCGAGCCAGATGCCGCCGTAGAGCTGGAGAAGGGGAAGGCGTGCGAGATCTGCGCTGTGCGTTGCAACGTAGGGACCCATCATTTTGCCCGAGTTGAAAGCAGGAGGGAAGTAGTCCCTGGGGACAAAGTTGAGGGCGTTGTTAGGAGAGCCCGGCAAATTGTCGAGCACGCGAATCGTCCAGCTAGGACCGAGACGGCGGCACCACGCGATGACATTTCGCTGGGTCCACGGAGGCATGGATTTGAAACCTGTGTGCCAATAAGCCCATACATTCTTCTCACTATCTGTCGTCGGGATATGAGAAGTGAGTGAGGTGAAAATTTCGGAGTCGGTACGTGAATCTGGTGGAGAGGAGGTTGAGACACAACCTGCTGGCGGGGGAAAGTCCATATTTGCAGCAGTCATAATACAAACAAATGTCAATTTTTCTAGGGGATGATGTATATATTTATATAGAGAATATGAAGCAAGATATATCAGGAGGCAAAGTAATGAGAGAAGAAAACTTTAGATAAGTTGGAAATTCATGAGCAAGTGGGAGTTTCTGTAGCATTGGTCGCTCAATTATCGATACTACTATCCCTGTATTAGCTTTGCAGAAGTTGCAATGAAGTGCGGGGAATATACTTCGTTATGAAATTAGTTCTGCTTTAAAGAGGGGCATGAGGTGTCGGAATTCATCTGTGTGCGGGCTCATACTGACATAGGGTGTAGGCGGTACGACTTTACATGTTTCACGCGAGCCCAATGAGCTAAGAATTCCTGCTTATTCTAAGAGAGAAAATTACAATGCAAAGCATGCTACAAGGCTTCAAGCAGTGGTAGGTATCATTACAATGTCTGTCGGTAAACACGCATCTTGAAAATCACATCCTGCACAAGCACTCAGCCAGTTACGATACGATTTTTTCACGAGATACTATACGAATATACTCGGGAAACAGCTCGAAGAAATCAGTACAGAGATCTACGCGCTCTTCCCTAAATCTATTCGTCCCAAACCGCAATGCATCTAACCTCAATGTTCTCCCTCGGGGGCTTGTGTTCATGGCTCTCATCTACGAATGCAGAATGGATGACTCTCTTAGCCGTCTTACCATCAGCCCGCGAGTCAAAATTCTTAAAGAGCAGAACCTCGTCAGGCTGCTGCGTATATTTGTAGAACCAGCGATGGTTTGGGTTTGGTCTAACGGCCAATGTCTCCTCCATCACAATGTCGGGCCAGCGCTTCAAAGCTATCGGCACCAAATCCAAATCTGAGACTGAGTTGGCATCTGTGATGGCGAATGGATCTTTGTAGATTGTCTTTCTGGGACGCCAGATCTGTGAATTCGAGATTAATTCCCATTCTGGATACAGTCAAAATGAGAGACTTACGTTGATGGATGCATATCGCTTTTGAAGTATATCTTGGGCAACCTTCTTGTCTGGTATCTTGTCCTCGACGAGAATCCGACCGCCTTTGTCAGATTGGTCGGAGTGAACGTACATGGAGGGTTGCTTAGTAGGGTCGACAGGATTTGGGCCTCCTGCAATGGGACCACGTACGTTGTGATTCCAAATGTAAACGTAGGAAGCTCCGGTACTGCATATTAGATCCGGTCAGTTCAATGAGGTTTTAGTTATCCAGAAACCCAAAGGCAACTCACACTTCCTTAATCATCTTTTCAACTTCTGGGTAATAGACTTCCTTGATTCTCCCGTCGTCGAGGCAATCTTCATCGGTGAGTTTTGTGTTGAGTTTGACATATTGGAAAGCGTGCTCGGAAAGTGTGTAATCGGACATGCGGTCCCCAACGTCGAAGATTGTGACCTCTGTTTGAATCATCTTTTTATTATTGCTTTCTATTTTGAGAATATCATCTGGGTTCTTTGGGACAACAATTGGAGAGTCCCAGTTGGGGGAGTTCGTATCGAGGTATGATAGCTTGGTAGTGACATTATGGTGATGTGCTGTATCAGTACATTGAATTTCCGTACACGACATGATTTCCTTGCGTTGAGTTGAGTGCGTGCTCAACGACAACGAAGCTGCTTGAGAGTACAAAGTTGAGATACAGAGGCGTACGAGACAGTGTACTCAGAAGGAGAGTAAAGGTGAATGGGCGAGGTAGTTGGCTGGTCTGCGCCGAGTACTGTGATTAGATTATGCATGAAGTTTGCGGATTACGAAACCGTCTGCTTATCTTCCCCTCCAGATACGAAGATCTGTAAAACCCTGGCCGTCAACTACGCCAGTCAGTCTTGCCTGTCTAAAGTTTTTTGATAAGAAAACTCTTCTTTGTCGTGCTGCAACCTCGGTATTGCATCGTATTCACCGTGAAGCGAACATCGTCAATTCAGGGGCCCCATCGGGTGAAGTATCGCCAGAACGCTAGCAAGAGGAGGTACCCTGGGCAACTCTATTTCTAATCGGCATTTGAATTCATTCATCTAGGATAAAGCTTCTATACTTAAGCTGTAACTAGTATATACTTTAATATTTTAATTGGTGGTAACTCAGATGCTCTCTGCCCCATAGTGAATATAGCCACTAAATACGTGTACGAAGTAAGTTTTGGTTACACTATGGATCGAGGCGTTTAAGGTAAGCTTAGGCGACTGATATTAGAGTTTCGGTGGTGTGCTCCCTCCCGAGCCCTCCGTAAATTCGCAAGCATTTCTTGTCAGGGGTAACAGTTCCGCCAAGGATAAGGGGGCTTTACTTAAACTAGTAAATTGGGAGACTTCTGGTATCCCAGATTAACCTACTGCATGAGCCCTTGTAGCGAGAAAATCCTTGACGGCGTTAGATTCAGGGAACGGGGAATAGCCTGCTTTTCCCTACTACCACGAATCTCACTGGATCTGCGGCCAAGTAGATGGGTACCAAGAACCTTAATTCAACTCGTGACCTACCCCTCTTACTCCCCACCCCCACCCCAGCCCTCACCCCCACAAGGGTGCCCCATCGAACGATGTTAAGTTTTAGAAGCTAGGCGCCCCGATTTAACATTATTCAGAAGAGAATAGTATCATACAGATTGAAAGTTACTGACATCTCACGGTAAGTTACGTAGACCCACTGAAGTGACACAGGAAAGTTCGCCAACACATCTTTGGAGGCCGTACTTCCCTTCGTGACCAGGATGTCATCCTCCTAACAACTTTCCAGTACTCCTAGAGGCCCCCGACTATCTTCTACTCATCGAAAATAATTGTCCCAGACTTCTTGCAAGGTGCGTTGACATCTATCACGCACCAACAATGTCTGAATTGGAGATCCCGCTTGATTCTGACGAAATATTTTGGTGGAAGATATGCAAGCCAGCAATCTCAGGTCTTATGGACCACGCAGGCACTTACACACCTGTCGAGAAAGATAATAACCTCAAGTTCTTTGCCCAAAGCGTCGTTCCATTGCTCGGTCCCCAACCATCAAGTCAGATTACCTCAGACGCATCACCTCTAGATGTCGCTTCGCCAGTCGAAGCAAGCCTCAACTTCTCCGCAACTAGCAAGCCCATTGTTCGTTTCCAGTTCGAGCCGCTCAGCGCGACTGTCGGGGCACGTACAGATGCAGACCCTTTCGGCCAGGCAAGAGTGCGCGCAGTGCTTGCCCATATGGAAAAGCAAGCCGTTGGAGTCGACTTGCAATGGCCCAAGCAGTTCATAGAATCTTTCTTCCCTCAAGGCTCAGCGGAGATTGCAAGAGTCAAAGCCAAAGAGCATGAAGTACCATTTCCTCTTGACCACGCTCTGACGTTCAACATTGCTTTTGATTTGGACGGTGATAGGAGGAAAATGAAGGCCTACTTTCTCCCAATGGCTAAGAGTCTTGCAACTGGCGAAAGCGCAGAGTTTATCACATGGAAGACCATTCGAAGTCTAGAGCCTTACGGTGTCGAGTTGTCGCCCACTGTCAACATGCTGGACGATTACTTCAAAGGATGTCCAGACACCATGGCGATTGATATGATTGGCATAGACTGTGCGCCACCATCCAAAGCGCGTATCAAGGTGTATGCTCATATGCAGACGATGAATAGCTGGAGCACGGTGCATCACGTGTGTACATTTGGTGGTCAGGCACAGGACGAGACTCGTCTGCGAGGCCTCGAGATCTTCCACTCGATCTATCATCTGCTTTTGGATGAGCAAGAACCGCAAGGCGACGATGAATTCAATAAGCCGATGCGGCTATCAAGCTCTTTTCTTGGCAGTATCATGTTCAGCTTCGAAATGGTAACTGGCTGCCAATTCCCAGAAGTGAAGAACTACGTACCTTTGTGGCAATATGGAGCCAGTGACGGCCAGATTGCCCAGAATCTCTCTGTTGTGTTCAGGAAGCTGGGCTGGAATGCTGCGGCTGACAATTACCTGGCGAAGTTGAAAACGTGCTTTCCGGGAGCCAGGCTGGATGAACCGCCTTCTTTACATAGTAATGTTTCGTTCGCTTACTCGCAGAAGACGGGTGCCTATATGACCGTGTATTATGCGGTTAACGGCAAGTCAGTGTGTGCTTCAAAGCAAGGTTGATACTCATATACAATGGAAGTGCATACAACCTTGAAAGAAGTTTCCTTGTAAAATTTTCTCAGTGTTAGTTTAGTTAAATGACATACTAGTCCCCGAATTAGAGAAACAATAAACCATCTTTGATGTGAAATTCTTCAGCAAGACCAGCTTTTCGACCGGTTCCGGGGAACTCGTCAGTATAGTAGTTGGACTTTTCTGTATGGATACTGAGGTCACTAGCACGACTCCTATGAGTTTGAACATGCCTATGAAAGATTTTCACTCTGCTTACGTCTAGGGACAAATATACAACTATTTTAACTGTCGAGCTGTCTGGCCTACTTCCGCGCAACTAACCTGAGCCAAACGGAAGTAGGATCCTTCATTTGCAGAGTGAGCTCCGATGCACTATTATTGATGACAGCAAAGCATCGTTCTCGCGCCTCCTGCTCACTCTCTCCCTCTCTCGGCACAATCTCAATGTTGTAACTATTTAGCAGGACTGAAATCATAGCAACGAACTCCACCTGCGAAAATCTCTTCCCGGGACACACACGTCCTCCACCAGACCAAGGCAGAAATGTCTCCTCTGCTTTCGCTGGCGGCAGGACACTCTCGTTTGATACTCCA
Organism: Rutstroemia sp. NJR-2017a BBW; assembly: GCA_002946425.1. Taxonomy (NCBI): domain Eukaryota; kingdom Fungi; phylum Ascomycota; class Leotiomycetes; order Helotiales; family Rutstroemiaceae; genus Rutstroemia; species Rutstroemia sp. NJR-2017a BBW. Next base: position 984,168 of record NJPT01000031.1, read on the forward strand.
CCACAGTCTTTCAGACCAGAGGCGTCATATTTGTCGGTCGTCGAAGTAATCCAACGATCCGGCTTCCACTCCAGGGTATCTTCCCCCCAGTACTCTGGTAGGGTTTGTGAGGCAATACCGTTTGGCATGACTAGCGTGTTGGGAGGAATCTTGCATGTCTTCCCTTCAACTTCCAAGTCCTGGCCGTGAGGCCCGATGGTGGATTTTACAACGAATTGAGTGGGCCCATAGAGACGGAGAACCTCCAACTGTGGGTGCTATGTCAGTTGGAATTGTTTAGAGCAAGGAAAATGAGAACATACCATAACTGCGAGACACCGTTTGAGCTTGGGTGATGTCTCCTTGTAGTCCATTTTGTCGACATCAATATGAGGTTTGTAAGTAGCGTCAATTTCTTCGTGGACCCAACGCTGCCATTTGGGGAACGCGGCAAGGAGGTACACGGCATATCCAAGAACACCTGCAGTGGTTTCATGGCCTGCAATATGATAGAAAAAAAGATTGCCGTATATTTCATCCTCGGACAATCCCCCACCACTGGGCCCTAATGCAATCTTTTCTTGCTGTGCTTCTGTCGATTTCAATATCAATGTACTGAGAAATGTGGCGTCATTAATTATTTCACCAGAAGCAATCTCGGCCCTCTTCTTGGCAACCATTTCTTTCATACATTGCTCAAACTGCATATGAGCGGCAACAAACTGTTGCAAGCTCTTAGTGGGCATGAATGAGGGCGGAACAGAGAAGAACCAGCGTGGGGTGAGAGTGAGCAATCGTACGCTAGACGCCAAGATCGCGATTGATTTGCGGGAAGACATTTCCATGTCGGAAACAGTTTTGCTCTTCAATTGGTCGACGGCTTCAGGCTTATGCTCTCCCAAACCCAGAAAATCCCACGATTCGCCAAATGCAGCTGTTGCGAGTATATTGAGTGTAACTATTGTCCAGTCATGCGTGGTAGTGTTGAAACCTGCCGCTCCATACTTGCTCCAGTACGCCATCACTTGCTGTGTTTGACGAATGGATTCATCCCAGACTAGCTTGTTATTCCGCTCATTGAATGGGGAAGTCGTGATGCGGCGATGGCGCTGCCAATCTGGCCCCGTTACCTATCAGAAAGATAGAGAAGTCAGAAAGATGTATATTGGGCCTTCACGTGGCTCTTTTCTAATGTCCGAGAGCAGGTTTTGTATTTACCGTCACAACACTATCTCCATAGATTTTGGTGGCCTCTGAAAAAGGTCAATTGACTGCATAATGCATTGCTTCAGCAGGATTAGTACTTACTCAAGATCTCTTCCGATTTTTCGAAATCTCTTTTCCTCGCAAAGATCTGTCTATTGACAAATGGATCCGCACTGTGAAGCTCGTTCATGCCTGGTGAAACATACATAAACGTTTTCCCGACTTGCTCGTGTAAACGGTATTTGTCTTGAAACCAGTAGGAGAGCGTACTGTATCTTGTGAAGGAGCCCAAACGAAAAGGTAACTGCGCCAACACAGGTGAAAGGCTCTGCTGCGCGAGAATCCATGGTATATTTAAGCGCTGGACTGGGCTAATGACGATCGGGAGGCCTGTCTTCTTAGCGGCAGCATAGTTATTGATAAATGATTTTATAGAGCTGAAGAAGACATAGATGATAAGAGCAGCTGGTGCATAGAGAAACCACATCATGAGGCTGCTAGTGGGACAGAAAGCCCGTCAACGCAAATGAGAGGTTTATTGAAACAGGTAAATTAGGGGGATTTTAGATGGACTTGAGCTGTGGAAAAAAAAAACAGAAATCGACGACATTCCAATGTTTTGGAGGGGATGAGCTGTACCCTCCCACTTCACGAATAGTCCGTGATGCTACGTACCTCCCGCAAGTAAGTTACAATTAACTGGCCCCACTGGCAGAACTGGCCTGCCGTTGCCAGCAGCCATTCATGGGTCCAATTAGCGGAAAGTAGTTCCACCTCCATTTAGATTTCGAGGTAATTGTAAGTTTGCGCGGTAAGTTATGTGGACGTAAAAAAGTTTAACCTTTGTTCACGCGGCAGCTTAGTAATCGTGAATGGCGAGGGATGCCCCCGCAATCATGGCAAGCCTTAAGTTTAAACTTTATCTCCGGAGGGAGATCTCTGCGGGCAGGGTGTTAGGGGATTCGGCAGGGCATACTATAATATAAGCGTATGACGTGTCCGTCCCCTCGAGTATTTGCGGCGTATTTGCACTAGAACGTTATTGTTATAGATACTTTTGGAGATGAATATTTGAGAGGTTAAAGCAGGGAATGTTAAAAACTGGAGCTACTTGTAGAGGTTGAGTTGGAAATCGAAGTACTAAGTCTTTAGTCTTCAGAACACATGTATTCGTAAAAAATAGATAGAATACTATCTACTTTCCAAGCATAAGATGAAACTGAATTCTTGTCTAACATGCAGTCTCCTGGAGATGCCACAACCCTAAGCACTTATCGGCAAGAAAATCCCCAGCTTCCGTACAGTTTTCATTGATGAGTCTACGGGCAGGACCCAGATCAAATGGCTGCTTCTCCATATTCAATGCCCTCCACAATCCGCGAATGAACTGCTCTTCATTTTTCTCTCTCCCCGTGAAAGTGGTGCATAGCAGATACTTGGCACCGCTCTTACGGAATCTTTCCACGGCCTTGAGAGCGTGCTCAACGGGCATGTGTACCAAGCAGTCGCGGCAGATAATGACGTCTGCCTGTGGCAAATCGTCCGTTATAATGTTCCCAACTCGAAAATTGACTGTGTTGGAAGCATATGATTTTGTGTTTGCTTCGATGAGGTCGGGGACAATGTCAAGACCAGTATACTTGATGTTTGGGTACTGCTTCATGATCTCCTTCATCCAGTTGAAATCGCCGCATGGAGCGTCAAGGACGGACTTGATGTTTAGCTCCTTGAATAGGAGAGGAATTTCATCTCGGATAACGGCAGTCTGCACCAATGTTGATCCGTTACCAGAACGTGACTCTACACCTCCAAAAATATTTTGGTGATAGATGTCGATAAAATCCAGTGGCTGCTTGTAGACACTTTGGTCCATCGCGGCGGGCGTATTCATTGCAGTCATTGTGAGATTGAAAGGCTTGCTTTATCGTAGATGGCGTGATTGGACGTCAAGAAGTTTGGAGATGAGGTCTGTAGTGTTGTATGGCCGATAGATTGGAGATGAATTTTGTCGTTCAAGGAGGTCGTGTGCTTTTGAGAGCTGGGTAACAGAATAGCTTTTATTGCCGCCATTTACTAGTCCGCATGATCACATTGAATTTCCTATGGCACTGGGATACACGACTAAGGAAAGCAACTTCCCTTTCGGAACATGTTCTGCAATTACAGACGATTCAGCCATTCTCATCGTGACCGATCCTTCCTAGCTTGCATTTCATGGAGCTACCCCAGGCAAAACTCAGGGCATGGTATCGCATAAAGTTTTGTTCGGATTACTGAATTGGTAGATCTGATATTCAACATATCGATAAAACATAGGCTAGTATTTTTCTGTGACAGACGGTTTGGACAGTACGATATCTTGCTTGACGTTGGAGCACCACAAAGACAGCCGAAAGGTGGGGCTCTATCAAACATGCCCTCTGCCGAAGCCACCAAGTCGCATAAAATGACACAATTCTGGCTCAAACGGCTTTACGGCTAAGTAAAGTGGAGACACTAGCAGGGATAAGCAAAGGGGATAAAGCATGAGCAAGGGGGTCGCATATGCCCATTCATCTAATTTTTAACAATACGAAGGTATTTTATACTTTATTAAATCGTCCAATATAACCTCCTAGGGAGTCCCTTGCTAGAACTTTTGCTTTACTTCCCCGATGTGCCTCCATAAAGCAAGTACCGTCCCCACGAACAAACGTTAGATCTTTTGTGCGTCTTGGCACCACGAATTTAACATTTGCCGCCTGTGGGCCTTAGATAGAGTAAAGAGTTCATTCCCACAGTGATTAAATCCCAGACCTCTATAAATTGTACAGTACTGCACAAGGATCGCCGGAAAAGGTCTATACTATGCCACCCCAATGATAAAGAGTAAACTTTTGCGCGTCCTGCCACCGCTGAATTTAAGATTTGTTAATGGGTAGGTATAGTAGAAAGAATCCCCGAAAATTGCTATAGGTCATCGGTTATATACTATTTCTGCAAGTTGTTTCACTGCATGATTTGGGCACGGAAGTAATATTTCCCATTACGAGTACAGAAAGTAAGTTTAGGTTGAATAGTTGCTGAAGATCTCACCGAGTGTCTCGAGGAACATGCCAAGACATGGTATCGAGTTTATCCCCCTTGTCATACAAGATCTTGTAAGGTGTTATCTTCACCTGTATGATCACAGCATCCGCTCAGGTCAATCCAGTTTCTCTTTCGATTAACCTGTACGAGTTTACGATTACCACGCGCCAAAATGTTGGATTTCCAGAGCTACATAGATCGTCTCCATGAAACTCATCGCAGCCAGACAGTCCTAAGCCTCGTCTTTACAGCGGCAGTGGCATACTCGATATGGATGACAGCAAATTCAGCATCCTACCGGCGCAAAATAATGTCGTTTCCAAACGCATCTGGCGATCAAGGCTTATTCGGCATTTTCTCCGCCAAAGCACGCACCGCCTTCATCACTGACTGCGCAGCCCTGGTGAAACGAGGATTTTCCATGGTTAGTGAATATCACAGAATAAAATGCCTGGATTAAGATATTGATTCCTGTTTAGAACAAGAATGGTTTCCGTCTCCGCACCGATTTCGAAGAAGTCATAGTTCTATCTCCTCATTTCGCTGAAGTTATTAGATCAGAAGAACGGTTGTCGGCTGGCAAGTATACAGAGACTGTACGCATTTACCAGCTTTTCCTCACAACTTGCCGAAGTCTTCATCTTTCACGTGATCGACTGGTACTAACACATGATGACCGCTTACAGGAACTCATGGGATCCATCCCGGGGTTCGAGCCATTTGCATTTGCTGGCACTCATCGAAAACTGATGCACGATGTCATAACTTCCCGATTGAATCGTGCGTTACGTAAGGAATTTCCATGTCAGCCCGGTTGAAGAGCGGCATAAAAGCTAATCTTCTGTCACAATATATGTAGCAAAGATGTCTGAATTCGTTTCCATTGAAGCTTCGGAAGTTCTGGAGACCAGCTGGACTGATAATGAGGGTAAGTATTTCCTTTAACGATATACTTCATATCATATGGCTAATAGAGTGCAAGACTTTCATAAGGTGCATTTATACCAGACTGCATTGCCATTGATTGCCCAGGCGTCTATTCGTGCATTCCTTGGTACAGAGCTCTGTCGTAATCAGAGATGGGTCGAGATAAATACTCAGTATACCATCGTGGCTCTTGGGGCCGTTAACGCATTACGGAGGTGGCCCAGGGCTCTCCTCCCCATCGTTCACTGGTTTCATCCTCAAGTGAAACAAACCCGTGCTTTGTTGAATGAGGCACGTAATATACTCCGTCCAACTCACGAGAAGAGGGCCCGAGAGCTCGCTGCTGGGAAAGAAGCTCCATCTGATGCATTGACTTGGTTTGAGGAGCTCGCTAAAGGGCAGCCCTATGACCCGACGGTCGCTCAGATGACGTTCACAGTAGCCTCTATTCATGCCACTACTGATTTGTTATGTCAAGTCCTTCTTGACTTGGCAAAGTATCCTGATATTGTCGAAGCCCTAAGGGCAGAATTAGTTGATGTGTTGGGAAAAAGTGGCTGGCAACAGTCGTCTTTCGGCCAGTTGAGGCTCATGGACAGCGTGATGAAAGAGTCGCAGCGCCTCAAGCCAATTAGTCAAGGTATTTAATCTCGAATCCAAAGAACTAGTCCTCTAACTCAGTCGTATCAGTGTTCAACAAACGTGTTGCAATGGATGATATCAAGCTAGATGAAAACTTGCAGATTCCCAAAGGAGCCTACGTTGTGGTTTCAGCTAATAACATGAGGGATCCGGCTGTTTATCCTGATCCAGACACATTCGATGCGTATAGATTCATTAAACGTGCTGAATACCCGGAATATGCAAAGCTCAGCAGTTTCTCGAACGTGAGCGTGGACCATACAGGCTTCGGATTTGGAAAACATGCATGCCCCGGACGTATTTACGTTACTCTTGAGCTGAAGATCCTGCTTGCTCAAATTATTCTGAAGTATGATTGGAAGTTGCCGGATGGATACGAGGCTAGGATTTTCCGCAACGGGTTTGATAGTGTGACAGACATGATGGCTGAGATTTTGGTGCGAAGAAGGGTGGGAGAAAAGTGGTGTTAGTTTTACTTGATTACACGCCAGAATTGGGCTTCTGTGAAAATGAGGACGTTCGGGGGTAATCCGATTCCGATGGCATATGTAATCACAAGTCATTTTAGACCGCTGATTATTTCGCAATATAACCATTCTTTGAGGATATCGAGCATCTTACTTTCTTGGCGTATTAGCTCTTCAAAAGACCAATCAGATTCATACACATTCTCACCTTAGAATCTTATACTTGGTCTCAAGGATAAATAATTGTACCCCTAGTCATTCGCAAGATAGCCGCAGCCGGGGCTTTGAGCCTATAGAATTATCAGGATTGCCCTATTTATGGAGCAGAAAGTGCTAGAAGTGGATTACTAGGGGTACAATTATTTATCCTTGAGACCAAGTAGGTCCTGTTATGACAGTCACATGACAATCACATGTCAGTCACATGTCAGTCACTTAAGGAGACATGCATCCGACTATCCTTATAATTTTCGAGGCTTCTTTAATTTCATTCTGTAACCGATGTTTGGGATCACTGGGACGCGGTATTATGAGCACTCATTGTGATCACTTCGATACTAGTAACGCAACAAGCGCACTGCCGGTGCTGCTGAATGCAGTCTCGCTTTCTAGCTAGTTAGAAATCTAACAGAAACAGCTTTTCATGGTGAATTATTGAGCTCAAAACTGCCATCATCTTGTAAAATCAATAGAGATCATCGAAGTAAATCATTCAATTGGAAACTCTACATCTATCCTAGAACTATCTGGTGCTATCCAAAATCCCCGACGTGACGCAAGAAACATTGTTGGTCAGCGGATTCGCTCTCATGCATCAATAGGAAGAGGCACTGGACCGACAGGACCACGGCTGGCACCAAGCCAGCATTGATGGGCAGTCCTTGTTCCATATTTGATAGGATAGTCAATTCTCGAATGCATCATTCCATAGTTATCCCACAAAAGCAGGTCACCTTCCTGCTGTGGTTCAATGGTGATATATTCCGGCTTGAGAATCCTTAATTGGATGTCATTCAAGAATGCTCTGACTTTGGTCAAGTCATCAATGACCTTTGGGGTATCAGTAGCATTGTTCCTGATGAATATCTTTCTCACGATGCTGGGTTGAACTTGAAAGGAGCGTTCTCCCGTCACAGGATTGACCCATACCATCGGGTACTAAATATGGTTAGAATCGACGAAATCGGATTTTGTGATAAAATCACATACCTTCTTTGTCCACGAAGGGTCTCTCTCAAAAGAATTCATCTCTTCCATTGACGTTTCTAATCCCTCGCAGGCGACGCTCAATCCATTTGGATTTCCGTGACAATCTCGAACCCACTCGTATGGATGGTGCATGTATTCCACCCAGCTATGGTCTGCCATGATTTTCTCTTCTTCCGAGAGTAAATCGTATAACTGCGCAGTACTGAAGAAAGCAGTGCGTCCTGGTTTCGCCTTCATGCTTAGTCCAGATCCGTCATCCCAGTTGATTGTTTGATCTGGGCCGTTGGGGAGCTTGATTGTACGGAATGAAGAAAACCAAGGAGGGTCAATTCGGTATCCAGGGCCATCCATATGCCAAGATTGAAATCTGGTTTTGCCGTTCTCGAAATCTTCTTCTGAGAGCGGCGTGGAATAGAACGCACTTGAGAACGCCTCATTAAGGGTAGCGTTCTTGACACCGTAGTGGTCCTCGCCTTGGTACCCTTTACCCATGAGATGGACATCCTCAGCACCTGGCAGCAAGGTGAGAGTGATCTTTTTCTGCTTTATGTTAGACAAATCACGCTTGGGGATCAATACTGATCGTACTAGAATCCCTTCACCCTTCGGGTGGAAACACTTTGCAAAGTCCATCTGACTAAGGATTGGAGCGTCAGGATCAAGGCGCGTCATAATCTCCCAGTTCTTTTTGGGGACGAGAGATCTCTGGTCTTTGATTATAAGAAATTTGTGCGTCCAGATTGCTTTTCGCAGTGCCAATAGATCATCATCTGAGCTGCGTTAGTGGACTTTATGCCCGGCTAGGCTATCGCATAGGTTCTTACCAGAGACATTATTGAGATCTAGGCCTTCAACAGTAGCGCCAAACTGCAAGAAGTATCAGCATCGTGGAAAGACGGGATTTGATATCTCCTACATTGCACTTCTTTTCTGGGCTGTACGAGATAGGTACAATTCGGAAAGTTGATGAAACATCATCAGTTCTGGTTGGAGACATCGTTAATGATTGAGCTAGATGAGAACTGGTCAATTCTTGAGTATTCAGTAAGATGTGTCTATAATGTACGAGGCGGTGAAATGATGAGGGACTCCAGCTGGCGGCCGACTTATTTAAAGTTGAGTGAGGGTGTCGAGCGTGCCCAAACATGCTCCATCCTTTCTCGGAAAGGTTTACTTCGTACGAAGCCTCCGATCCTATTCTCTGCTAATCCGAGACCATTGTAGCTTCCGTAGATACCGTATGCGATCTAATGGCAGCATCCGATCATGGTATGAGGAAGCCCACATATAAATCAACCCCTGGAAATGCGGTTAGTTACTTGAGCTAAACTCCCTTGCTCTGGGGGCCGGCTGATAGTGGGTCCTGGCACCACGGTGCCACGCGGTCGAGGTTACAAGTGGCACAAAATTATATGATTTTCTGATATATTTTGATAAATAATCTCTATTTTAATTACTTACCAACTATAGTATCAAAATAATTCTAGATAAGTAAAAGCTTATAACTAAATAAGGTTAATAACTAATAACTCTCAGAAATATATAATTTTATAATATTGATTTTTAATGAAATAAACTATAATAATTCTTATATTTTGGTATACTAATTTTAACCTCGGCTATATAGATGCTTATATCTAAGGGCTCCCCACTGTAAATTGCTAGGAAGTGCCGGAAGCACTTATACTTGGTCCCAAGGATAAATACTTATAGTCCCTGTTTTTTATACTAAATACTTTTTGCCCAATCTGCTCGCGGAAGCAAGCTATTCTATACGAGTTGATTGACTAGAACTTAGATCGTGGAGCGACAGGGACTACAATTATTTATCCTTGAGACTAAGTATATTGTATTAAGCAATGTCGCTACAAATTTCCTTTTGCCTATCTCTGACATAAATAGCCAAGTCAAATGCAATCGCTTCAATTTAATTAGGACTCTACAGTCCAAGTCGAAACAGTCTGGGCAAACTCTCATACTTTTCGGCGAATCTGATGCCGCCACGCTCTCCAGAGCTTTTCTTGCACAATAGCAAACAACTAATTAGACTTTTTAATCTTGATAAATCTTACGAAAATGCTCTCCCATGACCAAAGGTTAAGTTTTTGTGCGCCTTGACATCGCAAAATAGACCTTTGTTCATGGGGGGGGGCATCATAGAAGTGGCAAGGATTATTATCACTCTTGGCTGCACAGTTACCCCTCCTATGAAGTATGCATGGGCGATAATTCATGTTTCGATAAAGTTGACGATCGCAAGTAGGTACCAATGATTGACTGGATCATCGCTGAGGTTCTGACTGGAGGTCATTAGAATGCTCCAAAAAGATCTTTGGCCAAGCTTTTTTCATAGGACAATGGTTCAATTACAAGCAATCCTTCATAACCAATTTTCTGCTAACGATACCCAGACACTTGATCTCAATCATTGCAATTTTGTTCAACAACCTCATTCTCCCATCCTTGCGTGGTAGAATGCAAACTGTGGGTGAAGTTTTCATCTCTAAGTAGTACCATACTTACTCGACTAGGACCCTAATACCCTTACTATCTAATTTTGGCAACGGTAGCAAGAACGCACAAGCTGGGTCAGCATCCGTTTCATCCGTTTCAAACAGTCTCAGCTTTGGCCCATTTGGACAGAATAAAGCTGCCATCACCATTGACATTTCCGCGTATGCCAAGCTGTTCATGATATTTCATTAGTGCCCCGAAAAATACCAGTCGTAAATCCAGTGGAGAGATTCATTCACTTACTTTATTCCCAAGCAGTTTCTTGAACCTTTAGTGAATGGCACGTAGTTTCTGTGCATGTTCGGATGGACATCTCCCAGCCACCTTTCGGGTCGGAACTCGAAAGGTTCATGGTAAACTTCTGGATCAGTATGCATGTAGTATGCTGACATACCAACGGGTATCTATCGCGCCTCTAATGTCAGTGACTAGCTTTTCATCCAGATAGACCCTCAAAATGTCTAACTTACCCCACGAGGAATCGTCCATTGCTTGTATTGCAGTGCCACATCAGGTGAACAGCGTGGTAAACGATGCATGAGGCCATGGCTGAGTCTGGTCGGCGTTATTCAATATTCCAAAGTAGTGAGTAGAGTGGGGTTTACCTAAGGCCTTCTTTAATACATGCTTGCAGGTATGGAAGTTTCTCAAGCGTTTGCCAAGAGGGAATTGTCTCTGGAAAATCTGCCATGACAACTTTGAGCTCAACTTCGAGCCTGTCACGAACATGAGAGTTCCTCAAAATATGAAATACTAAATGGTCCATCGAGCGAGCAGTGGTTACGGTTCCAGCTCCCATAAGTACTTGGGCCTCCGAGGCAAGCCGTTCTACAGATAGCTCTGATTCGGGCATGTCGCTATTGACGAGCTGATCAAATACAGTATTACTTTTCAGAGAGCCCTCCTTCTTGGGCAGACGATCATGATATCTTCTCCTCTCTTTGGCCTCTACGATATGTTTCACCGACATCTAGCAATTTTCAGCAGATGCAAATCTAGCCTCATAGTGGTAGGATCACTTACAATGCGCCAATCTCGGAAAAGCTGGCTCCTTGGATCGAGCTTTCTAAGTATGTTTTCTGGGACCAATCGGACTATCCTATTCGTTTCACTTAGCTGAGCTCCAGCAGGGTGAAATATTTGACAAACTTGATAATCCAGCTGAAGTTCATAAAGATTGGCATTGATCGAATCAAGGTATGGAATAGTTCAAACCTGCATGATCGGTCAAATTAGTCTGAACTTGCGTAAATTCGTGGGTCAGCATGAACTACCAGTGGGGATTGAAGTCCGGATCATGTAGAAAGCTTGTTGGTGGATCATCAATACAGATATTATTGATAACATCCCCAGCTAGCGCTGAGAAAACATGATCCAACCTGATTACCTTTCCAGTACCTTTATACTCTTGAAGACGTCCAGCTAGTGTAATAACAAGCTCCGAGAGCTTTGGATCCATACGAGTCACGCCTTGTCTTGAGAAGAAAGGTTCCATAGGTTTTCTTCGACGTCTATGTAAGTCGTGATCTACTGTCATTCCATGTGAACCTGTGTCTGTTAACTTGGGCATGACACCTCGGATGAGGTATAACGCGAACCGTTAAAATCCATGCCATCTCCAAAATGAGGGAACGCCTCTGTTCGCCGAACATTTCCAGTGACATATAACTCTGCATAGAAATCTGGATCCGAAATCGAAAGCTCCAATGGGTTGACTCGAACTATCGGACCTTCGTAAATCATGTTAGCTAAGTTGACGATGGGGTATAATCTTTTCAGACCATATTTTTTGTGCATCTTTTCGATCTCGAACAGATAAGCACCGTCTCCAAAATAGTCCCAGGCAATTTCATAAAGATGTGTCACTGCCGCTCGTTTTGGACCTGGAAATTTTGCCAGAGGGTGAAGGAAAAGACGGTAAACAGCAACTGAAGCCCAGTAAGTTATAAGAATTACTACAAACAGTATGGATATGCTAGATGCTGAGGAGATCTTGGTATATGCCGTAGACAAAAACATGGTAGCCTTGAAAACTTCGAAGAAGGAGTGAGGGCCTGTGAGGCAAACGATTTTGAACAACTTGTCGGTCGTGTAAAGAGTAGGAACTTGCCACAACTTTGGCCTTTGGGTAACGTCCGAACCAGTTTAAAGACCGCACACACTTGGTACGGAATGGGCCTCTTCAAGCGCAACAGAACCACAGCAGGTGTGCTTGACTTGACTAGGCTGCGAACCTACCCAGTGGGTGGGTTGGGTACCCGCCGGGTTGGGGGGCCCATAGGTGGGTTACGGAGAACCCCGGAGACCCCCTAAGAGTCAGCAGGGTCTTCCATATAAACATCCTGGAAGACAACGCATTTGGGTTCTGTTTTCATAAGATGTAGCGTTTGTTTCAATGGACAGATGGAAAGTGCTTCGAGGTAGTTCTGGCTAATGCACAGGTTCGACCGCCCACTAGGCGGATCGATGATAGCGACAGGGAGGTTTGCATGACATCTGAACATGTGAATGTGTAGTTAGCCTGATCGCCTCATCGTTCGTTTATTAAGTGGACAGGGGAGTCTGGGGGCCAAAATAAACTTTCCCTTAAGTCAAGATTATGACAAGATTGCGGAGGTATAGCGGCGGACAGCTGTTAAGTGGAGTTACAGCACTAGCGGCCCCACGCTCCTTTAACTACTTCATGTTTTTATACGAGAAAGGATCTAGTCAAAACAAGCCAAAGGAAGGAGCTAATCCTCAACTATCTAGGGGGTCTTTTGCCGAAGCTGTTACTTTTCTCACCTGCTGTACCTCTATGAATTCCGATTCAAACCTTACTCTTCATACTTATCAGCATGGTCTAGGCTTCTCATTAGCCCTTCCAATCATAATTTGCACATGAACTTTTGGACAAGAGATGGGTCCCAGAACCATGTGGCCTTTGGATCCTGATTTTGAGAAGGGGCCTCGTATGGTAATGGTAAAGCCCTAGGATGTTTTATCATGTCGTCGAAATATTCCTCTCCCCTCCCCTTTTCCTCCGCTCCCCCCGGCTCCGTCTCGTTAATCTTATTTTTTTCTTCAACAGCCTTAAATAAGGTTATATGGCATTAGAGATTATGAGGCATGATATCTTAAGGTTATCTCAGAAATCAAGCTATGAATCGTGTGATCTGATCATCTGCACAGAGAACTGCCGAGCAATAGAGTAAAATAGTAACGGACCGTACCTCAGTATATATGGTTCTAGGTCCACGAGTAGATAGATAGAAAGACTCTGAGTCTGAATTAACGTTGTGACTTTTTTTGACTCAAACGGAATGATTAAACTTGCAAATCTTCTCGAAGCACTCGCAATTCATATCTCTTTCGGATTCGTATACCTCATTGTCTACTTCTTTCATTCGCACTATGGAATACCAATACTCTATAGTAGTAAACCCCACGAAATGGGACAGCGAGGGACTGTGTGAAGGCATCGACCTTCGTCTACACAAGCACACTCATCTAGAAGATCGAGGGGCCATCCGTGCACACGAAGATTGGACAAAATACATCAGCCCAATGACTGGATATAGAGGCACTTTGGGTCCTCGCTTCAGTTTCATGAGTGTTGCTGTACCGGAATGTCTTCCCGAACGCCTCGAAGTCATTTCATATGCCAATGAATTTGCATTTTTGCATGATGGTAAGTTCCTTCTGGTTTCCTATAGCTTTCCCTTTCCCTACTAACTCATACCCAGATGTGACAGATAACGTGACTCAGAAAGAAGTAGGTCCTAGAGAGGATAGAGAGTCTGAATGGACGTACTAATACATCCCACAGGGCGAAGTGGAGAATGACGACATGATGGAAGCTTTCAATGAAGCTTCTGTTACAGGCGCAATAAACCCAAACGATACAAAGACGAAACGGGTAGGCAAAAAGAAGATCCAGGCAGAGTTGCTAAAAGAGATGGTGGCGATTGATCCCAAATGTGCTCTTGTCACGATGAAAGCTTGGGCCAAATTCGTTGAGGTTGGATCCAGTCGCCAACACTATACGGTCTTTACAACTTTGGATGATTATCTTCCTTATAGAATCATGGATGTCGGAGAGATGTATAGAATCCATTCCCACTAGTTCTTCATTTTGTTTACAAAAAACAGGTTTTGGTACGGTGTAGTGACCTTTGGTATGGGCATTACCATTCCAGAAGAGGAGATGGAGATCTGCCGAAAATTGATGCGACCAGCATGGATTGCAGTCGGTTTGCAAAATGATCTTTATTCATGGCCTAAGGAGAGGGATGCTGCAGCTCGCAATGGTCACACTCATGTCGTCAATGCTATCTGGGTGCTGATGCGAGAGCACAAGCTCTCTGTTAAGGATGCTGAAGTACTCTGTCGCAGGATGATCAAGGAGCGAGTCGCAGAGTATGTTCAAATTGTCCGTAACAACAAGGAGAACTCAAACATATCGATCGATCTCCGGAAGTATATCGAGGCCATGCAGTACAGCATCTCCGGAAACGTAGCGTGGAGCCTGGCCTGTCCACGATACAACCCAGCCGTCTCTTTCAACGAAGCTCAGTTGGAACTAATTAAAAATGGGGTTCCAAGAATAGAAAAGCCTAATTCTAGAGACGAATCAGTTGCCCAACCTCGAAAGAAGGTCGACGACACTTCGTCTACTTCTTCTGCAAGCTCAGAAGAGTCTTACCTTGGTCTCACTGAGACACCAACTTCACATCATAGCAGTTTTTCGAGTTCAGTGCCATCTTTATCACCTTCGGAAAAGAGTCCTGAGCCTTTGGGTATTTATGACATCATCTCTAAAGATAATCTCCCAGCTCTTGGGACCGAGGCAGGGACAACCCTTCCGTGCTTTCATGCAGCTCGTTAACGATTCGACCATATAGGTAGTCCTTGCACCCTACGATTACCTGTGCTCGCTTCCCTCGAAGGGTATCAGAGAACAATTCATCGATGCCTTGAATGAATGGGTTGGAGTACCAGCACACCTGACAGAGAAGATTAAGAAGGTTTCACATCTTCTTCACAATGCATCTCTATTGTAAGTGCTAGCTTGATATCCTAGTATTGAAGAGAAGTAACCAGGTACATAAACAGACTTGATGACTTCCAAGACTCGTCCCCCCTTCGAAGGGGTAAACCCGCGACACATACAATTTTCGGTCCGGCGCAGGCAATAAACTCCTCAAGCTACTGTATTGTTAAGGCCTTGGACCTTGTTCGAACTTTCCCAGAGTCGCCAGCTTTGGCCTTCGCCATCGGTTGGTCTCCTTACTTATCGCGCAAAAATGGTAACTGACTGTGCAAAAGAAAAGTTGTTAACACTGTTCGTTGGACAGAGTTTTGATTTGCATTGGACTTACAACGCCAAGCAACCTTCTATGCTGCAATATCTTCAGATGATTGATAGCAGTAAGTCTCATGAGTCTATTATTTCTTGAATTTGGCGCTTACCAATTTAGAAACTGGAGCATTATTTCAACTGCTGTCCAATCTCATGTCTGCGAGCGCAACTGTCAACAAGGACGTCAATTTGGACAGTCTGTCAACCCTGCTGGGTCGTTACTTTCAAATCAGAGATGACTATCAAAATCTCAAATCAGCTGAGGTAAATCTACCAGTCAGGGATTATGTTTGTGAAAGTGTCTGATGATGAGCAGTACACAAGCCAAAAAGGATTATGTGAAGATTTGGACGAGGGAAAATATTCCTTGCCACTATTACACCTTCTTGAGTCGGAAGTCAACAACATCCAGATTTTCAACATTCTTTCAACTCGCCGAGCTACTGGCAAAATGCCCTATGAACAAAAGATCCTTATGCTTGAGCACTTCAAACGAGCTGGAAGTCTCGAGTTCACTGCCGCCGTACTGGATTCTCTCCACGCAGATATCTTCAGTGAGATTGAGAGGCTGGAGAAGCGTTGTGGAGAAAACCCGCATTTGAGGATCCTCGCGGAGCTTCTTCGCCTATGAGTTTTTGAGTTATGCTGGTTCTTGGTGTTGCTTGGAAATACTCTTTCATAGATCAGCGGTCGAGGCAGAACCCCAACTATTGCAATTAAAATACGAGCTACCTTGCATTTCTTTTCACACTGAAATTATTGACTCGGCGGCTTTCAAGGCGTCTTGTATTCCTGTATCAAGGAATGGAAGTTAGAACTTAGGTAGGTACTTCGTAGTACTGAGTATTCACTTGTCCACTTCGATCGCTCTCGCGTACATCCTTTTCTGAGTTTGCGTGTGTCAAGGCAGTCACAGAGTGATGCATTATTGACAGTTTTCTCCTTTGATAACAGAGACTGGAGCGCAAGAGCGCGTTTTCTCTTGAGAAGCTGCATCTGACACCTAAAAGTAGACTGCATAATGGGAACCCAGGGGTGGGTGGCAGGGGTGTGGTTTTCAACCTCCTTAACCCACCTATCTACCCAATCAGGGGTAGCATATACCTGAAATAGGCCTGTAACGACTAATGGGTTGGAGAAGTAACCCCCAACCCATCCAATAGGTACCCATCAGTCATCATAACCCACCCATGTGCACCCCAACCCGGCGGGTACCTGTGAGAATAAGGGCATTTGGAGATAATCTCTGAGTCCGAGGTTCATCCGCCAAAAGGACGGAATCCGAAGTATATATAACTAAATGGATATTCTAAGTTAGTGCTTTCTTTAACTATATAAACCCTCTTTTCCGTTATAGATTAATTCTATAGATAGATCAATATATAAATTCTTAGCTCAGAATCTCACAGTACTCTACCCACCCGGTGGGTAAGTGCGCACCCTACCTAAAAGTATAGTAATATTTTTTCCTCGTCTTAGGTAGTGTTGAGCTAACTAAGTACGGAGAGGTCACTGTCCACTGTCCACATAATGAGCAAATTACTTGATCTAGTTCTGCCAGCAGATCCCAGGAAGGATACAAACCTTAAAGAGCTTTCAGTGGCTTGAAAAGCCGCGTACGCGTACTCTAGAGTCTAGACATGAAGCCATATCCACACAGGATCCAGATCTGTAAATGGGTAGAGGAGAGTAAGTGGAAATAAGGTTTCAGGACTATGCACGCCAAGTACAACTCCTGCTTGAGAAGAAGCTATATCCCTGCACGTTCAGGGTCCGGATCTGTTAAAGACCTGGGATAACTTAGCAGTTGAGTACTAAAGTAAGTAGTTAAATAGCTAAATAAATGCACACCACTTTCCTTCAGGACTTGGCGGAGTGGACTTAGTGGACTGCCATATAGTAAGTGGAAATAAGGTCTTCGGGTTATCTTAAAAGCATCATTAGCCTTATGCATGCGGCTTACAGATCATTAAGCCTTTACTAGGTGGCCCACGACATCACCAACCAATTGTAATGAACGCCAGATAGCGATAGAACCAACGTCCCGGGTAGTCCGGATAACTCCGAATGTTATTTCTGGGAGGAAAAAATATGGGATGCAGGGCAGGACTGATTTGAGTTTTGTTCCCCAGCTGCATCGGCTCATGCAAGCCCTGGTTAGATCCCATTTTGTTTTCCCACCAATGATTCTTACAGTACGTAAGCTGCTTACGTACTGACGGTAAACTTCTCCTAGAGTTTGTTTCTTCAACGAAACACAGTTATGCATCTGCATGAGCAAGGGAAGTTGCATGGGAGTCTGACTATCAAAAGTTGCACGTTACAAGCTAAGTAGCAATTGGACTTCAAGTTCGTGTCCATAGATCGGAACAAACTCTCCTCTAAATCAGATGATTGAGGTATCGGTCCGAAGTGGGTTGCCGAACCCTTGTTGCAAGCCAAGGTGTGGTACTCTCACAAGTTAGAACTGTCAGACTTTATCTATGATAAACTGAAGTTCCTGTGGGGGCAATGATATTTCCAGGAGAGACCGAGGCATTAGGCAGAGGTAAACGACGATCTGCGCTCCTGATTCATTCTAAGATTTTCGGGGTCATACGCAGTCCCTTCGTGGTTTCTTCGAGTCCTCAATGATGTTCTACCACTATCTTTCACAATCGCAGGGAAACTTCACTCATCGTTAAGCCCAAGATGGTTTTCAACTCTTTGGTTGAGCACGGCTCACTGCTGCTTCAGTCACGTATCTCAGCGAGTCCCTTCCGTCAGGCCGGTGTCTTATGCAGTGGAGTATGCATACCTTTTCAAGTCACTCTGATAGTTTTCAACTGACCGGTGACGCCAGGTCGTCCTTCTGTTCATCAGCAAGTGCTTCTATAATTTGTGGCTCCATCCGGCACGATCCTATCCTGGGCCCTTCCTTGGAAGGGCTTCTCGATTATATTTCACGTACTATCGAATGTCTGGCCAACTGGAATTCAAAACGAAGGAGCTCCATGATAAGTACGGCTTGGTCTTTCGCATTGCACCAAACGAGTGTAAGATCAGATTTAGCAGATCTTCAATCCTTAGCTGACTGTCCGAGTGAGTTACAACGGCGGCTCCGCATGGGACGACATATATGGATACAAGACTAAGAAACGTCCAAATTGCAATCTACCGTAAGCTGGAGTCCATAAAATTTTAGTTAAGAAATATCTCTTTCGCACTCTGACCATATTTGGTGCAGAAAAGATCCGCATTTCTACATTGGTGCAACAGCCCCCAATGGGGAGAAGAATCTCGTGAGTTCCGAACTTGTCGAGTAACTTTGACTTCAGCACTGAACATATAATAGGGAGCATCTGCAGATCAGGATCATACTCGAATTCGTAGCGTCCTCTCCCACGCGTTCTCAGAGCGAGCGCTATATGCACAAGAAGGTATACTAACAAATGAGATCCTCAAGCTGATTACAAAACTCCGGGAGACAAGAGGTAAAGCCACGAATGCAGTGCAGTGGATGCATCATGTTATTTGGGATATAATAACCTCTCTAACATTTGGAGAGTCTGTGAACGCGCTTGATTGCACCGATTGGCATCCTCAGGCCAGGTTGGTGTTTGATGGCGTTCGAGAAGGAGTTTGTCTTATCGAAGTACTGAGATTCGTTCCGTTCAAGCACTTTTGCCTTCGGGTTTTGATGTTGGCCTTTGGGGCTGCGAGAACGCAGAATTTCAATATGTCGGTACAAAGATTAGAGGCGCGCATGAAAAAGAATTCTGAGACGCCTGACTTTAGTATGTTCTACTTCTCCCACAATCCGGTTATCGTAGCAATTTCCTGATGATATGATACAGTGTCGTATATCTTGAAGGCAAACGAGACTGAAAAAGAGTTGACTGCACGCGAGTTAACTGCTAATTGTGCATTGCTCCTGGATGCAGGTTCTGAAACCACAGCAACAATGTTGTCAGGTAAGACTTACAGGGAAGAAGCTCCAGCTGTGGGTAACTTGAGAATTAGGCTGCTTGTTTTACCTTCTGAAGAATCCAGATTGCATGGAGCATCTGACGAAGATCCTTCGAGACACATATGAGGAGGATACCGGCATGAATTCCAAATCCCTTGCGCGGCTGCCTTATCTCCAGGCAATTCTTGAGGAGTCTATGCGCATGTACATGCCGTTACCTCCTACACTACCTCGCAAGACCTCAAAGGAAGGAGCACTGAGTAAGGATTGCTGGCCGAAAACACCGGAGTAGATACTGACACAAAATCACAGTTTGCGGTCGTTTTGTTCCACCAGGCATGTCTGTTGGAGTGAATCAGTACTCAGCGTGTCGCGCCGAGGAAAATTTCCGAGATCCTTATTCTTTTAAACCGGAACGCTGGCTCGGCGATTCTATGTATTCCAACGATAAAAGAAATACATTTCAGCCTTTCTCCAATGGTCCTAGGAATTGCTTGGGAAAAAGGTAAGCAAAATTTCACGTTTTCATTCTCTTGATAGCCGCGCCAGATGAGCTTGGGCTAACTTTCCGGGTAGTTTGGCATATGCGGAGCTTCGACTTATCATTTCGCACATTTTATGGAACTTTGATTTGGAGCTCATGCCCGAGTCTAAAGATTGGCATGCCGTACAAAAAACTTGGTCTCTCTGGCAAAAGCCAGATTTGTACATTAGATTCATTCCAAGGAAAGATGAAATGCAGTAAGACTAGATGTCTATATATGTGAAAGTAGATCGAGAAAATGTTTTTCTCCAAGGCTTCGAAAACTACTGGTTTCGTGAACGTGACGAGTGGATACGATTTACAAATCTACAAGATAGAAGTAATCGCTCTCCTCATTAGACCAATTCAAACGGTTAAGCTGCTCCGCCGGAGGTTCCCTTAGTCTATATGTAGCTAGATTAATCACATACTCTCTAAGCTCTTAGTTTTCTATACAGTCTACAGCACTCGAGAGGAAACCCAGGCGACAGAGGACGACGTTCATCTTGGGACTTAGAAGATAGGCACACAATCCGGCATTAGAATACTCAGCAGCTATCATAAAAACATCATTGGCCAGATAAAAACGAGTTTGAATACAACATCAATTCTATATTCTCTAAAAACCACCTGCTGAAGCCTTTGGAATCTTTCTCTACTTTGGTACCACAACCAAAATCGAATCGTACTCATCAGTGTATGTTACAATGTCCAAAATCTTGCATCCTCCTTCATCCTCCAAAAGCTTGTGCCATTGCTCATTGGTTCGCTCTAGAGAGCCGACCTGAGCCATCATTGCGATGTCTAAGGTTGTAGCATGCTTGTGTACACCACGGCCAGGGAGAACCTTCTCATCGATCAGAATCAAAGATTCCTTTCCAAGTGCAGGGAGAAGGTTCTTGAGGAGAAGTTGGCATCTCTCGTCAGGGTAATCGTGGAAGATGTTACGGTGATAGTAGAACTTTGCTCCTAGAAGAGTTCTTAGTTTCAGTACTATCAAGGAGAGACCAAAGAAAGAAGGAGATGTAGATACCTTTAACAACTTGTGGCTTGAAGAAGTCTTGGGCCATGATTTCAACTCCCTCAATTGGCTTCACAATCTCGGGATTCTCCACTGTTTCCTTCATGTCCTGAAGAATAACAGCACCTGCCAAGTGAGGATACTTGCGTTTGAACCCGACGCATTGAATACCCATACTTCCGCCAACGTCCACAAACAAAACTTTGCCATCACCAGGCTTTGCAGACCAATCACCAAGGTACTTCTCAACATTGAAGCCTGATAACCAGTCGCTGGCGTGTTGTACTTGCAGCGCTCTGTGAAGATAGTCCCAGAACAATGGCTGCTTTCGAAGCCAGACAAAATTGGGAAGCGTGGTCTTCCAGGCCAAGTTGAAAGCAGTCTTGGTATTGGAGACAGTGTTTTGGTAATTGGTTTCCTGGAGGAAATCTGGCAGCATTTGCGTCACGGGGCCACAAACGTCAAATCTAAATAAGGTCAGGTTGGAAATATCTGAGATGGTATCTAGATGGTCTCTTACGATAGATGAATCCCTCCCTCACGATCTGGCTCTGCAAGAGCTCTTGTGATGTTGTTTGCTGTAAATTCATCTGTGCCAGTCTCTTTGATGGTGTGGCAAGAAGCAAGGTATCTCATGATTCGACCTTTGTTGAGTCAGCAAATGCTGCAATATAATTAGAACGGGACATATACCGAGAAGTTGAGGTGCGGCACCAGTCTTCGTGGCAATTTCCTGTACCGTGACTGGTGTTTTACTCTCCGATAATGTTTTGTACAAGCCCAGATCACAGCCGACCCGAGTCATGGCAATTTGAAAATGCTATCATGGTAAGACGTAGTTACAATGAGAGTGCATTTCACAGTACTGACCAGATCGTAGTGTCTCATCTGAGTCTGATACGGTGTCTCCAGTGAGCACTGAAGACCTCGGAGTGCATTCAGAATCTCCATGCGACCAGCATTATCTGACTTGCTCGCCAGATCATTGATTTGGGATATGATACTCTCCATTGTGACGAATGCTCGTGATCGTGAATGCTGGAACTTGAAATGAAACGGGATTGATAATGACCAAGATACAAGAAAGCACAAAACTGTCGAGCAATAAGTAAGCTTGTCAAATCAAACAGAATCATAGGCTGGAAACATAAACGACTATGTGAGAAAGCCAAGATGCCACGCCACACACAAGAACTTGGATTCTACATAATAAAACTGTATTTCTCTGCTATCCCTCCCCATGAATAAGGGAAAGTTAACCTTTATTCATGGGGAGAGAATCCGAGAGATAGCACTTGGTTTCGATCGCCGACCGGTGGAGGACGAAGCTCATTGAAGCTCAAATCATTAACCTAACACCATTTGAGTGAGTTTGGGATCCCTATCACGATAGTACTTGCATATTTCGAATTAGCTTTCATCTCAGGTGTTGACGTGTTGTCTTGTTAAAGCAAACGCTACCGGCAGGGTGTCGCTTAGGCGATGTAATGTGATACTTTACAGGAAATACTTCCCTATTCAGCAGGGAGAATAATTCATGACTTTTCCGTTGATACGTCCACCTTGAACAAGGTTCGAATAGGTCTCGTGATGATCCCAGCAGGTGGAGTTCGCTTGAATTAGGGTTATTCGGCATTGAGGCAATACTCTATTTCACCCCTGAATACGACCGTAAACGTTAAACTTCCGTGGCAGGATATACTAAAACTTGACTGTAGATTAGTGGAGAAGAGACTATTCGGCACTGCGGATAGCTACATCCATGCCCCGGAACAGAGGTCAAGTTTTTCTGTGTCTTACCACCACCAAAAGATTTAACCTTTATACAGGGGGAGGGATAGTACGACCGAGACTTCGAATCGGCACTTGTAAGGCTATTCGGCATTACTAAGGGAAGGCGGTCGATAACCTTGTAAAGGCTAATTAATTAAAATGTAGGATACGAAACTTCGCCAGCTTTAAGAAGCTTCCGCTGACACATATAATAACTCTTTCGAACGATGTTAACTTTTTTAGTGGGTTCCGAACCCCAGATTTGACTTTAATCTAGATTGCGGGAGTAAAAGCAACGGGGGATCAGTATAGTGGTGGGCAAATGTGGATGAATTTCAGAAGAGCCTATAGGAGACCCTATTTAACCCGCCGCTAAGAGGCAAGGGTTTAAATCATATGATAGCGGGGTGACGGGTGGGGCTTGGACACGATAGTGAACTTTCTGAAAAATGAAGTTTCGAAATAGCTGGAGATACGGTAGGGACGCGCATCTGTCGGAGAAAGCCGGCTTGGGAAAAAGTTAAGTCAAAACTCGTGAGGTCGTTGGCCCACAAGGCGGTGCTCGCAGGTGGTTCTTGCTTGAGAATCCTCGCAGGTTCTAGCGGACCGTAGTTGGCGGGTCATGAGTTCATTTCGTGAGGCGAGCGAGCAGTCCACCAGGGGGTGTACTCACTATCCGACCAACTCAAACTTCGATATTCTGAATATCCAAATTCTATTCAGACAATCAGATATAATTATGCTGATATTTAAATTTCACTTAAATAATCAGATATAATATTATACTTGAGTATATCAAATATTACTTGAACAATCAAAAGTTGGTCGGCTAGTAAGTGCACCCCCTGGTGGTCTAGAGATTTATGGCATAGAACGACGGCCTGACAACTGTGGTCTTTGGGGAGCTTACAGAGAACTGCTGCGGGACAGCAAAGCCTCGGAAGTTGTTGAAGGCAAAACAAACCTACAGGCTGCGGGTAGGCTTGGACAGAGGCAGCGCGTGATAACTTTGGGAGGAGTTCTTCTAAACGGACACAAGGTTGATCTTATGGACGATCGCCACGTGATTCTTATGTGAAAGTGTTTGCAAACCGGCCTCTCATCAAGCTGTAGCCGTTTCATACGAATATGCTCAATATGGTCTCATGTGTGCGAAATACGCTTGAAGTTAAGCGGCCGTTGCTTGTATGAAAGCAGCTCGTTTTCTATACAAATGATAAATTGGATTTTCTTGCAGGCGACAGGAATTTCACCAGGAGGTGAGAAGGGACCAGAAGCAGGAGATCTTTCCTCGAGAGAATCTTTGTAGGCTAGAGCCGAGCATCGATGGGACTCTGAAGAGCTTATCGTGACACGTTCACGAGCATCAGTGGTATGGGAACTAAGGTCTTTGGAGAGACCGCAAAGAAGTAACTGAATCGTCTTTTCATTTTTATCCTATAAAAGAAATTCTACATTTCAAGAGGAAAACTGAACCAGTCATCTCGCCAATCCTTGCTACCTTCTGTGGAGGGCCATATAGAATGGAATACTTCCCAAATACCAAGATCTAGGTACTTGTCCACGTGGTATGCATAGTCTAGACCGGGAGCCATCCTTCTATGCTGCCCCAGTTCCCTAACAGTGAGGAATTCTTCATCATCGTCTCGCGGAACACGTTCGACAATCCATGATCGAGCCAGATTTTGACGGATCGCCAAAAGGTCATGTGGTAGCCTGGCTGTGATGCCGTATTCACCCCCTCCTCTGGGCCATAGTTTGAGTCGCTCCAGCTGTCTACCAGTCTTGTTCCGATTGATGGTCTTCCAGATTGAACGAGCCAGCTCCTCGTCCACTGCGCAATTAATCAAGGTTTTCTTTAATTCACTCCTCTTCAGGAAGGGGAATGGAGGATTGGAATGAAAGTATAGAGGCTCGTCTAGAAGCTTTTGATCCTCCTCATCGAATTTGGGATTGTATGTACTGTCTCGAGTAACCCTCCAGTTCGAACAATCCAGAATAAGAGAGAGAAATCGTAAGCTCTTCATTCTGCCAAAGCATCTGTATGTCTCTACCTCGGAGATATTGGACAGATTGCGCTTGACCAGAAAAGCGAGCTCTTCTAGTACCGGACATTGAGCTTCAATCTGTAAAACATGATCTTAGTGAACTCGAAGGGCATGTTTCGCCGATCGCGAGGAATGGAGTTGTTCATAACCGACTCCAAAGGATGCAAAATGAGTCTCTTAAGCGTCTGTCCATGATGGGAAAGAACAGTGTCCAGGATTTGTGAGTCAATCGGCCCGTAGATGGATAGTTCCTCAAGAGATTTGAAAGTCTGCAAAAAAGAGACTGCGTGCTCACTGTAGTGCGGGCTTGCTTGGTAAAGGTCATCGCGGGTAAGATAAACGCTGAGTGTTTTGACTCGGGGAAATGAATAGTTCTGGGCAACCAATTCCATTGTCTCGGCGTTGAGCCCAGATGCCGTTAGGCCGTGGCAACCTCCGAGAGTAAGGTGCTGTAGACAAGCAAAGTTTATATGTCTGGCCCAGTTCCGTAGGACTGTTGGGGATTCCAAACGTGAAATTCCAAGAAGTGACAATGATATTAGGGATCCTACTTTCCCACCAGTGAAGCCTGGAAGACCTTGCCACGACCTTCGGGGGGGTCTTAAGCTTAAAGGGTAGGATCGAAGGAGATTCTAATGACTTTCTTCAGATTGGGAGCAAGCCCAGTAGTAAGCTCCATCATAGCCTCTAAGTTAAAATCATGCTCGGCATTACTATCGAGCTCAGCGAAGGTAACCATCACTCTATAGAGAGATGGTGATGTGGCAAGCTCCATCTCGTAAGAATTTGGGACACCCTGCAACAAGGTCCGGAATCGAAACGTGAGGTGATGAAGCCTGCATTGAGGATGCTTCTCGCGAAGTGCCCTGAGAAGACTCGGCGGAAATTGACTCTGGCAGTCGTAGACCAGGTCTTCCAGATGAAGTTTGACTTGGAGCAAGTTCACAACGGGAGCCCATGCCATGTCCTCCTCAGAAGACTTTTCAATAAATCCCTCATCATACACCGGCAGCACCGCATCTAGGTCGTGGTAAGAGACAAGTTCCTCGGTCAATAGTACTTCGTCGAAGTCAGTCGGCATTTGTCGACCCCAACCTTCTGTATTATTGTCGCTGAGCCTTAGATCCCCTTTGATAGTGATACGTCGGATATGACGTAAGGAATCTGTGCGCGAGAGTGCCTCAATAAGTCTGTCGACGTCGCGTCGCAGTCCTTCGCGATCATGAGCTGTGACAATAATCTGCCGAAAGACGACAAAAACTGCGGCCTCATGACATGCTTTGCTGGTCAAGCTAAAGGCGTAAAGGCTGGGCCGATATGCTGTTTCGACACAAACTGCAATGTGCTGTAGTATTTCGTGTGGCAAAGAAAGAAGAGCCATCCTAGTCGCGCTTGTGATGATGGGCTCTATGTCCTTGAGTCGACGATGATGATTGGGGAAAATGAGACGAGGTTGCGAAATCAATCCTTGGCTTGAACCAGTAGGGCTCTTCGTAGCGTAGTGAAAAAAAGTAGCCGATTCGGGCACGGAGAATATCAATGTAAACTTTTATATTCTTAGTTACATTATAAGTCTCCAAAATCTAGAGCTTTTCGGATTCTGAAAAGAGATTTGAAAATCTCAGATAAAAGAGTATATTCCCAAATACTTAATCTGGTTTTTTCCTAGTATTTTCCTAAATGGAGTATACGAAGTTGAGTGCTTTCATGTGCGTCTGCGCCGTACAAGTGAATGATCGCTGTGGTTACCCCGCAGTCAGTGAATCTCATCCGACAGCAACCTTTGGGAACATTCTCGAGGATGTTGAAAGTAGGCACTGTTAGCACTTAATGGTGGGAACTATGATCTTTAAGAGGCCTACGAAGCTTGAATGGCAACGCTGCGTGTGTTCGAATGCTGACAACAAGCACAGTATAAGTGTGACATGCATTGCGAACAACGGATGAACGGGAAGCAAACTCAAGATGCCCAACTATGGGTCACAGATACGGCATGTAAGAAGTAAACAGTGACCAGCATGCGTTCTGGTGCTTTCGATGAAGTATATCCTTGTTAAATTCATACTTTAGCTCTAGTTTATGTAGAGTCTATTTAAAGTCTACTGTATGGATACATGCAACCAACTCCTTCCTATGCAGAAACCTGATCACAATTATATGTATTTCCATTTGAACACCGACTGCCAATTCACTCCGCTTAACAAGTTCCCTACTCCGGCTCATCCTCGCTCCCACTCACCTCTGGCTCACTGTCCCCACCGCCCTCCTCATGCACCATTGCCTCCAATCCATCTGTCTCCCCACCCAACAACGGCGCGCGCTCCTCGTCCTTCCTCTGGAAATGACCTCCAAGACTAATAGCCACCACGCTCAAGCCATGCACCATCGTGCTACCTAGCACCACAAAGCAGATGATCGGCCAAATGGTGAAAATAGCGGTATCCTCATCTGTATACTTGCCTCCGGAGCCAGGAATCGGCTCTGGTGTTCTAGGGATCGGTAAAGGTAGGGAACTGCCAGTTTCGAGCTGTGCGCGCGCTTCCATGGCGAGAAAAAGAGCCCCTACGCCCATGGGTCCAAAGTGTCCGCAGAAGAGTGCTTCACGGTAAGTGCGCACGTCCGGAATAAGGGAGAGGGATTTGGTGAGTAGGAGGGCGGGAATTCGGCGGAAGAGCAGGACGAGAATCAAGAAGAGGATTAGTGCCCAGGGTTTGATGTTGGGTGTGATGTCTTTTGGAGTGAAGTTGCTCCAGGGAATGATGGCGCCGAAGTAAACGAACATGGTGGAATTGAGAATGTGGTCGACAATGGCGGGGAAGGGAACAGAATGTGTTTTCTTTGAGAACCATCCATCATGGGCGAAGCCAACACCTGCTCCGAATGCAACCAGAAAATCGTCGGAGCCGAGGATGGATCCAATGCCGACTGATAGGATGGCTAGGAGAAGGTAGAAGACTATGAAGGAGGGACGAGAAATGTAGTTTCTACTGGAAGAAAATCGAAGCAGTCGGTTGGCAACGTTGCCAATGATAAGACCGGTGACAATTCCGAGGACACATTGCCAGAGGATCGTGATCAGAAACCATTCTTTGAGCGCAGGACCAAATCCACCTTTGGTAGTGAAGACCACGAGACCAATGTATAGGAACGGAAATGAAACACCGTCATTACAGGCAGATTCAGCGGCCAGGAGATGGCGAAGCCGTGCAGGTACACGGTCGCTGAAGCGCGACTTAGAGAGGACGGATGCTGCCAAGACTGGATCCGTAGGAGAAAGACAGGCGCCTATGATCAGAGCCGTAGGTATACTTGTTTTAAAAATTAAATATGCGAAGAGAGCAGTGATACTCCAAGAAAGTGTCATGACTGGGCCGAGCAGAGCTAAGACAGACCTCCAATGACGATGGAAATAATGTTTAGGGAGTTCGATTCCAACCACGAAGCATTGAAGTCCTACGATCACGCGCGTGATCTCTTGCATGATGATATCGTCCATTCCCCATTCTCGTGGCAAGATCACCTTGAGAACATAGCGACCGAGGATGATGCCGAAGAGGACGGCGAGAGGTGGTTCGGATAGGTGGAGGTGGTTACGAATGAACTGTGAGAAGAGGGCGTAGATTATGAGGAAAAGTGAAAGTACAACGTAGGTAACATGAGGTGCCGTAGGCTCAAGTTGTTCCCACATGGTGTTTGTGTTGATGACAGTGCGAGGTTAAGGAGTTGCAGCAACTCGCTCGTATGTGGGATCAGAACTTATTCTAATACAACTGTCGACCGTTGCCAAGACTTAGTTGTACAAATATCAACAAAGACAAAGTAAAGAAAAAATAGTAAAGTTTGTGTTTGAGTTTTCCCTCAAGATATGCATTGAAGCTCTCGGATCAACTGCCCGGGTCAATGACGTATAGTTTTTGTCACGTGACAGTAAGCAATATGAGAATCGATCGGTAGCCGCCCACGGTCGTACCGGTCTTTCTAGTGCCTAGTAGGGTAGCTTTGATCGGATTCAGAGCCTAACAACGGTCGGACAGACTATTGAAGGAGAGGGTTAGCTATTCAACGAGACTTATCTCTTCCCTCAGCCTGCAGTGATCCTACCACTGTGTCAGCCGAACGTCAGCCATAGAGAGTAAAGTGCTCATTCTTCACTCACCATCTGGAAGAAATCAATGAATCAAGCAGGGCATTACTACATGTCACAGCATAATAATGCTTCTATGCTAGAAACTTGCACGCTAGACAAGAGAGGAAATGAGCAGAAGCAAAAACAAATAGTAAATGTATTCTTCATCCAGTCGTACATCACCATGTCCAAGAACACGCAGTCCGTCTAGGTGAAAAATTCTCCTTCACCCAGATCTCGTAACCAAGAGCCACACCTATTGCAGTCGTAAAGAGCCTCTCATCGAAATGAGCTAGGTACAAGCCGCAAAGTGTCTTCCGCTTCAGCGGATTGCTCACAAGTAAGGAGAATCTCAACAGACCAGCGAGTCAGAAAGACAGCCCCACTAGAGGCAAATGATATGATTGCTGACAGAGTATTAGGTCCAACAGTAGAGGTGAAGAAACCAAGCCGTCAGAATTGGGGAAGCCAAGGAGCACGAGAGATGCCGCAGGTTATCAAAAGGATGGAAGTGTGCATGGTGGAAGGCGGAGGACAGCTGACGGAACGCATCCATATCATTGTTTTGCTGCGATTTTATGCATGGCGGAAACAGTCTGTTGTAGATCTGTACTGTAAGCAAATGCGGAGTCGACATGAATCATTCAATGCGGAAGCAATTATAATCGCATCCCGATAACGAAGAAGTTAGTGTAGAGGTCATGGAAGAACATACGACTGACAGATACCATTTCACTATCAACCCACTGCGCCACGATTTTAGCGCCACACCACTCCACTCATTCGAAATTCAGGGACTTTCCAGAACGCGTTGCTAGAAGCTCCGATTTTCCGTGATCGCCAACATCCGCCAGGAGCAAGTGCAAGGACTCCACACCTCGTGTGTGAACTAAGAATAAATCTAACTGCCACGGCTGCCAAACCCTTGATATCCCACCTGTATGTACCCCTAACGGCTATGTCCATGTCATGAACCAACACATACACTCTTTTGTTCTTGTATAAACGAACTCTGGTTCTCTTCACGTCCGTTCCTTCTCTGTGACTACACGACTCTATGATTCCACAATGGGCATCCTCTCCTATGTGAAGAGCATCTACGCTCTAGATACCATTGACACCCGCTTCACGAATTCTTCTTCAACGCCATATCGGATCGACCCTACCGCTGCTGCTTCCAAGAGAGATGATTCCAAACCAGGTGCGGAGGTGCGGCTGGATAGTAATGGCAGACCAGTAGCGCAACCCTCGAATTGGAAGACTCCTGAGTTTTTCTTCTACTACTTTGTCTTCTTGACGGTTGTGCCATATATGTTTTGGATTGGATACGATGTATCGAGGCGTCAGTATGCGAACTACCTTCTGCTAGCAATCTCTCTGACTGCCATCTAGCTTCGGACCCTAATTATTACAAATTTCAGCCCTACCTATCTGAAGGTTGGATTCCAGGACGCAAGATTGTGCGTGGTATTCCAGGAAACTTCTCCTTCACGCGCTGACACGGTTTAGGACATATCAGATGCGCAGTATTATAACTTTCGAAACAACGTGCCATACCTTGCGATTCTGCTGGTTTTCCACCCCCTCCTTCGACGAGCATACGAATTCATAAGACCAGCATCTACCAGAATTGGTTCGCCGAAATCGAGCGGAAACACGTACATATCAGTGGTGGAAGGGGAGTCAAGATTACAGCAACGGGCCAGCTTCGACTTCGGCTTCGCTTTCATATTTCTCGCAGCCTTGCATGGCTTCTCAATGTTCAAGGTTCTTACTATATTATGTATGAACTATGCCATTGCGACTAGACTTCCTCGACAATTTATTCCCGCAGCGACGTGGGTTTTCAACATAGCTACGCTGTTTGCGAATGAGCTATCTGATGGATACAAGTATACTACCATTGCGAATTTCCTGGCGCCCATTGGAGATTCTGGGCTACCGAACAATACTTTGCTGCATAGTTGGGCACAATGGATGGATAGCTATCTGGGTATCATCCCAAGATGGGAAATTCTGTTTAACCTTACGGTTTTAAGGTTGATTAGCTTCAACCTTGATTACTACTGGAGTTTGGATAGGAGAGCTGGAAGTCCCTTAGAGGTAAGTTATGAAAAGATATCCTTTGCGCATTGTATCAGAACTAATGCACAAAAGAAGAAACAGCTTGACCCTACAAACCTTTCCGAACGTGATCGAATCAAGATTCCTGCTCCAGAGAAGGATTTTAACTTCCGAAACTATGTTGCATATTCAATTTACGCTCCTTTGTATCTGACTGGCCCTATCATCACATTCAATGACTACATATCGCAAGCAAAGTACCGTCCTGCTAGTATCGATAAGTCACGAACCATCAAGTATGCAGTTCGCTTCCTCCTCTGTCTTCTGGCGATGGAAGTGCTCCTTCATTTTATCTATTGCACAGCAATTTCCAAAGCGCACCCAAATTGGTCCGACTATACTCCAGCTCAACTGAGTTTGTTATCCTACTTTAACCTTCATATCGTTTGGTTGAAGCTCCTTCTACCTTGGCGATTCTTCAGACTGTGGTCGCTCACCGATGGAATCGATCCTCCGGAAAATATGATTCGCTGCCTCTCCGACAATCCTTCCACAATTCAATTCTGGCGAGGTTGGCATCGCAGCTTTAACCGCTGGCTCGTTCGCTATATATACGTTCCTTTGGGAGGCTCTTCTTCTCGCACATGGCTTACGACCGCTCGCTCTATTTTCAATTACGTCCTCGTTTTCACTTTCGTGGCCTTGTGGCATGATATCAGTCTCAATCTCCTTGCTTGGGGCTGGTTAATTGTGTTATTCATGCTACCGGAAATCATCGGGGGAATGCTTTTCCCTCGGAGGAAATGGCTGAATAATCTTACAGCCTACAGAGCGATATGTGGTATCGGCGCAGTAGGAAATCTAATGTTGATGATGGCGGCCAACTTGGTTGGTTTTGCGGTTGGGATTGATGGTTTGAAAAGCATTGTTTCGGGCATTTTCCGGGACTTTTCAGGTATGTTTTACTTTCGTCGAGATATGGGGATTGTGAGCAACGACACTGACTTGAAGTTACAGGAGTTATTTTCCTCGTTACAGCATCATCGGCGCTCTTTGTGGGTGTGCAGGTCATGTTTGAAGTAAGGGAAAGTGAAATGAGGAAGGGTATCTTCCTGAAGTGTTAGAGGTGACATCTATAAGAAGGCGTGGCGAAGAGAAGGGATTTGATCTTAGCGGTACAAAACAAATCGTAAAATGGAAGTAGAAATCATGCATCTAAGCAGCCTTTGAGGTGTAGTTATCTGTGAACCCGCCCGATCCCCAAGAGGGGTAACTCTTGAGATCTGCCTTTAGACTGTCTTACCTGCCTACAACTACCAGGCTCCAGCTCCAGTTTAATCCGTTCTGCTGCACGTCCGTCCACCATCCCAAATCAAAGTCCGCCTCGGTTCGGCAGCCAACACACTCGACAGTCCCCTAAATGATGCATCGGATTACGGCACATCTATAATCCGGATACATTTCTATGCACTTGTAGGCTTCAGTCTCAGAGTCTCTCCCCAACCCCACAAAATGTGTTGTTATGCGAGAGACCAGTGTCGTAAACTCGCATTTACGATTTTGAGACGTGCAACAAAGGTGTCGGTCAACCCGAATTGGTTGCCCAACCGAGCCTACGGGACTATTGATTGGCGTCCCGAACAGGGAAAGTAATGTCCGTGGGCCCCGGTCGGGTCAGCTTTGGGCATTCTGATTTGGGGGTTTTGCGCCGTGCTGCCTAGATGCCGAGGAGATTGCCGCCTGTTCGTATGCGCGAGCCAGTTGTTTTTGGAGTTGTGAAGTTAAGGTGTTGTCTGGCAACTTAATGGCTGGTTTGATGATGCTTGGGTGAATTAGAATTGGTCTATCTAATCAGAGGTAGGGCATGAGCATCCTTTTAATAGGCTTAATCTAGCTAATATTACACCCCATGCCGGCTTCATTGCGGTCGTGCGGAGTGAATGAGGGCCCTTATCCGAATGCGAATATACGGGTGTGCTTGATGGTCTGGGCTCATGAGGGAAATTCAGTGATATAAAGGTCTAAGTCTGCCGCTTCTGTGTGGCACCTCGACACCCTCCTGAATTTATCATCCACCATTGAGGTTTTCTGTCGCTACCACAACATCATATCCTCGACTCACCATGTTCTCTCAAACTCTTCTCCCAGCGCTTTTCAGCGTCCTGAGTATCCCACTTATCTCCGCCTCGCCCGTCTTCGTCTACCCCAGCTCACCCGCCATCATCGAACTTTCCGTCCCAGCCATCGCCACCAACCACATTTCCTTCATTCCCCCAAGCAAATGCTTCACGTTGCGCTCGTCCGTCGCTGTTGAATTCAATTTCTCAGTGGTCACAGCACCCGTTTGCAGCGAGGGGCAAAACGCCGTGTATCGTCTGCACCACGGTGAAAAATGCCGGGGCCCGTCAAGTGTATGGCGTGTAGATGAAGAAGAAGTGAGAGCGCATTCGTTGGTTGGAAAGATGTCGGTTTTGTTTTTTTGCGCGGATGAGTCGTTGGAATTGGAAGAATTGGAGGAATTGGAGGATCTGGAGGTGCAGTTTAAGTTGAAGCAGCTCGATACTAAGTGGATGGAAGGGCCTAAGGATCGTCAGACGATGGAGGAGGAGAAGTTGAGAGTTCTTGAGGATGGGGATGATGAGGATGAAGATGATGAGGAGGATCCCGTCCACCCACCGACTCGCAAACCGCAAAACCAAGGAAATCCTTTTGTCATTCTTGGGTTGATCTTGCTGGTTTCGTTATTGATCTTGGTGCTCACCATTATCAAGTGTGTGATGCAAGGGAAGAGATTGATGGATAGAGTCATGGTACGTATTGATCCTGAGAACTGGAAGTTAAGATGGAATCAAATGCTAACGAGACGTTTTTATAGAAGATGTACGACGCTTTCCAAAGCAGGAGAACTGAGGGACAGATTGTTCTGGAAGGATGATTTGACTACGTTAAACATCAAAGGAATTTGATAGTAACCTTTTCACTTTATGAGGAAACATCCCACTATCTTTGTAATACAAATGCATATTGTGGCAATACAAACTTTCCTCTCATGTCATATATTCAGTTGAAGAGAGGCATTTGTAGCGACATCGAAAGACTTACCCCGCAGCATGAAAGAAATTCGCCGCTCAAGTGAATGGGGCAACATATGCAGTACCCCCAGATCCATGTAAAGGGTGTTGACTCGATTGTCCCCTGCTCGGCGGCATTCCCTTTACTACTCGTGCAGCAGTTTGGAGCCCAGCGATACTATTTTCAACTCAAGAAAAGTTATTTACTTACGCTCATTCATCACGTTGACTTAAGTTCTATCAGAATTAATATCCTTTCTTTCATTCATTACCCAAAACTATCCTTAACCCTATACCTTTTATCCATCAACACCCATCCCAATCCCATACCCAATATCGCCATCGCTCGCAATGCCACGCTAAATGAGAACGCCTATAAATATATAGAAATCTATATCCCATCCAAAATCCCTCCTTCCCTCCTAATCTACAGGCCCCCCTGCCCTATACACCAAACCCACCCCTCAACCCCACTCTCTCAATCTCCCTCATCAGCTTTCCCCCCTCTCTCCCCGCCCCAGCACCTACATTCCCCGTCCTCTCCCCCTCCATACCAGTACCACCAACCCTACACTCTATCAACCGCATCGTAATCTCCAACATCTTAGTATCGTACTTCCTCTCCTGTTCTCTTTCCTTCCCATCCACCCCTTTACCCACCCCCTCCACAGGCGAAAGCCACCCCATACTCGACGGACTCCCCACACTCCCTTCACTCCCACTCAAACTCCCATCTGTACCCGCACTCGGCGAAAGACTCCCTCTCGCTCTAAACCTCCCCCCCAGTCCTAATCCCAACCGCGGCGACGCAGGCGTATTAGGCGGTGTAAGCGTTAATGTAGTCCAGCCGATCCAGTTCCGTGCTGAGGAAGAGGAAGGAGGGGTGCGGCGGCTGGGGGTGGCGGGGCTGGAGATGGTGAAGGTGGGGACGAGGAGGTTGGAGGAGGAGGAGGGTGGGGTGGAGCGGGATGAAGAGGGAGAGGGTGTAAGAGGGGAGGTTATGAAGTGGGAGTGTAGGTGAGTGGTTGATGGGGAGGCGGTGGGGAGGAGGGGGACGGTGAGGTGCGTGGTTGGGTTTGAGGGGTGGGAGGTAGAGGATGAGGATGAGGATGAGGTTAGGGTGTTGATTATGATGGAGGGGGTGGTGGTTGTTG
This sequence comes from Rutstroemia sp. NJR-2017a BBW, assembly GCA_002946425.1. Classification (NCBI taxonomy): domain Eukaryota; kingdom Fungi; phylum Ascomycota; class Leotiomycetes; order Helotiales; family Rutstroemiaceae; genus Rutstroemia; species Rutstroemia sp. NJR-2017a BBW. Next base: position 1,019,251 of record NJPT01000031.1, read on the forward strand.
TTGTGGTGGTGGTGGTGGTTGAGAATGTCATGATTGCGGTTGGCTGTGGTGGTGTGGTTGGGTTGGTCTGCGTGTTTGCATGCGCTGTTCTGAAATTGGATTGCGAGGTTTCGGGTACTATTGACCTTTCAAGAATCGATGCGAGTACCTCTTACTCGATTCCAAGATGAGATGAGATGAGAATAGTCAAGTAAGTAAGCAGCCGATCGAAACGCCTACCAACAAGTCCGATAATCTTGTATGTTACTTAACCTCCAAAGATAAAACAGGATAATTATCGTCGACAAATCTCAGTATTTTCAATTCCAGATTAATCCAATCCCAATTATAATCTCAAAATCTTCAAATCAAGCATCAAAGAAAAATTGAGGCACCAAACCAACAAGTGGCAACCCCGCACCCCTTAAATACTCGTCCCACGGCCACCCACGCGGTCCCATCCCAACAATGTTGGCTCCCATCCACACCCACCAACTTCCCCCCCAAACTAGCAAGCTAGCAAACTAGGTGTGGCTGAACCTCACCTCCATTCTCCTTCGGCGTAAAAAACAGTGCCTCCCCCTCCTCGGTCTCCAGAACCAACATAGCCCCACGCAAACGAAGTAGACTCGCATCTAGACCTTTCCACTACAATACAAACACAGCAAGGCACAGGGTTTGGCCTACTCGTAGTCCGGGCAGGGCAGTGACACAGGACGTAAAAGATGCGTAGACCCGGCGCGGAGACGATCCGCACGAGTTGAAATACGTAGGGCGGAAAGAAGAAAAAGAATAAGGAAGACGGTTGATGACAAGCGACCGCCAACTTTGGCCTGCGTCAACCGGACCAAGTGAGGACTCCGAGGAAGAATAAGAAAGGGAAGAGTTGGATCAGTGGCTTAGGCTTATCGACTTTCATGCTGAGGAGGAAGGATAAGAGAAAATGATGGAGGGCCTGGTTGTTGTAATCTTGAAATTTCTTTTCTTCTTCTTCTTTCCTTTCCTATCTATTGGTACTTCTTTCTTGCATCCAGACGAAGGTCTTCTTCTATCTCTTCTTTCCTAACCATCTATACATCATGTAATGCAAAAGAATCTAATATCAAATACTCGCTGACTTATTTGTATGAAAACAGAAAGGAGAAGAGCATCTAAAGAAGAGGATTGGACCTGTACTCAGGTACCACAACATTGTTGTTACCCTTTTCCGCTTGGTTTTCCTTCTCCAAATCATTCTCCTCGTCTTCTTGTTCTGCCAGCCATTTCTCGGCTTCGAGAGCTGCTATGCATCCAGATCCTGTTTGAAATTGTTAGACTCCCTTCATGTGGGATGTGTGTAAGTTGGGGAGGGAGATCTTACCAGCACTAGTAATAGCCTGTCTATACCTCTTATCCTGCACATCACCCGCAGCGAAAACACCCTCGATGTTTGTGTAACTCGTTCCGGCCTTAGTAATAATATACCCCTCGGAATCCGTCTCAACCTGACCCTTGACCAAAGCTGTTGCGGGGTCATGTCCAACAGCGTAGAACAATCCATTTGCCTCGATCTTCTCCTCCTTGCCGGTATTCACATCCTTAACCACCATATGACTCATCAATCCCTTATCATCACCAGTAATTTCCCCACCAACAGTGTTGAATCTCACGGTAATCTTCTTATTCGCCAACAGTCTCTTAGCCATCGTTTTCGAAGCCCGCAATTTATCCTTTCGAACCAAAACTGTGACATGGGATCCGTATTTTGTCAAAAACATAGCTTCCTCTGCAGCACTGTCTCCTCCACCAATAACCACCAATGGCTTGTTTCGGAAAATGGGCACAGCTCCATCGCAGACTGCGCAGGCCGAAATACCATTCTGCCAATATTTATCCTCTCCAGGAAGTCCCAGTCGACGGGCGGATGCTCCAGTTGCGATGATCACGGCGTCTGCAGTGTGCTCTTCCGTCTCGTTCCACTCAACCCAATATTTGAAAGGACGCGAGGAGAAATCGACTTTGGCGACTGTTTCGGTGATAATTTCGGTGCCGAAGCGTTCGGATTGTGCACGCATGCTTTCCTGTTTTGGATGTTAGACTCTACCATATGGTACCGGGAGGGAATGAGGAAGAAAACTCACCATCAGCTCCTGTCCACCAACTCCCTTGGGGAATCCAGGGAAGTTCTCTACATCCGTAGTCGTAGTCAACTGTCCACCAGCCGCAATACCGTTTGCGAGCATTCCCTCATAAAGAACCGCTATATAAACCCATCAGTATACATCCCTTCACATCTAACCCTTCCCCCCTCCACCTATAGAATAACAGAAAAGCCCACTCACGTTTCAGCTCCGCACGCGCAAGATAGATAGCAGCAGTATGAGCCGCAGGCCCCGAGCCGATGACTATTAGTTTTCCAGTTAGCACGCCGTACGCCCATCCCATGGTACTTGCTACCCCGCTATGAATGTAGAAAGAGAGGGATATACTCACTAACAACTTTGCTGTGCATTTTTCTGTTCACACCCTTTCCGAATATATTCAAACCGTTCCGCGGACTTTGAGATGCGCTGCTACTCCTCTGCTGGATACTCGCTGCAGCCGCAATCGAAACACCCGTACCACTGGCCCTCAAAGTACGTTTGAGAGCTGAAGAAAACAGTTTGTCGATTGTGATGTGCCCCTCTTTTTGGTGTGTCTGTGTTTTTCGTTCGTTTTTCGGGTCGCAAAAAGCTCTTGTCTCTTCTTCTACAATAATGCAAATAAATGTGTATGAATTCGTACTTGTATGTATTTATTTCATGTGCAAATCGGCTTTAAATCATAGAAACAGGACGGTAATTATCGTGGTTTTGATGGTTGATGGTTGATTTCAAATAACATCCCCGCCAAAAATTTCGTCAATTTCGTGATCGGAATGGTCTGGACTGCTTTCTCCTTGTCCCTGCATCCGTAAGCAATCGAGAATCTACGCCCGTAGCCTCGGTCGGGTCTAGAGTAAGGTTCCTGCGCAACATAATCACCTTTGATTATATAACCAGCTCATCTAGTTCTAGAATGTCTGGAAATTCAATTTACTTTGAGGTTCTATATAGAAGACTACCTTTCTTTTCTTGCTGTTGATACAACACGATTTTGGTGTTCAAACGAAGATTGTCCTCATCTGGCAATACTTCGGCATTCCCATCACACCGTATCTCTTCGACTTCAAAAGAGAACTTGGATGGGATGGTATCTCAGTGGCAGAGGCAGCTTGCAAAATGGTCATGGTAAGATAGTGATCTGAATCCAATATATAATCTATCGGTAACTTTACTCTATAATCATTTGATGATATCATCTGAAGTCCCATCTCTTCTCACGCCGAATCTCCCCCCAATATTCATCCCAGCAAACCCACTCATATCCCTCCTGAAGAACTTCCCAATACTCTTCAAATTGCCCTCCATCGCCGCCTTTGCATCCTCACTCAAAGGACTTACCCCTCTCTCACCCACCCCTCCAGTTCCCATACTATCCCTTGCCGCACTAAACAACTTTTCCCCAAAGCCAGCGGGGTCGAACCTGGTCTGCAACCCTGGCATGCCACTTGGAGTACTGATTCCCAAACCAGCGCTGCCGAGGCCTGCGACATTCATAAGTGGTGTGAGGAGTGCAGAATTCTGCACGAGATGCTCGTTGGCTTTGCCATCTCGATGCATGCCGAACATTTCCACCAATGCTGTTTGGTCTTGTTTCCTGACACCCTTGAGTTCCAGAATCTTCCGGAAATTCGTATCGCTCCGGTCGGCAATGTGAATCAAATAGGCTTGGACCAGTCCTTCTGGCGGTGACGGACGGACCTGTAGCGTCTTCAAGAGCGGGTCCAGCCGGGTCATGATGTTGCTCACACGTTTTTGGAATGCCGTGGTGGCAGTGGCTGAGGAAGGAGTGGGGAAGTGAGAAAGTAAATTCGACAATCCTTTCGTCAGAACATATTTGTCAAGTAGCATCTTTGTGAAACGTCAGTACGTGGGAACATGGATTGGTGGTCAGGACCCTGAAAACTTTACATACCTGTTCCGCGCCGACCTCGGAGACTGGACGGCATTGGACAATGTTCGCGATATACGTATTCGCTAGATGCTCGACGACGTTATCGCAAAACGCTCTTGCATATTGTTGTTTCCCCACTAAAGGTAAAATCTCTCCTGCCTGGTCATTGACGTGCTTCAGTAACTCTGCCACATAACTACTCTGGTCCCCCACACTCTCCATCTTGCTCCAATTCGTGTTCCTCATCTCGCGCCACGACCCTTCACAATCAACTTCAACCCGATGCACCAATGACAAAACTGCTGCGCTGGCAACTCCCATGAACGTATCGGACTGTGACGATAAATCCACTTTGGAAGCCAGCTCACTGTCGATTCTCTTTTTCAAAATATCTTCCAGTTGCTGAGTATTTGTATGCCAATAGTCCGCCGTATTGAGCACAAGGATCGTATTCTGTAGCGTCGGCCCTCCCGGCGCTTGCAGAAAGTACAGTAAAACTTGCTGTGCATACTCATCAAGATACTTGGCTAGGATCCTCGAGTAGTCAAGGAGACGTTCGCTGGTGGAGAGTTTGGCACATTGCGCTAGACTTAGCTTGTAAAAATGGAAGAGTTCGATAGATGACGGAATTACAGCCTGCGGCGAAAATTCTTCATCTGGTGGCAACAGTGGTTGACTGCGATACTTCGGTATCATTGACGCGAGTTGCTTGTCCTGTGACTCCACCCAAAGACTGAGATATGGTTCGAAAGCCTCGGAGATTGACCCATGGAATGTCAAATGCTTATCTTCGATGGAGCTGAGAGTGTCGATACTTGCTCTAGCACCGCTAGCGAACCTCTTCTCTAGGCTTTGCTCAAAGTCTAACGTCTCCTGTAGACAGCTCAGAAGGAGATTGACGTCTATCCTTCCACCGTCAGCTCTACGCATACTGCGCTCCAAGATACCCTTGAAATCATCCCTTGTTCCCTCGCAGAATGCATTTGCAAGGACCTCGTTGACCCTCCACCCCACTGGAAATATGCTTTCATGCTCATCCTCGAATGTTTTCAGCATTCGCTTGAACCAGCTGTATCTCCTTCCAATGTTGTCCAAGCTTCCAGCTTCGTCATTCCCCCGAAACACCTGCCTGTATTCTCTCAGCTGTGTATTGACATACCACGTCACTAATCTTGCTCGTGCATTATCTCCTAACGCATCCATGACCAAACATGACTCCGCCAGAACCGCTTTCTTGCTTGCCACCTCTCCCTTTGCAAATGCGATCTCAAAATCCTCGCATACTTGCTCCAGTAGCTCTCTCTGTAACTCAGAAACGTTCCTGCTCAGGGTCGCAATCTGGTCTATACTCCTGTAGCTGTTGAAGTGCTTCATAAGCTGCAGGACGGCTTGCAGCAAACTGGCGCATTCTCGGTATTGCCTTGTCTTTGCCAGTCCTCTCAATTGTTCATAGGCCGTCGTAAGCATCTGTAGACGTTTCAGAGCCGTCATGCTCAAGGTAAGGTTCTTCTTTGTGCCATCCAGTCGTTTGATGTCCGCGGTCATGGATGTGATCGTCTGCTCCGTTTGGATTGCCCGGGTTCGCACGGATTCAATTTTCTTGAAGAGATCTGCAAGCTCTGTCTTTGCAGATTGCATTCGTTTGAGCGAGGAGTCGTCATTGTAAGCTTGCGCGGCAACAAGGTCGGAAATGTTACTTGACAGCTCATCTTGATGAACCTGTAGTGCGGCGGCGGTTTGATTTATGGAGGATAGAGTTGAGGGATGCGGAAATATCGTATTCAAGAGTTCAACCGGATCGAAGTCAGCTATGTAAAGTGTGTTGTCAGTAAGGGGTCTAAACTCACGTCAATTGAGGTGCGAGCTTACAAGCGTCCAGTAATGAAGGTGTCGATGCGCCATTCATGCTGCGAATACAATAGAATTGAGAAATACCTTTAATTTACCGGAATGTTTTGGTATCTCTATGCGAAACGGGTGCACCTGAAGAAATACGACAGAGATGGAGGTGCGGTTGTAGATTTAGATTCGTGGTGGTTTTCTGCAAAGTTTAGGGATTCTGTGCCCGTAAAGTGTCGTCGCGTTGTCCATTCGCGTGCACCACGAAGATCCCATTGAACATCTGAGCCTAGATCATAGCACAACAGCAGCGCTCCCGCATGTGTTGCGCAATTAACCTTAATGCAACACCTCCTGAATGAATAAATGTCACTTAAATTTATTTATCTCTGCTATTCATTGCATATGCTTTTCTTCATTTCTTAACTCAATAAGTTATTGTACATCGAAAACATTACAGCTCTGAGCATTCGTATCTAAGTCCATTGCATTTTAACCTCACCATCCCAAATGCTCTATCTCGACACGAATTCCGCTGTCGCCAGTGCTAAGTCTAACTCAGAAAAAACACAAATAAGAGAAGATCCATCATGCGTCATGTAAAGCCTTGAAGCCGGCTGCTATTAAACTCCTCGGGCCTGGTGCATCTGCTGTCCCTGTCCAGTAAAATAATCCCTGCAACACATCAGCAATTACGCAGTGGTCAATCATGAACAAGGCTGACTTACTCCTAAACGCTTTTGTTTGCAATAATTCGCTTTCATCTGCACCGTCTGAGGGTTGTCATACGAAACCCATCCTCCGTCGCCGCCAACGCAGAAAGCTCCAATGGCAGTTGTGTCGATGATTTCCTCCGTGCCAGGCCTTGGTAAGTCCTTGTACTCAAACGTTCCCTCGTCGCCTCCACAGCCGTCGTAAGAATGTCCTGGTCCTCTTGCCTTCAAGAAAGACCTGCCGTATACCGGCACACCAAGTAAGATCTTCGCGGCGGGGAATCCAGTTGATAAAACGTAGTTAATCGCTGCATTCCCATGTCCTTCGTCGACTGAACGTCCAAAAAGCTGGGCGTGATGTCCTGCTTTTTGCGACCATGACCCAGTGAAGTCGTAGGCCATTAGGTTAATTAAATCCCTTGAATCATAAGGAGTTAGTGCTGCCAAACAGTGGTGGACAATCCGAATCATGATCCAGACCGAAGTTCTTGAACATTCACTGCCTGAGATTGGGAAAGAATTGGAGATTCTTACAGGTAATCCTGGGCTCTATACAAGTCAATGTGCTGCAAAGCCCATTGTCCAGCCGGCAAAGCCGCTGTTAGGAGATATTGATCATCGGGTAGATGAAGTCGGACCGCGGCCAGTAGGGCGAGAAAGTCTCTCCCCTGTTCTGGATTTGATGGATGCTCCCAATCGACTACAGTTGTCATTTTCGAGAGCCCTGGGTCTGGTATGGTAGGTCTAACTTACTGTCAATCCCATCAAAGCCAGATGCATCTACCAGGCCACGAACGGACTTCCCAAAATAGTCCCTTGTCGCAGCAGAAGCAGCAACATGCGCAAAGTTGTGACTAGCCGCTCCACCACCTATGGAGACAATAAGTCGGAGATGTTCGTGCTGCTGTTTCAATCGCATGAAAGACCCCAGGCAACCCGTAGCGCCGTCAACTTCGATCTGCGTGTCCGCGTATTCATCGCTTAACTGTGTCTGTTAGCGAGAAGTAGCAGCAGGTATCCCAGGGTTCTAACAAAAACTCCACCATCAGGTCCCAGGTGTGCAAAAGCATAGAAGACATGACTAATGCAGTTGAGGTTCAGGGATGCCGGTGTCTCTCCACGGTAAACTCGATAGTTGGGATAGTATACTGCATTCTTGTACATGATATTGGACATGCTCGCCGCAATGGAGGGCTGAGAAGGTCTACGGACATCATGTCGCGGCCGCGATGCCCACGGGATAGGTGGGGGAGCTCCATAAGTGTGTGACATCTTGCTAAGGTTGACTTCTCGCGCAAGGGATTAACTTGCTTAGGGTCCGAAGCTAAGGTACAATAGGAGATTGACGAGGGAAAGGAGGTGTTCTTCCGCGCTGAGCCGAAGAGACAATGAGCGACTTTTGATTTACTGAGGACTCTCAGAAGTATCGAAACAATTATATAAAAGGAAATCTCCCGCAAGGCTGAATATAATGCCCGATGATGGGGATATGGAGACCGGTGGGTTGGTAGTACAGATGCACGAGGACAAAGCCAGACGAGATCAATCGTACAGATTCACTACCAAGTAGATCCACACGCAAACTAGCATGGTTGAAGGTGGCAGCATGTGTGGACCGAGAAAAAAAATGGCGTGTGGGGAACTGTGACACTGCAAGTCGGAGTAGCAGTAGCAGCAATAGCAGCAATAGCAGCAACAGTAGCATGAATCTTTATCCAACCTCAGATTCAACACAACGGTGAGCGAGAGGGCTATGTAAGTAGTAAGTACGAAGTCAGACTCGAGAGACCGAGAAATGTGTAGCAAGCTAGCTTAAAGTAGTGCATAGAGTACACAATACTTGACTAGAAGGAAGTCCATTCCCTTTCCGCTAGCATTTTATTTTGGTTATCACAATGAGAAATATATCAAATATGAGAGAGATAGCCAGTACTCGTAGTGTTTCGTATGGTAAGCTCCTACCTTGCTCCTCATATTATGGAAAAAGTGCGGAATAACTACATCAACAGATTCGTGTACTCTGTGTGCAGTATGTATATGTACATGTTGACTATCCTTACCTGGGTAGCATGCCAAGCAGCTCTGGGGCAATCGCACATTCGTTATATCATTGCCCCTCATAAAATGTGAGGATTTGCCGTATCCGGACGCTGCCCCTCATGGAGCAATCCTAATCATATACTACATACGGGCAGGTCGGCTAAGATGCGAAAGTAGCCAGAGCGGTACTTAGCTGGATGGAATATGTGCACATTGCCAGATTGCCAATCGAAGTAAACGATCAACCGCTCCAAGTTCGTGTTCTGACTCGTTCGTGCATCTCTTGCAGCTTGTTAAAGAGGCGGCCATTCTACTTGGGATAAGTTACCGACCCAATGCATCTTTAGGCATGGGACTCAAATCGCCGCAATCAACGTTTACTTGGCCTGTCCCTGCACATGGCGAGAAAATGGGATTTTGAAACTTCTCGGTTTTTGTGGAGATTTTTCCAGAAACAAAGGACACTTGGCAAAACCTGGTGCAGGACTGGTTCGATACGTATACATACGGAGCTGGTCGTAGCTGTAGTTGATAGCGAGTGTGAGGATTCTTGGATTTCAGGTATCTTTGTCTTGTCCTGTTTCTTGTCGGCTCCGCTAATTGGTAATCTCAACGGACAGTCGGACCAAGGATTCCATCTCATCACGTCAAGTCGCTGTTAGTCGCTGTTCTGAATTGTGAAATATGATAGGAATTTCCCTCGGTGTAACGCGGTGGGATGCAGAGGAACGCTTTGAATGCGTGAAAATTAGCATGTGCCCAGTGCTCGTTGGTGGATCGGGATCGGTTAGGGTCGCCAAAGTTGCTGAGGATCAACAGCCAAAGCTCCAACCCCGTAAATGATGCCGAATCTCTATGACCATTGACGTGCATGAGCCGAGTGACATGCAGCGTTATCACCTCTGCTCGCTCGCAACAGGCCGAGGACATTGCACGGAACGAACTGTGTACAGTCACGAATGTATATGTATACGTCTCGAGTCGCCAGGGTACTTGCGTGCCAATGGAGGAAGGATGCATATGGCTGGAAAGCTTTGGAGCAAGCAAGTGCGCATGGCTCAAATCCAGAGTGGCAGAAGAGAGCCAGCAGGTCGGCGCTGGTGGACGGACCAGTTTCCCGTTGGCGTTGGCGTTGGAGTTGGCGTTGCAAGGTATCCTACATCCTACTGTACTCGGCTTCCGTGGGAGTTTGTGCAGTGCCTCCGGTCCTCGACTGTCTTTGCTCTGAGTCCATGCATGGGTCGACCAGTGTACCATGGTACTTATCAGCCCGCGGCGGGATGTCGGGAGGCAGTTGAGGTCGACCTATCAGGGGGATACCCTCGTTCCCTCATTCGAAGAGCCGGACTGGATTGCTGGATTGTTGCATTCAAACGAGCCCAGACTATCGGTCTGTTCGTCGTTTACGGGTTGACGGGGATGCAGCAACACTGCAAGAGTCGGTGGAGCTCAAAGCTCCGTCAATGGTCGATTTTATCCATCAACGCAATTTTGGATAATGTCAGATTGGCTCTAACGGCAACAGGTTAGAGGTTAAGTACTGTGAATGTGTGATGGCTACTTGTACTGCATGGTCCAAGTCCTAACTCCAAACAAAGTAAGTGGTGGTCGCTGGTGGTCGCTGGTGGTCGCTGGTGGTCGCGGGTGGAGGCTAGCCCCAGCTCAGGTGTCATTAGTCAGCCGAGCTTCACCAAAGGAATGTCGCGACGCTGTAGAATTCTGCGTACAAACACAAACCCATCGTCTGTGAAACATCCTTCTTAGCAACCACAGGACGTACTCGGTTATACGACATTGATCTGAGCGACGATCATCCTATCTACTTTGCGTCATAAAAGGCGAAGAGTCTCGGCGCAATATCTAGAACGAGTTCTACGCAGAAACCTCATCGATCTTCGCCCGATCTGCTTTCACCTACATACCACTACTCCTCTTCCGCCAGCAAGCGTTGCACCTCGCACGGCCAAACCTGACCGACCTTCCTCCTCCTCCCGACTTTCTTCACAGCTCCCACAATGGCTGAAATCTTACAGCAACGGCCCAGTGCTTTTGCCGCACAAGCTTCAGCCTCCGCAGCTCAACAGATTCTAGAACACAAAGCGCCAGAGTACAGATTCGCATTCACGCCATTTCTGTTCAAGAACTTTCGTATGGGCATCTCACCTAATCGGCCTACATGTAAAGCATACCTCCAAGGACACTGCCCACTCGGTACAAATTGCCCGGACAAACATGTCACCGCCAATAACAGCTGGAACTTTAACAACCTGGTCTGCAAGCATTGGCTGAGAGGTCTTTGCAAGAAGGGAGAGACATGCGAGTTTCTTCACGAGTTCAATCTGCGGAAGATGCCAGAATGCAACTTCTTCGTAAGGAACGGATACTGTTCCAATGGAGGTGAGTCTTTGACGTCTCAATGCGCATGCAGAATTACGCTAATGCTGTCAGACGAATGTCTTTATTTACACGTAGACCCTGCTTCAAAAGTCGCGGCCTGCCCACATTATGAGAAAGGCTTCTGCCCCCTTGGTCCACGGTGCTCGAAGAAACATATCCGGAAAACCCTATGCGAGTTTTACCTAGCAGGGTTTTGTCCGGATGGTCCCAAATGTAAGAAGGCACACCCAAGATGGCCCACAGATTTGCCGAAACCTACAGTCAAAATCGAACGAGACCCGGAAGAAATTGCCGAAGAACAAGCTAGATTGAGAGAAAATGCGGAAAGGGAAGAAGATCGAGAAAGAGGCTTTGGGGGTGAAGGTGGCGGCAGAGGCAGATGGCGAGGCGGGTTTGGCGGTCGTGGAAGAGGCGGTGGAGGAGGAGGTGACCAAAGAAGGCAACGAGGTCGTGGTCATTATTGAAAAATCTCAAGGGTTCAATGGCATCAAACGCTCCACTGTCATGGGGGCTGCAGCTGCAGGCTGTTCCGTATGCGGAGTAGTCATTGCGCGCATAAGCATGAGACAATCCACACGTGGATCTTGCCGTCAGAGCCCATTCTGGTCGCGCCATGGCTAAAATCTCAAGACATTCAAGCTCGCAGCCACTTTGGGATAGAACCTCGGCCAGAGATAGGTATGCGACGCTAATTTTTCCATCCATGCAAGGGCAGTTTCCCCCTTGCATGGGGAGCCAATTCTTCAATATGCAGCAGATCAATCGAGCGGGACGCCATTGTCTCGAGTATATGGTGGTACAACATGCAGATAACATCTGATGAGTCATGACATGTCGGAGCAGAATTGGCGCAGCCGGACTGGACTGGGTCGATGCTTCAGCGGTTTGGCTCTTTGACCATCTTAGCTGGCTTTGATATAACCCATAATCTGTTTGGGATTATACAGCTCGATCTACAAGGGAGACATGCGGCCTGCCGTATACCTGGGATCGGTGGGGTGTCGAGGGCAAAGGATAATTGTACCTGGACGAAGAAACAAAGATAGCTGCCTTTATGAGTGATACAATGCTATATATTTGTCAAATTGCTTCATATCAATCATCAAATTACTTGAATGCATATAAAGTGGTTATATATTTGTAAAAAAATAAATAAATACACCACCAAAGCCGGCCTATATCATGAGCAGAGTTAGATATCCTGCCATACACATTAAATATCACCGCTTTACGCCAGCTTCATCCCAATATACACAATCTTGAAAGACCATTCCCGTAGATACCGTCCCCCAAATACTCAAAATAGATACTTAGTTCAATTAATGTCCCCCATCCAAATCCATGACCGAAATGAACCCACTTCCCCCCAACCCCGCACCACTACTCCCCAGTCCATCGCTCTCGGGTGTCAGCCTCCCCGACATGCTCCCGGTCGACCCCGCACTTACACTATCGCTTCCGCTTCCGCTTCCGCTGGCACTCCGGCGCCCCTGCATATCGTCTTCGGCTTTGTATTTCCGAACACCCATCATCCATCCGACCAAGCCTCTAGGTACCCATGTTCCTATGAATCCGTAAATACTACTGCCCATACCCACTCGCACAACCCCGCTTCTCTTCCTGTCCATAGCGTCGAAGACCGCATTGTTTAATTCGCGGAGCGAGCTGCCTTTGCCGTGGCTTCCGCCTACAGACCCGCAGCCCATGGCGTGACCTACGTTTCCGCTGTTGAGAGTGGTGTAGTTGCGGGAGTAGAGGTTGCGGGATGTGGGGTCCCATTCTTCGGAGGGGGAGGGGAAGGGGGAGTGGTTGCGCTGGGATTGGAGTTGGTTTTTGGGGGTGAAGAAGGAGAAGTCGAAGGTGCCGAGTTTGAGGTGGACGACGGGGATGGAGAGGGGTGAGAGTTCGGAGCTGAGGATTTGAGTGAAGGTGTTGAGGAAGGCTGTTGTAGCGGATTCGGGGGCGTGGAATGGTAAGGATAGAGATGGGATGATGGTTGGGGTTAGGATGAGGACGGAGGGCTTGGACGCATCTGTCGAGAAACTGTGGCTATTTCCATTTGCAGGAAATGGGAGTTTTGATAGTAAAGGTAGGAAGTTTTGAAGCGTAAGAATTGGGTTGAGGAGTCGAGTGTTGAGTATGTCTGATAGCGTTGACGCAGACAAGGTGGCGATTGGAGAGGAGGGGTAGGTGAGAGACGGTATTAAGATCATAGAACGGAAAATTAATTGATGTGTTTTTCCACCGGGGAAAGGAGAATGTGGTGCTTCAAGGTGTATCATAAATCTCTCGATGGCGGCAGAAGCGCTTGACGGCTGGGATCAGGTTAGTCTTCTGAGCATTGTGATTTGACTGCGATGGATACTTACATCGACAATATCAATCATTAAAGGTTTGATATCTGGCCGTGACTCGTTCTGAACCATGACTTCCTCTTCTATCGTATTGCATACGATATAGACAATAAAGCCTCGGCGCTCCAAGTCCAAAGAAATCGATCTCGTTATTGGCTCTGATGGCGATCCGGCAACAACAACCACCTCAGTCCTCGCACCAGACGCAGCGCGCTTCGCTCTCCGTTTCTTGCGGTAACTCGACTTCTTTTTCATGATATGGTATGTGGCCCCGCCAATCACTACGACGATAACCCCAGTGAGAAGCTTGTTCTTTAGCACCCATTGTTCAACGCGGGCATAGGCTGTTTGAGGTGCGGAGATTATCGGTCGCGGGGGCGGGGCTGGCCGCGCAGATGGTGGTATCCATGATGCAGAGGATAGTGACACTTTTATCGACGTCGCGACTTTATCTATGTGCTTCTCGATATAATCGGCGACATCATTGGAGTAGCGTTTTATGTCGTTAGGAACTGAAGATAGCTATCAACTCATGCAGTCAGTAGTTGAACAAATATCGGTATGAGTGAGGGAACTCTTACAACATCTAAAAAGGCTTGATCATCTGCAGACATCTTGGAATCGTGCTGATATGAAGTTGTCGTGAATACTGATGACATGCCACACGACCTTGGATAGGAAGGCTCGCAGTGTGGGGAAAGCTCGGAAAGCCTGCCGGCTTCATGCGGGATGAACGCATGGACCGCTTTAATCTTATTGGTTAACGCCCCTCCGCCATAGCTTTTAGGTAGCCTCGATTGCGTTTCAGTTCAATATGTCAGCCTTGCCAATGTTTGCCTTCTTGATTACAATACAGACCAAATACTCCCGTAGAAGCCATTGTTTTCGAATATTCTAGAGAAGCTTTGTGAGCTTAAGATTTCTCGTTATAAGATCGTTACTTAGGACTTTGCTGGAGTTCCGGCGCGGTCCATCGCATCTGTTTTATCGTCCCTTCTTTGTCATTATCGACAACATGTCTAGTTTGCATGAGCGCGATGCATTGATATCTGCATATTCGCATTTAGGAAAACTAAAACGTGGAGATGAGGCGCTTCATACTCTAAGGAAGATATCTTCTCTGGTCAAACCCATCATGAGAGCACGTAGCTGGCGCGTTGGTACTTTGGCTGAATTCTACCCAGACCAAACGAACCTGCTAGGTAAGTTGGACACTCACTGATGTTAAGATGAAGAATACTAATACTGAGATAGGTATCAACGAAAATAGAGGGCAGAAGATATGTCTACGTCTAAGATACCCTGGCGATCAAAACCAATTTCTGCCCCTAGAACAAGTAGTTGACACAATGCTTCACGAATTGTGCCATAACGAAATCGGTCCTCATAACCAGCAATTTCATGCCATGTGGGACCAGTTACGGAAGGAATACGAAGGTCTGCTTTCTAAAGGATATACTGGGGAGGGCTTCCTGTCAGATGGGAAGAGGTTGGGCGGACGACGAGTGCCACGGCATGAAGCTAAACGACTTGCTCGTATCGCGGCTGAGAAAAGACAAGTCCTGTCTTCTGGATCTGGTCAGAAACTTGGAGGCCGTGCAGTACCATACGGGACTGATATCCGAAGAGTCATTGTGGATGCGATCGAGCGACGTAATACTGTATTGAAAGGTTGTGGTGAAAGCAAGATGAACAATAAGGAGATCAAGGACCTAGCAGATCAGGCGACACAAAACGGATTCAACACACAGGCAGAAGAGGACGAAGCCAACGAAGCAGCCATTGCTCAAGCCATGTGGGAACTTGTTCAAGAAGATCACAAGAAAGAATATGGCGATCTCTATATTCCTCCTTCTGCGCAAAATCCTACAGGCAACGGTGGTGGCAACCTGGATCCAGAGACCATGGATGAGCCACCTAGTCACCCTCCGCCTTCTTCTCGACGACCCTCTTTCTCTAACATAACTTCTACAGGTCTGACATCAACCAGACAGCCTCCGTCTCATGTAAGTCGCTTAGTTCTCGAAAGTTCGAAGCAAAAACCAAAGGCAGCCATAAAAGAACCTTCCAAGCCATCACCAGCACAGAACACCACACCTCCAGCTCTAGCTCCAGCACTAACAGGGTGGACGTGCGAGATATGCACCCTCCACAACCCAGTTGAATTCCTCTGTTGCGATGCATGCACTACAGAGCGGCCTGATAGCGTCTCAAAACGGATTGCTGAAGATGCGCAGAGGAAAGCTGCGATGGCGAGACAGGCAAAACCACAACCTAAGTTATGGACATGTTCGCGGTGTTCCACGAAGATGGAAGACCAATGGTGGAGCTGTTCTACTTGCGGGAAGGTCAAAGAAAGTTCTTGAGATGATTTTGAAGTTATTGATTTATGTGACTTATGAGTCTATGACGCGAACATAGGGATTCGTTTGGCGTGGGGGTTCTGATAAGCGGTCAGCAAAACAAGCCCTGGTTGACGCAGAACTTCGACGTGGCTAGTCTGGTGTTATATGGCAGCGCACCTCCTCTGTGAGTAATGATACATTTTACCACCTACCGTTTAGACATATATGTTGTGATTCACCAGTATACGCGTATAACCATATATGTAGTAGTGGCTTCGTTTTGTTGAGTTACACCCTGGACAGGCTCTGATCAACTATCACTCGCCTCCGTTTCCAAACACCGCATTCATTGTTATTCTGCGTTGGCGGACCATTGTAGTTGTGAGAACATGGGACTTTTACTATATATGGGAAATTGGGAATACCCTAACTTCGTGATACAGCAGGATTCACCAATTATAGAACTTTTGCTACCTTCACTAGGCTCGATATGGACTACTAATTCTGCCCATTCTTGGCATAAATAGATCCTCAACCTCATTTAATGAATCTAGAATCATGCCATTTCTACATTGGAATCGTCCCCGCCCCACTTACACTACATCCTACGCTAAGGGACGTGCTCCTTAAAACCGACGATCAAAGTAGCCACCTCAAGTTCCTCACCTACCATCTTTCTCTAAGCTATCATTCTCTCTAGAAGAGAATGGCGTCGAAACTAGGTTTCACACGTCCCGTTTCGTCGACCCTTTTTGTTTTCCCCATCCTCTTCGCCGTATTCACCCTCTCGGAATACACTTGGCTCCTCTACGGCACCTCGCCCCGCACTTCTCCCGGCGAAACTCTAGCCTTTGCGAAGGAAAGATGGTTAGGATGGGCCAAGTTGGGACATTTGTGGTGTGTTTTGCGTATGTATCCCGTGGAACCGAAAATTAGCCCAAGTAGCACAACATATTGACATGAGAACTACAGCTGCGGGCACGCTCCTCCCCTTGCAGTTCGTCCCTGTTTTGAGGAGAAAGTATAAGACTGCTCATCGTTGGTCTGGAAGACTGTTATTTGTGCTTCTCCTGGGCGGAAATATCGGTTTGTGATGTGATTTCTCTAACTCTTTATCTGGCTCGATCTTGGTTGCTGTTACCAGCCGATTCGAATTGTCTCTTGATTCATGAGCTAACACGCCATCATTCAAAGCCGGGATGAGCATAGCCCACGCTTCATTTGGTGGCACTATCGACACGATCATGTTCACTTTCACACTTGGTCTCATGGTTTTCTACGGACTCTGGAGAGCTTGGAATGCTGCGCGGAAGCGAGATTACAAGACGCACAGAGTCTGGAGTATTAGGACATGGGGATGGGCTGGCGCTGTTTGTCTACTTTTTACCTCCTACTTTCTGCTTTATATATCATGCTAATAGTACTCAGATCCTAACAATGCGACCTATGATGTTCATTACAGCCTTTCTGATTGTTTCGCCCTTCACTAGACCATTTTATGGAATGGGTACGTGCAAGTGGGTGTTGGACGTATGCCAGTTCAAGGGGATGTCTACTGCAGGGTTGGGGGAAAGGTATCCGACTTGTTTCGGTGGGTTGAATGGGGATAGTTTACTTGGTGATGGGGAGGCGCTTGTTGTGGTAAGAACGGGTTTTGCGTGGCCAGAGCAGAGGGCGGTGACTTTGAACATGACGTTCGGGACGGCGGGATGGTTCGCGCTGGTTGTGCATATTTTGATGGTGGAGTGGTGGTTGAGTGGTGATAATGCGGTGGTGGTGAAGGCGAAGAGGAATGAATTGAAAGATGTCGAGGTGAAAGCGAAGATAGATGAGTTGAGGGGTGGCGAGGCGTTGGGGATGAAGATCTGAAAGGAGAGGTCATGGAGTGAGATTCACTTGGAGTAGAGATGCAAGCTCAAAACTGGGTTTACGGTGGTCACAACTTCGCGATTGGGTGTCAGAAAGATATTATTAGATTTCTAAATAGAAGAATGAGCGATCCTATATGCGAGTGGAATTCTCAACCCCTTTATGGGATAAGTGCTTTGTCCAGCATCAACTGCCTTGAGCATCGGATAAGAATGACCGCGGATGGTTCTGAGCTCATATACAAGCAAGTGACACTGTAGCTCCTGAAATATGCAAGTGGCTGCTCGCTCCTCTCGGAACAGATGACTGAGAATTCGTGAACCAACTTCTGGGAAGAAAGAAGCGATAGCAGGCGTTCAATGAAATCAGCTTGCGTCAATTTCACAGAGGATTGTTTGGGGTTGCAAATGTTTCTGCGAAGCTTCCTACTAAGTAGCTTACTTGTTTGGGCATATCATCTCCCGCAGCCACGAAGCGTTGTGAATGGTTGATAGTTTTTAGGTATACCTCGTGGGAACAGCAATCCAGATTGATGGTGTTAAGCCACCCCTTCAGGAAGGCACTCGAATCAGTGGTTAGCTCGCATCTCATCATCTTCTCAATCTCGTAGGTGTATGTATGCCTCTTCTGCAGGTGAAATCAAGAGGTGGGTGAGAGGCTGTGCGAGCAGAATGTCAACCACGTTAGAGCGCTACTTGGGGTTTCTAATTGCGTTCTTAAGGCGGAACGCGGAGCAAATGGAGAGGACAATATAGTGGAACGAGACGGCTTAGGAGGTGCTGGCATAGACACATTGAGAGGTAACGGCCGTGCAGATCAAGCATTGCAGTTGCGGACCTATCCGTCGAGAAACGCTCGCTAGGTTGTATTGCTCTGGTTCTGTGGGGACTATGAGTACTCCGTAGAGCTTGGATATCTGATAGGCTTGATTATCCGAAGAGGGTGGGTACGTCAATATGTACAAGATGCCTGGATGTGATGAGCAGCGGGGATTGTCCGGCTATTCTTTTAGATGAGATAGTAGTTTGTCTCTAGTGTGCCATCCAGATTCATGGTCATACGACATGATCTGAAAACGGTAGAACAGGAGTGTTGTACATGACCCGTTAGCACTTGGTTGCAGTTTCAGTGTTACAGTAGACTGCATTTAGGGTTCTTGTGCACAAACCTACTCAGTAGCCATCCACGCCATCCTCGCCTATCGTCCTCTACAACTACGAACACAACACCATCTTCGTTCCTTCGTACCATCTAGTATCGATTCTCAAAACACTTCGGAAATCCTAACCATTCTAATCACAATCCAAGCTTATTATTACAATTCCACTGTCGGCGAATTCGTCCATGTTGCAGAGTCTTTTGCGACAATTTGTACGTGCCTGCAGATGATCGAGACCAGAGACAGCAACAAATTTTCAGGGTATCGGAGCAATGCCCGCATATGAAGCTTGGAAGGGTTAAACATTTTCTTGTCTTCATCTGTATTCAGCGATTTATGCGGGGAATGTCTCTCAAATTCCCCTTACCTTACCAGCTTATTGTGGGCTACCTGTTCTATCTAGTGTGGACGTCTAGCTCCGTCCAATCACAGTTCCATACTAAGCGCAGAACTCCCCTCATACCTTGCTCCTACCTTCTACTTCAAGGTGCGGGAAGAGTAACGGTTTTTCGGGCCCACTGCACTGACATTCCGCGTTATCTAAGTATCCAAGCTTGCCTCTTTCCATGGCAATCCGTTTCCTGTTTCATGCATGCGAACTGTTAGGGATGGCTGTTCACTGGGACCTTTCACACCCAATTGTACCTTCGAGGTGATGGCACGCGCTTAGTCTTTTCTCGCCCACGTCAGAATAAGAGGATGGGAGGCTTTCTGACGACCCGAGGGTTCGGTACTGCAGGGTAGCTGGGGATGCAAGTGCCAGAATCCAGCATTGATCATGCACTGCCTGCTGTTCAACTGCCAAGGTCTTCAGCATTGGACACTCTACTATCAGTTGGTCGATCATTGTGGACGTGCTTTGATCTTTCCTACCGGGTATTTTGCAAGGAGGTGGTGCGCAGCCTCATACTTAACGTAATGCAAACCGGGTTACACAAGGTGATCTGATATATAGAGATAATGAGGTAACACACGCGCACAAGCAGACACACAAACAGGCACACCCACACCCACATCTCATTGTTTCTATTCTTTGCTTGTGCCAGAATTCGACTCATGTTTTGGTTAATTGACATGAGAGTCTGCGACTGGCAGAAGTCTTCACCATGATTTTAGTATTCACTTTATTTTTGCTTCTCAATATGGTGCTGGCATCTTCTTCGATCTTCTCGTCTCCTGGAGAATTCATCAATCCAAGTCCACAAACTTCTAACCCGTCATGGGCCGTTGGAAGCCAGCAAGTTATATCATGGACAACTAGTCTCACCAACTATACGATTGCAATTTGGAATGAAAACCCTTCGAAAGATGGATATACTAGAGGTCCGGCACTTTTAGGTATGTGACATGAGTAAGAAAAGTGTGTGGCATTCACTGACAATGGTGTCTAGAATCTTACGATGGGTCCAAAATGTCGTTAAATTGGACTGTGCAGACTTACGAGTTTTCATTGTCCACCTCACCAGTCTTCTATCTTCTACTTGTAAGCTATTTATTTATCTTTCAGTACTATGTCCTTATACTGCTCGAGTCGGGGAGTTGTAAAGGCCTTAACCTCGACTAAAGCCCAATTTATCTCGGCATCCACCTTGACATCGGCTTGATGGAAGCTTGCCTTTGATCTATGCACATCTACTACCCCAGCTCCCTTGATATTTCATTTGGCTACGAGACAAACTGCCGAACACTCATTTTTAGCTCTTGTTTCAAGCCCGATTACCCATATTCTACATCAGCATCGTACTGATAAGTCACAGCAACCTGGACCACTTAATATTAATGGCAACACCACTTCCAACACCAGTCAATCTTTCATGTCCCACACGTTTACTATCATCTCTTCGACGACTTCAACTCATGACCATAAATTGGGTTTGGTCCTCGCACTCTCTCTTACCATCCCCTTCGTTCTCATATGCGTCGGCCTGGCCGTCTACTTCATCCGAGCGCGTCGTCGTCGTGCTATTGAAAATCCTCCTTACTACCAATATCCCTACCATGTAGGATACCGGCATCGACGTAATCGTTTCTTTGGAAGAAACCAGTCTCCTACTCCACCTACCTTCCACCAATATTCTATGTCCTCAGCGGAAAGAAAGCGTAACAAATCGAGCGCGAACAACAACCTTCCATACTTCGAGCCTCCCCCCACTACTCATAAAACTGCGTTTTCGTTTAATTTCAACATTAAAAGTCTGCGGAGTCTTGGAGGGAATAGAAGGAACCAAATACCAAGTCAGCCTACAACTCTTAACCAAAGCTTCAATTCACACCACCCTACGCAAACCAAGAGGCCAAGCGATAATGTTAATGCAATAGTACATCTGAGTCCAACATATTATCCACCACGACGCTATCCATCATTGACATCAACGGCAGCGGATAGTTTTCATGTTCAACGGCATCAGTTAGCACAGAAAGAGCTTGCAATGGAACGCCAAAACCAAGCTTCACACGCTGGATATTTGACTGCAGATGAGATTCCTCACCATGAGAGGAAATGGAGTGATGGAGAAATTGGCATAGACGATCAACAGCAGAAATGGCTGATCAAGCCATATATTCCACCAGAGCTCCCGGGAGAGATTATCAAAAAGCACCGCTACGAAGAACCAGTCGAATCCCTAGCTTCGAGGAGGAAATACGATTATAACGAGCCTATGGAGTTGTGGTAGCCATAGCACCCAGGAGGCCATTTCGACCTCGAGATGGTGGTGAGCCTAATGGAGTTCGAGGATCATGATTTTCTTACATTTATCATATTCTGTTTATCTACAAGTTCTTGAATTCTATGTATGTATTAGGATTGGTGGGGTGAGGGGAGGTATATCGCGGCGGTAGGATTTTAGGTATTTCTTACGAAGAAGCATGCTTACTCTATCAGGAGACAAGCAAAGATGAGGCAATTGCAGGACGCAGGAAGTAGATACCCATTATAATTTCAAACGAATGAACGTATCACCCAAATAACATTCAGAGCCTCGCTCTCACACATGCCTCAAGATCCTTACCACCCACCCACCAACCTCAAATGCACACTCAGGCTGATAACTGTCCTCGACAATTAGGAGAAACGAAACATCAAAAGCCAATGACCAGAAGTAAATGGTTTCAATGCGTGCGTCATATTCTTATATCACCACCCCTTTTTCAGATCGCCTACATATATACGAACGAATAGGATGTGTTGACAGGCATTTTACTTGACTACACCCATGTAGCGGGCAATACCACCCACACTCGCTGGATATATTTCGGGCCTTACCTCCCGTGCAGGACTAGCAGGCATTTCGCGGGAAGTATATCGTAGTCGCAACACTTCAGATCATGCGCCGCATGTTGCGGCACACCCTTGGCTCTTTTCTTTCGTTTGGTGTTAATGGCTGTCATTTTTGTTTTAATCCAGAAATTCTGGTCTCAAGAGATATCTTTTCTTTAAGAGAATAGGAGAATGTACTTGCTGTCAAGCGCTTATCTGACAATGTATTTGGGGTATCTGGGCAGGCGCAGTCGTTTTCTGCTCTCAACACAAGTGTGAAATTCGCTGCAGATATTGGGCACGATTGCTTCCCTAGCATCCTTAATTGCCTGGGTTACATAACTCTCTCTACCCCTCATCTCCCTGCGTGTACCCTCCACTAGGTTCGCGGGTCGTCCCTCCTTCCCGAGCGACCTGCCAGGGATAGTAGATACCACCTTCTATCGCCCCGCCCCACACCACCGCCGGATGCATGTCTTGCAGAACGACTGCATACACTGGAATTTGGTTCCGTCGCACCATTACATATGTTTTCGAAAGAAAGGTCACGATGAAAGATATCACAGTACTGTGCCTCTATTCCGCATTTCTTCAATATTTCATGAACTGTAGAATGGCCGGCGGCATCGTGGAGAAATTCTGCACAGCCTCATATTCTTCAACCGTCGTGTCTGCAACCAATTCTGCATTTACGAAGACCTCGCTCAATAGACAGAGCGATATACGGATTCTCCAAAGGCCATACATAAAACCCACATGAATTCGATATCACAATATCTTTACCACTACACTCCACTCCACGGCAATTTACAAATCTGCAGGTTGCTTTATCTCAGCACCTCCAGTCGTCGTCTATTGCATACCTACTTACCACACTGCTACAGAGATGTTACGGATTGTGATTAACACTTACCGGTATCTATCACCACATCCGAACGTATGTCGCATTTCGACACGCTGCAAGGCCTAGCTTCCCTCGTGCAAACTGGCTTTCCTTCACAAGAAACTTTTCATCCGGATTCGAAATAATAAACGCAGGGCGATCTGATTGATATCCTGTCGGGTCTCTTCTCGAACATCCGGGTAAGCGCCGAGGTTATAGAACATAGACAGCTTTTATTTGGGGCGTGTGTATAGAGGCAAGAGACATGATAGCTTCTAAGTGAAGCAGATCAGAGGGTTTTCTTCAAAGGGTACCTTCGCCTCTGTCTGGATCAAATTGCGGACTCTGAATAGCAATACAGCTATTTGCTCCTACATAAGGAATGCATGCGTCACGCCTCTCTTGAGTTTTCTGCCTGCCGGACATAGATCCCGTTAGTTTTCTAGTGGTCAAATGAGCTTCTAAACAATTTATTGAAAGATATCCAGGCAGCTTGTTAGCTCAAGGGGTGAGACTGAAAATACAACTATTGATAGTTACAGGAAGGTGGGCAAATGAAGGGTTGAGCTGCACCAAGTCTCATACTCTACGGACGTATGCCTCGAGTCCTACAACGACGTGCATCAAAAAGCCAGAGGGCATCATTGTAGTTTCTTGTCTATATGTTCTGAATACTACCAATGCAGCTCTACTCTATCCCGTTAAGTGATCAAAGGTTAGCCCCCCTCAAACACATTGTAAGATTATAGAGTGTCTCTGAAATCAGTCTTTCCTTCTAACAATCTTCAACGGCACCGACTCTTTCATTTTCAACCCCATCTCAAATATCGTCCCACTCGACATCTGCTGTTCCACCCTCCCAAGAGTCACCGCATAGTCTTCTCCTGGTCTACCCGCCAATTCCAAACTAAACTCCCCAAACAACCTCGCAATCGCCGCGCAGAATTCCGCCTGCGCAAATCGCTGCCCGGGACAATCACGATAGCCCTCCGAGAACGGAACGTAAGCCCCCTGAGGCAAATTGTGATAACTTTTCGCATCCGATACTTGCAGCCAGCGTTCGGGATGGAAATCCGATAACGGATATGGGGGGCCGTCTCCAGCTGTTTTCTGGACCTCGGACCAGTATTTGGGGTTGCGATGGGTGGCGCTTGTGTTGATCATTATGAGCGTGTCCCGGGGCAGTATATGGGTTTTGTTGCCGATTTGTAGGGGCTGATCATGGTTTTTGTTGATCTTGGGTATGAATGGAAGAGCGGAGTAGAGTCGAAGGGTTTCTTTCATGAGCGCTCCGACTCGGCCGTGCATGAGTTTGGAGAAATCTTCTTTGTAGGACCACTCGTGAGGTTTACGGCCACTCATGAGGGTGTCAACTTCGGCTTGTAAAGACGATTGGTAGTCGGGCCTACATGCTAGGAGCATCACTGCGAACGTGAAAATGTTGGCGCTGGTTTCGTGGCCAGCAAGAATGAAACAGAAAATGTTGCCTAGAACCGCGGGTTCAGAGATGGAAAAATCTGCACTGTTGAGTCCTGAAGTACCGGCCTTCACAAAATGTTCCAGAAGAGTCCCGTCTTCTTTCAGACCATGAGTCCGAAGATGTTGAGCGGTGCTGTCTCTCATCTCTTCCATGTATTTACCCCATTCTACGAAAGCTTCTCTCGCAAGTTTATGAATCTTCATGGGGGAATAGTCTTCACAATTTAGTTATATACGACAGATTGGGGAAATGAGTACGACTTACTAAGAATTGGTCGAGGAGTCAGAAAAATGGTGTTGTGGTACTTGAAGACGGCACTTATAGCACGTCCATAAGTTAAGGAGTGCCCAGGGCCAGGTTTCGTATCATCATCTGTCCACATCATCTTCTTTCCAAAGAACACCTTACTGATGATATGCAAAGCAAGCTTTGCAGCACAGTCAGTGAGGTTCGTGACCGAGCCGCCATTGTCAAGCCATTCTTGCGTCATCATCTCCGTTTGCTCAATAGCGCCGGTCCAAACAGACTGAAAGTTCTTGTCATTAAAGGAAGGCGAAGCGACCTTTTTGAAGATACGATGCTCTTCGCCTTCAGCGGCTGTAATGGTTGGCCCGTAGATGTTGAGGATGTTAAGCATTTCGGTGGGCTTGACGAAATCGCTGCGGCGGGTGGACACTTGCATGATGACTTCGGGGTCGCATGTCCAGAGGATGTTACCCTCGGGAGATACTATCATTATCGTATCATCGCCCATTCTCTTGAAGGGCTGGTAGCCTTCGTGCCAGGTCTCGCCCCATTTCGAGAGCGGGAGCCATGACTGAGTCCAGGTTGTAGGAAGTCTAGAGAGGACTGGAATGAAGATATTCTGGAGGATGATCCATGGTATGGATTGAAAATATACCCTAAGTACAACTTTCTTAACGTGGAGGTCATATGTTGTAGAGATTAAAACTTACGGGGAAATGGCATATTTAAAGCCTGATTTTTTGGCTTCCGCAATATGCCGCCGAAGATTCCGATATTGGAAATAGAAGAAGGAACTTATGACTGCGACTGTAGAGAATAATATGGTAGGTATCATGATTGCACCACCTGAGAGCATTAAACAGAGTTAACTTGGTGATCTGACGCTTTTCACTGACAGTGAGTGACAAGAAAACTGTGCAGAAACCCCGTGTGGGATGACGATAAGGGTATGGCTCCAAATACAGCGAGCCCACGGAAGTTAGCAACCTGTTTAGGATGATACCCTGTCTGAGGGGCCGAAAAGGTTGTGATATTGTAAGAGGCTCAAAGTGAGAATACGTGCATCCCAATAGCACGTGCAGCAGGAGATCTAGGTGTACGAAAGGATCACTCAACGTAGGAGGTCAAAAAGGTGGGTAAACAGTCAGTTAATTCTCTAAATAGGATGGGAGAGCACCTCCTAATATAGTGCAACCATGCCCTAAGGACTGGAGCTAGACTAAAAAGAGGTGACTAGCACCCCACAATATAACAGTTGCAAGCGAACAATTGGTGTGCGGATAATGTACGGATGAGATTCTTTGGTATGGGGACACCAAGGTCCAGATGATATGACTGTGCAGTGTGCAGAGTGCAGTTATATCGACTATTTTTATGGGTACGTTGGAGCTAGCTACCAGGAGCTTAGTCGGACTGCACTACGAACCGTCAAGGAGACCACCTTTGTACTATGTAGTATAGCGCTTACCAGCGCTTACAAGGTAAATGCTGGCCGGCATTTTTCAAGGTCAAATAGTGCACTCGAAGGAGGAAGAGCTGAGGAGTAACGAGCAGGGAAGAGAGTCGAGCAGAGGGGTTTTAGAGCAGGGTGAGCATTTGAGAGAGAGTGATTAGGAGCGGGAGGGTACTTAGGGGTTTTTGTCCGGAGAGGTTTCCACTAATGTATTTAGAATTGAGCTTCCCTCATGGCCAGTATTGTATGTACAAGCTAGCGGGTTAAGAAACAATAAATAAAGTTTAATTTGTGAGAGCAGCAAACTATTGGTCCAGGACAGATGACTGGTAGAACTAGGTCTAATTGTAAGAATCCCGGGCATTCTATCTCATTCCATATTTCTCGGAGATTAGCCACATCAGCTCAGAAGCTCGTTTGAATGAGATTGTGGCATCGTAAAATGTTTCATGAATTTGGAGCTCCAAAGGGTAGTTTTTCGTTTCTTGATTGATGAAACGTGATGGATAGGTCTGATACTTGAAAGTTCATATTCTCTAGTCATAACCCGAGTTTTTCATCCCCCATTCACTGCAAAGTAAAAAGTGCCATAGCAAGGAAAAGCACAACAAAATAGAATCAGATCTTAGAGCCCTCAAACATCCAAGTCCTTCCCGCTCTTAGTAATGCCTTGCCCAAGCCTCAATCCCTCTTCCGCTCCCTATCAAAATCCCCTACTCCCTTGGATAAGGCCATCTCCAATCTCTCACGGCTACCGGATCCACGCCCATCTCAAACGCCTCACCCCTCGCACGAATCTGTATATTCAGCAACTTCTCCCTCACCGTCGCACCTCTGTTTCCGAGCCGATCCCCTACCCGATCAATTGCGTCCATGGCTAGACTATACCGATCGGTTTGATTGCGAATAGCCAACTCCAGCGGAGTATCAATATTTCCCTTCTCTCTGTAACCTCTGACATGGATATTGCCTTGCCCGGGTCTCTTGTACGTCAATCGGTGGATGAGCCATGGGTAGCTGTGGAAATTGAAGATGATTGGTCGGTCAGACGTGAAGAGGGATACCCACTCTGTGTCATTGAGACCGTGGGGATGGTCGGACTGATGGATCAGTTTGAACAAGTCGACGACGTTCACGAAGCGGACTTTGAGTTCCGGGAGATATTCGCGCAAGAGTGCGGTGCCAGCCAGTGATTCCAGTGTGGCGACATCACCACATGAAGCCATAACGACGTCAGGTTCGAAACCCGGGTCATTGGATGCCCAGTCCCAGATACCGAGGCCCTTGGTGCAGTGTGCGATGGCGTCGTTCATTGAAAGATACTGCAGATGGTCCTGTTTATCGGCGACAATGCAGTTGACGTAATTGGTGCTGCGCAGGCAGTGGTCGGTAACGGAGAGCAGACAGTTACCGTCGGGGGGAAGGTAGATACGCACGACTTCGGGACTTTTGTTAGCGATGACGTCGAGGAAGCCGGGATCTTCGTGGGAGAAGCCATTATGGCTTTGGCGCCAGACAGTTGCGGTAAGTAGAATGTTGAGGGATGAAACCTTGACACGCCATTCGATTTCGTTACATTTTTCGATCCATTTGCAGTGTTGATTAACCATGGAGTCGATCACGTGGACGAAAGGTTCGTAGCTGTTGAGGAGGCCATGCCGACCGGATAGGATATATCCTTCTAACCACCCCTCGCAAGTATGCTCACTAAGCATCTCCATCACTCTTCCATCGAAAGCCAAATTGCCGCCATCCTCATCATCTTCGATTGTTTCAGCCATCCAAACCTTCTTTCCAGCCTTGTAGATCTCCCCAAGCTTATTTGACTCCGTCTCATCAGGTCCGAAAACTCTGAAAGTATGCATGTTCTTCGCAACAATATCTCGCAGAAGTATAGCCATGTTAGACATACTTGGAAGACAGGTGACTCCAGGATTGATATTTTCCAACGCGTATTTGCGGAAGTCTGGGATATTGAGAGGTTTGCGAAGTAATCCACCGTTTCCAACTGGGTTCGCACTCATACGAGCGTTTCCATCGGGAGCAAGTTCTCTCAATTCAGGTATCAGTTTACCCTCCTTGTCGAAAACCTCGTCAGGCTTATAACTGCGCATCCATGACTCGAGAATCTTAAGATGGGCGTCATTCGTACCAGCATCCGGGATTGGAACTTGATGAGCGCGCCAGAAGCCCTCCAGTAACTTATCGTCGAGCTTTCGTGGACCGGTCCAACCCTTAGGACTTCGGAGGACAATCATAGGCCAACGTGGGCGGAAAGGCTTTCCTGATTCCCGTGCTTGTTTCTGGTACTTACGGATCTCATTCACGCAATGTTCCAAAGTGGCTGCCATAGCCTGGTGCATACTCTCCAAGTCGCTTCCCTCTACGAAATATGGTGTCCAGCCATAACCGATAAACAAGGCCTTTAACTCCCGGTGGCTGATTCTGGAAAGAATAGTAGGGTTGTTAATTTTGTAACCGTTGAGATGTAACACGGGGAGAACAGCACCGTCAACGATAGGATTGAGAAACTTGGTGGAATGCCAGGCGGTCGCCAAAGGTCCTGTCTCAGCCTCACCGTCTCCGACCATCGTTAGGGTGATGAGATCGGGGTTATCGTAAACAGTGCCAAAGGCGTGGGAGATCGAGTATCCCAATTCACCTCCCTCATGGATACTACCTGGAGTCTCGGGAGTAGCATGAGAACCTATGCCTCCTGGGAAGGAGAATTGCTTGAAGAACTTCTGCATGCCCTCTTCATCTTCGGTCTTATCTGGGTATACTTCAGTGTAGGTGCCTTCCAGGTAGGCATGTGCAAGTATAGCTGGTGCTCCATGTCCTGGCCCGGAGATCTAAAGTGATGTTAGCAATGCCAAAAAGAAGCTAGGTAAACGTGTAACATCTATCACGTCGCGAGAAAGAGCAAACTTACAAACAGTGCATTCAAGTCGTATTTCTTGATGAGTCGGTTAAAATGCAGCCAAGTAAAAGCTTGCCCAGCATCTGAACCCCAATGGCCCAAAATACGAGCTTTCAGATGCTCTTTCGCAAGTGGCTGTCTAAGAAGAGGGTTCTCCTTTAGATAGATCATACCCAAACACAGATACAAGCTGGCGCTGAAATAAGCATCATATTTCTTGATTTCTTCGGCTGATAGAGGCTTTGCTGTGACAGTTGCTCTTGCAACCCCAAAACAAGAGATGCTCTCGGTGCCAACTTCATCTGAAGCTGGAGCCATGATGAATTATGTGGGGGATGCTGATTTTCGAAGATTTGTTTGTTGACGGAAGAGTGTAGGAGTATTCGAAGTTGCTTTGCCTGGTCAAGACAATGGTTGAGAATGTTGTAGAGATCTTTTCCCACTTGTTGTATCTGTAGTGGTTTTGTCCAAGATCGAGGCGAGTGCGAATGAAAGAAAAACAACATTCCGCAAACATGGGAACGCACATCCTTTTATTCACTTCCCTCTACCTCTACCTACCCGTACCGAACCTCGCAGCATTGTCAGCTTCCTACAGCAGCCAAAAAAGTATCAATGGCATGGTCAAAAAGTGGTCTGACAATTTCCCTTCAACTCATTCAAGCACGCCCTGTAAAGCTCACCAGCCTCATTCCCCTACCCCGCCTTAACCGAGTCGATATCCAGGTAAAAAGGAAAACGTCTCAATTTCAGGGACCAGTAAAACGTCAACAGCTGCAAAAATGAGCTGATGATAATAGTGCAAATCCATGGTTGTGGTTGGGATTTGTGGTTCTCCCCTACATGCATATGCGCACGCGGCCCGGGAACGAAATTGGTTCGTTGTCGAGCGCGCCGAGCACCGACTGTAGGTCTTGTTCTTTGTTACACAAGTGAAAAATTGGCGGGGTTTTTCGTTCCTATGTTTCCCGGAAACTGACGCATAAAAAAGTGAGCTGATGATGACAACACGTGTTGTGGATAGATCTCGATGGAAGGATCCAGGAAGCCATCCACGATTTACGTGTGGCTGAAGACTGCCGTTGGGCGCTGCGGGAGGCAAAAGTGGTCTGACTGTGGTACATACTGGCACGACAGACGATAGACGTTGAACGATGATATGTTCATGGCGGCGATACTTCGTGGACGGAAGGAAGAGTGCGGGAGAGCTAGACTCTGCTTAGTAAGACTCAAAGCTAGTAGGCAGTTTCATAATTTGCATAATTTACATAATTTGCATAATATCTCATTATATCAGAAGGCCTGGGATTTATTCGAGTAGTTTAGAAAATCTATAATAACTTTTGTTAATGAGAATTATATTCTATGAAGCTTCAGCTGTCTAACAAGCAAGGCATTATACTATAATCTCGATTCTTCGATTTGATAGAAGACTTTGTGTAAATACACACTTTCGGTGTCTGATCGACGGTTCCCGCTGAATCACACCTCTGAAGTCATAACTATCTGGGGCTAACAGTTCAGTGTTGAGCATATAAGAAGAAGTACTGTCCCCGCTGTATTTAGTTCTGTCGTTGATAACTCCAAGGTCACATCGAACCTAGGTTGAGCTCCTTCATCCAGGTCCAAGCGAACGCAGTCGTCCCTTCAGGCCTTCACAACAACTGGATACTTCAACTAGTCACAGTACCTCCTATGCAAGATACCAGATACGTATATATTTGAACCTTATAACATGTAACATAACGCTGTTCATCTTCGCGGCTCAACTCTCTCTACCACAGTCCTCACTCGGTCCCGTCACATCCCAGCCTTAACTGTTGGGGGCAGTCTCAATTACTACAATAATCATGATTTGCTACCAATCCGATATATCAGAGCAAATATGATAGAAATGTCGAGGGCCAGTATTACTGGCGGGTTTGGCTGAATCTCACTGTTGGAACAGCATTACAAACATTACATACAGCATAGCATGTATGCGGCGCAGCCCATCACGTACCTCATCATATTTCATGATCAGAATTCCCATCACCGTTTCTATCAACTCTTTGTTTGCTCTCACTCTTTCCGATCTGCGTCTCCTAGAGCAAAGCTGCAAAATGGAAAATCTAACTTACTGGAGCCTGTGGAATGCGTTTTTGATATTGGTTTTAGGCGTAAGATTGACAACATCATCATCCGGCTTCAAATCAGAATGTATACTGATTTCCTTGCTAGTACCTTGCCACCGGCGTGGTGTTCAACACCTTCTTTCATCCCTTAACAAAGTTCCGTGGAAGCCCTGTATGGATCGTATCACGAGTCCCGTTCATCTACACGATGCTTTCGGGAAGACTTCCCTACCGCATCAAGAGCTTACACGACGAATACGGCGCAGTTCTACGCGTTGCACCCAACGAACTCTCCTTCACGGACCCTCAAGCATGGAAAGACATCTACTTGCCGAAACAATTTCTCCGCCCCAAAATCTGGAGCTCCAGACCCCCCGGCGTCGAAGCCCACAACTTCATCACCGCCAACGCCTCTGATCACGCTCGATTCCGCAAAGTTTTCCAACCCGCATTCTCAGACCGAGCCACGAATACTCACTAACCGACTGTAAAGCGATACATAGATCTCCTGATCAGTCGATTAAACGAGGCTATTACTGTCGACCGGACAGTTGATATAGTGCAATGGCTAAACTTCACCACATTCGACATCATCGGCGACCTAGGCTGGGGCTCCTCATTTAACTGTCTCCAAGAGAGCTCCTATCATCCCTGGATCCGCGTCGTCCTCCATTTCAAAGCCGTACTCATCGCAAACTCCATCAAATACTATCCCCTCCTACACACCATCCTCACAAAACTTACCCCCGCATCCGCTCTCCGCGATCTACGCCAAGCGCTCGAAACCGGACATCTGAAAGTCCAAGACCGGCTTAAGCAAGACGATGTCGATCGTCGGGATATTATGTCCCATGTCATCGATCACAATACATCTTCCCCGGAAACGGGTCTTTCCACGGGGGAAATTGAGATGAATTCGATGGCTGTGATTGTTGCTGGTAGCGAGACTTTGACGACGACTCTGACTGCTGCGATTCACTTTTTGCTGGAGAATGCTAAGTGTCTGGAGACTTTGAAGAAAGAAATCCGCACAACTTTCACCACCGAAGAGCAAATAACCAACGACTCCACCACATCCCTCCCCTATCTCACAGCCGTACTCAACGAATCCCTACGAGTCTCCGCTCCCCTCCCCGACAGCCTCCGCCGCGAAGTCCCTCCCGGCGGCGCCACCATCGCAGGACACTTCGTTCCCGGTGGCACAACCGTATCCGTAGCATGCTGGAGTCTGTTCCATTCCTCGGAGCACTTTCCCTCCGCAGATGAATTTATTCCCGAGCGATGGTTAGATGATTCGGGAAATATCAAAATACAAACTGATGCGAAAAACGTCTTCCATCCGTTTTCTTTCGGCCCGCATAATTGTATCAGTCAGCCGCTCGCGTGGATGGAGATGCGGCTTATTCTTTCGCGGCTGCTGTGGAATTTTGATATTAGGGTTGCGGAAGGGAGGAAATTGCGGGATTGGACAGAGCAGAAGATTTTTTGGACTTGGGAGAAGGATCCGTTGGAGGTTGAACTTGTAAAGGTTGAGCATTCGGGGAATTAGGTGGACGCGATGTAGCAAACTTCCAATATGAATCCCCACTGTGACAACTTTTGTTGGAACCATAAATGGCTGGCACAGGTATAGAGGCATGAATAATTACACCGCGTAATCTTGTTATTAGTACCTAGAAATATCAAGTAATCATGCGTATTAAAATCAAGAAGTAATCATACATATCAAGCATAAGAATTAAACAGTTCGTCACCAGATATCCAAGGAAATTAAAATGACACCCATAAACAAGAATACCACAACCAAACCGTCCCGCAACCCATCTCACGCCCCTTCCCTATGCTCCACCTCCCCCACCTTCTCCTCCTTTCCCCCCTCCACTCCCCCAATCCCATTCCCCCCAACCCCCTCCCCCGGTACCCACTTCTCTGATCTCCACGCCCTCCTACAATCCTCATACATCCTATCCACCTCCTCCAAACTCCACCCCTTCGTCTCATACACCAACCCCCACACAAACCCCGCACAAATCAAACAGCAGCCCCCCCAAATAAAAAAGATCTTCGCCTGCAAATTCGCGTTCCCGGGTCCCGGATTCACCAAATACGGCGTCGAATACGCAATCGCCCAATTCAGAGCCCAATTACTCGCCGTGGTCATACTAATCCCCTTTGCTCTCACCCCCAGCGGGAAAATTTCCCCCGGGATAACCCAACCCACAGGACCCCATGAGCAGGCGAAGAAAAATATATAAATACATACAAACGCCACGAGGGCTTTCTGCGCGGGCTGGTTCGAGCCGTCGGGGAAGGCGGTCCCGACTGAGCCGACGATCATTTGGCAGATGAACATGCCGATGGCGCCGAAGAGGAGGAGGCGCCGGCGACCCCAGGCTTCGACGAGGTAGAGCCCGGGGAGGGTGGAGGCTACGTTCACGGAGGAGGTGATCATGCTGGTTACGAAGGGTTGTTTGATGCCCGAGGCGGCGAAGAAGGAGGTGCCGTAGTAGAAGATGAAGTTGATGCCGGTGAGTTGTTGGAGGGCTTGGAGGAGGCAGCCGGTGAGGAGTCTGTAGGTGGGAGTTAGCTTACGAGTTTGATTAAAGCGCTGCATAATGACTGATATGATAAACTAACCTTTTCCCCAATGTATGCCATTTAAAGAACTGTCGGTACGAAGCACCATGCGCCAGACTCTGCTCATGTTTGAAATTCGCTTCGATCTCGGCGAGTTCTTCAACAAGATGAGGATCGTCAATATCCAGTCTACGAAGTCGTCCGAGAGATTTTGCTGCCTTATCATGTCTCCCGCGCTTGATGAGGTAACGGGGTGTTTCGGGGAGAAATATAAGACCGGTGCCTAGAATGAGGGCCCAAGCGAATTCTGTAGAGGAAGTTCTTTTAGAAAATTTGTATGGTGAATCGAACTATCATGGAAACTTACGGATTGCAATTGGAATTCTGTAAGAGCCAGAGTCGTTCCGACCTTTGGTTGCGTTATCGACTACAGCTGCGAGAAGCAGTCCTATGGTGATTGCGAGCTGATATGCGCCCACTGCTCGCGTTAGTATCATCTGTGAAGAAGTATTAGGAATGCTTCTTCTTACCAATGCTGCCTCTAATCCATTTAGGTGCCGTTTCTAATATTGATCAGTACTCAAACAATCATTCCCGGCAGATGTCAAGTTCAAAGCGAGCTAACCTGACTGATAAAGAGGAACTACACAACAAATCAGCATATTCTCATCACCACAAACAATCATCCCATCACCTACCTAGCATAGAAACTAACCCCACCCCCAACCCCGCGAAGAACCTACCCGCCGTAAACAGCGGAATAGCAGTCGACGCCGTCTGCAGCGCCACCCCGAACGAAAACACCACCAAGCTAACCATCAACGCCAGCCGTCTGCCTATAAAATCGGCCAACGGTGCAGCAAAAAGCGCCCCGAAGAATGTGCCTGCGGAAAGAATCGATACGATCAATGACGATTCCGAAGACGTGATACCTGGAAGACCCGTCTTTGGATCGATGTAGCCGGTCGAGAACGTGTCGAGCCAGTAGCGCATAGTAATTATACCACCGATGGTACCTGTGTCATATCTACCGTCACAGCGTTAATACAAGTACAGATGAAATTATTACCGCCAAAGCACCATCATACCCGAATAAAACTCCACCAAAAGCCACGAATAAGCCCATAATGATAGCAATGGCCGAAGACCCCGCCTCCCCCTTCGGTTTCTTGATCCCGATGGATCGAAGACTAAACGCATGTTTTGTGCGGAAACGTGAGAACATTTTGGAATATACAGGTTCTGCAGCTATACCGTTTTGTATGTCTCCATTCGGTAGGTGTGAGTGGTTCGTACAT
Source organism: Rutstroemia sp. NJR-2017a BBW (assembly GCA_002946425.1). Taxonomy (NCBI): domain Eukaryota; kingdom Fungi; phylum Ascomycota; class Leotiomycetes; order Helotiales; family Rutstroemiaceae; genus Rutstroemia; species Rutstroemia sp. NJR-2017a BBW. The sequence continues at coordinate 1,054,190 of NJPT01000031.1, forward strand.
ATAAAGAAAAGGGGACAAAGAAATTCGCGACATCGTCAAATCAATAAGCAACGATTCTGCGCGTGACGCTCGTTAGGACGTCATGCCACTCTCGTTGGACTGGGAATCTGAGGGGAATTATGGTCTTGGTCATTCTTGATACTAATCATTGGAGCTGCGAATGTTCATAGGTCAGCGAGGGTCAAAGAAGTAGACAGCGGCTGTCTTGAAACGTTAATAAACACCCCTCTTTTCGGAACGAGTGCTCTTTTTCGATCTCGAGGCGCGGAATGCTAAGCTTTTCAAATCAAAGCTCCCATGACATTTGCTACTGAGATTGCCGAGTTCCATGGCATTTGGTGCTCTGCAGAATAATTGAGCGAGGTCGGTCATGGATGGAAAATGTGGAACAAAGGGAATATGAGATCACTAGCTACGCGATGACATATGGACCATTCAATGATGAGAATAAGTCCCGAGACATATGCCGATGCAAAAATAGTAAATTGTCTGATCGAAAACGGTTGCTTGGGGTTACCTAGCATGCGCGGGGTAACACGGCGGTTGTAGCTCCAAGAAAACCGACAGTATTGGTGACAAGAAAGAATTCCCTACGACTCCTCGATGGTTGTAGGGATATTATAATGTAACCAAATAGCATGATCCAGTGAGTCGAATATTAAGAATGCATATCGACGTCGTCTTGTAGTCCTTAAGTCTTGGTATGTTGCAAGCTTCGATAGTATGATCACGGCATATGTGCCCAACGCCCGGCAATGAAGGACTACAGCAAGGGCCAAGTACCCTTAAGAATAGATCTACTACGAACTGGTCTCACTTGAGGCTTTCTTCCACTAAAGTGCATGCAAGCAAAGGGAGGTAAGCGAAGAATCAAATAAGATGAATTTATACCCGCTAGAGCAGAGCAATTCTCTTTACCTCCCACCAAAGAACGCCGGATCCCAATCACGTAAACATACATGGACTGCTTCTCATCATCTATCATAAACCAAAGTCGTTACACCAAAAGACCCCTCATACACTTCCAAATCTTTTCTCAAACTCCCGGAACAGCAATGGGCTGATCTCATCACTGGAGTTTCCTCCAACTTCCCAAAGAACTCCTTTGCGGTCGTAATGTTCGAGTAGTGGCTCACTTGTTTCCTCGAATTTCTTCAGTCTTGTCTTCCATGTTTCTTCACAATCATCCGGTCGCTTTGTGAGGGGTTCCCCAGTTATATCATCACGTCCTGCAACTTTAGGCGCGTTGAATGTAGTATTGTATACGCGACCCGAGGGCGCATGAATCCAACGCCCAGCAATACGTTCCAAGATCACCGATGCAGGTGTTTTGAGGGATACGACGAGGTTGATTGGAATGAGCGAGTCTAGTTGAGATGCTTGCGAAGCAGTTCGCGGGAAGCCATCGAGGATGAACGAGGCTGAGGGGTCTTCTGAAGTTTGAGGAGGCGGATAGGATTGAGCCAGGGATGGTTGTTCAACATAAAAGTCCGATCCCATATCTTCAGCAGATAAGGCGCTGGTCGCTAATGTCATCGGCGACATTGCTGAGGGGTATAGCCATCCGCGAGACTTGAGTTCGTGTGTGATGAGTCGTAGTATCATGGCGTCGGGGACGAGAGCGCCAGATTTGATTGTGTTTTCTGCTTTGATACCTGCGAGTTTTGGTTAGCTAGAGCATGCTGAGGAGTTTTTGTTATAGCATACCTAACGGGGTCCTATTCTTGACATTGTCCCTCAATAAGTCGCCAGAACTAATGGCAGAAAGCTGTGGGAATCTTTGTAATAGCCGTTCGGACTGTGTGCCCTTGCCAACGCCCGGGGCGCCGACCAGAATAATTCTCGCAGCCTTTTTGAGTCGCATTCTGTTGGTTGTGTTCCAAAGTGTAAAGGTGGCGGGGTATCGACTATATAGGCTTCGGTCCCCAGGCTGTCAGATGCCGGACGTCCGCAGCAATGGCGAAGGATGTGAGGTAAGGATGGAAGGTGTTTATTTGCTTGTCTCCCGGCGAAAAGTGTTATGATATTGTGATGGTATGATATTAGTAATTGTAACCCCGCACTCTATAGCAGCTAGCAGCTAGCAGCTAGGCAAAAAGGCGAACGAAACAGGTGTAGGAGTGGTTGGTATCAAAGAAAATCAATGGAAAGGCGACAGCAAATTAATTAATGAAGAGGAGGTACTTAGGAAGAGGGAAGGTAGGTCTCGGGGATTCACAAGCATGCGGGGAGAGACATGCAACGGCATTCGGGTTGAGCGTGCGCGTGTCAGTTAACAAGGGCAATGGAAGGGAATGCATTAACTATTGGCCTGATTTCCAAGCTTCGAGGGCGGCTTCCAAAGGTTCGCTGCAAGCGGTGCTCGTAAGCGGGTCCTCATCCGAGTTTACTGACAGTAAACCTCACCTCACCACGCACAACAACTTTCCTTTTGGTCTTAGCGTCCCGGCTTTCTGTTGAGAACTCGAGAAGGCAAAGGTCGATCCATGCTGCTTACCCCATATTTCCAGGGCCCACGCAAGTGCCAAGTTGAGCATTCCTCTTTGTCAAAATCCACGTGAGGGAGAGGGAGAGGGAGAGGGAGAGGGAGAGAGAGAGGGAGAGAGAGAGGAAGAGGGACGGAAATACTCGGACAACAGCACGAATTTAACAATCCACCACCGACCCCTTTCTTATCGTCTCTTTCCCCTTTAACCATTTATCCACGGCTCCATTGCTCGTTGTCCCTTCTCCATTGACTTACTTGGATCTCAAGATGTCGTGCCACGCATGTTGCGAACACTTCTGCATGATAGAGCTCGTTAAGTCCGGTCCCGTCAGCCAATAGCGGACTTAATACGGATCCGTGGCCATCGTTCTGAGATGTTCTGATGGCATCCATTGCACGTGAATTACCCGGTAAGTTCCGGAGAAGGACAATCCGACGTAAAGTCCTCAAGCCTTGAGGCCAAACCCAGAGCCCGAGAGACCGAAAACATCAAAAAAGGATACATGAAGTTTTTACAACCATTCACCTACACACAATCATTTTATTACATTACCTATGATTAGTTCTTCATAACCCTTCATTTTCTACACAGTACACCATCCAATACTGCGACTCGGACCTTTCTATTGATACTGTTCTTTGGTTACTAAGGGGAGATTTACCTCCATTATGAGTGCTTCCTCAAGAATCGTCCGCAATGCCGCGCAAACGTCATTCATGAGCGGAGGTTCGTTAATTGCATCAACTTGCTGTCAGTAAACCTGGGACTGACAACAATCTATAGGTCGTGTTGTGCAACGATCATCACTCCGCCCCTCTTCAGCATGTTTACGTCGAGATGCTCGATCCTTTCCTTCACAAATGACGGCTTTGGCCATTTTGATTCCCAGGAGAATGGCTTCGACAGATACACATACGTCAGGAGGACCCTCCGGTGGCCCACCCCCAGGATTCAATGCTGAGCAGGCCAAAAAGCCTTTGCCAATTACCGCCAATGCGCAAACGAAAGGAGCTGCGAAACAAGCCGAGAAACACGACATTGATGCTATACCAACCGACGAGCCGACTGCTGTGCCCAAGACTGATGCCCACGAAGCCTTGACACTCTCAGAATTGGCTGGAGTGAAAGATAAATCTGTGGAGAAGCAGGAGGGGAAGAAGCCGGAGAAGAAGCTAACTCTTGGACAAAAGATCAAGAAAGAGGCTGCTCATTACTGGGACGGAACGAAGTTGCTGGCAACTGAGATCAAGATTAGTTCACGATTGGCTCTGAAGATGGCCGCAGGGTATGAGCTCAGTCGTAGGGAGCACAGACAATTGCGCAGGACAGTTCAGGATATTGGTCGATTGGTACCATTTTCCGTCTTCGTCCTGGTTCCTTTTGCGGAATTGTTACTTCCAGTCGCTCTCAAGCTTTTCCCAAATATGCTTCCCAGCACGTACGAAGGTCAGAAATCGAAAGACGCCAAAGTTTCCTCTTTACGAGCAACACGAAAGGATGTCAGTGCCTTCCTGCGAAGCACCTTGAAGGAGACCGGTTTGCCATTGAGTCCGGCAAATGCTCAAAGGGAGGAGTTCGCACAATTCTTCCGAAAAGTTAGAGCTACTGGAGAGAGACCATCAACCGAGGAAGTGATCAAAGTTTGTCAAATTTTCAAGGATGATTTGACTCTAGACAACTTGTCGCGTCCTCAGCTCGTGGGAATGTGCAGATACATGAACCTGAACACTTTTGGAACCGACATGATGCTCAGATACCAAATTCGTCATCGTATGAGACAAATTAAGAGAGACGACCGGGCCATCAGTTTTGAAGGTGTGGACAGTTTATCGGTACCGGAACTTCAAGTTGCTTGTCTCAGCCGCGGTCTTCGAACACACGGCATGTCACCAGCTCGTTTGAGGGATGATTTACAATCATGGTTGGATTTGAGACTCAAGCATGGTGTACCCTCTACTCTTCTAGTTTTGAGCAACGCATACATGTATGCTCAAGGAAAGGAAGCCGAGTTCTCTACCCAAATCGATGCCTTGACTGGTGTGCTTTCATCTATTCCTGAGGAACTCTTCCACGAGATTGAGCTTGAGGTTCATGACGCCGAGGGTGCTGCAACCAACAAGCAACGTCTTGAAGTTCTCAAGGAGCAACAAGAGCTTATCGAGGAAGAGAACGAGCAGAACGAGGAGAACACTGAAGAGGGCAGAGCTACTCCTCAAGACAACGAAGACATCGACGAAAAGGAAGAACGCAGATTAGAGGCAGCCGAGGCTGATGGTTCAAACAAGAACCAAGTCGTCGAGGCAGTTGCTGCGGAGAAGGAGGGCGAGTTGTTGCAACAACAAGCAAAAGCAAGCGAGGGAACGCCATCAGAGAAGAAGTGATTGTTCGCATTCTTCCTTAAATGTACATTTGAAGATTCTTCGCTTTTGTTGTCTTAACAGATATAGCATTCGGGGACTTGGTTTTTCAGCATGGATAAATGGATTGGAACGGGGGTATTCCATAAAAACTTTGAAATAGACCGCTGATTGCCATGGGCTTCAGACAGCGCAGCACAGCAAATGAATAACAATGTAGACTTTTTGTAATAAACATATGAATGACTTTGAGCTGTCTCTTTGTTTGCCTGCGAAATTCATTGACCACCATATCGAGCCTATGCGCCTGGTCAGCGGCAATGGTTCCAAGTTTGAGTGCTAGGCCCGTCCACAAATGCCAAGCGAAACCAGCTAGGCTTATGACATCGGCCCGCGCCTCTTCAATGTAAGGGAAGCTTCAATGATTGCATGAAAAGAGGAAACATACAGGATTCACTACAGAAGTACTAATACATACCATCCACGACTTTATGAGTACAGTTCAAGAGAATTGTATACATATTCAGCATTAAACAAGAAGCATTCTCCCTTGTTTATTTATTGCTTGACTATCTATCTCACTTGCTCGTTGCTCCACACCCAATTGCGACTGCTGTGCCCCGCGCACAATAACCACCCAAGATGGATCACGACGACTTTGCCAATATTGAATGGCAGAACAGCCATGGCAGTCCACAGATAAGAAGCCCTCGCAGTGAAGATGGCAGCGATGCTCCCGATGCTGCTGAAATACATAGCGGCGCGGATCAAGCGGGGAGGATGGCGGATGGAATGGACCTCGCTGGAGTGGGAGAGGGAGTCCTGGAGTGTATGGTCGGATCGCCCATCAAGGAGAACGACGGAACGAAAGATGCCTTTGTGTCTTATCAAGTTACTACGAATGTATGTCTATCTCTACGAACACCGCAAAATCGCCCTATACTGACAACATCTAGACCACATTCCCCTCTTTCCAAAAGCCCACCACAACAGTACGAAGACGCTTCACCGATTTCGTATTCCTATACCACACACTCTTCCGAGAATACCCCGCCTGCGCCGTCCCCCCCTTACCAGACAAGCACAAAATGGAGTACGTCCGGGGCGACCGCTTCGGCACCGACTTCACGCAACGCCGCGCCAACTCACTGAACCGGTTCCTCACCCGCCTCACACTGCACCCCGTCCTCCGCCGCAGCGCCATCCTAATCCTCTTCCTCGAAAGCACCGACTGGAACGCCACCATGCGCTCCCGCCCGCAACGCGGCTCCTCGCGCGACGAGCAAGCCTCGGGCGTCTTCGACAACTTCACCGACACCTTCATCAACGCCTTCACCAAGGTCCACAAGCCCGACAAGCGCTTCATCGAAGTGAAAGAGAAATCCGACAAACTGGACGAAGACCTGGGACACATTGAAAAAATCGTCGCCCGCGTCGCTCGCCGGGAAGGCGATCTCGAAGCCGATTATAAAGATCTGGCGGAGCAGTTCCAGCGGCTGATTAATCTTGAGCCAGGGGTGGCGCCCAGTGTGCATGCGTTTAGCGCGAGTGTGGAGGATACGAGTTCGGGTATTAAGAATTTGAAAGATCATACCGATCAGAATTACTTGGGTAGTTTGCGAGATATGCAGGCTTATAGCACGGCGGTGAAAAACCTGCTTAAAGCGCGTGAACAAAAACAGCTGGATTTCGAACAACTTACCGAATACCTCGCGAAATCAACCACAGATCGCGATATTCTTGCTTCGTCGCACGGTTCCTCAGCACTCACAGGCGCGGGGGGGTTCATTAGGAGTAAAATCGAAGACGTGCGTGGAGTGGATCATGAACAGAGTCGGAGGGAGAGACTAAGGAGATTGGAGTTGAGGATTGATGAGTTGACGAGAGAAGTCGAGGAGGCGAAGAAGACGACGGAGGCGTTTGATGAGGAGGTGGTGAGGGAGGTGGCGGATTTTGAGAGGATTAAGAGGGTGGAGTTTAAGAGTCAGTTGGGGGGGCTGGCGGATGCGCATAGAGGATTTTATGAGGGGGTGTTGGGGATTTGGGAGGGGTATGTGAGGGAGATGGGGGAGGGGGAGGTGGTTTTTGGGGAGGGGGAGGGGGTGGAGGCTTAAGGTGGGGGGTGGACGCTCGATAAGGGGGAGGGGGCGAGGACGGAGAAAGAAAGAAAGAAAGAAAGAAAGAAAGTAGGAAAATGGGAGAGAAAGAAAGAGCTGTATGTATGTACGTATCGATTGGTGTCCGGGGAAGTCTGATCTGGTCGGCTAGGTCAGGCAGGCGTTGGGAGTGAGTGGACTGAGATAAGGTGGGAGGATGATTATAATGCTTTATTACCTTATTACCTTACTTTGCATTACCTCAACTTAACTTTAGGTAACTTACGTTGAAATGTGTTGAACAGCCATCTATCAGACTTGACCTGATCTCTACGGACAGACGGACGCACATGTATCGAAATGAATGAAATGCCTCCCGCTGGGGGAGGAAAGAAAGGGAGGGGGAGAGGAGGGAGAGAGGAGAGGAGGGAGAGAGGAGAGGAGGGAGAGAGGAGAGGAGGGTTAAGTTGCGTTGACTTGAGTTCACAGGATATGGGGTTAGAGAATTTGTTTCGTATTGTGTATAACCACGCATTGTTGTAGAGAACGATAAATATAAAGAATACAAGTATATGAATCAAGTATATGATGTAGGAGTGTATGTCTAAGTAACTACGACTAGGACTAGAACTGGGAGTAGAGAGAAGTAGTAGGACCAAGATTGGGAACTGGTCTGATTTATTTCCTACCTTAAAAGTGGAATCGAGTAAGATAAGATAGGAGGATACTTTCTTTCTTGAATTCTTTCATCCGTGTTAGCACACGTCATGATACAATATGACCCTCACAGCACAGGACCACACCACACAACGATGAATGAATGAATAGATGAAAGATAAATAATACAACACGCTACGCCAACCTGATCTCTTGACGCCAAAACGATGTTTTTTGATTGATTTATCGAATGATTTGTTGATTGGATAATTGCTTGAATCCAAAACCCTTCATCCACACACTTCATCTCCTTCCCCTTCCCAGACATGTTCCCACGACGTTCCCACTCAACCTAGCTTCCCCATGCCAATACACATCTATCTAAACCTATACAACAACATCCCCCACCCCTACTTCTTCAACAACCCCGTACTCTTCTCATCCCTAACCTCCTCATCATCATCCTCCTCATCACTATCCTCATCACTCTCCCCCCCAATAACATGATGCCCACTCCCACTACCACTTCCACTCCCACTACCCCCCTCCTCCTCACTATCCTCATACAATTTCTTCTCATTCTCATCCCCCCCCTCTCTCACCCTATCTCTATACCCCTCCCCCTCCTCATCTTCATCCTCACTCCCCGCCGCAAACGCATCATACAGCTCACCCGCTCTCCTCTTCCCACCCTTCTTCCCCTTCCCAGCTAAACCCTCCGCCTCATCTTCTTCCAGCAAATCAAACTCCCATTCATCGCGGGGGTTGTTCCTCAACCGCTTTCGTCGCGCCATGAACAGGTATACGCCGAGACCGGAGCAGAATACTGCGATGAGGCCGATGGCGCCGTAGATCCAGATCTGGGTTTTCGAGGAGACGCCGAAGGTGGGCAGGAAGGATGGAATCCAGGTGGAGTTTGTGGTAGATGCGTCGGGCGCGGCGGAGGCGGTGGAGGTGGGGGATTTAAGCTCGTCTTCGGTGCCGGTGGGTTTGGCGTTGACGGGGCGGTCGGGGTGGTCGGTGGGGTTGGACATGAGGGATGTGGAGGAGGTGCCGGTGGGGAGGGAGGTGACGGAGGTGGTGGTGCCGGAGATGGTGGTGGTTTGGATGTCGGCGTGGTTGTCGTCGTCGTGTTCGGTGGGGAGGGGGAGCAGAGTGGCTTTGGAGGCGTCGATGGATTCGCCCCAGAGTTTCAGATGCCAGTCTGTGAAGGTTCCGTTGTGTTCGTTGATTGCGGTGTCTTTGACGATGATGGTCCAGGTTCCGACGCCGGATTCACCCCTGTATGACGGTTAGTATGTGTGTGAGAGGTGGGGTGCGGGTGAACTAACCAGTGAACAACAGACATGAATGTCCAATCTTCGTATCCGTCGGGGTCGGTGTCAAATCTACGGGTGGTTGAGAGGTGGCTGACGACCTTGTCAGGACTAACCAAATCGACGCTCAGATCACCACGCTTGGAATGGGCAATATTCATCGTAACCTGAACATGCTCAAGTCTCTCGACATTGGCTTCTTGAAGCATGGCAGCGGTAACTTCGAAAGAAACAGCTAGACCTTCTTCCCCTTGTGGAATGGCTTGGTTTACATGGATCCATGGCGAATAGAACCATGCTTGAGGCTTGACGTTCTGGAAGTTCTTGGCGGCTTCAATGGTTGCCCAAGTATCAATCTTTCCATATCCAAAGGTGTGACTGAACTTCTTGCCAATTGTTGTTGTTTGCCAGTCTCCAGTTTCAATGTCGATTGGCAAAGCTGTTTGCATAACAAGGTATTGCATGTCTCTCCAGGTAAGATCTGGGCGGATCTGCAGAACCAATGCAAAGATACCGGCTGCGAGAGGAGCGGCAGCAGAAGTACCACCATGGCCCGAATAACATGCGTTAGCGCCAACATCAGTCGTATGCTATGACACAATTAGTATCTTTCTGACTGGACTGAGTTACAATACTTACAATGGCATCCCCGCTTCCACTACTGTAGGTAACAACAAGTTGAGCAGAGCATTTCTCGGAATAGTATGGGTGAAGTCCCTTTCGGTCGATAGCTCCGACAGTAATACTGTAAATACTGTTGGTATACCCGTCGAAATTACAGTTATCTTCATTTGCAGCACCGTTTCCGGATGCGAAAACGTAGATAGATCCTAAACCACCTCGGCCTTTCTGGACAGCATTCACCATCGCCTTCTTGATGAGAATACCTGGGGCATCCATGGATCTTCCATCATCAGGTGGACCCCAAGAACAAGAGTAGATTTGGTTGTTTTGGTAGGCGTAATTCATGGCAACCGCCTCATCGGCATCGGTAATCATCTTGGACAAGATACGAATACCGGCAATTTTGGAATCCCAAGCAACACCTACACCACACACATCATTCTTGACAGCTGAAACTTCTCCTGCGCATCGAGTACCGTGTTTGTCATCGTCCAGGCGGGGTTTTGGCTCCAGGGTATTCTCGTTAAAATCGTAAGAACCTTCGGCGTAGTAATTGGCCTTCAAGTCATTGCTGTACATGTCCAAACCATCATCTACAATAGCAACAATTGATCCTTTGCCGGTGATATTTTGCATCCAAACTTCGGTTACATTAACATCGTGCCCGACTTGTACCGGGTTGAATAAATGCCATTGATCCTTGAAGATCGGGTCCTTGATTCCCAATGCTTTCGCAACCTCTTGCTGTTTCACAATTGCAGAATCAACCGGCGCTGCTGAATCTTGTCGAGTCTCCAAATATCCTTCCGGTGCTGGCGGTATAGGTCCTCTCTTCTCCATGCGAGCCTTCAACTTTTGTTTCTGCGCGAACTTGACTCCATCTAGGATGTCGTAGTCTCCCAACGTCCGCTTCCGCCGTTTTCTCTCCTTCAAGGCCGTGTGTACGACATCTTCTTCTTGCTTGAATGTCGAGTATATGTGGTGGTTTTCCAACTCTCCTAGTTGGCCCTCGTGTGCCAGACCCAGTTTCGCCGCTACCAGTGTTGGGTCGACGGTGGGATCGATGTGGAGGACGTAATAATCGTTCGCATTGTAATTTCTCGGTCGCAGACTCGAGGCACTTGCTAGATAACCCAGACCGAGCAGGCCCAGAAAAGGACTCAACTTCATGTCGTGTGTAGGAACCCGCGCGAGTTCAGTGCAGTGGGTTCGAGAAACCAACTACCTCCCGCAGGACGGGATGAAAGGAAAAGTAAATAACGCAACAGGATTAGCAATAGCGCATTGATAAGGCTGTTTGAATTCGATGCTGTAGAATACCGCACGATGCTACAGAATTTTGCGAATGTGGTCGTTGTGAAAATGATATGGAATCAATGGGTGAGTGAACAAAGGATTCGTAAGTGGTTTCTTTTGGTAAGGTGGTATCAAGCAATCGAGAGACCGTTGGGGTATGACAGGGCAGTGTGCAGAGTAAGCACGAATCGGTTTGCCACAAAGGATGGGACGGTGGACGGTGTTTGAGACGAGTTTGCCCTCTTAAACAATTCTAGATAATATAGGAGAGGACTGAATGGTTATACGAAATACGAGTCAAAGGTTATTAATAAAATAAGCAGTGGATTTGGAGGTTTGGAGGTTTGGAGTTGGAAGCGGCAGAAGGTCGGATCTGCTTTGATCTTAAGGGACCCTGAGTTCTGTCTAGGTCCGTCCCCGTCCCCATCCCCTTGAAGTTTTGACCTTCCGCACGATGTTTCAAAGCTGCACAAGTTACAACCATATAACCTTACACCTGCGTTAGTATCTACATCTAAGAGTTAAGAATGAATCAATCGATCAATCAGCGACAACATCAGTGCGACCAATTGGTCAAACAAGACTAGCTACCGACAGCTACCGACAGTACAGTAGCAGGCAGAGAAGGGGACTATTCTTGTAGGCTATAGTTAGTTGTAGCTTGTATAGGTTTGTCGTCTCAAACTGTAGCAGTGTAGGGGCAGTTGAACGAGCTTCAGACTGTATGAGCCAAGAGGACTCGGAGGTTCTGGTGTTGTTTCTATTGGTAAGATGAACTAGGTTTGCTCCGCGTATAGATAGGAACGATATTGAATCTGGATGGGTTGCTTTTTGTCCCAATTGCCTATCACTGTTATCGGTTGAGCGACTTTCCCGCATTGTCACACATGCAATTGCATGCAATGCTATGAATCCAACAGAATCTGTGATGTAAGTTATGTACTTTGTAGCAAGAGACCAGTGCTAGTTCCAGTTCGTCCCTCCTCAGCATTCCCCATCTTTAAACTCCATCGCATCAGTGATACAGGTTCGACAGGTTCGACAGGTTCGACAGGTACCGGATTTCGTACATACAAGACCAGCTGCGTTCGTTGGTACCTTGATTGTACCTCAGTTTGTCCCTCAATTGTACCCGCTACCGATTGTTTAGCTGCATCTCGAGCTCCTCTTTCAAACCCGTCACCGCCGCTCCACGAGCCTTGTATTTGGTGCCGCTTTTCGCTTCGTGCTGAGAGACTGCTTGTTCGACTCTTCTCATTCGTCTTGCACATCGAATTTTGTGGGCGCCTTCCTGCCCAATTGATCTGTGCCAACCCAGCTCGCATCCAAAGCAGCCACCCACAGTTGCATGCACCGCTGCAAGCCTCGCCTGCTCTTCCGCTGGATCAAGATTCGTCTTTTTTCCATGGAAAATGAAAAGATGAATTGGTTGAGAGAAGAGTCGGGCCTAAGGTGAATATATGTTGTGATACCCAGCCTCCACCATTTCCTCCCAGGAAGTTCAATTCTTTCTCTGTTCTATCAATACCGCAGCTTCCTCGTCTCGCATCTGGCATCTTGCTATACTTCGCGCGACTCGAACTAATCATGTTCCTCTAAGCCATACCGTTCGAGTAAGCTCACTCCGATAAGGTCGGCACACTCGTCTGCGGCGCGCAAATCTTGAGTGAATGGAAATTTGATGACGAAAGTGAGATAAAAATATCAACTCACACCTTCAAGCTATCCGTCACACTATAGTATGCCGTTCAACCATTGAATACCACCTGTCGCACATTGGAACAAGAGCGCGGAAAGACAGTCAGCTCTAGACCTTGCGGGAGCTTAAAAGATACTTTCCTCGACATCTCTAGCACGGGAAGGACCGAGAAATTATTACAACTCCCAAAATGGCAGCACCCTACTGGGGGCAGTTGCCTCCTCCCAATGTTACCAGGCATAATTCTGTTGGGAATGGGGGTGCCAATGCGAGGAGGGAGAGCTTGTCTATCGACACGAAGAAAGAACGACTTTCTACTCAAGACCCGAAACGCAATCGAGAATCGACCCAAACGGAAGCCCCAACAATTTCTACGCAAAGTCCATTTGTGTCTCCAGTAGCCTCCACATTTCGAGGAGATGGATTAGCACCTCGACCACCCTCATACCAATACGATCCAACTGGCACATCATACAATAGTGACTATTTGGAAAAGAGAAGGCGCAGAGGGGAAAGCCGTAACAAGGACAACCTCAGCTCGAGCAACTCTCCTGCCTCTCCGCCAAACACTACAAACCCTCGACGACCACCTTTACCAGCTAGTTACAAGGAGTCTTTTGCAAGTGGAGCTTTGATTGAAGATCAAGCCCCATCGAGGGCAAGGCCGACCCGGAGATCGGAAGCTCCAGTCAGTCCTACGGAAGCACCCGAGGAAGATAACAATTGGGAAGTGCTTGGCACATCATCTCCGTTGAGTGAAAGGGACACATATCGAAGAGAAGCACGCAGCAGAAGCGACGGGAGAGGTGCTACGAGGAACGGTGAAATCTCAGGAAGCAGGGAAGAGCCTAGACGTCGTGATACGTCTGGCTCACATGCTAGGAAAATCTCCATATCCGATGCAGTGAACGTTAAAAGGCGCAAAGAGTGGGCACCAGATAGATCTCCGCTTCAACGGCTAGAGTTGACGCTCGACAGTATTACAAAGGAAGAGAAGCGAGCACGAGTGGAGGAAGCTGAACAGTTGATGAGAGAAGGAAAGTTCAATGGTGGAAGACCTAGTGAACAACCTACTACCCAGAACTCCGTACGTTTCAGGAACCGTCCAGTTGCCAGGGCACCAGAAGGTGGTTTGCAATCCCAGCCAAAGAGTGTAGAAGCATCAGGTGTTCCAACAACTTCAAATACGAGGTTGAGGGAGGGTTTGCAGCGAAGTCCCATTGTGCCGGAAAGAAGACCGATTTCGAACGCCTCACCAAAAATTGGTGTCTCTCCAGTCCAGTCGCTTGAAAATAGAGTCAGTTTTGCTCGTGGAAGTGATAATAGTTTCGCCCCTCAGCGTACACAAAGTGCAAAACAAAAGCCTGGCATTCCAATAGCTGTTGGGGCCGCGGCAGCTGCGGAAGCATCCGGACTCCTCTATCGAAGTGCAAGCAACAAACTGCGAAAGGATCCACCGCCAGATCATTGGAGCAGACAGAGTGACAAATCTTACCAAGATACTTTACCCAGAAGAGCGTCTTCTAGCGATCAACACGAGTACATCAAGTCAGTTTCTAGACGGGCAACCGAGCCACTGAACTCCAGGGGTTATTCTGCACGTGCGGCAGGAATACGCGGCGATTCCCCATCCAGCTCAGACGAAGAAATGAGAGGGGTTCCTGTTCGACGCGGGTCTAGGCGGAAGATGGAGCAGTTAACCGGAGATAGTCAACATGATAGAAAAGTAAATTCAGTCTCATCAAGAGATCGAGTTGGTCCAGCTGCTGCTGGAGATGGTGCAGGTCTTGAAAGCAGTCAACACCATCATCACCATTTATCCGACACACTTCATCGACATCATGATTACAAGCCTGGAGCTGGGCTGTATGCCCCATCGCAGCGGCTCAATGAGTGGAAGAAAGGTGGGGTAGCTCTGCTAGCAGGGCAGCTACTTGATCTTGAAGATATAGGAAGCGAAACGGAAAAGGACAATAGTTGGTGGGAAGGTGGGCGTACGGGAAGGAAGGGCTCGGTCAAACAAAGGAAGGCGGAAGCCTACGATGGCGAATACGATGAAGATAATGGTATAGTACCTCTAGCTTTTGGTTCCATGGAAGAGTGTGCTGGATGCATTGCCGAGCAGCAATTGCCGGTTCAAAAGACTCGCACTGGATTTGATCGGTTACGGCCGAAATTCAAATCCGGATATACGAGCAAACTGGACGCTGCACGACCATCATCTAGCATGCAAACTTCTAAGGCCCCCCCTGTAATTCATCAAGATCATTCACTAACGTGTGCGATGCGGTTCATCCGCGTTCGTCCTGAAATAGCTCCCACTAGATTCAAACCACCTCTTCTACTGAAATGCGGGCCTCTCCTACGCTATTATGGATTGCGCACAGAAAAAACATCACACCGGTCTGTTGCTCGCGGTCCTCTGCCGGAACGTGAGATATGGCGAGGAAGCGTCATGATTGTCACTCAAGACTCACATTCCTCTTACGAGCTGGCTCCGACTCTCAGGTTATTCCTACAACCTGTTGATTTAATGGCTCCACCACCGGCACAAGTTGATGGAGAAGAACTTGCCCCTGAATATATTGACCCAATTGCAGGGCTTCCAAAGATTGGCCGAGATGGTAGAACCCTCTATACTCGACCAGTTGAGCATTTAGATGAGGAACAGGACCTCTCCCAAATCGAGAATGATGATGGCCTATTTGAATCAAGAAGAAGTAACCTTGATGGTACTGCTGACAAGAAGCGTAAGAAGAGTCAATATGATGGCGAGAAAGCCGGCAAATACAAGGAAGTGCGAGGTTTCCGCTTACATGCCGATCGTGGGGTTACATTCTGGAGATTCAACATTGAAGTAGAACTACGGAGCAAACAGCAACGCATTGCGTATCGCATAAATCGTGGACCAGCGACGGGGTTTTGGGTTCCAGCACGGGGACAATCGATGAACATAATGTTCTACAGCTGCAACGGTTTTACGATGGATGTGCACCCAAGCGACTTCAATGGACCGGATCCTATGTGGAGAGACGTTCTGAATACCCACCAAACGCAGCCATTCCACGTCATGCTCGGAGGTGGTGACCAGCTCTACAATGACCATATTATGGAACGGACAACCCTTTTCAAAGAATGGCTTAACATTAAAAACCCCCTTCACAAGGAAAGTCTCCCATTGACCCCAGAGATGCAGGACGAAATGGAAAAGTTCTATCTTGACAGCTACTGCATGTGGTTTTCTCAGGGTCTTTTCGGCGTTGCAAATTCACAGATTCCCATGGTCAATATTTTCGACGATCATGATATTATTGATGGATTTGGCTCTTATCCAGATAGTTATATGAGCTGTCCAGTTATGTCTGGCTTAGGGAACATGGCATTCAAGTACTACATGTTATTCCAGCAGCAGACCAGTATCGATGAGGGCGAAGAGACTGAGCCCAGTTGGCTTTTAGGAGCCCAGCCCGGACCTTATATCGCGGAATTGAGTAGGAGCATTCTTACCTCGCTGGGTGGTGGCATTGTATTCCTTGGGCTTGATTGTCGCACAGAGCGTATGAACGATGAGATCATTACTGCTGAGACTTATCATAAGATTTTTGATCGACTCGAAAGGGATCTTATCAAAGGAAAAACTAAACATCTCATCGTACTACTGGGTGTGCCGATTGCTTATCCGAGACTGGTCTGGTTGGAATCACTGTAAGTACTAACTTTTCAGACCACTGAATGTGTTACTAACAAGCGTTTAGCCTCACCTCAAAAGCCATGGTACCCATCAAAGCAATGGGCAGAGCTGGTATACTAGGCAGGAATTTGATGAACCATTTCGATGGTGGTGTCGAAATTCTCGACGATCTCGATGACCATTGGACAGCGGCTCATCATAAGGACGAGCGAAACTGGTTGATCAAGGAATTCCAAGATCTGGCAGCCGAGAAGTCTGTCCGCATCACTTTCCTAGGGTAGGTACTCTAAGATGCAGATTGATCGCCAAATGCTAACCTCTATAGTGGCGACGTCCATCTCGGTGCAATCGGGCAATTCTACTCGAACCCCAAGCTCAAAATTCCCAAGGATCAGGACTTCCGTTATATGCCAAACGTAATATCTTCAGCTATCGCCAATGCACCCCCGCCTGACATGCTCGCGGATATCCTTAACAAGCGTAATAAAGTGCACCATTTAGACACAGAAACTGATGAGGATATGATTCCTCTCTTCACCCACGACGTCGATGGGAAACCTCGGAATAATAAGCGTCTATTGAACCGCAGAAATTGGTGCTCGATCCGAGAGTACAATCCTGCCATGACTAGACCTTCATCACCCGCAACTGCGTCATACGATGGCAGTGTGGAGCCTGCGCCCAGACGTGGCCTACTACGTCGCTTCACCACCAAAGGCCCCAGCTACCGCTCCGACGCACCCCCACTATCCAATGCCTCATTCTTCCAGAGACGCCCATCGCTCTCTCGTCGCAGCTCGGTAGACTCCGGTCGCCCACGTAGTCTCAGAAGATCCCTTTCCCTAACACGAAAAGACTTCTCTGGCCTTTTCAGACGCAACAGTAGTAGACGCAGACCAGACGACGGCGGCATCAATGGCTACGGCGCCGACAGCGACGACGACCTCTCCTACAACGCGACCCTCGACGGCCCTATTACCGCCCCTGCAACCATGCGCGGCGGCGCCGGTGCCGGCGACGAAAACACCGAATACTACGCCTTTGAAAACGTACCTCCGCGCGCAACCGACGCCACGCCTAAAAACGCATCAACCTCCATCGCAGGCGCGCAGCCCCAATCTCAACCGTTTCCTCCCGCGCGAACGCAATTCCATCGTACCCCGACGGGGCTCTCTGAGAAGCAATTGAGGAAAGGAAATGTGCAGCAAGTGAATCTTGAGAATGGATTGGATATTTGTCTGAATTTTGAAGTCAATCAGAAGGATCCGGCGGGTATTACTATGCCGTATCGGTTGTTGGTGCCGGCGCTTTGGTATGAGGATTTGATGGGGGAGGACGGGGCTAGGAAGAAGAGGGAGTATGATTTGTTGGTTTGGTTGAGGAGTAGAGCGAGGAGGGGGAGGAAGGGGAAGGGGAAGATGGTTGAGGGGAGTAGGGAGAGGGTGGCGGGGGAGGAGAGTGTGGAGGTTTTGTGAGGGGGGGGGGAGATATCTCGAGCGGAAGGAATAATCGGGCGAGGGGAAGGTGAGAATTCGTATTAATGGTATGCTTGGTGTGCGAGCGAGCGAGCGATTGATGGAGACAAAAGTATAAATACCCCCTTTTTAGTTATGTTAATGGTTTTTTCGAGGGCAAGGAAGGAAGGAAGAAAGAAAGACGGATACTGAGGTTGATGTATCGTTTGTATTGTATTGTAGTTTATTATTGGTCGGTATTTACTAGGATCGTGGTGGTGATGATGGTGGTGGGTAGTTTTTAGGGGGGTTTGTTTGTATATGTATTATGCATGAGGATGGAGGATGAATGAATTGGACATTCTGAGTTATATCTACTTTTACTTTTATTTTTGTGCGTTTTGGTGATTAACTCATTACGCAAAGTATATACGCGTCGTTACCATCCTTCTCCCTCTCTTAGCCCTTTTTCTGGCAAGTGCCTTAGGCTATCTATCTACACCTCCTTCAGCACAAGACATCTGGATTCGGGGAAACGAATCGGTTATTCGGTTTATGTAAAATTTAAATCATACACTTTGTTGAATGGATGAATTAGTATGATCAGAAAACGTCGCGTCACGCTGTGTTAAGGTTGGTTGTACAGAGGGATGAGAGGAAACAAACGAATTATACGGATACGATTATGCTGTGTCCCGTGAGGTGGAAGAATAAGGAGGGGGAGGAACAGTAAGCATGGTGTTTGAAAGAACGATCGACTCACAGGGATTTTGTTTATACATAACTTACGGAACGGCCGCGGCGGTGGGAAATTGAAGAAGTCGACATCCTAGAAGCATGGGAATGCGGGGTTGCATTATTTAATCTCGTGCGAGAAGAGGAGTGTGGGATGCGGATGGGGTGTGGCGGTGCGGTGCGGTGCGGGCAAGGGGGTGAGATGCTGGGGTTCTGGAATGAAATGATTCCAGATGTTGAGGAGATGGATAGGTGGATGGATGGATGGTTTGGGTAGGAATCCGAGGTGGAATGGAACGCATCATTTGAGAAACGATGAGAGAGGATGAGATGAGGTAGGCCACAAGGGCTATGGTTCACAAGGATTGCGGCTCAGTTTTGCTGTTGAGATTTTTCGGTCGGGGTTGCGGCTCTGACTGGGTTTCGGCACCTAGAGTTTTGCGGCGTGGTGTTTCGAAACAGCTGCGGTGAGAGTTTGTTTTCTGGTGGTGTTGGTGGTGGTGGCGTCATCTATTTACTCGCAATGGCTTCATCAGGCAGGCTTGGAGGAAGTGTTTTCCCTCACGGCGAAGCATGGGCTTGATAATTTTCGGCAGTTTACGAAGACTCGGTATTTTCAAGTAGCACAAAATTACCACAAGTGTGGTATGGCGCTTTACTGGATCTCAGCTCTGGCTGCGAGAAACATTCAATGGATGTCCTCGGAATCCTCGAGCCTCAAACATCACACACACAGCAGATATCGAAGGATCACGTGTGGGAGCACATGGTTGAGGTTGTGATTCCAATTGCCAGTGCATTGAATTGGGGAGAAACAAAACGTGACTTTGGGAATCCTTTCTTCTGGATTAGATTACGCTGTTTCATCTCGAACCCTTCACAGAGTGTCGTTTCTACTGCTTTGAGTAGCGTAACGTTCCATGCGTACTGTAACCTACCTCTTTTCACCTCGACAGTATGCTCGTCACCAATCTGGAGGATGATGATTCTATTTTCATGAACATGCATTCATGCATTTGCTCAACCAATATGGGAGATTCCATCTCAAGATCAATCTCCCGCCGTGTATATAGATGAGGAGCTGCATCTAGCAAGATGTCTTCTCCTCATCACAATCAATCAGTTCCTTCAGTCTCTCTCTTCTCTACACTCCTTTACTTTCAACTTCCATTACTTTCTCACACTCCTTTACCAAACCGTTCTATTCTCTTCTACCTATCCAACCATCCTTCAGTCCCCATATCCAACCATCACCATGTTCTCCAAATCTCTCACCTACCTCCTCGCAATGGCATCTCTCACCTATGCCATGCC
Organism: Rutstroemia sp. NJR-2017a BBW; assembly: GCA_002946425.1. NCBI lineage: Eukaryota > Fungi > Ascomycota > Leotiomycetes > Helotiales > Rutstroemiaceae > Rutstroemia > Rutstroemia sp. NJR-2017a BBW. The sequence continues at coordinate 1,073,918 of NJPT01000031.1, forward strand.
TACTCCTGAGCTTGAGCAGCGCGCAGTTCAATACAAGTTGTATACCGGTGATGGAACCAACTGGCCTGCTCAAACTGCTTGGGCTAGCTTCGATACTATGTTCGTTCCCCCTTTCCCTCGTTTCGTTTAAGTGTAATGGAAGTGATGCTAATTTTGACCAGGTGGGCAAACAACCAGGCAATTCTTTCGTCTTCTTGTGCTCAGTTCGGGCAAGCCAACAACAGCCCGACTGAGATTGCGGAGATTCTCTCTGCTATCAAGAGGTTAGTAGTGTTTTTTCTTTCCTTTCCAGACTCTCACCACCCTCCCCATCTCCCCTCCCCACCTCTCCCTCCCCCCCAAACCCCCGCAAAAGCTAACCTCCCCCCCTAGCGTCTCATCCTCCACCGGCGTCGACACCCGTTTCATCCTCGCCATCACAATGCAAGAATCCGGCGGCTGCGTCCGCGCCCCCACCTCCTACGGCGGGGTCCTCAACCCGGGCCTCATGCAAGACCACAACGGGATCCACAACTGCAACAGCAACCAACAGGCGCAGAACCCGTGTCCCGCCGCGCAAATCACCGGCATGATCACCGACGGCACAGCCGGCACCGCCAGCGGCGACGGCCTGAAGCAATGTCTTGCGCAGAGCGGCGTTACTGGAGCTCGAGCAAGCTATATCGCAGCTAGGATCTATAACACCGGGAGTTATGCTGCGGGAGCGGATCTCGGGAAGCCGAAGTATGGGACTAGTTGCTATGCGAGTGATATCGCGAATAGGCTTTTGGGGTGGGCGGGTGCGGCGACGCCGTGCAATTTGCCGAACCCGTCGTAGATGGGTGATGGGGGCGGTGCGGAGGTGGTTAATGTGAGGGAGATTCGTTGGAGTGGAATTGGGTCTTGATGCCGATAGTTCGGTTGATGGCCTATTTCCTCTTTTCATTTTTTATTTCTTGATTCCTATATTTGTGTTTTTGTATCTGCTTTTTGAGATTGGGTTCTGTTTTGATTGTTGAGATCTTTTCCTTGCTACACTTGTTCCATTTGGACCAGATTTGTCAGTGGGATTGGGGAAATAAGGGGGAAATTGCATATCTGTTCGGTTAGAAGCTGCATATTTTTGTATTGGGAGGGATTGTTGCATTGCTTTTGTTTCTCTGATACATTAGATTCTGTATATACCTTCATAGTATAACCTGGATCTATTTTTCATAACTACTCTGTGCTGAACTGTGCTCATCTGCGTGGGGATGTTACCTTGGTCGAAATTACGATAGTATTTGTATTTGTATTTACACAGCAACAGCGTGTCAGGAGATTGCTGCCACGTACAGTGACGTACTTGGATTTTTCCAGGAAAAGCAGCTGTAGAGAAACATATGCTGAGGATTTCACGATATAAGGTCCTCGGTGACGAGACATTGCGCTGTAGAGGGGGGTGCATATGGCAGAAAACTGGGCGGGTGTCTGCTGTTGGTCCCCCTGCGAATCTTTCGAGAAAGTTATTCAAATCACACAGCAATCCGGCCGGTGGAAAATTAGAATGAAATTGATTAATTGTGTCTCCTCTTGATGAATAAACATCTGTTTGAGAGCTTCTAGAAATAGTATGAAAAAGAAACGCTCTGCATAAGGAGCAGGTGATACCTTTGAGATATCCATAAGTGCTTGATAGCAGAACGCCAGTATCCGCATCCCCGTGTCCGAACCAGTATTCTCGAATATCGTTGTAAATATCTCTCCATCGAGTATACCCAGTAAATGCAACTAATCAACGGAATAATAAGAAACATTTGAACCAATTCCCCAATATGCAAACTTCGGGACTCACGAAGTCGACTCTCGTGATTGAAGAGCACCACCGTTCGCAAGCTGAAATGAGAAAACAAGTAAGGAAGGAAGTAAGTAAGTAAGCAATCGCCGAGTTACAGCAGTCGACCAATATTGTCCCTTTCAAATATGCTTATATAGCTCTGTATGCAGTCACCACATTCTGCAATGTCCATCATCGTCATCGCTAAGTGTATCCTCTTCCAAGCCTTCACCATCATCTGTATTCTCGGCTTCTTCCTCGGCTTCATCGGAGAGAGGTGCTTCTGAGACACGCTCGCAAGCAGGAGCCGTATGTCCGCAGCAGTGACGGGACAACTGAGACTTAGGGGGAGCCCCTAGTACCCTTGCGTTCTCGTGCTCATTGAACGCTTTTTGCCCAACAACTCTGGCCCATCTCTCAAGAGGAGCGTTCTTCTCGTTCGCCCACTGCTCCACAGAACTCCAGGTGAACGTCCCAACGATTTCATCCGGGCGGATAACAAAGGGGCATAGATACTCATTCTCAAAGAACGAATTCATGTAAACGCCATACGATGTCCGAACTCTGTAGTGCTCGAGCTCCGTCGTCATTTTAAGTACTGGCATCTTGGCCGCAATCCTAGCACGAACATTGATAGGGGTAAGTTTGATGTTGATGGGCTGTCCTTTATACTTTTCCTGTCGCTTTTTTAATTGAGGGACGCGATCATTGACGATCTCTGCAAAAGATGAGGTGGTTGAGATGAAAGGACTAGGAATCCTACAGCCCCAGTTTGAGTGGTTCTTAAGTGCCACTGAGCGATCCTCAGCTAGACCCAGGCAGTAATCTGATGAGCCCGCAAGAAAACCGACTCGGCTGTCGTCAATCCTGCATGCGCTCCGCTTGTCCCATACGCGCCAAAGCATACCGGACTTCGGTATCTCTGTCCGACGGCCTACTCTCCACGGATGAATATTTTCTTCGAACTTGGGCCAAGAGATGGCCTTGAGCATTGCATCTCCTGTTGCCGGCCACGCTCCAAGTTTTCGTCTCTTCAGACTTGGCTGTCCTTCGATCACCCCGTTTTCCTCGTTGTTGGACATCAAACGTTTTGTGGGTTCCCATGGACGCTCGGATAACGCCTTGCGAAAAAGCTCCTCAATCTGTATATGACAAGTGGGATATGCAGCTCGATCTTCAAGCCGTCGAGATGGGCTTTTCTTTATAGCACGGTGATGTTTCTCCCGAAGCACGCCAGCCACAAACATCATTCTTGCTTTTTCTTTCGAAGCTGGTAACTTTTCGATTGATGTTTCGAGCTCCAACATTAATGGTTTGAAATTTTTGCAGCGTAAGTCAGCTTTATCAAGCGGATCTAATTCAGGATCACCAGATGTTACTAGTCGTATGTCAATTTCAGTATCCTCAGCACAAATTATTTGGCACTTACCTGAATATTTGCCCATGTTGATGTCAGTTGAACGGTCGACCCGCTGAGCTCTTGACTAAGTTCAGCAAGGGATAGAAATAGAGACTACAGAAGTTAATTTTGCTGGCAGTAAAATTATGCTGGGCGGGAAGGTCGAGATGTAAGAGTCAGTCGAGATGGAAGCGTCAGTGAGCCGATAAGTATTTAGATGGCAAATCAAAAATATATTAAAGATCTGGATGAGCCTGTCACCGCAGAGTGACTGGCACAAGCAAGAGTATGAAATTAAAGTTAGTCTTCCCGCTTCAGAATGATTTGTGCTGAATGGTAACTCTTTTTGTGGTTGAAATAGATGGGAAAGTCTGCTGGAAGCTGAACCCAAGCTGGGAAGATAGTGCACTTTTGCTGCTCTAAAATGGACTGAAAAGCAGCAACTTGGAGCTTAGATCAAGCCGTTGATACTATGAGCAATTTGATATCTTGCAACTGACGTATTTTGCAGTATGTCGATATTCCAAAGCAGCGATGCCGACCAAGTCTTGTAGTTCATGGAATGGAAGTGATAAGTAGGTATAAAGATAGATAGGAAAGTTCTGGCAGTTTCGTGGATGACATCAGATGGTTAGAGTGGTTGATCCTGCGAGACTCAGTTCTGTGACATCTCAGGATGAGCTGATTTAGTTTCGAAACAGAGACGCAATCGCCTCGATGGCCTGGGTTTCTGCAGCTAAGAACTCGTCGCCGTATGACATCTAGTGAGTGGTCAACGATGGAAGCGTGCAAAGTTCCACTGTCTCTCGAATCTAAATCGGAGAGCTGATAGAGGAGAAACGTAACATGAGGAGAACTGAAGAAAGAAGAGAAGAGAAAAGAAGAGAAGAGAAGTAGACCAAGCTTCCGTGTATTTAACCTTAAAGTGAAGGAAAGAGCGAGATGAGAGATGCCTACATAGGCAAGTACGTCAAGATGAGAAGCGTCAAAGCTGAAGTTCTTTTGAGGAAAGCATCAGACAGTGAATATGTACTCGGAGCGCCACAGCTAAGTCGTTGGAACTGCCTTTGGTGAGGCGTTCTGCATTCAAATACTGATCAAGAGATCTATGAAGTGAATGTCGACAATCCTATCCTGATACTTGCACTTCGCAGCCCCTTGAACTGAGTTCAAGTGATTGCTCATTGAAGAGACTTCTCCAACATGCGACCTTCCACCATTCCCATTTACAATTGTAAATGCACTGCATCTCACATCGCGACCAGAAATCACCTATCCCAATATCATAGTATCATCTCGGTGCGTCGATAGCTTTCATTGTCGCAAGTTCGATCTCCCACATCACGAAGTAAGAGATGACATTTGATAGAGAATTTCCACAACTTATTCCATCCCCTGCCAAGTCTTCAATCCCCGTTTTAGCGTCCCCAAACTCAAATTCACAGCCGATCTGCATGCTGACACGGACCCGAAAAGTCCCTCCCTACCGTGCAGGCTCCAACGGCCAGCCATTCATCACCCAGCTCCAGCACTAAAAAAAACACAAAACACAAAACACGAAACGAACAGCACAACGCCATGATTCTACGGTGTATAGCAATCATATAATATTTCCAATTCTGAAGAAAGATGTTGGATCGCGACGGTATGTACAGTTTACTATTTCCTTTCTCTTGGGACAGTCAATCTGCAAGAGTTAATATATAAATGCAATCTAGAACTAACATCTGCTGCAGTGTCCTCATGGTCAACATCCCATCTCCTCGCCGAGCTGGCCCGCCGACAACAAGATGAAGCAACAGGAACTGTACCGGAAAAGCCGGTCTGCGGCTCTGGGGCCAAAGGATCGTACAATACATCTGCGCATGTATTTGCGCTGGTGTTAATCTTGGTTTTGAGTACAATTGGTAGCTATTCCTCCCCCTCTCTCACAAAACCACCCTTCGCAGAAGTACCCAAACTAACGCCATACCTCACCACTGCAGCTTGTGGATTCCCACTCATTTCCCGCCGATCATCGAAATCCGAAGGCCCCAATCGCTTTATATTCCTCTCGCAGCATTTCGGAACCGGGGTTCTGATAGCGACGGCATTCGTGCACCTGCTACCTACAGCCTTTATGTCCCTGACCCAACCCTGTCTACCTTCCTTCTTCAGCGATGGATATCGTCCACTAGCAGGACTGATCGCCATGTTCAGCGCATTGATAGTAGTTGGATTAGAGATGTTCTTGACAACCCGAGGAGCAAGCCATTCGCATTCTCACGGAGGAGCATGGGGCTCTGTGCCAGAAGAGGAGGAAGGAGAAAACGAATCAGCACACAGAAACGGGACAGTCAAGACGAAAGCCAAGAAAAGCAATGGACGGATAGGCAAACTAGGAGTCAACCACCGACCGCAAGACATCGCACTAGAAGACCTGGGTGAATCCGAAGGCCTCGTATCCGGCGTCTCACCCCTCCCCGTCTCCACCCCACAAACCGGTTCCGGCCACGAAAGCGAGCGTCACAAATACCAAGACTCAGATTCCGAGTCCGATCTCGAATTCTCCGAACTCGACCACGACGACGAAAACCCCACCGCATCATCCAAACCCTCTCCCCACCACCCCTCTGACCCCGAAACCCCGTCCCCCATCTCCGAAAGCGATTCTCAGAAACGTCAAATCCTCCAATGTCTCCTCCTCGAAGCCGGCATCCTCTTCCACAGCATATTCATCGGCATGGCCATCTCCGTCGCCACCGGCCCGCCGTTCATCGTCTTCCTCATCGCGATCGCCTTCCACCAATCCTTCGAGGGTCTTGCGCTCGGCTCGCGCATTGCAGCCATAAATTTCCCCTCGGGGTCGCCGCGCCCCTGGCTCATGGTTCTTGCATATGGCACCACCACACCGATCGGGCAGGCCATCGGACTCATTGTGCACAATCTCTACGATCCGCACAGTGCGGCGGGGCTGCTGATGGTGGGGTTCATGAACGCGATTAGCAGCGGGCTATTGCTGTTCGCGGGACTGGTGCAGTTGTTGGCGGAGGATTTCCTGAGTGATAAGAGCTACGGGGTCTTGAAGGGGAGACGGAGATGGGAGGCCTTTGGAGCGGTTATGGGAGGGGCTTGTTTAATGGCTTTGGTTGGGGCTTGGGCTTAGATTCAGGCAGAGAGGGGAGTAAATGAAATGGAGGGGTTCTTTTTGTATATCTACTTGTATTGCTTTGCATAACTAGCGTTCTCATGCATAACTTGGAATTGGGATAGGCATGGCGCGTGTGCGATTGGGATAATGCTTTTTGCGTGTTTGGCTGCGCGTGGTTCGACTATATCATAGAGAAGCGTAAAAAAGAAGGGAAATTAGAAATAGGATTTCGCAGGATTTCAAGTCTCCGATTCACTGATGTCCAGATGGGATAAGATAATGTCCTGCTGCTCGAAACCAGTGTTATGTTTCCAGAGGGGCGTGGGTAGAGATGTAGTAGTCGCTCATTGATTTGACTTGGCGTCCCCATTTATGCTTCTCCGTGTCCCAATAGAGGCAATATAGCTTGCAATCCCGGAACTCCATCTCTGCACCAGGTACGCGTTGAGTCACGATCAACATGTCGCCATAAAACAGTGGACCCTTGGATAGGCTTTGGCAGGAAGCAGACTCGATTTCTTCATAATAGACTGTTTAGTCTTTCAATATGTAGTGAAGATGGCATGACAAGCAATGATGCGACGCCATTCCGTGTAATCATCCATGCCTTCCAACCATTTAACGTTAATAACCCCGAAAGAAAAGACAACCTTTTACATCACGACACCAGAGTTACTGGCGATACGCTGCGGAAGTAGTTAGAATCTGACCCTAAATCAAAGCATCAGAGGTTGAATCAAACTTACTGGCCATAACTCAGCAGCCTCCTTTCCTACTGGTCCGGTGATGGCAGATCCCTTCATCTCTCCCTTGGCGTTGACGATCTATGAAACTTGAATCAGCACTCATTCATAATTTCCACTCAAAAATCCGGAGCCTTGGCTGCGCTTCTCCTTTCTCTTTGAATCGCACATCCTCCAAGTAGCCACATAGTCCATGAATTGGCGCAAGTATAAGAAATCCAAAACTCACCACACCAGCGTTGTCCTCGAAGTACAAGAAAACACCGTCGGTTCTCTTCCATGGCTTGGATTGTCTGACGATAACGGCGGGCATGACCTTTTTCCTCAATTCCGGCTTTCCCTTCTTGACAGTGGCCATGACCATATCACCGACACCACCAGCTGGGAGACGGTTGAGGCGGGCACCGATACCCTTGACGGAGATAATGTACAAGTTACGGGCACCGGAGTTGTCGCAGCAGTTCATGACTGCACCGCTATTTTGCTAGTTAGTATTCGTATATTCTTCATCGTTTCGTAGGTGCTTGGTATATCGTGGTTTGTATGTTCGCAAACATTGAAAGTTCGTGTAATCGATATCGTAGATTGTGTGGAGGTGGAACTGAGGGAAAAACGTACACTGGAAGACCGAGGGTCATCTTGAGCTTGCCACCAGGGGCACCACGTCTATAAGACCATCACGTTAGCATTCGCATTATTCCATCCTTCAATGTCTTCCCAGTTGCCGCTACCCAGCATCCAGCACTGTAATCCCTCATTTCCCTTCAATTACTCTCCAAGTCCTCAACTTCTGCCGATATATGGGCATTCTTCGCCAATCGCACCCACATCACACCAATAACAGCGGAAAAGGCCACTCACGAAATCTTTGCCATCTCGACGGTATTTCCTTTAAATTGCTAGAAAGGTTAGAGGCGAAGGTTGTCGATAAAGAAGTTGTCGTCGTCGAGGTTACGAGGTTGATTTGCGAAAAGTCGAATTTGGTGGTGGAAACCCTAATCGTGGTTAAGCGAAAATTTTGAGACCCACAAAATGTTTTCGACGGTACTGGTAGCAACCGGACCGTAGGCTATGACGGCCAAAACTTCACGAGCAACGACACGAAATACATGAATACAAACATCTGGCTTGTCAAGGGAAATCTTTAGCAGTCTTGACACTTTTTCTGGTATTATCGTAAGAGCATTATATGAGGTGCCCGCACGACGTCCTATCGACTCTAGATCCTAAACACATTTCGAGGCAGCGAATATGATTACGAGCAGTTGTGCCACATACAATTTCCGATGTCCATAAAACATGGCTCTATACCCAAACTCCTCTTTTCCTGCTCCATAACGCCATTGCTCAGTCCATTCCTCCATTCCCCCATTGATACGCATGAATTTTACACAACAGCAAATGAATAATGCCAGGGAGATCAGATTAGGGATGCTGTCGAGGATCTGTGCTACCACCACTTGAACGACAAACCTCAACAGGTATGCAAAAACCACCGAAACACCTGTAATTTGCGCCGGGTTGCCACATAAATGGGTATCCATGGGTATATGTAGGTCCGAAGGATAAATAGCCCAATTGGAATTATAGGGTTGACTGGTAAGAGTAGATAATATTCAAACTCCGTTTCGCACGAAGAGACTCGTAATCGTAACAGTACTGCAGGGGGTAAGTTCATCTCATCATGACTCTGATTTCTGAGCAACCTCTGTGACCGCTTCGCCAGCGACTTCGCTTGCTTGTCGCTCAGTCTCACCCTCCTCCTTTTTTGCGACAACCTCAGGCTCTGGGACAGACGTTTCCGGGATAGTGGCTGCATTGGCTGCAACTGCTTCATTATTCACGGCGACATTGGCTGAGGCTTCAGGAGCGATTGATGCTGTTGGCGAGGGTGGCTGAGCTGCTACTGTGGTTTCGACTTCAGCAGAATCGGTCATGTCAACATCACCATCATTGTCGGCAGGGGCTACTTTCGGAGTATGTGCAGGGGACGGCGCATTTGATGGACCAAGCTCTGTAGCTTCCACCATTGATTCATCCTGAACCTTTTGCTCCAGAAGCTCTGCATTGACTTGCGCATTCGCCTCGGTCACAGGTGTGGGAGCCTTGATCTCCCGGTCACTTTGTATTTCTGGTGTTGCTACACCACTATTCATGTCCACGTCCGAATATGTCTGGTTTCGCTGCCTGGGCTGGCCGCTCTGGGGGAAAGCACCATTCGCACGGTTGCCTTCCTCGTCATCACTTTCGTCAAACTCATCATCTCTTGCCACACGTTTGTCGTTTCGGTGCTGCGTATGACGAGTATCCGGGTTTTCATCGTCATCTAGGTCGTCCATTATTGCATCATCCTCATCGGTGGTGCCAGCAAGGGTGGTTCGGGGAACATCTTGCATTTGAACCGAAGGGGCATGCGCTGTTCTTTTCAGATTCTCAATAACTTGGATCTTGATCTTTTCAAGATAGTCCTTTGAGTTGGCATTTTCCATGTTTGATGCACGGACGTCAAGTTCATAGTCCGGGCCATAGTACTGTGAAGAATGTCAGCAGTCATGACTTGCGTATCTGGTTTTGGGGGAGCCATACCTCATAGTACTCATTGTAAGGAAGAACGGGATCCATTTCCTTGCCGACCAAAACGCCAGTCTCGAAAGCCCAGGTACGGGCAACATTGCGCATGGTATATCCACCTCCACCAAGGACTAAAGTCGGTTTGTTAAAGCTCTTGACAAATTGAACACAATTCGCATGGCCCCTCATGCTCAGATTGAAGCAGCCTAGACGATCACCAGAAAGACTGTCCCCACCACATTGAAGGACGATCGCTTCCGGTTGGTAGTAGTCCATGACACTTTGAATGACCGGCTCGAAGATAGATTTGTAGGTAACGTCGTCGATACCATCGCGAAGGGGAAAGTTTACGGCGTAGTTTTTACCCTGACCAACACCAATGTCTCGCAATTCACCTGTCCCTGGGAAGTATTCACCGTATTTGTGAAACGATACCGTCATAACTCTGTCGGTTGTGTAAAAAGCCTCCTCAACACCATCGCCGTGGTGAACATCGATATCGATATACAGGACTCGTTTCTTGAACCGAAGGAGCTCGATTATGCCAAGAACAATATCTACATAGGTGTTAGAACCATTTCCAAGTTGCGCAATGAAGATGCACATACCATTTACATAGCAGAAACCACTTGCTTCGCTTTTCTTCGCGTGATGTAGTCCTCCGGCCCAATTGATGGCTATGTCGCATTTCCCACGGTTCAGACGAGCTGCGCCCTCCATACTTCCACCTGCACTAATTCCGCAGAACTCGAAAAGACCATCGAAGACAGGACAATCATCCCCGACGTTATATTTTCCTTGTTCCTTCGCGAAAGAGTCCATGTTGTCTGGGGTGACCCTCTGGAGGAAATCAATATACTCATCAGTATGGAACTGGGTCATTTCATGACGAGTCGCAGGTTTCGCACGCTGGATCGAAGTCAGTGAATAGTTTCAAGATAAGGAGGAGAGTAAGATGCGAATCTAGTTGTGTTCTCGTTTGTATATTCGCAAGACAAGTGGTGTATAAGAAATACAACTGGAAAGATGCTTGCTGAACCATACTTACATAAATCTCCATTTTTTGATAAACTCCATAATTCATGATCAAGCTATGCGCCAATCGTATTCTGTGAGGTTTCATAGGATGCCCCGCAACGTAGGCATAGTTCCCTACATCGGAGTCGTAGAAATATGCGACTCTCTTCTTGGTGCTGGGTCCATTCGACACCGGGTCTAGAGGCGCGAAGGAATTAGACATTTTCAAAAGGCTTCGGAGGTTGTGGCCAGTATAAAACTTAGAGCAGCGGTTCCGAGGAAAGTGGCAATATGATAGTGATGGTAGATGAGGATGTAGAGCGTCGCCAGAGGAAGTATGTTGGTCAGAATAAATTTGGTTGTGATGCGATTAGTTGAAGAGTTGGGAGATGGGAAAGGCGGCGGAAGAAACAAGATGATATGAGGGAGGGAGCTTTGAGGCTTCCAAAGGGTCGACCAATGACGAGCCACTACACAGAAGCTAATCAACTCTGATTGGTTCCAGAAAAGCGCACCCTGATAAAGCGAATTCGACTAGCTTCGGTACAAGAACCTTCAGGAAAAGTGACTTTGTTCGTTTGGTATGGGGTCGACAAGGACAGATTCTCCTTGGATGTAACTGTTGTTAGTCTTTCTTCATTCAAAGTATACGGGCATTCCCACTGGGTTAATTGAGATTATTCAGGCCAAGTCAACCATGCAGAACAATCCCTTTGCAAAATTTGAGCAGTTAGTTTTCGCGAGGCTGAAATACAAGGCTTAAGGTCATGTGATAAGGTTCCGCTTATGTAACAAGGATTATTTGGGAACTCAATGCGCGTTCTAAGCTGCCTTGAAGTTGGAGCTTGACAACACCTTTGAGACTGTCATTTTCGCCTTCCGCCGCATCACATCCACCTTTAAGATACCATTTCACACCCGAATTCAGCTCAACATCAGTCAATATGGACAGATTAAATCGCATGTTGGCTTCTGCTGGAGGCATGGGAGGTCTGAATTCCGCCGCCCCAGGATCTGTAAGCTCCACCATTTCCACAATACAAGGTGGGAAAGTTTATAACTGTGAGAATGTGAGTCGCTGATGAACCATGGACATTCAGGACAACTCAAACTTGATTGATAACTCAGAAACCGTATATATATCGTCTTTGGCGCTATTGAAAATGTTGCGACACGGCAGAGCTGGTGTACCCATGGAAGTTATGGGTCTCATGTTGGGAGAGTTCGTCGATGACTTCACAGTACGAGTCGTGGATGTTTTTGCCATGCCCCAAAGTGGTACTGGTGTCAGTGTGGAGGCAGTCGATCCCGTGTTCCAGACGAAGATGATGGATATGCTGAGGCAGACGGGCCGGTACGTTCATTCAAGCTGTCTTTGAAGCGCCGAGGAGCTAATATCATCATCTGCAGACCCGAAACTGTGGTTGGCTGGTACCATTCGCATCCTGGTTTTGGATGCTGGCTATCATCGGTCGATATCAACACACAACAATCTTTCGAACAGTTAACGCCACGAGCTGTCGCCGTTGTCGTTGATCCAATTCAATCCGTAAAGGGCAAAGTTGTTATCGACGCTTTCCGACTTATCAACCCGCAATCACTCATGATGGGCCAAGAACCTCGCCAAAGTACATCTAACTTGGGACACCTCAACAAACCCTCCATCCAAGCGCTTATTCATGGGCTTAACAGACATTACTACAGCATTGGTATCAACTACCGCAAGACGGCTTTAGAGGAGAATATGTTGATGAACCTGCACAAGCATGTCTGGACAGAGGGTCTGCAGATGGATGACTTCCGAATTGAGGGCAACCGAAACAAGGAGCGATTACAAAAGCTGGTTGGGCTGTCAGAGGGGTACGAAAAGCGTGTGAAGGAAGAAACAGAATTGACCAAAGATCAATTGAAGACGAGATATGTTGGAAAGGTGGACCCAAAGAAGCATTTGGAAGATGTTGGACAACAACTCATCGAGGACAACATCGTTTCCGTGTCGAGACAGATGATTGACAAAGAAGCCTCCGCGCCGAAGGAAAAGAATGGAGCTAATGGCCATGCGCCAGTCGAGATGGATGTTGACGAAGAATTGTAATGATTTTACATGATATTGTACTATAGGCGTTTGGCTGCTAGTTAGAGCTTAGCATAAGCAACTCTGCATGACACAGTTGGTCTGGTGCTGGAGTTTAATGCAAGCTTGGTCTGCGGACTTCATGATTAGACGCGACTAATCCCTGACTAAATCTGTGAGGTTCCAAACTCATATACTCGGTATTGTTTTGTGCTTGGCCTACGAACGTAGGTCGTGGTGACCATTTCCGCGGCATTGAAGATTTCTTGTACCGAGTTTTCAACATGTGCTCTACAATTTCGATGACATCTGAACCGCGATACCAGACGGCGGGTTTGGAGATCAAACGAATAAAGGGGCGCGGGAGGACGAGGATAATGGGCAGGCATGGGCAAAAGCGAAAAGGCAAGGTCAACTGAAGCATACTCCTGCTATTACCTTCTTCAAGACACATTATACCTTTCAACCTACTTTCCTTCCCATACACAGATCCAGAACATCTCGATTTTTCAATTTCTATCCTCTGTTCCAATGTTCTTTCCAGCTCATGTATCGAAGCAAAGGTATATTAGAGAGTAAAGACAAAGCCTCTCGAAATGCAGCAGAACTACAGCCGTCTTTCTCTACTCAAATTTCGGGGATAACAATGACACCATGGAATCCATCACGCCCATCTTATCAGGAGAGCTTGCCCCTGGCCCGGCCAATGACGCCAATAGATCTTTCAAGAAGAAATTCCAAAGCCAGCATCATATCAAGCTCACCGTTGACGAGATTATTGGTCTGCGGGGTAAATTTGCTCTTGGGCAAGGATTCCAAGTCACAAATCTTCATGAACTCTCCTTTTTTCCTCGCTTGCCTCTTCATCAATTCCTGCAAGGCATATCCGCTTCTCCTAAGTAAGCGGGACCTTCATGTCCCGGCCTCTTAACACTAGCCGTATCTTCTCAACGCCAACAAACACGATCATTAAGGTAAAAGAGTTGGTCCCACGACCGATGACATGCACATCATCGACATCAGGCTCGTGGGAATGGCTCCTTCTTGCCGCGGCTACGGCTTTGGCAAGATCGGAGAACTGTCATAAGCGCTGTGCGAGTATGTATCTGCACGCAATGAAGTAAAGGGGGGTGTTGGAGACAGAGATACACAAACGCAAGCGCGAGCGGAAGATGTGAGGAAGGAAAAGAGAGGAGTGCGGAGGGATGTGTAGAGAGTGGAAGAGATAGAGACGGCAAGAAACAGCTGAAGGAGCAACGGGTAATGAAGAAGTTGGTGAAAGCGGTGCAGTAGGTGGCTTGGAGGGATATGGAAGTTATTGATAGAAACGTTTCGGGACATGAGACGGCATATACGAAATAGAGAAAGACGATGAAAGTGCTTGGGGATATAGGGAGAGGGCATACGCGTGAGTAAGGCTATGTTGACTTGTTGGCGGGGGATGCCAATGGTAGTATGAAGGAGATAGGTGCGCTGTGGGAGTATGGCTACCCTTTTGCTACTCAGAGCTACTCTTCCGCAACAAAACGTGGAGTTCGAGTAAGATATCAAGAAGGAATATGGTTATGGTCCAGAGATCTATAATCCACGAGCAATGTGCTATAGGAATAGTGATAACTGGTAAGAGCACTTACCGAAACTCGAGTTCTGAAGATAGAGGAGATGTTGACTGGCAGACAAAGTCCAATGCAGTTGCAGTTTTCCCATTGCCTGACTGCGCATGTCATGTCTTACTTTCATTCATTCATCTGCCGCCAACCAGTTATCAACAGGATCAATAAAACTTCTGATCTCGTTGTTATGATGTATATTTCTTTTCGGGCTGCTCGTCCATTATTTGCTGGAGGTTCGAATCACTGACGCAAAGATGAACGGACGAAAACATCCATTTGATATTTATATTTATGTTTATGTAGCTTCATATATGCACAACACGCTCGGCACGGGAAACCCCCATCCATCTTTCCTTTTCCATACATAGTTCAGCCAATGTATCGCGTCACAATCGCACCACACCGTATATCGAGCCATCTGAGACATGAACCCCCACGCCCTGTGGGGCCCAGATGCGTCTCCCGCACCTGTTTGTTTGTTTATACGGCACGGTGATTATTTTGGAACATAACTCGCATATGCATGTACGTACGATCTAGGTGACGAAAAGCCGGAGAAGATAGAAGGAAAGTGGGGGGCTTTTTGATACTGTGCTGAGTATGTGAGTATGAATGTCTGAGTGGATATATTAGTCATGACTAACAGCTGATCCACTGACTGATCGGCAATGTCTAGACTTTATATTCGAGAATTGAAAAATGGGGATTGTGAATTGACGGCTGGGAGAACAGAATTCGAGGGTATGTATGGATAGAGGTGTCGGAGTGGCGGAGAGGGGTTGGAATAGGAAAGCGGGAGGCCCGGAACACGGAATGAAAGGGATCTTGTGTTTCTGGGAAGTGGTAGAGAAGACGGGCGAGGGTAATGCATGAGGTGATGGGTAGAATTGAGATAGAGGGGTTGGAGGAGAGAGACATGCCGAGGTTGGCAACGGAGATTGTTTGGGCTTAGGGATGTTGTGCGAGGGAAGTTGCGGGATGGGAGTTAGGCTAAGGACGTAAGAGTCGAGGGTTGAACTTATGCAGGTTCTTGGCTGTGTTTACTTTGAAACGGGTATGTAGATGGAGATGAGAAGGATGGTGGTTATGAGATGTCTCGGAAAGGCACGAGGGAGAAAAGAGAAGGTTAGTAAAGGATATTCGATGCTGGATAGAAGTAAGATTGCATCTGAATCCTACGCGGGGAAGAAGGTCGAGCGATGACATTGAGTGGGCAAGGGGAGAGTATACAGGACCGAAGTAAGAAGGAAAGGGGGTGTCGGGTAATGCTCAGAGTCCAGTCATAGGCCGCACCGAGAAGTTCAAGGAGCTTAAGAGAAGAAACAAGGAAATAGCAACTGCACTGCCGCGTAGTGAAGCATGGTGATGTGGCATAGTATGATATGCTACGTTATGTTACCTTGAGCATGATATCCTACCTGGTATTGAAGCACCGATCATCAAGGCAGCACACATTTCCAGACCAGGTTCATTCCTCGTACATAGCATGTAAACAAGTATATGCCAAGTCCAGATACGAATCAGCAAGATAACTCTCCCATTCTCACAAGGCAGGTCTTGCCTGATGTCGAGATACATGGGTAAGCACATGAACCCTGGTGATCTTCTTTACTTCTGGCCTTGCATGAGCGAGAAAAATATATTCCCCGGTGTCTTGTCTAAACCACAAATGGAAGTTTCAGCCGCGGAAAGCAAGGGGTGTGCCCAACAGCTTTCAAAACGTGTGGAGTGTATGCATGAGTTGTAGGGCGCGCGTGGGGATCAGTAATTTTGTGGCTGGAACATGGACTGCTGCCGAGCATGCTTGCATAAACGTATGTCGAGTAGAGATCTTTCAGAGATGCGATGCAGAATGCTTGTCGCGTAGAATGTTCGTATCATTGCCAGGACTCCATTGCGCATGAATAGATAAACCGTGAACATGCATCATGATGCAGGACTATCGACTGATGTTCAGTTGCTCTATTGCTGGCATGAACATACGATGAAACCCATTTCCCGGAAACGTATAGGAAAGAGCAACGGTAACCTGCACAACTTTGACGTCCTCAGATATCGCGAAATATAGTAATTGAAAGGCTACTTGAGTAAGCAATATGCAGAATTACCTCCTTGCCATATCAAGCCATATTGCGAGCGCGATGAAGGTCGACCCAATAGGTGTTGCAGAATAGAACAACCCGGTATAGTCCATATACTGGAAATAAGCTGTTTGATTTGATCTTTTGCCGATTCTGCTGTATCACCATATCAATATTGCGATTACAGATAAGGCCGAATCAGGCAATTTGACGCCCATTTAGAGTATTTTCGCCACTTGATCACAATGCCTGCACCCTGTCAATCGAACCGGATACGCGTTAAGTGCTATTCTGACACCGAGTAGGATCATAATCCACAGCAGAGCACGCAGTAATGATCTTTCATCCTTGCTTCCGGATGCAGTGTGAACTACTCCGGAAACAGTGCGAGTGCACCGCATTGGATGGTTGACATGTGTTCGAGATGGTCGGCAGAGACGGGATGCTATATCAACAATGAGTCAACATATCTGTAGTAAGACGGGAAGGTCTTATAGGCGTTCAGGAACGGCATTGGCACTTGCCAAAAGTTGTGTGATAATGGCTCGTTTTTCGTTAGGGGGCGAAGAATGTTTGTACAACGACATAGGACTGCATAAGACGGTTCAACGGGTGCCTTGCATCAAAAGACATCTGTTGTGTATCCTGATCATGCCATGCCGAGCCAATGTACGCATGTGGGAGTGAGCGAAGGGCGTGATGAACGATAGTGATCAGTTATGTACGCAACATGTTTTCCCTTCATAACAACCCAGACGCATTGATAGTCTGCACCGGAGGGGCGGAACCTGGACGGTTGCGAATATTTTTTCCGACCTGTGTTGTCCAGTGGTGCGAGCGCGGATTGAGGCATAGATAAGGTCAACACAAATTCGTGGCCCTATATCATGGAAATGAGTGTGAGTGATAGGATATGGCGACGATAATGGTATTAGAGACAAGGATGTGGGAAGACACATATTTCATTCCATGCAGCGATGCCATGTGTAGGTCATTGAAATATGTGCCCAAGACCGGGAATCGTTTCCGATCAGGCGTTTATCGACTCATAGTTCGATGAGTGACCTGACAGTACGGAGGTTGCAGTGTCTGTAAAGGCCACCCTGGACACCTGAAGACTTCTGCGACAAGAGTGGCTGCGGTCAGCGGACGGGGAAGAGCGGACTTCGATCCGGCTGGTTGCATAAAGGGCCTGCGGATACAGAGATCGTGAAGCTCCTCCTTACAGTAGGCTAATGCAGTGTAATGGTGGGTGAGCCTGGTGCACTAGTGCTCTAACGTCTGTTCTGAAAAAATGACGCACCGGATAAACGCGATGTGCCAAATGAGAGCGAGAGAACCGAGATCTTAAAGATGCAGCTATTAGAATACGGAATGTCGAGATCATTGATTAGGAATGCGGCTGAGCTGGAGGATAGAAAGGTGGGATAAAGGGGAAAATGCGTGGTAATCCGTCTAATGACTGACTGTCTTTTTTGGATGTAACATACCGGAGACCACCTCCTAAAAGATGTTTCTAGGCAGAATCGAAATAGTTCGGATTTCATGCCCAAAGCAATTTCACGTTGTAGCCTTGCAACTTGCAACACATAGGGAAAAGAGTTTAGTACGAGTCTAGCAGATGGAGCTGGGGGACTTGTTATGTATCCTTACTAAGAAATATGCGATGTATTTCGTACACGACGTTGATTCATCCTCGTCGTGGTGAGCCCCCTGGTAACTCTCAGAGCGATTTCCGGGCGATAATGATGACTCCCGATGGAAACCAATGCAGGACCAATCTCGGCAGGCTCGCTGCGGCGCTCCCGCTGCAAGCTTTCCGATGCAAGCAAGTAAGTGAAGCGGTGAAGGCTGAGCAGGTACGTTTCCATTGGTGCTGGGGGACGATTTCGTACAGAGTGCTCTCGTAATGTATCTCCGTAGATGAAGGGAACTCTAGGCATGGGTCATGGAAGGATCATGGAACACTGTGTTTCTTCTATAATCCCTGGAAGTGGGAATGCCTTGCTGCGCATACCATGTAGATATCCTACGCATCCACCAGTCGCCCTGTCGAGAACCACTGTACGGAGTAGACATCTCCTCAACAGCGAAGCATGGTGTACCGGTTCATACACGTAGACTTCCGTAAGGCGCGAACGTACTTTAGAGTAGAGCGCGTCAGCTCTTCCGTCTTCCCCTAAAGTCAGTCCGACGGGCACCTGCGTCCCCGTATTTGCGCTCAAACTAAAGCCCCCACAGAGCCTTCCACCTGCCAGGAAAGTCCGGACTGGACTGGTTGAGACTAGGTGAGACGCCCACACACACAACGTCCCCGCAGAATCGAAGTGTACTCTGTGCTTCGTACTCAGCCGGAAACCACGCACGAAGCAGATCCCAATGTCGCTCGCTTTCCATGACTGGAAGTGGTAATCGCAAGTCAGAGATATCTTTGTAACCCTATTTCCTGTTTCAGATCGCTGGTGCATGGCAGAATTGGTGACGATGGGATCTACGATGGAAATAGAAAGAGGCTTTACCGCATTCGGACAAATCATCGGGTCACCATGGACATTTGCCCACGGAATTTGCCCTTGGCGGATAGGGCGTGTATTGAAAAAAATAAATGAGTTTCGGTTATTCCGAGATGGATAAACGAGAAAAAAGGGCCTTGAGTCGTTCGTGCATGAATCACCTGGGCATCGATACAGCAGCTACCTGAATGTACGAATCCCCTCAGTTTGAATAGCCCAAAGAAATGATGCAGTATTGTGATTCCAAGAACGAGGCAAGTAAGTGGTGGAGAATCTTCACCAGTTCCCCATAATACCGCTACCACTAGCTAACTACCACTACCCTCCCTCGATTGCATTGCATGATTGCAGGATTGCAGATACTAAGAACAGACCTACTTACAGCCAGGAGCCAGGAGCCAGGAGCCAGCAGCCAGCTATCAGGGTCAGCAGCGGAAACCCTTGCCAAACGTGGAGAACACATGGCATATATCCCATTCCAACGTCTGTGAGCGACATTAACCTTTCGTTTTGAGGTATATTCATGCACTCTCTCCATCCCGTAAAGCCAGTGGCCGTTGGAAAATGCTTAAAGGTGGTTGGGGCCAAGCCAGAAATCCAGGAGTAGTAGAGTGCAACGCCCTAGCTTACATTTTATGTGATATGTCGGCTGCCACACCTCCAGCAGCCTACAATCTTTATCCGATCCGAACGTATTGGGGACCGTACCGACGGCACAGCAGTTTTATTGCATTGCATTGCATTGCCTATGCTATGCTATGTGTGGCACAGGTAGGCTCAGGTAGGGTATCATTTCCTACGCTTTGACAATTGTTTCATTGTGTCAGATTACATGGGACTTGGGGACGGGGGAAGGATTGGCACGGACCTAAGGGAACTTCACAGTTTGATAAGGCCTAAATGATCAACTGATTTATTCTCCTTCCCTTGTCCATCCTGAACCTTACCCTCGAGCTCGTCCTCGCCCTCGCACCGCCCTCGCCCTCGTTCTTGTTCTGACGCTGGCTCTGGTCTGGTTCTGGCTCCTTACTACCTTGCTTCTTGGATAAACAAGGTTCTCAGCACGCTAGAGATCTTATATGTTGAAACAGCATAGGCGACATCGAGTGCATGATTGGACCTTGAGAGATGAGGAGAGCAGGGACGGGAGGGAAAATAAGATCATATTCAATAGCTGAAAAGTGCTCCAATGCCGACGGCTCACCACCATATTCTCGATTACCGGCCTTACTTCTGCATTTGGCTGCACTCTGTCATACGACGTTAGCTGATGAAGGCTGATCCCACCCAAGAGGAGGCTTTATTGCAGCGAAACGGGAATGATTTCATAGTTTGCCGGATTATGAAAGTTTATCGATTTATTGGGAACTTGTCATTCTAACGGAAATTAACCCGACAAATCCGGATGCGGTCCATCCCATGATATTCCAAGAAAAATTGAGTATGGTAAGCCGTTTGACTTTTGGACTAGATGTAAAACAGCACGTCCGTATGGGCCGCCGAATGGACTAGCACCAAGATAGATGTCAAAGGCTCATGAGTTATACATTTTGAGGTATGCGGTCTCAGGTCTGCGGTCTCGTAGGTTACGCACGTAAACGGCCCCTAAGTAACACCTCGATAAAACTTACCTACCTTCTCGGCCGCGATACTTGCCCAGAATAAGCCAGACCAACATATAAAAAATTACCCCTTTCTGACTTGTGGCTGACAACCTTGAAGCAACACACAATATCCAGCTTTTTGTATGTCCTTTTGTTCAATATCAGATAAATTCCCCGAACCTTGAATATGATCTACATCAGTATATTGAAGAGAAAGAAAGAAGGAGCCTTTACTATTATGACACGTCGACCTCGCCTGACCCTCATACTTCGTACACTTTTTCTGTGCTCACACCTCCAAACCAGCTATCCCTGTTCGGCTCCCAATTCCCTCTGCCGCTACAGGCGGGGAAAGCAATTGGTCTGCCGGCTCAGAAAAGAAAAGAGAAATTAACGTCAAATCATAATCGAACCTATGATCCAGTTTCTTCACCGCTCGGAAGCTCTCCGAAATGAAGAGACTGAGTAGAAACGAGAGACGACCAGACCACCAGATCGCACTTAGACCTGAACTCTATCAAATTTCTTGCTCAAACGCGCCATCTGCCGTGGAACTATACCCATTGTATTGGGTCCAAGGTACCCGGCGCCGTGGGTATGGTAAATGTACTCGTCCCCCTCGTCTACAGGGTTTTTGAAGTCAGTCTTCAGGGCATCCCATGCTGTCTCTCGTAACATCGTTCGGCCGGCCTAGCTGTCCCCCCCCCTCGACAACAATTGCACGTATATGCAAGCCACACTAGTTTGGTCAACCGGTGTCCATATTGATTGGTAAGAGGTTGTCGAGGTGGATAAACCTCTTTTCATTCTTGTATCTGACCGGGGTCCAGCCCTCTGCTCTCTCAACCATGAAAAGGATCCTTACATTTATTTCTTGATATGGCATTTCAGGTCGACGAAAATGTTTTGCCTTACAGATTGCCTTGCCATGTGTCTTACTGGGAGGGACAGCCGCTCGATTCTCCAATTACTGGGCTGCCAGGTTTATGGTATCCTATATATAAAGATAGCTGCTTTGCCACTAGAAATCTTTGTCTGATGATCACTGATAACAAAACTTGTTCCCATCCGTCATACCTTCTCTACCGATAACAATCACCCACAACATCATTCTCAATGTCTAAAATGGAAAGTCATGTCCAGTTCACAGTTGAACAACTGCTGGAATTGCATCGATATTGGATCACGGAATTGTTTATCACAGACGGCAAGACCGAGGAGGAAATCGTCGAGATCTTACACGTTCACCACATCGATATCACGTGGGTAACCAACTTGTTCCTCTTACAATCATGATTTCTAACCTGTGTATCTTCAACAGTCAAAACAAACTACATTCCTATCTCTCAAATTGGAATCTCCTTACTTCACGTACGAATACCGACCTTGATGATTGGATCCTCGTACCATCAGCTGACCAGCTCTTCTCTATCCAGGAAGACCACTCGTACGAGGTTGATAATGACATCCCTTATGAATCTGTAGCATACTCGGAATCGATCCGGGAAAGCTACAAACGACGTTCTTTGGCTGCGAAAACGAATCCTGCCACGATCCCGGACTCGCATTCATCACATTTCCTAATTCCAGACTCGACGTCGAAAAAGGCGCGTGCGCACAAACCCAGTGCCCCTTTCACATTCTCCTTACCCTCACCAGCACACCACAAATCCTCGTCTGTGCAACATCTAGAGGATGTACCAGATAGACTATCACCACTCGAAGTATACGAATCACAGCCCCAGAATCACGAAAGACTTGCCGTTGAGCTGGAGAGTACAGCTGAAGTATGGAAACGGATTAGACGGGAGAGATGTGCGCGTACGTGTTCTAGATCGCGGTGCAGGCGTCCTATTACGATGCGGAGTCGAACGATTGGGAAGAAGTAATCTTCCAGGGTGGGTTGGATTTATATAAAAAGGGGGATGTTGTGGTGTGTCCCATGAATGTTTTCCTGTTTCTTCTAATCTTGTTCTTTCTTTTTCTCTAAAAGCTAGCGGTCAGTGGTTGAATCATGGATATGCTGCTTTGGATGCATGGTTGGGTATAACGAGCACTATGGGTTTGGCAGGGTGGGTATGGGATGGCATAGGAAAAGCGAGCATCACCGGTGTCTTTTCGATATCAGCGGGGGGTCATGGTAAAGGACAAAAGATCGGAGATACCATGGGCAGACAGGATTTGGAGGTTTGGAGTTCCTAGAGTACATGTGGTTTGTTCAGCACTTTAGCGTTGTATTGAGATGGTATTGTACTATAGGCAGATGGATTCCTGTCTAGACCGTATTTAATGTTACACATAGTATATATTGCCCTTCATCAGTTGAAATCAAGTCGATAATTTCTATGCTCACTTGACACTGAATTGTAGGCAGACATTTGTCTACGCACAAGCGTCGCAATCCAAGCTGCCTGTTCCACCATATTGTCATCGCCCCCAATCAGCATACCTTCACCATCCCCGGCTCCTTATTCAATTGCTTTCCAATCGCTCGTTTGCAATTCCACCCTTGTGTGCAATGCTTTCCCACGGTGCCACTTCGCCAAGTTCCCCGGCCACTCACGGCATATCTTCGCTTCACACAACATCGCAGTGCTGAGCGATCGCACCAATCTTCGTTCTACGACTTCCGATTTCCGTTGTCAATCTCATGTTTCCCAGTTCCGAGTTCCTAGCCCGCCCATTCCCCATCCAGTCGCATCTCGGAAATTTACTACTCTAGGTAAGTATCTTCTCCAGAAAACCCCCGATGAACCCACTTCTGGCACTTCTTCTCGAAAGCCTCGCTACCCAATCTTAGTTCCAGACCAGGAACAGGACTGTAATAACCCCTACTCCACTTACAAGTACCTGGTGAAGTTACTGTAGCACAAGAAATTCCAAGTCAGCCACTAAACTTCTTACCAAGCTATCAGTCATGGGCTAAGATCTACGGGAGGCCCGTTCTTCTCGGATCATCTCCCCGAGAACCACGTTTTTTTTTTCCTGTCTCGGTTTTTGCTTTTCGCTGAAAGGGTGGAGCGAACTGTGGCTTGCGTGATTTATGAACTGGCTTGCTTGGAGAAAGAAGAAAGCGCGGACGAGCTCAGGAGAAGAGGAAGCAAGATCCGAGAACCAAGACCTCGAATGGGGAAATGTAACAAGTGCTGAAGACGGGTTACAACATGAAGAAGAAAGGAAATTTCTCCAAGACTGACGATGTGAAGTTGGTTCTCGAGATATGACTAATTTCGGTGGTACAACAGGTAAGGGTCCCGTCTACTTCTCCGAAACTTCACATTGAAGAAAAAGAAGGCAGCAACGAACCGCGAATGAAATGCCTCGGGTACAAGCCTAATGTGATGTGATATGATATATGATGGATTGATATTGGATTGACACGAAGTGTTGCATGTCTCAATGGGTCCGAACGGCGGCGTCAACCGCAGAAAAGTGGGAACAGACGGAAATGTGATATGTGATATAAGTGCTTGCCGGATTGGTTTACGAGCCCCCGAATCCGGTATGTAGGGTTCAATGTGGTTCTTCGTTGGGAAAGCTGGCTTCACGCATGGGGAAGCTCGAATGTGATATCTGATCAATTTGATATTGCTTTGGCTTATTGGAGGCGGAGGGTTACGTTCGGTACATGGTAGGGTTTCATTTGGGACGGTCTTTCTGATATCATTGGGTGAAGAAGCGGAGATGCCGAAGTTGTTTGTACATCAGAGGTAAGTAGCCGCCTGCTGGGGTCTTCCTCAGATTGTTTACCGCGTGGATGATGACAAGAAGGCATTGTGTTCGGCCCGCGATGCAGGATTCGGTACTTCTTGGGGCAGGTGATGTTCGGCAATTGAATGTGGTTGTTGGATAGCTTCATACCCTGGTCGCCTATATTGACTAGTCGTCCTCTTGATGGGCGCTCGCTCCTCTTGGCTGAAGGAATTGGCAAATGAATGAGCAAGGGTTAATATTAACGACCTCTATATAACCAACGAGTGTCACTCTGTGCGGAGATGATCAATCTGTTATGTTTCACTTCGGACAGTTTTTCCTTCAACGGGGCCTAGGTCATCCTACCGGTAGGCTTGTCACCCTATAGGGAAGCAAGTTCATGTTGGTATATCTGAACCTTACACCCAAATGAACTAATTCGCTGATCATCACAATGTTGGCAGCGATCAAGGGGCACCGGTAGGGGTGGGTGTCCTGCATTGCAGAGCTACTTTTCATCCAACATAAGTTCGACGTCTGGGAAGATATCGCTGTGGTTGTCTTAAGTTAGTCACAGACAGGAACCTATACAAGCAAAGGGCTGGTTGAGGCACAAGGAGCACAAATCGACAAGTTATATATGCCAACTAATGAGACAGAGCGCATTCGATGAATGGATCACATGCGATATCTGCAACGCGGCCTCCACTCCATCGCCCCCAATTCATATTCACACCATGCCCCTTGGCTGCTCATGCCTCACATGACCTTCATGGTTCCCACACCGCTTATCGAGGTAGCATATCTGAGCTACACTAGTTTGCGCAAGGAACCTCTGGAGTCTGGTAGTGCTCGGGTAGTGAATACGGCAGAGCTTCCGGATGGGCAGGACCCAAGAACGATTCGACTTGACTACCACGACCTTTAAGCTGTGTGACTCCAGCAGGATGCTCTTTACCCTCGGGGTGGCATGTTTCTACATCCATGCCTGGTTACACCGACTTACTCAAATTTTTGGTTTCACCATGGGAGAGATTGCGGGCAATTTGGGATGATGCGGTGTAGTCGTGCACCTGCTCAACGACTTCCTCTACATCAGGGGTCTCGAATACTTAGCTGGGCGCAAGGCGGGGTTTGTGAGTGTAATTCCTTCATTATTCTCAATTGGGTTGAGCTCTAATGCGACGCCAGCCTTGCGCGGATGTAAGGTCCTGGAGAGCATCATCACAACCTTTGTTGCACTTGAGTCCCAATACGTGAGAACCTGTATGCTCTGTTGATGTTCTGGTTGTTGTTGGTGGTGGAGGTGGTATCGTCGTACTCGGTGGGGTTTTTGTTGCGCTTGGTTTAACGGAGGTTGAAGTTGACGTGGACTAGCGAATGCTTCAAGTGAAGCTTCTGAATGTTGAGGTCACCAAAGTCGTGCTAGAACCTTCGCAGCCCAACCTATTTAGATTGCTAACGAGGGTAACAACCCTGCATTAGATGTAGAGGAAGTATTTGCCATGATGTCAGCGCGAAGGTAGTCTTGTTCGATGTATCAATTGGATTTGAATGGCTTATCTTCAAAGAAAGACAAGGGAGTGACTGATTCAGTGATTATGGAAGTACCAAAAGTCGTTGTGGCAATCTCAGAGCAAGTAGTGGCGGCAGTGCCGACCTGAGCACTAATTGAAGGAGGTCAGATATGCGGCGCAGACACATGTCGTCGAGTGCGAAAGGAACAAGGTGTGTGGATAAAACCTGCTCGGCTCTGTATTTGAGAACAAGATAGATCATGCTCTCAGTTGCAACTATTTATCGCCGAACATCAGGGTCTCTCATTATCAGACAGTCTTGGTATTCTTTCATCTAAGTAACCCTCATGCTGGGCAACTTAGTTGGCGGACCTAGCTCATCAGGATTGTATGAACCTATGCTGACAATGCTATAATTTGCCGTGGATTATTGCTAGAACTAACGATGATGCGATTGACAGAAGGTTTGAACATAAGCAGTTCCCATCATGTGGCCTGGGAACGTGAAGCCTAATGCGTGGACGAGGGTTGACTCGGTTGAGTGGGCAGAGGATTGAACTGGAGACTAGCAAAGAGATAGAGACTATCGGTGGGGGTAGGAAGCCATTGGAACCGTCAGTTGTAGAACTCAATAAAGAGCTCGAGCTACATTAAGAGTATGGCTAATATTTCACGAAGAAAAGAATTCACCTCCCGCTCTCATATTCTATATAAACAAACAATTTGACCCTGCCATTGAACTTGCACCAATTCTGAGACAGTCCGCTCTACGCATGAGCCTTAATCTGCTCCTCACACCAGTCCCACAGCTCCTTCCCTTTACCACTCTCGATTGCTTCATAGATATCCTCCCTCGGATTACGCGGTTGTATTCTTCCCCATGGGATGATATACGCCCCTTGATGCTTCTCTGTAATTTCCGGGCTCAAACCTGCAAACAGCTCTGTGTATGCGCCTTGCTTTGGCGGATACAGTATCATGTTCACAAAGAACATCATCAGTCTCGGCTGTGTATTGTAGATTTGCGTCTGCAAATTGCCTGGATTTTGTACCACCTAAAATGTTTCAGTGAGTAAGTAGTTATTACAGATACAGCAATAGATTGAATGAAAGTGGAATATCAATCCAGAGCTTGGACATTTTTGCTGGATTTGTACTTACGCTGATAATACCATCCTTGCCCCAGCGATTTCCGGCCTCGTTCGCGATAATCCAGTTCGAGGCCTTGGAAGTGCCGTAGTTGCTGTAAGCATCATTTATACCACCATTCTTGAGATCCTCCAGAACAAATCCGCCCTTTGGAGAGCCTCCCTCAGCCATCCATGAGCTGGTCCAGATAATGCGAACACTGTCCTTGGGAGATGAAGCAGCGGCTGCCTTGATTTGTGGAAGAAGCAGCTCGGTGAAGAGAAGAGGACCGATGACATTCACGCCCATATGCATCTCAATTCCCTGCTTAGTCTTCGAACCCACGGGCTGACCTCCCACACCGGCGTTATTCCACAAGATATCCAGACGGGATTCTTGGTCAGCGAAGGAGGCCGCAGCACTTCGAACGCTGTTCAAATCGGCGAGATCCAGCTGGAGAAATTTGACATGAGATGCTTTGGTGGGATCAACAGATGTTACTTCTTTGATAGCTGCTTGGGCACGTTCTTCGGAGCGACTGGCCATATAGATCGTTGCGCCGGTGGGATAGAGCATTTTGATGAGCTCCAAACCCACTCCTTGGTTACCACCTGTAACAACAAAGACTTTGCCATCCTGATTGCCAATATCTTTCTCAGTGAAAGTAGGTGCAGGCGGAAAGTACTGTGTTATCATAGAACCGAGCGACATGATGAATTGAATTTTCTGTCAATTGTTGGCTGCAGTTGGCTGTAATGCTGAAGAAGCTCTGTCCAGTGATGGGAGATCGAGCTACCTTGGTAGAATTATACCGCTGCAGCTGTGCCGCACGGCATTTATTTATCCCTACTTTATCGGACCAGCCAACACACTCAATTGTGTAATAAGTTGATACCTGTTGAATGCAGTTGGTTGTAACTCCTTCCAGTGCTTTACAGTAAGTACAGTAAGATCGTGCCAAGCAAAATTATGTACAATCAACCTGCAGTTGTGCGGCACAGCATGTAATCCCTTGTAATTACCCCCATTTTACCCAAGTTCTTTCTTCAGTACCGCGCTGATGATATGTTTGAACTCCACTGTAGCTGACCGCGCTCTCCCTCTGCATGTCTTGGTACGGCAGACGTCCGCAATGTGTTCTAGTCCTGGTAGAGTAGCGAAGGTTGAAAACCAGGTGAGATTTTCGACATACGATCCGTGCTGATGTCATCGAGCCAGCCGCGAGCGAGGCATTTCCGAATTGTATTGGATTGTATACGAATCTTATATCCAACTGAACCGCATGGCGAGTTCAGATTATTTAGGTTGCGAAGACGGACTGTGAAATGATATGCGCGATGAGATTTCCTCCACTTTCTGTAACCCTTTGGAACACGAGCTGAAGGGAAGATGTACTGAAGGGAAGATGTACTGAAGGGAAGATGTACTGAAGGGAAGATGTACTGAAGGGAAGATGTACTGAACTCCAACTTTGAAAAGAGTGGACTTAATAACATTACAAGATATTCGTTGAAGTTTAATTTAGTCGAGAACTTCAAAGATAGTTTCAATAAATCTTAATGTATATAAATCTTATAGTGTGGTCAGTTTTCATCAAACAGTACAAACTGTGGCCTGATAGGTAAATTCCACCAATCTGCAATCGAATAGACAAAGACGCTAACCCCAATTAGTTCAGTGGTAGAATTCTTGCTTTGGGAAACCAAATATGTAAGAGGTCTCCGGTTCGATCCCGGATTAGGCCCATTCATTTTTGCAATTTTTTTCTCTCAAGATTGCTCAATGTTCCACCATGTCGCTGTTGCGAAAGAGTTCGGTTGTGTCGACCGGCGGGATCGGGTGCGGAGCGTTCCAGTGTACGTCGCTTAGCCCTATGATAGGGGGTAGAGGCTCGCGCATCTGTCGAAACAAGGGTCACTGCCCAGGCCCATAGTTTTTTAGTTGATGAATTCAGAATTATATAGAGTGTAATTACTTCTAGTTAACTGAGTGATAGCGTGTTATTTATCCTCTCAGAAGTCAGAGAATGACAATCAACTCGTCAGCTTTCCAGCGGAACTGTCAGCGGAATACCTCAGCAACCTGTGGACGTTAAACGGACGAAAATGGCTCTAGCACTCAACACATGCCAGGTAACTCCAAAAAGTCCTTGTCGCATCATGGCTGTCGGTGTGATGTGATATCGCGGTTCATGACTGGGCGTACCCCTGGCCAAAGAGGCAATGAAGAGGCTTCCAGGTTGATAATACTTGAAGTTGTTGCGGATCCAGATCGTGCTTGGTTTTTGGCCTTCGACTGACATTGAAAACATCATTGTTACTAGTAAGAACACAAAATCTATGGCTTATGTCTCCCGACGTACGGTTTCTATCAGACTTCCTCCATCTTTTGATCTTGCGAAAACAGCGCCATTACTCCAAATACTTGTTTGGCTGGATTGTGAAGAACGTAGCTCGCAGTGATGTACCTAAATCTGCGAATGACGAGTTTCATGGAGGACCGGGGATCATATAAACAGGTAACATTGTTTGTAGATAATCTCTCATTGAGCTTTCTTCTGGTCTGGTATCACGTCGACGCTGAGGGTTTCATGAGATGCGGAAATCATGCCCAAGTTTCGTTATTAACCAAACGGTAGAGACTCGAGACTGATTTTGACCTGCAACTTCAGTGAAATAGATCGCTATATTGCACAGATACTTCTAAAATGTTACATATTTACAAGTAAAGTGAGCTTCCATGAATATGCGAGACTTCACTGTATTCAGCATCTTATGTATAAAGCGTCTCCTCAAGCTCTGGTTTCCGGCCATAAAATACGACGCTATTTGGTATCATGCATTAGTATGTTTCACTTCCAAAAGTGCATTGGAAGAAGATCTTACACATCGATATAAGAATGAATCCTCCGATTCTTTATATCCTTTCTTGTCTCCACAAGCAACATCTCCACCTCCTCAGGACTCCACCCCAGCCCCGTCGTCAAATTCCTCATCGTCATCGCATGAATACCATCCATCAAATTCTGCTGTGTCCACACCGCCAACAACTTCTCCTTCTTCCCCTTCGGCCACGGATTACACGGCCAATAGAAGTGCTTCTCTACGATATCCACAAACCCCGCCTCTTCCATAAATCGGCCGTAATTCTTCGAATTCGTTAACTTGCGTCCGCGCTTCTCCGCCGCGAGACAGGACACCCGTCCCCATTCTTGCAGTGCGGTCCCCTCGAGACTGGAATCGATGCATGTGATGGGCATTTGCGGATCTTGCATTTCGAGATAGCCGCCGGGACGGAGACTGGAATATGCGCTTTTGATGACTCTGAAGGGGGAGCTGAAGCAGGAGAGCATGGCGCGGCCGTGGATGTAGTCAAATTTTTGGCTGTAGGTCCAGGGCTCTTCGGCGTCGTTTACTTCGAAACTGCAGTTGGGGGGTACGCTGTAGGGTGTTAGTTATGGTAAGAGATAAGTCTTGTGGTGGTTACTAGAGCGGTTGGATGGGACTGAGGTCAGTGCCGATTACATGAGCCGAGGGATACAGTTCAGCTTAAGTGGAGAGTCAGTCAATGTTCCTTTCGGAATTCAGAGGGAGGCTTCCGCCGTACCAAACTCGGTCGCCCATAGGCCAGTCCCTGTTCCGATGTCCAAGACATTGTGGAGATCTGATGGGAGCGGGGCGAGATGTAATGCTCCATCGAATGATAACGAAAACAGGTGATGCTGTAGATCTACAAGCCGTCAGTCCAAAATCGTTAAGGCAGTGACGAGTACATACCCAATCTTTCTTGTTCCGCATCATCATTCGGAAGAATGTATTCTGTATCATGATCAGTTCCACTCATAGACTTCATAAACCTCTCAGCAGAGCAAACACACTTCCCGAATTATACGCATGATAGGTTCGTCCGTTTTCTTCCACGTACTGCATGACGCTTTCTCTCAAAGAAACCGTAGAGCTCCTAACCGGCATCAGCAATCAACCTCGAGCCTCCCCGCCGAAGCTAACTCACATAGTCGACATCCCCATAGCAGAATCTGTATCACTCAATTGCCCCTATCATCGCATCAGCGAGGTCCCCTTGGCCGACAAGATGAGCTTACCACAGAACTGACTTGTGAATCTATCTCCAATTCAGGCGCATCTTGCGCTTCTGGGTTTACTGTATTCCCATCGCTCTCTGTCGAAGGGTCATGACCGTTGGTCGCATCTAGATTAGGAAGTACATTTCCATTCCCATTTGTATTCTGCTCACTCGAGCCAATTCTGTCGTTTGCAGTAGGCGCGGCATTTCCTTCTTCACCTTTACCTGCACTCAAATCCGGCGGTTCGCGCTGCTCATGAAGATCAAACGATCCCTGAACAAAATCTTCATTTCCCCGCATCTTTTTATCCCACAGCAGTCGCGGTAATCCACCTGTCTCAGGTACCAGCACGTCGGTAGCGAGGTTGCAAGAAAGTCAAATCGTCTTCGAGAAGCTTGCTTACTGTGAAGGTTTTATTGTTGAAGGTTCTTTGCCCTCTGAAGGATTGCTTCGGATAAGATAACAATTGATCCGTTGAAAGAAGGATGCCTACGATTACGGAGCTTATTCCTAATTTCAGTGTCATGTCCGTTAATTCTTCTATTTTCGGATGCTCCCCCCTGCTAACCGAAGCTTACAAGTGGGGTTACACAATAACATCGAGCACATCATGAGGACTCGTTTTGAGGGAATGGATGATCGATGACTTTACATCCTCAATCCCTTAATGATCTTGCGAATAATCAGAGTAAATCTATCAATTTGAGCACGCCGACATAACAGAAAACTGGGAGAAATGGCGTTCTTGTTTCAATATGCAGTACTTAAGCATTCCGCGTGGGGGAGGGTACCGTAGCAGTTGAGCGAAGTCTGTGCGGTTGCTGCAAGGTAAGAGCCCAGCATCTGCAGTGGATCTCTTCTTGTCCAACGGGTTCTGAGGTTGTACAAACGTCTTTGCTAGGCGACCACGTGGCGACGTACTTTGTGCATGAGACAGTGTGACACGATACCGCGCTGAATAAATTGAAGGATTATCAAATTGACTTGATTTTATTCTCCATCATTGTCCATTTGCCAATACGGTGGGAAAGAATCAAGGCTTGAATCATACTCCATTCAGAGGGGACAAAGCAGAAAAGAGAGAAACATGTGACACGGGAAGTAGAGATTAATGTAATTTGCCAATAGATTTGTAACCAGTAAGCAGCCATATTCCTTCTCTAGTTCCGGAAACGTATAGAGCCTCGTACGAAACCGAAGTCAGAGCTGGACTTCTACAATACTTTCCCGCTTCCAATTATCGCAAATGGTGATCTGTCTAGTAGACTGGCATCTTGAAGGAGTCGAACTCGTACAGCCATGAATCAATAGAAGCCTGGTCATACTCACAATCCATCACCGTACCATTCTGCTTCCACATGGGTCTCAAAGGCCAAGCGCAAAGCTGGGCGTTCTCTCCAACATTGGCTCCTGCGAGATGAGTTGCGTTAAGTGTAGTTGGTGTATTGCCATTCTCAACCCAGTCAATCAAGACTGCAAGGTTGGTTTGCGGGAACGGACCATTTGGCTGGTAGTCATTGGTAGAGCAGTGACCGGCGCCTGGAACGAGGTAGAGTTGGTACCACTCATTGAGAGCAGCGGTACTTTCGTTGAAAGGCATGTTCGGATACATAATTTCACGAACCGACTCATGGTAGCGGACCGAAGCAGCGGTGGGGATACTGTTGTCCGATTCACCGTGGAAGTGAAGAACCTTGCCACCCGCTTTCTGGAATTCGCTAAGATCGGGCCAGGCGGTGTGTAAGCTGTCTTCGTACATTTGCCATCCGACATACATCCACTCTCTAAGCGTATCATAGGTGACGTTGTCAAGGGAGGTCAAGGTAGGGGAATCTTGGAGTTCGATGAAACGGACTGGGAACTCTTGGCCGAGAGCACTGATGGAAAGCTCCCAGGTGTCGGTGTCGAAGTTGTACGCCGTCTCAGCGTCGGCGAATGAAGCGCCGGGTTGGTAGGAGAGATAAACACGACGACCTTCTGAATCTTTGAGACCATCGAGAATCTGAGAAGCGATCTCAACGGCTTCGGCAGCAACTGTTCCATTCTGCTCAGGGGTGGCAGCTTGGGCTAATTGTCTCTTGTTCTTGTATCCAGCAACAGCTGCCTCAGCAGGACAGTAATAAGGGAGGCCAATGGTTGAATTGAGATTAAAGTTAAGCTTGCAGAGATCCGAACGGGCAACGACACCATCGGTCTTACCATCCATGGGGTCGCAGGCTTCGATAGTGGCGTTCATGATTTTCGTCATTTCGCAGATAGGTGGGTAGTAGCCCACAGTTTTCTCAATAACGTTGGAAACCAAGTGGTTGATTTGCTGGAAGGAGTAGCGCATAGCTGGAGCACCGGTGATCGCACCATCCCATTCTTCACCGAATGGTTGAACTTGACTCCATCCCTCTCGTGCACCTTCGGAGCATCCCTAATTCAATAGTTAGTACGCGAACACACCCGTCTCGAAAAGTTTAAGAATCATCTACCTGGTAGTATGCGTAAAGCTTCTTCTCGCCCATTGCGAAGAAGTTCTTGGTGAACTGCTTTCCAATCAAGCTCAACTCCTTGTGAGCCTGGTAACCGAACATGTATAGAGTATCCCAGTTTGCGGTGCCGTTCACGACGGGGAAGGTAGTATCGAAGTTCGTAGAGAACCCTCCAAATCCTCCATCTGTTATACCAGCACTGGCTCCACAGATGATACCTCCTGGCAGAGAATCGTCTGCTGAGTTGATGGCATATCCACCACCACCAGTCAAAAGGTAACGGTTCTGGAATTGAGAAGGAGCAGGAATCCAGTATTCGAGAAGCACGGTGTCATCTTTACCATTATGAGAGTAGGAGAACGTTACGTTGCAGTAATGTATGATGCGTCTGGATAGAATACCTCGCCAGTGCTTGATGCGTTGTAAACAGCGTTGGCAGTGACAGACGTCGAATCGATAGAGATAGCAAGGCCGACTGCTTCGGAATTTGGGAGCATTGACTGGACATATGCGGTTGTGCAAATATCGGTGAGAGTCGAATTGGAAGCGGCATGAGCGAGTGTGGCCGAAGCAGCAGCAGTGACGGCCCAGCTAGAGGAGCGCATCTTGGGTTTAGAACTTTTGAGTAAAGACTGTAGAGAGTTGGGTATTACTTCGAAATCCAAATACGATGAAAGGGAAGGGAATTGTGCCATTTCGAGAAGGAAACATCTATTTGTTATATATTACACCACTTGGCATACCGAGCCTTCATGAACTGCCAACCACGCGTCAACGACGAGCTAGAGTCATGCTTGGACCAGCTCAACCGATCAGTTCCAGGCAATCTCTGAGAGTGAAAAAGTGCGAATAAACATCTATCAGGCATTTCCTCAGACATGACGTGAGAGGACAATGCACTAGTTTGAGTTCAGATTATAGAAGAGTCAGTAGTAGAACTCTAATAAGATGAAGGGATGCCAGTATCGGTGTACTAGGTGACTCACAGAGACTTTGCCGTCGCTAACGAACATGTTTCTGCTCATGGATATCCCGTAGACGGTAGAGAGAACAAATTAAAACAAATATGGCAATGTTTCCAGCCAAAATTACTCTCAACTGCTACTTTTAGCCGACAAAGAACGATTCTTGATTCTAGAATTAGTCCATGTAAGGCAAGTATTAGATGATTGACACCCAGCTTCGAACCTCCAAGATCAATGCCATTAACGCAATATCGCGCATAGAAGACAACGGCAGAACAAAAAAAAGGAGCTAAGCCCTTCGGTCCCGAACCAGGTAGTGGAGGAGAAGGCGCCCAAGCGCCCGACTAGATGCCCGGCAATTGGCGGCAACAAAAGTTAAAATGCACAGAGCGATATTCAGCCGAGAAAAGCTTGCTCTCCTTCCTAATAATGACTCGCCGGTCTTGTCAACTCACACTTGATGTATTTCGGATTATAGTTGTTTCCCATGGATATCGGTCCCGAAGATGTGGATGAGCTCCGGCTTCGCCGTTGTTCAGCACAGTTACCCAGGGACGCCACGATTCCGCATACCGCCAATACGTAAAATGTTAGCAGCAAGTGTAGGGAGGGATAGGGTCCGCTCCGCCGCCAAAGCAGAACTGGCCGTGTCTCCGTCTGTGCTCCTGGGAGAGAGTGGCGAAGTCTGTCCATGAACAGCCGAGTAAGAGCTGGTCGACAAGAGTGCTATATTAAACGCCGCGTGGCTGGCTCCAGAGATTGATATCGACATTGTGTGCGGGGTGGAAGCTTGCGTGTCTTGGCAAAGACTTCTGCATTCGGTAGAAGTTCCGAATGATCTCTTGTTCTGCGACGGTGAATGAAATGGTGGGACCCATTGTCTATTCTCATCCCAGAATCCACCAGCCGAGCACCCTTTTATCATCTCCTAGAACATACTTGGCAGATAATGCGAAACAAATCCGACGAATAATAACTGGTAAGGCTGGCATGTTTCCATGACGAGGGACTGTCTGGGGGCAGATAGTCTTTTCTTTCGTCCGAATTGTGACCATCTACCATATGAATACCGTAGCAATCGATCATGCTTCCAGAATAGAACAACCTTTCGGCGTTGCCAGCTGTTTATTGTTCATCCCAACGCTAAGCCGTGCGTGAGAGATAAGACGCCAGTGAAAATCTCCTAGCTCAGGGCTAGTAACGCGACTCCTTTCCCTGAGAATCATCCCCCATCTGTTAACATAAGTTCCTAAGATGGGCAACGAGTCCTCCGCGAGAAAGCAGAGTTCGATACGAATATACCCAGGCGCCATACTTATGACATAGCCGTTCTGCTGTCGATTGAGACACGCCTCAACATCGAACATTGAAGAACAAACAACACGGCCATACCTGAGCAAAAAATATCTATGTCTTTAGACGCGCAATCGAATTGGTTGATCGGATGTTCCAAAAAGCTCCGTAAGGGCCGTCCCATTCCGTCTAAAATGCCAAGCTTTTTCTTAGAGTCAAGCTTAATGCGACGAACGCAAGTTGACGAAGGAGGTGGGAAAGGACGATAACAAACGGCGTTGTGCGAGAACTGTCGAATACAACGTCGCAACCTAAGCGTGATGGGGCTTGAGCAGCAATCGAATGCTTGGATTCATGTCGTGCTATACATAAGTCGTATCGCAACCCAAAAGATCGGGACGGTGAAAAACTTGAACCTGAACCAAACCCGCTACTCAGGGTAGTGATGCAGCATAAAGAATTGGCGACTCTAGATCAAATCAGCTTCGGACAAGAAATTTGCACACGACTGCTCAATTATGAAGCTTACGAGTAGTGGGAGAAAGTTATTGTCATTGAGGCGCTCTTCCCTACGAAGCTTCTATATACAAGACAAGAGACTGACAAGTTTCCATCTGAATTACAAAATTATACATTAAACATCTTCCGATTCATTCCACACCACATTATGAAGTGGTTTTGGCCGCAGCGATAATAACATCCGCCGCCTTCTCACTGATCATGTAGATCGACAGCGCAATGTACATACCCGGAATCTTAGGGAACACCGAGGCATCAACCACACGAAGGCCATCCACACCTCTAACCTTGAAGTTAGTGTCCAAAACCGCCATCTCGTCATCATCAGCGCCGATAGGGCAAGAACAAGAAGCATGATGTCCCCAAGCCTCATCCTTAGCAAACTGCTTAAGATCCTCCTCCGATGTGATGCTTGGGTCAGGCCAGATACGGTTGAATGAGCCATCGAGTGGGATCAAGTTATCGAAAGCCTCGATACCGAATTTCATTCCTTCGTACACGGCTTGCAAGTCCTCGTCGCCGCCAACACCAGTGTCGAAGTAGTTGAAGGTGATTTCGGGGGTGTCGCGAGGGTCGGCGGATCGCAAGGTGACGGTACCGGCGTTGTTGCGGGAGTGCGCTTTCAGGGTGAGCCATGTCCAGACGTTACGTTTGGCGAGGGCGTGCACGGAGTAGCCGGGGAAGTAGCCGTTGAAGTAAGCGGGGACGCCACCGAGGTAGAGATCTTGAACGCCGCCTGCGACAGAGGAGTGTTTAGGATATGCGAGAGCGATACCGTTGGTTGAGTAGCCACCTTTCAGGAGTGGAACGTTTTCCCATTGCTCCAAGCATGGATCGGTACCGTTGAGGAAGGTGCAGTCTTTCAAAAGAGAGAAGTCAGAAGTGGAGTTTCCGACAATACCCACTTCGTAACGGTCTTGCATGTTGGTTCCAACACCTGGGAGATCCTTGATGACGGGGATGCCGAATTTCTCGAGTTCGGCTTTGGGTCCAACACCAGAGAGCTTAAGAATTTGAGGAGTGTTGAAGGCACCTCCGGAAACAATGACTTCTCTTGTGGCCTTAACGCTACCGTAGATCGCAGAAGAGTCACCGACGTTCTTGCTTCGGGGATCAGCACGGTAGAGAGATTGTCCAACCATGAACTCAACACCAGTGGCTTTTGGCGTAGCACCAGTGGTGTTGAAGTTCACCTTTGTAACCAACGTGTTGAGCTGAACATCGAGCTTGTATTTCTTGGACCCATCTCGGTTGGTAGCATTTGCGACGCTCCAAACGAAATCTCTTGGTGATGCACGGGAGTAGTCAGGGAATTTCATGGCAAGTGGAACTTGGTATAAAACGTCATCATCATCACGAGTAGGGGAATCGTTGTTGATGTCCAAAGCCAAAACTTCAGCGAGTCCAGTGACCGTGGTAATAAGCTTTCCGAGGAAGGTCTTGCCCATAGTTGTAGCAGCAGCAATGACAAGCGAGAGAACCTTTCGATCTTGCACGATCAGTTCTGGGTTGGTGACCGTGGTCTGAAGCCATCCGTTATATCCGTGGCCAGTGAGATCGGCAGTCAGGTAGCGACAGTTTTCGAGCTTCTTGTAGTACGAGCGCATGTTTTTGGGTGACCATGAAGCATCACCGGTGATTTGCTGGATGTATTCCCAGTCGCTTGCCTGAGGGTAGATGGTGATCAACGCATTGTGTTCAGCACATCCTCCGAGCGTACCGGTACGTGGATACAGTATTCCCAAGGGGGTTGCGCCCGCCGGTGGGTTAAGACCGACATAGTAGTCACCTTCAACCGTCTGGTAAGTCATCTTAGAATCTCTTGCTGCTCTGGTCTCGTTTGCGTAGTGGTTCACAAAGAAGTCCCATCTGATAGGGTCGTATTCCGATGCAAGGACGTGGAGCGCTGGGACTTGCATAACAATGTCGTCTCCATGGTCTCCTCCAGCGTCAATCAGTAGGACTGAGTGACCTGCCAGGGCGAGTCTGGCAGCCAAAGGTGCACCTCCCGGTCCACTTCCAACAACCACATACTCGTATGGGTCAAGTGTAATATTTTTGGAGCCCGATGCCGTAGGGTTGGCTGCGCGTGCGTGTAGGTAGTCGTGTACTGGGGTGGGTTTACTATATAGTATGTTAGTACTAATGCGTGCGAAACATCTCAGAATAGACTTCAAACATACAATGCGGAAGCCGTCAGGCTGAAAAGAGCGACGAGGCCCAGAGATCGTAGAGGAAACATGATGGATTTCCCAAAATCTCACGAAGCTGGGAAGAATAATTGAAAAGTAATGCAGAAACTTAAGGAATGACTTGGGATGAAGAATGCCCAGACTTTGAGATCTCGCCCAGCTTTTATATAAAGTTTTCCCCCTCGAATTCTTTCGTGCGCCCTTGTCGCCGAGTCCGTTGCCGCTGCCTCACGAACTTAATCGCAAGGAGAAGCGATCGCGAAGATCCTCATAAACAAACCAGCGCGGTGGGATGGAAATTCGACCCTCGTCAGTTCGAGATGTACATGAATAGTACTGCAAATGGCATATTCCCATGCGCTCCTTAACTGGAAGCTTTCCGCGGCCCGGTCTGGAAGGACCCGCCGTTTGATGAAAAACAAAAGATGTGCATAAAAAGTGACAGAAAACGTTTCTTCCCCTTTAGTCGGAGCCTTTTCCAGCTTCTTCCCCTCC
The DNA here is from genome assembly GCA_002946425.1 of Rutstroemia sp. NJR-2017a BBW. Taxonomy (NCBI): domain Eukaryota; kingdom Fungi; phylum Ascomycota; class Leotiomycetes; order Helotiales; family Rutstroemiaceae; genus Rutstroemia; species Rutstroemia sp. NJR-2017a BBW. Next base: position 1,112,821 of record NJPT01000031.1, read on the forward strand.
AGGTTTCGGAACGACCTTCTCTCTGCCGGTGGGTGTCGTCGGTCAGGCCCGTCAGGGTACTGAAAACGCTAGTCGCTGTCGCAACATGGGTCTTGGCCTAATCCAATTTGTTCGTTTTGCGAGCCAAAGAGCATTTACAATCAGCTCGCAAATTTTAATCATTCCGTTTTCAAACAAGCGTATTTCCTACAACAGTTAGGTAATGTCAATCACAGCATGTCTTTCCCTTTTCCAAAACCGGCTGCATGGTTATGAAAGCCTCAGTTCCCCAGTCTTGACTAGTACATGAAGCTACTACATTTGGCAGAATCTAATCTTGATCGAGCTGTGCGGAGGAGAAACGATTGTACCGAAATGGCGCGAAATAAGCGAGACTAGGACTGTGGAGAATTCTTTATGTACAAACAGCGGGGGATATTCTGCGTGGAGTGGGACGCTGAAATAAAGGGGATGTTCATGGTGCAATGGATATCCACAATAACCTTACACGAAATTGACATGTTTGAGACAACCTTTGGATGTGCTGAGTGCACTCAGCGAGTCAGTAGTGTAGAGACGACGACCATCCGTAGTTGGCGTAGGAGAGGGGTACCCTGAACTGCAGTAGGCAACTGCTGCCGATTACTCACCATGGATATGATCAAAGAGTACCAAATGGAGCCTAGTAGTTGAATGTAGTTGGATTACGTTTGTGGATTGTTGAAAGGAAAGATGCACCCCATCGCTCAAGTACATCGTCTCTTATTTGGCTATTATGATAGGTTGTAATTGTAGCTCGTACGAACTGTGAACAAATAGAAGTATTCTAAAACTAGTCTGCCCAGTGGTATCACATTAAAAATGTCCTTTCCCTTTACGCCTTTTCCCCAAGACTCAGCTCCATAATGCTGTTCTGATTTAACGAAGTCGTGAAGTTAATTATTGCACTGAGTCGCACGCCGGCGCCACCTGGAAGTATCCTCCTGCCTGAAACATAACCAACCCGCGTTTGTTAGACCGCTGTGCACTCTACAGAGCTGCTGTAGAATTTGGAATTGGGGCTTTCGATTCCTTTTAGCGGTATAAAATCGCCCATATCTTTGTTCCCCCCTTTCGCTCCTACTGACTTGGAGGTGGTGATGTTGGACTGCATGGATCTGTCCATGGTCATGGCCAATTTTGGTAAGAGCATATTGAGGAGTGGTTTCAAGGCAGGCAAACACCCGCAAAGAATTCCTACGTGGAGTTCTAGAGTGCTGAAGTATGCTGCGGGAACGTAGTCCCCTAAAATGAAAGGTTAGCTCGTATATAGAATCCAGCAAGAAAGTCCTTACATGTGATGTTGTCGGAAGCGGCAAATTCGATTAAAGACGACAAACGAACGATGCTGATAGCAGTAACGCTAAGAGAAATTAGCATTTCCTCACTGTGGGATCGTTGTTCAGCGACTTACAATAATCCAAGTGAGAACATGCACATAATCGTAAGCTTCCTCTCGAAGGTCATCACCAATTTGGAGAGCTTTCCCAGTGGCAGAGCGATGACGATGATATCGAGAACGATGTTGAAAATGGCACTCATCCATCCTTGAAGGTTGATGTTGTTGCATCTTCCTTTGTGTAGGCCGTCCCACTGGGTCCATTCGTAGCTGATAGGATGGCATTGGCATATAGTTGCTATGACGAAACTTACTCCATACCCAACTGAAAGTGCTAATGTGCCGTGGACGTAGTAAATAAAAGGCTTTTCGCGGAACAACCGAATGAAGAGTAGGCAGAACGATATCTTCATAGTGGCCATGGCCGCGAGGTAGAAACATTCTCCAAGGAAATAATACTAGGGCAAGTCAGTCCATGTGTGATTGAAGGCTACAAAGAATACATACAAACAGGATGTTGGTGATATTCTTAGGCTCCAGTGTCCACATATCTTTCCCTAACCCATTATCTGCCACTGCTTACTGTTAGCACCTTTTGCAATAGTGAAGGCGGATCAGACTTACAAATCACGGAAAACACTGTTGGAGGAACAGCCAGTGCCTATCAGCGGTCAGTGAAGGACTGAGAAACACGAGAATAATGACTTACCACTACAACGCACATCGCCCAGTCATCCGAGCCCCATTTTCGCAGCTTCATCGCAGACGCAACTACCCGTATCAAGAATGCTGCTAGCGCAACAGCGCCTCCAATAACCCCGATATATGATACCTGCTTAGTCCTATTCCTGACGGGAGCACCACACATGGTCTCCGTAACGTTCTTGGTGGCTTTGGGAAGTCAGAAAAGTTGGAGTCAAAGAATCATAGGAATATTACTCACTAAGAAGCTGGGCAATAGTGCAGCTCTCCATTGCACATGCTGTGATACTACCCTGCAGAGCAGTGTTCGAACACAGACATACAACATCCGTCGCAGAACATGTGGAAGCAGGAACAGCTTCGGCCATACATTTGAGCTACAAAAATGGTCAGCAATTATTCAAAGATAGATAGGATGCATATACGTACTGCACAGATTGGATAAGCAGCTTCTGCGGCCGCGAGAACGGATGCAGAATCTTGCCGTAACATTAATGGAGACTGAGCTGTGACGATAGCGACAGAAAAACTAGCCACTACGGTCAGTATGGTTTGAAAGGACCTCATAGTAGACAGCTACAGGATCGACTGGAAACTCGGGACTTCGAAGACGGAAAATAGATTAAAATCAACAGAGAGAGTTCTCATCTATAACAGACTGAGGAAACGTCGTGATTCTGCCACGGACGATTCGATGTACGACCGTTATTGGTATGGTCCACTTTCTCTTGCCAGGCATGAAGAACTCAGATTAATTGTACCAGGGCTTGTTTGGTCCTCCTCAAGAATCCTTGGCTGGGAAGTTGCAATACATTTTGCCAAAAAACGAACCCTGGGTAGATCTTGCCTCTAAACATAATGGCAACAATATCCTAGGGTCTATTCCAAGGTCATGTTCAGACATTCCCTTTCCTTTGGGTCGCGCAGGAAGCTCAATAGGAGATACGCCTACTTCATACCTGCTGCTCTTTATCCGGCGCATAGCATTCCGCACCAAGCGACTTGTTAGCCTTCGGGAGCTAAACTAGGGGGAACCATTCTCAAAATAATATCAGTAGGGCCCTGAACTATTTTCCGAATATTGAGACAAACCAAAACATTATAGAAGTTATCGAGGTAGTCCAATTCCATTCCTCAGGACCTCGAATCATTTGGACATCCTAGATCTGGCGGTGACATGGTTGTGGTATCCATAGCGGCACAAGAGAGGAAGACAGGGGCACTCCCCGGAAACCAACCCTAGCCGCAGCTTAGAGCAGGTCTGCCGAATAAAGTAGGGATCTCCCGCACTGTTGTATTGCAGCGGGATTGAGCTTGGGTCAACAACAGACCTTCCAACGACTCCTTGAGCTTGGTCATTTTCTCAGTCGCCGATCAAGGAAATACCTGTCTGTATCTTGCGCAGTATCTTACTCTTCCATTATTCCCGACGATGTATTATATGAATGCGGTGCATGGGTAGTAGGCTGCAATGTTCAAGGGGCCGTTTCGAGGACCGGTTGATGAGATATAGCAGTGGCGGCAGATGTGCAGGAAACCAGTCATTCTAAAGACTACGTTTGATCAAAGTTCACGCTTGAGCTGGTATACTTACTAAAGTACCCAATTAGTCAGCTACTGTACAGTAAGCTTAAACCTCGGCCTACGGAGGCCGCTTTCCGGGAGAATTCCCTACTACAAGTCTACAACTAACAGTTATTAACTTCATCACTTAAACTTACAACATCATCATACTAGGGTAGAGTGTTTACAATGCCCATCACATTCGAAATTTCGGAACCACTTCGTAAAATCCAGGAGTCTGTGTGGACAGTCATTGTGCATGTGTTCTACGGAAAATTGTCTGTATGCAGGTACCGCCGATCCTTGCTCGGAATAGCCTCATTATCGCTACACACCCATGTTGGGACATGGGATTTCAAAATTCCTACGGATCTATACACGCACTTCCATCCTCCACTATTTATCGCCTTGGCACCATGACATTCATCCGCATCTTCTCCTTTCCTTGGCTGCTTCTGACCAGGGATGAGCTATGGCCTACTCGTTGAGTATGGTACAGTATATTTCGTGAATTCACACTCAAATCACACCCATTATCAAGTTCACATTCTCTCATATCGCATGCTATTTTGTAGTTATTGTCAATCATTCTACTTCCCAGTCGCTCCTTTTTAGATTCTAGAGAAAATGAAGTTTCCATTGTCCTTCCTTACCATTTCTCTTCTAGGCACAACTGTCCAAGCGTTCCCGAGTCTGCATCTCCGAGATGGGGCAAAGTTTTCTGGAAGCATTCGAGACGAAGCGCTGTATGAGGACCTGAAGAAACAAGTCGAAAATCATCCAGCAGTTCAGAAGAGGCTGTTGGTTCACTCATTGAATACCCCCATTGATGGTCAGGAACTGAAGCATTCTCCGTTATGACTCCCACTAACGATGCTCTAGTCACGGGAAAGCATGCATTCGTTCCTCCTAACTTCGATGCGGGTGATCAAAGAGGGCCATGTCCGGGACTGAATGCCTTGGCTAACCACAATTACATACCTCACAACGGAGTTGTATCGATGGTGGACCTCATTGCCAATGTCAATGCTGTCTTTGGAATGGGCATTGAGCTCATCACCATCCTCGCCATCATGGGTACCGTCGGCGTTGGTGATCCCCTCTCCCTCAACCCCGGATTCTCAATCGGTGGCTACACCCCCAAGGTAGCCAATCTCCTCGGCAATCTAGGCGGACTCATGGGAACACCTCGAGGCCTCGACGGTGCCCACAACTGGATCGAAGCAGATTCATCAAACACGCGCGACGACCTCTATGTAACAGGCGACTCCTCAACCATGAACATGACACTATTCCTCCAAATCGCCAACGGTGCCGACTCCGAAGTTATCACGATGCAAGACATTGGCAAACGAGCCGCCGAACGCCTGGCCTACAGTAAGACCACCAATCCTTATCTCTACTACGGACCATACACTGGCATGATTGCTCGCAATGCCGGATTTGCATTTTCCGGTCGTCTACTGAGTAACCACACGGCGGATCATCCAGACGGCTACCTAACGCAAGGTGTATTACGCAGTATGTTTGGTGTGTACGAGGAAAATGGATCATATGTGTACAAGAAAGGCTGGGAACAAATACCATCCAACTGGTACCGCACACCCGTTGATTACGGACTTGTCAGTCTCAATGTCGATTTACTTGCTTGGATGGCGGAATATCCTACACTTGCATCTATCGGTGGTAACACAGGAACAGTAAACTCCTTCGCTGGACTCGACATCAGTGACATTACTGGTGGTGTTCTCAATGCAGAGTCGCTCTTGGAGGGGAATAATCTTATGTGTTTCGGGCTTGAAGTGGTCAAGACATTCGCTCCCAATTCTCTGTCTCCGCTTTTTGCAGCTATCGCTGTGCCGTTGAAGTTATTGCTCGATGTTGTCAATACTTCTATTCTTGATATTGCTGGTTGCCCTGACTTCGGCGATATGACCATGGATGGGAAGCCATTTTTCCAAGGGCTTCAAGACACCTATCCTGGTGCCGGAAAGAGTGGTGTCTCGTTTTAGATGCAGATGCTTTTGTATGTATACTCATGGCTGCATACCAGTCGATTATTTTCGTAATCATAATTTTAATATCCCAGACTTCTTTCGCCATAATGTATATCTCTCTTGTAAGTTTCCAAGCTTGTTACAACTTAACATCTAAAGGTTCGTATCTATTTAAAGCCTCGCAACACGTAGTGCAATATATACAGTTAAGTGCTATCTCCTGAGCTTGGTCTCATCGAGCGTAGACCTAAAAAATCTAACGCGCTCATCATCCCTGAATCTTCCCAGAAGGCAACTCTCGCGATCGTCTAAGTGAGATAGAGCGCCAGGGAGCCTAAATAAAATGACTTCCCTTTCCTAGTTTGTGAGGGGTGAGAGGCATCAATCAAGAATGAGAGAAGCTCGGAGATTTCATAAAGTCCAGCGACAGTGTACCTTAGCTATTCTCACAAACCAACCCAGTGTATAAACCGTTTACGGCATATACATGATTAGCCTCCAGCAGCGGATTGACAACACGGCACTACATGTACTTCGACAACACTAGCACCAGTCGACCATCAGAACGACAACAAACATTCCCGCCACGACAGCAAGAGTTCTCTGGTCACTTCCGACAACTTTCTGGAACGATCTTGGGCCTTGCTGGTGTGGAGTGGTTCATTTGACCGTAGGGTTCACCGTTTGTTGAGTTCCTTTGCGTTCATGCTTCTCATCCCTCCATAGCCCAAAGAGTCTTTTAAATAGGAGTAGCCAGACCCTAAGAGCAGTGAATCAGTTCACTCATACCGCACGAAGCCATAATGTAAATTACTCGAATTCTCAACCAAATGCCAGGTGAATGAACTCATTCGATCAACATCTTACCATTCGTGATTCACTACTACCCTCTTTTCAGCACCTATATATACTATCCATTACGCCTTAAATTCTAACCCCATAAGATGATAGTGAAGATATTTCGTCTTCGATGAACCGGTAGAGAAACCACGCGCTACGACGAAATCGTACCTTTGGCCTAAGAGATTGCCACAATTTGTATCCCGAGTTTTGCCATCACTTTAACATTCCCATGCCTAGTATGTAACCCAATGAAGTGTTGTTGTTTACCTGCATCCATCATCAATATCCCTCGCAAAATGGCAATGATATTTAATAAAATCGACAACTTTAACAGAAAAACGACAACAAAGGTGTCAAAATCGACAGCAACGTCAGTGCGACAAGAAGCAACTGTACTATCCACGATTCCTGAGCACAATCCTCTCAGCAGGTTTGGGAATCTGCAAACTGAATTGGCTCCCGCATTCAACCCACATCTTAAATATTCCTGCTTTGCATTTATCTTCTCGGTACACGGAAGGATGTAGTCTTTATATAGTCTCTCAACCCACACAAAAACTTTAATGTATCTGCTCTCAGGCTGCTCTACATCCCTATTCACTCGGTACCAATTCGCGAGCCGGAATCAAGAAGTCAATCAATACTCCGCAGAAAGACAAATAAAGGAGTGAATATTCATCCACTCATCCACATCCCTACGCTGCCCGTTATCTGAGATATCCCAAGCACTAGCCCAATACTCAATGACTGCAAGAAGAGATGTGATGGCAAGTCATAACCATAGGTGAAGGCACGTCGAAGAACATTGCTTGTGTTCCGCAAATATCTGCGTTTCTCGCTGCATTCTGCTTCTAACTTTCCTTAAGAAACACCTCGCATCGAAAAAACCAAGCGATGTGACACCCTGAACGTGACAGATGAGAATGGAAAAACAAAACGCCGAGGAGAAGCAAGAGAAAGAGCAGTAAACAAGTCGATCATTGGAACCTATCCTTACGCTCTGAAAAGGGGCAGAAATCGAAAACGTGAGTAGGTTATTCAACGAACTACATCTTCCTTGAAGAGAGTGCACAGAAGGACGGACGAGGAAGAATTAAAGCACATCTTTATATCGACGAAGAAGTTAGAAGCATTAAGCTTTGGATCTGCTTTGGCCTACTCCGTCTCTTTGCAACATCAATCTAACCTCGACTTCATTCGTCCGGCGAATGGATCGATCCAAGATTCTCACTTATAATCTCAATTTATTCCCAGATATCGGCACCTAGCCGGTGAGCCCAAGATCCAAATTCCACATTAATCCATCATATTTCCCCTCCCAGAACTCCTGATGATGTATTATCCTATACACTAGTCCCATTATCCTTGGGTATGTGACATTATCCCATATATCATCACATCACAACACCTCTTCGTCTATCAACTGCCTTCCAAGTCAGCGCCCGATCCCTCAACAACCATCACAAACCAACTCACCTAATCCACCCTCCCAAACCTCACCCAAAACCCCACCTCCTCCAACCCCCTCCTAACCACATTCATCACCATTCCCTCCACCTCCCTCTTCCCCACCCCCTTCCCTCCCCACCCCCTCTCCTCCTTCCGCATCCGACTCGCAAAATGCGCCCTCTGCACCGGATACCCATTCCCATTGCCCAGCCCTGCTCGTATACCCCCAATGAATAGCACCCCGACCATCAGCAGCACCACAAGTAGCAAAACCAGTTTTCCTGGATGCCACGCCGCGTCTCTTAGTTGTGTTTTTGAGATACGGGGGATAGAGTAGTTGAAGCGGGGGATGTTGATGCGTTTGAGGTAGTCGCGGATGAGTTTGGAGAGCTGAGGTCTGTTTGGGGGGGTGTGGTTGTGATTATGGGTGGATGAAGAAGGAGGAAGGGGTTGCGGTTTGGGGGGTTCATATGTTGGGAGGGCTTGCCGGGAGAAAGAGCGTTGGTGGACCATTTTCAGGGAAGTTTTCCTTAGTCCAAGAAGACTGTGGTGTGTTTGATATAGAGGTGGTGCTTGTTTGGAGTAAGAGGTATATAGAACAACAGGAAAGATCTGAATATAGAGGTGGTGGGTGTAGTTGAACGAATAAGTTTGGATTAGACTTCCTCGATTAGAGACCGAGTATAGATATGCAGAGATAAATGAACAGAAAAAAGATCAAATCACTGAAATCCAAGATACAAAAAGTATATATCTTAAGGAGAAGAAAAGACCAAACAGCGAAGATCAGTGAAGATCGAAAAGCATATCTCAGACCCAAATCCAGGAGAAGTCCCTTCTAGCATCCACATCTACCTACCGGATCCAAAATCCAGACCCATTCCCGGTCCACGGCTCAAAATCTCAAGCAAAAGAAGTCCACCATTCAGTCTCCATCTCCTATCCGTCAACCGTTTACCGTTGAAAGCTCAGATCGACAAAGAATTAAAACCGGGTCTAGTTTAATTTGCACGCGTGTTTCACGGCCCCTCATTGGCAGATGCTCTTCAAAATGACCGAATTCAAGATTGCAAGATTGCGACGTTATGCTGTAGACATTTCGGATCGGCGGATTGATGTGTTTATTTTGGGAGTATCGGCAATGGTTGGATGCTTGATGTATATAAGCTTTGAAGAGGTTGTTGTGCTGGATTTTGAGTGCTGATGTGATGATGGGCCCGGCATTCAAACCCCTGCGAGCTTCCCCTGAGTTTGTGGTGACGACCCCTCTATTCATGTGATTGACAGTGTCACCGATTAAATTTCAGAAGAGAGTGCAAATGCACTGCTACAGCATCGTTGAATTTCCTCATCATATTCAGACATTTACTATACTGTACAGATTGGAACGACCCTTTCAAGCTAAAAAGGCTAATCCACAATTGCATCGCATCGACTCCAGATTCCCATCCAGATAGATATCCCCACCACCACCACCAAATAAACTATTATGACCGATAATTTTCATAGAGATGAGAGAGAAATCGAGGCCTTTTCATCCCATCACACCTCGCTCGTTATACATATACAATATACACATCCACATCAAGACCCCGAGCAAGTCATTCTATCCTGACGCTGCAGAGCCTCCGAACCAACCACCTGAGATTCCACTCTTCATAGCTTTCAACCCCTCTTCCTTAGCTTTCTCCTCCATAGCTGCTTCCTCCTTCAGCCACTTCGCACCGTTTTCCCTAATTTCCTTCTCGAACTGCTCGTAGTTCTTTTGGCCCCTTTCTCGAGCCAAATCTTGCAACATCTTACCTTGTGCAAGTGCCTCCGCAAGGGATTGCTCATTAGGATCTGTGGTCATTCCACCTGGCTTGATACCCAATACGCTTCCTAATAATCCAACACCACCTGAACGAGGGCGCTTCTTTCGTTCCTCGGCAAGTTGTTCCTGGAACTTCTTACGGGCGATTGCTTCACGTTTGGCAAACTCAGTGGGAATGTGTGTGCCTTCGAAAGATTTAAGGGCTTTCCGGACGTCGGCGTATTGCATTGTGGGGATATATTCAAGGAACGGGATAAGGGAGACCAGCTCTTTGTCTCTGACGTCTCCTTCCCATGGTTTTAGGATGATTGCGTTTTCAGGTTGTCTCTTAGCATGCGACGCCTTTGTGTCGATCAAGATAACTTTCGAGAGGTCACGGTTTAGATATGAGAGATCCTGTTTTATGTCAGCGGAAATACTTTAACACACCAGTATCAATTTCATACTTTGATATATTCTCCCTTCTCATAGAGCGTCGCCTCACGGAAAAGTGGCCATGTAACAATATGATATGGGTCGAATTTGCGAATAACTGGCTCAGCTAATGCCATTGGTTGTGTTGTGAAAATAACCAGTTCATAATACTGACTCAAGTATCTCAAGAAATAATCCACACCGGGTCTTTTCGCAATCCTCCAACCATGTTCTCGGGTCCATTCGCTATGTATCAGGAGATCTTCCATACTCAAAACCAAAGTGTAAGGTCGTTCGAACATGGGATGAGGGTCGGGCAGCAGTTTAGGGAAAGCAGGCTCATTGTAATAGTTGAGCTGATCTCCAGTGCGTGCCTTTGCACGATTCCACATTCCACTTAGTGACCAGCCAGATGGAGCATCCGCCGAGTGTTGTTGTTCTTCCTCTTCGGTTTCCCAATTTCTACCCAGGTATACGGTACCACCAACAGCGAATACTGCAAAAGCGAGATACATGTAGTTGGCGAGCTTGTTGCGTTTTCGTTCGGTGGATGAGACGTATGCGGAGGCTGGCAGCTCCCCGCGACCCCGTCCTCCACCCCCACTACCACCTGGAGCTGCATCTGGATCTGCAGCTTCTGTAAGATTCAATGGTGATGACTTTGATGATCTACCAGCCAACTCGTACTCTAATGTAGACGGAATTCCTTGTGTAAGATCTGGAAGTGGTTTCTGCTCAGAGGATGCTAGTGCTGGGTCGATGGCAGATGGGGATGTCGATTGTGGGGCTGTATTTTCGGAGGGAGAGGCTGAACCAAATTCATCTTGCTTCTCAGAGAAGTCCTGAGCTTCCCCATCTCTTGCTTTGGGATTCGGTACACCGGCGCCTTCACCTTGCGATTGAGGTTCAGTGTTTCTCTCGGGCGAAGCGTTTTTGCTTATTTCATCTTGAGCTTCAGAAAAGTCTGGATTACCAGATTTGTCGCTGCTTTGTCCAGCTTTCGATGCAGCAAAAGCAGCTTGTGCTCCCGCAGGTCCTGATGGTTTCGGCGTAGCAGATGATCGAGTATATTCTGTAGGTTTTTTGGGTTGGTTAGGTCGACTAGGTCGACTGTTCTTTGCCATCGACCTGGCCCATACTGTGGATGATGCTATCCGCAAATTCGTGGGAGTGGCTCTAAGTGCGGGCGTCTGCAAAGACCTCCCAAGAGCTCTCGACAACATTTTGAGCAGCGAATAATAAACTTATTCGGGATGGACGCAAATCAAGGGCAGAGACAGGATACGCAGAATCAATGCGCATCTATAGATTGGTGTGCTTCGTTCAAACCAGCGTAGAAGAAGTGTGTTCAATCATTCAAGAAGCTGCAAAATCACAAAATCATCATGACCAGTTACCTCACCTCGCTCACCTCACAAATAATTTTGCGCCCTCGGGCCCGTTCAAGGCGCTAATCCACAACGAACCTAGTGCCGGTGCAACCAGAGCTTCCCCCACTACAAAAGCAAGTTCCCAGATTCTCGCCTTCTGCTTTTCTTTCTTCTTTTCTTCCATAAAGTTGATCACTCAGTGGACAGAAATTTATACTCGTCGCAGCCTACAAAACCCGTGGACATCGAGTTGAACAAACTGAGGAGAACGAGCAATGACACTTTCAAGAATTGGATGCTAAGCCGGTGCTTGAAAAAGCACCGGCTTCCAGAGCAACTTCAGTCCCGTGGTGTCCTGATATCCTCAAAAGACATACCTTGATTCTTCAACAAATCTTCGTCTTTTCTCTCAATCACCAGCTTGGTTTTGGTAGCAGAGCACTTCTCTTCTTGTTTATAGTTGACCAAATCATATAATCATTAATTCCACCCTTTCTCTCATCGATCCTGCGCGAATCACCATCTGTGACTCTTGACTAGGTGCAGACAAATCGGAAGAAACCGCTCGTGTGCTTAACAGATAAAACCCACATCCGGGACAACGATCATCCTTCCCCTCTTCCTAAACACAATCATGGCGCCCAGGACGAAACCTTCGGCTTCTTCGAGCACAAAAGCTACACCGTCGCCGAAGCGGGATAAAATGAACCCAACCGCCAGCGCCTCAGCATCCGGGTCGACCATCCCGTCCTCATTCACCCAATCCTCAGCTCTAAATACAACCGTCGCACCCGATACGAGACCATCAAACGGAGGCGCAAAGGCTATTTCTCTGCCCTTACTGAGTAAACCTCGCGCAATGGTCGGGGCTCCGATATCTGGCTCAACCATTCCAGCCTCATCCGCCTACCCCTCAGCATATCCCTCCGATGCCGAAGACATTGTCGCCACATCGCGTAAATCTAGCAGGCAATCCCCATTCCCCTTCCTATCCCTTCCATCGGAGCTCCGAACCAAAATATACGACTTGATCTTTCTACCCGTGCCTTCAGTCCTCGATCTCGACCCCACAACCTTCTCAATTATCCACCGAACGAAAGTCCTCTCCCTGCTATTTGTGTCCCGCCAAATCTACCACGAAGCCTCACATCGTTTCTTCTCCACTCATACCGTTCGAATTTTCCCTATCCACCCTGGTCGCTATTTCAAAACAAAGAAACCACTATTGGCGCGTCTGCCAAGTCGTTATCGCTCCAGCATTAGCACATTGGAACTTCGACTTGGGCCGGGATGGAACAATCCCCCAAGAGGATGGATTGTCAGTCCCATATTAGGACTGGAGAATTGCATAAACGTGAAAGTGTTGAAGATATTTGTTGAATGCGATCCGAGCGATGCTATTTTCCAAGGATTCCGTGCAGGCGACGGATTTTACGAAGGATTCTGCAAGGACCTGCTAGAAGGTATACTGCACGAGGTCAAAGGCATCGAGAAGGTAGAATTCGATGCTTGGAGCTCTGTGAAAAGGAGTGGCGATATGATGGTGGGGCTCCGCGAGGTAGTGGACGGTCACAAGAAAGTTGTAGGATGGGGACCGGAGAGGGGATGGGCAGTCAGTGGTGCTACTGATCCGGGCGATAGGATCTGGTTGGATGCTGTTCTGGTGCATGGGATGGGAAGGGCGCGGGCGTATATGTGATATTAGCATCTGGGCCCTTTGCACACTACTCCACTTTTTATATGATTTGCGAATTGCGAGGTCTGGATATTACTAGTCTTTCATGGATATTGAGGGCATGGCTTGATACCATCATGAGGTTTTACTGTTGATGCGTTCATAGTTAGGGAGGAAGGATACGGAAATTATAGCGAATAAGCAAGAATTAGTCTTGCATCTTTTTACACAAGCGCACTGTTCTTTGCATTTATGTATATATGCTCTCTATGACAATCTCACGCCTACTTTACTTATCCTGCTTCTTTCTCTGGCTATTCTGATTGCGGACCGCTGTTCTTCACATACTGGACTCGGAACTGAAGATGTTGAATTCGCTTCATATTTCTTGCTACTAGTGAAATGAAAGGTAGAAGATAAAAGTAGGGAGGGGATGAAGAATAGAGAAAGAGGAAAGCGAAAGCGTAAAATAATATGAATAACGCGCACTGTCGTCCCGTAGAAGGCATCATAACCGCAATCATCCAAATCATCCAAATCATCAAAATCGTCCAGGTCATTCAAATCATCTCAATCATCTGAACCATCTTAGCCGTCCAAACCATTCAAGCTGTCAAAAGCATCTCAATCAACCAACTCATCCAACTCCAAAACACCCTCAATCCTTCCATTTCTATCCCATCACAATCCATCCATCCAAGCTAATCAGCATCCCCCACCACCACATCCACCACCCCCTCCCCCTCCCCCTCCACACCCACCACCACCACCACACCCCCCTCCAACCCCTGCCCCCCCTCCACACGCCCCGCCACCACCTCCACAACCACCCGCACCACCACACCCTCCCGCCGCCACTCCCCCCCCACAAGTCCCCTGACAACAATTCCCCGCCATCCCCGCCCCCACCGGCATACACCCCGGATCGCCCGCATAATAAACCGGTCCGCCTCCAAAATACAGCGGCGCGCCCCAAGGGCCATACATCGGGTATGGATAGCCCCATTGCATAGCATAATAGTCGTCTCTCTTCGGTTCCTTCCTGCCTTTAGCTCTAGCTCTCACACACGCGTTATTATACGCTTTATCCAGCCGAGTTTTCTGTTTCAGTCTTAGCCTTGCGAAGACGCGGGCGCGGATCTCGGATTCTTCGACGCGGACGGCCGAGTGTGCGCTTATGTGGGCGGAGTTGGAGGGGGGGCAGAGCTGGGCTGCGCCCGAGGTGTAGAAGTCGTCGAGGATTCTTTCGTGTTTGGAGGTGCCGAAGATGCGGTTGGAGTCGTCGATGTGTTTGGAGCGGATGGCTGGGGAGGGGAGAGATGTTAGTGGATGATATGGGAGGAGGAAGAGAGGGGTGAGAAGATTGATTTCCTTACCTTCGCAGTACCAGCATGTGCATTCGGAGTACACTTGTCTGTACAACTTTTCATACGTCTTGCTCGTCCATTCGAAACTAGTAGAGAGAGCATCTTCTTCCATTTTATCATCATGATCAATAAATTTCTTGCATTCCTTGAGTGTATACTCGAAATATTGCTTGGGAGACAGTTGATGCGTGTGCCAAGCCAGGTCAACGTCGAGAGTTGGCACGCAAACATGCTCGTGATACAGTTTCATGATTTCAATGAACCGCTTGTATTTGACGAGCAGGCGTTGCATGGTCTGTTGTGCCGCGGGTGAGTGAAGCCAGTCAATGCTGTGCATCTTGTCGACGAAGACACTTTGACGAATAACGGCGCCTCCAAGTTCAAGCGCGAAGATGGAAGAGTTTTCCCAATATCGAGACATCATCTTGCGGACTGCAAGGCGATCGCCGCGGCCGGGCAAGCCGATCTTTGAGTTGATCCGTCTCATGGCCGATCTGTCAATGAGAACCTTTTCGATCATATCTCTGACCACGGTCATGTCTACAAGTTTGCCATTCTTGGGAATCAGTTCTAGGAATTTGGATCTTAGTTCCACAATAACTAGGCGGTTAGGAAATGTATTTGAGTAGA
The DNA here is from genome assembly GCA_002946425.1 of Rutstroemia sp. NJR-2017a BBW. NCBI lineage: Eukaryota > Fungi > Ascomycota > Leotiomycetes > Helotiales > Rutstroemiaceae > Rutstroemia > Rutstroemia sp. NJR-2017a BBW. The sequence goes on from NJPT01000031.1 coordinate 1,128,001, forward strand.
TGGGTTGCGTCCTGGCGTCTTTCTTGGCTTCTAGAGCGTCTGGGGTGCCCGTGCTTGGAGCCAATATGGTGCCTCCCAAAGGATAGTCCCTCAAGATGAGATTTTCGACATCGCTCTTGAATTTAGCGACCCTTAGCAGGTTGTGGTTGACCTCGCCTCTACATTTGTGACAGATATGCGATAGGCCTTGGTCACCATAGCCTGTGCCATTCATGTTTATGAGACTGTGAGGGTTAGTGATGTTGTCGTCAAGCAGGATACATTACTTACTCGGCAGCTGAAGGCTTCTCATTTGCATTGCATGTTGTCCATGGGATTTCCAATGTCTGAGAACATCTCGGGCAAGGTAGAGTTTTCGTAAGAGGGTCGTTAGCATTGTTCCATTTATGGCCTGTGTTGGTCTCGAATCGTAGTTTGGCGGATTCTGGTACTTCGTAGTTGAAATCTGTATCAATGGCTGAATTGACCGCATGCCACGGCATTCCAGTAGCCCAAAGGTCTTTGAGACCGAAACGGATGCAGTCTTCAAGATAGTTTCGAGGGTTAAGCATAAATGCATGCCAAATCATGAGTACATCTGTGTCTACGTCAAAAGTCCATTCTTGGTCATTTGAGAGTAATTTTTCATACCTATGGGTGGTAACCCTGCGGGGTCCCATCTTCGGGTTATACCTATCTTTGGGAAGTCCCCGAATTTGGGATTGGAGGCTGCCATCTCTATCTGTGTCAATCGCGTAGATTCTTCTTGTCTACATAGAACCTTGAGCCACCATTCTTGGAACCTTTCCACTGCTCTAGCGATGTAGAGAGCCCACCGCTTCTCACGAGTCTTCGCTAATGCCTCGCCACGATTCTCAGCTATGTCGCATCGTGAATCCCAGAGGTCGAATAGTCCATCAGTATATCCGATTTCTTCCTTCAGATTGTGAAATACGGTAAGAAGTTTGAGATGTGCAAGACATAGGTCGGCATCCGGGAACGCTAGATTATCCTGTTCGGATATCTTGAGATTCGCAAATGCAGCGTTCAAGACATCTGTGGCAGGGGCATCAAGAGCTGCGGGAGCTGCATAGTCTGGAGGTGCTCCGTCTGTCGCTTCTACATCTTGAGAAGCTGTATGGTTGTTGGAAGACTGCTCTTGCTTCTCTTTACGATGAACGGAGAGTCGTTCTGATAGAGGCATGGTAATGGAAGCTTATCTCATCAAGGACGAAGTTGTTGGAATAAAGAGATATGTGTAGAAGGTCGATGGAGAGGGCAGAAAAATGATAGAAAGCTCAAAGGATTTTATATACACGACTCAGCCTACACATTGGTCAAACTATTCAGATAAAGAAGGTGAATGGCGACTTGGAATGTTTTTGGGGTATGTTGAGACTGAGATTGGGATTGAGGCTGAGGCTGAGCTCATGTTTGGCTTGAGAGTTGCCGAGGAGGGTGCGATGAGCAGGAAGACGGGGCAGGGATAGGCCGTAGAAGCGGGGATCTTACCTACGTTAGTAGAAACATTTTAGAAGGTCAGTAGAAGGAATTAGCCTCGTCTGAAGTGAGCCAAGCCCACCAAGCCCCCTCGCCCTCTCCAAGCCATGCAAGCTTCTGTCAAATCGGGTTGGAATGCTTATTCAGATGATAGTACGAGTCTAGGTACGATGGTACGATACCGAGTACAAAGGACCATGGAGCTTTGGAAGACCATGCAAGAAAACGCTCTTCCTCCACCCACGAGGCACAGTAAGAGTCGGCCAATTAAAGCATCAGGAATGCAGTTGCCTCTCTCGAAATGGTCTTGAGCTCGGGGAGCTTACAGGGAAAATTTTGGGCGATATTGGCGGTTTGCATGGCGCGTTTGTGGAGTTGTCGCATACGCAACCCCACGTCGCCCTGGCCTCTGACGCGACTGTACGAGGACAGCACTGTAGTTCGCGGGGCGAAAGCCTGGGGATCTGCCTCGGAGCTGATACTACGTGGGTCGGCTTGATCAACCTCAAAGTTTCTCAACTAAGACTATGACTTAGTGGTTCATACTACACATTAAGTTAAGTAGGGTAGGGCTGGAAGTTTCCACCTAGCAGCTATTTCGTGCTTTCCAAGCACAAAATAATTACATTATCTCTTTAAAAGCCTTAAGACAATAGCATACCTTGCATGGTATTGCTACTCCACGATCATGAATATCGCGCCGCAAATTCTTAGGCATCTTCAGATACAACGGTCTTGTGCCCAGATCCACTATCAGAATCAATATCGCCAGAACCAATATCATCAGAACCAATATCGCGAGAACGAACCCAGAACTGAGGCGTCTGATGCCCTTGTTCCCCAATTCCAAAAGCGGAAACTTGTGCCTCGAGAGGAAAAGCTTCGATTTCCAGCTCCTAGAGAGATGTCTATGGAGGAATCACTGAAGCCCGAAGACGACATGTCACTCCCGACGTTTCTCAATCTCCCATTCGAAATCATTCAGGCAATCGCATCATATCTCCCACTGTCATCTGTAGTAGCTCTTGCCCTCAGCTGCCACAAATGCATACATACACTTGGGCCACGGTGCTTCGAACAGTACTCAGCGAGCGAGAATGCAACTACGAAACATGCGCTTATGGACCTATTAGCCAGGGATTCGGAAGAGTATGTTCACTGCTATACTTGCACCAAGCTCCGCAAAATAGACTACCGCCATGGGTCTCAACGAGAATGTCCATCGCCTAGCGATCTCGAGGTCTCGCGCATCATTTACGACAATTTTCGGTTTATTCACGTCCAAATAGCGATGAAGCTACATCGTCTCGGCAAGGATGCTTCACCAGCTCTCGGGCGTTTAGTACAAACCGATGAAGACTTTATGATAATGCATCAGCTCAGCCGTTGGCCTCTACCTTGCATTAACCACGAAGCTCGCATTGATGGCAACGAATTCCTTTATCGCTCGCAGTATTGCATGTTACTACCCCTCGAAGCAACATGGAATCCAAGAACCCTCACGCAGCTGATAAATGGCAGTATAGTTTCTCATTCGCCGATCTGCGCACATCTGTGCATAGGGACCATTGACATCCTGCCACACATTATCCCATGCTTGAGGAACCACATCCAATTCTCCACAAACCCTGCCAAATGCCGAAATTGTCGTAACGTATCCAAATGCGTGTTTTGCGGAACCGAATACGCGATAAGCTTGAAAGACTATGGTACGAGGCTGGCTCTGGTAGTTACGAGGTGGTTGAATCTTGGGCCGGGACTATCGCCAGATGACGTGAAGTGGAAACGGGTTCTTGACCGGCAGCGAGTAATTCAAGTCTCTCTGGGAGAGGACTCAGCCTCAAGGCGCTGGGAGGGCTGTTCAGTTCCTCAACACACCCCGAGCTTAAGTGAGGCCCAGGAGAAGGCTCTCTTTGCTATAACCAAGGTCATATGGCGGCCTAAGCACCCTAGGCTCAAAGGGTAGCCACCTATATTCATAGAGCTAAACCTTTGTATAAAGATAATATAATAAAGTGAAGCCAAGATATCCTCACCCTTAATATAGAGATAGGAAAGATACCAACAATTATTAATATATCTTTAGAAAGAATAATATTCAAGATTATAATTATTTCCATATAATTTAGAGGATAAATATTTATAATACTCTTCGATTTTCAATAAAACTAAAATTCAATATAAAACAAATCTAATAATATAATATTCCAATCGTTAAGTCTGATAAGTCTCTACTCAAAAGCAATAACAAATCAGCAAAGGTAGGTATATAACTCTTTCCTCATGCACCAATGGTAGCTTTAAATCAAGATAGATGCTGTAAAGTCAGCAAATCTCAACTTGTAATTGTCCAAAAACGTTTCAAGCATTGATGAATTGACCATATGAAGTCTCGAGAACCGAATGTGCAAGTCTAGTTCGGAGATTCAAGCGCAGTCATATCTACTGCACCCTTGAGGTTGGAATTGAGATACCTCGGGTGACATAGCCGGTTTGAGCGGCCCGTATCTGCCGAATGATGATCATGATAGAGGCTTTGTCGTTGCGTTCATAGCCCCAGCTATCCCTGTGTTCTGATGCAGAAGTACTTTGCGGGGCGAAGCTTGAATCGCCTCCGAGTATGCCTCGGAATTGTGACCACGTGAGCCCCCCATTCCAGCTCTTCGACTAACTTGTCACGTGCAGCTTTTGCCAGCGGGGGTTTCCGCTTGGACCCTTGAGATCGGTCCTAAATTTAGGGTTCACCGATTTCATGTCTCGAATTTCCCTTTTCAGCACCAGGGGCAGAAATAACTGTTGTTCTCATACCTCCTTATACATTTCGTCCTTTCAATATTCTCCAACCTACTCAATTTTTCAATACGTCGCTCTTTACACTAGCATTCTCTACCGCCTAATTGTCAAATTCTGTGCCGTGCTCAAATGCAGCCTTCTACATGTTCTTAGTCTCTGTGCTTCGTTATGCACTCTTTCTTCTTGTGCCTCTCTCCTTAGGTTTCACTTCCTACCTATATCTATACCCTGCTTTCCATCTTTGCGCATTTCCCACTCCAGAACACGATCCCTCGGCGGCATACGTCAATACTTTACGTCAACATGCTCTGCCAAGCTTGTACGATGCTTCGAAGGTAGCACCATTCAGGCTTCTGGCTTTGGGAGACCCTCAGCTTGAGGGAGATTCTTCGATAGGATACATCGAATCTACTACTCTACCGAACCTGCGGAAGTTCTTCCAAGATGCTTTGCTTCTTGATGGAACGGAACACAATCTCCTTCAACGAGTTCGCCATAGTCTGCACGATATCATAGATTTTTGGCTCGATGATATTCCCAAAGCTCTGGAAGTCTACCGCAAGCGATTCGATCATGTCGGTAACGATTACTATCTGGGGCACATCTATCGGACTTTACACTGGTGGTTAGACCCTACACATGTTACTGTTCTTGGGGATCTGGTCGGAAGTCAGTGGATCGATGAGGAGGAGTTTGAGGCTAGGGGAAGGAGGTTTTGGAATAGAGTCTTCAGACATGGCGAGAGGATTCCGGATGAAGTTATGTCAGAGCCTTCAGAGAACTTCAGTAACACGAAGATACTCGGAGAGGACGCTACGGCTTGGAAGAAGTGGATCATAAATGTGGCAGGTAATCATGATATTGGATATGCTGGGGATCTATCGAAAGACCGCCTAGTTCGGTTCGAACGTGTTTTCGGAAAACCAAATTACGAATTGCGGTTTCAGCTACCTCTCGACAACGCATCTTTAAACGCGACCTTGGGAGTGTCAGAAACAGATGGCAGGGAAGTACCAGAAATCCGAATCATGATCCTGAACGATATGAATCTGGACACACCCGTATCCGACAAGGAGCTGCAAGACGAATCCTACAAGTTTCTCAACGATATCATCAACACCTCCCATTCCGTCGAGCGGTCCGCACTCTTCACCCTAGTTCTCACACATATTCCTCTTTACAAAGATGCAGGCATTTGTGTTGATGGACCATTCTTCGACTTCTTCGATGGGGAATTCGAAAACGGAGTCAAAGAACAGAATCACCTTTCTCGTGATGCTTCCAAGGGCATGCTAGAGGGCATATTTGGTATGAGCGGTAATTCTGAAGCCCCCGGAAAAGGCATGGGCAGACACGGCATCGTCCTCACCGGGCACGACCACGAAGGCTGCGACAGCTACCATCACATCAACCAAAGCTTACCATCGGAAGAACAAGAATGGAAAGCAAACCGCTACGTGGACGTCAAACATCTTGATGGCCAAGAAGGCATTCCGGGTCTGCGAGAGATCACAGTGAGGAGCATGATGGGAGATTTTGCGGGGAATGCGGGGTTGCTGAGTTTGTGGTTCGATAGGGAGAAGTGGGAGTGGGAGTATGAGTTTGTGAATTGTGGGCTGGGGACGCAGCATATTTGGTGGTTTGTGCATATTTTGGATCTGATCACGGTGTTGGTAGGAGTGGGTTATGCGGTTGGGTGGGCGTGGGAGAGAGTAATGGGTGGGCAGAGGAAAGGTTCGAATAGGAAACCGAAGAAGAGGGTTACGTTCGAGATGGATGAGGTGGACGAGGATGGGAAAAAGAAGGGGGTGGATGTGAATGGGGATGTGAAGAACGTGAAGCGTCCGAGTTGATCTTTTGAGTTTTGTATACAATACCCGGGATAAGTACAGTGATCTAGGAGTACAGATAGATATAGAGGATAGGAATATTCAGATATGGAAGGTTGACTTCTGGTAGTTAAAACGTACTCCCGGAAGTCCTGCTGAGATGACACATTTGTGAGAAATTGCTGTTATCTGCTACCCCTGACCGCCTCGCTCAGAAAGTGAGGTTGATATCATCTCGTCTCGTATCAAGTACTACTTTTCAGGATATCTCCTTTCTCTCAGCAAGCTATCTCGACAACAATCAGTTCCCTCAAACTACTCCTGTCACGGAAATGACGCTGATCTCAAGTAACAACAACAAAAACGATGAATCATGACAGCAGTCGAGAACCATCGACAACGATAGTCATATTACGCTCTGCCCATCGTTCGACAGAGAGCTTTGGCCGTTACTGCAAGACCAGTCTAGTTCTGATAGAATAGACCACACCAGCTGAAAATACGCTCGGCCAAGATATAGCCATTATCTTCAGGTGCTTTGTGGTTTTCTCAATCGCGCAGATGGGAGAGCTTTATATACCAGCAGACATACAGTGGGGAATTCGAGTGAAATTCACTTCTATGCTGGTTCGTGGTATGGATTATGATTGGGGGAACTATTCACCCTAAAGCAGCAATCTGGGTCATGGTTGTTTGATCGAATGAGTGCGGAGAATGGGGTATATAATGAGTAGCTGAGAGTTCTACTTCAGGACCAGCACCAACAGATGAAAACATCGGTGCTCTAAGGTGCCGGGTTGCGGAGTGGTAGCTAAGACGGCCGAGGCGGGCTGTTGGTTGGAAAGATGAGCGGAGATGGGGAGATGATGGGGATGGTTGAGAGTGGTGGGTGATGGCTGACAGCGATGGCTGAAAACCATAACGACAATGATGCTTGACAATCATGCTCAACAACGACGCTTGACAACAATAATTAACAATGACAACAACCCCTCAAACACCATCCTCACCTCTCTATATGCCTAGCTCTCTCGCAAAACCCCCAAACATCAGTAAGCCGCATATCCGATACATCTCAGATTACGAAAATCTCGCCATCTCGTCGTCTAGCTTGAATTCTCTAACTCCTGCTGCTGAGTAATTCTCTATCCCACCTACCTTATATATACTTCAGTTCTCGAATCTGGCGTGTAAAAAATTGGGCTAGCTAAGTTGCTAAGGTTAAGTCATTCACTTGTTATCTACATACATCGTATAGCATCCTGTTATGGATAGGGAGTGGTATTCACTTTTCTTTCGGAAGTTGTAATATATAAAGACGGGAGACGGACTTCTGTTCTAACTGCGTGCTAGGTTGGACTTGCGTGCACTATCCATATTGTTTGTTCAGCCAGGAGTGTAAAACTGAGCAGGCGCAGGTATTCATGGATGATTTGCACTGCATTTGGCGTGGAGTTTATCTATCTATCTAAGTAAGTGGGTTCATATTGTCATATTCCAAGTATCATCGCCGTGCCTGAACCCTCGCTGTCATTCAGCCGACAAGCAAGTGATGGACTTCATCACGGTTCTTCTACACATATACCCTGCCAAAGTTGAGGGGTTGTCAAAGCGGCTCATTTACCGTCGGCAACTTACTGCATCCTAATCTCCCGTATCAACGGTGTGATATTCTGGTAAGATGCTCTGCTTTGTTCAGATGCGAAATACAAGAGCTTTTATACAAGATCTTGTAAATATCAAGGGTGGAACCCGTGACAGTATGCGGATTCAGGTTCGGAAAGTTCACTGCGGTTTGTGCGGGGAGGATTTACTATATAAGCACCCAGTGTGCCTGTCTCCGGATTTTAGATGATTAATTACGAAACAGATTTGGTAACCTGGAATGGAACACATATGTCACACCCATTGTGCTGTGAATATTCAAGGCCAAGTGGTATGCGAATGGTGGGGGATGGGGTGGAATTCGTGATCAGAGATGACTTTCCAAATTATGATTGAAGTTCAGCTGGATTGTTGTCAGTGGTTTATGTGTATATGGCAATGATGACACAGGAAATGATGGGACGTTAACGAGGAATCAACGTCGATGGGGAGGAATTGTTGTCAGAGAAGGCAGATTGTAACATTGCTGTTGTCGTGCCAAGTGCCATCCTGGATTTCGGATCAAATCTTCAATTCAGTTATATTATTCCAAGAACCGAGTTCCCAGTAGACATGGATCCAGCCTTCAGGTAGGTCAACTTGTCGAATGCCCTCGCAATCCGTACGCAATCCGTACGCAATCCGTTCACAGGCTGTTTGCAGGCTGAAGAAACACACAATCCAGAGATTTTATATATAAGAAGTGTAGCTCATCCTCGATCGATTCTGATTCACCTCGAATTCATCCACTAAATCCACGTGGAGTATTCACCTCCATCTACTCATACATCCTCCGGACTACGTCATGAGCTACCACTTCTTAGTCTCGCCGCGGGGCGGAGTTACAGTAGTCTATTTAAAGCATTCGATATTGCGGTGTCATTCATGGTGCAAATATAAGAGTTCACGCATTCTACCCTTGTTTGAGGAGTAGCTCGAAGTGGCCATCTTCAATCGACGCATGGGTAGGTTGAATCAAGGATTGGTTGACTCAAGTATGGGTACGGTGATGGAGAGTTCTTGGTGATGGGAGTGGGACACTCGCAACGATTTCAGAATGGAACGTCTTTCCGCTGTTGTCATGGAGGAAAGTCTCGCTGTCATTTGAAGTTCCTGGTTCATTGTTTACGAAGAGATTGTCATTCAGGCCTGCCTTTACCTAGATCATGACATTGTGGTGCAGTTCTAGCTATGACATACTGATACTGGCTTCCGTCGTAGGGCCTGGGGCAGTGGCGAGCAATTCTAACAGTGCCGACGTTGCATCTACCCAACTTCAGGTGTAAAGGAAAGAGCTTAAATACTTAAGGATGCTTAGAGCTTCACTCGCTCGGCCGATGGGCGTAACAGCAATTCACTGACTGGCCATGGGCTCTGAAATAGAAGTGAATCTCGCAAAGTGTATAAAAGCTTTGATTTTGGGATTGGGATTTGAGATCCAGCAACGTGAATGGATCGTCCATCAGACTACCCAGGACACGAGAAGTCGGCGAAGCTATGTAGCCTATGCTCGCAGATGCAAGGGAACGCGGGTGCTACTCTAGTGGTAAATGGACTGTCACTGTCGAAATATGTATCAGTGTCAGATGTTAGATGGCATCATCATTCTATGCATGAGAAACCCAAGCATGTTGCATGACAACCGGCAAGGTTTCGTTGCCGATTGCTTGAACTGCTGTCATGTTTCTTTTTTAGTTTGTCTTGCTGTTTTCCATCTTACTTTCGATATTTCCATCGGAAAATATCACATTGGCATTTCTGTCTTGCGTGGACCTAGGGTTATGCTCAGCAATGTTAGATTTTGGGCTCTAGTGGTCCTTGAATTCATATTTTGGTGTTATCCATCCGAATGATACAGATGAAACTTCTAGACGGGACCGTCTTTTATAACCTTTATCCTCGAATTCACTGTTTCGGGATATGGAAAGCGAACTAGGGACGAAAGAGATCCGTCCCATGCACAGTACGTTGATTTGGATCTCCATTACACTTCCTCATCCCACCTCTCATTAACTTCAAATTAATATGTACACTACCCACCTTAGTCTTTGAATCACGTATCAGCTTACGCTCATCTTGTGCTCTGCAAAATTCACTCCCCCACTCATCTCTCTGGCCTGATTTCTCCGGTCTCTTAACTCCACACCCAGATGGATTGTTTTGGCGCTTCCTGCTCCTGCTCCGGCACCGACACCGGCACTTCACTTTTTGCCTTCTTAGCAGCCTTACGCCTTTTCCGCACACACAAGAAGATCCACGTGGCGGCTACCACAATAACGATAATCAGAAGAACGAGACCTACTTTACTTCCGATTGCTGCTGCGCGACTCATATGTGGGACTGGTTCCGTGGCGATAATGGTAACAGTGCTAGTCGGCGGTGTGGAAGAAGTTGTGCTGGACGCTGTGGCGGTGGATGACATAAAGGAAGAGTACGGTCGTGATGTTGGTGTAGCTATTGCTAAAAGAGAGGAAGGAGCCGGAGCATTAAAGACATAGTCACTGAGGGTCGTGCATGTTGAGTCGCTGCAGCATGCCCATTCTGAAAGTGTATCGTTGTATGCGATGCCAACTGAACCGCCTCCGTTTCTTTCGAAATTGACTGGTGGTTTGGGTCAGCCCTGAGATCGACTATGTGTACCATTATGGTGATTATATAGTTATGTGCATGGAAAATACTTACGGCACTGGGTATTGCAGGCTGACGAGGTATATGTAGGATCATTACAGTATCCGAAATAATCTTCATGTGTGTCACAAGGTCAGCCATCCGATTCCAAATCCCCTACCCCTGACACGAGCCTCAGACTTACAATCAGTTTCTGTCGACAAATCAGCAGTCGAAGCCTTGCATATGTTGTTGCCAACACACGTGTCATCCTCATAGCAGCATGTCAGAAAATCCTACATACACGATGTCAGTATAAGCTTCATCGCGAAAGGCTTAAACAGGGGGTCGGAGTCATTGAGCAAAATGTTCTCGTCGTACGAACCGAAGTACTGTTGACCGTACCGCATGGGAAATACCCTTTCTCACGGTCCAATGTCTCTACACCTCCATTGACATATGCGTAGCAGTTTTGGGTAAATTTATCGGCCATTATGTCTGTTTTTGCGGAACGAATGATGAATCACAGTATGTCATCCGTACCGCGACGCGTTACAGCAGGCAAAGATTATGGGAGAGAAGGGTATGAGGAAATTTTACTTTACTGTACTCTAAGCTTAAATTTTGACTATGTCGATCTGGGACGGACCCATCGTGGAATGGGCTCATTGTGTACTGTGCCTCATTTACCTCCTTTTTGAGTATGCTAATCGCTGGGGGGCCGTTACAGCTGTGGAGATTTCATGGTATCTCCTCCAATAAAGTCCAAGACGACGGATATTCTTACCGCTATGCAGCAGGGCGGGCTGCGAAATCTTACGGGAACGATCCGAGGATCACCCTGACCGAGGCTCTCTACTTCGTCCCCACTTGGGGATAACAGTGGTAGATAGTCGACAATATCGGCTTTCACCAAACTACACAGACACTGCTACAACGTCAGCTCATGGCTGAAACATCTTTGGATATACAATATCTGCGATGAACGAGTTAAACGAGCCGAAAAAGCGCTTCTTACCTAACCATCCCAGTAGATTTATCCCAGAAGTCGCCTTGGTCCGTCCACAATATGCTGGCATCAAACTCCCCGCGAGTAAGCTTACAGAAAAAGTGACCAGAGGGGCCAAGGGTGGTTGCACGAATCCTTCGGTCAAGCTGAAGGCGTGTTTCCAGTGCCTCCTTGCCCGGCGATCACTTTGGGCCATCGTTCTAGCCGCCATGGATATGGTGTTCTTAATAACTAGCAGGATTGACTCTCCGTGGAGTTGAAGTTTCTGCTTTCCTGAAGCAACCATCAATCATCATGCGACGCCTAATTGAAATTTTTATCGTCCTGGTGCATCTGAGGGTAGTTTACACCCTCTGCTATAGTCCTGATGGAACAGCACAATCGTCCGATTATGTGGCATGCAACACTTCTGCGCCTGTTAGCATGTGTTGCAACTATCGCGCGAACTGTGGCACGGGAGCGCAATATGGTCTCTGCGTTGGTTCGGACAAAATCCTCAGAGAGTATTGCACGGATGCAACATGGCAGTCGTCGTCGTGCCTGCAGCTATGTCTATCTGGCCATGAAGGTATGTCGACAGGACAATCTTATTCGTGGCATATGATTTAACTCGGAAAATGTAGCAAATGCGTCGCAGGTTACGGCCTGCCCGAATGGAAGCTTTTGCTGCGGCGTCAATGCACAGGATTGTTGTAATGCGAACCAAGGGAAGTTCATCGTCAACAACCAGGTCGCGGACTCGCCCGGCTCTTCATCCGATGCAGGAGAGAGCTCTTCCTCTTCAAAAGCTACTCAGACAAATAGAGTTAGCCCTGCCTCTACAGCATCAAATCATATGACTGGAACGGCATCAACAGCGTACCAGTCTGATGCCACGAGCAGTCCGACGTCAGTCCCGGAAACCAAGAACGGTATTTCGAGCACCACAAAAAGTACAATAATAGGAGTATCGATTGGTATAGGGCTCGGTGCCGTGGTACTCTTCGCGGGGTATATGTTTTTCTGGAGGCGAAGAAAGGCTAGACGGATGTCCGATGAAGTCGATTTAAACAAAATACGGGAGTCTTCAACCAACGCTAGTTGCGCATCGGTATATGAATCAAGACCAGAACTTAGCGCTACGCAGACACGAACCGAACTGGATGCTCGGGAGCAATCAGAACTCGATTCTCAGGAAAGAGTGGCCCAGAAAATTGTTGCGGTGCAGATAAATCCCGTTGAAATGCCGTGACATGTAGTCAGTGAATGATAGGTATGTTACTAATCACGACATTATTGGAGTCTTCAGTGGGTAAGAATAAGATTGAATCATGTCAAAATGCAATTCTAACGAAAGAATACAGTTCTCAAAACTACACTCAACAAATGAATCCTTGCAAACCAGGTCTGTCCACAAAAGCATGCGTCGCATTCGAGCCTTCAGTCCAAAGAAAAATTGCATCTCAGCACACCACCGCTTCCTGAGTAACGAAAGACACACCATCTCAACGACATATCTCCTTTCATAGCCCGTCATCCAGCTGTGGGTCTTGCTCCCTAAACAGCTGGCTGCCGTCTTCATCGGCCAAGCCGCGAGGGACTCAGGATGTTCAAGGAATATTAGCATCATGGTGGCAGCGCTGAGAACTGTGAGCAGAGAATACATGGCTTTCCACAGTCGTCTGATGATCGCTGACCTCGGCATCCTCGATACCCTGGATCTGACGGCGATCGTGCAAAGCCGCAGCTCGCTTGGTTCGTTGTTCGTGACGAGTCAGACGGCGAGAAGTAACGACTTCTGGCGTGACCTGTTGTTGCTTTCGAACTCAATGATGGCAGGCTGAGAGGCATGAGAGTCGACTGGCTCAACGGAAACAACTTACAGTTGCTCATGACGCGCAATCGAAGTCGGAATTGATGAAGCTGGGTCTGCTACTACTGTCGATGTAGTGAAGCCGCTGCCGGTTAGAACTGCAAAGGTCTCCCAGGCGAGGAAGAGGAAACGGAGTGCATGTTACTGGATGGAAATGAACAATAGATAGCTTATCCGGCTATGGAGACGATGTTTATAAATGAGAAAGTGGAGGATTGCTGATTGCAGCTCAGGTTAGGGCTTGGATTGGTTGAATTGGACTGGTGGTTGCCGGTGTGGTGCCAGATGAAAGTGTAAGAAGTGGTGCGTTGTTGGACTCGACTTCTGGGTGACATATAAACCGAATATATACTGAAAATCTATTACTACAATTCACCAAGTTCGTATTCCTTGAAATATCCGCGAGTCTGCGTCTACAATGTATCGCTAATTTTGGGTAGATTATTCGAAAAATAGCCAAGTGTGCCGCAAATCATTCTACGCTGTGTATCTTATGGATATAAATAACACATGCCAACACCTACTGGTGACAACGACAGCGAATATTATTCAGGGATGTTTTATTAAGATCATGTATGTCTGTCCAAATTTGCCAACTCGGATAGTTCAAGAATACCTCAAACTCAGTTATCTGTATGGACCAACAGTTATTGAGTCGAGGTTAAGCGCAGTCCCCCGGTCATGTATCTTTTTCGGACACAATATTGCTTTTTCGCCCTTTCAGCCCGCTTTGCTCTCAATATAACTTCAGTATAGTAAATCTGCCAATGTGACACGGCAGCCCCTCACTACTCCGCCTTTTCGCTACACCCCGTCGATCATGATTAAGTTATCTTTAATCCACTCCTTTGCTATTCTTCTGTTACTCTGACAACTTTCATACCGTCTCTCATTACCTCAAGGAGTTGCGAAGACGGTCCGTCTTAGCACATTATGCTGTGCGATGTAATACCTCGAATAGTCTAGCCTGCACGGATATCACCCATCTTCTACGCCTTATGATGCTATACGGCAGGAAACTGTTGTTTGTCCCTGGTGAGATTGGCTTCGATGCTTGGGGATATAGCCATACTGGGCCTGACCAAGTCATGAACGCCGCAACCCATAAATATCCGATGAGTCTATGTGCAAGTGATGGGGATCTATCTTCTCGCTTTTTCCCTCCTCACCTTTTACTTTCAAGAAAGCCAGCCGAACAAGATCCTCAGTTACTACACCCATCGCCTGAGTGATAAAGAATTGAACCACATTTAGCTGCTTCGGCGACATGCCTGCAGCAATCCCCGCACACGAGTGCATCACGCCCGACAAAGCAAACGTGACGAGCACATTGCAGAAGCGTGCTGACAACGATCCCTGCGGTAGATGAAGCACATTATATTTAATCTTTGCCACGGGCCCTGTTAGTAAGCTGCGTAAATTCTGATGCCAGACTTTTCTGTTCCGCTGTCAGCTGTAAAATACCTCGAATCCATATCATAACAAAACTAACCCCCAGAGGTTCTTTACGCTGTACGCCTGGAACAAACTACCGAATGGCGGCCGCCAGTCACATGGCTCATTAACACCCAGCGCCACCGTTAGTGTCCCAGCCGCTGCCGCATATCCTCGAATCAGTGCCCAAAAAGTCACTGCGAACCCCGCGAGACTCAGTGCCCGAAGCCGGAGCTGCGGTAACGTGACATCACCGAGCCTTCGGAACACGGGAATTAGAGCTTCATCGAAAAGCTTGGGAGCATTAGGTGACGGTGGCCGCTGTGCTATGAGGTCGAGCAAGAGGTAGCATATTACGGCAATTATGCTTTCCCTCACTAAGAACGCTAGCTTAGATGGTACGAAGGAGGGATCCGAGTCTTTGAAAACAGGTACGTTTCGCGCCTCATACTTAGTATTGACATGTCTCAAGGCGAGCATACTACTCCACGCCCAGCGTAACTTTGCCCAGGCGCTGTGCTCCTTCGCGTGGCTCACATGCGCCCTGCCCTCTTTCTCGCGTTTCTTTGTTGTGTTACGATCTTTGGTCAATGCTGGCCCTCCATCGCGCCAGTTCCACTGACGTACGAGTCCCAAATCCAGGTACTGCAGCAGGAACATGAAGCTTGCGCCGCCGAGTAATGAGGCCCAGCGCGGCCGCATCTGTGTCTTGGCGCCATTTAAGATCGAGTAGACGCATGCAGAAAGTAGTGGGAAGACGGCGGGACGTAAGAAGGAATAGGCGGGGGTAAAGCCGATAGTGATGGAGGAGATGCTTAGTTGAGCGAGGAAGGCGATCGGTGCAGGGAAGGAAGAAGAGATTGGCGAGGCGGCTGGGGAGAAAGACCGGACGCCATATTAGCGTTGAATCAACTGTAGGTACCGGTAGTGGAGTGAATAGTTGGTTTGCTTCAGGCTTTGGCTCTTGGGTAAGTGGTAGTGTTAAAAACTTTGTAAAATAAGGCTGGCGAACGCCATTTGGGTGCGAGGGATGGGATGTTCGTACGTAAGAGCAGACGGAGAAAATCTTTCAACTTGATCTCGGCCAGGAAGGGAGTTTATCAGAGTAGTAGAGCTGGCAGAAGCTAGGTAGGCGTGCATGACGTGATACCGTAGGTAGGTAGTTACAGCGTTGGTTGGTTATAGTGTTGGTGGGTTATAGTGCTGGTTGGTTACAGCGTTGGTTGGTTGCATTGGTGAGGTGATCATGACAGGCATTAATGGCAAAATCCAGGCTGCGAGAGTTAATTTAGACTACGGCACGAGTTTACACCTGGGTAGCGAGGGTAGTATTGTACTGATTAGTTTGTTTAAGGCCCTGATACCCCTTACTACTGTATCAATCTGCTTTCCCCCAACTAATAAAAGGAGGGGACCGACCCCCGACCCTTCACATCCCCGCTACCGAGACCGAGACTTGTAAATTTATAATTAATGGATATCTATATCACTAGCAGTATTGCAATTAGTCTAGAGCTCTATTCAATTCGTGGCTCAGTTTGTTTTTACATTGTTCTTTCGTGATTGCTTATAGCATAATAATTCGAGTATACAATCGGTATTTCCACCTACAGCATTTCAAGGGGCCAACTCTGGCAGCTTTCTCGCGCTTATGGCTAGTGAAAGCATATGCTTCAGGCAACGCAGCTTAGACATTTCTTAATCTGACACAATCTGACATCAGCATCCAACACAGGTAAGAACTCACTATGTCAAGCGTCGCGACTGATTTCCTCCTCGCCAAACACAAGGACCCTGTATCGGATTATCATAACCAACTCATCCGTTACACGGGCCGTGACCTGACAAAGCCGAAGATTGACACTGTCTATGCCTTTCTCGGAGTTCTGACACGTCTGGCGGCTATCGCAAATTCGAACTTATTGTGTGGGATGCTTACCTTGGCTTTTGATGTCTGTCTTCTATTTTGGCACCCATGATTCTGGCAGAACAAGCAAGGCAGAGCACGCCGCCAGCCCGCGTTCCCGAGTTGGAGTTGGGCAGGTTGGTCAGGTGTTGCCACTTTGGTGATATTGGAGAAAGACCCGACCAACTACATTCACTATCAACAAACTCGGAGGATATATATTATGTTTGTGGTTCATCTTCATCGACCAGTACTCCGACCCGTGGGGAAACTGGGATAGCTTGCAGTCCAGTTCGCCGTGCCAGGGGCTCAACGATAGGGCTCGGTTGGGTTCAGACCACTCGAGTGATGGCCTGAACATACTTAAACAGGACAACACCGGCTCTCCAGGTTCTGAGAAAAACAACTGGAATGCTATTCCACGCGACTACGAACTTCTGTACTTCCATGCACTCACGATTAAGAGTTTTCACATGCGACTCTCGAAGCTTAGGAACGTCCTTGTCTGGTCACGCACGAGTGACGCTATATGTGAACAAAACGATCCGTCACGTCCCCCTCCAGCCTCGCTTGCAGCGGGAAACTTTGTACCAAGCGATGAACAGCCTTTTGCATAAGAGCTAAGTTCCGGACACGAATTTGATATTGTACTGCTTTCGAAATCCGAGCGACATGATAGTTTCCAGCTGGTCTGGTTGAATTTTGGATATACAAATCCCTTGAATAAGGCCGAGGCTGGTCTGTATATGAAGCTAGATCGACCAATAATTTGGGCACTGCTATTAGTACGTGAGAGGATCCACTTTAGTGGTGAAAATATGGAAGAAAAGCTGAAGTATTTCACGAAAGGAGAGCGTTAGGTTTCATCTATCAGGATAGATTCGGGGACTTCGAGGGAGTAACGAATGGAAGAGTTGTATTTTCGCATAGAAATTTAAGCTTCTCCTGAACCTATAATAGTATCACACCTAGTTACTAGTTAGGCTAGTATGGGTTAAACTATGGCAAATAAATATTCGCCTGCTAATGACCTTAGAGATTATCGATTTAATTAAGATATCTAGATAATTGATTTGAAGACGAGAATAAAGGTTGAAGCACTTAGATACCACAAACTAGAAGTTGTCCCTGCTTCTAGGCCTCGAAATGGGTCCCCATAGGTGGGGGTTTTCCAGCTCTTTAACCAACTCTCGCTACACAACCACTGACAACCATGCAGGGGTGGCACATATCAGAATAAGGTCAGGCATAGCCAATATGTAGTCAATTTCCCTTCAACAGACCTACTGAGCTTGCACAGTGATCACAACTTAACTATGATGCGGGAGCCCGATGGGTACCCCTATGGACACCGCGGTAGGTTCGCAGCCTGCCGAGCCTACCGGGCCTACCCATTTCCCGTCATTTGACAGCTGAACCCCATATATTCTAAGCACTAGCCTGCTGTTCATCACCAGCCCACTGTTGGCTGCCAGTCATCTGTACGCTAACTTTCCTGGTCATATCCGCAAAATATTTTCTTAACAGTTGCAATCCATTGACCATCTCTACAGTCTACCGCAATCGGTGTTCTCATTCATCGTTCGCAGTCATGCTCAATTATTATGGTGTACTGGTTTCCTTGATTCCGCTGTTAGCATGGCCGATTTATGTGCTTTTCTGCCTTGGCCTGAATTACAGAAAAGCTAGAAAAATCGGTTTGCCTCTTGTCGTTCTACCTATTGACTGCGGGAATCCTCTTTGGATGAGCGTTGATACGACTATCCTGCCATTTTTTAAACGGTTGCCGTTCAGATACAACAATTTCATACGCTTCAGTTACAGGGGCTGGGAAATCCACGACCGATACAGGGCGCATCAGGAGTTTGGCGATGCGTTCATTTTTGTCACTCCAGGAAAGAACTGGGTGCAAGTCTGCAATGTGGAAACATTGACTGACATATTTGCACGTAAGGCGGAATTTATTCGACCGGTGGAGCAGTTAGAAATGCTCAACGTGTTTGGTCCGAATCTTGGTACAACAGATGGCCAACAATGGCAACGGCATCGCAAAATCACCGCAACCTGCTTCAATGAGCAAAACAACGAGCTGGTGTGGTCGGAGAGCATTAGACAAGGGGTTGGAATGCTTCAGTATTGGTCGTCAAAGCCTTCAGTGAAGAGTGTTGCGGAGGACACCCGAACCCTTTCGCTTCACGTGATGTCAAGCGCTGGATTTGGAAAATCTTATCCATTTCAAGGAGCAGAGGAAGATGCTACCGCTGATGAATCGACAAGCTACAAGTATGCGTTGAAGATGATATTGGATAACGCGATCCCGCTGGTTGCTTTTGGGCCCGACAATCTAAACAAGTGGTGGCTTCCAAAGAGTTGGAAGAAGCTCCATCAAGCGACAATTACATTTAGGAATTATATGACTACCGTCTACCAAGAAGAGAAAGAAGCACTGGCCCATGGAGAAAGTCGGGGTAACAATCTCATGACGTCTCTCGTGCGCGCTTCCCAAACCGATACCACCAACATGACTAGTAAAGGTACGCCAAGTGACAGCGGTCTCACTGAGAAAGAAATCTATGGAAACATCTTCGTATTCAACTTCGCCGGACATGATACCACGGCGAACTCGCTGGCTCTAGCAGTCGCCCTCATGGCTACACGACCCGATATTCAAGACTGGATTTCCGACGAAATTAGCGTGGTGTTTGGTGGTGAAGATCCAGAAAATTCAATCTACAGTGATTGCTACCCTCGTCTGAAACGTTGCCTAGCTGTAGCGGTATGTTAGATCACGAACACGCAATAAACCTGCCAGAAAAAGCATACTGACATAACTGTGAATCAGTATGAGACTTTACGTCTTTACACACCAGTAGCCATCTCCAAAAGCACCGGTTCAGAAGCTCGCGAACTCAAAGTCAATGAGAACACTTACGTACTTCCTCCCGATACAAATATCATCCCAAGCTACTCAGCCTTACACACCCATCCTCGTCATGTAAGTCGCAAGTTATAACTTCCAATCCCCAAATATAGCCGCACAGTGCATCTTACTTCTGCGAAACAATCTATATCATGAAGTTTGCTAAATCCTCGTCCCTCTACCTAGTGGGGCTCCAATTCCCTCGAGTGGGAACCATCTCGATGGATTATTTCTTCCAGCAACTCCTCGTCCATCACAACGCCAGCAACGATAGTAAATCCTGCATCCGAATCCTTCTTAGAATTTCCCAAAGGGAAAAGCCCATTCATCGCCTGGTCTGCCGGAGTAAGAGTTTGCCCCGGCAAAAAGTTCTCACAAGTTGAGTTCGTGGGTGTGTTGGTAGCGCTGTTCCGCCAATATAGGGTCAAACCCGTGCTGCTAGCAGGTGAAGATGATGAAGCTGCGAGGAAAAGATTGCAGAAGTTGGTTGAGGAAGATACAGGGATGAGACTTTTGCTTCAGATGATGCACCCTGAGAAGGCTGTTCTGAAATGGGAGAAGAGAGTGTGAGCAGACGTCGATGATTGTGCAAGACAAGAATCGAAACAGTTGCAAAGCATATCGTTTGATTGGATACCCGCATGTCGGAGGTTGGGAGAGTTGGTTGTTGCGCATAGAAACTCAGAGCAATTTCAAAGCTTGGTCGAAATGGTAGCCATCCCAACTAAGGCAGGCCAGGAGGAGTGCTCAGATGGAATGGACACCAATAAATAATAATTCGTGCTTACACTTCTATCAGGAAAACTTTCCCTCTCATGGCACGCCTATGTGGATTTATCGTATCACCATCCCCCGTGTTGGACAAATGATCTCGAGAAATCATTCCTTGCATTACCCAGTCACCTCTACTCCGTTCTGTCTTTCTTCTTTATATTATGCTATAACGATTAGTGAATAAATCAGCAAAACAGTCTTGTTGGGCTAGTGGTATGCCGTCTGTTTCACAGGTTATATCAAGTGATATCCAATTTACACAGGAGATCGTCGGTTCGAACCCGGCACGAGACATTTCATTTTTGGAAGACTTTCTTTTTGCTATTTGATCATCGGATACTCGATTTCCTTTGAGAAGTGTTAGTATTTCTTCGCTTCCGCAATTGAAGTGTATGGTAGGTGAGGAGAGCATGAGTGAATTTCGAACGGCAGGAGCGATGGTGAGTGTGGGTAATGGAAGGTACGTACCTTTTGTGAGCTCTTCAATCGCTTTCAATGATTTGGCAGAGCACACAGATACTCTTTTGACCACTTGAACCTGAATCTGCTTGAAACATATGTGATATTGTAGTTTGTACGTGTCGTTGCTCGACATCTTGACTATTTTTGACTCGACCGACGAAGTGGGACACTTTTCGCATAACCTACGGCTGAGTCTTGCATTTGAATATATTGTAGAAGAGCATGATACTTCAGATTAAGCAACATATGAAGATTTGCAGTCGCTGCCATTCATCATATGTCCGCATCTGAATCCAAAAACGCCCTAGCTAGAAACAGCGGGCCACTTTCGTAGGAAAGCATTGGTAGGTACCAACGTAGTTGAGTAAAGAAACCTTAGCAAGTCTATTGAAGCAATAGTTCGTGGTATAAGAGCTCCTGTATGATGTGAGATCTATACAACAACTGTAATGAGGAATTATTTACGTAACCTTAGATTCACTATCAAATCCTCTGGGGGAAGTTCATTTAAAGAGTGATTATGCTGACTAAGCTGACAAGACAACTCCATGATGCTTTGAAATATCCACGACATCTTCAAGATACCTATAATCGCGAGACTCTTCTCTATCCGAACAACGTCACAATATCTTGTCGCGAGGAACAGAAATGCCAAATTGTGTTTGATTTATGTCAGAGAGCATCGAGGCGTGGCAAACTGGAGAAATCATGTCGACTGTGCTTCCCGCACCAACTGCAGGCAGCAATAACCCTGTCGCAGTGCCTGCAAATCTACCACAAAAACCACAACGCGTGCTTTCATGTCTACTTTGTCAGCAGCGCAAAGTAAAATGTGATCGAAAGTTTCCTTGCTCCAATTGTATCAGACACCGCTCGCAATGTGTACAGGCGACACAAATAACGCGCCAACGGAAACGGAGGTTTCCTGAGAGAGAACTTCTAGACCGTCTCCGCAATTACGAAGAACTTCTGCGTGAAAATAACATCAAATTCGAGCCGCTTCACAAGGGCGGGATACGGGAAATTGATGCTCCAAATGCGGATGGAGTGGAAGACCAACAATCACAAGCTGTGGAGGAAAGTTACCCCTCAACTTTGGTAAATGCAGATTCTGAAAGAGCGTTCAATGTTAAGTACGTATTTCCTGAATATGAGTAGCTTACGAAAGCTGATTGCATTTCTCTAGGAATTTCTGGGATGCCATGAAGGAAGAAGTGCGAGCCTTGTATTGTGTCCATGCGATTGCCTGCTAACCAGACGTAGTTTCGAGATCCTATGTACAACGACAATCCATCTGATGATGATGTTCAAGAAACTGTCATTAAGAACGTAGCCGATCAAATTTTCAGAAATGATGATCACCTTCTATTTGGCTCGAGCGAGACTGTGGATATTTCTACGTTACACCCTGAACCAGTACAAATGTTTAGACTCTGGCAGATTTATCTCGAGAATGTCGATCCTTTACTGAAGGTGACACACACACCTAGTTTACAGGGACAGATCATAGAAGCCGCAAGCAGTATCTCAAACATTCGGCCTGAGTTGGAGGCTCTTATGTTCAGTATATACTGCATGTCAATCACTAGCATTGCTGAACGTGATTGCCAAGCCATGTTTGGTTCTTCCAAATCGAACCTGCTCGCCAACTATCAATTTGGCTGTCAGCAAGCTTTGCTAAACTGCGGATTTTTGCGAACTAGCGAGCGCGACTGTTTGACTGCATTATATCTCTACCTGGTTAGTGTCTCAGTTTGTTTATTTTTGAGGTCACTAACAATCGATGTAGGTCTCTGTTAGATCTGGAACTGTACCACAATCTCTCTCCTCGATGCTTGGAGTAGCAATTCGCATCGCGCAGCGTATGGGCATGCACAGTGAAACCCTATTGGCCACAGAATCTGTTCTCGAGGCTGAACTGCGCCGACGGCTTTGGTGGTCTCTCGTGCTCTTCGATGCTCGCATCTGCGAGATGTCTAACTCCAAAACCTCTATGTTGGACCCCACTTGGAATTGTAAGATACCGTTAAACTTAAATGATTCTGATCTTTCGCCGGAGTTGAAAGAGCCCCCTCAGGTCCAAGGATCATCCAGCCAGGCACTCTTTTCCATGCTGCGCTGTGAGATAGGCGAGGTTGTGAGACATTCCACATTCTACCTTGACTTGACGAACCCGGCTCTTAAATTCCTCGCACGAGACGGTGAATACATCTCTTATCCAGATGGTGGTGGTCTATCCAATCTGGAAGCAACTTTTGAGGCGAAATACCTCAAGTTCTGTGATCAAGGAACTCCAATCCACTTTATGACAGTTTGGACGATAAGGTCTTATCTTGCCAGGTGGCGGCTGATCGAACACTACTCCAAGTATTCCAGTCTCTCGGTACACCAAGCGGAAGCACAACGCGATACTGCTGTTTCATACGCGCTGAAAATTCTTGAATATGATACTAAGATTATGCGATCCCCTCTTACTAAAGGGTTCACTTGGTTGATGGTTCTCTACTTTCCATTTATCGCATATATGCATCTTCTTCGATATCTGAAACAGCAACCTGCCAGTAACCAGGCTGAGCACATCTGGGAACTCTTGAGTGATAACTATGATGCTCACTTCAGTCCTGCGGAGAGCGACGACTCCATGTTCATTAAAATTGTTGCGAATCTTCTGCTCCGTGCATGGGAGGTCCGTGAAGCAGAATACAACCAGCTAGGAGGAACTTTGACGCCGCCTAGAATTGTGGTCTCGGTTAGACGCAGATTGATTGAAACGACGAAAGATCCACGGTCTCTACACGGTGAATTTGAAAAGTCGGCTACGAACATTGATTCCAACGTATATTCCGGACACTCGCAGCTAGTCTTCCCGAACCAAGTGATATTCAACGGAAGGAGCGAGTTAGACGCGTTCCAATTCGCCGTAGCTGGAAGCTATCAGAATACTTCTGCATCGACCCTCTTCGACTTTGACCCCAATCTGACAGACTTTTCGGCAACAGACTGGGCGACGATGAATCTTCCTTCACAGGGTGGGCCCTCACTACCTTGAAAAACGATCCGTCGCATAGAACAACGGAGACCTCTACATAATAACATAGAATAACTCAATCCAATCGCCACTTCATCAATCTAGGTCTTGAAAACGAATACAGATAATCGTTGAAGTCGCCTAGTGAGCCCCAGTCCCGATATTTACCCACAATTACATAAGCAGTCTCCCTCTCACTTATTCCTCCTCTTGTTCGCCCAGCAATTAGAAGTCAAGATATGTCCCAGCCCGCAAGAATCTTTCGCCGCTCCTTAATTGCCTGTGAACCATGCAGAAATCGGAAGCGCAAGTGCAACAGCAAGCAACCGTGCACAACATGCAAAGAATCCGAGATTCGTTGCTACTACAACGCGGACACGCGCAAGAAACGTAACAAGAAACAGGTGCTCGAGCGAATGGCAGCAGGAGACCAGCAGACAATTGAATCTAAACCACATGCCCCTGATGAATCGCCAGCAGAAAATTCTCCTGAAGCCAATTCGTCAGCGGCGTTTGCGCGCACGCTTGCTCTGAAGTTGGACCCGGTTCGTGCACCGAAGCCGCAGTTGTTCGGGTGGAATATAGGGGAGCGAGAACGTGAAGAACCGGATGTACAGTCAACAGGCTCAACGATCAGGGAGTTCACTTCGAAGGAAGAGCTGGAGAAGCTCGCTCGGATTTACTTTGAAAAGGTCGATCCTTACTACGGCTTTGTTGACCGCGAGGTGTTCACACATCGTTGCCAGGCACGATGGCAGGAGCCTGTCAATGATACGGAATCTTACGATGCTACTTTGTTTGGGGTTGCAGCAATGGGTCTTTTGTTCTCGACCACAAAACTATCTACGAGTGAGGTTCTCTTCGTGGAAGCCCGCGCGGTTCTGGAGAAGTACACCACTCCCGGGCAAGTTTCAATGGATATGATTACTGGCTGGACGCTTCGACTAGCCTACCTACGTCTTACTGGCACTCCTCACGATGCCTGGATGACCAGCTGTAATGTCTTGCATCTAATGAATATAGCTCGGCTACATCTTGAGCACCCAAGCTCATCCATCCTGGTGCAAAATACCCCAAGAGACGAGAGAACTGTCACCCCAGAGATCCGAATCAGATTATTGGGTTACGTTCAATATATCCACACATGGATATCTTACGATCTCGGACTCTCCCGCATCGTGCTTCACGGATCCAAATACTCTCCACCTTCTAGCGCACGCAAAAACGACCACACAGCCGAGATGCTCAGCCTACTTCCTCTATCCGAGCTACTGGATCCACGCGAGGCAGTCGACCCCGAACGACTCATCAAAGAGCTCTCCAATATATTCAGCAATATCGACGCACCGCCACCATCGATCCTCTCCCAATGCAATCTCGCGTTATGCATACACCGCCGACTGCTCGCTCTAGGGCGCCTATTAAGTAACGAGCTCATCACAAATCTCCTCGCATTCACTACCCGCGCTCTTGCCTGCGCACGCGAACTATCTCACTCAATGAATCCATGGAGTCACGTCGCGAGCATCCCATTCCAAATTCTCTGCACGCTACTAGCAATCGATACCCCATCCTCTCAAGCACAACTCACCGATGCCATGCACACGCTGCAGGAAGTAAGTTTTGTGTACGATACAGAAGTGATGCGAGAAGCGTATCAGACTGCGTGTCTCCTGCTGGTACTGCAGCGGAAGAAGAAGGAAGAGGAGGTGTATAATCTTAATGTACTGGTGCAGAATCATTGTAGTGAGGTTGATGCTGGGGCTGATGGCGAGGGGGGTGCGGGTGAAGGGATGTTGGAGATTGATGAGATGATGGTGGAGGTGCCTGGGTTGGAGGATTTCGACTTTACGCAGTTTTTCATGTCGGAGCTGGGTGAGATGGGTGGTGATGCTAGCTAGTGCTGGTATTTTTCGGTCAAGGGCGTATTACCACGAGTTGATATTGCACTTAACCTCGCTCTGGCCGTGCAGAGCCCTAACTTGCAATTCATAGGGAAGTACTGTACACTAGCAGTAAACATCACACATTTCAGCAACATCATACAGCCAAGCATTCCACCTTCCTTTCTATTAACCACATTCAACGTAACCATCGAACAAGAACACCCACCCACCAAAATCCTACTATGTCTCTTTTACCATCTTCAGCATCATAACGAGCCCTCTACTCTCATCCATCACTTTACCCACTGCTCCACCTCCAGTTCTCTTCTCCTCTACCACCACCTCCTCCACCACCACCTCCCTATTCGCTCTCCTCGCCTCGCTCAACGTACAATACCCCACCGCTTCAAACCCCAACCCTCTATACAATCTCACCGTCCCTTCACTCTCCCCCTCCCTCCCCCTATTCATCTTAACCGCCAACCCCACCTTGATAACTCCCTTCTTCTTCCTCTCCTTCTCCATGCCCACCACAATCCTCTTCTCCTTCCCCTTCTCCCTCCCCATCCTCACCCACTCCAACGCCTCCCTACACAACCCCCTCCCCACGCCCCGTCCACGATACTCAGGCAACGTGAACAAACTCGACAACTGCCAAATCTCCTCTTCCTCCCCTGCTCCCCCTGTCTCCATCCCCGGTAAACAAAACTTCTCTTTCCCTTTCGGTCCTATCATCGTGACTTGAGCGATCCATTTCCATTCCTGCTCGTTCCCACTGCGCCCCTCACCAACAAAAACCTCCTTCCCCTTCCCCTCCTCCCCAAACAACCTCCCCACCCACTCCTCCTCACTCAGCCGGCTTTCCCCCTCCCACGTGGAAGAAAATGATCCTGGCGACGCTTGTAACGCTTCTAATCTTAGGTCTCTGTATTTGCGTGCGTGGTACTGCATTTTGTTTGCGTCGCGCGGGATGCGCAAGTATCTTAGTTCGAGTTGGGGGTGGAGGGGTGTCATTTTTGGTTTCTTGTTGTTTGGTTGGGTAGGTAGTAGTTGTTGGACGAGGGAGATATTGGACGAGGGAAAGATATTTTTTGGCTTTTTCTTGACTTGGAATTATATTGATTTCGCGGGAAGAAAGTAAGTACGCAGATATATCTCAATCTCCCCCTCACCACCGAAACAAATAGCACACTTATATACCCCCCTCACCGTCCCCCCCCCAAGACATTATACCCGCCAAATCCGCTCCTCAGCCGGCGGAAAAGAATTATGGATCTTAGTGATCAGTAATCATTACACAGCCACTACCCTACGGCTCTGGCAGGAGCTGAAATCGAAGCTGAAATAACACAATACACAACACCTTCGCTTCGCATTTTTGAGATTCTCATACCAATCTCATCCCACAACCCCCCTTCTCCCTCGCCAAAAACAGGATGAAAATACTACAGATCACAAGATCAAAGCTTCAAACACGTCCAATCGCCCACTCCCTCCACCTCCACCTCCAAATTGTAATACTGAAGCTCAAATTTTACTTCCTTCACTAACTCGCTCACTTACTCATTTCATCTCTCACTTGTTCACTGACTCACTCAATCGCTTCATTATTTCATCTCACTCACTCACTTGTTCAATCACTTATTCTTACTTTCTCAAACTTTCATATATAAAAACGTCAACTCAACTCAGCTCAACTCAACTCAACTTAATATTATTTTCCCATCTTTCTTTCTATCTCTTGCATCTTTCTCATTATCCACTCTCCTCCATCCTCCATCCATCCATCCCCTTACCCCTCTGCTTCCCCTCCCCTTCTCCTCCTCTTCCCACCCCCATATACACATATACACCCACCTATCCATCCATCCCTCTCCACCTCCTAAACCAACCCACCCCACTAGTATCAAACCGAATCGCAGCAAACCAACCCCTCCCTCTCTCCAACCCTCCCCCCTTTCTCATCCACCTCCCCACCCCCATCTTCATCTTCCACCGCCCCCGCACTCACCGCAAAAACACACACATAGAAAAGAACCATCACATCACATCAAAAAATAAAACGCAACTCAACTCAGCGCAACTAAACTCAACTTCATTGAGAAAAAAAAGTTCCATCAATCCACACACACACACACCACTAATCGCTAGCAATCCGACTACATCCCGTCTCAATCTTCTACAACCCCTCCCCCCTCCATCTCCCATCTCCCCTCCATTTTTCCCATCTCCCCCAACCCAGCCATCATCTCATACCCCCTCAAGAAACCAGAACAACTCAAGCGAACAGAAACAGAAAATCATGAATGGTATCTCAAAAAAAGGTAAAAAAGTAAAAACGAAAAAAAAACTCAATCATAAAAAACCGACGATTATACGCGCTGCAATAAAAGACTTTCGACATCGGGCAAGAAGCGTATCTCTTCTTCTCTTCTGTCCTCAAAGAAAAAGCCGTAAAATTATCCCACAGCAGAAGCGAAATTTATAACAACCGTCCAATTACTTCAATATCTTTGTGCAAGAAAACCCCCACAGAAAAGGCGATTCAATTAACGACGACCAGGCGGAGCAGGCGAACTAGTATTCTCCATATTCCCCGTAAGTTCCGCAACTCTCGCTTTGATGCGCGCGACACGGGATTCGATAGCTATTTGCTCATATTAGTAACCGCTCCCATATTCCATATCTGAGGGCGAAAAAACTTACTCTCTTCACCCGAAGTCTCCGCATCATCATTATCCGTAGGCTGACTATACCCCCCCCTCGACTGCTCCTCACTCTCCCTCTGCGCCGCCGTCTCCGCCGCGTTTCTCTTAATCTGAGCCCATCGATCCTGCGGCGAGATTTGTTGCGTAATCGGCTCATCCGATTCTGTTTCCTGTTGATGAACACTCGGAGACGCAGGTTCCTCTTCGCTTCCGCGTGGGGACTCGTCCGGAATGAAAGCTGGTACATCTTCCAGAGGACCTTGGTCGAATTTCGAAAAGGCTCGGTGGGCTTCCTGCGCATCGAGAGTGTCGACTCGGGAGATACTGTCTGAAATCGAGTGTTCGTATGAGCGTTCTGGTTCCCGGAGGGGTGTGACGGGTGTGCGTTCACCGGAGGACATAGGTGGAGCAGGGGAAACAAATCCGTCTCCTCTCTCGTTGCTAGGTGAGGTAACTGTGCCCTTTGTCCTCGAGAACTTCCTAGCAAGACTGTTGCCTTCCGGCTTAAGTCCACCATTCTTGCCGTTCATGGCAGCCTCGGAAGCATTTGGCGGTGGCGCTCCTCCTTGCTTCTTATTCCTGCCGAACATTTTTCTGAAACCTCCCGTTGAGGGATCCTTCTTTAGCTTAGCGCGTTTGCCTTCAGGACTTGATCCAGAAAGATCTTCAGATGGTCTCGGGATTTCTACACTCGCTTTAGGAGGAGGTACGGGAGAACTTGGCACGGGAAGAGGCTTCCTTTGTAGCGGATGCACATTTGGATCTCCGGGAAGAGATATTTTCGCTGCTTCCTGCGCATTTGCTTCGTCTAGATGGCCAGGCGTCGGTGGCAGAGGTGCAGGTGGTGGGTTTGGAGTATACGCTCCAGGAGAAGGAGTGGGCGGAAGATCTCTTTCGCTTCTAGCAGCTGGTGACAAATGAGCCTTCAGCGTATCCTGACTAGCATGCGCGTTGCCATTTGCTGTTTCACCAAGACCACGTCCACTGCTGTTGCCACCAAGGTATGCTTCCCGGATCGCATCTTTGTCGTATTTGTTAGCCCATTTCATTGCTGGCGATGCTTCGCTCATGATGACAGGTTGTAGCGTGAATACACTGTTTGTCTTCATCGAGATCGCCTCCATATCGTTACGTCCGCGACGAGCTGCGAGCCCCTTTTCTGCATCTTGTTGCCTTTGCTTTTGCTGCAATTGGATTGCAGCCGCTTGGATCCGGGCGTGCTGATCGAGTCCAATTGTAGTCTTGCTTGCGCTCGTACTCTGACTATATCCTGGACGCAGGTTCGACGGCTTCTCCATTGAAGTTTTGCCATCCGACTTCCGTCGAGTAAGAGCGCTCTTGTTCTTCTTGCTTCGACCCCAGAAACTCTTCTTCTCGGCAATATAGGCTCCAGCTTCCGGTTCAGGTGCTGCGCCCTTGACCATCTCCTCCATCAGCAGCCATCTCCCACCAGAAATTATAGTCTCGATTAAAGCGCAACGTCCGAAAGCTGCCTTTCTCTCAACCGTTTCTTCGCCTGCCAAACTGCTAATCCATACCCACCAGAAGGAATCATCCAGGTCGAATCTAGTAATGCTTGCAAGCTCACCAGGCTCCAGATCTTGCGATGTTTCCAGCCTTGGCCGATGCGACTGAGAGCTACGCCCTCGGGTGTCAATGGGGGGTAAAATCTTATCCGGAGGTAACAGCAAAGGCGGAGGACTGCTTTGTGCCTCGTCGACAAATCCAGAAGAAAGGAAATCCGCCCATGAAGGAGTTGTCGGTCTATCGCCTGGCTTGCCTGTAACGGATGCGGGTGTAGTTCTAAGACCTTGCGGTTGCTGTGGCTTTTTCGGTGTGCTTAACAATCCACCGTCGTTCTCATCGTCATCGAAGGATGCGGAAAATCCAATGTCCTCAAACCGCGACCAAGAAGCATCACGTAAGCCGGTCGAATCCTTCGAGTTCGATATTTGTGATTGGTTGGTAGAAGAAATGGACCTAAGAACTCGACGACATTCGTCTGTTAGGGCTTTGACTGGATCTTCATACTCGGAAAATCGCTGCAAAGCTCGGTCATCGTCTCGATATTGGAAATGATTAGCTCTTCGTAACAAGGAGAAAGGCGTTGGCGAGACAGAGTCCACTATCATCACTACCTTCGTGGTTGACTGCTGTAGCAAAGAAGGCTTCTCCGGTGGGTACTCTGTCTCTTGGACTAGCTTCTGTAAGGACATTGGTAGCTTGGATATGCCATTATATCCCGAACGCGAGTCTGGCGAAAGGGATCGAAGGTACGCAAAGAATAAATGACTTGCAGCATCCGCCGCCCTGTGATTTCGTCAGCAAACTTGTGATCCATCCCCCACCCTAGCAGAAATATACGTACGTTGACCACCCTTTGTAACCACCCTCGAAACCATTCCCAGTATCCACATGTTCAAAAGCCCACCACCCAGCATATCTCGACAGTTTTCGTCCCGCCAACCCATTAGTCTTTCCGTGTGCTGCAATTGCAGCCAGAAGATCAAAGAAATCAAAGATAATCTCTTTCCGTGCGTCATGATCTACGCTCAAAGGTATAAAAGTCGCAAACGCGTCGCGTGCATAATTAGAGTCTGGAGATTTCAAATTAGCCCATGGGAACTCATCCCGCCCATGCTGCAAGTGACAAACCATGCTCTCCAACTTTGAAAAGTTCATATGCTTCCCAAGACACTACACCACCTGCAAGTCGACTCCAGCACCATTTTACCACACTACATAATACCTAAAATCCTCAATCAGCTTGGGTTTCTCCCAAAACCACCTCCTACTTGGATCTAGCTCACCATAGGCTCCGTGAGCAGTAATTCCTGTGCCAGAGCATCTCCCCTCAAATTTCCCCTGTCAAAGAAATTTCTAATGAACGTTCGTGCCGCACTCGGGTCCGAAGTAGGTCGGAATGGAAGAAGAAGGAATGGAGTATCCAGCGCTGTAAGGAGTGTAGAATTCGAATTAGCTTGTGTAACACGAATCCCCGAAGCAGAAGAAAACGCAGAAAACCGTCCCCCTCCTGTCTCTCAAAAGGCTTTGTGCATAATTGATAACGGGAATGGATAAGTATATGGGAATTTTCGGAGCCATACCTCTGGACTTCAATTCCACCGTACAGCCCCTCACCAATTCCTGGATCTCCTCCGGCTCGACGCTGGTGCGCGTCCACGCATCGGTCCATGTTGGTTTCGTTGGGCCCTCGTTCGTCAAGTCCTCCAGACCTCCCTTCTTCTTGGATGCCTTGGTCGGGCCATCTTTGCCCTTCAAGCGCGAAAAGAAACTCGGCATGGTGGTGAATGCAAATCGCAGATCGAAAAGTCGTAGGCGTTGAGGGTGTCGCAGATCATAAAATACTCGCAGGTTATATGAAATACATTCGCTTTTGCAGGTGTGGATGTGCGTGCGGTGCGGAAAGTAGAGTCAGGTAGAGTGTTGCTGCTGTTGTCTCAAAAATGCGCTTCGTTGGATAAGAGTTTAAATTAGAAGGACATATGAAAGACCTCGGAGGTTGTTTTTAGTGAAGAAGAAAAAAAGAAAAGAAAACCACGATCAAGAGCAGCGCTGCAAGATTTGGATATCTGGGAAGATGTCGAAAAAGAACGGGAGATTTTTCGTTATGTATGTACGAGTATGAGTATGAATGAAAAAGAATGAATGTTGACGATCCTGCCCACACGTTCTTGCGCGGGGAATCTCTCTTCTCTCTTTTTTTTCTCCGTCTGCGTTTTCTTTGGTTGTATGGGACAAGGTAGGATTTGATGTATTTGAATCAAGTAGGTACAAAGGTACTTCGGTCGTGGTCTGGTAGTCTCGCAGTTATCGGGATCTCTTGATACGAATTAGGAAAGATTGGGCTTAATGTGAGCCGATTAAAAAATTAAAGGGGACTGATTTCATGTAGCTGCGCGAGCTGCGGTTCTCAGTACGCGACTGGACTAGAAGGGAAAGCCAGAGCCAGGAGCCAAGGTGGGAGGGAGTCTCAGTCCGAGGAGCACGTACTTTAGTAGTAAATTTCAGGGGTCAGTCCGAGTAATAGTAGAGCTTTAGGTCTAGTTCTAGTTGCTCCAATTCCACCAAAAAGTCAATCCAAGCCTCCAAGGGCTGTCCAATATTCAATGGCCGTATTAGGTCTTCTTCCACAAGCTCATCCGGTTGAACAGTTACTGCTTCGCTGCTTCGCAGGCTGATGAGCACGGTATCATATCCTGAACCGTCCGTATGGAAAGGTTAGGGAGTGGTACCTCCGAACCCGTAATTGCAACTGAATCTCGCTTCTACTTAGGCCCATCTTCTGGTCTGTTTGCACCCTGATTTTCAGCTAAAGCATGGCGAGTCTCACTTCCCACGCTGCACTCTGCACTGCACTGCACTGCACTGCACTGCACAGCACACTGAGTGGTGGCAACTCTTAAACATCCAGTATCAGTTCGTTGCTGTCCCTCGTTTTCTGAGGCGGAGTGGGATGGTTATGTAGATCGTCATTCCGGCAGACTAGGAGTCTGAATAGCCGGTGGTGGGTAGTATGTAGATTTTTTCTTCTTCTTCTTATTACTGTACTACACTGTTCTCCGAGATCCAAAGATACTGTAGGATTTAGAGGGCAGGTTGAATGGTGAGTGGTGAATAGCAAGTGGTGGTTATATTACCCTACCTGGCGAGCCTGGCTACTGTTTCAGCATGTAGTCGACCATGACGATGAATGGTAGGAATCTGATAACCGTCATTTTAAGTTAATGCGAGAAGCGTCCATCCGTCCAGCCAACCATCCGCCCAATTGCTTGAAAGGGTAGTATCTACTGTCCCTTCCTCCCTCTCATCCCAGGTTCTATTCGCTGGCAAACAATACCATACAAACAAGACGTATATAAATTTTTTCTTCACTCCTCGTGGACCAAGAACTCAGTCATTCCCGGTCAATGGATGTCAAACCCATCATCCCCAAAGCAGCCAAAATAAATCTCCGGCGCACCCACAGCCTATCGTCTAGCACTGCGACCCTTCCAGCATGTGACCCCCATGTCGACAACTCAACTCCCGCCTTTTGGTGTGCGAGGTATCTTGCATGTACGGTTATGCCAGCGCATTTTCCTAACTTTGTCTGTCGTGTATCGACGACGACTTTGTGCCCGATTTTGATGTTTTTCGGAACTGTGCTGATGTGATTTGATGCGATTTGGTTGGGTTCCATCATATGACATCGATCATGCAGAGGGATACTTGTGCGTATGTACTGTTCCATCGCTCGCTACCCACCTTTGCAGCGTACCCGCACCGCACCGCATGCGAGCATCAAGTATTCACATTTCAAGACAAACCGACCAACCGACCGACCGACCGACCGAACAGAGACACACCTGATAAGAAAACTAACACAGCACTTCAGTCCGTCCTGCACCCCGACTCCCGCACAGGCCTCTCGTTGCAAGTAAATCATGGCATGGATAACAGCAGAGCATCTTACCTCACAATTCATGCATGCCATATGCACTTTTTGCTTTGCCATCCCAGCACTACAAACCCAACATATAAACGCAATTCTAGTATATTAACAATAACAACCCTCCCAATGCATCAACCAAACATCAGACGAAACCCCAAAAGCGACCAGCTTCAACCCCGCTCGGTTTGTATAAAGCTATGGAGACCCAGGCGGTTGGATCCAAGAACCTAGCATCTATTTTGTAAATAAACAAAAATACACAAGCACATGTGTCAAGCAGCTGAAGGTTAAAGACTTTCCTTTCCCATGTTTCTATTTCTATTTCCATATACGCAGCACACAGGGTTTTGTTTCTTTTTGTTTCTTTCGTCAATTGTATTCGGATCCCGTTTCAGCTTGAGAGAGCTGTGGAGTGAGTCGTGCAAGTGCATGAATAAACAACCTCCCATGAGATAAGGGATATCGAAGTGCAATGCAGGAACCCGCAGTATATAATGCAGTGCACGACTTGAGAGAAGTCTATACCGAGTACACGCTGTCTTCTGTGAGAGCAAGACATAAATAAAGGCAGTCCCCGCCGGTTGCTGTGTAGATTATCTATCGATCTAATGTAACTCTGTCTCTGTTACTCTATCTCTTCCAGTCATACTTTCGTATCTTCATATCATGTTATATCGTATCATCGTACATCCTATCGATCTATTCGCGATATCGTTCCCCATCGAACTCGTCTACGCGCCGGTTCCATAGCTCCTAACCCGACTCCAAAAGAACGCCTTATCATTTCTCAATGTGAATTCAGCCCAATCGTCAGTCAGACGATTGTAATTCCAATAGCCCTTCCAAGCCAGCTTGTTATTTTTGCCGTTCTTTCCGGCACTGGCTATCTTCAGTTCCATTCTGTACATGTATTTTGTGCTTGTGCCCACCGCCCCCTCAGTCTCAATATACACCGTTCCCTCTTCCCCCTGTCTATCGTCTGAGTCATTTAGTGAAGAGAGCCGCCATCGTCCCCGCAACGCATGAGACATTACAGAAGAAGGCAGGTGAGCAGCAGCGCGATCGCGGTGTGTGGCTAGCAAGTCCATGGTAAGATGGTGAACGACGTCGGATGGTTCGGTCGTGGTCAATAGTGAAATAACAGTTCCGTCGCGGAAGAATCGCAAATACCGATAGTATGTAACAATATGTACAGGCGAATTCCAGGACACCTGGGAAGCAGAAGCTTGACCGGCTCGAATATAGTTCACCGTGCTAATATAGCAACCGTTAAACCGGATTCGTGGGCGGAGGCGGAACATCTGTTGCCAGGAGGCAGAATAAGCCGTGCGGAGAAGCGATAGCATCATAGCCGTGTTATCAAGTTCGGGTATAGGTGCTATAAGAGAGTCGTCTTCAGGGTCACTGGGAAGAAGCATCGACTCCTCGTCTGACAGTGGCTCGCCGAGAAGTTCGCATTGCCATTTGTAGTGCATTGCACCAAATCCGACTTCTGACCCTGAACATATTCGCTTCCAGATTTGCTCTTCAGTGAGCACGATGTAGGCCATTCGTTTGCATACTTGGGCGAGTCGCACGAAATCAGCTACATCTAGAATGGCTACCTCCATCAAAATATGTATGAGAATCTCATCGGGTAGTTCGGCAAAAGGGCAAGGAGGGGGAGGAGTCCCCTCGATCGCTGGCGGCGCAGGCTCAATTGAGAGGTCTGAAAAGCTTATAATCAATTCTTTGAGTGTTCGTGGGGGTCCATCTAGGGAGTGGTGGGCGGTGTTTGGAACTGTGGCGGATGCATTGGAGGGATTGAGGTTTTTAAGTTTCGTTGCATTGGATGAAGGAGGAAAGTGTTTATTCTTGTATTTGCGATCGACTTGATGGTCCAGCTATGGATAGTCAGTAAGTAAGACGTCAAAGTCAGGCAGTATTTCAACAGGGACACACTCTAAATGCTTTGCGGTAGAGGTCAAGACTATCCCCCAAGCTGCCCTGTGT
This sequence comes from Rutstroemia sp. NJR-2017a BBW, assembly GCA_002946425.1. NCBI lineage: Eukaryota > Fungi > Ascomycota > Leotiomycetes > Helotiales > Rutstroemiaceae > Rutstroemia > Rutstroemia sp. NJR-2017a BBW. Next base: position 1,163,779 of record NJPT01000031.1, read on the forward strand.
TTCTCTCTCTACCGCTTTCTCGTAATGCTCCAAAGCTGATCGTGGTTCTTTGCTGCTACTCTTGTTCGCATATCCACCGACCTCCTGCACCTCATCGTCGCCACTCAATCTGTCGAAATGTTGTGAGGGTTGAGGTTCGATGTTGTCATGGTCATCCCCGGTAGACTTCGTCGCTTTATCTGCGACTGATTTAGGGGTAATCTGAGGTTTTCGTGATATCTTCGAAGGTCCAGCATTCGAGTCTCGTCTATCTTGACCGGCATTGCTGCCTCCGGTTCGCGATCTTGCTATCACCTCTTCGCGCCATTTCTGGCGGAAGGATTCTAATTCCGGGTTTGATTCTTCCATGGTGTATAGTACAATTGAAAAGAGCAAAAGGTGGGAATATCAGAACAGAAACAAAAACTTAGGGCAGAGCAATTGATTAATATGGAATAAGTGGCTAAAAAAGGTGATTTATAAAGGGCTGCGCCGTGCTGCTGTTTATGCCCGCCGGCAGCAGCGAATGATTCAGACCGAGATGTTGACGCAGTACCACCTTACCACTAACCACTAATGGGCTTATCCTTATTTCCTTATCGTTATCACCGGTCCGTTATCGGTTTTGCTTCGCTTGTGCCACCAAAATTTCTTTGATCGATTTTGCCATGCGATGGAAGATTCGCGGAGAAAAAGCCAAACCAAAGCTACCGATCGGCCTATTCTCAATTCCACGGACCTAAAGGATTTAGTTTACACTTGCGCATTTTCGACTACATCATGACGATCTGATATAACCCCTCTTCCCCTTCCATTAATCCAGTTCTCTCTCTTCTCAGCTAGAGACGAAGGTCTTCTCAGGTACAGAAGAAAGGATTCTCCCAACAATTGCCGAAGAATTCCATCAACGTCATCAGGATTCCATCCAACGAAAAGGTTTTATGTCTGGTACCTGGCATAGTCGCCCTTCATCGGCCAACCAGGTCGACACGACTTTTGAAGCAGAACTTCACTTCGGGGTGCAAAATCATGATAGATTACACGGAGATAACCCAATACCTGGAGAATCAACAACGATAGCTATGGCGGGGGACACCGAAGACATTGACATGGACATCACTGCAGGTCAAAAGATGATCTCAGCAATGTCTGGGAGTCTTTTGACCTCGCTGTTAGGTACGCCACCATGATATTAACTACCATTGTCAATCCAACTAACTGTTGGGTTGTAGTGACTCCTCTCGATGTTGTCAGAGTTCGCCTTCAATCACAACCGTCTCAACCGACTCAATCCGCTTTAACGTCTATCCGCAAAGCCGCGATTGCTTCACCTCAAAACTTTGGCAATCTCCCACCTAACCTCGGAGTCACAGCATGTTGTCGAGAGGTCTTCTTTTCAAGCAGTACGAGCGATGTCTGTCTGGCAGCGCCGAGGATTGGCGCGGTGGAGAGTGTCGAATGCGCCGTGGAAGAAACTCAACGGAAAACTTTCAACTCAACCTTTGATGCGATGCGGAAAATCGCCCGGAACGAAGGGCTTACGACACTTTGGAGGGGATTATCACCAACTTTGGTTATGACTGTTCCATCAAACATCATCTATTTCACTGGTTACGATTGGTTACGCTTCAACAATCAGAGTCCTGTAAATCGAACATTTTCCGATAACACAGCACCATTAATCGCAGGAGCATCCGCTAGAATTATGGCAGCAGCAGCAGTCAATCCGATTGAAATGTTTCGAACGAGAATGCAAGCTAGCCAAGCAACTGGAGGTTCGCACTTTGCTGAGACAGTCAAGGGTGTGGGTGAAATGGTCGCTAGTCACGGATATACATCTTTGTGGCGGGGCTTGACTTTAACCTTGTGGAGAGACGTTCCATTTTCAGGACTTTACTGGTGGGGTTATGAAAGCATAAGAGGCGCATTAACAGATGCACGAGAGCGGGGTCGAGGGAGGGTCTACGAAAGAGATGAGTCCAGAGGCCAAGTTCGCAAGAGATCGCAAAGTCGCGAAAATCACACTGCGACGTTTGCCGATAGCTTCACTGCGGGAGCAGCATCTGGAGCTGTTGCTTCTATACTAACTATGCCTTTCGACGTTGGAAAGACAAGACGACAAATTTTCCAAGATACCGGGAAGACTCCAGCAGGAGCCAAGAAAGTTTTGGCACCTGAAGAACAATCAATGCTCAAGCTACTGACACATATTTTCAAAGAAGAGGGAGTGCGAGGTTTATGGAAAGGGTGGGCTGCTAGAACTTTGAAAGTAGCACCCGCATGTGCGATTATGATATCCTGTTATGAAGTTGGGAAGAGAGCATTTAGGGGAGTCAACGAAAAAGCGGAAAGAAAGCGAAGAGCTGAGTAAGGGAATGAAAGAGAGCTCTCTGTCTGAACTAGGCGTTCGAGCGGGGTTGACATGTAATACCAACTGGTTTTGTTGCATAGCGTTTTTGAGCGGCGTTGGGGGCCAGTCATAAAAATGTACCATAGATAAGAATCATCACTGAATATCAAACCGACTTTCTCAAAAAGCCTGTCTTATCTTACCCATCGAGCCCATCTCGATAGCATGAGGTCATTCGCGGCTGAAATCGAGGTCCAACCACTTATGTCATCCACACGTTCAAAGACACCGCCGTTTCTGATCTCGTGGGGGTTAGCGTGGTCTAAAGTGCTGATCTCGCCTGTACCCCAGTAAATAATTTACGCGTCTCAATTGAACGCGAGCTATACACAACACCCAAATTATTCCATCCGCGTTCAATTGCTTCAAGAAACAGTCAACTCCTAAAACTGTACCGAAGTCACCGCCCAGGTGTCTCTATTACTTCACTCGCGTCCTTGAGTGTACAGATTCATCATGTCGCTCAAACGTAAAGCCGCCACGGCTGCAACCAATGACGCCAAGAAGCCCAAAGCCAATGGTTCCATTACCTCATTCTTCGGTCCTCCAAAAGTCGTCTCGTCGACTACAAAGACCGCGGGTGCAGGCGCTGAAGCCACTGAACCTGCTCCAGCAGCTTCGAGGTTTGATAAGGAGAAATGGGTTGCTACTTTGACTGATGAGCAGAAGGAATTGCTCGCTTTGGAAATTGAGACGTTGCATGACAGTTGGCTTGCTGTGTTGAAGGAGGAGATATTGACTAAGGAGTTTTTAGAATTGAAGAAGTTTCTTAATAAGGAGTGGGAGGGTAGTGTTAAGATCTTTCCGCCAAAGGAGGATATTTACTCTTGGTAAGCAAGCACCCAATCTGCATTCGCCAGTCACGGACAAATTGTATAGCTACGAATAACAGCAGCTAATCATCCTCTACCCTACAGGTCAAGGCACACACCACTCAACACTGTTAAAGCCGTGATTCTCGGCCAGGACCCCTACCACAACTTCAACCAAGCACACGGTCTCTGCTTCTCCGTGCGCGCCCCCACCCCCGCCCCTCCATCCCTCAAAAACATCTTCAAAGCCCTCTCCAACGACTACCCAGACTTTGTTCCTCCCCCAAAGAACGGCGGACTGCTTACCCCCTGGGCGGACCGCGGCGTCCTCATGCTAAACACCTGTCTGACCGTGCGAGCACACCAAGCAAACTCGCACAGTAACCATGGGTGGGAGAAATTCACACAGAAAGTCATCGACACGGTCGCTAAGCAGCGAACGAAAGGAGTGGTGTTTCTGGCTTGGGGAAGTCCGGCGGGGAAGAGAGTTGCGAAGGTGGATAGGAAGAGACATTGTGTTTTGATGAGTGTGCATCCGAGTCCGTTAAGTGCGTCAAGGGGGTGGTTTGAGTGTGGGCATTTTAAGAAGACGAATGAGTGGTTGAAGGAGAGGTATGGTGAGCATGCGGTGATTGATTGGAGTTTGGGGATTCCTGCTGAAGAGGCGGGTGTGTGATTCATGATTGGACATGTTGATATGAAGGTTGGGATATGAAAGTGCCGAAGAGCCAAAATTGCGGGGGCATTGAAATGAGTAAACTGAGAAAATTGTATGGTGTTGGGCGTTGAGCGTTGAGCGATCTGGATATTGTATGTGTCAAGTTGGAGTCTCCTTGGTTATATGGGTTTGGGCATATGGTATTTGAGATTCATGTGGATGTACCTTTCATCCAAGACCACAATCTTAGGTGGTACTGTACCAGAATTCCATGTCCATTTGTTCTTAACCCCTATGTGGGAAACATATTACAGTGACAGGTACCTGCATATCAATTTATGACACAAAAGTTGGTGTTGCGGGTTCTCGAGCCCGTTATCTGTTCGACCGTCACCCACGAGGATGAAGAACTCTTTGGAACATGCAACGATGGCCACAGAAATGCTGCGTGCCACCATGCTTTATTGTTGTGTCGCGTCAGTTTTAAGGATTGCAAGTGCAATCCGTCGAGTTCTTACAATACCCCTCAGGGCACAAAGACCCAACAGCAAGTAGCTTATATTTAAGGGCCTTTGAACGAGATGAAAGTTATATTCGTCATCGCGGAGGCTTGAGCTAAAAGCCGCATGGATTAGTTTCTGCGTTTTACCTTACTTAGGAAAGTAAGTCCCCCGCAGCGCCTGTCATACTTATTTGTTAAGAACCCTTGGAGCATCTCAAAATCTCTTCTTGTTTTCCTCCGATATAATTCTCCTTAGATTCGGCGCAATGGTAGACGATAACGTACTATTCAACATCGCTGCATTTATCAGCGGACTTTATGTTCTGGAAGCCGGTGCTGACGTATTCATTGATAACACCGCTGAACTAGCTGCACGACTGAATGTATCGCCTACCTTCATCGCTCTGCTGACTTCAGGGGCGGAATGGGAGGAGGTAAGTAGAATGAATATATAGACTGCGATGGAAGCTCGTCTAATAAAAAGCAGCTCATAGTGGTAGTGGCAGCAATTTCTCAACATCAGTCATCGTTAGCCATTGGCAACATCGTGGGATCATCCATCTCGAATATTCTAGGTGCTTTTTCTCTAGGCTTGATATTCTCTCCTGTGGATTTAGCTTTTGATAGGAGCTCGAAGATCTATACTACTATACTTCTTGTTCTTGCTACTTTATATGCTACTGTTTTGTTCACTTTTGGGTCGTTTGGGAGAGTTGGGGGTGGAATTCTCGTTGTGGCGTTTGCTGTCTATGTGGTTTCTATAGCTTATGCTATATACAAAGGGATAGTAGCAGCTCCTGAGGATGATTCCGATTCCGATAGCGATACGGATTCTTCTTCGGACGACGGAGAGAGCAATGGCAGACGATCTGTTCCTCAGTCACCCTCTGCTAGCACTAGACTACGCATCCTGAGAGCATCAGATGTCACTTTCTACGACAATCTCGCAACTCGACAATCTCTCGATGTGGCAGATGTGGAAAACGGAACAGAAGCGAATCCCAGACGCCAGCGCCCCGCTCGCTCGACTCAATATCATATCTCCAAACTCATATTCGGCCTTCTCGCTCTATCCCTCTCAGGCTACATATTATCCCACAGCATGTCCGCCATCGCAACTACTTTTGAACTCAATTACACAGTCATCGGTACAACGGTCCTCTCAATCGCTACCACGCTTCCAGAGAAGGTGATAGCGATTCTCTCGGGCAGGAAGAGGCAGGGAGAAATCATTGTAGCGAATACTGTGGGCTCGAATCTCTTCTTGCTTACCCTGTGTACGGGGGTTTTGCATCTGGCGGGAGATGTAAATGTGTTGAAGGAGAGCTTAAGCACGTTTGAATTGGTGGCGTTGTGGATGTCGAGTACGCTGCTTTGTGCGGTTATTTGGATTGGAGGACGGAGGTTGGTGGGTTGGGGTTTGCTGGGGCTGTATTTGGCGTTTTTGAGGGGCGAGTTCTTTGGGATTCGGGAATGAGTTGTCTCTGGTCCTCCATCGATACTACATGAGAGATGGACTCTGAGTGCGTGCCTCCGATGGCTTCATCGGCGTAACGAAAGTTACAAAAGTGAGCCTAGTCCCTACTCGTCGTTGATCCTAGTATGGGATCAACACTTGATCTATCTACGGTTTTCGCCAAGCTCAAGGCCGGAGGCAGCTTCTTCCAAACGCGATCTCCCGAATCTCAGAAACGGGCAAGATACATGCCCAAAGCTGCACCAACGTCGCTGAGCCGATGATGCTTACCGCATTACCAGCTGCTACTGGCAAGAAGAACTTGGACATGGCATTCTAGATGACCTCATTGAAACTTTCTTGGATGCCATTACCAACAAGGCTACCACTTATATCTTCGGTTCTTTCGATGACGGCTACTTCCACAACATCCACATGAATTAGTGGAGCTATGGCCCCTATAGGTGTGAAAACGATGTTTTCCAGGAGGGAGGCATTCTTTTTTAATTCTCCGACGGTCACTGGGAGATAACATTCATCGCTTTTGCTTCGCAAACGGCGTCCACGGACGAGAGCGGTCAACCAATCGGACCACTTCCGCGCCATCATCACAAGTATCCAAGCCATAGCGAGAATGTGAAAGAGACTAGCGACGAGTCTCATACTGACTACTCCGGGTGACATGGATGATACCGAAATCGCTGCCTACGTACCGAACTTGGTGACTATGCAAAGGAATCCGAGACAGGACTAAGACTTGCTAAGCTCTTTTCGAAGATTGTCAGCAACACCTAATCTTATCTGCTAAATTCAACTGGTCGGCTCTTTGTATCAGCGCAGAGAAAAGCGGCGGTTCCTCATTGGAGCATCGTGATCGGACTTAACAAGCTATGCGGAATAATCCTTTAGAACAACGCTAGAATTTCTATCTGGGATTTCTACGGCAGTATGGAAGTCTGGGACCCAATTCCGACATCAGCGGGCCGATAGTTTCACGTATCAAGGAGCAGCTGAACTTAAGGAATCTCGATTGTACCTCGAATGCCTTATTCTCACTGGACCCCAGGAGATCAATCTGATGAACCGGATTCTCTCTCGTCGCACAGTCACAGAGTCGATCTGGAAGAAGGTGTGGATAACACTCTGGGCTTATTCCAAAGATCCGAGAAGACTGACCCCAGTCCAAAATCGACCCATTCGGGCGAACGTGATTCGACGGAAGCTACAGTATTAGTGCAGTGGCACGACCTATATTTTCGGCGGGGAAGGGCCAATGAAATATCTGCCCTCGCAGAGCCTCAAACGCGTACATTAGCCTACTCAGTAGGTCGCCAATATCCTTGATATTAGCTTATTGTTCCGAAGCTGTTTATATCTATTCGGGAGTGTTGAGTGAGCCGATGTTCAATCAACTTTCTCAGGCTGAATATTGACCCTCACATTCTGAAGAGAAATAACAATCAGTTGAAAAGGGGAAGGTAGATGACTGGTAGCTTCTCAAACTGACAGCTGTCCTGCTCACTACCGACACTATCTGCCGTGGTTGCATCATGTGCCATCTAATAGCACGCTAGGTCACACCAATTCTGCGGTTAGTTTATTGATATTTCCTCAAGTAAGGTCGCATAAATATGCAGCCCTCAGCCTCTCATACTTAATACATACAGCAAGATTTTCTATCAAGGCCTTTGTGAGGACGCTCGGTGCGCCATTCAAGTACCTGGGGAGAAGAGGGTTCGATCTCACGCGGAAGCCTCGATACTAACACCTGATTTGTAATCGCCGACTTCAGCCTCAGGACGGTTGGGGGCCGAATGGTCAACTGAAGAACTTCTCTCAGCTCTTATCTTTGCGGTTATTGCATGACCAGCAAGGATAACCAGTATCTTTCAGCTGGTTTCAATTTCTTCAATCTCCTTTAGAATGCTACTTCCTCGTACTCTGCTGTCTGGTAATCTTCTGCCTTGCTACGCGTTTCTATTTGCCCGCTCCAATCAATGTTCAATGGTCTGTAATGGTGGGTAGCCTTTATGTACAGGTTTCATCTCAGCGGTGCAGTGCAGCATGTATGCCTCGCTTACTCAGTGCCAGAACAATCCATTGATCTTCCTAGTTGCTTCTGAGGCGAGCGAATGAATTCGTGTAAAATATCGGGTGCACCTTCAATGATCTCGGATCGTCCAAATCGGATCCCAATTTGACTGCGGCTCTATCTGCTCGACCTACGGTACTGACGGAGATTAAGGGCAGGCAACTTTATCTCCGTAGACTTTTATGATCCGAAGTTCGCGAATCTTCAGTCTCGCTGGGTGAAGTGTTCTCTAGTTGACACACAGAGCAACTTTGGTGTCGCAAGATCTTCTCTAATCATCAGATTCTTTCCATTCAATAATTATGGCGGAAATGTCTAGCTCAACGGCTACCAATCCCAAGGAATTGGGGACGGAGCCTCAGCCTAGTGTGTCGCGACCTTTGAAGCTCCTATCACTTGGTAAGTCTCACCAAACGACTGATTCGCTGCCAATGCCTGCTAAGAATTTCGATGAATAGATGGAGGTGGGGTTCGAGGACTTTCATCTATCATCATTCTTGAGCATCTCATGGACAAGGTGAACGAGGAGAGGAAGAAGAAGGGATTGGCTCCACAGGAGCCCTGGGAACTCTTTGACTTGATCGGAGGCACGAGTACTGGAGGGTACGTAGTTCTTTATCTTTACTTTCTACGTTCGCTAACCTCGTACAGACTTATCGCTGTTATGCTTGGCCGCCTACGAATGAGTGTCAAAGAATGCAAAGAGTGGTACATGAAACTTGCAAAGGACGCATTCACTCCAATCTACTCATCATTCAATAGGGTGGGCAAGCTTCTCGGCAAGATACAAGCTAAGCCCGCCTTTAATGAGAAGAAATTGGAGGATGCTATACTGAGCATCATACTCTCGGCGCTTCAGCGAGACGTTAAAAACCAACTACGAGGCACACCCCGCCACATGCCAGAAATGCTAAATAGGAACAAAGGTTCCGAGGCCCAGAATCTTCTCCTCTACCATCCTGGTCAATCAGAGCAGAGTGGTAAAACGTATGCCATTGTTCAAGATAATTTCCTGTTTAAGATAGCTAACACGAACTAAAATATTAGGTTTGTAGTCGCGGCTGACGAATCCAATGCTCAAGCCGCTTTGATTCTTCGCTCTTACAACAACCCACATGGTAGTCGAGACCTAATTGACCACTGCCTTCTTTGGCAAGCATGTCGTGCCACTTCTGCCGCACCGACTTTCTTCGCGCCTCTTGCATTCCAGGACCCTGAAACAGGGAAGCAGAGAAGACTGATAGACGGTGGTATAGTCAACAATAACCCTGTTAGCCTAGTCTACCGCGAGTCTCAAGACTTATGGCCGAATACCACGCCACTCTTGATAAGTATTGGTACTGGCCTCAAGCAGGATACCCAATTCAAGGGAGCAGCACTGTCAATCGCTAAAAGCTTGGTAGAAATTGCGACAGAAACGGAGTTAACACACCAAAGGTTTAAGAATGGAAGTGGTAAGGAGTTGGCGAACAAGAATAAGTACTTCAGATTCAACGTCCCGAATTTAGGCACTATTGGAATGGAGGAATATCAAAAGCTGGCAGATTTACAGAAGGAAACGATAGATTACATCTCCGAGCATTCTGGCCGCTCACTAGCTGAAGCCTGCGTAGAGAAAATGCTTGAGACTGCTACCCCAGGTACGTAATTGAGAGATAATGGACCAGTTCGATATCTAGATTAAGTTATAGATCACTAGGACATCTGCTGACCACTAAATTGGTGATTTACACAGAAATCATTCATAGGAACAAAAGAATCATGAGATGGATATCACCGCCGTTTCATCGGTCTGACCACAGCCATGTCGGAGAACAGATTGACACCTCGCGAACGCCAAACGGACTATGGCTACTAAACGAACACTTTGCTACATGGACTAAATCTAGAAACTCAGCCAAACCAGTTTTCTGGCTCCGAGGATCTGGTAAGCGTGAAAGAATTGTTGTTTTCGGAATATTGGCTCATTTTAGTAGTGGGAATGGGCAAAACCTGCTTGATGTATCAGATCATTGAAAAGTACAGAAAAAATCTGGAGCCTGGCAATAAATTGGCGTAAGTGATAAGCATTGTTCCAATTCAGGCGAGAGCATTATTGACCGTACGACTAGATTCTTCTATTGTTCACGAGCCTTCCACGACCGTCAAGATCCTACCGACGTCCTTCGAAGCATTCTTGCACAATTATCCTGCTGCAAGGACTTCTCAGAGATAGAACCAAGTGTCCTGAAGGCCTACGAACAGCGTGAAGACATGGACGAGTTAGACGCCAAGTTTTCCATCAACGAAACTACGAGACTGCTTCGAGATATCGTCAGCCGAGACCGCCCACATCCGTACACAGTCACAATTGTAATCGATGGTCTTGATGAATGCAATGACTTCGTGAAGCTCTTGTTTCACTTCAAGCAAATCTTTGACGATGACTCAGGTACCGGTTCACTCAAGATGGTCCTTTCTAGTCGTATGAACGTGCAACCATCGCGTAATTTTCCTTCGCAAAAGGAGGTTGTCATCTTACCTGAGAACAATACCGATGACATAAGGGAATACATAGACTGTCAACTCTCCCACCGAGAGAAGAACCATTATGGAAAAAGACTCCTGGACGGATCTGAAGAGGGAAGGAGGCTTGAAGAGAGACTGCGCTGTGTGCTGGCTTCCCAGGCTGGAGGAATGCAAGTGATCGCTCTCTAACATACGTGAAATATTTTACTTACATATCTCAGGTTTTTGTGGGTAAAACTACAGCTCGCTACCTTCTTTCCCCAGAATCGAGAGTTGAGGCATTGGAAAGACGTGGAAAAGAAGATTAAAACTCTGGAGACCCCATCAGACCTCAACAAAGTCTATGAAGAGATCTATGATACGAATGCTGCCCCTGATAGTGAAGATTTGAAGGTGGCTCAGAGTGTGTACAAGTGGATGCTATCAGTGAGGAGAGACTTTGCTATTGAGGATCTGATAGAAGCAGTATCCGCGGACAACATGACTGACACAGATCAGAAGTTGTTAGATGTGGATTACATCATGAAAGTATGCGCGAATTTCATCGTATGGTCGGAAGCCGGCGCCGACCTATCTACTTCTGAGATTTTGGAGCCCAACGCACCAGATACAAGAGTCAGAACTGTCCAATTTGCACATGCTACTGTTGAGGACTATCTGGAATCACGGCTAGAGGAGGAATACACCAAGAAGAGCACACATGGCCACGTTGCAGAGTCGTGTCTTTTCTACTTGAAAGACATCGATCGCGAGAGAGCGCTGGAGGCCCGTGAAGAAAGAGGTTTTCTCAACTACGCTCTTGCGTACTGGCCATATCATGTTAGTGAAGCTTGTGCCAACGGCTACGATATATCAATCGCCGAAATATCAAACAACTTCACAGACCAGGTATTTGAAGAATGGATATCCGTTCTTCTTCCAATAGCACGAAACCTGTCCCAGGATCCTATCACGCAAGAAAAGCTGCTTGACTGCATATCGCTTCCAGCTGACCGGATATTTTTGGCTTGTGCTTGGGACATCTGCGATCTTGTGAATGTAGTCGTAGATATGCGAGTCGCTGCAGGCTCATGGGAGGATTCGGATCGGAATCAGACCAACACGAACCAGGCCACTCCCCTGTACTTAGCAAGCAAGTACGGATATCCCAAAATCGTTGAGCTGCTCGTAGATTCCGGCGCCGACATCAACGTGGAGTGCAAAAAACAGGATGGAGCACTCGAAGTTGCCTCAAGCAGAGGCCATAGCAAAATTGTTAAATACCTCCTAGATATGGGTGGCAAGGTGTCTGCTCATGGTGGGGAGGCTATCAGATTGGCAGCTTCCAAGGGACACAACGAGATTCTCAAACTGCTGGTTATAAATTTCGAGGAGGAACTCAAGAATGGGCATGTTCCTCTACACAATTTCTCAGGTTCCAGATCTAACGAAAATGGGGAGAATCCGGATCTCGGCAATACAGCTCAAAAGGTCTTTTCCGATGCTATGAAGGAAGGAGCTAAAAGTGGAAAAGGCGAGGTGATAAAAACACTTCTTGCTCAAAAGCAATGTTTCGGTGAGTGGCAGAAGAATTTCCACGCTCCCACACTGCGAATTTGACTAAGAGGTGTACATTGCAACAGGACTCAACGATAAGCTTCTCGCAGAGGCGATGAAAGATGCATTGATTCATGCTGTCGATGTTGGATCTGACACTGTTACCAACCGACTGCTGGAAGCGGGAGCCAATCCTAATTTCCGGGACGAAGAGGGGGCCAGTCCGCTTGATATCGCTGCATGCAATGGACATTTTGCTGTTGTCAAGAGTTTGCTACCGAAGATTCGCGACCTCGCCGATTATGGTCAATCTGCGCTCAGCCTAGCCGCAGAATACGATCATTACACTATCGTCAAACTACTTCTTGAGAGAGGAGTTACCTTGCACTTTTCCCAGCCAAAAGACATTGAGATCCTGCGAAAAGCAGTTGATAAAAACTACAGCGAACTCATCAAGCTTTTGCTGGCGCACAGTAGAGAAGAGACATATGGCATTTCATTAAATGAGGCCGCAGAGAGCGGCGATGAATCTGTCGTGGATTTGCTACTGTTGCTTGGGGCCACGGCTGAACACACCCAACTACAGGAACAAGCTATGGATGATCATTTCTCAGCCATACAGCACTTGTTAGACCACGACGCAGAGCGCCCTCAGGGTCCGTCGTCTCTGCAGAAGGCAGCTGCAGCAGGCCACGAGCTTATTGTCAGTCTCCTACTAAAACACAAAGCACCTATCGATCTCAGACCCAATGAAGACTCGGCGCTTCACAAAGCAGTCATCAACAACCACCCATCTATTGTCGAAATTCTCCTAAATCACCATGCTAATGTTAATGATCCTGGCTCTTCAGGCACACCTTTGTTATTAGCCGCCAAATTTGGCTACCAGCAAATTGTTGATTTGCTTCTTAAGAGAGGCGCAAATATCGATGCAGAAAATGAGAATGGCACTGCACTGGAAATAGCAGCAAGGCGTGGACACTTCGAGATTGTTGAGAGTTTGATCCTAGAACATGGTAGTACAAAAGATCCAGTGCACGGGCTTACTCCCAAAGAGAGGCTCAATCGAAAGGGACCACAAGGCACACCATTACAATGTGCTGCAGCTGGTGGGTACAGAGAAATTGCTGAATTGCTGATTGCACAAGGAGCGGATGTGAATGTCCAAAGCGGGCCCTACGGAACCGCACTCCAAGCCGCTGTAGCAGAAGGGAGAGTCGACATGGTGAAGATGCTATGCAGCGCCAGAGCAACGGACTTCAGCATCACCGGCGAGATGAGATGGGACAGAGCGACATCGGCATGGATCACAAACGAGCATCCGTACACTCCTGAACCTCGAACACCAGGGCTACCAAATGGCAACAACTTTCAGACTACCCCTCCGCCTACTCCTCCGCCGATATGGTACCACGAAACACTTTTGCTGTCAATGGCGGTAGCGAATGAGCGACAGAAGAAGAAAGTTGTATTCATGGAGACTGCGAACTCGATTTCCCGGAACTCAACTCCAACGCAGTTAAACGGCGGGCTGAGTCTATCGATTCCAAGAACTCCACTGTATATGAGAAATAGGGGAAGAAAATCGTCGGCGTCGTCGAGAAATTTGTCGCCAGGCCGTTCGCCGTCATCACCATCGACTCCGAGAGGCGATCATAGCCGGCGTTCGAGTACACGGTCTACGGAATTTGGAGAGTATTAGCTTGCGATCACTTTCAATCACGGCGATCTGGGAATCTTTCCAAGATTCAGGGGACGTGGGGATGAAGATTTTCATAAGGGCGTGCGTAAGGTGGCGAGAACGTCTTCGGGCTTTTTATTATTGTTATGAAGATTAGGAGGTATGCTTTGGACGCTAGTCTCCGGAACTTGGTTTTGATTGAAGCTTTGAATCAAGCGTATTACGACTTAATTGTTTACTCAGCACAGTACAAATGGATTCCGTCAAAGAAAAGCAATGAGATACGCAAGTAAGGGCTTGGCCAAAGACACCGGCGTCGCGTATTCATTGCAACTTGAATTCCTCACCAGAGTCCTCGGAGTTGTTCTTCGTCTTGTTGATCGTCTGATTTGGTATACTTCCTAATTCGGGGTGCCATAATTAGGTCCTGAGCTATATTCCCGTGAATGTCGCTGAATGTTAATTTGATGTGCCAATGAGGTTATGGAGTCCGAGGGAGTTGTGTCGTTGAATTATACCCAGCTTACGTGCAACTCGGAGAGCCGAAGGCGTACGCGGCAGGTTATATCGTGCCTACCATGTGGTAGTTTATCGAGTAAGTAAGTTTCGAAGAATTCTTTCCGCTCACCGACGGCCTCCAGAACACCAACCTCGAAGATACAAAGCCAGTTGTTACCCAGAAAGAATTCTTCTGGGACAATCCGGTGCTCGAGGGTAGACCCACCGTCATTGAGGCCCGAATATTCGTAAGTGAAGAAGACAATGCACCGGTGCATCAGGGTAAATGTGAGTATCATCCTTTCCATTCGTCATAACCAGTCACGCACGACACTCACGAAGAACCCACAGATACATCTGAGATCCTCAAAATCCAAGCAGACATTAGTAGTGTCCCTGAAAATCAATTTGCACGAGTGCGTGGCATTGAATATCAATCCTTTTACAAGATCACATGTCAGATTGAGGCGACAATTCTTTCGGGAAGTATAACATTTGCGGTTCTATATCGTGGAAACCGCTATGGGGATCCCAAGGAATTTCTGTAAGCTTGCTTGACTCGGTGCTGCACTTCGGGAGTTGATGTACTGGATAAAGTGCTGATTTTGGAATTGAGATTTTGCATGATGAGAAAGACTTAATCTTTGAATTGCTGAGCTTGGATTCATTATATTTATAATTTAGAGAGTGTGCAGCTGCTAGTAGATCCACGAATAGTCATGCCATTGTCGTCGCAAGACAAACCAGCGGAGGCATGAACTCAATTCGACGGCTACCACAATCACAACCTAACACTACGTGACTAAATCAGCATATTAGCACAACATATAATAAACCCCGAGACACCTTTTCCGCACCCCTTACATATACCCCCCGTATCTCCGAAAGGAACATACACCCTTTACACCCCGCAACCCTGCATAAACCAGCAGTCAGCCGCCGCTGTTACATTGTGGCTTGCACCCCTGAACATCCCCATCCCTCCACCGAAATTACCATGGATGGATAACTTGTTTTTGTTTACATCATATTCCGATAAGTAACACGAGGGTGCGCTTCCCCTCTTCTCTATCGTCACATTTGCCTTTCTCAAATACGGAGTGTTTGCATTTTTCGCGAATTACATATCAATACGCACCAGTGCTCCAATTGCGCACGTACAATATCGAAAGGGGAGAATAGGCTGCGGGGCAATACGCGCGAAAGTCAGTGCTGCGCAAACCGCGGAGGAGTAGGTGGAGTTGGGTGCTAGATTCTTGTGGGTGGGAATACTCTTACTGCATCGCTATCTGGTTTTTCCATACGCCCGTCGGGAAGGTATGTTCTCCTTATCTCTCATAGCTTCGGAGCATTCGCAAATCTATCTAGTCTACACTTAGCTAACACTCGCAGTCTAGATTTCTTCCCATCCAATCTCGCAGCCTCTTCATCTCCACCTCTATCCTCAATTAACCCACACAACCCGCTCAACTCCCAAAATCACTTCCCTCCTCGCCCAACACCTCATTCACCTCTACCCAACACCACACCTCATCTCTCTCTCTCCACTCTCCTCCAAAATGCTCCAACGCAACACCGTCATAGCCCTAATAATCATCCTCTTCGTCGTCGCTCTGATGCTCCTCATCTACTTCATCTACCGGCTCTCAAACCGCAAATTCGAGTCCTCGACGTCGTCCTATCCTAGTACTTCGACGCGCAGCCCTTCACCACCCCCACCTAGACCGCGTCCGGCTGCGGCACCAGGTAGACCAATTCTGGGGGGTGCGGGGAGGCAGAATGTAGCAGAAGGAGGAGGTGTAGGTAGAGGAGGTCCAGCAGTGGGACCAGGACGACCGATTTTGGGGGGAATTGGAAGACCGGGTTTGCAGGGGTGGGGGTTTGGGAGGCAGAATGTGGGAGCTGCGGGGGCGGGGTAGAATGGTGTGAGGGTATGAGGGGGGGTTTTTGGTTTGGTTTGGAGTTGGAGGTTTGGGGTTGGGATCTGGGGTTTTTTGTGTTGAAGGAGGAAATCTACTGGAGTAAGGTATGGGAGACCAGTGACGAAAGAGAAGGATATGTTCAAGGATACCCAGGTGATGGTGGATAGGATAAGGAATTATGTATCTGTATTGATTGTATTTATAAAATAACGACATTCCTCTGCTACGTGGGTCGTTTTTTGCTACTTGAATTGAGCTGCATAGTATGTTACGTTAGAAGATGGGACCAACTTATCTGGCAAATCCAAGTATAGCGAACGTATGCTTCAAATACCTCACAAGCACGAGCAGCGTCATCATTCTTACATCCGCCAGCGGCACTCTTGTGAGACGGGCCAGTGATAAATGCTGTATTAGTATTCTTTACGAGTGGTAACACTTTACGCTTCGAGGCCAATACGCAGGCAGATTGGAATGCGTTTTGCACTGACATATATCATAAAAACGTATAATATCAAAAATTTGTACATGAATTGCTAAACAGCAAATACTATCTAAGAAACCTATCTCTAAATATATATACAACGAATCATCTCATCTCATCTCTTCCATCTATCTCTCTACTCCTCCTCCTCATACCCAGCAGGACAACTATCATCATCATCTCCCGTCTCCGGCTCACTCGAAACAGCCGAACTCGTCGCCGCCGCCGTAACAGCCGTCGCACTAGCACTGGCACCTGCACCGCTAGTACCAGTAGCTACATTCCCACTGGACGCAATCGTCTTCCCCGCCAACGCCAAAATCTTCTCCGCCGCCTTCTCCGCCGCAACCATAACAATAGCCTGGGTATTACCCGTGGGCAAATCGGGATGCATAGAAGCATCAACCACGAACAAGTTGTCGGTGCCGAAAACCTTGGTATCGGTATCCACAACCGCTGTTCCGTCGTTGCTGGCACCCATCATAGCTGTACCAACGAAATGGTCGCCCGTGACGTATTTGGAGCCTGCGACCATGGACGCACCGGTGAGGGTGCTGTCTGTGGGTTGCATAATGGTGCTGTTCTTGGCTGCGTTGAGGAAATAGTCAATCATAGTTGCGACGGCAGTTTGGTCGTCGGTGGTGGTTAACCAAGGGTCGGTAGTGAATTCGGTGGCGCCGGATGAAGTGATGCCGAGGACACCGGTGGAGGTAAGACCATGGGTGAGGTACAGCTTGATGCGGATTTGGCCGGCGGCGGGGGAGTTGCAGGTTCCTTGGAAGTATTTGGTGCCGGTGGTGGTGTTGAGGGATGTCCAGAAGTTGAGACGCTGGCCTGATTGCACGAGGGGTCCGTCTTGTTGGGCGAAGAGGTCGATATTGGTTTGGCTAGGGTCGGTGAAAGCGGCTTGGAGCATGGAGCTGGAGTTGCTGGCCATGGTGCCGGTGATGTTAAAGGTTAGGGTGAAGATGGGGTGGTCGCGGAGGTTTTTACCGACGGGGAGGTCGATCCAGTTGGCTTTTGGCGGGAGGGTGACACAGCTGCTGCCGTTTTGGACAATGCTAATTTGATCGGCTGGTCCGATACCACTGTTGATCAAGATACGTGGAGTAGACATACTTCCAGCGGCCAAGATGAGCTTACCGCCAGCATTGAGGTTGATGATTTGTCTGGCACCGGTGCTGGATGATTCAACTTCGACACCAGAGAAACTAGTGCTGTTTGTGGTGCTGCGAATACCTCTGACAACCTTGGTGTTGAATTGAGCCTTGAAGTTTGTCATGGCAGTAGCGAGAGGGTAGTATGACTTGACAGGACCAGCTCGGAGACCATCTTGGATATCCCATGGCGGATAACTGTAGACTTGAGTCTTCTCGTTCGGCGACTCGATGGCATCAACATGAGACCATCCGAGACCACCCAAGAAAGAAGACAGAACATTGTATGCACTCTGATCGTAACGTTGACCGCTCTTGGATGGAAGAGTTGTTCCTGGGTTACGAGAATACAGCCTCTCGGCAGATGCACTGATGTCAGACCACTTCCATCCGGTAGGCCATTTGTCATCAAAGTCAGCTTCTTGTGGACGAACAAACATCAGGGCATTGACCATGGTTCCTCCACCGAGGAGACAGCCGGCCATGTTTGCAGTGTCAGTACAGTACTCATCACTGGTAGAGGCTGTGGTGAGGTAGTATGACATGGAAGGAACGTCATATTGAGTGACAGTATCATTCCATGAAACAACAGCTCTCCCACCTGAAGCATAGGTCGAGACATTTCCTCTCTCAATCATCAAGACGGAAGCACCGCTCTCAGCGAGTCTCTCCGCAACGATGATACCGGCAGGACCAGAACCAGCAATAATGTAATCGTAAGTAGCGTTGGAAACAGGGACAGTGGTGTTTGAGCATGAGGTGGTAGACGCGGGGCTAGTTGTGTTGCTTGATGAAGTGGTAGCTGCACTGGCCATTGCTGCCCAGGTATCATAGTTGGCATTGGTTGTGTTGGCAACTTGGATTCCGACATCACCGTATCCAGCTCCGTGATAGGTGAAAGTAGCACCGGAAGCAGAAGATGGGTTGGTCACAGTGCCATTACCAAGAGCCCAGCCGAGAACAATAGTCGATGCACCTGCACTGAGACTGTATGTGTTTCCGAGACAGCTTTGGCAGAGGAAAGTGTATGACATGTGGGTCGAGTTGACGAAGGTACCCTTGGCGATAGGAAGTAGTGTCGAGGTAGTGTTTGCGTAAGCCCCTGGCGAGGTATATCCACTGGAAGGGGTTACTCAATGGCATACCAGTTATAGATTGATGTAGCTTACCTGGTCTCACGTAACGATGAAATGACATCGGTTCCACTAGGCCAGGCGACGACGAGCATACTGCCCGTCATCTGACCAGTCAAGGAAACACCACCATATCCAGAACCGTCAGTGCTTGGGATAACCTACCAGGGTGTTAGAAACTTCATCACGAGCTGTTCGAGATTAGGGGTAAGGGCCTTCCTTACAATCTGACCAATGAAGTCTCCCCCTACTGTTTCCGGCAAGACCATACCATACTTGAATCCCGATGTGTCTTCGAATCCCATGAAAGTGATACCAGTGTTATCATCAACGTAGCTTGCGGCCGATTGAGCAAGAGCTCTGGCAGCGAAGCCAAGAGCAAGAAGAGAGGAGCGCATTTTGAGTATCGTGTCTTAAGGTAAGTTTGAAAGAAGGAATGTAAAGTTTTGTGAAGGAACGTGATATGATGCACTCAAGAAACGGTCACCAGAACCTGTTAATGAGAGCAGAAGAAAAGAATGACTCTGAAAAGAATGTGTACCGTCAAGGCAACGACTCAAGGAATGAGAGAATGAAGGGAAGGGAAGGGAAGGGAAGGGAAGAAAGAAAGTTTCTTGCAATGCAGAAGGAAGCAAACAATGTTGCGTTCGATTCAAACCTTTTTGTATCTTCTGAGCTCCAGACGCCTCTCATCCTTGTGAAGATTATACTTGGCGGTTCAACCCATCGTCAATGGCTTGAGAGGAGGCTCCATTCATCAAAATTCATCTATATGATTCTGGATGTGCCCACCTCGTCGGCAAGGAACGTGCGGCACACACACATATGGCGTCGGGTTCCTAATCGCCCCCTTCTCATTCGTTTCGTTTAATGTCGTTTATCTACCTCGAGCAGAGCAATCCGCTAGGAGGGGAATGCCTCCTGGACTACCAGGAAAAGCTGCGGATGAGGATAGATTGAGGATATATTAAACATTCGTCATCTCAATTACTCCGATAGGTTGTTCCATGCACGCACGTTTCAAAACTTTTCGGTAGAGGGGAATAAATCCTCTTTTGCCCCCACAAAATTACCGACATAGGTAAAAGTGGCTCGAGAGTGGTTCAAAGTTCGTCTGGAAAGATCTGAATGCGACCAGAGTTAGCCAGTGTAACCCGAAACAAGCCTACTTGTAAATGAAAGCTTGTTCCTTTTTCAACGTTTCAAAACAGACAAGCAAGAAAAAATCAATTGTTCTTTCTTCCGGCCATTCACCGGTAATTCGTCCATGTTCGTCTGTTATGCTCATTTTGAGGAGTCTTATGCAAACATGCCATCACATGACTTGGCTAGACGCTTGATCGGGAAATTAAAGGGGGTTTTTCTCTGACAGACTTCGTGGAGGGAAAGCTCTGTGATTGGTCGGGCAAACGCCAACTTCAAGGAGCATCGAGGGTTCCTTCCATCGACGCTGACCAGGAGAGGGGTTTCCATCTCATCTTTCGAGAAGGATCTGGTTGATGGAAAGAGCGGATTGCTACTTTAGGAAAGAACTCGCATGGGATTGAGAAGGGACGTCGGCCGGCAGAAACTTCATTCGGCCATTGCTCAATTGGAAACAACAACGACGTCCCATTACATCGATTATGATGACTCAATTGCAAAGATATATCCATATCGTCCGATGGACCTCCTGAGTACTGAAGTGTGCTATGAACCCCAAATAAACGTCAACTTCAATGCAAAATTGCGATGGAGCTCAAAAACGGAGGTCAATGAATTTGAATATGAAGAGTGGAAGTGAGTTCGCCGAAAATGTGGAACCCGTCATCGGAAAACATTCCGCAAGCTAGGCTCGACCCAATCTACCCGAGTCCACATCTAAGCTCCGACGACCTCGCGGCACGCCCTCAGATGTCAACGTCGTCCTCAAATGTCAATCATTTTCGGCCGACAACGAGGTTAGCACGGATTCGGTCCCGGAGTGAAGTTCTTCTCACCATTGCAGTCTTTCTTGGTGGGAGCAGTTAATCATTATCTCTTCACCACACAAAACACCCTTTAACATCCAATCCCCTCTCCTCTTGACATCATCTCAAGCACACCACGTTTTTTTACGTATAAATTCCCATCGTATACATTCCCATCGTATACATTCCCATCGTATAACCGGAGTCACAGCTGACACCGAACTCTCACCACATAAGCGCCCGCGATCTCAAGTGTCATTTATCGCAATCCCACTTCCCAACGATATATATTACTTTCATGACGACGCGTACGACTATTGTCGCTTGAGCATGCACTCAAAATGGGTATATAAGCTATAGGTAGGTGATTAAAGCTAATTTGTATTGGAAAGGGCATAAGGCGCTTCTATAGTCTCCTACATACAGTCGTTGCTGTGCCTCGTACATTCGGTCCGACAAGTAGCTACTATTCAAATCCTATATAAACGCCTATCTTGTGCTTGCAAACATGTAAGACAGCGAGAGGAAGATACTGAAGACGTGGTAGTCGTTGCATCAGCCATGTGATGGAAGATTGGAGAGCCGAGTTGATGCGATTCTTTGAACTTTCGTTACATCTTAGTGATCAGTATGATGAATCGAAGGGTTGCTGTGCCGCACTATGGTAGTTCCTTGAAGACATAGAATTAGCTACGATCATGCGGTTTGCACATTTGACAACGCAATGGTTACTAGAGCATAAATGATAGCGACAACTCCGTCGACAACAAGTCCCTACCAGATTGCTGTCATACTTCCGTGGTTTACATTCGCTGCCAAATCCATTTCCTCAATCTCATTCCCATTCCTCCTCCAAAATCATACTTCCCAGCTGGTGTTCAGCCATTCTTTACAAAACCGGTATCTCTTGCTCAGCAAGACAGGTTTCGTCTTTCTCAACCAAAAACACATAGGCTGTTGACCATCCCAAATTCCTCCACAGTTACATTTCCCATATTCAGCAACTCATATCAGAAACGCGCTGTTAAAAGCAGTGCTGTTTGCCCTGTCAGCCATATCATAGTTTACAAGGGCCATTCTGTGAAGGTTAGAAGTGGCGAAAGATCTATCTCATCTTGGTTCGCGAACGATGGTTTAACATAGAATCATGGATAAGTGTACTGTATGGATCTATTTATACCACAGAAAAGGACAGAAATTCACCGATATGAGTCTAGGAAGGTACTTAGAGCACTGCTGTAGATGGGTGAATTGCACAGTACAGTAAGTACTGCGAAGTGGATGCATTCTCATATAGAATGAGGCAATTCTGCGTCCTATACCCACGGCTTCTTCACTAAGCTACTGTATCGCCTCTTCATGCCCTCCCTCATCGTTCGATAATACCATATATGGGAGGGAGTCGCCTGCACATACCGATTAAGAGGAATTATGAGTATACTACTGAGATTCCTTCTTTGATCATTCAGCCATTAGTAAGTCAAACCCCCCTCAAGTCCAGCCCTCTATCTCATCCCACCAACCCAAACTCCTCCCTGCCCCTCACCTGCTCACCACCCACCCACACGACCCAGCAAGCATGATTAACACAATGCAACG
The DNA here is from genome assembly GCA_002946425.1 of Rutstroemia sp. NJR-2017a BBW. Lineage (NCBI taxonomy): Eukaryota > Fungi > Ascomycota > Leotiomycetes > Helotiales > Rutstroemiaceae > Rutstroemia > Rutstroemia sp. NJR-2017a BBW. Next base: position 1,186,155 of record NJPT01000031.1, read on the forward strand.
CAAATCCAAAGACTGAGCCATGACGAGTGTAAATATCATTAAGATTTATATTTAAAGTTTTTAAGATTTTTCCATCCCTCCATCCATGCATCCCATCCTTCCTTTTAGCGAAAGTCAGCCTTTCCCCTTTTTCCCAACCCCCTTTCACCTTATCCCATCCATTGGCATCCTCAAGAGTCTCCTCTCCTCGATTCTTCTTCTTCGGATTCTTATTTCCCCCCCATCCCCGTTCTCTTCCCCCGTTCCCTTCAACCTGCCAGTAGTTTCTTCCAATCCCCTCAAGCAATAAATGAAAAATTCCTCCCACCTTCCTTTCATCCCTAGTCCGTCCATCCATCATCCATTCCTCCCCCACCCCATAATCCACAGCCAATACCTGCATCCATACCATCTCGCCCTTTGATTCGATCCCAGATCCCTAGTTCCCGATTCCCAGTTCCCAAAACTCCATCGCTAGCCTTCCAAACGCCCCCATATTTAGCATCAAAGCCAGAAGCCAAAGCCAAAGCAACAAAAAAGACCCCCTTCGCCAAGGTAACCCCGTATCCCGTCCCAGGCAATTCCAGTAAAGAAGCAAGAAAGCCGTCGAAACAAGATGGAACCCTTAAAATAAAGAAACTAGAAATAAAGGAGGGTGAATAAAAAAACAAAAATGAAAAAATGCATATGCAGAAAGGGTATCATGTTTACAGTCGGTCAAACGCATGCTTGCTCCTTTTCGCTTCGCTCTCTCGCTCGCTCGTCCGTCCGCGCGCCTGCCTGCCTGCTTGTTCAGATGCAATTATATTCCCACCAAATTCCTACCCCCGAATTCTCTTCCCATCCAGAAACTGTCTCGGCGGTCTCTGCTCGTAATAAGGATCGGGTTCCTGTCTCCTCCTCCTCTCTTCATATTCCGCTCTCTCCTCTTCACTCAATGAGAACGCCTTTTTCAACCACCCAAACGCGCTTCTCTTCTTCTTAACTTTTTTCCCATCCTCCATCGTCACCGTCGTCATATCGCTCATCATGCTCATCCCCATTCGACTTGGAGCGTGAGGACGAGTGCCTAGCGAGCTCTGTGCGCGCTCATTATGGTTCATGGGGGCTGCTGTCCATGGTCGTTGGAGTGGCGAGTGCGGGCTTGCGTTGACGGGGCGGAAGAACTGCTTATCAGATCTGGGGGATGGGAGGAATTCTCTAGACATTATTGGGGGAACGTCGCGGGTGGTTAATAAACCGGGTGCTGAGGTTGATGATAATGGTGATTGGAGGGAAGATGGTGATGCCAAAGATTGTTGCATCGAACGGACTGGGAATGGTGGGTCGAGATCAGAACAATATGCCGAGTCGACTCCGCGGGATGGAGGAGTATTAACGTTTAATTCTGGGCGGCGAGGAACGCTAACCGTGTTTTCTCTCTTGGTTTCCCTCGTGGTTGACGTGGTTGATGGTCTTCTCTGCTCGACTGGGACTGGAGAAGGACTCGATCGATCGCGAGAGTTCACGTACTGGCGAGGACCCCAGTAAGGATCAACGGATGAGTCTACCACTGTTGTGATTCTAGAGCCCATTTCTATCGGACTTTCATTCGACAGCTCATCTTTTCGTTTTAAAGAAAATCGCTTTCGAATTGATGATTTCCTCTTCACTTCAGGAGCAGGTTGAAGCTTCGGTTGAAGCGTAGGCTCCGGAGGCTTAGGAGAGCTACGAGGCGATGGTTTCGGGGTATATACAGTTGGTTGAAGGATAGGTGAGTATGTGTGAGGCTTGAGAGTATAAAGTGGTTCAGGCTCCTCTTCCTCGCTAAGAGAGTCTGAGTCTTCGGGTTCTGGAGATCTTTCTCGATCTTGTACCAAGGAGAATGCCGGTAATGTCGCTTGTATTGCTGGAGTTATAGGGCTGGGATCGTTTGGAAGGTTTTTGATCATAGACTGTCGCATTGCTTTGGATATGTGCGGGGGTGGAGAAGCTGAAGCTTGTGCTTGGCTCGGCGATGACTTGCTGAACTGGAAAATGATTAATTGATGGAGATAAGACCGATCCTGCAGACTTGGCTTACTCTTGACTCGCGACTTATCTCAGCAGCCCTCCGATCCATTTCTGCAACGATCGATCCTAATTGTACCAATGCAACCCCCAAATTGTTCCCCTTAGTCTGTATAGAGACATAAGCTTTGTGCCACCCTTCCACATTTCCACACATTGCATCAAAAACTCTCCCCATATTAGGTCGTAACAGTCTCCAGGTCTCATTGTCCTGTTCTTCCGCCAGGTAAATTGTGAACTCCTTGCAAGCATCCATTCCTTGTTGTGCGTCGACCAGAGTACTCTTCATAGCCGTGGCGGTACGAGTTATGACGTGCTCGATCTTCTCATTGCCACTGACGATTTGTGACCTGAATGCCCGATCCTCCAACATGGCATCGAAAATGGAGATGTTTTCGAGGGGAAGCTTGAGGTACTTCAATCGTTCCTCAATATCGGTCTGTGCCAGGTCGAAGTCTTCCAAGGTCATCTCCAAGAATCCATCAACCTCATCCACATGCCCTTGCAGTATTGACATGACCTGTTCTTCGTCCTTTGCAATCCCATTGAGCAGCAGATAAATCCCAAATGATATTTGTGCCATCAACTTCCATAACTCATGATATTTTTGACCCGGTTTCCTCTGCCATCGCATTGACTGTGTATCTTCAGAAATATCTTGGTCGAGGAGGATCTTTCGTCGAGTGACCGCATCGCCGACCTTGGGTGTTTTTTGACGGGGCGTCTGGGCAGCCTCTTGCATTGATTCCGCGAAGGCGCCCTGCATCGATGCAATTGGATGCTTGGGCACGGTTATTCTCCCCTTGGAGACCTCTTTCATAGTATCGACGTTCATCTTCGTATCGTCAATTCTCATTTCGAACAGCGATTCATCATCATCGGGTTCGATGATGATCGGAAGACCTTCGTGGTCAGAAGAAGAGTCGTAGAAGGCCATGGCGCGCGTCTAGTTAGACTTTAAGTAAGATTGCAATAGTGCTACATGGAGCAAATAGCCTCCTTAGCTGCATATAAGTTTTGGCGGGTGGCTTGATACTTTTGTAGATGGGAACAATGTGAATGTGCGTGTGCGTGTGATAGTACGGGAGATGCACCTTCTAGAGCTCAGATATCGGAAAATACGAGATGGTGAAGAAGGGACAAGGTCCCAGCACCTTCACAACAGGGAGATATCGTAGTTCAAGACCCGTACTGCAGTGGGCAACGGAGGACTAGTACAGCAGTAGCTAGGAACGTGCAGATGGGGGAAAGGCTATCGGCGCAAGGCTTTGAGAAACCGCAGTGCTCTTTTAGTATAGAATCGCGTTCATCCCGTTCCTTTAGGTCTGTTTTATTTTAAGCCATGGGGGGGAACCTTGTGTGGAGCGATCGACGTTAATTGCGGGCTCGACGAGTTTGTTTCAAGTCTCAGTCTGGTGCACCGGCGTATTTGTTTCGTTAACAAGAGACAGTTTGAGGTAAGGAATGTGAGATTGAAGTGGTAATGGTGGTATGCGAAGTGAAGGCAAAAGAATGATGGGTGGGTTGTGCGTTGTGCGGTTGTGGGTTGAAAGTTGGGAGGAGGAGGAAAGAAGGGTGAAAAGAGGGTACAAGTTAAAGATGGTTCTAAGAATCTAAGGTAAGGTACGGCGCAAGTGCTTTTGGAAGGGGCCGATCGAAGTGGAAAGGGTAGCCGTAGCCGTGTGCGGTTCGATTGGACGAGAGCTCTTTGGAGGGGAAAATGGGATAGTAGAATAAAATCTTACGGGCATAAAAGTATTTAATTGTTTGAAATTTCCAGATTGTTCCTATTCGAGTACAAGGAGAAACGAAACGGACGAAAAGAAGCGTGAAATTCGACGTCTTGGCATGGAAACATTGGATGATATGAGATAGCTTTTCGGCACGTTCTCCGAGATACGGACAGGACCCGTGCAACGCGACTCTGTATGCAGCGCCAACGGCAACGGCAATGGCAATAGGGATATCAATTACCTAGTACCAAGAAATGAATGTCTCCGTGCTGGTTGCAATACAGCATGCAGTAATACTCGACAGATTGGATTTCCAACTGCCGCTCTAGCCTGACTCCGAAGCACAATACAATATCACTGTCCTGCACACGACGACTGCATGGGATATCTCCAGTACCGTGCCTCACCAGGAAAACGCCCAACTTCTGTTCTGGTGGAGCGAACGAGTGGAGGTTCAAGGATTATTTCTCGGGGCCCTCGCAGCCATGATTTGATCCTTTGAGTTGTTGGCCGTCTATTGGCTGAGATCTCATCTCATGTTGAAGCCGTTTAAGCCACATCGTTTATCGATCCCAGGACTAAGTATTGCTTGCTTGTGCTTGCCCCGTTGTATATGTAAATCATCGGATTTTGTGGAGTGACGCTGCAAAAGCAAGTCAGTACGTACTCTTACTCCTGTCCGTCGTACACTACGTATATCTGGTCGGAAAGCGTGCGCCTAAGGTTATTTGATGTCAATCGACTGCCAATTGAAAGCTCCTGAAAGCTCCTGAAAGCTCCCTTTTCACGTATCATCAACAAAAGGAGTCAGTCACAGATCCTGTCGTGATATCTCTTGCACCACTTCGTACCGCAACTAGCAAAGGTTCCACCAATCTGGAAAATTGAGTACACACAGACATTCATCGACGTCCAGATTTGAATCATCTCCGCGCAACTTCCTGGATTAGGGTCAGAAGCTTTCCGTATCGGGTTCGCTTTCCTAGCCCATTTCTATCTATATCACCCACGATATACCTGTTCTGAGACTTGCGCTTGCATTTGCACTGATGCCGAATTATCCCTGGGGAGCTCGAGCTCTGTAATGAATATGGATGTGAAAAGAAGGTCGTATTCCGCCGAGGGATGGAGTGACTGACTGCAAACATGTGTGTTTCTGTTATCTCAGGTTATCTGTACTTGGGTTAATGGTGAGGCACAGTTGTTTGCGACTGTTTGATCCTACTCCAATTTACATGGTCCAATATTGCTGGTTGATTTAAGAAACATTTTATTGACAATCTTACGAAGGTATAATTCCGGTCTGAGACGGGGAAAATGTCGTCAGAAATCCCCTTTTCCTCAATATTTTGCATTGTGCAAATGTTAGTGGTATGGGGCAATAATTGCACCCAAGCTTGCGATTGATATTGATATCCCTTTTACATTGGTTATTATCGCAACAGTCCACAGGACTATCATATATCATTAATTTATCTAACCGGATTTTAGATGTCGACATCTTACGTCGCCTGTACTCAATGACTAGGAGTCGAAATTTGACAAATACTCATCCAAGACAGACTATCACGCTAAATCTCCGCAGATGCAGTGGGAACTTGACAGTCATCGCCGTTGGATTTGCAGAAGCGACTGTGATCATCACGGACCATTTATTGCTCATCCATCGCTTTTCAGCGCGTCGATCTTCCACAACTTCAACCTCGCATTGGAGGCACCGAAGTCATTGGGCACGATATAATGTCGAGGCGCCAGATATAAAGCTGAAGAACTCGGCTACCATGCTGCAGGCAGGAAGTATGCTCCCATAGCAGGAGACGAAGCATCATACATGCTGTCCCACCGACCACGACACAATTGACATGCTATGTCCAGTGAGCATCCACCATTTGGAGCAGCTTGACGACATTAATATACAAGTCGGTGAGAGTTGTTGACAGCAACCCATCGGTAAGCGGATCAAACGTGGTCGACTATTCAGCTGATCGCCGTCGATACATCCGACTGTTGTTGCCATCTAGAACCTTACTGTATCATCGAGTACTTGCCACGAGCAAGCTCCACAAGAATCAGACTCGTCAGACTCGCCAGACTCGCCAGGACATCAAGTTCAGCACAGCCGCAGCTTCATAGACGGCAGATAGCAACGGCTATGCACGTCCTTCCTGCTGTAATTCGAAAAGGCTTCTTCTGCCTTGATACCACGACTTGTGAACGGTGAGAGCTGTCCCGACCATCAGCCAGCCCAGCTATCGACTTCGCTACCATGAAGTTGAAGAGTCGGAGCTCGCGACATCAAACTCTAAATGGCGGGTGCACACAGGAATGATGGATATGGATATTTGAATTTCGAATTTCGAATTTCGCACAGGGAGGTTTGGATGGTTAAGTTGCTTTTTGTTTGCCCAGAAAGGCAGAAACGAAGCTTGACGGCGGACACTAGGTCAATAGTCTCAGGAGTCAAGCCAGGAAAAGCAATCCCTCGCAAAGCCTATTTTGCTAGTTTCCACACTCTACCTTCCAATTTCTATCGCATTTTTGAAAAGTCCCAAAGTCCAAGTGTGATAGTTATTTTTATTTCTTCTCGACTCCCGCTCGCTCACTCACCCACTCAATTCCTTAACATTCCATTCCCTCTGTTTGTCTCTCTCCAAAAATACGTCGTCCTCAAATCTTCATCCGTCGCCAAATGCAGTACGGCATCCACTTAACGACGTCGCAGCCACAAACACAAATTTCACGCAGCCTCCATTTTCCCCACTGTTCGTCGGCATTGAGCACCTATCTCGTCTGAAGTGCAAGGATAAACCAATTGCTGGAACCCCTTGCCATCGTTATCTCGGGCACCGAGCAGGGTTCTGCGAGACAAATTCCAGGGCATACCATACCATATCATTTTTTAACTGGAGAAATTTCGACCTCGCATTCGGTCCTCTCCCTTCATCTCCACAGACTTTGGATATTACCTCTTCTGTCGCACGGCTTCCTTCTAGACTTTTCTTCAAACCATTTTGTCAATTTGCTGTGATCAGGTATCACGCATTCCTTCCCAAGACTTTCGTTCAAACTTTATCTAGAAAAGTCATTCTTCTGTATCGGCCTGTTAACATTCGTGAAGTCCCGACTAAGGGCCCGACGTCGTTATGGTAAGCACTAAACTGCACGTCTTCAAGTTCGGAGACGATATCTGGGATCCAAGTCATCGCTTCGAGACTTCATGGTTACTGCCACCATGGGTACTCTTCGCCGTCAGAGCTGCTATTGTAAGTATTGGCTCATATACGAACCCCTACAACCAAATCTAACATACCATAGTCCTTCTATGCTTTCTTCGTCCTTCTCTTCGTTATCTTCTGGGAAATAGCTAGGTACCAAAATGGAACCGCCATGGCCCGCTTCGAATTCTCCTACTTTACCAGTATGTTTACACACCCCTCCTTATTCTACACTCCATCTCATAAGCTATTACTAACCACCCTACCAGTTCTCTGCTACTGGGGAATAGCCTTCTACTTCCTCACCGCCGCCATCCACACCTTCTCCTATGCCCTCCACGGCGGCACCCCCCTCCTCAACCGACTCCCCCGCCCCCTCCAAGCCCTACACGCCCTCTTCCACACAACCATTACCACCTTCCCCCTCCTCGTCACCATCGTTTACTGGGGCGTCATCTTCCGGGGCGTCTACCCCACCGGCTGGTTTCCGCAAGTCTTCACCGCGTGGTCCAACATCTCCGAACACGCGCTCAACACCTGTTTCGCACTCTTCGAGATCTTCTTCGCGCGCACCAACCCCGCGCCGTGGATCCATCTCCTCTGGCTGATTGCCATCCTGGCCTGCTATCTGGGCCTGGCGTATATTACCGTTGCGACTAAACATCAGTATGTGTATTCGTTCCTGAATCCGGCGGTGGCGAAGAATGGAATGGTCGCGGCGTATGTGTTTGGGATTGCGGTGGCGATTTGTATTATTTTCGCGGTGGTGAGAGGGCTGGTTGTGGCGAGGAAGTGGGTTACGGAGGAGAAGATGGGGAGGCAAGGGAAGTTTTATGGGGGGAGGGGGATGGGCACTGGGGAGGCAGAATTGGAGACTGTGAGGATGTGGGAGAAGTAGGGATGAGATGCATGTGATCTTGGCGGATGCAGTTGCCGGAGAGGATATATCGCGCAATAGATGGATGGATGAACAGATGATTTCTATGTCGGCTGGCTGGCGTTGGAATGAGAAGATGCCTATGATGTACTCACAAGATGGGCATGTGTATACACGTCTTTCACGATTTAGAAGATACAATTCTCATACTTATCCAATATAATGGTAATGGTAATACTAATAATATTAAATTTGTTCCAGCACAATTGCACCTGCATTATATATAACATGTTTTTCTTACCAACAAGCAAGCACCCCAAACGCTTCACTGAATCCATTTTCCCCATTCCATCACATCCCAAGAACTCCTATTCCGATATATGATAACGTGACGCCCAAATCCCAACACCCAACATAATCGTCCAAAGGTATCAGACCAGATGCTACAGCTAAAATTTCATCCATCAATCAATCATTCCTCATCTTCGTACATAAACCCCTGGTCTTCTTCCTGGTCATACGTCTCATCCCTCCCCATCTGGGACGCTCGATCTGAAGAGGAATCTTCCTCGACTACTTCCCTCTTTTCCTCACTTTCACCCTCAACTTCAACCTCCGCTCTCGGCTCCACATCCCTCAACCCCTCCGCCTCCTTCTCCCTCTCCTTCTCCTCCTCCTCCCCTTCCTCAATAAGCACATCGCCACTCCACGGCCTCCCCTCCTTCACCTCCCTCCCACACCTCAAACACACCCAGCCCTCCCCATCCTCCGCCTCCAGCCGCGTCGCCAGACACACAAAACAATACACACACCCGCATTCCGCTTCATACGGATTCGTGATATCCGTCTGCGCGCTGCCAATGACCCCCGCCGCCGCCGCGCCCAGGACTTCGTTTTCTGATGTTTGGGAATTCTGGTCGTGGTAGCAGATGGCGCAGGTGCGTTCGGGGAGGAAGGCGAGCTCGCCTTTAGCGTTGGAGGAAGAATCTTCGTCGTCGGGATCAGAGGAGGAAGAGGATGTGAGGAGAGATTTCGTGCGGCGCCATGCGCGGGATAGGATTCTACGCCAGCGGGAAATACCCACGAGGGGAAGGACAAAGAGTAGGAATTCGGTGAAGGCGTGCCAGACGAGTTGGCGGTTGAGGTACTCGAAGGAGACTTCGCGGCTGATTTGGGAAGAGGGGGGCGCGAGACGCAGACGCAGGATGCGGTCGAGGAGGGTGCGGTAGCGGCCGTTGACGAGGAAGACTAGGAAAGATGCAAATGCGGCTGTGGAGTGGAGATTCGTAAGACCGGTTGTGAGACGGGACAATCGCTGCATCAGCGGCGAGGGCGTACTATATCCATCGTCGTGGCCCAGGAGATAATACTCCCAGCGCGTCCAAGCATACTTCCCCCCAACGGTAAATAATCCATAAAGTGCTTTCTGCCATTTACTCGGGGAAACCAACACAGGCCCTGATTTCCGCGCATCGGTGAACCGCAGATTCTGCAATGAGGCGCCGTAGGTGGCGTCGTGGTCCCAGACCGAGAGCTTGAAAATCACAGCGCGCAATGCGAGGAGGATTTCTGCGGACCAGTCGTCGAGAATGTGCGGCCCGAAATACTTTAGCCCCTCGCCGACCTGCCCTTTGAGCAATTCGACGAGTTCTTCATCGAGGAGCTCTGCATCGACTTGTCCGACGCGGAAGGCGGGTCGGGTACCCTCGCGCCCACGGATTGCGTCCCAGGTGGTGAGGCCGGCGTGGCCGAGGCGCGAGAAGGGGAAGGGGAGGGAGGAGACTTGCGAGGCGAGGCGGGAGGCTTCGCGTTGTGCGGTGAGGTGGTTTTGGGCGGCGATTTCGCGGGCTTGACGCCGGGCGGCGAGGCGCTGTTGCGCGAGTGTGAAGTCGTTGGAGGTCATCGGGGGGGCATTGGATGGAAAGGGCGGATATGTAATCGAGGGTCGCTGTCGTTGTTGATTGCTGGGGTTGTTTTGTTAAGAGTGCATGCATGCGTGCTTGTGCTTGAGCTTGTGATGGTTAGTCATCAGTGTACTGTAGATGCCGAGGTTGAGTTGATTTGCTGGCGCCGGATTAAGGTTAATGCGGGCGGATCGGTCCATCGTGCTTTGTTCCGTCGTTGGGAGAAGCTAGAATGGATTTGGATAATGGTCACCCCTGCTCCTGGCCATTGAGAAGTTTATATTCTTTATAAATCTGACAGCTAAGCTTTTGGCTGCATGCTGCTCAGTTTGCAGTTTACTCTTCTTAAAATCTCACCACCGCGAGCTCATGCCACCATGCCCAGAAGCGTTTGCGTTTCCCGTCTAGACCCTGCCCTGCTGCCCTGCCTGAGCTGCCGTCCTCGTTTCAGGGCCCGACTCGGGACCTGCTCAGATTGGCTCTGCTCCAAATTCGGAGTCAATGACAAACCAGCGAAATCATTAGTCAAAACTAAAGCATGTAAGCTTATGGACGCACAACCGATGTGCGTCCGTATTTGGAATAGGGATAGACGCGTGACCCCAGAACGAGTCGTCTTCACTGCTCTTCCGCAATATCCATAGCCACTTCCACGGTGATGGCAACGCATGTCTGTGCTTTGTGAGATGAGATATTACACAATGCTCATTGTCATCCCCTGCCGCGCTATCATCTTGCTAATTGCTTGTCTTGTTGAGTTTATTGTTTGCAACGCTGATTGGCGGCAGCCTGCCTGCGCATCTGCAAAGTGCTGACAATTCAAAAATCTTCCACCGCTTACAGAAATCCTGCGAAAAGCCGCTTTGTCCTATACATCTAGTGATCTTAAAGCTTGAGCTCCCTTTCATCGGTGGAATCGGCATGAAAACCGCCGTTGCCATAGTTTGGCGTATGGCGTATGGCGTATGGCGTATGCCGAATGTGTTTTTTTTGGGATTTATACTACACTTACTATACTTATTCGGATGTTTACGAGTCGCCCCCGCGCCTTGAAAAGTTCTACAGGGCGCAGGGGCAATTTCGAATCTAGTAATGTCCAGGTACTTTTTCTTCTTACAAGAGGTACGATGACTACACGGGGAGCGCTGTTCATCAAGCGAAAAACAGTCGCTGAGGTCTCATCGTCATATGTTGCATCTCGTAACCTTCTACTATGCAGTCTACTTCACCGTTTGCTAGCTGCAACGAGGCCTGATCTACACGCAAATCATAATCGCCGAGTGCTTTTGAGATCGATTCTTCCCGCGATTTGATGTGTACAGACGTATCAGAAGGCAGTATACACTTTTAGATTCAGATAATTTCGGCTCCATGTCAATGCCACGCTTGTCGTCAGAATACACTTTGTCGGTGTAGTTTAAAGTCACAGAACCCTACATGGAGATGAGTTTCTTTAATGCTTTGCGTTTGCTAGTCCTAAATTGTCATTTCGGCGTATGCTCAACGTGCACAATCGGTACACCACCCGACAAGTCCCACTATACCCCAGAATTCCCAATTATACTTCCGACCAAGTTAGTCATACTGTGATTGGTGAATATACGCACGTCGTCATCTGCAGCCTTTTCAGAAAGATGAACCCATGTTTAAATTTCGATGGATCCTCAGAATCCCTTGTCATTCTGCCTCTTCCTCAACCATGCACGTTCTTCAAATCCCGCGGGGCTCGGCACATCCATACCTTGTCGCATGATTCCATGGCCACAACAATTGTGATTGGCGGACTTGTAGAAGTGCTCATAGGTCCTAATGTATTCGCTAACCCAAGGTCCAACCGTTCCCATGCTGCAGTCTTCGTTAAGCAAGTGTTGAAATGACTAAGGACACTTCCGTAGGGGTGACAATCTAGAGTGATGTCAAGGTTATTTAAAAAACAACCTTATCCCTATGACCAGAAAGCATTTGCTGACATGAGGGCCTGATTGCTGACAATAAACAAGCTTACCTGGCGGAAAGTGGGCGGGTCCACGTTAGGCGTAGTCTATTTTTTGCGCCTTACTGTAGACAGTAATCTCAACTCTAGGAACATGGTTCGATATGCTCAAACGTCTAAAGGCTTCAAAATCAGGATCATCAGCTTGCCACGCCAGCTTTCAGCTCTTAAAGAAGTCTCAAGTATCACAAAGTATATCAATGCAGAGCCAACCTGCATGTTCTTAACGACGAATACGCTCGCTCTACCTCGAACTACTGTGCAACACTATTAGCCGGAAGATCTAATCACTTCAACACAAGATGAGCCTTGGAAACCCCAGGGACAATCCAGCCTCGTCGAAAGAGGGGGAAGATAATATGTCAATGTTCTTTGATTTTGGATCTCCACTTCAGGAGATCCAGAATACTAATCAGTCGACCTTCCACAGTCATGAGTCCCGGGGAGGAATAAGGGCCTCATTAGCATGCGTTCCGGTAATTAAGCTTTATCCTTTCCAGTCATCAAACTAATCGCTCCGATAGTGCCGAAGTCGCCATGTCAAATGTGGTGCGGAGATGCCCTCGTGCAGTCGATGCCAGCAGGATGATAAGCCATGCTTCTACGCGAAATCTCGGAGGGGAATGAGGGATAAGAATGCTCCTCGGAAGAGGGGTTCCGTTAAAGAACAACCTCGTGGACGATCGGCTTCCGATCAGAGCGGAAATCCAAGCTCGAGCGGATCTCTTGTTGGGAACTCATCGAGCGAGTCCTGGCCTGGACTCTCATCTGAGGCTCCAAGTCCAGCCAGCTCTTCCTCAAGGCTGAGCAGCACTCAGCCTGTGGTCGATCCAAGGAGACTGATAGATCTCTATTACAAGTTTGTAGCACGCTTCTCCTGTCTAACTTTCGCCACTAACATTTGCGTAGCTTTTTTCATAAAGCTCATCCTTACATCATACCAAAGAATCAATTCCTCAACAGATGGGAAACAGATCCGGAATCTATAAGGCACCTGCTTCCTGTAGTGCAATACATTGGCTCCCTCTACGCACCGGATTTGTCGTCCTTGGAGTTCCGTGCTATTGCTCTTAGCCAGCTGGAACTGCCGGATTTGCCACCAACCGGCTTCACTGTGCAGACATTACTCTTGCTAGCGATTGCAACCCACGGAGAAGGCGAAAGAGATAATGCACGTGCTATTTTGGATAGGAATATCTACATCGCGTTGAAAATCGGCATGAACCACCAAGCCTTCGCAGGCATGGAGCGAGATCCGATATTGGCTGAAAGCTGGAGGAGGACTTACTGGGGCATGTTTATTGTAGATGGAATATTTGCCGGGATTGCTTGTGCTTCGAGTTTTCTGTAAGGATTCGTCACATCTGAAAGAAATATTACTTCTTTGCTAATTGCTTCTAGTTTATCGGGCATCGAGACACATGTTGATCTTCCCTGCGAAGACTACGATTACGAACGCGGAGTAATTTTGCCTTTATCTCTTAGGAATATGCAAATTGCTAACTGTTAGCAGTGCATACCGAGACCTCGGACCCTGTTTGAATACGATTCTCGTGATTTCGAAGACGAGATTCCGGTTTTTTCCTCCTTCACTTATCTCATCGACCTAACACGAATCATGGGTACGATACTCAGCGTTACAAATATTACTGGCAAGGAGTTGGAGGGAGCTGTCACAAATGCAGATGCTATGCTCGTCAGCTGGAAAATCCATTTACCGAAAGAGAAACAGGGCGTGGTGGATCGAAATGAGGATATGGATCAACTATTATTCCAAGCTCACAACACGTTACAAACGTAAGTGCTACATCATCTCCATATTCAAATGTCACGCTAACACACTCTAAATATAGTCTCCTAATCTACATCCACCGTCCCCTCTCCCGCCTCTACCACTCTCCCCTGGAGAAACTCTCCCGCTGCGCACCCCCACCTCCTAGCACGACCCCCACCGGCTCCGAAGACCTCACTCATTGGATCCACACTAAAAAGACCATCGACGCAGCACAGACTGCTATCAACCTCTACGCACTTCCCTCTCCCATCCTCCTGCATACGCCACTCGGTATCTGCGGCATCACCAAAGCCACGCTGGCGAATCTCAGCGCCTGCGCATATGTATTTGATCCCAGGGGCGAGGAGGGCGGGAATGCGTGGAATAGGACGCGGGATAGAATTCGTTTGGGACTAGGCGCTACGAAGACGTTTGCGCAGGTGTGGGGTGGGGCGAAGGGGACGGAGAGGGAGTTGAAGAAGATTGCGAGGGGGGTGTTTGCGGGTGTGGGGTTAGGGGTGGAGAGGGGGAGGGAGAGAGGGAGAGGGAGAGGGAGGGGAGGGGTTGTGGATGGGGCTGTGGGGATGGGGTTTGGAGGGATGGTCGGGGGTTGGGATGATTATGGGTATGGGGGTGGGGCGTCGTTTGATGCGGGGTTTGATTCCGGGGATTTGCAGTATTTGGGGGATTTGAGCGGGTTGCAGGTTGGGTTGGAGGCGGGGATCAGGTTGATGAGTGATGCTGGGGATTCTACGTGATGATGATGGAGAGTGGTTCGCGGAAAGGAATAGGCATAAAGCAGGGGGTTTCAACGTATTTGGTGACTCGGGGTATTGCATGGTATATATATTTGGTTGGCATACACACGACTCATAGGGCGGGAATGGCGTTGGTTTGTGGAATGGGATTGAGAAGGGCATCATATAAATCTCTGTCTATTGTAGAACCTGCATCAAAATAAACCATAAACATCAATAACAGTCAATGTCTCATTCAATTTCACTCAGTTTCTCAGAAACCACTGCGCCAAGTTTGACGTAATACCCAATGTGGCCAAGTCGAGATCTGTAGCCGGAATACAGTCTTTTTCTACTCTACTTTCTAATTATTCTTCTGAATAATATATATCTAAATTATCTATAACAATAATAAACCATCTAACCTACCAAATCTAAACTCTACACATCTATCTATCTATCCATCTATCAAGCACCCAACGCCTCCAAAACCTCCCCAAACGTCGGTCTCTGCTGCACAACCGGATTCACACACAAATAATGCAACGCATTCAACATCTCCACTTCCCCTCCTTCCTTCTCATCCCAAACATCCTCCCCAGCTGTAACCTTCCTCTCCACCAACCCCAATAAATCTTCAACCAAGTGGCCAAACGCAAGCACCTCCATCTTCTCGATATACTCTGCGTATGCGTGGTGCGTGCCATAGACACTTGCAGCGCCAAAATCTCCCAGGAGTGCGTGCCCGTGGTCGTTGATCAGGATATTATGCGCGTACAGGTCGCCGTGCACGATTCCTTTGGAGTGGAGGTGCGAGGACACGGATGCGATGCCGGTGATGATTTTCTTGCATTTTTCAAGCGAGAAGACGGTTGAGGTGGGGAATGCATCGCGTGTGCAGCTGTCAAGAGTAGGTGGGAGACCGAGGTTGGTGTAGTGAGGGGGTATGAGCTCGAGGACCAATCCGCTCTTGTCTTCGGGATGGGAATGGATTTTCCCAAGTGGTGAAATCAGATGCGGATGCTGGCCAGCGAGGATACAAGCTGCCATCTCGTCGGTGGGAGAACCGTCGCTGGTGACGGCACCTTTGAAGAGTTTGATTGCTACTTCTTTGGGGATTCCGGACTTGGTCCATGTTCCCTTGGAGATGATGCCTGATGCGCCTTCGCCGAGTAGTTCGTGGACTTGCAAGTCCTGCCAGGGAACGTCTTCTAGAACAGCATCGGAATCAACTTGTGGCGTACAAGGGTTCCCAGAAAACGAGAGGAACGACAATTCAGGGAGTTGGAACAGCCATTCCGGCAGCACAGAAATACTATTCACCGACAACCTCAACAATCCCAACTTTCGACAGTGCGCCATCTCCTCTGGCAAAGTCGTCAATCTGTTCCCAGCAAGCATACACTTCTGAAGACGGTGACAATGTCCAATACTCTTCGGGATATGCTCAATCCGGTTATTGGTGAGAATCAACCAGCGCAACTTGCGTGGGAAAGCACCTTCGGGAATCGTAATCATCCCATTGTTTTTGAACGCGATCATTTCCAGGGACCGACATTTTGCAAGCTCTTTGGGAAAAGTGGTGAAATTGCAGTCGGAGAAGAAGGCGACTTTGAGTTTGTGGAGACGGTGGATTTCGGAGGGGAGAGAGGATAAGAGAGGGTTGTTGGATAGGTCGAGGATTTCGAGAGTGTCGTAGAGAGAGAGAATTTCTTGGGGAAAGGAGGTTAGATTGCTGGAGATTTTGATCTTGGTTGCGCCTTTGTATTGCCCGGCTTGGAGACCTTGGATTGTTTGCATGATGGGTGAGTGGGGGTATTTGGGTGTGGGTCAACTTCTGGGCTTGGTGACGAACTGATGTTCTTGATCGTCGCCTTGTTAATGTGTCAATCCCACTAGCGACATGAATACATGAATACTCAACGAAAGAGTATGGTGGACAATATATATATTTTCTCAAATCATCGAAAGAAGGGAGGAAAAGTCAGCTGCAATCTGGCTCGGACAAGGTTACTTCTCATCACATGACTGTGGGGGTTACTAAGAATAGATCAGTGTAGTAAGTAGCCTCGAAGTTTGGGTGTTGCATTCTAGCTTGAGACTGCTTTGGATTATCGATATCAATTCATGTTGCTGTAAGCACTTATGGCCTGGCTATAATGAATTTGGGGCCTGAATAGTATCCATACGAGCCATACTCAAGGTCGGAGAAAAACAATCATCATATCCGTACATCTGGCCGACTCATGCTACCCACGCTACAGCTGTGTAGCGAGAATCGAGCTATACGTATTGTACGCGGTGTTCGTTATTATGGCAGCATGATACTTACTTGCTTGAGAGAAGGTCGGAGCCGAGTCTGGACGAATGCTGCCCATAGAAGTGCAGTGATGACTTCACGTTTGCGGGATGATTGTGCTCAACGAACAACCGATCCGAGGCAGAAGGCAGAAGAGTTTTATGGTGGCATTGTAGACAGTCATGCCGACGGGTTCAGAAGAGCTCATTCAAAAGAAAGGTCCATCTTGCTGCGCATGCTGCGCAACAGTTCTGATGCCAGAAGCTGATTTGATGTTAGAGAAGAGTGTCAATGTGATATTAAAGAAGACTTACGCTTCTACCTTCCCTCGCTTAAAACTGCAACTTTCAAATTGTGCTCAGCTTCGCGCATCTCTAACTTCATAACGCGACTAATTTCCAGCCTTGACCATAGAAACGACATCTACATCCCACTTCGTCCTTTGCTCTCCACCTTATCGACGCTGGATCATAATTATGGCTACACAAACATTGAATTCATCGGTTCAACCGACCGATGTGTACGGAGGAGGTAAGCTATATCCTCGCCATGATCCAAAGGCCGACTCAAGGTCTACTGAAAACTGAAAACTAATGGGCGATGAAGATGAGGTTTCAGCAATTGTCATTGATCCAGGGTACTCGAGTATACGCGCGGGTTTCGCAGGAGAAGACACCCCCAAATCATACGTCAATTCGCATTACGGTGTACGAGACGGACAATCGTTTTTCGGCGACAATGCGATTCATAACCCGCACGCGCATCTCGAGATCCGCAACCCAATGAATAAAGATGGTGTGGTCGAGGACTGGGATACTGCTGAGCAGCTATGGAAATTCGCTATTACTTCTAGACTTACGAGTTTCAAGCAAGCGGACCCTAGAACGAATGGATTGAACGACAAGACGGAGGAAATGGATGTCGATATGGAAGAGGGGCAGGAAAAACCATTGGAAGAACATCCGTTGCTAATAACAGAAACAGCATGGAACACGACCAAATCTCGCGAAAAGTCCATCGAGGTAGCTATGGAATCCTGGGGCTGTCCCGCATTCTGGCTCGCGCGCAACAGCGTCCTCGCAGCTTTTGGAGGCGGAAAAGCAACCGCATTAGTCGTCGACGTCGGCGCATCCAACGCATCCGTCATCGCCGTACACGATGGTCTTGTGCTGAAGAAATCCGTGCAAAGATCTCCCCTCGCGGGAAATTGGCTCTCGTCTCAAATCCGCACTCTTTTCAACACCGTCGAACCGAAAGTGGATCTTGTCCCGCATTTCATGATCGCATCCAAGACAGCTGTGGATGCAGGCGCTCCGGCTCAAGCTACCTATCGCAAATTCGATACCCCGCCTACCCCTAGCTATCGTGCTCTGGAGGAAGAGCGCGTGCTCACCGAGTTCAAGGAATCGGTTGTGCAGGTTTGGTCTGGACCGGGTCGTTTAAGCACCGGTACCGCGAGTGGCTCGACGAATCTGGACGCTGCGAAGGCGCAGCCTGGCCGTGTGTTCGAGATGCCAGACGGTGCGAACCAGATGTGGGGTGTAGAGCGATTCAATGTCGCGGAAGGAATGTGGGATGAAAGAGCCGCATTGCCGATCGACGGTGAAGCAGCCCCTACGAAAGCTCAGACTATTCCGGAAATGATCAAAGCCTCTATTGGGGCGGTGGATATGGATTTGCGAGCGCATTTACTGCAGAACATCATAGTTACGGGAGGAAGCACTTTGCTGCAGGGATTCACGGATCGTTTGAATAGTGAATTGACAGCTTTGTATCCGGGTGCTAGGATCAAGTTGCAAGCTGCGGGTCTTACCCCAGAGAGAAGGTTTGGAGGCTGGATTGGTGGGAGTATTTTGGGAAGTTTGGGAACTTTCCATCAGATGTGGATTTCGAAGAAGGAATATGAGGAGTTTGGTGCTAGTATTGTAGAGAAGAGATGCAAGTAAGTGGGATGAAGGGGCAGGATCGTTTCGGTTATGATGCAGATGAAGATAAGAAAAGTTATGCTATACTTCTATAGAAGATTCACGTTAGTGGGAAGGGTGGAATAGGTGATTGGCGTTTGAGGGAGTTACGTTGTGTGTGTGTGCGTTTGTAGAGATATAATACCTAAATGAATGATCGTTTCTGAGACTAAATACTATACGCCTCTCTTCTTTGGACAGATGTCAACAATAGTGGTTCTCTCGTCTACCACCCTCTCCATCGAACCCAAATATCTACAATCTCATCCTCTTTTCCCTTCCGGCTCTCATCCACAACTAGGTACCATCCATACCCCGCGCCGGCAATACATGCATGGTTGGGCCAGATACGGATTTTCTGGCCGATGGTGAGTTCGGAATCGTTTTTGCCAGGGTTGGTGAGGATGCCGTGTTCTTGGGAGATGCGGGAGATTTGCCACTGTCACGAGTCACATTAGTATGAGTGGTTAGGTCACAAGCCAACAGCGCAGTCGAAAGCGAACAGCGTAGGATAGAAAAGTTGCAAGAATATTGATACGTGGAACAGGTACTTACACCAGAGTAGTTTTCGGGACCAGAGTTAGGTAGAACGAAAGAGGAGCGGTTCCAAGGGGTAAGAATTCCCCAGCCGGCATAGGCTTTGCATGGTTCGCGACCAACTGAGAGAGTCAGGGTCAGTAGGTCCACGGAGACAGGAAGATAGTAATATTCGGGGGTGGAAAGGAAATACATGTACGGGCATATTAAGGTGAGTTTTACTTACTAGCTAGAGATCCAGCTGTGATTAGAGCCTCTGAGGAGTTGGATGTGCCACGAGAAGGGTAGAGAGAGGCAACTTCTGCGAGAATCGTGAGGCCCAGAGAAGAGAACTGAAATCAAAGGCTTAGTAAATTGTGTCCTTGAATGACAGGAACAGAAGTAGCTTAAAAGCACTTACACCGAGAATATTTTCCGGTAGCGCATGAGTTGCTAGCTGTTGGAGATCAAGAACCGGATACACTCCAGCATGCAGTTCGATTTCATGACCGAGTTCACGAAGAGCGCCAATCGTTGCTTTCAGAGCAGATACCTCTCTGGATTCTTCTTCCGAGGTGACATCGACAAAAAGATTGCGAATAGACGTGGTAGTCGGCGTGGCACCGACGGAGAGGACAAGATGTGTTTTGTTGTCGAATGTGAGATTTACAGTGCCAACCGTCACGAGGAGAGATTCAAGTTCTTGACGGAGGTAATCGAGAGCGACTGTTTGGGAGTTTGATGAATAAGAGTGACCAGCGTGAGAGTAGAGACCGTGGAAGACACATTCATTGCGTTTAGCGAGCGACAAGACAGAGGATATGAGATCGGTACAAGCTGTGGTGTCA
This sequence comes from Rutstroemia sp. NJR-2017a BBW, assembly GCA_002946425.1. Taxonomy (NCBI): domain Eukaryota; kingdom Fungi; phylum Ascomycota; class Leotiomycetes; order Helotiales; family Rutstroemiaceae; genus Rutstroemia; species Rutstroemia sp. NJR-2017a BBW. The sequence goes on from NJPT01000031.1 coordinate 1,206,043, forward strand.
GGAATCACACCAGCTCTGTGACCACCCATATCGATCTTGATGAAGATGAGGGGCGGAATACCAGATTTTGCGTAGATGCGGGATACAGAGTCTAGTTGCGCTGGGTGGTCAATCATCAAGGAGAGGCCTCTGGGTCCAAGAGCCTTTGAAATGGCAGCCAATCGGTCAACTGCTCCAGGTGCGACAGGAAAACTGTATAGTACCTATTGAACGTTGTAAGAATGTACGGTCATTGCGCTCAAGATTCAAATGCAAAAAGAACTCACATTGACATCCCTGCCGTCGCTCTTGTACTCAAGCAATAGGGGTACAATATTTTCCGCTTCTATTATGGTTGAAACAACAATATTAGCTGGTCGAGAGCCAGCCCCGACTTGGAGTCTTGTCAACTCGGTAGTCTTTGAAATCATCAGTGCCACTCATATCGTAAAACGGCAAACTCGCGAGGTAAAACACATTCTATATTCAGAGAGAACTACTCTAGAGGACCACTCCAGAGGACTACTCTAAAGGGCTGCTCTTAAGAAGCTGAAGAAGAGGATAAGCAATCCTTGAACTGCAATACCTTGTGCGTCTTGATATGAGCTCTCCATCCAAACCCCAAAGAGTCGACAGCATGAAGCATGTCACTGCAATTCTTCTTTACTTTAGATAGGTCGAGGACAGCTGCGGGGCATGAGACATCATGTAACGATTTCCCCACATAGCTTTTCACCAGATCGTCCCTTGATACGAGAGGATACATGGTAGAAGATTCCATGGTGGAAGCAGTGAATAACGAGATGCCGTTTGAATAGGTGCGTGAATGGACAATAGGAAGTTTGTGTATTAAACAGAGGTACACTCCAGGATCGGGTGGGAGGAACCTCGAACCACTTATATATCATGTCAATGGTGGGACATCATGGGCCGAAGAAACCCCTCCATTTTCACCGCGATACACGATACCTCGTCCCTGTACAGAGATCTCGCTATCTCGTATCTTAAAAACAACTCGAAGGGAGTGATAATCTCGTGTCTGTCTCCAACATACAAAGTTTCGACGAAAACCATTCTTTTGATTGGTCCACCATTCTAGCTCGACCTGTTAAGTAAACCATACAGACCAACTATGCAAATCGCGAACCTTCATTCCAGAGCTCATTCCACCTTACAACTAATTCAAGAGGCACGACTTTGAACAACAAAGACGGCCTGCGAAAGCCCTTACACGACTCGAGAGCTCTTCAAAAGCTTTCCGAGATAGCGGGCGCAAAAGCCAACTCGAAATATTCGATGACTGCAGCCTTCTAGTTGGCTCAGCACCTCAGGTGTGGTCGCAACAACCGCGAAGATGGCAGGCGCCAATAGCAACGAGCCCAGTGATACAGTCACATTTAATGATATCGACTGGAAGCGCCAGGAAGAACAGGACAATGCGAATCTTCAAGCGCTGCTGAATGAGAGTGTGGAGAAAGGAGATTACAGTGAAGGACTCTTTTCAGATCGACCTCTGGATACAGGCGAGAAGGCAGACGACGCGCAAGACTTCGAAGATATCAGCGATGACGACCTACCGGAAGAAGAAGAAGCTTCCTTACCAGGTGGCGGAGATCTGCCTGGACTGACGGATGATGCTGGCACGAGTAATGATACGGACGATTTGTTTGGGGAGGGGCGAGGTTCTTCACCTTTCGGCGACTTTGACGACAATGTTGAAATGCAAGATGGTGAACAGCCTGCAGGGAATACGGAAGAAGAACCATCTGGGCCTACTGCAGAAGAAGAGGATTTGGTGGAGCTTAATTTCCCAGGCCATAGAGAATGGCTAGCGAACCAAGATCTTTCTATACCTGCGCCAGCAGAGTCCGAGGCAGATTTGCTCAAGCAGTGGTGGCCAACGTTTGTTCAAGGTGGCCCATTGGATTTCAATGAACTGCTCCCTCCAAAGAAAGCGCATTTCGTACCTAAGGTGCCGCTTAAGCAGCCAAAACCTCTACAACCTACAAAAGTCAGTCTGGATCTTGCTCCTGATCAAGAGAAATCTTTCCGTGCCGCTGGTCCAATAGCGGGGGATAAGCGGAAACGCGCACTCGAAGCTGAAGCAAAAGGTCTCATCGCAATTATCGAGGAATCGTCCGATGAGGAAGCAGGTGATGAGGGGTTCGACTTCGATGAGCCCGAACCAGATGAGAAGCTGGGAGGGGTAAGTTGGTCAGACCTGCAAATGATCTGTGATGATTGGGAATCGAAGATACTCTCAGAGCCACTTGCTAGCGAAATAGAGATCGTTGACGACCAGCCTATGGATGATTGGGAACGAGAGATTCTTGGTCATTCGGCAAAGCGAAGAAAGGTTGAGCCAAAGCAGATCGATTACATGAGCGCTCCTCGATTTGCGGTCCCATCGTTTGATAACCTTGAGGAAGTTGCAATGGTTTCCGCTAAGCGACCTATCTTGGATATGAACGACCCTCATCTGCTCCTCGAAGAAGTGAAAGCAAATGTCGCAGCTAAGCGTCAACGCCTGGGTGGAAACTTCCGAGCAGGAAATAATAACCTCTCTAAGACCTTGAGCAAACGTTTCAATATCTCTAACGATGAGGCTTACGATGCGCTCAAGGAGAACCATCAGAGTAAGGTCAGAGCGGCTATCAACAATGTGACAGTCGAGCACAGTGTTCCCGCTTTGCGTTTGCAGTGGCCGTACTACAAGGTTAAGCTATTCAACAAGGAGGCTCGGTCACTTCATCGGCCGACTCTCAAGTTCCAGAAGTTCATTAATCAACCTATCAGCTTTAGTCGGCCCGGACTACGAAAAAGGAAAGAGGCTAGACTTATGTCTGTTGCGGAAGCATTTAAAGAAACTAAAGACTTGACACTGGCCGATCACTACTCCACCGCAACTCTGATTGAATACTCGGAAGAACAACCAATCGTTCTTTCGAACTTTGGTATGGGTAGTCGAGTCATCAACTACTACAGACGTAAGGATGCCGAAGATACTGATAGACCAGTTCCGGAGGATAGGGTTGGTGATACAACAATTTTACTCCCTGAGGACAAGTCTCCCTTTGCAAACTTCGGCTTCGTGGATCCAGGTGAGACGGTACGAGCAATACATAATGCTATGTATCGCGCTCCGATATACAAACACGAGTCCAAGAATACCGACTTCCTCGTAATTCGCAATAGTACCGGAGTTGATGGAACCTCATGGCACATTCGTAACATCGATAACTTATTTGTTGCTGGGCAGCAATTGCCTTTCGTCGAAATTCCTTCGCCGCACTCAAGGAAGGTCACCAATGCTGCAAAGAACAGAGTCAAGATGATTGCCTTCCGAAAGATTCGACGCTCTGACCAAAAGTGTCTTAGAATCAGCGAGCTTACTGCCCATATTCCCGACACCACGGATATGCAGAATAGACAAAAGTTGAAGGAGATTCTCGTTTATGACAAGGTCGAGAAAGTGTGGCGTCCTCCGGAGGGAGCTCCAATTCCAGACTCAGCACAGCTCCAAGCTTTGGTAAAACCTGAAGATGTTTGTATGATTGACGCTATGCAAGTCGGTCTTCGACATTTGCACGATTCTGGTTACGCGGCGGTGACCGAGAAAGAGGAGAAAGATGACGCGCTTGACACATTACCCATCGAGCACCAACTTACTCCTTGGAATACTAGCAAAGCTTTCGCAGAAGCAACCACTGGCAAAGCAATGCTCAAGCTTCATGGTGAAGGTGATCCTTCTGGTTGCGGGCTTGCGTTCAGCATGATTAGAACCTCTATGAAAGGAGGTTACATTGGTGCAGTACAAGGTCCAAACGCAACATCTGCTGCTGCCATGGAGGCACAGAAAAAAGCAAACAACGGCCATACCTACAATGTCAAGAAGCAAGAAGAGCTGTACAATGCTGCGATTCGCGATATTTGGGAAAAGCAAAAGAGGAATCTGTCTGATGCCGATGAACACCTTCAGAATGACTTGGAGGATGTGGATGAAGACGAACGATTTGGCGTAGCACCTACGCCACACTCAATGCCAACACCTGCACCGTTCGATGATTCTGTGAGTCAAGTCAGCAGAATCAGCATGGACAACCCGTCAGGCAAATTCATGCGTATCACGCGTAAGGTGCAGGTAGGAGATTACGGCCAAACTCAAGAGGTGGTAGAGACGGTCAGAGACGTGAGGGTCTGGAGAGAATACATGAAGCGCCGGAAGGTAATGGAGGCTGCAAACTCGGAGTACGATTTCCCCTTCCTTCCATTTCAACGTCATATGCTAACCATTTATAGTGTCTACACAGTCAACCTTTCGGGTGATGCAGAACAGGATAGGGTCGTTGTAAATGAGTATGTTATTCAACCAAACCGATATAAGCGGCGACGTCCCGTACCAAAGGTTGCACATTGCTAACGACAACCTCTCTTATAGGATACAAAAAGAACTAGACCGACTCGAGCGCAACAAAGATCGTCGACATGCCCGCGAAAAGCAAAAGTCGAAACAATCTCAGGCACTTCAAAATGCCGGTGGACAAAGTATGGCTGGCTCGCCATCAGCGTCTGGTGCAGCGAACACCGTAGAGAAACCTACTGGCACTACCAGGAAGTGTGCTAACTGCGGCCAAGCTGGACACATTAGGACCAACAAAAAGTACTGCCCCCAATGCCGCTAAATCAACTTACTTCTACTTTCTAGATTTTCCTTCACCTACCTCAGTCTTGGCACATAGTTCTCGTGCTAGTGTGAGTCTCTTGCTCAAGGAGCTACTCTTAACCTATCTGCTCTTAATCCTCCTCTTTGCTTTCCAAAATTCTTATGGATTCGTGGATTGACGGATACCCGGGATGCCTACTTTTATCTTGATTTACACCCTAATATTATTAATACTTGCTAACACAACTACTTCCGTCACTCAGACTTTGTCCTCTTCTAAATGGCACGATGAAATCAGAAGACGCTGCACCTAATGTTGGTGGATTTGGTGCCGTCCAACCACCTTCATTTGGCTAGTGCGTATATACAATACGATCGGGCACACCAAGATCACATGATAAATATTTTCTGTGCCTAGCCACGCACAATCTACGCCTCCCTCCGTCAAACACCGGCTTCCTTGGTCTTCTTTCGACTTCTGGGTTTCCTCTTTCTGTGCTGCCTTCTACTATGGCTTCATAAGGAGAAAGTCCCTTGTAACAAGCAGATGGCCTTTTGCGTGAGCTCAGGGGCATTTTTCTGAGCCATCGAGCAGGAGATCATTGTGGCGATTCAGGCAAGATTGGCGCATTAAGACGATTGCTAAACGGAGGATATTGAGGAGGCGACTAAGGCGTAGAGCGGAATAATCCTGCGCCTACAATCAGATGACGAGGTCGACTAAAATCCATCCTAGCGGCCCCGATACAGGACCACGGTCCTCATGATACCCTGGTTTGACCTTGACCCGTTCAGGGACCTACCATCTTACTAATCAAAAATAAAACACTTCGTCCTTGCAGGCCTGGAATAGGTCTGCGATTTCGAAACTCAAAAATAACAGGTGCAAGTCGGGGACTCAGGGAAGGGGGGAACACTTGTACTGTACAACAAATTCAACAATGAAGAAGGAAAGTGGGAAGTGATTCGATTTCCGACTTTTACGTTGGGGAATGAATGAGGGCGTTTGTTTCTGTTTATCCACTAATATTTCATTATCTCTGCGTGACGTTAACTACGTCTCTAGCTCGGAATCGGCGGGTATGTGGTCGGTTGACCATGTGGAGTTTTTAGAGAAATGAGGTAATCTATTGGGGAGCTGGGGATAACAAAAAAAGACATGAAGTTTTTGGTATTGGTGCATGGCTTGCATGGTTTCCTGGGGATGGGCCGGTACCGGCTGCTGGTTGGCATGGAATGCTAAATTGAATCAGTGGGATGAATGGGAGGATGGGTAAATGGACGCACATGCACTGCTTTGTGATAGGCTACATGAATGCAGTCATCAGCAATCTTCCCAACTATTGACTATCTGAGATCATGATGTGGCAGTCAGAGATCATTAGAGCGTGTCGATGTGCACAGCGATCTAATTCGAGGCCATGCGTTGCACGAAGATATGTTGAGTTTAGAAATGAAAATAGCCATCTCCTCCAGTGGCTAAGTCAAGCGCTGCCGCCCTTTCAAGAGACAAATTAGGATGTTTTGTACAGGTTTGACGTTGATGTGATAGACGTGGAACTAGAACCTGAAGTTTCACCTCCTGTTCACACATATATGAGAGACGACTCTCTTTGTCAAAATATGATGGTAAACAAATACTGCAAGTGTTGTTTATATCCAGTGTTCTTGTCTTCGTCTGAATGGTTCCTCCCTGCTGTCATAATTCTGTGATATACGAATTTCATCTTTTCAGTATCCCTAACCGTGTCCATAAGCTCTTCCAGACACCAGCACTATTTGTAGGATCCCTCCACTTGATCGCGTATTCAGCTTGTTTTTTAAGAAGAAATTTCGGTACCGTAACCGAATAAGGCTCAGCCTCGGGAATGACAGAAAACAAAGGTCCTGGGTTATCCTTTGCAGCCTTCAACACCGCCTCTGTGATCAGCCCTCTACTGTCGTTACCAGCCTTCATATTTTGCTCAAATAGAATGTCGAGCAGTTTGATAGGTTCTTCACTGTTCCTTGCAGCTGCTAAAACCATGGCCTCGGTGATAGGCTCTCTAATCCGTCCTTGTGCTCTCACAATCGAACATGCTAACCAATAGGCACCACTAATATTCGACAACACTGCTAACCATACGGTCTCGGTGAAATGAAGATCTCTACCAAGGTACCTTAAAAAAACCATCATAGGTTCAAAGTAATGCAGCCTACCCGTAGTAAATCTCGCAGCCGATACTAGAATTAATTCGGAGGTTTCTGCCAATATACTTTCTTTGGGCCTCTGGTCGAACACGACCCCCAGAAAGTGAGGGGATAAAGATGGATTGCTCAAGATCTCTTTAAGTAAATCTTCTGTAATATGAATGCCTTGATTAAATTTTAGGAGGCTTGCCAATATGTCATGGCTCGGAGTGCGCCAACATCCCACTATCATCCTAATAGCAGCACGCACTCCTATTTCGTAGCATTTTTTTTCGCCTTGAAGATATTCTTGTATTTCGTGATTATTGGGCGGGACGTGGTGCTCCTCTACATTCTGCTGCGGGTCGCTGTCCCACATCCAGTCCCACACAAGTACAAGATCGACAGGAACGGTTCCAGCCAGATCTAGTGCTACATCAGACCATGTGTAGTGTTGCAAACGCTCGAAAGCATGTGGCGGAGTGACAGCAATGGCAATGACAGAAAAATGGTTCTCACACGGCCGGATTATTGCAATATTCGAGCACCCCTCCCATTGACATGCCAAGTCCCCTTGATGTACAGGATGTGCCGATACTTGTGGTCTCCAGGGAGCCTCGATTTGTCGCGGGACGTCTTTACCCTGCGTTGGTGGCACAATGTTTAGGACCACCTCCTGTTCCTCGTCCGTAACCGTAGTCGGCTCTACTTTTGTGATATAGCCGATAATAATCCCTTTGCTTTTAAGTATCGATAATGCAGCCCCTGGCCACGTTCGCACGACAACCTTTTCACCAAGAATGTATTTGCATACATTCTGCATTAAGTGCTCCCATGGTATATCATAACTGGGTACGATGCCAGCCTTACGAACATCATCCGAGTCGGAGCACATTGCAAGCAACGCGTAGATTTTATCGTTGTCCAGGCTTGCTTGGTGAGTATGATACATGTCCAAAAGCTTCACCAATGGGTATATGCTTAACGATGAATGGTTCACAGCAACCATATCTGTATTAGATCGGAAGAACCCGCCTCTAATGAGACGGCCCACTGAGCAAATAAGGGTCTTCATTACCGGCTGAGCTTCGTAAAGGTCTTCTAACGCATCAATGCCTAGGCACAGAGAGTAACCGGCGATTTCTGAAGCGCCGCACACCATGTGAACATGCTTAGCTGCAGCAACTTCTTGTAGTACCTGATAAATATAAGCTTTAACAATAGATTTTGTTGAAGAGGAATTTACATACCCAAATTCGACGAAACCAAGGCCTCTGGAGTAGAGCAGTAATTGCAAATCTTTTTCTATGGTCATCGTTAGAATCACCGCTGGATTCATTCCTATGATCCTCGCTAGACTGAACACTGCCTTCGTCGCTGTGATCATTTCTGGACTTAACGCTGGATTCATTGCGGTCATCGTCGCTGGACAGAACACTGTATTCATCGCTAAGATCGACACCCGATAGTCTGGTGATTTTTCCGGCGCCAGCAAGTCGTATCAGCTCAATCGCGTAGTCGCTGTCGTCCGCCTCGGCACCCAGCCAAACAATCACTTGACGTGCTTGGCTATATATCTTCGCCATCATTTGGATCTGTTGTTCCTTCTCCGGGATATCCTCCTGGTTGATACACACTGCATCGACCCAGAGGTGCCGCTCAAACGCATGATCACGTAACTGTATCAGAGCACCATTGAGACTTTCTGTGATTGGTAAGTTGATACCGTCAACGTCCATTGAGCGAGGCTTTTCGGAACTGCCCCAGCAATAAGATAAACATTCATACTGGTGTCCTCGTCTCCCGAAGCCTTGTAAAGAGTAGTCAAGAAGTTGACAGCGAATCGGCGCACTCTCATCCTTGCTCGGAAGTAGACGAAGCAGACGGATGTTATCAGGACCAGGTGGAATCGGGCGATAACACGCAGGATATCCCGAAGTTGCCATGATGACGGTCGCAGGCTCTGAGTGAAATATGATTGTACTGTGAACAAAGCAAAAACATGGAAGAACTCAAAAACAGGCGAATGACCAAAATGGAATTTCGGTCAACTCGAAAAACGAGTTGAAGAAGAAAATGAAGCCCCGAGAAGACACAGCCTCCACTAAACTGTAACATCACGTGGCGTAAGCAGGACCTGCTACCGCGTGCCTACTTGAGCCGCTCGCTCGAGGCCATCCTTACTGGTAATGTTCGCAGAGAAAGATCAAGCACATGTGGAGTAGGTCTAGGTGCTCAGTATCACCACTTCTGAGAGTTCTAAGCTCCCCTCTTCGCCTCTCCTCTGTCGACTCTATATCTCAACCCGAAAGCCGGCCCGACTGTTCACTTCACTTCACTTCCACGGCAGCGCCCCATTTGGTAAAGAGATAGGTAGACGTATCTTTTTCATGTGGTTGCAACCCCAGATCCACACCTACCGTCGAGTAAGCTATTCGCTGTCTAGTCAGTTCAATTCAATTCTACCACTTCGGCTAGGCGGAAACAAGTGAGTTCGAAAGCTAGGAGAACTTACTTACTTATTGAATACAGCACCGTGTATCTTGACGAGAAACAAAAAGTAAAAAAAGGAGGGGAGGAGCATATACCCACATAGAGTAACAATTCATTATTTTCGGTTTATTGATTCTTCCGCACAACCCCATACATATTAATTCCATCGCACCCCTTTCTTTTCTTGATTCTTTTTTAGTTTCTTCTCTCCCTAAATCACTTCTCGCTTCTCGCTTCTCCCTCCCATACTTCACATTCCTCATCCCTCATATCCATTATATTCCCCTTCACACTCCCCCTTCACCCTATCATATCTCATCTCCAACCCTCTCCAACCCTCTCCCATCCACACATCCCTCTAAGCACCAATCTTCCAGTCCGCACTCCCAACCAACACAGCCTGACGATTCTTCACGCGCCAACTGCTTGGTCCACCCGCCGAGTAGTCACCCGTATCCACCCATAGATCGGTGTAGCTAGTCCATGAGGCGACGACATGCTGGGCGGTGCTGTTTTGGATAGCGTCGAAGTGGGTGAATTGGTAGCTTTTGAGGGGGTTAGCTTTTTTAGAGAAAGGAGGGGAGGATATGGGAGATGGGGAAAGGGAAGAGGCAAATGGAAAAGAGGAAGAGAGGACGATTCGGCACTTCCACACTTCAACAATGCAAAGGAAGAAACCCCAAAATAGAAGAGAGAAAAAACCTACGAGCTCAAAACCGTCGCCTCACTAAAATTCCCCGGATTAATCAAAATCCTACTCGTCGCCAACTGATGCGTTCCGCGCGCAATCGCACCCAAAGCTTTCTGTTCATTCGCTATGATTGCTGCGCGGCCGTTCCCTATTCATTCATCCATACAGTCAGTAAACTCTCTCCTAAATCCAACTCCGACTTCAAACCCTCCCTCTCAATCAAGCTTCCCACTCTATGATTCTGCATCCATCCCAAAAGCAAAAACGAGAAGCAAAAAAACACATACAAACCCCCGCCCCCAACGCCGTAAAGTTCGCCACCGCATCCACGGTATACACCGCATCCAGCCCGCTCCAATCCTTAGCATCGATCAGAAACGTTTCCTGCGCGAGGGTGTACCGGATCTGTTCGAGTGGGGGGTAGATGTATGATGGGTAAGGAGCATTGGTGTTATTTGGGCCTGGACTCCCGTTTCCGTTGCCGTTGCCGCTGCCGTAGTGCGGGTTATTGCCCAGAGCTGCGGGGAGGAGGGCCAGGAGGGAAAGAGAGTGGAGGGGTGAGATATGCATTTTGATGGATCTGAGTAGTTTTGGGCTGTGTTAAAGAAATTGTAGTTGTGTATATATGCAAACCCAATGAAGAAATCCAAATCAATTTAAGAACTATGCACACTCAACCAAATCCCCGGAATCGATTCAATGCAGAATAAAAGCAACAAACAAACATGAATCCGGAGAGGATTTCCATGGAATATATACCGCATCGCATCACATCGCACCACCTTTGGAATTCTCCGTCCACACGCACACTGGTGCTACGTCCAGAAATCCCATCTCAGCTAAGCAATAAACTACTGAATCTCTGCATTCATCAATACCCGGCCCTCGGCTTTCCCAGCCTTCCAGTAAGTAGATGCAGGTACGTAGCACTTGCACTACATCCCTCCATCTATCGAAAGTGGAGGAATCCGCAAGACATCCCACCCGCCACAGAAACTTCGTGGCTTCTAGCGTGGTGTACCGAAGTATTGGGTTGTGCTATCTACACCACCGGAAGCTTTAAGATCATTCCAAATACCTAATATACTGTAGCGGCTGACTTGTTTGTTTCGTTCGAACTTCGTACTACCAATATCCAATATGCTTTAACTCAGCTTAACTTAAACTTACTAAAAAGAAAGATAACCACAAGTCCGTCAAAATCCCATCTGGATGTGCGAATTTGATGCCAGGCCAGTACCTGGCACCCGAAATTAGGCTCGGGGTTCGGGTTCAGTTCACTTGTTTACTTAATTGTATGTCATTCATTAGCCCGCAAAAAGACAAAATCAAATCAAATAGTCGGTGTCAGCCTGCCTGGCTTACCTCATCTCATAGTCAGGTAAGGTGAGGAGAAGGTTGCACTGGGGATGTCCGGCCTTGGCGTTATCGTACGATTTCACATATCTGAGTCAAGGCTGATAAAACGATGGTACAATCAACAATCTTTTTTCACTCTTCGACTGTCTTCTCTGCTATCTTATCTACCCATATTCCCGCTCCTTCTCTCCCCAATCTTTCGCCCAACTGCTGCTTTCTTTCGGTTTCCCCTCTAGATGTATATCTACGTTTGCCACAAGTTGTACCCAATTCAATTGACAATCCACCACCAGCAAGCACCCAAGAATCTCCTCCTCCCCAAAACAAAAAAGCAGCCATAGCGATCGTGAAGATGATGAAGCGAAGAAAGAAAGAAGAAAGGTTGGGATATGACTAAATAGCAATAAAAAAACAGTAAAATCAACCCCACACACAAATAACGCCCCTCACGAAACCCAAGGGTATTTACAAGAGGAAATGCAAATCCACCATCCACCATCGAATTCCACATGGGGTATGTGACCGTTAGAGCCCTCGAAACATGTTTCAAAAGATGAGTTGATAGAAAGAAGATATCTTTGAAAAGGAGGGGGAATAAAAAGCAAAATAAAGAACATATAGAAAGAAAACCTTTGTCCCTTACAAAAAAAAAAGTAGACAAAACATATCAGAACGCCGCCCAAAGTTGTAAATGCCACAGCTCAGAAGAATAAAAATGAGGTAGAGCAATGAGGACTGTTCCACCCATCAAGAAGCATACAAAAAACAAGAGAATAGCTTTTATCTTCTCCCAAACCCAAAATGCCCATTCATGAAGATCGTAACCACGTCGTTTCAAATTCATAGACCCCGAATTGGGAAATGGTGGTGAGGCGGAATTCATCCATCGAGCTTAGGCCTTTTCGAGTCACTTCCATCTCGGTCAGTGTCTTGTTCAGGCGATTTTCTTTTTCCGCCTCGGTCACCATTGTCTAGAAAGCTCGGACCCGTACCAACAACTGGAGTAGCAAAGTTCAAAGGACTAGGAAGGGTGTTTGAATCACTCCCTCTGTAATTCCACTCTGGATAAAATGATGACGGACTCGGAAGGAAGTCGGTGTTCATAAATCTGGATGGAAGAGCTGAAACGGGTGTATCAATCATATTGTTATTGTTCGAATTGTTGTTACTCCCGCTTGCATTAGATCCTTGAGAAGGTTGGGTAACAGGATGTGGACGTGCGAAAGGATTTGGTGGACCCGATGCTCCAGCTGATAAAAGAGCGGATGCCGAGGGTGAAGGAGGCGGTAACACCATTCCAGCGTGATCACCGTTTCGGCGTGCATTAGCAGCTGCGTTTGCGGAACGTGGAGATGAATTATCTTCCGCCGTTGCAGACCCACCATTATCTGAGGCCTCTTCTGGAATTTGTACTTTCAAAACAGGTCTCTTACCACCCCCGGCACTCAGTTGAGCACTGTTGGTTCGTGACGGAGGTGCAAAGCTGTCCACCGAAGACAAGGAAATGTTCCGGTTCTTGTTGTGGGTTTGAGATCTTTGAAGTGGCGAGGGTGGTTTAACGCGGTTGACTGTAACATCCACTGATTGAGAACGAACTCCAGGTTCTTGTTTTAATGCATCCGAATCTGCTGTTGACCTTGCCCAATGTTGAGAAAGAATTGATCGGCTTTCATCGATTGGTGTGAAAATACTTCTAGATTTGATAGACATTCGCTTTACCGGTTCTAACATCTGCGGTGGCTGAGCTGGTTGCTGTTCTGGAGATGATTGCTGTTGTGGTTGCGGTTGTTGCTGTGGCGGGGCAGGTTGTGAAATTTGTTGCTGCTGCGGCTGCGGGGGAGAAGGAGTAGCACGCGAAGATGGTCTCTCTTGTGGCGGGAAAGCTGGTGGCATTGACGCTCTTCTTTGTTCCTCGGCGAATATTTGTTGGACTTGTGAATGTGGGTGTGGTTGAGGGTGTTGCTGAGCGTGTTGCTGAGGGGGCTGCTGAGGGTGCTGAGGATGCTGTGGCGGATGCTGGTGTGGGTGCTGTTGTAGGTGCGGGTGAGGGCCTTGGGGATGTTGCTGAGTATGCTGAGTGTGTTGTTGCGGTCCAAAGTTGGCATATTGTGGCCCAGGGCTCTGGTGAGGATGTGGAATTCCTTGTGGTGGTCCTTGCATATGTTGTGGAATACCATGTGGGTGTGGTGGTAAACCTGGTGTCATTTGCGGGTTGTAAGGTGGTGGATTGGGTGCGAACGCGTACTGGTGGCCATTTGGAGGTTGAGCACCGTGAGGATGTTGGGGTACAAGATTTGAGCTCGGTCGTCGAATTGCATTTCTGGACGACGGCCGTGAATTCATTCCAGGTTGTGGAGTATGTTGACGCTGTTGTGGATGATGTGGGAAGACGCCATTTGGAATTGGAGGCGAGGCAGATGGAGTATGATGTCGGATGTGTTGAAATGCTTGTTGGTGAGAAAACTGAGGCGGCATCATTTGCGGCTCTACTGAACCGTGGTGTGAAGGAGGGGAACCATCGTCATCGTCATCATCGTCGTCGTCACCACCCTTGCCTTTTCCTGTGAAATCACCTGGCCCCTTATGTTCGTTGGCTCCTCCATACTAAATTGTTGTCAGTTCTCGTTCGTGCGCGGTATACGCAATCAACACGTACATATTGGTATCTTGTCAAGATCTCTCCAATATCACCACTCGAGTATTCGTACAGTTTCTTATTGTTGCCAAATATGATAACCGCAACGTCTACCGAGCAGAGGACGGAGAGCTCATGCGCCTTCTTGAATAATCCTCCTTTGCGCTTGAGGAAAGTCCTGTAGAGTATAAATTAGCGTTTTGCGCCGCAGAAGGCATCATTACAAAGAAAACATACACTGAGCGATTCCTGTCATCCTTGATGGCTTTGATCTCGATCTTTCTGCGACCCATTGCGGCAGCAGCGCGCCGGTCTTGTGGGTTATTTACGGGTTGCGTGAATTGGTCCAGAGTTTCAGACGTGTAGATAGCACGAGTTCGAAAAGGACGAGGGTCGTTGAAATTACCAGGCGCGTGTAATCGTGGTCATCGATGGAACACCTTTTCTTCTATACCTGAGCTTGGTCTGATATTAAAGCTCCAAATACGAATGGCGACGTGACCGATGTAGACCAGGACAGTACAGTAATCGCTGGATTGATCGGCGGCGAAGTAAAAGTCTGACGTTGGATGAAAGGAGAGAAAAGCTTTGTGCGATAGACTCCGAGGACAGGTAAATTGGACGGCGGATAAGTTGAGTAGGCGAGTGGTAAGGAGTCCAAAGGCTGAGTGATCGGGAAGAGATTATTCAGACGTTTGCGACCGAGGTCCCTTGGGAGAGCGATGGCGATCCAGTCTGTTTAATGAAGATGGGTTGATCGCAATTGTACTTTTTCGGTCGAAGCAATACAGTCGCGAAGAAGTCGAAACACCGTACTTAATAGTGATACAAGCGAAGAACACACCTTTGTGCAGAGACCAGGACTGGTAACGGGGGGTTGGGCAGGGAGAAGGTGATGGTAGTTGATGATTGATGGTTGATGTGAAAGAAAGTCTTTTCTTTTTTGTTTGTGTTTTAGGAGAGTTGGAGATTGTTCTTGGGGATGGGGATGGGGATGGGGATGGGGATGGGTTTTGGGGAATTGCGAATTGCGATCAATGAATGATATATGCCAACTTCTTCCCTCGTCCCCAAAAATTCGAGGTGAGGTTGAAGTGCAACTGATAGGACTGATAGAGGAGATACAACCCAGTCGGTAAGAAAGATAGAAGTCTCGCGATGCTAATTATAGCTATTTTTAAAATGCTGGTGACGGAGGGAAGGGGAATAAGTGTGGTGGTGGTTGCAGATGGGGATGCGTGCTGGTCCTTTTCCCTTCGCTTTATTTTCGCTTTTCCCTCTTCTTGTTCTTCTTCGCTTTTGTGCGCTTTTCCGTGCTAGGCTAAATGAGGAAGGACATTGAAAATCTTGTTACAGCAGCAAGCAGCAAGCAGGTACCGGACTGAGTGTACGAGGCGAGGAGGCGACCAGGGGCTGGTAATTGCTACGATACTCCGTACAGACACTTTGATGCCTTTCTGGCTGTGGTAGGTGAGCCTCAGTGGTGAATGACGGACGATGGAGGAGTGTTGTTGAATTACTATGTGTAAAAGGATCGATTCTCTCCTTTCATTAGAATCTAATTTCATCCGCGCAAATGCTTCCAATAGCTCAATGGGGAATGGAAGCTGTCTAATGATTTCGGTGGGTCCATGTCCACGGCTCAGGGCCATCTCTCAGAGTCCCAGAGTCCCAGAGTCCCAGACTCCCAGGCTCCCAATGTTCAAGACCGACCGAGAGGGGATCAGATGGATCCATTGATCTCCTATGTGTTTCAATGACCTGCTCTGTGGGTATATCTCAATTTGCTCTTCCTCCCCCTCTTCCACCACACCCCCTCCTCTCCAACACTAGCACCGGATGGGTAATTCAAAATGTATTAAACTGTATTATGTATGTACTATGTACAGTAGAATGTATTGCGGCTCCACCCTAGAAATCTGTCTGCCATCTGCCATCTGCCATCTGCCATCTACCTGGCCAGACAGGCCAGTGTCGACGTTGGAATCGGAATCCATGTTGCAGACAGGATAGCCTCAAAGACACAAGCCTCGTTCAAGTTAGAAAAGCCCACGGTTACTTGGCATGCGTGTAACCACAAGATCGAGGACTCAACAGAACAGTCAGATCTCAAGTGTTTAGTGTTTGGTACAAAGTCGCATTTCATTATTCACTATTCATCCCTTGTCCGTTCAAGCGTTCAGGCGTTCAAGCCTCCTTCATCCGCCCACCCTGCATGGTCTGCTGGCTTATACCGTGCGGCAACTCTCTCCTCCTTGGTCGCGAGGTCGCTTTTTCCGTCATCCCATCGAAAGTCCTTGCTAAGCGCCCGACACCATGTGGGAAATACGATACAAAAGCTTCCCATTTTCCAGGCTGGCTTATGAGTGGCCGAGCAAGCACAGCTCCCACACCACTCGGATCATTTTAACTGGCTCAACAAGCCTTAAACGACGTCCCTTCGCCCTTGATGCTCTCCAAGGATTCTGATTCTGGCATGCTGACGCAACGGGAACGAGAACAAGAACAAGGTAGGTGAGGTCAGCTTGCAATTGCAACAATCTGGATCCTAGGAGCCAAACAGCTCGGATACCTAATATCCATAAATAGAACCAAATTCAGGTCATTTAGTGTCCCAAAGAAATCGGGCAAATTGCCTTTTTTGAGATAATATTAATGGACTTTTTGGATTTGCTTGGCTCTCCACCGCAAACTAGCTGGAAACTGCAGTCGGAAGGCCTGGCACAAGTTCACAACATGCTTGGTGGTGGACGGTGGATCAGATCAAATTAACTCCCGCCGCACCGTTGTTTCTTTGATCAGTTCGTTCGCAACCCAACCCACAACCCACAACCCACGACCCACAAACCCACAACAACCCTTCACCCGCATCTCTCTCTTCCAGCCAGTGCCAGATGTCGCTTTTCCTTTCTGCGCTTCCCTTTCCGCACCGGCACCATCTTATGTGCGGAGAACCCTATTTGGCCGTGTTTCTATTCTTGTAATTAATCCGAGAACGCAGGTACCGCAGCTTGCATTTCTTGCTTGTTTGCGCGAGGGTTGCACTTTGGTCATACTCTTTGTGATCCTTCTGCCTACCAGGTACTTTCTGTCCGCAGAGTCGCACACTAGACTTGCAGTGCATGTAACCAACAACCGTTTGTGTCATAGGCAGGAGAGACGAGGCATGAATCGACACAGCTGCGACGTTCACAGCATGGTGATGCTGGCTGGCTATGCCGGATCATCCATTTTCCACTCATTGTCGACTCCAAATTGTTACAATACAATACACCCCAGCCCAACAGTCTATGTTTTAGATTAGGTAAGTCTGTTGGCGTTGAACAACATGGGACTGTTGTGTTTTGTCCACCACACCATCGTTTGATATCCTTGAATTTGATATGGACCAGAGCCTCCCGCCGAAGCTTGTTCTAACTTTTGGCCTTTTCCACCCCCGTTACTGAGTCGGCCTGAATAAAATTCCAAGGCATGGGTCACACCAGTGTGACCTCTTGGCCCCATCTGAATCGCACAACTTACAGTTACTTAGCTCATGCAGTGCCTCAACGAGTACCTCGAAGCGACGGTTGCCGGAGGATGGCAAAAATCTTACTCGCATCCCAGTCAGCAATGAAGATCACTAGCTAGCCTTTGACCTGTTCCAACGAACTACGTACTTCTCCAATTCTCTTCTCCAATACCGGTCTCGCGAAGAGTCCCACTGCTTACCATGATCCTAGCGTATACTCTACTCTACTCCACGAGTGCTTAAGAGCCGCAAATTAGCTGGAGCATCCTGCGTAATTCCTCGACGGCAATCAACCCCTCAAATGAGATATCCTTCATGCTCCCACCAACATGGGATCTAATTAACTTAACTCGTTATATCTGTACCTGTGCACGTAGATCCTACGGGCCCGACGTTGGCCTTACCGAGCTTTGACCAAGAGCTCCCTACTCCTTCGACAACCCCCATTCATCCATCCCATCTACATGTCACATTGCATCCGCAATCAATGTCTCGAAATTTCGGCTTCTGCGTACAGTAAGCACCCAGGACGATATGAGGCCTACCAGGGCGACCAAGTAACAAACCTTATATTGAATCCCTAAGGATATAGCAATTTCATTGGGGATAGGGAACTCTGTTGACAACTCTCCACTACGAGGAGGATTTAAGCAGATGGGGCCGGATATACAACGTAGCCTTATGATTAATCGAGGGCGAGAGGATATCAGGTATGATCTCATTTGACTCGCACAACAGGAGCACTTGAGAGGTAAATCCCGAAGGCAGTCAGTCAGATGCCCCATAGTCCAGGTTCTCCGTATCGACTCAATCCCGTCTTTCCTGATGTGATGTCCAAAAGATTCCAAGCACGATTCGGATGATATAAGCCCCGATGTGCACACACACATGCCATATACACATACATATCCATATACTTCCGTACACAAATCCATACACGCAGCACACTATTACTCTTGGGTTTTGGAGCGGCTCGTAGCACATATTGGGGAAATGCGCACCAGCCATGCGGATTACTACTGTACTCTGTATTCTGTATGCCAGCCTCCTGCACGATGAACTATTAATAGCTATTTATAGCAACTCTCTGTGTACCCTGGCACGCCCACGCCCACGCCCACGCCTAGCTCGTTTCCAAACCCAAAGAAGTTCAAGTGACCGAAACAGCCGAATTAACCCCACCAAACATCTCGACGCACCTTCACGCACCTTCACCAAACACAACGACTAAAGCCAAAACACCCAACATGCGCGCTTATTGTTCCAACTGACTGGACACCCACGATTGGTGACCCGGTAAGCTGCCAGGGTGCATACATTACACTGCTGCATGTCCTCAGGGCTGAGTCCCATTGTACAGTACCTCATGTCTTCCTTCCGGGGTACAGGCAGTGCAAGAACCATATCAGAACCTCAATGCTATCCTGTACTGCCTCATGTACTGTACCTCTTCAGGTGACACACACAGAGGTCTCATCAACGTGCTGACTTAGATCTATTTCGAACTGTCTTCCGGTGCAAAAGAGGAAAACAGTCAGAAAATAGAACCCACCAACGGGCCGCACCTTGCGCATGCGCATATTTCCTTTTCTTCCGCGCGCCAACAGCATGGATAATTGACATTCCAACAACAATCTTTGACGTGGAGCCGCCGCATCAAAAAATCTATCAGTCTTTGGTCAATCATAGGCCATAGACCTAGCCTATGCTGACCACCGGGACGCGCAGATACGTACTTACATGAAGCGAATCCGAAGCTGTCCTTCCAGCCAATTCATTGGCACAAAACCTCCTCAATTGACAATCCGAGCATAGTAGTCTCCAAGCTCGATTATAGCATACAGGTCTGTTATCGACCGTGGCTCTGAGTTCTATTTCTATCCACCTACATTGCGTTTTACATCAGTCTTCCCCGGCTCTACTCCCCCGCTTCCAGCAAGTGCGCGGATTTGGCTAACACTTCCCGAAAGCATTCTCCACCTGATCTACCGAGACATAATGGTGAGATACAGATATTCTAGTTAGGATTTCAGGGTACTAGTCTAAGTATGGACTCTTAGTCACTATTTTCAACTATCCACCTCGGGTTCCTGCTACTTTTGGTCTTCCTCGCGAGGTGGTGCATATAACGTACATCGTGCATGCCTTACACGAGCTTCACCTGCCCTAGAGTTTGTCTATGATATCCTCGAGGGTTTCTGAAACAAGATGGACTTTCGAAACTGCTTTCTGCTTCCGTATATGCACAACTGCGTCTGAACTTGGTCTGTCAAGGCCGCTCACTGCCTAATTGTCGCCTGCAATGACTGTCAAAAGTTCTCTTCTTTCTTTCTAGGCATATCTTGGTTCCAGTTGCGGCAAAGCACATTAGCTATGAACATTAGAGTGGATACCATGCTGTGACAGCTGCTGAGCACCTATCAAGCCTTAGCTATATCCCCGGAATCTTTAGTTTGTCCTCGCCCCTTGCCCCCCGCCAATGATTTCACTCACAGTGAGTGCGGAAACTAAAATATTATTCAAGTCTCTTATCCACTTCTATTCCTAGCGTTGCGTTTGTTTCATGTTTCATCCTCGCATTCGTCTGTTGTTCGTCCTATCTTTTCTTCGGACGTCCCAAAACGCTCGAACTTTGGCATCGAGATTTTCCGCTCGTATTCTTAGGCACCCCTCTATGGCTTAGCTGTGCAGAGCACCCGGATATGTTTTTGGTTTGCTTCCGTAATCTAAGCCTCACTGTATTTCCGCTACGACATTCAGGATCCATCTTGAAAAGGTGTCGGCAAGCATCAAACCTCTCACCCAGTCTAGTACCGTACACAGAGCTCCAATCAACCTTGTCTTGCCAATGCATTAGTTGTATCGTGAAGGATTCTCACGGTCCTCGGAAGTATTTACCCTTTTCTCTGGATACTAACACCTCGTTGAATCAACCTTACTGTTCACGCCGCTGCCGTGCCGCTCGGCTTCTGCAACCATCGCATTGGCTACGCCACTGTAGTTTCAGTATGTGCTCTTTTTCCCGCACATTCCAGGCGCATTTGCTGCCCCAAAGTTCATCTTTCAACTCCCCTCAACGGATAGTTTTCAAGGAACCCCTTCATACTAGACGTCACCCCTAAACATTATCTTCCGCGGATAGGCTTTCTCGTTCCTTTCCTGCCACCATTTCTTAAATCCGATACCCCTTGCGATAAAGTAACTGTCATGGACTCTAGATTCTGCATCGTCCCGCACCTCACCCGCATCAGGATCACAAATCAATCCCCGGCCCCCAACACCAATCTATTACTCTGCACTTTAACTACCCACGAGGCATCTTCCACCTTTCTTCAACGGCTTTTCTCTGGGTAATTAGTGACTACCACATCAAGCCATAACCGGGCATCTTTGTTCCTTTCAAGTGCGGAATCATACATCTTGGCGCGGCACAGTTGATTAAAACCTCACAATCCAACGCCTAACACCCAATCGAAGCTTGTTTCACGATATTAACCGGGCAATCCAACCACACAACCCTCACGTCGTTCGTATCTGCATATATGTAAGCAGTTCCGAGCCCTCGGGATTTCTTCAGAGTATACAAATGCGAAGC
Organism: Rutstroemia sp. NJR-2017a BBW; assembly: GCA_002946425.1. Taxonomy (NCBI): domain Eukaryota; kingdom Fungi; phylum Ascomycota; class Leotiomycetes; order Helotiales; family Rutstroemiaceae; genus Rutstroemia; species Rutstroemia sp. NJR-2017a BBW. The sequence goes on from NJPT01000031.1 coordinate 1,227,138, forward strand.
CGCAAGTTCGAACGCGATTTGCTATTGGGGGGTTCGTTCCACAGTGTGGTGCCTCGCAGCGCATTTCAGTCTTGTGATGAGTCAGAGAGATGGTTTACACGAGTGTGTTCTTCTACGGTACATTAAGTTGTCCTATTTCACCTTAATGAGGAGCTTCAGAATCAAAATTCCGCTGCTACATTATCTCATTCCACACTCATTATTCACAATAAGTCGTCCATCATCTCCTCGGCCTATTTCAACTCCCGAGGCTACCTCTTTTCCACAATCTCATCGCATACCCCTTTTATATCTATGCGCCGAAATATATACCCAGTAAGTATCACCACCCCCCAGTCCCCACCCATAGCCCTCTTCCATTTTCCCCCTACCCCATACATACCAATCTCACATCTTGGCACTTCAAATTAAAAAAATTCTTCACCTGCACTGCACGTCAGACTCGGAAACAACTCCCCCTGACTGATGATTTTGCATTATATATCTTCCGGATACCACGCTGCCATGTGTCTGCCTGCTGGTGCTGTGCCTTGTTTCGGGCGATGGGGGTCGATGGAGGTGTGCGAATATGCTTGCTGGTGGTGGCGTCCACTCGCGAAGGGTTTGTTTTGTTTTACTTTTTTCTGGTGGTACTGAAATTGAACCTTGACGGTGGGTTTTGTTCGCTTTTCGGGGGGGATACTATCGTGGGTGGGGTTTGCGAATTTTGGAAGGTTGGAATGGGAGCTTTTTGCGAGTGAGGATTTCTTGTATATGTCGTTCATTGACATGGTGACAGGATTCTTGATTTGCGTGGGAGGTTGGGATTATGGTTTGGATTATTTATGCTATTTGTCATTGTGGTGTCGATGTGGAATGTTCAGTCGAGTGACTTGCTCTGTTGTTTGATGTCAAGGGAGGGAGTGAGATGGCTATTCTACGTCTTGCTGCCTCTTGAATCGAGGAAAGCCTTGCGGTGGAGAGTTTTGCGGTTTGTAGTCGTTTAGGAAGATGGTAGCTTGGGTGTGATGTAGTCTTGGTGCTCTCATGATCTTGCGATATGATTATTGAGATATAGTGGGTTGTTTTCGGTTGGTGAAAAGGTGGTGTTTTTTAATGGTGGGTTGTGATATGATATGATATGCTATCTTATCTCAATATATTCTCTGTACAGTACCTACCTCTTCGTTGTTTCTTTCTCAAACGGATACTATCCATCACTCAATCACCCACTATCCATCACGTTCTATTCTCCTACCCCAATCTAGTTGACCGAGCAAGTCCGCTATATCACAACCTCGACTCCTACATCCGATGCCTTGAACTGGAAAAGGCCAAGCTCATTTCTTTTCTTTTCCTATTCCACGAATTCATCCGTCCATTTTCCTTGCCGCCGTCTGTCCTTTCCCCTTTTCTTTTCGGTCTTCTCTCCACCATTGGAATTGTACTGTCTGTTCTACCTTTTCTTTGCATGGACGGAACTTCTGAATCTCTTCGCTGTGTGCTGTGAGGTTTTGTTCTGCTTCGATAACCTCCCGGCATATACCTCCATCTCCCACAACACCTCTTCTCCCGGTCTCCTCATCTAAAAGCCCCCCCATCACCTCATCACATCATACAAACTATACACAAGCGATGAAACTCAGGACCTTGATCTTCGATCCCACGATTCATGGAAACCCCAGACACAAAGACGGAGAGGCGAATCAGCAGTGAAGTGATATGATGTGAGATGATCTGACATCTTCTCCTACCCACGAACGTGATGGTTCGTTATTCGACCATCTAGGTGATATCCAGCTCGAACAGGCCCCTCTCTCTCTTCACACACACGCAAGCAATGCAATCAATACCCACCCCAAAAAGAAGTATTCCAGTACTCATACATCTACATTCAAGACATTTTCAGCCTCACATTCAAATCTCAAGAGAAATCTATCATGTAAATGTATTATATTAGAACGTCATCGCTTTGTATGATTATGAGCTATGTGATTTTGTCTCCCATCCCACCCATCCATCCCTCTATCCATCCAACCCTCCTCTCCCCCTCATAACCCCATCCATCACCCCATCCCAAAATTAAGCAAAGAAAGCAAAGCACTCCAAGTCGAAATCTCATCTCATCTCCTCTAAACAACCATCCATAAGCGTACATGTACACGCCACACCCGTGGCACTCTTTTTAGGCGCAAAGAAATACATGAATTAAACAAAAGGAAAGAAGAGAGTGTCTTGATGTAACAAAAAGTAATAAAAAAAGAATGAGCGCGCCTTCTTTTGGCATCTTTTATCTTTTTGCTTCCTTCCCAACAAAGCAGCCGTTACAACTTGGCGAAGTTTTACCTTGAAGTACGTCTGCTCCAAGATTGCATGCCCATTCAACACCACCCAGTTAACGCCCAGCCCAAACAGATAGAATAGACCCGTGAAAAGTAAGCAGACAATGCAGCCGATGAGAATATCTACGCTTGTGTCTCAAGTCAACGATCAATCATTCGTACTTCCCAAAAACCGGCATGAAAAAACCAGACTCGAACAAGAAGATGGAAAAAAGCACAAGGAGAAAGCGCGAAGCTTAGTGAACATGACCGTCGTCCTCGCCATGCTCATGTTGAGGCTCGACTTGTCCAGTAGTAGCACAGCATCCCTTTCCTCTGCACTCATCCACACATTCCAACAAGCAGCTATCGTCATCCATGCCGCATTTCGGCTGGCCGACAGGACCGTCCAGCCCAACTGAGAGGCCATCGGCATGATCGTGGTCTTTATCCAGACAGAATTCCGGTTGCAGAGTAGCACTATGAATACCATAAGCGTGGAGACATCCTCTTGCGGCCTTAGCCAACTCCATGTACTTCTCGCCACCCGCTTCGCTAATAGGGAAAGCAATTTGAATGTGCATGGAGGCGACGAGTTGCGTGTCAGAAAGTTGCCAGATGTGTACGTGGTGGCAGCTGACAACGCCAGGGATGTGCTGGATGTCGGACTTGATATCGGCTACGTCGATGTGGTCGGGAGTGGCTTGAAGGAGGATGTTTGCTGTGGCTTTTGTTAGGGGGATACAAGATCGGAGAATAATAATCGTGATGAAGAGGGAGACGGCCGGGTCCGCGTAGTACCGGCCGGACCAGTTGGTGAGCCAGATGACCAACGCGGTAGCGATGACGCCAACGTTACCCAATGCGTCACCAATAACGTGAAGAATCATAGCATTCATTCCCATATCATCGTGACTGTGTCCATGTCCACCTGAAGACTTCTTCTTCGATTTCTTGTTGTGGTGGTGTTCCGCATGCCAAGAGTCATTGTTTGATCTGGAATTATGCGAGTGATGATGGTCCTCGTCTCCGTGGTTATGACTCGCTGAAGAGCTACCGTGCGAATGATCAATCAATGGGGTTTCTTCAGTTGGTGCTACCCGATGTTCGACAGCAGCCTCGTCATCGGGTTCACTGGATGCTTCGCTCTCAATTCCATCAAGTTGATTCTTGCTTGCGTCGATAATATCTTGTCGGAAACTTGCTGGGTGAATGCTCATATCATCAGGGCCGGAAAATCTTGATTTGCTGGTCCGTCTGCGATGCGTGTTGTGCTTGGAACTTCTGCTGGCTGATCTGGTAACAGTGCTAGCGCTATCTCGGGCTGTGGAAGCATCTTCGTCTGGTTTCGAGAATTGGACTTGAGGTCGTTGTCTAGCTTTAGCTACTACAGCTTCGGGAAATACGTCTCCAGCGGTTGTGTTTTCGATGTCGGCATATGGCGCATATTCGTGAGAATGTGCGTGACCGTTATGACTGTGACCTTCTTCTGCAGCACTGACTTCATCTCCATGCGAATGTCCATCCCCTGGACCATGAGAATGCCCATGCCCTCCTAGAACGAAGAAACCGGCAAGATTAGACGCCAAACCCAAAGATCCAACGATGAGTATAAGCCTCGGTTCGGTGATTTCAGGTGGATCCATGAACCGTCCGACTGCTTCGAGAATAATCGAGACACATAGCGCAATAAGGAAGACGGCGTTGAAGAAGGCACCGAGAATTTCCGCTCTTAAAAACTGTAGGTGTATCGAATTAGCATGTGCTCATCGTACCAGGGGGCGTAGGCACTCACCCCAAAAGAATATTTGTCTGTAGTCTGCTTTCGCGCTGCTCGAACAGCCCAAAGTCCAACTGCTAAAGAAATGATATCATTCAACTAATCCTGCCATCAGCGTCTGTTGTTCCCGAGTATCACCGTGTATTCTCACCATGTGGAAAGCATCTGCCATCAATGCTAATGATCCAACAGCCATTCCAGCACCGAGTTCGACAACGAAGAAAACCGCATCGATCAATAACATGATCGTTATCCTCGTCGACTTTGACCACGCCATCTTGAAGGTTGTGCAGAGAAAGGAGCCCCTGCGGAATGTGTCGAAAAATTGTCGTTGTATTCCAGAAGTGAGATGGAAGAAAAGAATCGTGAGGTTCGGGGTTATATGACGAATTGCGCCCCTCTGCACGACCAGTTCGTGATCTCACGATTTTGCGATCTCGGATCGGAACAATGCCGTTCGTTTCGTTTCGTTTCCTTCGTATCGTTCGTTGGCTCGATAATGCTTGCTAATCAAACAAAACAGGAGATGAATAATAAAACGTTGGTAAGTTGTTTTTAATACAATCAGAGAAGTGAGTAAAGAAAGGGCAGTGAATGCTTTGGTCGCCGATTTGTTAAATTAGAGTAAGAAGAAACTTTGAGACTCTGCTTTCACGAATTCTGTGCAGCCGTGAGCTTTGGGGAAACCGAGCGCCATGTTGCCTGAGGCACAAAAAGCAACAATTCCAGATGCCTGGCCTATTTCCTATGCAGAATTGGGGTTTCCATACTAGTATGCTAGTACTTCGTATTGTGGTCTGAGTTCACGCTGGTTTATGCCTCATCGTCAAAGTCATCGTCAAACTCAACTTCTAATTTCTGGCCATGACTTAGCATATCGTGTAGTGGAAGGGCGATGAAAACTAGACTTAGAATACGACTGCGCTTCTATTGGCCAACACGGTCCGCAATGGGAGATGTCTCCTGTTCTGGACAAGAAAGTCCATTGGAAATTTCATCGCGAAAGCACATGTCAAGATCAGAGCAATAAAACCCGTGTTATCATCGCTTCTATTCTTTATGTTGTCTTTTCCAACGTCTCATTTGAAAATCAGTATACTTCGTACCATGTTCATAACTCCCCTCAGAGGCTATTTTCCTCTCAACTCCCGGCCGGCTATGCGCCATAAATTATGCTGTTCCGGCTACATAACTGGGATGAAATTATCCATCAATCGCCCTCTAGAAAGTATAAAGTATATGTTCTAGGCTTATGATCACCTATCCTTCTGTGACCTGTGATGAGTGCCTGTAAGTCGGTGAAGTGTTGGATGTAACCTTGAACAACATCCCAATATATTTTCAGCACGTGAACTATGTGCTATCTCTTGGCTCACAGCAGCGGTACTATCAAGATGAAGTATAGGTGGAATCCATACGATAGCCTCGAGATACGTTAGGCCGAATGAGCCTAGAATCAGGACCATTCGTCCGAATCGAGGGGTTGTTCACCAACAGCTGCAAAGGCTGATCACTTTGGAGTCAAATGTGTTCCTTCGTTATGTCCACAGCAATCAGCAGGACAAGAAAAGTCAGAAAGATCTGCAACGAATTAGTATTACTTCCAGTATCATCTCATAAGTATGATACAAGCCATAGATTAAATCTGCTCACCAAGAAAAGTCCACCTGCCACGACAATAACTTCGAATCCTCCCGTTAGAGCCTTGCCCCTCACGATTTTATGCTGATGTCTCCAGCTTCTGTAGAGACCAATCAGAAGAGTTGTAATTGCGGCAACTTGACAGATGCATGCCAACGGCTTTCCCAGCACAAAAAAGCCTATCACATGATTTGGTGTAGGGGAATGCTGAAGCCGACTGCATCAATCCATCAGTTAAGGACATACAGATATAGGAAGCACAGTGGTAAAACCCACAAAAGTTGCGCAATCGCGACCCCCATCACCGACATAGCCAAAGAGGTCCTGAGATATGCCAGGAAAGTCCTTTCGAGCGCTGGCACAGCTCTGTTAGTAAATGCACTGATTCCCAGACATCGCCCTGGTGAGAGGCTGCACGGAACAAAGAATGCAATCAGCGCATAATGGAGATTTAACCTCGCCAAGTCCCGCTATATACAGCGCCCGGTATGTGATCAAGTAAGGAAGTACTTTAGGTAAATGAAGCAGAAGCTTAAGCTGTTGGTATGCACGGCGGTGATTCGGTCCTCGAGTCCCGTGGCTTAGGCTAGGAAATCTCTGCTCCTCAACTGCCCAGGGGGATCGCCTCTACAGGATAAAGAGGAAGAACGAAACGCATCCAGTTGGGTACGTACCGAGATGATCTCTACAGGTAGCATGGTCAACGGTTACGCTGACCTGATGTCGCCAAAACTTCGAAATGGAATACCCTGCTTTACCGAAAAGCCTTGCGGGCGCTGTACTACCGGGGCCGGGGCCTAGTGCGTGGGTTGAAGATGCTCGAGTATAATTTCGTCTTATTCGTGACAGCTCTGTCGACTCCCACAGATCTCTTTCTGCGGAGGATACTTCATGTAACTCATCGGATTGGTCAACAGCCTGACGATGATCTGATGTTTCAGCCATAATCCTCGGAAGAATGCCAGATTACTCGCAGTTATGGCTAGGGATGTAATGTAATATGAGGTGCCCAAAAGTTAAGATTCGCCTAAGTCGTAACTAACGAATGCGCATGGCTGAATTGATGGAAAAGGAGATGGAAAGTAACCTCTTGGTACTTGAAATTCGGGACTTGTGACTTGTGACTTGTGACTTGTGATGATAGTAAAGCCTCCTTTTTACCTTGTTGACGCCCCTGTGTTACTTACCTCTGTGCGTAAGGAGAAGAGATTTCTGGCGATATCATCGTATCGTCGCAGTGAACATAACTTGAACAGAGCGTTCTCGTGTTGTTTTTGCGTGTTGATGGTGGTTGGTTGATTGCGGGGTACGACTTTCGAGCTGCTCCACTGTGGCGCGTAGGTCAGCTAGTCAGCACGTGATGGAACTAGCCCCCATTAGCCAGATGTATTCCGATTGGCTGATGTTTTTCAAGCACCAGAAACATCAAATTTCCTATTTACCCAGACTGCACGACTGATTATCTCCTCATCTCTGCCATTCTCACGGAAAAGCTATCATTCCATCGAGATCTATACGCCAACGCTGCCTTTCCTTTGATACCCTCATCTCACTGCCGTTTTCCGAGTGGACGATCAGTTGTTCCGGATCTTTCTCCACCTGTCCCCAGAACCCGTTCTTGCTTATGACAAGGACGAACCCCCAGAGGCGAGAACGGCCCGTAGGTCCGCTTCGCAGATGCAGACGCGTCTCAACGAAGTATCAATCTACATCCAGGCACGTTCTCGTCTTCCAGAAGTCTTCCAAGAGACTCATGGCAAATCCAGCCATTTGGATACACTACATACCATTAGCATGATCTTTGCATATTGCCTTCTGATGCATATCTCAGAATGTGATGTTGGCGTAAACCCCAAGCCCACAAATCCCGAAAGAGTTACGATATGCTTTCAGCCACCTCGAGTTCCTGAATCCTTTAGTGAGCTGCAGGGAACTTTACTGATGCTTCTGGTGAAAGTTCGGGAGCCACCCATTACACCTTACTCGTACGCGAAAAGTCGCTGAGCCGGTCCGTTCATACCGTTGTCACAATTAGATCGCTATCAGTTTCTCACTCGACAAGTTTTGACGGACCCACCGGCGCTCTACGATAACCTATCATCCATGAGATAGGTCACACCGGCAGTTCCTCGCAATGAAAGAAGCCTAGCAAGTATGGCATCCTGTAGCTGTCCAATTCTGATCTTCATTTGATATTAATTCCATTCAGCCGTCCCCATTTATGAATCTAATGCGTCTATACATTAATTACTACTGTATATGACTGCGCCCTATCTTATGGGATGCGGCGCATGGAGCATGGGATATTCACCCGCTCTTACATCGGCTATGGAGGATATCACTTGGAAGCAGCTGATCGAGGCTCGGGTTTTTTCTAGTCGCTGCCGAAGTCTTAAGCCCATATGCATTGTTAATTTTGTTGGATTCTTGCGTTTTGATGTCTTTATAAGACATCCTCCGGTTCCTCGTTACCTTTTCACTAAAATTTGGTCAGCCTGCAAAGTGTGTTCCCTACTACAAGCCTTGGGGGTTCCCGTTTACTGCATCACAACAACCGTAGTCGTTCTCTTTTCCAAAATATCAAGACTTGGGATATTAGTCTGACAGTTCAAGACAATTTCTGGCCTTTCGCTCTTTTCAAACTTCCACAATGGCCCAGTCACCCGACAGCCAAATCAATGATCCTATCTTCGACAAGTTCGAGGAAGGGTCGGAGATTTCTAGCAGAGATACGGTCGCCACCCCGAATTCTGAGTTCTCACCGCCAGCAAGCCCCCCCAAGAAGAATGCTGCTCTCGATCCAAAAACGGCATCTCGTCGTCTAGCTGCCTCCTTATCTCTCGAAGAACAAGTGGGATTACCCCGCATCCGGTGAATATGGAGCTTTGTTGACAATTTTAGGTATCATTATTGGTAGCTGCGGACTTTTGGAGATCGAAATCCATTCCTTCTAAGGGAATACCGGCATTCAAGACATCCGATGGTCCCAATGGTGAGTTACAATTGCTTCGCCCACTTTACAACTGGCTTCGTTTGAGGAGATCGGAGGTGCATAGGTTCACCCAGATGCTGATGAACCAATTCCTACAGGTGCTCGTGGAGCTATTTTCAAAGCAGGCACGAAAGTATGTCTCAGCCAAGCCTGACCTCTATGCACTTTCTAACAGTATTAGGCTGCACTCTTTCCATGTGGAATATCTCTAGCCGCAACCTGGAACACGGATTTGATCTATGAAGTTGGCCAACATCTAGCGGACGAGACGAAGGCTAGGTCGGCTCATGTTTTGTTGGCGCCAACAGTCTGTCTCCACCGTGGCCCCTTAGGTGGAAGAAACTTCGAATCATTTTCGGAAGACCCTTTCCTCACTGGAAAACTCGCCGTCGCTTATATTAAGGGACTACAGCAAAAAGGCGTTGCTGCCACCATCAAGCGTAAGAAGAAACTCGTACGATGTAGTCATGTCACGTGCCTAATGCTAACGGCAATTCTAGACTTCGTTGCCAATGAACAGGAAACTCACAGATTAACCATTGATTCAGTCGTTCCGGAAAGAGCGCTGAGGGAGTTATATCTTCGTCCCTTCGAGATGGCAGTTCGAGAAGCCAATCCTTGGGCAGTCATGTCATCATACAACTTGATCAATGGAGTTCATGCGGATTCAAATGAGCACACTTTGAAAAGAATTTTGAGGGGGGAGTGGAAATATGACGGGTATTCGCCCAAGCAAACATATTTGGTGTTATGATTGTTGCTAACTTGCTTGTAGCATGGTGATGTCTGACTGGGGTGGAACGAATTCTATTGTGGAATCCATCGAAGCGGGTTGCGATATTGAAATGCCTGTTTCAACCAAATGGCGTGGCCAAAAGGCAATTGATGCTGTGAATGACGGTAGACTAAGTCGAGAAGCAGTTGAAAAGGCTGCCACAAACGTGCTATACTTGGTCGAACGAACTAGAGGATCAGATATGACGCCCGAGGCCGCCGAAGCAGAGGATGATCGAGAAGAGACCCGGCAACTAATCCGAGAGTTAGGTGTTGAAGGACTGACACTACTCAAAAATGAAGGAAATATCTTACCCATCAAGCCATCGGAAACAAAAATTGCAGTAATAGGACCTAACGCCAATCGCGCGATAGCAGGGGGTGGAGGTAGCGCCAGTCTGAATCCTTACTACAACACAATTCCATTGGATAGCATCAAAGCTGTTCCTGGCAAAGAAATCAGTTACTCCTTAGGATGTCACACCTACAAATGGTTACCCCTAGCTGCAGATTACTGTACTACAGCCTCCGGACAACAAGGCGTCAGTCTCGAATTTTACATCGGAGACAAGTTCGAAGGAGAGCCACGAGTCATTCAACGAAGAACGAACACGGATCTTTTCCTATGGGATTCCGTGCCTGAAGAAGTCAACCCGGTATGGTCTTGCAAAGCCAAAACTATTCTCACACCCACCACTACTGGTCTGCACACCATGAGTTTCTCTAGTGTAGGCCCCGGCAGACTGCTTGTTAACGGCGAGGTGAAAGTCGATTTATGGGATTGGACTGATCTAGGCGAAGCTATGTTTTCTGGCTCCAAAGATATTCTCTTTGACATCCAACTCGAAGCCAATGTTCCCGTCGAAGTCGTCGCAGAAACCACCAACGAAATCCGACCTCTTTACAAACAAGCTCAACTAAACCAAACCCACGCTACTGGTGGCTGCCGCATTGGATACAAAGAAGCCGATCAAGAAGACTATTTACTCTCCGCCATCAACGCTGCAAAATCATCAGACGTTGCTATTGTCATTGTTGGTCTGGATGCAGAATGGGAATCTGAAGGGTATGATCGTCAAACTATGGATTTACCAGTCGACGGAAGTCAAGATCGATTGATTGAAGCGGTTGTGAAGGCGAATCCACGGACAATTGTCGTCAACCAGTCCGGGTCACCGATCACGATGCCTTGGGTTGATAGAGTCCCAGCAATTCTGCAAGCATGGTATCAAGGTCAAGAGGCTGGTAATGCTCTGGCGGATGTGCTATTCGGAGTTAAGAGTCCAAGCGGAAAGTTACCTGTATGTTTTACCAACTTTTCACTTCCTTCGTTCATACCTTGCCACAATTTTCCTCCCCTTATCTTATAGATAGAAACACAAACTAACCCCTTCATTTCCCCATCCAGACAACCTTCCCCCGCCGCCTCCAGGACAACCCAACCTACCACAACTGGCCCGGCGAAAACCTCCGCGTCAACTACGGCGAAGGTCTCTACATCGGCTACCGCCACTACGACCGCATTCAACTCCCCCCTCTCTTCCCCTTCGGTCACGGCCTCTCTTACACCACCTTCTCGTACGGCACTCCTTCGCTCTCCTCTTCCACTCTCACACCCTCCTCCAACATCACCCTCTCAATCCCAATCACAAACACCGGCTCAAGAAAAGGAAAAGAGATCGTCCAGCTCTACATCCACGATCCCAAATCGGCGCTGCCAAGACCGGAGAAGGAGTTGAAGGGCTGGGCGAAGGTGGAGTTGGATGTGAGCGAGACGAAGAACGTCGAGATTGAGATTGGAAGGCTCAGTGTGGGATATTGGGATGAAGGTGCTGCGGAAGAGCAGGATGAGACTGGGAGGTGGGTGGCTGAGAGGGGCGTGTTTGAGTGTTGGATTGGTGCGAGTGCGGGTGATATTAGGTATGTGTTTTATTTTACTTTTCCATTCCGGGAGGAAGGAGGGGGTTTCTTTCTTTCGCCCCTTTCGCGCGACGGCATGAATTTACGAGGAAAGAACAAGCCTAGGGGCTGTCAAGAAAGAAAAAGAAAAAAAAAACTAACGATCCGCGCCACAAATAGACAAAAGACCTCCTTCGAAGTAGAAGAAACCTTCACCTGGATCTTCTAAACTCCCACCCACCACCTTCTGAACCAAGAACAATCAAATTCCGAAGGAGAAGAAACGGAAACAGGTGGTCGCGGGAACACTGGGATTCCATTCTTACTTTTTTTTCGCTGTCAAGAAGAAATCAAACACAGCACGGCACGCTGAGAGGAAGAGCTGTTTTTCATTTGGTGCTAACACATTTTTTTCATGCTATGGCTTTGGTTTGGTCTCGTCTCGTCTGTTTCGAATACTCTAGGATTTGATTGATTGAACTTTCTCTCATCATCTCTTCGATTCTCGTTTTTTTCTGAAGTTTTGAGTTTTGGCTTTTATATCCTGCTTTGGGTTGAGGGGGATGAATGGATGCTAGCTAGCTAGCTACTGTAGCTAAGCTATCATTGGTACACCAAGGTTATATGGTATACACGTTTGTTGGATATATCTACCTATCTATCTATATTTTTCCGTTCGAGTTGCTCCAAGGACTGTACTGCGTGCATCGTTTTGAGAGTTTCTCTGAGAAATAAGTATATGACCATCATCAAGTTAAGTAAACAAATCAAAGAAAGAAAGGTATCTAGGAAGTGAGTGATATATAATCCATTCATATATAAATATACACAACTATCTTCTTCATCTTCTTCCTCTCTTTCATACACACACTCCTCGACCTCTCTCTCTCAGCAGGTCGCTTTTGAGGGTACTATGTACAATATATACAACTTTCTCCTTGTCATTTCCACTTTCTTTCTTTCTTCCTTTGCTTCATCAACCACTCACTCTCCACTCTTCCATCCCCCGGTTTCCTCCCGTATTTCAACACCTTCTCTATCCCATCGCATCCCATCCCATTCTTGTCCCAAATCCCAAACCCCATTACCCTCCACCAACCCCAACCCCAACCTCCCATCCACCCTATCCAATCCAATCCCTGTAATCCATATACACAGAGCCAGCCCATCGCCCTTATCCCAAAATCCAACCGGGCAAGTGTGCAGCCGTTCTTGCTCCCAAACCTGAATTCCGACCCCCAAAAGCAGAAGGGAAAACGCCTCTCTAACCAGTCCCAATCCCAAACCGCAATGCAAAATGTGAAAAAAGAAAAAAATGCGAGTATCCCTAACCGCCATATATGTAGATGTGAATCGTGTACTTTTGTCCCTCTGCACCGTACCAACCAGCCCAACCAACCACCATATCATAACTAACCACATCCTTTGCCCGGACCCTATCCCATACCCAAACTCCAATTTGTAAAAGAAAAGGTGCAAAAAACTGTAAATAACGCCCGAATTCATTAATGTATTTTCTTCCCCTCTCCCCTTCCCTCCTGTGTCCAATGAGGTGGTGTGTGTATCCAGAACCTAGAAAGATGTCGATGAGACCTCCACTCCACATCAATCCAGCCCCGTAATAGTCATCTCGCTATCCTGCCACCTCCTCGCAACACTCGGGCGACTCTTCCCACTCCCACCTCCATTCGCCGTCGCACTTCCACTTCCACTCTCTCCACTACCTTCGTTCTCATTTCCACTCTCGCCACTCCCCGCTCCACCATTCCTCATATTCTCCATACTATTCGCCTTCACCACACTCGGCGCTGCTTCATGTTCCCTGGCATAAGCGCCCTTTCCCTTCCCCATCTCCGCTTTCAGCCTCCCCATATTTTCCTCCGTCAACTGCTGTCCATGTCCCTGTCTCTCCTCACCCATCTCTTTCCCACTCTTCCCATGTTTTACATGCGCTTCACCCCTTTTATCCTGACCACCTCCCGCTGCGCCGACCAGTTTTTCATCTCGTAAGTCTTTCGCCTTTTCCTCGGCGCCTTCTCGCCGTTCTGCTCTTTCCCCTTCGTTTTCTATCAGAGGAAGTACCAGACGTTGTGAGTTTGCGCGCTCGCTCATGGTTGGTTTGAGGACTTCGAGATCTGGTGGATTGGAAGTAATGTTTTCTTTGTGTCTTGAAAGTTGCGAAGATTGATCTTGCGGTTTGAGTTGTGGCCGTCCGGAACCGGATGAGGATTGGCGACGTCTTTGCCTGGTTTCATGTTAGAATCGCTTCTCAGCCGATTGGAACTGAATATATGACATACTTCGGCCTCTTTGACACAACATCACAATTTGCACTGTCCTCCTCCGCACAATCGCTTTCGTCGTCATCGCTAGATGGTTTGGGATCTGAGTTCCTCCTGCTAATAGCCCATCTTACCAACATTTTTTCCAATGTTTTCCCCTTCACAGGCTTCGCAAGGTAATCATCCATACCTGCTTTCTTACACTTCTCTTTGTCACCTTGGATAGCAGAAGCGGTCATTGCAACGATTGGAATATGACGGGAGTTGTGTTTGTAAGGAGTGTGGTGGCGGATCATATGTGTTGCGCGATAGCCGTCGATAATAGGCATCTACGAGTTGAGTAAGTACTGGGCCTTTAACAATAATCTTGTGGTTAGCTTACCTGTACATCCATGAGAATGATATCCGGTTTGGGGTGGGAAGGGTTTGGTGAATCCGCCTCCAGCAAGTAGTCAAGCGCTTCTTTGCCATTCCACACAGCCGATGGTGTGAAACCAAGTTTCTTGATCGTTTTGAGTGCGATTTGTTGATTGATAGCACTGGATCGTATTAGCATCTTCCAACTACCGAGGGATAATTGTTAGTTTGGGGACAACATACTTATCCTCTACAACAAGAATCTTGACATTTGCCCTATCCTCTGAGGACAGATCCAAGTCCGTGACCGGAGGCGTCATACTCATTGACCTTGAAATGCGATACCTGTGATCCATTGGACTCTTCTGGGGCGAGGGGCCAATGTTATCATAATCAGAACTACTACAAGAGACACTCATCTCCGATTGTAAACGATCTGGGATCTTGCCAATGTCAACCAGAGTTGCACTACCATCGTGGTACTGTGGCTTTTTGAATGGTATGTAGAAGCTGGCGGTTGTACCCTGTCCTAATGAAGAATCAAGTGTGATACTTCCATGCATCAGATCCACAAGGTTCTTACTAATTGTAAGACCCAAACCGGTACCACCAAATCGTCGCGCTGTGGACGAATCCGCTTGGCTGAAAGGTTTGAAAAGGCGTTTCCGGACTTCTTCCTCGATACCAATACCAGTATCCTCAACAATAAATTTCACCCCAATAGTGTCTTCTCCTTCTGTTTCCTTGAGGACGGAGAACTTCACCCATCCCTCACTCGTAAACTTGATACTGTTCGTGAGCAAGTTCGTGATGATTTGCCGGATTCGACCAGGATCTCCCATAACGATAAGATCAGAGTCGACACCAATATTGATATTGGATTCGAAAGTTAAGTTCTTCCGTTCCGCAGCAAAACTGAGCATTTTACTGACGTCCCTTACGACAACAGATAAAGAGAACTGCACTTCCTCGATGTCCAATCGACCAGACTCAACCTTCGAAAAGTCAAGGATATCATTGATGACAGTCAGCAGAGCATTTGCAGAGCGTTGAATATTATCAGCGCATTCCTGCTGCTCCTCGTCGAGATTCATATCACTAAGAAGCTCCGCCATTCCAATGACTCCAGCGATTGGAGTTCGAATTTCGTGCGACATGTTAGCCAAGAACTGGCTCTTTAATCGACTAGCTTCCTTCGCAGCAGCTTCATTCGCCAGGAGTCTGGTGTTCTCCATTTCCTGTATTCGAAGATCGTTCTCCCGATCTTTGATTTCTGTAATATCTATAGAGACACCGATGACACCATCGATGAAGGCCTCATTGACATTGCCTCCACTCTCTTTCTTACCAAGCACGGGAACGAACTTCGTCCTATACCACCGGTTGTCGATGCTATGCTCCATGTGGCCCTCTAGTGTTTTCTTCGGACAATCAGTATTTACTCACAAAGGAAGAAGATACACGCTCTCAGATAAAGAGATTAGAGTGTGAATAAACTTACCCCAGTCAAAATGTCTTCTATCGGACTCAATGATGATGGGACTCCATCGACGAGGTCCTCACCATTGGGATGAGAGAAGACACTATAGACATTCTTGCCAATATATTCCTCGCTTCTATTCTGTCTCCCATTGACACTTTCGTCACTAGAACCTACTTCGCTCTCGAGATCCCAAATAAATGAGCCCTCAAGCAGGTTCAGGTTTCTGTTGCGGTCGACGGAGAATAGTGTAACTTGTGCATGTGCTATAACCGACAGTAATTGTTGACGCTAAGCCGCGTTAGTGAAAATGGCTCCTTTACTCGATCTTCGAAGGTTACTTACGAGTCTCTTGGCTTCGAAACGAGCCATAACAGCTTCGTGTATATCTGTACAAGTTCCGAACCACTTTTCTATCTTTCCTTCCTTGTCTCTCAAACACACAGCGCGACCTAGCATCCAACGCCATTCGCCATCATGCTGGCGACATCGATATTCGGTGTTGTAAGTCTCTCCAGTGGCTAATGAATGCAGCCAACGTTTGCCGCTAGCAGTCACATCGTCAGGGTGGAAAGGGAGTCGCCATCCCATACCCAGTGACTCTTCCTCTGTTAAGCCAGTGTAGTCATACCTAGCTGAACGTTAGTCTCTTAAAGATTATAACTCAGTTAAGTCTTGTTGGGTGACGCCAATCCTAAAATCCATTTCAAATTGACTTACCATCTTTGAGAAAACCAATCATGGAGTCCCTCAGGAGTCGTTGTCCAGATCATCTGAGGCATACTATCACAAATCATCTGGAACCTCCTCTCATCTTTCTCCTTTATTTCAGTAATCTGCTTTGTCACCTGCGTAATGTCTCTACATGTGACGACACCGGCTAAGAATTCGCCGGTGGTTTCGTCTCGTACTGCTTCTCCCAAGCAATCGTAGATAGTCTTTTCACCCGTGTCTGGGTCGTACATACCCATTAAACGACTCGAAAATGGCGTCTGCGTTCTTACCAGTACAGCAATAGGATATTCTGATGGGTCCAATCGTTCTGTAAAGTCTGCGTTCCAAAGATGCCATTTCCCAAGTAGGTCGAAACCGTCCCTGACAACTGACATGTCCGCATCACGTTGAAACAGACGTCTCGCCGCTCTATTAGGTATCGTCAAACTTTGATCTTTCCACATGGCCAGAATGGGGACTTCGGTGTTGTCCATGAGCGCATCTTTCATCAGAATAACCTTTTGCAAGGCGGACGGCTCGCTTGACTTAGAGGCGCGGGAGGGCGGACCAAGTGGCGGAAATGGCGAGGAAGACATTGGAGCATAGGTAGGACTAGTGATCGCAGAAGAACCGCTAGATTCACCGTAGCTTCGCACAGAGCCCACAGAAGAGGGGCTAGAATGAGATAAAGAGCCAGATGAATTGGAGCCAACATTATGCTTTGGCTTAGGGACGTGTCTAGAGTGTCTACCGGAGACTGGGAGCGAGGTTTGGCTTGAGTCGGTGTTTGTGAAAGTCAACATGAAAAACTTCTCTTCTTCAATTTCAAAGATACTGATGATCATCTTGGCAAATGAATCTGTATGGGATTAGCTTCAATAGAACGAAGTAAGATTCAAAACATGACAGAATGCTGCTTTGCACTAGCTTATACAGCCGTTGCCAATGTTTAACCTCCAAGTGAACCATGATGGCATAGCTTGCAGGACGGCTGTATACTTGTACCAAGTTCGGACTCAGGAGAATCAAGCCTTGGCAAGGAACACTTCCTAAACGCCGCTAGGTCCGCGTCCCGGGTAACGAGGAAGGAAATAGAACTCACGTTTATCTGTGGTCTCTTTAGTCGCACGGCTTGCGAAGCTTGATGCCGATACTAAACCTGCAGTAATAACCACTTCTACTACCGAATCATGAACAACCGAGGTATCCCTATCACCGCTTGATCTCCTGCTCGTAGGTTCAACCCTCTCTGCGGTAGGAGTGACTTCTCCAGATTCCGAAATCGCACATGCTGGTGCATTGAAATGTGTTCGCATATCCTCTGCAAGGCTGTCCAAGAAAGTCTCCCAAGTGACCCAAACCGGTCTTGAATCCTTAATCATGTCGATGCCGAGTTGTCCGAGAGTCTGTCCTTTGTAGTAATCCGTGGACATTAGATCATCGCTCGATGCGTCGCCTGTAGGAGGTTCGTCGGCCCCAAGAAGTCGTGCCATGGCCTCATTCGCAAGTACCACCGTCTTGAACCCGTTCAGAATAATAACTGGGTACGGCAAAAAGTGCATCGCCGAGAAGGCAACCTCCGCAGGCGAAGTCGTTCCCGGCATCCGCAAATGTAGCAGACTGCTATGACCAGAGCCTCTTCTCCCATTCCTGATTTCCTCGGTCCTCAAAGCATCCAAGCCATCGATTTGTCCCGGCGGCATTTGTAAGGGTGAGACCGGCCGCTCCCCGTCTGTCGTGTCGGATCGCCCCATCGCCTGTTCGTCCGGAGACTGCGGCGCCGGCATCGAGGGCAGGTCGATATGGGTGGGGTGGTCGTTCGAGACCATGTTTACTTCCGCACGCACACCGGACAATGTCCTTCGCAATGATGTCCTTGTAAGTGTGGCCGGCGGAGAAAAGGGCTGCTTTCGCAGTGTCTCTAGTCTCTATGAAATTTGTTTATGACCGTCTACGCTAGTACGCCATGGTGTGATTTCGAGGCTATTTGCAGCAGATTGGAGTCGTCGAGAAAGGGCGCCGGGGAGTGAATAGACGTACAAGGAGGGGCGAATGTGGTTGTTCTCGTCCGAAGGATCGCAGGTTTCTTTCTTAGTATTTTGCTCGAGTTTGTTTGTCGTTATCGTGGTCGATCTGAATTTCTCGTAATTGGTAGATTAACGGGCAAAGATTGGCAGTCGTCTATTACTGTATCTCGTGTGTCTTTGTGGTGGAATTGTGTGAAAGGTTGGTTGATTTTGAGAGGCACTAAAAAAGTGGCAGTAGGAATTTGATCTAGACTCGATTCTAGAAGCTTTTTCCTAAGCAGAATATCGGAACGAAATTTCTTCTTCTGTTTGGTATAAATTGAAAAGATATTGAAAGGAGAATTGTCAGTTGAATTAAAGCAATGTCCGTCTAATGTGCGATGTGCGATGTGCGATATGCGATGTGTGATCTACAGAGGTGATTGTCGGAAGGATCTCTGTCGATAAACTGTAGCAGTCGAGCGGACTTCAGTTCAGACAGTTGCTGGGGATAAGGCGACAGGTCCGAGGTAGACGAGGCGGGTGATTATTTGGTTTCTTTTCGATTGTTCGGACTGTTTGATCGTCTGCAAAGAGTATAGAGCGTAGAGGCCACGAGCAGAGCCCTTCACCTCGAGCTATCAAGTAAGCACTGCTTGGCGGTGGATCTGATACTGGGCCTTCGGAGTCTCACTACGAAGTATGCACGCGGCGGAGAGAGAACATGGGAATAGCAATGTATGAACGCAATTCAGGCCAATTGACTCGCGGAGATGAAGATTGTCAAGAGCAGTATGAGATGGCCATTGCGCCTGCAGAGCGGAGGGTACTGGGACTGGGGACTGGGGACTAGAAATTGAGACATCGAGCAATCAGTTAAAGGCTAAAGTAGCAGCTGTCACGAGTAATACAATTGGTTTCAGTCATTTACTCCGCAAATTATTGAGGATCCATCGCTGCCATCTGCCATCTGCCATCCGCCATCCCTCAATGTGCATCTTCAAACTCTCATCTGCTGTCGGCCGTCGTCTGTCGTCTGTCGTCTGTCGCGATGCTCCCAAACACACACCAGTATTTCGTAAAGCTACAGACTACATTATGCCACTGACGTCGACGTGGCGCTCGGGGTTCTAGTCTAACAGCAATTCGCAGACCATCATTCGTCCTGTCTCCTGTCTCATGCCACGCGAATGCGAACACAGACGCAAACGGCGACCACGCAAAACCGCAAAGGGCCCATACCAATCTCATCCCATCCCATCGCATTCATCCACTCATCCATTGCCGATGGCCGGAAGAATTTGCGTCCAGGGTCCACACAGATCAGATCTGCGCAGAAAAAAAACCGCTGATCTCCATCTACATTAAGACCGACAGCACTAGACCGTTCTTTTCCTATACCGTATTCCCACCACCAACTGCCGATCTTTGCGGAGAATAATTCATTTAGCGAGAAAAAAAGCAAAACTGCCAATCGAATTTGTAGCCACAACTTACCAACTCTATATAAAGATCGTCGGCGCTGCACTCCGGACCGAAAAGGCAGGTCTGCCGCCGGGGGGAATGCTTATTTGACATTTGACAAGGCTTCTTGTCCGTCCGCATCCGGCGAGTATTGCGTTTATAAACGTATGGTACAGGATGTGCGACGACAACAACAACCACTGAAAGTTCTTTGTTCGATTAATATGACGTCAATGATACATTCGTTTGAACTTTACAAATATAGAAAAATTATCGTAAGTCGTCGCCAGTTTGGGCCAGGTGCTGAGAGAAAGAGAAGTATTTTGATGCAGCGGTACATATACGAAATTCAAGGAACCGTACTCTCCTCATCCGCAATCATAATCCAAATCCGTGTCCCAACCCACTTCCCCTACAGCGCGACGTCCTCTTCTGATTGCAGAGCATGCTCGATAATCACGGCTCGTCACCAAGTCAGGAAGAGATTTTTTAAAAGTATAGTATGTACTGTACAGCCCCAGGGCGTCTCCGTCATTTACGGCAGTGAAGCACGTGGAACGGCGGAATGGACAGGTAAACACCGCTCCGACGAGAGTAATCCAATCCGTAGCTGAGATGGCTCGGCTTCTTTTTTCATGAATGTATCTGTCAACGTGCGCTACAGATATAGTGGTATCTGATGAGCCGAGTGGTAGAGAGGAGTGCCTGGAGGATTCCGTATCGAGAACGACTGGACAGTCATTGTAGAAACCATCCACCTGCCGCTTGAGTTTGTCCCTTTCCAGCACCTTCTCCCTCAGAGTAGGGTCTTTTAGGGGATCACTCAAGTCGAACAATTCATGTTGGTTCTTATTTTCCAGTTGGTAGTCGGCTATAGATCAGGGAAGTGTGGTTGGGCCGGCAAGGGATACGGTCCATTCACGGCCACTCGTAGCGTTCAAGGGCAAATTACCTAGCATCAAAGCACACCTCACTTTTCATCCCTCATGTCCATCTTCTTCCATTTCAACCCAAGAACAAGTATCACTGAAAATGCCGCTAGGATGACCGAGATGTACCAGCAATCTGTTAATGCGGTATTGTATAAATGCAGCCCTTTCTCATACATATCACTCGGTAGCAGCGACATCAGATCTGTGGCTCCAGCGTCCGTTATAGCATTAGGATCTTCGCCGGGAAGCTGCTGCCGGATATCACTTATTAGGCGACTAGCAAAAACAGCCTGTGCAATAGCGAGCGCAACCGAGGAAGCTAGATATCCTGCAGTGAGAACAACGCCATAGCCTATGGGTACGTTGCTTCGCGGCAGCGCATCTTGGATGGCAAGGAGGGGAAGTGGGCTTCCGAGTCCTGTGCCGGCGCCTGCGAGGATTTCATTACCGACCCATTTATTCGAAGTGGTCGGATGTAGTGTTGTGAGCAGGCCGCTTCCTATCGCCAGGAGCATGGCTTCGAGCAGCATAAATGGGTGATAGTAGCGGAATTTCCCTGTTAATGTCGTGCCGGTCATACTTGCTATGATGCAGGATGCTATGAGTGGGATGATCCGATAGCTGGAGTCGCGGGCAGAGAGGCCGTATATGGCCTGGAACCATAATGGGACCTATGTGGCTGTAAGTTTACATTGCTCATACAAGTTTGATCTGGCACGATAGGATACGTGCTTGGTATGTTAGGATGAAGTATGCACCATCTAGAGTAGCGGTATATATCGATACAAGACATACAACTCTTGATCTAATTATGTTACCAGGCAATATCGCGTTGCCCCCCTTCCACCATTCTATTGCGGCAAACAAAACAAATATGACTCCACCGACAGTAAGTGACGCTACGGTCCTTCGGTCTGACCAGCTGTAAGTCGAACCGCCAAATTGAAGTCCAAGGAGTAGGGCCACGACAGCTGCGGTGAATACAACCATGCCATGGTAATCAAACCTCGCGAACACTTCTCGGGCGCTTGGCGTGCCATCCTTAGACGGTGGCATGAATTTTCCTTTCCAAAAAAACAAAACAGGCGCAAAAGCTGCTGCGGATATAATCGGATTCAAATAGAAGCACCTCCTACTAGTCAGCATATTCTGCAAGACGCGGAAAAAAGCTATACCATCGCCATGTTAAAGAGCTGCTTGTAATTGCACCTCCAATAACCGGGCCTGCGATTCCTCCTACGCTGTGAACCAAGCCAAATGTTCCCATAACATAAGGCAGTTTCGATTTCGGAATCTCTTCGGAAAAGATGGTCAAGCTTCCCGCAAGAACGCTGCTCCGCCCATCCCCGCAAAGACGCGTCCCACGATGAAGGCTTCAGAAAAAGGCGCTGCTGCTTGAATGATCGATACCATCTCAAAGATAAGGAGGCTGACCATATAGGTGATCTTGGAAGGAAAGTCCTTGTACGCCCTCCCGAATGGCAGTTGGCTGGCACATAGACCAAAGAGATAGGAAGGTCCATACCATCCGATCTGATCAAAAGACTTGAACTCGTCGGAGATGCTTGGAATGGCGGTAGCAAGTATACCTTCATCAAGCCATACCAACAAGCAGATAATGCCTATAGGTATGACATGAGACAAGGCAGATTTCCAAGTCTTGTCGCTGAAGGAAGAGTCAACTATTTCGGGTGGTACAGATCCATCTTGTTCCCCTGTCTCAACGTCTGCGACTGGATAAGAGAGTTTTTTCTCTGACTCCTGAATAGATACCATCTTGCTATTCGGATTATAACCCTCTATTGGGTGTTAGCGAGCGAGAGAAACACAAGAGTTGAAAGTGGTTTTTGTCTATGTCTATGATTCAGAGACTCGACGCAGCTAGGAAAATTCCCACGGTGATAGGTACTCTACAAACGTTTTCATTTTTCTCTTGTGAATTGGTATGCGGATCATCGGATGCCATTAGGGTAGCAACAGTAACACATGCCGGTCATTGATGGATGTGTCGTGTTGATTCCCTAATTCAGTGCATGCAAACCAACTCTCGAGTTGAGACGTTACCATTCTGATGACCATCAAATAAAATCGTACACCCCTTCATCAACCGCTCATAGGCTGGCTAATTACGGGTAGGATATTATATTGGTCGTAGATGCTTATCAGTAAAGACGAAGTAATCATTGCCCGGAACCAGAATACTTGGTCCGAAGAGATATAATCTCGATGATTGATACAGTAGTGGTGATAGCAGGATTACTGTATAGTGTATGAAATGACTCAAATGAGGGGTTGCAATTATTCCGGCTTGTACAACATGTAAAGCAGCAAAGTTGAGGCACAGTTCACGCTCGACTTGGTAGGTAGTGCGGCATTAATGTTCCGACTGGTAGTCATGGGTAGCTCCTTATCCATACTGCTTGATGTCTGCCTTGTGAAGTTGTGTGTTACTGTATGTTCTGCGTTGGTCGAATGCATAACCCATACAATAGCGAACAATGGACTACGGTCAACCAGTAGTAATTGAGCGATGGAAGATAGACTCAGTTCGGGCTACCACTTTCAGAATTTAATAATATTGAACATACCAGGAGTAGGCTAAAACACATTCCCGGTGTTACATACGCCTCCATGGTGCATGAAATCCCAGAACTTCACACAGCTCCATTCGATTTCACATCTACTCGGTCATTGTCCTAGCGTCATTTTTACATATGCAAATAACTGATACTCAACTCACAGCCTGTTAGGATCGTCTTTCAAACCAGGAATTCCTCAAAAAAACCTTCAAAGTACTTCCAAAGAAAGTTTCACTACGACTCCAACACGTCATGGATCACCCACCAACAAGCTTCGAGCTGGCTCCAGCTACTCGTGCGGATATTCTTCGGCTTTCTCACATTCATGTCGTTGCTTGTCTCCCTGACAATGCATTTTCCCTGTATTTCGACACCGCCGAAGAATTTGAGAAAAGGGTGACAGACATGCTCGAAGGTCAAGTCGGTGAAGCAACCTGGCAGCATATCAAAGCAGTCGATAAAGAAACAGGCCAAATTGCTGCATGGGCATCGTGGAACACACCAACTGATGCAGAGATTCGAGAGCGCGACGGGAAGGCTGAGGCGAGGATGTCAAATTCGGCAAAAGATCCGGCTAAAGGGGGATTCGATTTCCCTCCTGGTCTTCCCATGTTCGTCCAGGAGGATACTGATCGGTGGCTAGAAAGATGGACGAGAGGGCAACGTCACATCCTTTGCAAAGCCCTATTCACCGAACCTAGTTTTCAGCGACGTGGTATGGGCAATGCACTCGTTGCCTACGGCAACAAGTTGGCGGACGAAGCAGGCCTACCGATTTTTCTCCAGAGTTCGCCCTTTGGGTTTCCGGTCTACACGAAGCATGGATTTGAGACTGTTCAGTATCTGGATGTAGATTTGAGAGAATGGGCACCGAATGCTAAGGGAAATGATAAGGGTTATGGGAATTACAGGTTCCGTTACATGCAAAGGCTTCCTCAGACACTACCCAAGGTTATCTGAGTTCTCTAGCTGTCCTGCTTATGAGGTCAGGACTTGCACTGCACTAAGTCATCTTTGAATCATCCCCAAACAGCCTCAAGTAGTCTTGTGCTTGCCCAATCTTAAATTACTATTTACTCCAAACTCTGCTTTGCCTCTTGATATTCCAGTGCAAATCGTGTATTTTGAGAGCTTCTAGGCGCAAGATTTGTGCTAATCAAGGATGTTCGGTCACTAATACTATCAAATACTTCGATTAAATTGTCACCAAAAAGGCTTCCTGTAACTAATAACGAATGATTCTTCCCTTCAGAACCTCAGGATCTGCAATCTCCTGTTTCTGACTCGGAATCTTTCCATCAAATGCCCTCCATTCTTCCGCCCAGTCCAGGATCTGTCCAAAATCTCTACACTTCTTCAAGTCCCACCCAGGTGTCTCTTTCTCTCCACTTTCCGATATCACTCGAGTTTCAAGGTTCGTATCCGCATTACACATTATCGACTGGCGGAGATACTCCAAGCAGTGACGATTGTGATGGGGTGTCATTTTCGAATGGCGCTCTCCGTCCCAATCATCGTATATCGCGTGGCGGAGTTCCATCTGTCACATAAATTTACCTGTATCATAGAATGGAGTCAGGAATCAAGACTTACTAGACAGTGTAGCTGATGAAAAACACCTAATGTTACAATGGCATCACTCAGCTCATCGTGCTGCACTGCACCCAGGCCATCTGTCTTTTATCAGCTCCATAACCAATTCTCATCATGGGTTACATACTTGGAAGAAGATCAAGCCATGCGTATTCGCTCTCAAGGGTTGGAGGTCCCGGAAATGTGTTGTTGTACGCAAATTGCACTTTGACGTCTCCCAATGGCTCTGGAATCATGAGATCAACGACCACGCGAACTACAGAGAGCAGGTCAAAGATAACTCACTTAGGAAATCTGTGTCCTGGCGTTCCAAACTCATGCTAGAAGATAGTCTGCTGGCCCCCAAAGTTGTGATGATTCCGGCACAGAATGCGACTACCGTAAAAACCCAAGGGGGCGTAAGAATGCTTCGGAGCCGTTTAGGGGGCGTGGGTAGATAGGCGAACTCTTCTGCTGGGGAAAGCTGTTCCTCCAACTTACTATATTCGGTATCTTCCATAGTTCACGCGAAAGAATTCGTGTGAAATGAGTTTGCTATAATGCTGTTGATACGATTTGAGGGATGAATGAAGTGTGACTTTGGAGAACAGATGTCCAGATATTCACAACGATAACTAAGGATGAGCTATTCGATTTCTTGTTTTTAGCACATTCCTCTTCATCACTAATGACAAACTTTGTGAATGTTGGCAGATGATGGAATACCGAGGTGATGGTAAGAAGTGAGGGTTGTGAACTTATGATGGTGTGTTACCAGCCTGCAGGAGGGGGGAGTGGTAGAATTTGAAAAATGCCGATACACCACCTCGTAGCTGCATTGCAGACCTAGAGAAGATACATGCATCTCCATACATATGCTACGCCGCAGACGCTATTGACGCGGAGACTCCATTTGTGCAAGATCTCCAATGATGATGCCGCACAAGATCACTATTCTTTACTAGTATATGATCTACTTAGCCAGAACGTAGCACATGTACGACGGGGACATCCAATGCAAGCTAGATACTTCATTCCACAGCCAACGGGCAACTCGGGGCAACCCTTTTTGAGATAATGATTTCCTAGACACCATGAAAGCCGCAAGCCTGCATAATAGTATGCCCTCGAGTTCAGCTTACGATCTACCGAGTAGCACAGTAGTCAACGCCTGCTCTTCGCGTCGGTTAAATCAAAAGACTTGCCAATTCATGAGCTAAATCGCTCTATGATATCAGAAAGCGTGGATGTGGCCATCGAGCCCATCATGTACATAAGGCATGAATCCGACCCCTTTTTCCCGTCCGTCATCATTCCAAGACCCAGTGAAATCGAACTCGACCAAGAAACAAGCCATCTAAAGCCGTCCAAATTACAGTCAACACAACTTCATATCTACAACATGCAGCTCAAACTCTTGCTGTTCTCGCTCTTCACAGTCGCAGTCCTGGCTGCACCCATACAGCCCTTCAGTAGGTATTCCAATCATCTCCTAGCTGGCAGAAGACTAAATGTAGTTCTCAGATGTGCGAGACACCGATGAATGGGAGGACACATTAGAGCCAAACAAGACGTGGTAGAGGGATTCGGATAGGACTAATGCCATCAACATTTGTGGATGTAATCGTGGTCCAAGACTTCCTCTGGCTGGCTGCAGGAGCGTTTTAGTGTTTGGTTGGATTTCTGGAAGACGGTGGATTGCCTTGGATAGCTTCTTTTCCTTTCAATATTTGCCAATGTTTAGGATTACCACTACGTGGTGCCGGAAGGACACCCTGATATCCGATCTCTACCATTCTTTCTCCGCGAGTTCTGAAGAGGGGTAGGAGTTATGTTGGTAGCTAAAATTTTGAAATCGAATGATGCTTGATGTTTGATACTCCTATTGAGTTTAATTGTGACTTGGAAAAACACGAACTGATGTCCAAATATAAGCCCAGACGATTAACTGAAGTTTGGTAACACTGGTGGAAGCACATAATGAACAATGACCGGTGAGGCATGTCAGACAGCGCACTGGGAGTAGCAGATCATGAAAATGCTAGCTTGTGAAGATACCATTGCTATGAACTAAAAGTGTTCTCAGTATGGAGGCATGCTATCAATCTCCCTTGGAGCTGGAGGATTCCAGTCCTCAGCAAGCCCCAATGTTGAACGCATTTTCGCCGCATACGGACTTCCTGGTGGACACCACTTGTAACGCTCAAACTGCGAAGCGACCCCCTGAGTCTCATTAACATAAGTAAAGCAAGAATTATGAAGATCCGCCCATTTCTTGAGCTTATTCCAATCTCGGCATTGACGTTTCTGGCCTTCGCCCCCGGAAACCAGCGGTATTTATCATGGGTGTGTCGTCCACAAAGCAGTGTGTATCTTGTAACAGCGTGTCCAAACAGTGAAGAACATGCTCATAGTGGTCCAACTGGGTGCCATTGTTGTAGCTGATCGTCACCCATCTGTGAAGCTTTCGCTGTTCGTCATGTTAGCCATGATGTCTAGATTATGATAGCCGGGAGTCAACTTACTAGACAGTGTATGGAATGATACCCACAGAGTGAGTATACTGCTTTGCTTTCTGTCCCAAGAAAACTCGTGCGAGGATGGCAATTCTTTGCTAGCAGCCCAGGATTTATCGAGAGCGATCTGTGACTTACTCACCATATAACGAGCTGCTCCGCTTCTGGTTACTCAGACTAAGTTTCAATAGGATGACAATTAGAAATATGTTAAGTATGAGAGATCCAACAACCAAAACAGAAATCTAATATTGTCGATTCTTTGCCCAAAGCTGACGTCATTGGGTCGATGGGACATGAGAGGGCTCTGGCAGCAATTAATTTGCCTCTTCATCGTGAAGAAGCTTCTCGTCCTGCGCCATGACTCTGAATCTATCGTAGATACTTCCTCTGGTGTAAATGTTCCATCTTGCGTTTTTTTTTTGGATCAATCCATGATGAATACTCCCAAAATTTGACTCGGCGAGTCAGACTTGTAATAGGGAAGGTACAGCCTGATCTTGGACCTGGGAGAGGAATCACCCACAGACGGACATATACATCCGCTATACCATCTGTCGCTCATAAAATACCTAGAAGAGCAGGTTATTATTGTAGCTGCGCCGTAGAAACACTTTTTCCCGCGCCGCTGATCATGAAGAATAACATTCGGCAAACAAATTATTGGTTCGTGACATGTGTGGTTACATACATATATGCAATGCTTTGTGGAACGAGGAATGAATCAACAACATAACAGTGACGAGACAAAGTAAAACGATGAGGTATGGTTACATGCATAGAGTAAATTAACTTCAGCAGAATTCTCACTTGCTCAAGCCAACATACTTTCTCCTTATCAAAGCTCGTCTAACCACACCATTTGCTTTGCCACACCATCGTAAGACTTACCTCCCCAGTATCTGATAGGAAGACCGAGTTTCCAAAGCCTCCGGCTACCCGGCATAAGAGATCAACTCAACAGTCATGGGCCTGAGTTTATCCTTCAATCAAACCTGATTATCCAATTCGTAGAACTAGCTGCTGGATTGCGGCGAAAATCCAAAATAAGCACCAAGTTCTATCCGGGTTACGAAATGAAGGTCGATAACACTGCATTGGGAAGTCATCCATCAAATGAAGGAAGTAGTTGCGTGCGGCGGTGACAACCAGCAAGAGAGCCTGATTCTTACATCAACAGACACGCCAACAAGCAAGACGTAATATTAACCAATATATCTCCAGAAGGCTTGATATCAGACATCACTGGCAGCTTTCACTTCCCATTTGCTCCTCTAAGTCTTTTAGATCCACTTCCTTTTCACCAGATACTCCCCTTATACTAACGTTCACGTCTAAATACCAGAGAGACGAGAAAATGTTCACACGTTCTGCCAATCTTATCATCACTAGCGCCGTCATGGGCTGCCTGGCGATCGTGGCCGTAGCACTTCGATTCACGGCCAAGGAAATGCGACGAGCCAATGCATCCAGACCGGAGGACATTCTTTGCGTTATCGGCCTGGTAAGTACTCATACCAAGCTAGAGCACAAGTCATACTCACTAGTAGCAAGATCTTAGCTCTTGGGTTATGCATATGCAACATCGTCGGCGCCGCGTGCTTTCGATTCGGAAACCATGAAATCTTCATCGAGTCTGGCGAGCTCGAAGGCTGGCCCGTTGCATGGCTATTGCTTGGATATGGAAAGGTAACTTCATAAACCTTGCACTCATCAATCACGAACGGCGCGGATGTGAGACTGACATGATACCATAGATCTTCTATGCAATCCAACTCCTTCACGCAACAGCAATGCCATTGATCAAAGCCTCCCTCCTTCTATTCTTCCGCAGAATCTTCGGACATGCTAGACCATTCCGCATAGCTTTCTGGGTCGTCTCCACGTATATATTCCTCTGGTGGTTCATCACATTCTGGATGAGCGTGTTCCAGTGCTGGCCCATCTCCTCAAACTGGGGGACTACTCCGGCAGAGATGGGAAACTGTGTTCCCAATTATATGGTAGAGAGCCCATCGGGACACACAAGTTGTGTGACAGATTCGCTAATGAGGTCAGATATGGTACTCTTACACAGCACTCCTGAATGTCTTCAGTGATATCGCCATTATAATCATACCAATACCACTTGTTCTGCGTCTTCATATGCCGACGAGACAAAAGATTGCTGCTCTCTTGATTATAACGACAGGTATAATGTACGCTGCCCAAACCGTACTTTCAAAGAATTATGCTAACCCACTTATCATCTCAACAGAGTCGTTGTCGCCAGCATTGGCCGAACAGTCGCGTATTTTACCTACAAGCACGGGACATTCGATTACTCCTGTAAGTGTATCTCATACCACCCCCCTCGTTCTTGTCGCTATCCCTAACACTTACATCCACCATGACAAACAGACGTAAACTATGATTTCCTCATTTGGACGTCCATAGAACCATGCCTAGGCGTCGTCGGATGCTGTCTCCCCACCATGGGGCCTCTCCTAGAAGTGCAATTCAGCACGTTCTATGCGCAGCTCAAATCCAAGTTTTCGCGGAAGTCACTTCTCGAAAGGGGCGCTTCCAATACGAGCCAACATCCTTCCGCGCCAGGAAGTGAGTATCTGGAGCTGACAGAGAAGAATCCTAGCCGATCCCATCACCCAGAGGAAGTCTGAGACTCACGCATAAAAATGAAGTCTTGCTGAGATGCGGGGTAATCTTCCGACCGGGTCGCATGCGAACGGTGATCACACAAGTGGATGTAGAATATAAGTCAACTCAGGTATTATTGATTGATTTAGAATTTTGTATTTCGAACTTGGAATGTTGAATTTATACTCAGAATCAGTCTTATGTTGATATCTCAATTTTGGAATTAATCACAATTTGTTTGGTCTGTTAACTTTTCGTGTGTCGCGAGGTAAGAATTTTACACTACTCACCGGTGACTGTAAGCGGGTACGCGCCTCCGTTTAGTCTTGGCACACCGAAATCAGGTGGCTGGCTGAGGCTGGCTTGCTAAAAATACACAATTTGAATAGAACATTACTCGTATAGGAACTTCGTACATATACCATCGGCGCTCAAAATCTCTCAAACATCCCAAGCATGCTCAACCGGCGACAATCTATTTCCATCCCTCCTTCGCCTCTCATGTCCCCCCTCATATCTTCCCTCACGTCTCCCCTCATCTCTCTCCTCATCTCTCCACTCACTGCTCGAGCTTTTACGCCTCCTATACATCTTCCTCTTTCTCCTACTCTCTTTCACCTCCCCATCTTCATCGCTCTCTCTTTCCATTTGCCTTCTTCTCTTCCTGCTTCTTCTACTTTCTTCTTTACCCACATCTCCCCTCTCTTTCACGTCCCCATCTTCCTCGCTTTCTCTTTCCATTGCCCTTCTCCTCTTCCTACTCCTTCTACTTTCTTCTTTTCCCGTATCTCTATTCTCCTTTTCCTTCTCATTTCCCTTGCCTTTCCCACTCACTTGCTTCTCCTTATCTTTATCCCGCAGCTCATTTCGTGGTTGCGCCGAGCTCTCAGCCTGGGGTCGAGCAGCTTCGATAGACTTACTGGTTGGCGCCGTTGTCCCAGGAGGAGGTCCAAGTGCAATTCCCGAACGCACAGAAGAGGACTTAGTTGGGCGTAAAGGCAGAAGCTGCCGGTTCACAGTCGGAGTTGAGGGAGCAATCATCAGGTGTGGCGCAACAGGCGGGAGTCTCTGTCCAGTCATATTCTCGAAATTGATTCTTGCTGCCTCCAGCTGCTGATACTCTCTCTGGATATGGATTCTCTGTGCCTCAAAGCCATCCTTTGTCAGACCACCTACAGCGTTAAATATGCGTGGGCCTGTAGGAGTAACCACCATGTGATTACCCGGCGTATTGTGCAAAGTGTTCGTTGAGGCTGGCTCTGGGAAGGGATCTGACCTAACTTGCCTAGGACCCACGCGCCGTTTCGCGATTTCAAGCATGGCTTTATTCCTTCCTATGTCATATAGCTCACGCAGTCTGTCGTATTTCAAGATTATAAAGCCTTCGATCGCTGTAGTCCACATTTTCTGCACACGCTGCTCCTCAAGCTTGCCTTTACAAATTTGAGGATCCAGCACATGTCCTTTGCCCGCCACTGTATATTCTTAGCTTTTGCTCGCCAGCGTGGTAAGGTTGATCTCACTCTTGTAAATAAAACTCCTTTCCAGCGCATCCAGTCTAAACTTGCCAGCCTCTACCCCCAGCTCTCGATAATACTGCCGGGAAAAATCGATATCTGACTCTTCGATGACGATACCATGAGTAGCGTTGTTGATGAAAACAATTTTCTCTAGCTCATTAGACATATCCGGCAAACGTGAGAAGAATCGCTGCACGTCAGTGATAGGGACAAATGGTGACATTGCCCGTACGAGCGGGAAGATAGGGTAACTTGGAGGGGTAATCGGTGCTTTGTTTTGCAACGGAGACATCAGGAATTGATCATAAGTCCGCTTTTGCTCAGCGTTGCTCAGAATCCCATGGGCATGCTTGATAACCTTCCAATTATTGTCCATTTTGCGTCGAATGCCGAAATCACTTTCCAACCATTTCAGCTGTACCTCTAGTATGTCTAGGTCGTGTGTCAAGCCTTCAGATGATTAGCCAGGCCGTCAAACGAAGGGGTTGAGACGAACGCAATTCATTATATGCCATTTGCACCTCATGATGCGAGGCTGGGAGGTCGAGGCCCAATCGTTGATAATAATTCAGACTTTCGTCTTGAAAGTTGATCGCGGAGGGTGGGGGGTTGAATGTACATTGCGTAGTGGTGTGCGCAAGTGAAGGGGCAGAGATGAACTCTACGGTCTCTACCTCGGGCGATTTGGGTGGACTGTTCTCCTGCTGTACCAAATGAACATTCAGCGCACCAGTCGAACATATTTATGATAATACATACCGAGGAAGATACAGTGGACCCAGTAGTACAACGAGACTCGATCCTGATCCGAGGGTGAGATCCAGCAAGGACAGCTTCAGCAAACTTGACAATCTTATCATATTGCTCAACCTGGAACTTCTCTTCTGCAGACAGATTGACTTCTGGGCCAGACTCCATGATGAACATAGGTCGGTCTCCAGAAAGCAATGGCTGCTCCATCAGAACTCAGAACTGATTGAACACACACAAAAGAAAACAGGATACCAAGACGTGTCACAGACTCACAGTCAATAATATCGCCCAGCTTTGTTTGGAAACGGAGTGCACTGCGGAGTTGCTGGCTACAGTGTGGAGTAAACAACAATCGCCAATAGATAAACACTGACGAGTTTACCCACGAGACGCACAGTTTTACTTGTTTGGGAAGGAACGTCCACGTCCACGTTCACGTCATTTTTCCTAGACCTGAACCGAAAGCCAAGAGATTAACATGAAATTGCCGTCAAATAACCGCCGTTACTTATGACCATACGGTCCATACCTACTCATCTACAAGCTTTCAAGATCAAGAGCCTGCCAATTACAGAATCGCAACCGCATTCGGCGGACTCCCAATACCACCGTGAACATTCAACGGCCCACTTGACATAAAGAAAGTATACTGTTTCTTCTCCTCACACGCCTTCGACAACTCTTCCAGATTCCACAATTCGCCAATCGGACATCCACTAAAGTCATTCATTAGCACTTCTCCATCCTCTCCCGAACCTCTTTGCCTGCATAGCACCATCCACAATTCCCACCCAATCTTCCCCCCAGGACAAGGACAAACTCACAACATAGCCAACAAATGATCATGCAACCGATACGGCGCCTTCGGTGGCCACGCCTCCCACGCAATCGCATCACCAGCCACAGCACTAAAATGATTATCCCACAACCACTCCACCATTTCCTTATCCCCCCTTACACCCACGAATTCATGACCATTTTTGACACCCTTTCTTCTCTCCTCTTCGCCAGCGCCGTTATACCATTTTACGAAGCCGCTGCGTACAATCAGTATATCAGCCGGTCTAAACTCCACCCCCTGTTCTGCTGCGATTGTCTTGATATCCTCAAGCGTGATTTCATGACGTGTAGTCACAGAATAGTCTATAGAGCGCCGGGCACAATAAGCTGCGTAATCGATCAGCACCGCACGACCAACGATGCCGCCACGTTTGGTCCAGTGATCGATGCCGTTTTTGTCAGAGTG
This sequence comes from Rutstroemia sp. NJR-2017a BBW, assembly GCA_002946425.1. Classification (NCBI taxonomy): domain Eukaryota; kingdom Fungi; phylum Ascomycota; class Leotiomycetes; order Helotiales; family Rutstroemiaceae; genus Rutstroemia; species Rutstroemia sp. NJR-2017a BBW. The sequence goes on from NJPT01000031.1 coordinate 1,260,582, forward strand.
TTCGGGGTTGGTGATGTCGTCGTGAGCGAGGTTGTTGTAGTAGAGACCTGTATCTTGATGGCCCCAGTGTCCTGGCAAGGGGTCAGTCATCCGTGGTCAGAGATCGAGGGAAAGTAACTGACGGAATCCATCCCATTGAGATCCGCTTTGGGTATTGATATGAATTATATCATCATGCGCAATGAACCCCATAGACTTCAGATTCTTAATCGTGTGCTGCGGCTTCTCACGACCAAAGCCGGGTTCGTGTACGCATTCCAAGTCCCAGCTTTTTACTCAAAGCAGAATCAGTATCGCGTGATTAGACTGGTCACTGGCATATGACACGGAAGAAGAATAAGGGGAGATGCACTTCAAAGCAACACTTATCCCATGTTTAATTTCCTTCCTCGCCTCCAGCGTGTTCTCAGGCGTGAGTAGATTCAACGTCCCACAAGAGTCACGTTTACCATCTTTATCCCAGAGACCCCAACTAGTTCCTTGCGGCATGCCTTGGACGGTGGGCATGTCCTTGAAGGACGGAAGATCCTGAGCGCGCATTCTGGGAATAAAGTAGAGATTTCGAAGAAAAATGTGTATACTAGCAGTTTGCGAGTGGAGTTATAACTCTAATTTCTTTTTACCTGAATTGAGAAGTACATCAGAGGGCATTGAGCAGCCATTTGTAGGCGTCCCAACCTCAATGACATGACAATGAGGGGTCGACGGTTGCACTAACAGCTAGACTAGCAAATGAGGAATAACCCACCTACCACGACACAAGAAGCTTGTTCCTGCTTTCGGGAAAGGCGTGGACGCAAGAGCTCCTCGGCACTATGCTCCTCAAGCTCGGTAACTGACCGGAAAGTAAAAACACATGGCGATCTCGAATGATAAACTCATTTGACCGAGGACCTGGGACCTGAGCATAATTGCTATTGGTCTATTCCGAGGATGTCCACCGATAAGTTGTATGACGTTATGCGCTTGCGGTGTGTTCGTGAAGTAATTACCCCACCTGTTTGGTGGTCTAGTTTGCAGACACGAATTGCCCAATCAGCGTTGCCCCTCCTTTAGTCGCTGCATCCCGCCATTATATTTTGAAAGGCAATGTATGTTAACGTTACAAGCCATCGTACAAAGCCACTACACACATGATCCTACACCGTGAGACTAGACGCGCAAATCTGATTTCACCTCATTCTCCCCGCCATTCACATTGCCGTTGCTCTCACTCTCTCCCGTCGCCCTCGTCTTCTCCCCCGTCGCCCCGTCCTTCTCTCCCGTCGCTCGCTCCTTCTCTCCAGTCACCAATTCCTGCCCGAGGTTTACCACATTTCTCAGGTTTCCGAAAGGAAGCACATCACTAATCCTCGAACTACGACTCAAAAGCATAACCAACCTATCAATGCCCGCCCCCCAGCCCCCCGTAGGTGGTAATCCCAACTCCAGCGCCCCAATATAATTTTCATCCACCGTTGTCGTGTTTTCATCATCTCTATACTTCAACTGTTCGATAAACTTCTTCTTTTGCTCAAACGGCGAATTCTCCTCTTCATACATGTTGGCGATCTCTTTGCTCTCAATGAAAAGTTCTGCGCGGGCGGAGACAAACTGGTTGGTAATTTGGTCAGTGTAGGACTTAGCGAGAGGTGCCAGGCAGGCTGGGTGGTTGATTATGAACGTTGGATTCTTGCACTGAGGTTCGATGTAGAGGGACGACAGTGCGTCAAGGAGACGGGGAAGAGTAGCGGATGAGGGTGGTGTGATATTGTGCTTGTTGAACAAGGCGAGCAGCTTTTCAGTCGCGTCATCTGCAAATAAGTCAGGTAGGCGTTCACCAAGCCCTGCTTCGATAGTGGGAATAAACTCGAGACGCTTGAATGGTACTTCATAAGGCGCTGTGTCAAGCTCAGGAAGCATTTGAAGACTACTAGAACGCAATTCTATCGCTTGTTCAACGAGTCTCGAGATCAACGTTTCGGTCATGGAAATGAGATCATCAAGGGTAGCATAAGCCTTATAGAACTCGCAAGTCGTGAACTCTGGGTTATGTGTTGCATCCAGCCCTTCATTTCTGAAAGCTGGGCCGATTTCGAAAACGCGATCCATACCACCAATCACCAAGCGCTTTAGCCACAGCTCCGGAGCAATTCTGAGGGCAAGTTGCTTCTGCGAGAATTCCGTTGCAACTGTGGTGAAGGGTCTGGCAAAAGCACCTCCAGCTTTGTCGGTAATAATTGGTGTTTGAACTTCGAGAAACTCATCATTGATAAGAAAGTCACGAATAGACTGGATAATATGTGACCGTAAACGTAAGGTATCTGCAGTTGCTCTGTTGGCAAGGAGATCGATGTGTCGATGCCGTATACGGGTTTCAGGATTCTCCAGTTTAGTAGGCAAAGGGTTGAGGGAAGGGGTCAGGATCTCTGGTGTGGTTTTCGAAGCTACAATCAATGAGCCTCGGCCATTGCGGTTGGGCATACCGGTCACAGCTATTACGCGTCAGATCTCACGACAGCCTATGTGGAAGGCGACTTCACTCACATATGAAATCTCCACGCTGCAAGAGTCCCAAGTGAGCTCGAAACACTCTAAAAGCAACACCACTGGCAAGCGGATGGTACAAAAACATGACCTGAGTAACATGGCCATTTTCCAGAATATCCACGAACATGAGTTTACCATAGCTTCGTATACTAAGAATTCTACCTATGGAAACATTAATTGTGACTTCGTTAACAAACGAATCTTCTTACCACAGAGTGTGACAGTTTCTTCACGAGTCTCATCTTCTTTCAGGCTAGCATATTTTTCATTGAATGTTTTTACGCTTATTCTCATCGGCAATTTTCGCATGCGTGGATAATGCAGTGCATCAGCCTTCTCCAGCTTCTCAAGTCTAGCTTCATAGTGACCACGGCTCATGGAGGCCTCCTCTGGCACCGAACTGGCTTCCCAGGCTTCCATAAAATGTCTTACCTTTGCGGCATATAATGTTTTGCGTACGGCAGCGCGTGGTCGCCAGGGCGTTGTGTTTGCGAAGAAACGTGCATATGCAGCTGGCTTCACTGGGGCAATGTCATGATAGAGGTAAGGTCTAAGGAACCTCAGACCGGTTGGGCCGTTCATCCTGTTCTTGAAGAAAATCCAATTAGTTTCAATTGATTGATGCAACGTGCAATAGTGATAAGTAGAGGTAAAGAGTGAGCTTTCAGACAACGGATCGATGTGAGATCAACCACCCGGAGGTGTCAGTCGCAACGGTTCTAATGTTATAAGGAAATCATCATATCAACTCGGAAGAAAAAAGAAACACGCATTGAAGCGAGGATCTACTTACTGGAAGTTAACGACGACCGCAATATGCTTTTGCTCCAACCGACATACAGATGGAGAGAAGGAATTGTCGAGAGAAGAAGAGACAATATGGTGATATTTATCCTCGAAAAAAAGCTTCCCACCGGAATATCTTTCCTCCGGGCCCACCACTAGCTCCAATATTTCCTCAGACAATGCTGCCAAAGCTCTGGTGCAGTAACAATAAGAGACTTGGGAGATATCGTTGCACCAAGAGCCTTTCCATCGCACCGAATATTTTTGCCTCAACCCCGACTCAATTAGCCTACGCAATCATGTCTATGTTCGGACTCGGTAGACCACAGCCGTCATCGGCGGAGAAAATCGCTGCCGCTGAGCAAGAGATGGACCTCATCACTGATATGTTCAACAAGTACGTTTCCGTGGTCAAGCTTCGCCTCTTTTATGGTTAATCACTTTGTCCTGTGCTAAATCTGAAACCTCAGACTCACCCAATCCTGCATGAAAAAGTGCATTCCCAGAGAATACCGCGAAGGAGAACTCAACAAAGGTGAAGGCGTATGCATCGATCGATGCGCAGCCAAGTTCTTCGACGTACAGATGAAAATCTCGGAATTATTACAAGCGGAGGCCGCAGCAAAGGGAGCTGGAGGAGGAGGATTCGGTGGAGGATTCGGGGTATAAGCTCGAGGGATTCGAGTCTTTGCGGGGAGGTTGCATCACTGGTTCTTTGGGTTCAAGGATGATTCGACTCATTACTATTTGGAATGACAGCGCATGCTTCGAGTGCGATCCTTTGATGATTGGGTCGAAACTGACCCCAAGTTATTCAATATTGTACACTAGAAATGTGGTAAAACGACCAACGGCGTCTGAACTACATCCAAAATAATCCCAAACTCCGATCCATACTATCATGCTTGTCTAAAAAATGCTTGATGGGTATTCCCGAACGCCTGCCTGCCATATAAAGATATCTCTCTGCATCGCTAAGGACTCCTTGGTGCCACATTATTTGGGCCCATACCGATGCCAGTCACAGAGCGAAAAATCCAATGAGCCCAGCTCTCCTTCCTGAACTGTTGCTCAAGCTCATCTGCCCGGGTTTCCAATTCGTCTACATGTCTTTCGAACTGTGCTACTCCATCTTCCACATCCTCGACTTTGGAAACAAGAGAATTGATCTCATACTCGAGTTTGGCTGCTGAAACTTCAATGTCTTTGATGGCTTCGGTGACGTGAGAACGTTCTTCGGCGAGGAGCTCCTGGGAACTTTGCTTTACTGCCTGGTAGCTCTCACTTAGCCGGACATAGAGTGCTTGGAACTCTTCCTGGTCGCCGGCAGCTTGCTCATCCAGAGCATCAACACCGCTGACTTTCTTCTCCACCCACGGACTAACATTATTCTTAAGATCCGAGATGCGCTCGTAGAGTTTTCTAAAGTCCTCAGCAATGTACTTCTGCCTCTGGAAAGCAGCCCACTCATCGGTCGTGTCAATGTCGCCGAGCGTGTCGACCGGTTCCCAGGTCAACACGGCTTCTTCTGCATCACTAAACGACATCTGCCGTGGCCAAAATGCTTCAGAGCGACGTTTTCGCATTTCGGAGGTAACAGAGATACTGTGTCGTCGATGTAATAATACCGCAAAACTGTGGTTCTCACGCTCGGCTTCCAGGACAGGGCCTTCCAGGTCGCCGTCTCCGTAGAGGGAACCTGATATGGAAGGCTCCTTCGCCACCAAATCACGACGAATCTCCGCAGCTTGAGCGAGCCATTGCTCTTCGGCTTCGGCAATCTTCTTTCCCTCTTCCTGCTCGAGGCTCAAAGTTATGTTTGGTATGCTAGCGTGTCGATCATCCGATGGTGGTTCTTCTTCACGATGGCGAATGTGAGCGAGGCCGGATGCAAGAGCTTCCTTTGGTTTTGGAAATCCATTTTGATAGTCCTCCGGTTTTGTTTTCCAGCTAAATGCATGTTTGATCATAGTGGGACTGGATGGTGTTGCAAATCCTTGCGGAGTAGCAGTAAGATTTCCTGGACTGAAATAGCCACCAATATCATCACAATCACCATTATCATCTTTCGAATGTTTGTTGCTATGCCCACGCAAACCGACGGCATCCTTGATACGCCCAAAGCCCGATCTAGCATCATTCATCTTACCAGTGACGCTTTTAAAAACAGCCTTTCGAAGCTGCAAGTCCCTTTCGTTTGGACTGTCTAGCATATTTGTGGCCGATCCCGGTGGCTGAGCAGAGTAGACATCGTTTGAAGATTCTTTCTTGCGAATATCACTATCGTCTTCAGGTGGTAATGAATCGGCTCTACTGTGAGACCACAGGTAACCACCTTGATTGTCCTTCGTGAAAGTCAGGTGAGGTGTTTCAGCATCAGACTTGCCATGATCTTCGGCATGAGCCCGTCTGGATTTTCCATACCAAAGCCATTTAGATCTTGCTCCATGTAGTAGACCAACGAAACGATCGATATCGCAAGTCTCAATGTCGGCGATTCCAGCTTTGTCTCTACCAACCATGCCCATGACCATTTCACCACTCTTTCCGCTGAGTTCAGCAACCGTCGACTTGACCGCTTTAGGAACAGCCCAACCTTCACCAGCAGCTGCTTTTGCTGTGACTTGATGTAGACGTTGAAGTGTCAGTCGGTCCAGTCGTCTTGTTCGTTCCATCTTCTGAGATTTCTGGAAATAAGCTATACCACGCTTGAGACTGTAGACGTCGAATGCATCCTTTGCTACCGGTGCCCCATAGTAGTTCAGACGATTTCTGGCACCCATGAGCAGACCAAGTAATCCAGCAACAGTGGTAGGTCCAAGGATACCGTCGGTAGGCTCGATATTGTAGTACTCTGATCCGATTTCGGTCCACCAATCATTAATTGCCTTCTCCGTGACATCACATAGACAACCGTCGGCGTATTCTTGCTCCAATTTTCCAAATATCATCAAAGCGACCTGACATAGCTTGACCAATTCAATCACAGCTCCATATAAAGGTATGCGATCACTCGTCTTGTAGAGTTGAAAGAATTTAGCTTGAGTAGCGCCGGCAGGAGTCGAAAGGCTCATTCCAGATCGCCCAGAACATCCCAGTCTTTTCAAGTTCTCATTGACAAGAAAATCCTCCCTGTGCTTTCTCACATCTCCGTCCGGTACAGGTATAACAGTCAGACCGGAGGGGAAACTGCTGAGGTTCGTGACCATCAAAATCCCAAGAGGCGTGTCCTTTGGGCGGGCGTGATATTGAGAAATCGCATTGAAATATACCCGCAACCTAGGAGACCAAGCTTTGTCGTCTGCAGGAACTCCCAACACTCCAATCATTACAGAATGGTTCTGATCTCCTGTGTATGTCGTAATCACGAATGTGGGATGTACACGCGAACATGCCCATTGCTCGACAATGTAGAGTTCGTATCCTTGCAATCGCCCGCGACGCTCGACAACGACGGTAGCAGGGTCTTCTTCGAGGTATCTATATGTCACAATTAGAACGGTTCAAGAGTAATGAGTAGTTAGTGCCATGCCTGAAAGCCACTGGGTCTGTAAATACAAAGTGTCGGCGACGAGGTTGTGATTGCGGCTGTGGCATGTTGCTGGTTGGGGAAGTCGATGCGCCATTTTGACCAGCTTGTGCGTTCTGAGGATTCTTATATGTTCTTGAAGTCGTTCTCGAAAGTGTTAAGGATTCCTCTCGATGCATATTTGGGTCATACCCCTGAGGTAGAGAAAGTCGAAAGGACATACTTCCGAATCGTCTCCGATTGTCCTTATCCTCAACCTAAGCTCTGGGTGCTGCGGCAACCGGGGGGTCTTTTCAGTGTGACGTCGATGATAAAGAACACCTTCATTGTCCGTCATGAGCCCTGATATTTAGACCTTGGAGCGAGGCATGAAATGAATGTTTCAGAAGGCGAGAAGCTATTATCCATCTTCTCTCCTACTCAGAATAATATACACAAAAAGTCTAAAATCCAGCATCGGAAGAAGGGATAGAAGGGATAGAAGTGCGACAGGAATGGCCTGTGAATCTGCGATAAACTATCGTCGCATGTGATTTAATTCGTTCCGGTTCAAGGTTTAGCAATGCCAATATTAGGTACGGAAGTATATTCCTGAGCCTATCACATCATCACCACCACAGTCGCATCATTCGGGGCTTGCATTCCCTGGACAAATCACGCTTTCCGGCGTTACTTGCCTGTACCGGCCCCAGCGCCGATACCGATCTCATGTCCTATCGAGCAAACCGTCCACTAACGTCAACATTATCCTAGCTAGTCAGCAACAACTATTAGTGGCACATGCGATTGTATCTTTTTGTTTGCATTTTTCATTTCTTCGAATCTGCTTACTGCCAACCGCGAATCCAACGCAGCAGATGAGATAACAAAGACGTCCTTAAGTTAGCGGCCGACGGGTATTGAAGCGGGGTGAACAGTTAGCTATGGATGTTCTTGAGGGCGCACTCTTCAAGCTCCAGAAAGAGTCGAGCTTCGACAAAAGTATCAAAGATGTCGACAAGATAATAGAACAGCTTGAGCGAGCACGAAATGCGATAGCAGACAGTGAGTAACCTCTCCTCTGAGCTCTCACGACCAAATTGATTGCTTTCCTGCTTGCTTCTACTGACAGACTTCCAGATCCAAATGATGCATCTATTACTTTAGCCAAACTTCAGAATCCTCTCAAGTCTGGGTTCGATAAAGTCACCGATGACCTCAAAGTTATACACAAAGCACAGGTCAACTATGGGAAAGCGTTGAACGCCGTAAGGAAGATGTTTGCCCCAGCTTCCACCCCTCACATAACTAACCATCGCATCTACAGAACCTCCCCAAGCAAACCCTCCCTACCATTAATGATACGCTCGCCACCCATCCCAAACTCATAAACCGAGCCATAGCCATGCACCTCCTGCGCGAAGGGCAATTCTCCGTTGCCTCCACCTTCCTCGAAGAAACACAAGAACTCCTCGAAAAGGACTCTCATCCCAGCACCCCTCCAAACGGCACCGAAGACTACTACAGCTCTCTCAAAAGCCTCGAACTCCAAGGCAAATTCGAAAACATGTATAAAATCCTGCACGAGCTCAAACTCTGCAACCTCCATCCGGCGATTGAATGGGCCCGCCAAAACAGCGAGGAGCTCGCAGGTCGGGGCAGCAATCTCGAATTCGAGCTCAGCAAACTCCAATTCGTCTGGTTATTCCTCGGGTCGGAAGTCAACGGCCTCCCCGACGGCCCGAATAATGGTCTCCCCGGAGCGCTGCAATACGCACGGGCTGAATTCCCCCGCTTCCAGAGCCGTTTCCTGCGGGACATTCAACAGCTCGTCACAGCCATGGCCTACGAATCGCACCTACACAGCTCACCCTACCACCGCACCTTCAACACCGCCTCCGCCTGGGACGACGTATCCTCGTCCTTCACGCGGGAATTCTGCTCGCTGCTCGGTCTCTCCGCCGAATCCCCGCTCTACCTGGCCGCCACCGCCGGCGCCATCGCGCTGCCCACGTTACTGAAATTGGCGAATATCGTCAAGGAGAAACGCACCGAATGGACGACGGCCATTGAGCTCCCGGTCGAGACACCCCTGCCCAAGAGCATGATCTTCCATCCGATTTTCGTATGCCCGGTTAGTAAGGAGCAGACGACGGCGGAGAATCCGCCCATGATGATGCCGTGTGGACATGTTATTGCGAAGACGAGTATGGAGCGGTTGAGTAAGGGGGGGAGGTTCTTCAAGTGTCCGTATTGTCCGAATGAGAGTGCGCCGAAGGAGGCGAAGATTATTTATTTGTGAGATAGTGGGGGTAAATAGGTATGGGATGGCGAAAAAGTAAAGAGGATTCAGAGGAGAGGATGAGTTCTTGGAGTATGGGGTTGATGAGAGTGGTGAAATTCAATTGGATCGGTGTTTGTTAATATTTGCGGCGAAATGGGATGGGTTATGGATGGATAGGATGCTGGTGCATAGAAGGCGTTCCTTCTCTCCTCTTTCTCATGGCATGGTGAGCTTGTTTTAACGGAAAGGGAAATGATATGATGATGCATGCATGCGTGGATGATCCGCAGGCAATGGGCGCTCTCTCTCTAGTTCTCTTAGGCGGTTTCTTCCAAAGGGATTTTCTTGTATATCATGATGATGGGCTGCGGGAACACAAATGGCAGATAGGCTAGGAAGTGGTGTTTACATACGATCAAATGAAATCAATACGAAGATAGGATATCCAGTTTGTAACTCCTCTAGCGATGATGAGATGGCTTTTTATGTGATATAGGATAGGAGAATCTTTCATCATGTAAACATGCCGCCAATCGACCGACCGAATAAATGGTAGACTACAATGCAAAAGTAGGTACTGCGCCGTCGAGTCTTCACATACTATGTTGTATTGTACTGTGTTGCCCATCCTATGCCATAGATCTTAATTATCACACTCCACTTTCCGTCCCTCCCCTTTCCTTCGCTAACTCAAAGTGCTCCACCTCCATCTACACAGTACTCGTATCAATCGGATCCGCGCCCACATTCTCTCCTCCTTCTCCAATCTTCTTCTCTCCTTCCGCTTTGCCGTCCGCGTCTACGATTTCCATTTCCGTTTCCTTTTCCTTTTCCTTTTCTTTTTCCTCCGCTTTAGTACCTGTTTCTCCTTCTTCGGCTTCCATCTTCATCTCCGTATCAGCGTCTGTATCTTTTTCTTTCTCTGCTCCCTCGCTTTCGACATCTTTGGTCGCGGCTTCATCTGCTGCTTTCTCTTCTCCTTCAGCAGTATCCTCCTTGACCCTCTTTTCAACGGCACCGATGTCCTCTTCCGCTGCTCGTTTGGGCGTTTGTTCGCGCTTGGACGCTTCTGCTGTTCCTTCTTCATCTTCGGCTTCTCCGCCACCTCCCATTTCCTCATCCGCATCCTCATCCGTCTCCCTGCCTGCCTTCCTCCCCACCGCAGCCTCAACATCAATCCCCATACCCATGCCCCCAATCCCTAGCATCCCCGGCACACCACCCGCCGACCCCACTCTCCGGTCCTGCGGTCCCATGTCCTCCATGCCGATCTCCTCGGGCCCTCTCGCATGCGGCACTTCGTCTTCCTCTCCCAGCCCATTCTCATCGCCCACCCTCTCCCTCTCAGCTTCTTCTAGCGACGTGCCCAGCCCTCTCAATTGAGTCGCGGGTACCACTCCCGCCCTCTGCTCCTGTCTCAGTAATTCCCCCTGCGTGACTCCCCCTTCTGCTCTTAATCCTCCTCCTCCTCCGGAAGAACTAGCCAGCGTAGAAGAAACCCCATTCAAACTCACACTCACAGTCTCCACACCCCCCAACCCATTCGGCCCCTCCACCATCTCCATATTCTCCGTCCTCACCTGCCCCTGCGCCTGCGCATGCCCATGACCCTGCGACATCGGACTCCCTCCATTCGACGAACCCGAGTGATTTGACGATGTTTTCGTCAACCACGAAATCGGCGTCAAGAGCGCTCCCCCCAGCGCCTCGTCGGAGCCTAGAGTGCTGTTGTTATTTGACGAAGTAGGATTACCCCAGGAGACCGAGCTGGCGTTCGCAGCGGGTGATGCGCCGTTGCTGAGGATTGCGGACGCGGAACTGGGATCGGGGATTGCCGGGGGGAGGGGGAAGGTCGTTAGTGGGGAGGTGACGTGGATGACGCGGTCGAGGGCGTGGAGGTAGGCGGGGAGGGAGCGGTAGTGCGGTTTGGGGGTGAGGAGGAGCTCGGAGAGGCGCTGGATGGTGTGTGGGGGGTGGGTGGGGAAGTTGGTGCGCAGGGTGGAGAGGATGGATGAGAGGAGGGTGCTGGTGTATGTTGTGTAAGCGGAGGAGGGGTTGGACTGGGTGGGAGGAGGAGGCGCGGGCGGGGGAGGTGTGTTCTCTTTGTTAGTTGAGGTTGTGCTCTGTTGAGAAGAGGCTAGAATAAGTGGCGAGGATGGAGCTTGGATGTGGTTTTCGGTTTGAGAGTTGGTTTGCAGAGATGGTGGGAGTGGGAAATCTTCCTGGATTATCTGCGCGCATTGTTAGCTACCTGAATCTGAGCTGTCTGTCTATTCACATCTCCAATTGAGTCGCATATTTGAGAACATACCCTATCCATCCTCGACGGCAATCTCTCTAGTAACCCAGGCCATTGCGCGCTGCAAAAAAGTAATATATTAGCATCCAACGCAATCGTCGCATAGAAGTGCAAAACTCACTAATCGATAGGCTGGCCTCGCGCAAGCGTTCTCAATATTTCATCATCACTATCAATCTCCATTTTGTAGGCTTGCGACAAGATGGTGGAATGGATATTAAGCTCAGGCTGGTATTAGTGTGGGAATGGAGAGTGCGATATCAATTGAAATTCAGAGTTGCGTTTGTGATAGATCCCTATCGCATGTTGATTATGCAGGTGCGGGCGAGTAGACGCGATTGATAGGGTAAGTCTCGGCACGGGAGGGACAGAGGAAGCGGAGCGGGAGTGTAGCTTGACGACTGTTTTGGCCCGAGTTTGTCCACCACTGTCCTGACTTAATTTTGGAGGAACAGAGGAACAGAGGAACAGAGGAACAGAAGGTGGAATATTCTTTACAAATGCGCATGTCGACATTGAACAGTGAGTGTTTGTGTTCTCGACGTTACATGCTTTCTATGGCTTCACCTCTCAATTTCGAATATCTAACGTATATAAACCCGAAAGCTTGTATCTACCTGCTCCCAAGACTAAGCTCTGGGTCTCCCCCGCCAGTGCTCCTTCAAAAATTACCTGCTGTAGGGCTTTCGTACTTCTTACTTGTAGCAATTGATTAAAGTGTTGATCCAGCAGTATATTCTGAGATAATTCTACTTCCACGCATGTAGGTGAAGATTGGACCCCTGGACCCCTCACTAGAACCATCGCAGCCTTCCAAAGTTCCAGGTAGAATTTCGACAACGACATGTGCCGCCCAGGGTAAGCCATTCTTTTCGAGCGCACCAAGAATACTTTTCCTTCTGGGTGACGCTCCGCTGGCTCTCCGAGGGCCACTGCCGTGGAGGCCGACTATCTCTTGAGTGGAGTGGGACCAACGACGTCAGCTATATCTTGTTCACCTATGGTACTACCAAGCCTGCAATGTATAGCCTTCACAGATGATGCTTTGCCTTGCAGTATTATATGGTGGCAGTGTAGATATATAACGCAGAGTATAAATCAGCATGACGCTTAGGTCTTCAAGCTCAGCGCAAAAGATATGCGCATAATGTTGATTGAAATGTTTGCATAATTTCAACCTGTGTTTGTCCATATGGGCTTGAACTTTATACTTGACATAAAGTAAAGCTTCATCTCGTATTCATACATCTAAGGTCTAGATCCTTCATCCCTACACCAATCCTCAGCCATCCTCAAAGCCGTAGCTACCCAGGAGCACCACATTTCAAACATTTCAATTCGTAATAAAAGCCCCTCTCTAACCCAGGGCCACTCCCTTCACCAACCGAAATGTGGCTTCCCTTCACCAACCTCCTTATTTTTCTACCCCAAATCACCTGACTCGTCTAGCTACGCAAACGAATATATAAACCTCTCCCCGCCCATTTCTTTTCCTCTTTTTCTTTCTTTCCTCTTCATACTTACCTTGTTGAAGCCTTCGTAGATCACGCATTACGAGGCTGCGGTACGAGTCCTCCATTGCACATCGGGGTGACGAGAACCGTTCAGTTGCCTTCGGGTACCTGATCGGCGGAATTTTTGATGGCTTTCCTACTTGTGGGATTTATTGGAATTTTCAATTCTTTTCATTGAGTTGACTCAACTTCGTGTTGGGGCTCGAAGAAGAGAGGTAGATGAGGGTAGCAATTTCCGTTTGTTGTGCGTAAACTATTTGCCTGAGGCTTTCATAAGTGTTGGAATTATGCTGCATAACAGCATATATATATGTATTTTGGTGGTAGAGTAATTGGACGTCTTGCACAAATATTGCACATGGCCTTTGCTAATCCAACTGACCATGCTGTCCACCTGTTCGTCCTCGTGTGACAATCTTCTGAAACACTTCTGTGGGATTTGTGATGTGCCAAGAGCCATCTATTTATCTTCAGACCTTCAACAGCATTGGCAATTATTGGCAGCAACTCAAATCCTTCGCTCTGGACCTTCAAATCTTTCTCCAAACTGTTCATCCCATACCACATCTCACGCCAGCTAACACCAACTAATACAACAAGCTTTTACAGTGTCTCCTGGAACCTGCAACAGGTCAGAGGTTAATCGCACAGGTTCGTCTCTTCATGTAACCTCATTAAAACAAATCTCTGTCTGGACGTGAATGGTTCTATGTATCCAAAAATACGAAAACTTTATTCGTATCATGGCCTGCTTCTTGCATGGACAGTGGACACTGGACACTGGACACTGGACACCACAGGCTGCATGAATCCTTCTGCACGAAACAAACAGCAAAAAGCAACGCATATCCACCGTCATAACATGTACTGTAAGTCAAGTCTGTAACTCTCGCAACTCTCGTAACGTTTGCCAATGAAACCACAACAATCTTCAATATCTTATCCTCTGCGCAGCTCCTTTTTACCTGCCACTACATTATTTCTGCGTGCGCACCAGTCTCAGGGAATAAGCCGCAGTTCCCGAAGTAACGGATTGAAAATTGAAATACTTAGTATATTGCTATTTCGTTGCTGAGCCTCATTCGGCTGTCCGATTGCTGACTGCGCCCGATTCTCATGGGGCAAAGGAAGACACAAGCCATTCTTCTAGAGCTGTTTGACATGAAAAGATGACTTCATTATCATCATGGTATCTTAATTCTCGTAATCCAGGCTGGTGACGGTATCGAGTCATCTTCTTTAATACGTAGGAATAGAAAAGGATGGTTTGTTTTGTAGAATTTACAACATACACAACAAACACGCCTCCAGCTTTTCTGCCTCGTAAAAACCCACATCTCCAAGCTCACGCTTCCCTCGACTTTCTTCAATTGCAGGGGAGCTGTAAGGGTTCTTCTTCCGCCTTACTGTGCTGCACTGCGAAGTACAGGGTTTACGCTGCACCCTACAGACTACAGTACGCAAGCAAATCCGAGCCAGCAGCCAACAGACCAACAGCAACACACCAAAAGTCCGCCAAGCAGAGAAGCAGAGAAGCTTACAGGCGGGACCTGCCATAAACGATAAACCCCATACAAACTAATAAAATAGATTCTGGGCTCTACTTGGTCTGTCGGTGCCAACAGTACGTACTCTCTCTCGCTCTCTGTCTTTGAAGAAGTTGGACTTTGTTCTTTTCAATCTAAAGGTTTAACCTGCAACCGCTCAGATCAGATCTCTCCTCATCCTCCAGCCTCATCCATATCCATATCCATATCCCATATCCATATCCACCTCATCCACCTCTTCAACCTCATCTCTGCATCCAGATCTGCATCTCTCCATCTTTCCGGCTCTCCTATACCTCTACCTCTACCTCTAGCTCTACCTCCCTAACAACAAATACTCACATAGCATAAACCTATCAAAACCTTCGCTTTTCGAATAACTCAACCTCTCTCCTACAATACGCTCGTTCTTCTCTCCCTTATCGCAAACTACACAATCCGTACACCCTTTTTGCGACCTCTCTTCGCCCTACCGACCTTGCATTAAACCCCTACTCATTTCAAAACCCACCTTCAAAAGAAATCCACGCCACACTCAAGACGTTTCACCACGGGTCTGACCATAATCGTACACATCTCGAGCTCGTCGAATACAACAAACCTACAATTATTCACGCAGTTATATCTAATTTTCGCGATTATTGTACACAAGACCAGCCTTCCCAGTCTCTGCCTCCTCCCGAAATTTTGTGTTGCGTTAAAATCAATCTGAGTCTCCTGAGACCCCCTCCGCCTTAAACCAAATTGACCCGTTCACCTTACGATTATTGCGACACACAGTTTGGCACAAACAATCCAGCAAATTTAACTCCCTCCCTCCCTCCTTCCGACATTCACTTTGGCTCCTCACGAGGAGCCTTAACACCGCGAACCTGGCTTTCGGAAACGACTCTAGGAAGTCCTTGTTGACGCTTAATGACCAAGGACCATATCAACAATCAGTGGGCGGATATTTCCATCGAGAAGGCATCACATCAGGATCGAACGGTATCCCAATACAGAGAGAGAAGATGTATATACCAAATACAACATGGACATGGGTCTTCATGATATCGACAACTGTGCAGGCAGCAGTTGTTCTAGCAATTGAATCGTAGGTTGGATCGGGTTGGTTTGTCTCGATTCATCGTGCTAATCCTTCATCAGATATGTATTCGCGGAGTTTCAAGAAAGTTTGGTAGCTGGGAAAACACAAATCGCTCTTGATCGAACCATTCCAACATACCTCACCCTCTTCATTTTCGGTTTCCTTTATCAAGTGGTCCTGGTCTACGACTCGTTACGACTTAAGAATACGATTCAAGTTATCGGACTATGCATGTACAACGGGGGTATGCTTATATATGCAGCTATCCAATACGACCAAATTCAGACTGCGATCGAATCATTAGGCGATCTTGGTTATGTCGATCAGGATGCGCATGTTTGGCCGGATGTTCAGCCTTTCCTACTCGCCGTTCCATGTATCATCTCATTCTTCAGTATCCTCATGTCATTCACGGCCTGGAAGCTGTACGATGAATTTGCCTGGACGATCTATAAGCACATCAGTGCGGACTTGAGAATGAAGCGCAGGTTTCTCACCTATCAGGTAAGGTGGACGACCAAAGATGAGATGTATTAGCGCTAATGTTCTCCAGATTTATATTGCCTTGTTGAAGTTCGATTTCTTCTTCTTCCTGGGTTTCACTGTGCAGTTCCTCGTTATTGTTACCGGAGTCCAGGATTTCGAGTTTGGCCTAACGATAGCCGCCATTCCCGTCACTATCCTCATTCTGGTCATGGCCGCTTTCTGGACTCGTCGCGAAAACAAAACCGGCATGCTCGTCACAATATTCCTCTTCTTTTGCGGTCTTGCCTACTTCATTTTCAAACTTGCTCGCATGTATCAACCAGCCAAGGAAGCAGATTACCTGCCAGTACGAAAGAACTTGACAAGTTTCGCAGTCATCACCATCATCCTGATTATCCTGACAATCATAAATGCATCCTTATGCACAGCAAATTTCAACAAGGGACTCAAGCCCCACTTGAGGAAACGAAAGATCGGTGGTGAAGAGGAGAAGATGGATCATATGACCGAGCTACCAGATCTCAAGCATCCAGCCGCATCGAATCGGATGACGATAGATTAAAAAGGATATCATTGTGAATACAAACATCAGCAGAGGACAAATTCCAAAACATTCAACAAAAATCTGGTTTTTACACATATTTGGTTGGGGGTTTGGATTATGGACGGAGGGTATAGTGTAGGGAGGGAAACTCGGGATGTACACTGGGATGAAACTATGACTTTGGGTTCTTACTCTTTTTTTCCTTTTCTTTTTTTTATGTCTCTTTTTTTCCTTTTAGAGGGTTTCGTCTTTTTTGACTTCTCAAATATTGAGCCTCGACTCGCGTCTTGTAGTTTGGTTTTTTGGCCTTGGCATTGGCATATTGAGGGCCGGTCCAAAAATACGACCAAACAAAAACTTGTTCATACCCGGATTTGACTTTGGAAATTGGTTGGAGGGACGGCGTTTGGGGGAGTGGGATGTGTCTGCGTGTTTGGGATAGGGATGGGGTTGGCGAGGATGGAGTTTGGGTTTGTGTGTTTCTTTGGTTGGTTTTTGCTGGATTGTGGAGAGGTGGGGAGGAGAGGGAGGGGATAATCTTTGGATTTATAGGGTGGATGGTGGATGGTAGATAAGGAGGACGTCTGGGGATGCTGAGAGGGGGAGATGAGGAAGGAAGGGCGAGAGGAGAGGGGGAACAGAGGGGGAGGAGCGCATAGCAAAGCTTAGCATAGCATAGCATAGTAGCGTGCGTGTCTATCTGCATGCGTGCATATGAATGAAATATTGAACTTTGAACGAAATCTTTTTGGAAGAAAATAGAACTGGTCTGATGTCGCTAATCTACTGAGAATATGTGTGTGTCTTCTGCTACAAATGAAGTGATATCTGAATATGACGGATGACCCCCTCCCCAGTGGGCAGGTTGCATTCTTTCGGAAAAGAAAGCAATCAGGTCACTATCATCCTTTCCCTGGTCCTCTTCGGAATAGCTCATGTGCCATGTAGTTCGCCCCCGTGATCGCAGTGTCTGCGCTCTCGGTATCCGAAGTCGGAACGAAGTGGGAGAAGGATGGGAGATGGCATGTATATAAAACCCTTCTCCTCTGCACACACGTTGATTCTTTTTTCTTTACACAAATTGTCTAAACGGTACAGTCTGTAGGGGAATTTTGATGTGCTTGGTGGAGAAACGTGGAGGTGGATATACGGAGCGAGAAGGGCGTCAAGGTTAGTGGTCGGTAGGTTTCTGGGCTGGGGGAGTGCGGAGGTTGATGGGATTGGGTTTCGTTGGTGGTGGTGGTGGTGTTGTCGTTGTTTTTTTGTTGCTGTGGTCCTCACATGGTTGCTGTCGTGCTTACTGTATGCTTTGCTGTATCTCGCTCTTCTTTGCTTAACTGCTGTATCTCGCTGGTCTCTACCTAACTGCTGTATCCAGTTTTCCCAATACCCGTCGCCAGCTGTATTCTATTGCTGTCGTTTACAATATCATATACCTATATCATCATGATCACCATCATCGTCGTTTTAACAATAACTACGAGTGTTGTCATTCTCCCCCTATCTGGATTCCCCTACGCACTAGAGATAAGTCTCGACCGAAGTTGTATGGTTTAGGTTCTTGCCTGCAGTGGTTCATCGCAAGTATACATTTACTAGCCATAACTTCATTGTGATTCCACTGTCTTCAGGAGATGTACTGGAAATGGAAGGAAGGGGAGATGGAGATGGTTTTATAGACGCAGATGGGAATGCTGAGGAGTGTTGTGACTTGCTACGCCGGAAAGCGGAGATGACAGGGGTGGAATTCAAGTGAATAAGGATCAATTGAACGAAGGGATGGGATATCGGGAAGGGGCGGGAGATGCGGGATTCACTGTTCGTTTCGGTCTGAGATGGATATATTTTCGATTACTGCTCCGGAGGACGGAGGAGGATGTGTATAAAAGAGGATCTGTGGACGAGAATATGAAATCGTGGAAGTTCAGAAAATGGATGGGGATCAATCAGGTAACTTCCAGGTGTCGTTCCTCTTTGTTGTTATGCTTTGTGTAGAGAGGGGTGGATGAGTTTTGGTTCTTGTTTTCTCGGTTTGAGGGGTGGGGTGGGGGGGGGGGGGAAGTTGAGCATTTGCAGCAGTGCCGTTATTGCTGTCGTTGTCGTTGGTGCTGTTGCTGCCAATGCGTCTACTGCTGTCACTTTCCGCTTTTCACCCTCGAACTCGTTGTGTGCTATTCACCACTCATTCAATCATTTACTTTCCTCTCATCATTCGCTGAGCTTGCATAGTTATCCTTCCTGAGCTGATATGTTCATTCCTGGCCCTTGCTCCATAATGACAAGAAAGAGACAACACGTCACTTTATAGGCTACTTCAATCGACTTTGCCAAATTAGGGAATCGTAATGAGCGGCAGTTCTGCTTATGGTATGTATTCTCTATGCTTCCTTTTCATTTCTTTTATACTGAGGATAAGAATCTCAAATCGACGATACGATCCCAAGGAGGCTAGTGCATGAGGTAATCACGGTTCGATAGACTTGCAACAAGGAGTGCTTGTGTGCATGGATTCACTTGGAAAGAAGTGTGTGAATCATCGGTATAGGTTCCATTCGGGAATTTGGACGTGGCAGATACTTAGTATAGAGTATATAAATCTCTCTATGCATGAATGCCCTTCCGTTACTTTCCGTAATCAGTCAATGTTTCCAACTAAGGAGAAGAAATACAAGTTGTTGGTTGTGTACTTGGAGAGTATATAGAGTGATATTCTTGATCTAGTTGAAAGGCTATCTGAGGGTGTTGTTGTTGTCAGTGTCGGTGTTGTTATCGTTTTCATTTTTGTTGCCGTCGCTGCTATTTAGCTAGCTGCTGTCGACACCTGTCGTTGTAAATTCTACTTCTACCGCCATGTCATGAGATAAATTTCATCTCCCATAATACTGTACCCTCTTCCTGCTGCTCTCTGCGCTGTATTTTGACCCAATCAATGCGAAGGGTGTTCCATCATATCATCAAAAACCTACCACGGCCCGTCGTTTTTAGCGTAAGCTTTGTAATGGCGCATGGTATGCGATGTATATATAGTTGCCAGCATGAGAAAACACAACAAAGAAGCAGTCCGATCTGGTGGAATGGAATTCACTTCCATCATTGGTCATAACTCCACATACCCTTGTGCCACCTAGTCAAGGACGATTCACTCCCCATTCGGTCGGTCTCGTGGAGAGGGGAAATGGTATATAAACTCCTGGTTTTTTATCAGTTCTTTTCTCTTCAGTTTACCTCGATCGGACCGCCATCAGAGCATGATATCGGATGGGTTGGAAGTACCAGATAGGGCTTTATGAGCGTTGAAGGATGAGAGACTTTTGGGTAGGTTATCGATGCCAATGTGACTGTCATGTTATGTTGAAATTTACTTTACTTCTCGCTGTTACCTGCATCTAGTGTTGCCGATGGGACGAATACAGGTTTTGCTGTCGTTGATATTGGGAATTCCATGACTCTTATGTGCTATTGAAGATGCTGAGTTCTTGTTTCTCGACATGCTTGTGAGTCTTGCTGTCCCAGCTGGCGATACCAACATCGTTCTCGCCGTTCATTGTCGTTATTCCTGCATCGCATTTTATGGATTGCAATGAGTTAACATCACTGTTATCCATACGAGGAAAGCGTACGAGTTAGGTAGATTGACAGCAGAATCAAGACGTACGGGGACAGTAGGATGAAGAGGGGAAGGTAGAATGAAAAAAGGGATATAACATAAAAAGAAGTGAAAATTGTATGTTAATGCAGTCGGCTTCGTCAAAAAGCTGTAAATGCTGGCGAGGAGTGGAGATCGAAAACGGTCAATTTCCATGTGTTCTTCGACGTGCCCCCGTGTCTTTGAACTTTCTAATACACCTGTCACCAGATACACCAGCACACTGACCTGCTCTATATTCCTCATACTTCGTGAAGTCTCTACCATATACCTCTTCCAGACCATGCCCTTGTTCTCTGTGAAAGCTACAATTGCGGGACTATTTGATGGAAAACCACCATCATGCGACAGGCAGACTGACTCTCGAGCTCTGTTTCGAAGGAAAAGCCATCTTTCCCATAGTCCTAACGGTCAGGTAAAACATTTGACGGCCGTCTGAAAGCCACAGGTTCAGAGGTTCTACACTTCCAACGTGGATGCTTGTGCCGACTCGACCACAATAATGACTTGCAAACTGTTGCGGGTTTCTGCATCTGAGTCTATTCGAGTGGAACAAACAAAGAAGAAGAAACCTAGCTCTCCTCATTCTCAATGTTCTCCTCCATCCCAACCTCCATCCATCAGACTAGCATCTCAAGTCCCATGAAACCTGCTCTCCTATTGCCAAATACTTTCTGCTACTTTCTGCAGCAGATGTAGCGTCTATTCTATCATTTTCAGAATAGGCCATCTCTGGCTGGCAATATTCGATGTTTTTATCAAGACGCTGGGCCGAGCCGCTCCCAAAAATGGATGTTGGCACCATAGACACACTCTTGGGTGGGATACGAGATCCTCGGGTTAGGAAGTTTAGCGAAGGGGAAGCGGGATATGGTGTGTCATCTGGCGTCCAGGTTTCATGAGTCGAGTGTGAGATTTTGGTCGAAATCTAGTGTATCTTTTCCTTTCTCGGACACATGTGAATTTCTGTTGACAATCTGAAACCCTCGGAAGTTGAGAACTTCCCGGCTCCGAACCACTCGTGCCATTCATGATGCTGTCAGCTTCGTCATCCGTGCAGCGCTTGAAAGATGCATCACCGAGAATGGGAATAGCTTCAATACCTTATTTTGCAATTTTCATAGCTGCATTAGTTGGAGGCTGTGCTCCCCGCTATCTACTATTCAATGAGACTATTTTGAGCAAAGTCGATTGATTCAGTAATAAGTTGCGAATTTTCGAACCAGGACTCCTGTCGATAAATTGTTGAGATTCGCCAAATCTGTGGATACATCGTTCAACACCCCAACGAGTACTGGATGCAAGGTTAGTCAGTAAACATATATCCCTATATATCGGAAAGTGAGCAGGTATTTGGAATACCGATCCCGTATGAGATATATGGATCTTGTCAGCAAAATACTGTTACAAACACCCGCAACCTTTCACCACGTCGACGCAACATCCCACTCCTAAACCACTCGACCAGAAACTCTACGGTTGCTACTCGACTTCTCAAGTGCATCATCAGTAGACCAAAGCAATATGGCCTCTCAAACTGAGCCTGAGATTGTCCTGTACGACTTGGCCTGCAAGAAGAATACCTGCTTCTCTCTCGTTGTCTGGCGCATCCGCCTCATGCTGAACTACAAGAAAATCCCTTACAGGACAATATTTCTTGAGTTCCCAGATATCGAACCCACGCTCAAAGGGCTGTGAGTTATACTACCTTTCTCTCTAAAATCTTGAGACGAAAAAGTACGCTAAGCTAACCCCCCTAGCGGCCTCGTACCTCTCGAATCCTCTAAAGGAAAATACACCGTCCCCGCCATCCACCACGTGCCCACCAACACCTACCTCATTGACTCCGTCCCCATAGCTGAGTTCCTCGAGTCAACCTACCCCAAACCATCTCTCCCACTCACCTCTGAGTTCGGCAGCCAAATCCAAGAACAACTTGTGCCTGTAATTGGCTCTTCCTTACAGACGTCAGTCCTAGCGCGCGAGCTTCCCATTTTGAATCCGCGCTCCCAAGAGCACTTCCGACGCACGTACGAGCCTTTAGTCGGGCATCCGCTCGAGGAATTGATTCACAAGGAAGAAGAGGCCTGGACATCGGTGGATAAGGAAACTCGTGCTGTGGGCGAGTTGATGTTGAAGAATAGGGCTGAGGGGCCGTTTGTGCTGGGCGAGCGTCCGAGTATGACTGATTTCTTCATTGTGGGCCTTATTCAGTGTGTGAGGGTGGTGGATGAGGGGGTGTTTCAGAGACTTACTAAGTACCCTGGTTTTGGGGAGATTTATGAGGCGTGTTTGCCTTTTATGGAGAAGAAGGATTGATCGGATATGTTTAAGGGGCATGATGTATATTCAAGTCCTGCAGATTACGAAGCGAATCTACTCATACATGATGTGCTTAGTGCAGATTGAATTATGTGAGACTCGTGGTACCTTCGAGTCGCATATACTTACTATAGGCTTATGGGAGATATAGTCGACCAGGAGGTACGAGAGAATTAGCTACATAGGGTTTGATATGCCTATTGGACAGCAGTAGTTCGAAACTGACTACTACGCAAAAAAAGGGGGATTCGGAATTCGTAGTCCGCCAGCGAGGTTGGATGGCGCCAGCATGGCTTACTCTCAAGCCTTTTCCCGAGCCGTTCCTTTATGCGACGATCAGGGCCAGGAAACAGCAATGCAAGTCAGACCCTATCCCTACACCAAACGCCCCGTCATCATGAGGGTTGTCTGTTTCTGGGTGCTGAATCAGATCTCGAGAGCTAATTTAACCATGCAACAGCATATGCGAGTTGGGAGTACACGTCCATCCGCAGGCAGAGACCCCTGGGCCAGAGAGCTTCTTTGTGAGCAGTTGCTCGGTCTCGAGTATATAATACTTATTCTCTTGGCGTTGAAAAATGAATCCATGAGTTCACGACATTGTCCTTTGCGAGATACTCATTCCCTTCTATCATCGCTTTCCAACGACGAGGTGCTACAGATGACGAGAGCACTGAGCGAAGGCTTGCTCCCGCAGGCTAGTCAGCTGGCAAAGCTCTTTTATGGGAAGGAACACCTGATCGACCGGTTTGTCTGGTGCAACCCAGTGCGATTCCAATCGCGCCAGAAAAGATAATGATTATGTGGTGGCTATCCTTGCGCATTCTGCCAAACAAGTGAACAATTGCATTGGGAACTCTCCAAGGTTGGCTTCTGAGTGGATTCATCAATGATGGAGGATGTTCCTCAACAAATTCCAGTATAGTCATTGAGACTACCAATTCGAGTTTAAGAACAACACCTACCTTGGCAACGATAGTGAAAGGCTCAGCTATCCCGTGGTGACCAACCCACGGAGAGTGCAGGCCAGCCAAGCTCCTAGGGAAATGAACCAACAAGACACGATATGGTTTCTGGGGTGCTAAAATCCGAGAAAGTGGAAAGCGGATCTATGCCAACCTGCATCCCAAGGGACAGTGATCTAGTGATCTATCAAGACCCGAAATAGCTAGCGCGTACTACTGCTCTAGACTTCCAGGGATATTGTTGGGTCTGACAAGACGGTAAGAATTCATTATTCTTTCTTTGGTTAGTGATTTAGTAAGACCAAATGTTATACAATGCCCGCAGCGAAAGTCCGCTCTCGCGAGCTGATTCAGACTCATCACGAGCAGACCGACTAGTGACCAACTGATGATCAATGTTGGAAGCGGGATATACATGAAAAAGCTGCCAGGCACAAAGTTCCAAGATCTTAATTTTTCCGTCAAGTGGCTTTCAAATTTGTAAGGCATACTTGAGTCAATCTAGGCACATGCTAATAACGCCCAGCCTCAGCTGATAACATGGAGTTATTTTCCGCCATAGGAACAGGTATATATCTGGCAGTGCCTGGTGCTGTCCTCGAATCTCTCAGAGATATTACATGTCAATGACTACTTCTGGTGACCTAAACATATCACGGAAAATGACGAACGATAAGAATCCCCTCCAAGATATCCTCCCTGAAATGCTTGGTGCGGCATGGCAACAGCCAAACCAGTCCGCATATGACTTTCGCAGTAAGTTTTCACCCGTCATGATACAAACAAAGCTAATGTTTCTAGGTGACACGGTTACTACTCCAACATTGCAAATCTTCCGCGCAATTGCTCTTGCCAGCTTCAACGATGGTTGGACGGGCGGTGGCGATACGAAGGCCTTTGAGGAGTATACTTCCCAGCTTTTGGGAATGCAGTCGACCATCTTTATGGTCTCAACTACACTTGCAAATCAAGTTGCTATCTGGGCTCACATTGGAACTGCACCTGCTGGTGTAATCTGCGATTGCCGAAGCCACTTTTTGCACATGGAAGGAGGCAGTATTGCGATGGTGTCTGGAGCTCTTCCACAGCCGGTAACGCCGTCAAATGGTCTTTACATTACCCTTGAGGACATAAAGAGACGGATTGTGCTCGTTGATGAATCCAAGCCAGCAAGTGAGACTGATTGTCCAACGCGAGTCATACACCTGGAAGTGCCTCTAGGTGGTAATATCATGCCTCTGGAGGAAGTGAAACGCATCAAACGTTTCGCTACTGAGAATGGGGTCAAGGTGAATATTGACGGTGCGCGGCTCTGGGATGCTGTTTCTGCAGCGGCTGGAAGCTTGTCTGATTATGCTGCTGCTGCCGACAGCGTCAATCTATCTATGAGCAAGGGAATTGGCGCTCCAGTAGGGAGCACGCTCTCAGGCGATTCTGGATTCGTTCTTCGTGCGAAGAGTATTCATAAGAGTATGGGAGGTTCCATGAGGCAGCCCGGGCTTTTGGCAGCCTCAGCTCGGGAAGCTATCGAATCGACCTTTCAACCACAGCAAATTGGTAAGGTCAAGAACGGATTTTCACGTAGCCATGAGCAAGCCCGGCGCCTAGCTGAGCACTGGATTGGACTCGGAGGCTCACTCCTTGTCCCACAAGAGACGAACATGGTGTGGCTTGATTTGGCATCTATCGGCATCAGAGAAGCAGATTGGATCGCGGGAGCAAGAGAAGATGGCATACTACTCCACAGCTGTCGGATTGTGACGCATTTCCGTAAGATACTTCGCATCCTGATCAATTCTGCTCGTACTGACGATATATAGAGATCTTGGACAGTGCTGTGGAAAGGCTCCAGCAATATATGACCAAAGCTTTCAGGACGATGAGGAATACTTCCCATTGCCAATTCCCGGAAAGAGAGGCTGTATCTAGACTTGCAGCGTGCATGCAAGACGTGTATCAGTATCGCAGAAATGGTAGGACGGCGACTGTAAAAAGTCTTGCGTCTCCCGAGAGCTTTCAAAGCCAGAGTATGGATAACACCCCAGGGCTGAAATCGATTTCTCCAGTTAGTAATGGAGTAAAAACACTCCCTTAGGGGAATTGCGAGCTCCCTAATATCGCCGAATAATTTAGTGTATGCTTCGCCGAACATGTCCGCAATAATATAAATATTTTAACACTTGTCAATCTCATGCAACATCATGGCTTATGCCGAGACTGACGGGAATGATAGCTATCCTAGCCACGACTGAGTGACCTGAGCCGACAGCAGACATGAAGTAAAGGTAGCTAGCATCGACTAACGAATCAAATTGCAGATCGGTCCAATCCCAGGGCTTATCCAAGGCCGATATGATACAGATATTGAATACTATCTTCTGCGCCGCACTTAGGAGCATTTCGCACCTTGGGTAGACAGCCGCGCCATTGCATGAACGCGGAGAAAGCTTGATGATGTGCACCTTGCCCATATCCAATTCTCAGTCCTGGTCGGCAGATCGCCAAACTCTTCTAAACCTAAAAATCGTGAAGAAAGGCCACAGAAGTGACACTACTGTTTCTCACAGCAGCTTCGCGAAAGGTTCCCAAAATGCTGCAGCAAACACGCCTCGACCTCTGTCAGTTTTCCCATCTTCCTCACGTAAATTGCGCACCATGTGCTCCGAAACCCATCCCGTGTTGAAGCTGGTGTATAACTACGCCGCAAAAGCGGCTGATGAGATGTCAGCTCCTAGCAAACTGTTGGTCTTTGTTTTGGCACTTGCCTTGTCAGACCCTTCAATCGATAGCGTGTGTGACAGAACTTCCATCACCAACTATCCCGAGTGTTGTTATTTCGTATATCTTACGAGCTTCCACGCCGCTCTACAGTAGATTTCACACGTATGAACAGCACGGAGATAAGAGTCATTGGAAGTCATTTCGTTTGGGTTTTACTTCACTTAGGACTCTGGGAGGAGGATGCCGTCACGATGAGCCACTTCACTTGCACCGGACTCTATTCGTGATTTGTAAAACACGAATGGAAATTTGTAAGCACAAGGTCGTTTAGTTCCCTTCGAGCAACCGAAGACATATCACAATGCCACCTACGTTTACGTTAATTTAAACATTAGCCTTACGATGGATGCATCACGTAGCCGTCAACTGGTAAGACTTTATCTCTTACTTTTGGATACTCTTCGCTCAATACGAGTATCTCAGCAACCAGGCGGAACTGTTCCATCGGCCTCGTATAGACCACGACTAACCTCGATTTCACAAAGGCCTCC
This sequence comes from Rutstroemia sp. NJR-2017a BBW, assembly GCA_002946425.1. Classification (NCBI taxonomy): domain Eukaryota; kingdom Fungi; phylum Ascomycota; class Leotiomycetes; order Helotiales; family Rutstroemiaceae; genus Rutstroemia; species Rutstroemia sp. NJR-2017a BBW. The sequence continues at coordinate 1,287,371 of NJPT01000031.1, forward strand.
AGACCCCTTTTCTACGTATAGGTAGAGAGTGACTAGTATAGTCTAGGGCAAAGAACCTAAAACATCGATCTTGTGTTCTCGGTGCTGCACTGTGCCATTCGAAGACTTGTCTATACAACGGACATCTGAAGTGAATATCTACCTACCCTTACTTGTTCTTCCATCAAGACAACATACTTCATCCCCTGCATCGAGCCCAGGCATATAAGACGTGATAGCATGATACCGGCATACAGCTAGATATATCCTACCTAGATTTGGAAGCTTAGAACTCGTGGATGGTGAATAAATCCAACATATGAAACCCTCTTCCTTACTACAACTCAGCAAAAAGACCCCCAAAAAGACAGACCCGATCACGATACAGATATATCAGAGGAGGATTTGAGAAGAGATAGGTAGAGTAGAATAGACCAGATCTCACTGAGTCAGTTCACTTCACTCCAAGTAATTGCATATACTGTTACGCACTTGCTTTTCCTACTCTTCGTACCTTTCTACACTTCGTGCTTTTTCGACTCTTCGTACATATCCAACCAATCCGTCAATGAATTTCTTATCCGCCCGCCGACCTACCCATTCTCCCGCCCAGCCTCTCCCATCTCTCCTTTATCCCAAGCGACATCTCAGCACTCCAATCATTCCTAATAGCTAAATCAAAAGGAAGAAACAACCCCCCCACTCTCTTTCCCAGTGAACTCCAAGTATGATTTGAATTTTCCGTATATATTATATATGCATCTGTCTAGACTATATAATCTCCAGACCAGATAAAAGTTGGGTATCTATTCATAGAAGGAAAATCGTATCGGTACCATCCATCCCTTGGATTGGGAAGAAAGTGAAAGATCATACAAACCAAACCGAACCAGCCCAGTGGCTCTCTCATTCTTTGGCTTTTTATATTGCCACTACTACACCCCATCAACTCTATTCCCTTCCGGGGTTATAGCAGCTTCTGGTCCTTCAACAGCAGTATCTTTTTCCTTTTCCTTTCCCTTCCCCTCCACCTCCCTCTCCAGCTCTTTCTCCCTCTCTCTATCCTCCCCCCTCTCCAACCACCCCATAACCCTCCCCTTACTCCCCCCCACCACCCTCCTAACCAACCTCTCCTCCTCCCTCCTCTCCCTCTCCTCCTCCAAAACCTTCCTCTCCCTCCTCGCACTCTCACTCATATCCAACCTCTCCTCCTCCTCCCTCACCGCCTTCTTCCCCTTCACCAACCTCTCCTTCCTCCTCCCCAACTTCCCCAAAATCTTTTTGCCTCTCCTCCTCCCCTTCACATACGCCTCCAACCCCACCAACACCGCATAACTCCTCGAAATACTCACTCTACTCATATCCACCCCCTCACCCTTCAAACTGTGTACAAAAGCGCGGAAATTGCTAACAGGAGGGCGATAATGTCCACTGAGTGGGCTCAACTTTGTTAATCTCCCATCTTTGATTTTAATCAGTCCAGCGGCTGAAATGCGTGACCCGTGCAGAAACGACGAATGTTGGAAAGCGCCAGATTGTTTGATACCGACGTACAGCCGGAACGATGTATCGGCGACGAAGATCCAGGTGTTTTTCTTGACGGAGCCACGGAGGAGTTTGTTGAAGATGGTGGAGGCGGAGATGTGGGAGACTTTTTGGTAGTTGTGGTTGGTGTCTACTTCGGGGGTTGCGTATTTGGAGGCACGGGAGGCTTCTTCTTCTTCTCTTGTGGGGTGCTTGTGCGTATGTTGGTGTTGATGGTGGGGATGTGGAGATGTGGGGGTAGAGGCGGATTCTGATGTCGAGGAGGAGGATGAACTGGAGAGACTGCTGGAACTTTTGGCTGCTTCGTTGTCAAGGGGTGCGTATGGTGGTGAAGGGTCGTCGACGGGGACGATTCCGTGAATACTGTCTCTATACTCGGAAGTCGTATCGATTCGAGCGCCATTCTTCGCCCAGCAAAGACGACCGTCCGAGTCGATTTTGACTAGATAGTCTAATCTTTCTTCTTTCGACAAATACCGTACTCTTTCCCTGTCTAGTCTTTCTCTCGGACATCCTTGACAGTCAATGAACCTCCCTTCTCCATAATCCAACCAGTAAAAGAAATTCTCGTGTGTATCTCTCTTTTTCCATTCCTCATGATACGTCCTCAAATTTGATCCATACCGATGTTTAAGATCCACCACCTCGAGAAAATACTGCAAATCCATAATCTTCGCAGCTTTCTGTCTCTCCTGTTTTTCCGCCATTCTCTTCTTCCGTCTCTCCTCTCGTTCCTTCTCCGACAAATTCTCACCATCGTCATCACTATCCCCATCTGGATCTTCATCCCACCCAGCCCTTCTAGCAATCATTCCAATTTTCTTCCAATTCTCCATCGCGTGTGCATGCGAAAGACTCCTATCTCTATTCCCATTCCCATTTCCCTCCGCCGCTCCATCCACTTGTTGCGCCCCCGATTGCCTCACACTCCCCCCAACATCCGTACTCGCTCTCGCCCTCGGCGTCGTCAAATTCCTATACCTCGCCTCCTTGACCGCTTCCACCCATCTCGTACTAGCATCCAGCGTCTTTCCGTCCAGAGTCCTCCTCGCTCTATGACCCCTATAATTTCTCTGAATCAATTCCGCCGCTTTCTTCCTATCCTCTTCGGATCCTTCCCCCTTGTCCCCAGACTCACTCAACCTCTTCTTGATCGTTTCGACCTCCTTCTGCTCCTGCACATGCGCAATGCGTTCGATTTCCTCCTTAGATGGCATCTCTAACCTATCCAAATATTCCTTGTGATTCTTAGCCGACCCTTGCGTCGAGACACTGATGTGCGACTGCCTGTAGTGTCTATCGTGGGAGGGTTCGGATTGCGTCGTGCGATTGGTAAGGTTATGCGTGCTTGTTGTATTAACGCTTATCTTAGAATCGTGTTTCGCATGTCTTGTAGGATAATTGTTACCGTTACTGTCGTTATGATTGCATAGTGTTGCGCCGGTATCTGCGCTGGAGATGGAGATGGACTTGGGTTCGTCGGCTTCGCGCGGGGGACATGATGCAAATTGAGGGGTCATGGCCCGTTTGGCTGAGCACAAATCTTGGCACTGCGAGATAAGGTTGGTTGGTTGGTCTTTTGTTCCTGGAAATATGGCAACCAAATAGCAGAGTGAGGATGAAGAATAGCTTTTGAGGGGATACTATTCAATATATGGTAAGAGTAAAGATTCTGGAGAATCGCCCTGCAGATGAGAAAGTAAAACAATGAATTAGTTATCCACAGCTTGCAGGAATTGTTTCTACCACGAGCAAAAACTGCCGATGCGTCCGAATCCGTTATTAAGAAGTGAATGGAATGCAACTCTTGCCAGACCAACCGCATTCCTGGTCCTCAGATCTCTCCACTACTCATGACAAGACTCACATAGTCTTGACACTCAAGCCCCCAAGCCCTGCTGCCAATCGTGCCAATCGTGCCAATACTCTTGTCGTCGTAACGTAAAATGACGTTATTCCCTAGCATTTTACGCAGCCTTGCAGTCCCCAAAACTTGCCGAGCGTGCATAATCAGGGTTCGGCCGTTGGTTGGGCTTGTGTTCTGGTGGCGCTAGATCTGGCTGGTCGGAGCGTAAAGCATACGGCAAGAGTCAAGACCAACCAAACAAACGTAAAAACAAAAATAGAAAGATATGCACCAACTGGAAGAGCCGGCACTGCAAAAGCTTGAATTGCATCTATCTTATCTGATTGGCACCTTGCTTGATGCAGACCTCCATCGAGCTTTACCTCCCTGCTGGGCACTCTATTCACGGCATTGAATAACCGTCTTGGTCTCCGTTGATTTGATGGTGCTTCTCTTCGTAAATGTTTTCTTTCATTTTTCTCTTCGCTGAACCTACTTCGATGAGTAGGCGGGTGTATAGATATTATAATATGCTATTCAAAAATGCTCCTCCAAGTCAACCGCATGCTAAGGCTCTTTCATGGTCGATCACCTAGCCTCAGAGCAACGCCCTCCCATGCCATTCCATGCATTTCCCTTTCCGACCACCCCTCTGACCCTCCTCTAGGAAAGAAGCAAACTCTCCATAGTCTCTATTAAATTATCTATATGCGTAACCCGTGTTCTGTTTCTAGTGCTCCCAACTGAAAGCTTGCCCAGACCAGTACAAACCATCCCTGAATCATGACTCATCATCGCCCATGAAAACCCCCAAACCCATAGAATACAGCCCAGCCAATGTCTGGAAATGGTATAAACATCTCATAAATCTTTTGAAAGGACAGTAGAAAAGCTGAAGCAGCTCAACTGTGACTATCGAGGAGGATAGAAAGTCTAGCGGGCAAATCTAATCAGCCCTCTTGCCGTTAGGCAATGAATTGGGTGATCTGGCACCGCTTCCATTTGGTGTCTTGGCCTTCTCGTTGATTTCGGCCAGTTTCGCAGTGGGGATTGTTAAGCAGTTGATACCTAAGTATGAACAGATGCTGTCGATAACCAAAAATGCCCATCTGAAGTAGACAATCAGAGCGAAGACGAAGTAAGCACGAAGATACCACAGCTCGACAAAGGCGCTGACAGCAGGAAGACCGATGCGAGGCAAGTTGCCGAGAATTGCACCACCAACAAGGGGGGTAAGCATAACGGTCCAGTAAGGGAATGGCTGGCGAGTCAAATGAGCAAGGATGATCTTGGTAGTCATTCTGCCGAAAACGAAGGACATCGTGAGACAGAAAAGGACAAGACGGTTCTCGGCCATGAGAGTGGAGTACGGCGAGAAAAGCCAAGCTCCAATAGAAAATGTGAAGACGGCCATAGGTGTCCATTCGAGGAAGACGGGCAAGACTGGAAGGTTATCCCTTCTGCGAGCTTTCACAACGTTGATCACGCAGAACGGAACGTGTGCGCCGAAAAGAGAGACAACCAGAATAGGAACCCAAAGATCTCGAACGGAATAGGTGCCGAAGAACTCATGGTATCCAAGGAAGTAGTGGTGGCCCACAAGATCCGTGATTCGGTGAGTCCAGATTTCAGGACCGTAGTAACCAGACAAAATCATGATTGTACAGGCGAGGATAAGACCTTCCGTAGGTCCATTAAAGATACCCAGATATAAAGTATGCGTATGGTATGTCTCCCAAGTAGAGAAGAACATCGGCAGACAAGGAATCAAAGCGGTGAAGATTCCAGCTCTAGATGTTCCCAAACCCATAGCAGCAGTTTCGCACAAACTAGCCAGTGTGCAGTTGAGGGAGTCGATTCCGTGGTCGAAGAGCTCTCCAAGCCCACTAGAAGTTCCTGTTCGTCGTGCTTGTTTCCCATCCACATTGTCCATGGTCGAATACATCCATAATCCAAACGCGAAACTGTAGTATAACCATGAGGGGCCCTAGATCCAACATATTAGCACTCCCAACATATCTGCCACCCCGCCGCAAACCGAACACGTACTGGTCCAACAAGATCCGGCATCCAAATTTCCAGACATATCACATTTGATAGAATGAAGCAAAACCCCAGCAACGTCACCATATTCGGCGCAAGCCATAACGGCAGAAGTTCGACAAACGCATTCCACTATAATCACTCAGCAACCATTTTCCATCCGCGATTCTCTCTTGGGCATCATACGTAGTGCTTCAGGATGTAATTCGATATCAAACTCTTATCCACGCTGGAGTATTTGTACGACTTCAGATGAACCAACGCTTCTTCCGAGACACATTCGTGAGCTGCTACTTCTGTTAAAAAAGTGAGATTCGTTAGCAAAAGCACCCCTCACAATCCTGACATCTTTGGAATGAGATAGAGGGAACAACATACTCTTGCTAGGCGGCATTGTCGTCGAATTTGGAGTCGTTACGGGAAGAGGAAGGACGTCTTGAGCTGTTGCTGTATTCACAGCGAGCAATTTATTAATTGGGTGAATTTTGAATTAGAGAGGGTGGAATCCGCTTCCGACCCGAGCGACACAAGAAAAAGAAGGGGTTATTAGTATGAAAAAATAGTCTATATAAGACAATGAAGTCGAAGAGAGCAGCGAAATGTGAAATAAAAGTAAACACAAATACAAAAAAGAAAAGAAGTAGCTTGGAACTTTATTATTAAAGTTTAGATCTGCTTGTGAAGTGTGAGGTGTGATGGATGTAGGGGTTCACCGGTCGAAGAATTCTAAAGGCATTCTATGGGAAATCCGGCGCGGTATAAGAAAAGGCTCTCTTCACTGGTGGGTTGGCTCTTAGCTGTCCGTCCCAGTCTCCGCAGGGCCCGGCAGATTAGAGAAATTTGTTGGTCAATGACTGCTCAGGGGTGCGTTACTGCAAGATCCGCGTCATCCTAGGGGGTTGCTTTGCTCTGTTGGCGAGCGATGAACATTTGGGCGGTAAATCCTCTCACATGATAACTGATGTCAACTTAGTTATGGGATGAAGGAGCATAATAACTGTATGTAAAAATAAAACCGCTTGCGTATATTCTTACGAGTCCTTCCATATTGAAATTGTCAGAGATTCTATATAACAGTGGGCTTCCTAAGCGTTCCTCTGCTTCCCCTTTCTTTCAATCTTTTCTTAATTTCTGTTTGCTTATTTTCATTTTCACAATTTCACATGCAAAATAGGGGTTCATTAAAAAGTACAAGGTACATATTTAAGCAATCAATGGTTGAAGTCTTGACCCACCTTCAATCTGTTGATAGCTTCACTTGGGGCGGCAGTACAGATGAATGTGAAGAATGCCTACAATGCAGAGTCTGTTGTGTTAAGTCGATGTGATTTGATTGATTTTGATTTTGCTTCTATTTCGTAGCCAGAAGTAAGCTGTCGTCGTGTCCAACCCTCATTATCAATTATTAAAAGGCCAGCAAGTAAGCTATCCTCGTTACCCATGCAGAAGACGTTATGTGCAGGAAACGCTCAAAGGTTGCCACAAAAAATATTCCATGACCGCTAAAATTCAATCCCAAAGCTGTCCGTCCAAATGCAAAAGTAAATATTCAAAGATATCAAAAGACATCTGCAGGTCGCTTTTCCCCAACCTATTTATCCCCCCTGTTGACCCCTGGTCGGCCTACATGACCAAAGCGAAGCCGGCGAAGACACTGGCGAAGACCACTGCGAGACCATAAGATCGACCGAAGTCCAAAGTCATTTGTGCTCCACTCTTGGGAGTAGAGGTTGATGTTGCCGATGAACCACCCAAGCCAGTATATGCGACATTGTTTGTGCTGCTCGCACCAGCAGAGCTGGTGGCCGATTGAGTGGCACTGCTTGTAGTATTGACGCGAGTTGGGTTTTGGGCTCCGCAAGGGTGGTTATCTACGCATGCAGCTTGGCAAGTAGAGTCACCGTTGCAATTCTTAATGCATTGTTGATTGTATTGCGTGCAGATGAAGTAAGGAAGTGTCTGAGAGTATTCGGAGGCGTTTGGTGACAATCCGTTGCCACAAATGCACTCGAAGTCCAGGGTTGTCTATCTGGTGTTAACTTCTGCTCTGGAGAATTTAATAGAAGCGTACTTACAGCATCGCAGGTGTTGGCATCGGTGGTGGAGGATGAGCCCGAAAGTTGGAGGCAGAGTAATGGGCAGGCTGATTGTTGAGATTGGCACCATGATTCTAAGAATCGATTGTCAGCATATGCACAGCGGCATCCCAAGAACTGGAGAAAACATACGACGAGTAGCCAATGGAACACTGTTGGGGTCGATCGATTGAGCACTGGTCAAGCTGAACAAGGCGGTAGCTACGAGAGCTGCAGAGATCTTGAATGAATGCATCTTGATGGAATTTTTGATTGAGGAAGAGATCAAGTAAATGGATCGTATCTCGAGGGACTGTTGACAAAGTACAAGATCAGTACTGAACTCCGGAAGACGAGAAGAAATATCGGACAAATTTAAAAGTGGCGGGAGTATTTTCGCTCGTGTGCTCGGAATGTAACTAGGAAGCCGTGTTTATTTACCTTGCAGAAAATAGGAATCCGAGACGGGTAGATGAGAAGAACGAGGGAGTTCTCAAATTGAAGCGACTTGATGCGAACAGCAAAAGCGAAGGTACAGTACTTGGGACGATGCAGCGAAAGTATGTATGAGAAGTGGGAGGAGAACAGGAGAGAGGAGAGGAGGAAGATGGGATATCTTTATAAATCTCAATCCAAAATGTCCCGTATGGGAGAGCTATCTGTGAACCCCGACTCATATTGGGGAAAAAGCGCCTCCTTCCCCCCATCTGTAGGTATCAACCGCTAGGAGCATGCAGCTAGTAACTACCCCGGTTTATCAGCTTAAGCTTCTTATAGCAATGCTCCACTTGGCTCACCAATCACGACGGCGAATTTATGAGGAGTAACGATGATCTTTCAGAGCAGAATTCGAGACATCTATCCACTAGTTCGCAAACATCGAAGCATGGTCGCATCGTAGATTCATAAGTCGATTACTCTCCGGAAAAAGAGTTCCATCTTTAGCACCTTTAGCATCTTTAGCATCCTTTCGTGCCGAGAGTATGAATGCCCTCAGTCCCACCCATTCACGTTCGCCGTTTACTCGTATCGTTCGCTGCAAGACTGCTGTTGGTGTTAGTGAGCTTGTTAGTATCAGGATATAACGGCATATCGACCTAGAGTAGTGCGATGCATGGAGGAAGGGTCAAGAGATCTGGCGGATTGTGCGTCAATCTCAAATTGATTTGCTTGCTCTATCCATCTCTCCGCAACCTTACTGTACACTCACTCCACTGTACTTCCGTACATTAAGGAAGATATAATCCCGCTTCACGCAAATTATCCTGGCCACAATCTGCACAACTGCTCATCTGCGCCTAAATACAAGTACTTTCGGGTTGTTCAGTGATTTCCCTCGTCCAGCTCCACAAATAATAAGAATCATGAGGCCTCGTCTTGTTCCTCAATTCAACCTCAAAGTGGAAGAAGATCTTGTTTGGTAAATCAAATCAAAGTCCATCCGAAATATGTCTCACAGAAGGCCCGTTCATCACCGGCATTTCCATCTCCTCTCCGTCCCATCGCACTCCCCCAGCTTAAGGTTCTTCAAGGTTATCCAAGGTCCACCAAAGAGGAAGATGGGAATGTTCGGGGCGGGAATCTGACAGAGTATATCTTAGAGGTTGGTGGTTTCACAACCAGTTGCACAATGCCATGTTGCATCGTAGATGTATACGAACTTACGAACTAGCGACCGAATGAACAAAGCGGCGATAAACATTTTTAGACTTGGGGAAGCTGCAGGGATCTTTGCTGTCACCTACCAACCTTGTACTTAGCAAATTTAAACCTCAACCACCATCTTTGAATCTCACCCCATTGATCATACTCCAATCCAGACGTTACCAACGACACGTTCCTTCCCATTGAGTGGCACAGCCATTGCAAATGGATGGAGTCTGCCACAGGCCATCAATATAACAATGGCAGTGTGAAGGGGACGGTAGACGTGGCTGGCTCAAACAAACCTCAGATCACCTCACCAAGCATACATCCAGTCGACCATGCGAATGACTCTCCATCGACCTCGCCGATAACTTCACCGCCCTACTGGCACCAGGCGCATCAACGATCAGTGTCCAGTGCATCCATCGAATCAGTAGGGCATGCCGGAATTACCTTACAAGACAACACCGATGGGGAGGACGCAAAAAATGAGGCGTGCTGGGCAAAGAGTGTATATATCGAGGATCACGTTGTTATAAATGGCGGCAAGACAAATATTGGAAACATTGGCGCATTCGTTGTGTGGAATATCACGGTTGAAACTTTGAATGTGCGTACAAAACAGCCTCCCGTTTTGACGTGCATAAACCGGATACTGACAGCCTCTTAGGGTGGCACCATGCGAATCCGAAAGCGATACTCTGAATTTGATGACTTACGACTTAACTTAATACGAACATTTCCCAATTCCTCGGGAACGATACCACCATTGCCGCCCAAGAGCGTCATCTCAAAGTTTCGCCCGAAGTTTTTGGAAAATAGACGCGCTGGTCTCCAGTACTTTTTGAAGTAAGGGTAGACCCTTACTAGCCCTGAGCAACTACTCTTACTAACTTGGCTTCTGTTTAGTTGTATATTGCTTAATCCAGAATTCTCAGGATCTCCTGTACTGAAAGAGTTCTTGTTCTCGTAGATGTTACGAATTTATATATTGTATAGTCAGCGGGGTGTTTCTTTGTCCATTGGAATATCGGCGTCCTTGGGATGCTTGGATTACATAGGATCAGCGTATAATGAGGGGTATTAGAGTGTAATTTGGAGCTTGACCACGGAGTAGTAAGCGTCGGACGACTACAACTAGATGTTGCGTTCACATTATTCACAGCCTAAATGATGCGGAACCATGCATAGTGAGTGCACGACCATGAAGACGTGAAGGATCGCAAAGAATCTTATTTTACATCTAAAATAAAGAGGTAATAAGTTCACAACCGCTGAATTCTCCATATCACAATCCCATCACAAAAGTTTATATTTATATCTTCGGCCCACATCTTATCCAAGTATCACTGCCCCCACATTTGAACCCTCGGGCTAAAGTCACGTCATTTTGAGTGAGGCTCGTTCCGGTATCAGTATTGCATCTGAAACAAAGCACACTCGTTACCCAAAAGTTTCGATATCTCTTCAGCACGACAATTCCTCAGAAATGGCTCTTGCACCCAGATTCGCGGGGCAGAAGTTCGCGGCAACCAATGCTCCGACTCTACATACGCTCGAATTGTATCTTGACTATGTCTGCCCTGTACGTCGGTGAATGCTTCACTGCTTGTTTACCTATCATGCTACCTCGCATCTGACATGTATCCATGCAGTTCTCCGCCAAGATGTTCAACACAGTGCACAGCTCCGTCATGCCCTTAATCAAGCAGAAGTATGCAGACAAAGTCCAGATTCTGTTCCGTCAACAAGTCCAGCCATGGCATCCGAGCTCGACGCTCGTGCATGAAGCTGGAGTTGCGGTGCTCAAATGTGAGTTTGGCTAAACGGGCCAATTCCATTAACTACTTTACCATTTGCCACTATGGTTCTGGTTCTGGGTCGCGATCTACTATATTCTAGAGGGTCACCACCGCTAACTTTCTAATTTAGTGCAACCCAGCAAATTCTACGACTTCAGCGCAGCTCTGTTCTCCGACGCAAAATCCTTCTACGACGTCAATGTTGTGAACGAGACGCGGAATAAGACATATGAACGTCTTGCGCAGATTGGCGGGAAAGTCGGGGTAGATGAGAAGCAAATGATGGATTTATTGCGCATCAGCGACAAGCCAGCAGAAGATGGAAGTCTAAATACTGGCAATGGAGTCACGAATGATCTGAAGGTGTTGGTCAAGATGAACAGATTGGTCGGCATACATGTTACGCCCACGGTTGTTTTTGACGGCGTGGTGGAGAACTCGATTAGTTCGAGCTTTTCGGGAGAGCAGTGGGAGGAGGTGAGTTTATGCTTAATTTTTTACTTTGTTGGTTTGTTTCGCGTGGGTTGGGAAGTATGGAGACGTTGTTGGGAGGTGGGAGGCTGACGGAACCAACAGTGGCTGGAGAAGAACGTTGCATGAATTGCGTACTCCAACGGATGGACACCCGAGTCGTTGCTATGAACTTGCGGGGTAGATCTCTTGCTTTGTTGGTGTCGGGTTGTTATTGCAGTGCAGAGAGCTGAGATCGGGCCCTGTCCGTTTCAAATGTCAAATCGACGAGCCAGAGGATTGTATGGGTTCTAATATTTTGGAATCTTCATACAAATAGTCGAAGGATTACGAAGACTTGTTTCGCGATCGATGACGCAGAAGGTCGAAGGCATCGGATCATAAAATCCTAGACCTTAATTGAAATTCTTCCCAGCATTTCTTGTGTGAAGACCATGGTTATGCTGATAGCTTGTGCTCCTCTCCAGAAAGTTCGTGTTAGCAACTGTCGGTCACTGCCAGTTTTACAGTTAGGTAGAACTTTTAGCATGGAAAGCGGGCCCGCCGCGCCTTAAGAGTGTTGGGTTTGGCTGGTCATAATGCGCTACGAACGAGTAGAGGCTACCAAGAGGCTCTTATACGCGCGGAGCATCCATCTTTAGGTTACCAAGGCCTTACTCACACCTCACACTATGAACGGCTGAGTCATCCGCAATATTCGAAGAAGAAAGACATGGCGGCGATACACATTTAGTGATGCCATAGGAGCGGAGCAGAGTGGTGATTTCAGACGTAAATCATCAATCTCTTCCTATAACATCCACAAACATCCATTTCATTCTGCAGCGCTTCCGCTTCAGATCTTGCTCCGCGATGCTGTAGTCTGGGTTTACCCACCTTCTATATTATAAAAATACCACTTGAAAATAGAGTTCTCACCCGTAAGCTATGCTATGTATATATACGCGCGCTCGAGATTCGCTACCCGAGCGTTTGTTCTGATGTGATCTCATCTCTGCTTGGACATCAGATATTTCGCCCAGAATGGCCCCGGAATGCGAGGAACGAGGTGCTTTATGTCAAACCCGCCTCGATTCTACTGTAGCACATCGAATCAAACTGTTTTCGCCTAGTCTTGCACAATACCAGCACGATGGGAGAGGGGTGGCAGGTGGGTTTCATGAGGGTTACATTTGGGGGTTGTGATGTTCTTGGATGGGAATGTTACGGAATCTTTCGTTTGGGGTCGGGAGGGCATTGGAAGGCAGGTTTGAGATCGAGTGGTGAGGTTTGAGGGAAGGGTGTGTTAGATTGGGGGGTTGTGGATGGTGTCTTCTTGGATATGTTGAGGAGGTAGTGGGATGAAATGGGATACTTCGCAGAATGGGATGATATGGGGCGTCTTCGGGTGAAATGTGGAAGACGTGAGTTAAAGTTAGATAATTTTGTGGTCTGAGGTTTGAAGGTGGGATGAGAGGAGATGAGCCTACTGCGAGGGAGATATGAGCTTCACGAGAGTTTCCTGAAGGGTTGTGCGAAGTGTTTTGCTTAATCAAGTATTTTACATTGCCACGCAAGTTTCGTAGTTCTTCATCGCAGCTTTAAGGTTTTGCTTTTACAAAACGTGGCAGAGTTGCATTGATGCAGAAGGGACGATCCGACAGAATGAATTGTTTCCAATGATTGGATGATTGGGGTAGGATTTCTTAGTCATTCATCTATTCGCGTAGATTTGGGAAATCTCACACTTCTGATGCTCACAGCTCAATCCTTTATTAGAAACATCCGCCACCCTCGACCAACCACACTCGTCCATTGCGACTCTCGACACGGACGAAATGCGATGCACACAATCGACAAGCATCCCCATCCTTCATGTTTCGCGTGGATGATCATCAGAAGTCCTTAATGCTCCGCCCGATTGGGTGTGATGGGACTTCTGGGAGATGGGGATTAGGGATGAAGAGATCGCCGAGGAGCGCGTCGAGCTTTTCGTCCCCGCTGCCCGTGCCTAGAAATTAATGGAGCGGCAGAGTTTGGCAGGTTGAAGGGCGTTTCTGAGCACAGATTGCCCTTGAGCACAGACACGATAGAGCTCAGCCAGTCGGTGAGGTGAGGGTCAGCTTACGGCTCTTGGTACCTGGAGTTTTGGGAGGATTTCAACCATCATCTCGACCCCAAGAACAGAAGAATAGAAGCCCTTTAACCGCCAAGAATCGCTCCTTTTTTCTTCCATTCGTTGAATGATATAGCCTTAGGACCCTTTCATAGCCCTAGTCGGCCGATGCAGAGAAGTGAGACGCAAACCACAGCCTACCATTCATTTGCTCGTTGAAAAGGGCACAGAGGGAAGCAGTCTGTTTTTGCCGTTGAGATTGCGATACTTATTACCTGGACCCATAATTCCTTCATCCAGTAAGTATATGCACGTCCTACTCCTCTAACATTCCTTCTGTGCTGTCTTTTCTTGTCTCTTCTCTCATTTATCCATTCATTTGTTCGACATTCATTCATTTTCTCCGCTCTCTTACCAGGAGGCTGAACATTATTCCGCTCGAGTCGTCTTCATCTCGCTATACGGTGAAGTGCATCAGCCTCTCGCTCAAGACCCTGTTTCTTAGTGCATCGAGTATCGAGTAACGACGATCTTTCTCAGCAGCAGGGTACTTTTTAGTGTGCTGTGCCTCATATCGTTCGGCATCCTTATTTCCCCAAGATACTTTCCTTTCCCTCCCGCGCAGACATTTCCTCAATCCTCCATATCGTCAGACGAAAGGATACCAACAGGATACCAACAGAAATAATGCCTTCACGATCGTCGCTGCGAAAACAACTCTTATTGTTCTGTTCTGTTTCATTGCTGGGTTATGTGACAGCGAACACTCCAACATTATGTTATGTGATCGACGGCGAACATAATCTCAACGCGGGATATAGATGTGATAATGGGACAACAGGCCATAGCACATGCTGTGGAGCCGGAGCAACATGTTACAGCAACGGGCTGTGTGTACAGATGAATGGACAGGTTCAAGACTTCTTGAGAGTTGGATGTACAGATCCTACATGGCAAGATCCAGCTTGCTTGGATAAATGTACAAACTGTATGTTTTCAAAAATGCACTCTGTTCCCTGTGGTTACTAACAAGTCAATTAGATGCTAGAAGTTCAACGGCAGGCATAAGATATTGCAATGGAAGTCTCACTGAAACCACTAGATAGTAGGTTCTTGGCATATCAACCTTAATTAAGATGGAGTCACTAACAATATAGTTGCTGCGATGATGGATCGCATGGGGTGGGAAGTTTCGCCTGTTGCGCCAACGAGAGTGATATTTTTCAACTGGATCAAGCCAAATATCTAGCTCAAGTTCCTCTTGACTATACGCCAACCACTTCTAGCACAACATCATCCACTATTTCCAGTTCGTCTTCCACTTCGTCTTCCACTTCTTCTTCCACAATACTTTCCACCATTACCTCTGGTGGCTCCACCATCACCTCCGCCGTCAGCACCACAATCGCCACCGATCCCGCCGCCGTCAGCTCGGCTGCATCTCTGCCGTCGCCCACAAGCGCAACCAATAGCTCACACGCCGTCGCGATCGGCGTCGGAGTCGGCGTAGGCTGCGGCATCGTCGCTCTTGCGCTCTTAGGCTTCCTGTTCTACAGACACAAATCCAAGCAAAAGCAACAATCAACCGAGTTCAAAAATTCTCAAGAAGGATACTCTCCTCAAGCAGGTGGCTATCATGACTCACCAATCGCTGGAGCAAATCCATCGCTTTCGCCGATCGAACAGAAAGGTGGCTATTATGCCCCTGGTCAGCAGCCGCTGGTGGGCCCTAGTCCGACAGAGAAGTATGCTGGCGTACAGAGACCGCAGGAATTGCATGGCGAGAATAGTGTTTTTGAGATGCCGGGCGATCATCAGAGGATGGTGTGAGTGTATGTCGAGAGTTAAGGGATGGAGACGAATGAGCAGGATGGGACGCTGATTATATGCGGCTATGATCAGTAGATGGGTGGGGCAATGAGATGGATTAGCTCAGTCACCTACGGCAAAATGATATCGGTCGGGGTCTATTTGGCTCTTCTTCAACGTCAACGGCATTGGTGGTTATGACTTTAATTAGGACGTCACGACAATTGAAAACACGGTCGTCGGATTTGCATGCTATTAAGGCGGTGGAGTTCATGCTGGACTGGCCGTCTTCACAACGCTACGCATGACTTGTGGGACAAGCGGATCAGCAAACCGTCCCTCTATCAGGTGCTGGGAGAAGGGCCTGGATGTGCGCGCATACACGGGATTGATAGGAACTCTTTCCTGCATATACCCCCGGAGAATATTGATAGATGAACAGGACGGGTTACACGGGACTTCTTTTACGATCTTTTTATTTTTTCAATAGGCATAGGATGCATGGTATGCATAGTTTATATTGCTGTATACATCCTAGAAAGGCGCGGGTTCGCAGAAAATGGAAATAGGGAAGGAGGAGTGGTTGTATAGATGTGTATGTATGTATGTATGTCTATACTGGCATCTAAAGAGGGGGTTTGATGAAAATGAGGTTGGATGGATACAGAAAGAGATAGATGCATGGGTTGGGGATTGGGGATGGAGGTTATTATTTTTAATAATTATTTTATCATTCTTGTTTATCTTTCATGAGGTTGATTGTAATGTGCTGAGGGCTTGTTGGGGAGAGGCTTCTAGGTGGGAGAGAGAGAGAGAATGACGTTTGCGAAGGGTGATTACTATTAATGCCGGGAAGAGAGACTGCAGAGGGGGAATGGGTTTCATGAATTGAGTTTCATGTCTTCACAATAGGTAAACTAGTTTGAGATTAGAAGGGATTGGTTCCTTGGAAGAAAAACGTTCTGGAATAACTTAGAAGAAGAGGAGTAGAATGATGAGGAGCGGGAACGGGAACGGGAACGGGAACGGAAAATATGGTAGCCTGGGTGTGGTTGGTGATGGTGCCAGGATGAGGTGTGGTGGGTCGGAGGAGGGGTTGAGGGATGGGAGGGGGGAGGGGGGAGGGGGTTTGGGCGCTTGTGTAAGGAGGGTGAAACGGTATATAGAAGAGCTGAAGGGGAGACGGAAGAGGGAAGGGTAAAGAGTAAGGAAGGTATAGTCCAGGTGGATAGAGTGTTTAGATTCATTTAGAAGGAGGGTGGGTAAGTGAGGATGTTACACGGTGACGGTGAGTAGGTGAAGGGAAGAACGAGAGGACCGGTTGCTATAGGTAGGTAGATGTAGGATACTAAAGTACATCGGGGCCGGGACTAGGTTCGTAGGATAGGGGTCCTGGGGTCGGGATATATAGGTAGAGAGATAAATAGTTGTAGATGGGTGGTGGAGTTGTGGGGGTCGTGGTTACTGGCCGCTCGGTTGGGTTAGGACGGGGGAGAGGACGGGGGAGAGGAGGCACGAAAGAGGGTGGATGGGGTTATGCATAGACAGTAGAGAAAGATGATGGAGGTATATGAGATGAGAGGGAGAAATATTATGGTCAAGAGTAGAGGGCTGAGAGATTGGAGCAGGTGGAGTGGGAAATGGAGATCTCGAAATGATAGTTCGTGACTTCCAAATGTTTGATGGACTAATGAAATGAGCGAGCAGCACTGGAATTTATTGATTAGATGGTTAAATCTATGTATGAAGTGCAATTGCTGCAGGATAGCGGTTCCAGATACTTCGTAACTTTGCTGAATGTGCGAGCTTGATATGTTTCGCATGGAGGGGGGAACCGTTGGGCCGCTGAACTGGTCCACGTTGTACCTAAGTAAGAATTAGAGTTCTTTCACAGAGTTTGAAACAGGTATTTTACGGAATAAGGATCATTTATAATAGTGAACATTGCAGATGGAAAAATAAGAAAAAGTATTATGGGTAAATCAGCGCTTGTGATATTTATATTTATTAATTTTGGGATAGGATGCTTGGGGGTTGAGTGGAGAGTATGAAAGTCTTTTTTTTTTGGAATATTTCTCAGCTAGGAGAAGATGAAATCTGTGTATCGGGTCCTTGGCAATATTTCACACAGGAAGTTTGCAGTGTGCACGTGCAACGATACTCGACTTACCTTACTTCATTCTGTGATTCTTGATACTGAGCACTCGCCCGATCCACTCTTTCCTTTTGCTCCTTCTCGGCTTTCTCTTCCCTCTTTATAGCATCCTCTGTGTAAGAATGTACGACACGTCCATCGCGACCACGGCAGACATGACAGCCCTGAGTGGACACACCCCCCAACTGTGGTTCCCATCTCTGGAAGATGGATTCCGTTACCGGGACAGTGGCAAGAGCTCGACAACTGTCACACCAGGTGCGGATCGTGGCTGCAGGCTCCTGGAACTCGATTCGTTTTTGGGTTTCGCAGAAGTAGCAGTAATACATCTTACGTCGGCACCCGCTGGTGCAGGTTGGGATTGGGTCGATCATTTCAACTTCGTTGCGGGCCATGTTGACTTGCGTAGCGAATTTTGAAGTGGCGGGTTTTGCTTGGAAAGACAGATTAGGGAGCTGTAATGTGTTTTTCAAGGGCTGGGTATGCTCTCTGGGAGCATATAGTGCAAATAGAAAAGGGGCTGAGGAGTCGCGAAGGTGTTTTCTTTATACCTAGGAATCATAATTGTTTTCGGTTATTGTTCGAGAATGTGAAAGACAATCAATCCGAGAGCAATGACAAAGGAAACAATGGTTCAAGGTTTCAAATCTGATTGATATAAAAGTATATCCGACATTTCTTTGTAATTGTAGTATTGGACTGACACTTGATTGAGCCTGAACCGAATACTCTGGATAGCACAGTCTGGGAAGCAAACAACGTGAAGGATCGAGGCTAGAAACAACTTAAATGAGCGTCTTTACAAACTACCAAATATGTACTATAATAGAATTCAGAAGGCGACCAATGGTGGTGAAACCAGGGGACAGGCAGGCTGCTGTTATTTACCTGATCGTCGTGGAGCAGAAGTTGACACCAATCGACTGGGCAGAAGGAAAGAAAGATAGACGACACGATGAAGTCGGTCAGCTCTCGGATCTGGGAGAAATATACCGGCACTGGCTCGGAACCCAGAAAGAACAGCTAAGGAAAGGCATTGATTGATGGGAGAATGCTTCAAGGTTAAACAATTGCAAATGAAATGCTGTGATCCTGAGCCTCCACATATAGCCTTCCGGTGTGAATAAGAGCAGCTTAAAATACGAGATACGAATTATTTCCCATGCCTAGATACTCGCTCGGCGAAGACAGGATGTATCAAGTATCTCTTACTGTCACCGGATTTGAATGAATATTATGAACATGGGTAGCGTGAGGAGCGTTGATCTCTGACACTTCGCAAGATATTGCAGCCTGAATGGCACCTGCCTGGCTTATCCTACCGCCCAGAAATTCTCTGGGAAGATGACTTTACCACTTGGTGCATACCCTATGTGTTGGATGCTGATCATGCTATGATGACAAAGATGAATAGATAGGAGCTTTCATAGACTTGCGAGATTTTCAAACCAATAATAAGAGATAGGGGCCTATGTATATTAGAAATTCATTGCTTGAAAACCAGACACTCTATACACCAGCCATCATACAGCCTATCAAGTACAAATCCTTCGATCATTCTTAATTTCCTCATCCGTTCCTTTCTGTCATGCAAAACGCCTTGAATATTTCGAGACACTGAACCTAAAGTATACATGTCTTTGCGACTTTCTGTTTGTGAATTATCTTCCCTTACTAGACACACCAGCACCAATGACACCTGGCAGCTGCTCATCGCCAATGCTGTAAAGCATACCAATGCCCCAGCTGACCAGCCCGACAAGAACAATACTAGAAATAGTAATCAACCAGAAGGGGCCACTGATATCTTGTTTTTGGCAAGCGGCGCCACCGCGGCCCGAGCCAGACGAACAACTGCATGCGAAACAGTCGCTCGACTTCTTGTAGCAGAGACCGGATGAGGAACAGTTATTCGTAGATGCCACACATGCATCTAAGGAGGCATAGCAGAAACGGGGAACACGACTGTTCAAAGTGTGATTCGTAGAGTTGGAGGCGGTCGCATGGAAGGTAACTTTCTCCGCGAATTCGGTTATAGGCTCTTCTGAATGTTGTCTGCTGGAGATTTTCTTCTGAGATGGTTTCGAGTAGGTACCGTAAGAGCTACTGCTGCGGCGGGAGGATGGCATGAGAATGATGAGGACATTCATTTCTGATTGAGAGGCGAATCGGGTCAACCGTTCGAAGGAAGTAGTAATCGACTCTTTTTCCTGTGATAGTATTAGCATGCTCCAAGCGATGGAATTATACAATGTAGTAAACTGTACCTTTGACTTCTTGCTCAAATCGACATGCATAATCTTCGACTTGCCATTCCAACATTTATTTGCAAAAGGGTTGATAGCATCGTGGAAAGCACATTTCTTGGCTTTTCCGAGCTGCTCCTCCAAGTCTGCTGCCAGCCTTTGAGTGGAGCTGACAGACGGCGGGTTCGAAATTGTAAAGGCTGGTTTGATAGAAGACCAAGCATTTAATAATGGGCCAGCTGTATCGTCCGAAACACCTTCAACAATCATTACCAACTCAGCCGCCTTATCCTTGGGCGCATCATTGAACAATGATTTTAATTGACCTCCGAACTTATTGATATGCTTGATCGCGCTGTCTTTAACAGACCCAATATCGTGATACTGTGAGATGCCGAGTCGTTGTGCAAGAACAAGTCGTGCCTCAGTTGGTGAAAGAGCTGGTGGTGATCCGGAGTTGCTTGGCCATTTCTGCCCTTGGAAGAGATACGCAGGAGCTTCTGTTGCAGCAGAAACTGTGCTTACCAGTAATGGTAGTAGGAAGCTGGCGTGGAGCTTCATAGTTGTTGGTGGGTATTGTTGATGTAACTGAGGAAGCTCATGCTCAGGTTGTGATGCTGGTAGTTACCTCAAGCACTTGATAACCTCAACGAGGTTCGGTAACACTAAGGCAAAATCTGCGCTAACCCAATTAGACATGAAGGCTGAATCCTCAAAATAACTTAGACCTCCCGTGGATTTCAAAATTTTGGTTAACATTTCCTAAATGCTAAGAATATCAAAATTACTCTTGTGTTCCTCGGGAGTTTTACGAGCGTGGGAAAGTTATTGCCTTTATCATGAATCTGCAAAATAATAGTTGTAGTGTCGTTGAAACCGTGATAATAACATTCCTCTCTACTGACCCCTCTGTCATTGCTTCGTCGGACATAAATCTACTCCAAGACCGATCCAGGAATTACCTATCTTGCCTTTTTGTACGACCCAACTTCATACTTCAACGTTCATATATCATACAACTACGAATACGTCTCGGATAGAGGAGACTCGGCGCATTTCCCAACTGGTCTATTCTCTGCACATTCATACAAGTCGAGATCTCGCCTACACAGTTGCGACGATTCGCCATCAACGGCTCGCCAGCTCGAGGCGGGCCTTGATCGACTTTCCACCATGTTTCGATTCATTCGACCACGGACGAGTCTGCGAGCGCGACTATTACCAGTAAATATCCTCGGTTCAAGTCGCCTGCCTGCGCGTTTGAATGCGCAGGCGCAGGCGGGACAAATAGAGAATCTGCAGAAGGTCCGGCTGAAGAAGCCAGCGATTCGACCGAGGTATGCATGCTTCCCTTCTGGATGCATAATCATGTATTGACATTGGCTCTACAGGAATATCGCCCTGAGTATATTAGTCTATTATATCTGCTATGAAATATACTCCCGAGTGGTCTTCGATCCTCTTGACGATGCCGCCACAGATGCAGTAAAACATATACCGGAGTCGGAACTGGAAGAAATCGATGAGAAGCCCCTTTTTATTCCTTTTCCCGGGACTACAAAGCAGGTTAAGCCGCGCCCATACAAGGGCAGCGATCCTGAATGGCAAGAATTTGTCAAATTCAGTAAAAATCCAGAGCTCGGAAAAAGCGTCAGAAGTTAGTTCTACCTATGACATAGCGCTCGAAACAGACACTGACATTCGCAGATGAGCTTGCCGAATTTGTTCTAACAGCGATCAGTCGACATCCAATGTTAACCATGCGCTTTGGGAAGAATATGAAGATTAGGAGGGTATGGCTGGATGTGGACTTTCCGATGGGGCCTCCACCTGAATTTGAGAGATCCGGGTATGTGCATTACAGGAGTCGCAAAAAGCAATGCTAATGTGTCATAAGGCTTGCAATTGGGGAGGACTCGATCTCATGGGTTACAATGCCAGTAGATGCTTCGACAGTGTTCAAAGTTCGACATGTCCTCTGGCCATCGGCCCTTATGGCATCGTCGTGGAGTTTCATGCGAGTTTTGGCGGCTGAGGAAGTACGAAATATAGCGGGATTATTTGGAATAGAGATGCAAAGCCCTCCTCCTCCGCTTACGATCAATCAAGTCATCGCAAGACATGAACAAGTCTTGAAGAACCGATTACCCGCAAAAAATGGACCGCAACAGCCGCTTGGGGACAACAAAAAGCCAATTATCGAGGGCGCTGCCCCAGACAAATCTAACACGGCAGGAGGTGGATCAGGAATTGCAACCCCAAGCTCCCTTCCAGCATTTCATTCCCATTTTGTTCACGCTATGACGGCATTCAAGATGAAAATGAGAGAAAAGTACCGACCAGCTCCGGTTGTGCCGCCGAGAGGTTGTATAATAGTCCAGGGCTTCGTGGAATTGGATGCTCCCAAAGCCTGGATTGTATGTGATGTTTCAGCGGCCTGGGATCCGAAAACTAAAACCTTCGATCCAAGGAATGTTTCTCTTAAACTAAGGAGACTACAGATGAAAAAGCAGGTTCCCCATGGGTGAGCACGGCAAAATGGTTATTGAACTAGTATATCTATAGACGTTGTGGGGGGTTCAAAATACAAGTGGTGCTCAGGCGTCTGGAGAAGGGGTCAGCTGGATCTTTGGATCAACCAGCCATACGGTGGGATAATAAGTGTGCAGCTTCCACCAAGCTGCGTCCTGATCCACGAAGCAGGACTCTCTTTTCTGGAAAGAAAGTTTCTGGGATGATGACTCGATAGATAATTGACATCGAGTTTGGTGGCGTGTGACGATGCCACAATGTAAATGATATACCAACCAGCGAGTGTTGATGTCCTTCTCGAATAGACTTTATTCTGTCTTTTGACATTTGTTACCTTAAGAGTATGCTTTCTAGGTGATAGTTTCAGCCTTTAATTTTATATTGAAATCGAATCTATTATATCCATTGCGCACTACACAGTGCTCTATTGCCTTGTACCTAAGAGGTCACAATATCGTGAGTAGGTGACTGCAGTGATCTTTGCACCCTGCGATGTTTTGCTATTGCATCTAACGTTATTAGTCACCGAACTTGGCGATGCTAATGCTGACCCCTTTGCCATCTAACCGAACATTGTCAGTTTCCGTACAAGCAACATCTAGCTCATGACTGAGCATACCTCAACCATGCTCCCTGACTATGATGGTTGACCAATATCAGTCACTATTTCATAAATCTAACTTCCATCAACCACTTCTCCCCTCACCGTTGGCGTGTTCCCGAAACTTTCCAACCCCCTATTGCCGCCCATCTTCTCACCTCCAAACCCTTGCGCATGCGCATCTACGACCGCCTTTGCATCACTCATCTCGACCGTACCATCCCCACCAGCGCCCACCTTCAAAGCTGCATATCTCGCACCAGTCTGCGTCAGCAGGACTTGCACTTCAGCCTCCCTCTTCGATATCTCCCTCTTTTCCCTTTCTCCGTCCTCGATCTTGCGCTTCCTCTTTTTCAATTCCATCTCCATTGCTCCTAGCGTGTTCTGCAATCTCTCCAAGCATTCGTCCAGAACGGGAATAGGTGCAATTCTCGCGGGTACCTGAACTGCTTCTTTCTCCGCAGCTGCTTCATCATATTTGTGTAAACCATCCATACCGGCCCTTGTTTGCGCAGCTTCATAAGCAGCTCTGCGCTCTGCTTCGGAGTCGTCGGTGTCTTCACCGGAGCTACCTTCAGCTGCTTGAATAAGATCTGCCATCTCCTTCTTCCTGCGCCGCCGGGATTCTCGTTCTTGCTTTTTGCCCAGAGAGATTCGTCCATCTTCTACGAAATCATCGAACCCTTCAGCTATATCTTCATCCTCTCGAACCAATCTCGATTCTGCCTTCTTCGCTCGTGGAAGCAAGGAAATTTGTCGTCCTCCGTCCCCAGGACTGTCGTCATTCAGTGATATGAAATCTTTCTCTCTCGCCATCCGTGCTCTTCTCTCCTTCTTCTCCCTAATCTCCGCTTCGGTGGGTATAACGGCAGCTGCAGAACTTCCCCCAAACTTCTCATCCACATCCATGTCCACTACCATGGCTCCCTCTAGCTCCGAGGCATCTAACCCCTCCTCCTCTACCGTCACATCGGCTTCCAATTCTCGAGGCGCATTCGGCGTCAATCCCTTCAACTCATTCAGGTAATCCTTACTATACGTCGGCTTTCCCCCATCTTCATCTTCTCTCTCGCGCATCGGCAGCGGCAACCTTACCGCCGCATTCTTCTTCGCATTCGACTCTGTGACTTTTCTGGAAAGAGGTTTCTTAATCGGGTTGAAGGATTCCTCCTCTTCGAGATTCTCAGCATCGGAGCCGGATATTATGTCGCCAACGCCAAAAGAAAGACGCGAGGAGGCAGGCTTCTTCTTCTTTTTGAAGGACGCTGTGCGGTTGATTGTAGGTTTGTCAGAGGAGTCCTCGTCTTTGGTCTCATTTGTGCTTGCGGTTGGGGCGTCGCCGTCTTGCATTAAGTCATCGTATGCGATGCTTCGGCGCAAGTTAGATTTCTTCATTGGCTTGCGTACGAACGACATGATTTTTAATGAGTGAGATGCAATCCGCCCTGGATCACCACAATTGTGCTTTCACAGATCTTGGAGATTGGAGAACCTATGTAGGAACACATCGCAAAGAAAACGCGTTCGCAATCAAAGCTCTCCGCCTCGCCTGCCAAGCTTCTGCCTCCCACAAAATTTCCTTATCACCACGTGAGATCTCAGCCTCATCAACCTTCAATACTATCGCATCGCAAACACGAAAATAATTTCCAACAGTAGGCCGACCACCAGCTGTCCACGACCTATTTAGACGACGAATTTCGACAAATTTCCATCGTCATCATGCCTCAAGCTCAGCCCGAGCTTAAGAAGGTATGTGCTGTTCTCCGCGCCTCGGTTTCGAACAGACGTCGCGTCTGAATTGGAGCAGGGCTCCTAGCTGTATTGGGATTGTTTGGCTGATGTTGGTGTGTTATAGTACCTAGATAAAAGGCTATTTGTGCAATTAAACGGCAGCAGGAAGGTCATTGGGGTCTTGCGAGGTTATGATGTTAGCTCTACTCTATCGCCGAGTGAGCGGATAGCTTTACTAACTAATCTGTGCTAGGTCTTCTTGAACATTGTGCTAGACGACGCCGTCGAGGAGAAGGAAGGTGGTGAGAAGGTCAGAATTGGCATGGTGGTATGTTGTTGACGAATACGGACGAGATACTACTTTCAGACCGACTAATGGGGTTATTTAGGTTATTCGAGGAAACTCTGTTGTTATGCTCGAGGCATTGGAGAGAATAGGCGGTGGGAGAGAAGACAGAGGATGAAGAGCTTGAGGGACGATATCGTACGAATTCGGTTGTATGGAGGATCATCTAAGAAGGGGCATACGGGACAAAAACTCGCGCATTAAACCCGGGGCGTTACGAGAGTATATGGACCACAAATTGCATACCAATGAGCACAAGGGTGCCTGCTTGTTTTAGAAATTGCCTTCTTTGGCCTATTCCCATCTTGAATTTCTGATATACTACCCATACTGGTTCCAGGTGACTGTAGAGTTGAACATATCTTCTTTCCTCCTGACTATTCACTCGCCTACTACTCTACTTGAACTGCTCCCAATACTTCTCCTCAAAACCATCCATCAACGCACCCTCAAAATCATTCACCCATCCCTTAATACCACCTTTCAAGACCAGAACATCAACCTTACTCTTCTTGCCAAACTTTGCTACATCATCAATGTAATCTTGCATCCACCCCGCACATCGTGGACCCCTCCCGGATGATGATCCTACAAGATGATTCTCATCAATGTTACGGCTTCCTACCAATTCTAGCTAGAGAACAACTCACCACAGTAGAAAATGACTTTCGTGATACCGGCTCTATCACAAAGTTCGAGCAGAGTTTTGCGACTCTGATAGAAGCTCTGAGCAGGGAGGTTGAGTGACGTTTTAATGGTTCCACCCTGTGTAGCCTCGTCAGCTGCAGCATCAAACCACACTCTGTTATATCTCGTATGCGCCGGCCAGATGAGTATTGAATGCGAAGAGAGGGAGGAACTTTCTCTGTTCGTCCTTCGATATAAATTGACATACCTCCCAATCATTTCTCCTTACATCGACCAGCAAGAAGGATCTTGGCTCGGAAGTGATATCCATATCATCGAATAGCTTCATCACATCGTCCGCTGTGATCTCTGGACATTTTGCTCGTGCCTCGGGAAATGCTTTCCACCATGGAGCTTCTGGATCTTTCTTGTCTGTCATATTCGGATGTAGTTGAGAAGTTGTTTCTAAAAGAGTTTTACTGTCCCAAGTGGGTTTGCGAGGAAGAAGAGTTTTGTTGGTGGAGGTTATTTTTTTAGGCACCGGTTCTCTCTTATGATTTTTCAATGCAATTGAAATCCCATGATTTCGAGTAAGACTCTGCTAATTACATACTATTACAAATTTACCTTCCTGAAGATATCAATGGCCTTTTTTGGAACCCTTTTTCGCCTTTTTGTGCGCCTTTTCGCCTAGCTCTTGTTCATATATCTCTGCCGCAGTTTCTCCTGCTTTTCTCTTCGATTTCGAACTCTTCACACTAACTACCGGATTCTTTTGCCCTGACTTTGCAGCATTTAGAACTTGCTTCTCAGCGTCTGCCCACCCGGGCGCTCCTGCTTCGATCTCATATCTGTATGGTGGATTAGTACTGCTATGCTTCACGTAAAAGTGGAAGGACGTACTGGTCTAAGGGCAGAGCATCAATAAGCTCCCTTTGCTTCTCCTTCAGAGCCTTCATAGCTTCATCTGCTCCTTCTTCCAATTCATCTTCAAGCCCAGTTTCCAAAGGAGCAAATCGCTCATCTATAACTTCATCATCTAGAGCTTCATTTGCATCTTCCCTGCTGACGCCAATCGTCTCCCGTCCCGGTAGTTCGGCTTCTATGGCCCCAGAGACTAATTCTCCGAAATGTGTGCTCATTTTGCGCATGATCTTGATGAACATGGCCAGTAATTGTGAGGAGGGTAAAGAAAGCTCCGACTCGATTGCGGTCAAGTCTTTGCGTTGCAAGCCCACTGCTAGCAGAATTGACTGCTGGATCCCGGTCAACTTGACATCAGACTTCAGTCGTCCTGTGAAATATAGATTTGCAAGTGTCGGTACGAGATCGAGGATAACGTGGTAGTCGAGCATATTATTTGCGTATGACTCCAGACGCTTGAGGTCAAAAGGTGACAGGAGCGAGTCAAGCTCTGCCTTGGAGAGAGGTTTGGGAGTGGCGGTTACATCTAATTTCGACCCAGCGTTGGCAGACTCGTCAATACTTAAGGCAAGTACGGAAGGAAATTCACGAAATTGGTATGAAAGCAGAGACAAGAATCGACGGTTGAAATCTCGAGAAAATTCACTCAACCAGGACCTATCATCGCTGTTCTCCAGTGTCCGAATCATAACGCAGGTATGCTCGCCAGTCAACTCGTTTGCTGTTTGTCGAAGATATAGAGGTACGAAAGATGCTCGCTTCCAAAATCTATGGAGAGGTTGTGTAAGGCCGTAACTCACACCAACATAATCAAGGTTATCTGGGCGTTTCTCAGATAGTTTTGCGAATAATGGCGGCATCTTCCTGATATCCCTAACTTTAATATTATCATCAAGTAACGATGAACTGGCTAGTTCAGCATCTGTGACCCGAGGAATGCTATCTTCTACGAATCCGGCGGCGTCCTCTGAAAGATTCGCAAATTTGCCCTCATAGAAATCAGTGAGTAACTCAAGAGCCTTGCTTCCGTATCCCATTTTGATGTAATCGGGATTTGTTGCTATGCGGACGATTCGAGCACCCGACAGCCCTGCAAAATCCTCATCTTGGAATTGTTGACTGACAAGCCAGGGGATGAGATCACCCGCTGCTCTCTGACCCCTACTCAGGCTGTTCATAACACTCTGCTTACTGATCTTTCCTTCCAAGGCAACTTGAATCACGCAAAGGGGTTCTGGAAGGTGCTTGCTATTTTCTTCAATAGGCGGAACAAGAACAAACAATTGATGAGCAGGAGCATCACTCATCAATTGAAGGTCATCGGGTGTGTTCTTGTAATGACTTGCAACATAAAGAGCAATCATCTGCTGTAGAAACTTTTCGGAAACATCGTGGAAAGAGAATAGAGTATCGCGGTTGACGTTAAGTAACTGGCACTGCGAGGGATCTGGGCAACCTTGGAGGGTGTTAAGTCTCGATCGCGGAAGGGTAGCATCAAGACAAAGTAGTGAATTGAGCCATTTCTCAACAGCATCGCCTTTAGCATACCGAATTGGCTCAGACAAGGTGATTTCCCTCAACGAACGTCCGCCGGTAAAGCTGTTATCGGCAGCTTTCGCAGCCTTGCCACTTGATCGATCGGCTACTTCAACATCTTCGGTGCCATTCACCTTAGCAGTCCCCCGGGATTGCTCTCGAAGTTGCTTGATCAGCTTCAAAGATAGAGATCTTCCAGTCCCCTCGTATCCGTTGATCGTAGACGCCATAAATACCAGATATGGGCCCATAAGCTTTTTGACGAGCGGCAAAGGTATAGCTGCAGCTTCATCAATGACCAGTAGCTCGGCCTGACCAAGGACATGTGCATCTTGTGGCCTGATATACTGAATAGTCTGGCGATGTTGTCGGTGAATGTTCACTCGGACAATAGCTTTATTGAAGTCTGGATTCGTTGATTGAATGATGGAGTAATCGACATGATCCATGTAATTCAAAGCATCAAATCCCTTGAAAATAAACTCAAAAAGTGTCTTCAAGTTCTCCGGACTTGGCGAGGTGATGAAGATATTACTGTATCCGTGTGCCACTGCTGCCGCCACAGCCACACCAAGAGCGGCGGACTTTCCACGTCCTCTTCCAGCAGTCAAAGTGACTGTGTTCTTTAATGTCTTTTCGGCAATCGCATCCACAAAGGTTAACAACGCCTTTGCTTGATCGACGGTCTTAGCCAAAGTGACCAGAGACCCAACTGGCTGCGTATCTTGCAACGCCTCCTTGATGCTATCTAATTCCTTTTGCGCTTCGCTCTTTGGTTCGTCCAAATTTGGAGGAGGTAGGGCTTTGACGTTCTTTCCGCCGGAGATAGGTAGCACGTTCATCTCGTCATCAATAACGAGACATGATTCGCACTTGCCTAGTGACAGTATAAATCGTTCGTTGAACCTGGCCGTAACGTCATCGTGCGCTTCCGTCCGATATCGAGAATGGATATCCATAGATAGTGTGTATAGCTGCTTTAGACTGTTCATACCCTTCAATAGCAGAACGACAAGGCCTCCTCCTTCCACCGTCTCGATGGTTCTGGCGAGTAGATTTGGTGTGATAGCCTCGAAGTCCTGCAATATACACATTCCGAAAGTGTTTCCTAGAATCTTATCCGTTTCCTTGTAGTAAACATATCGAATATCATGTAAAGACACAAACAGTTCAAACGGGTCCTCGGTGTTGACGTCTCGGATGCCACGCTTGATTTCTTTCTTGATTTTGTTTTCGCGCTTCTTGCGATGACTATGCGACGACATATTAGTTAGTTTGGTTCGACTCGGGCAGTAGTATTCAATGCTGACCTAGTAAAGCCTAGAAGCTTGTTTTTGTAGGCCCATAACACCGATTTGTTTTGTTTCATGTCCATACCGGACATGATATGGTGTAGGTAGACAATAACATCCTTCGACCTATCTCCAACGACCACAATGAAGCTTCGTTTCTTCTCTTGTATACCATTTCTCATGAGCGCGGGGATGCGCGAGTCTCTGGAAAGATCAATGTTAGCTTATTAACAGCATATCAATCGCTTTCAGTATAGACTTACACTGCTTTACGAACCATTGTGATTATAGAATGGCTCGAATTAGAATCCTCTCGACGGCGACATACACACAAGCAACTCAGATTGAGGCTCCAGAACTTTTTTTCGCCGATTTCACTTATCGCGAACTTTTTTCAGCCAGGGCCTTATCGTACTATTACACATATGGTCTAGCGTGTATGCAAGGCTGCGCTTTTCGGTGTGCTGCCCGAAGCGGAGCTCCTCCGTCTACGACTAATAGTTGATCGCAAAAGCTCGATGAGTGCGCAATTGGTAATAATTGAATACGTGTACAAAGACATTACTGGAAATGGGTATTATCATTGCTTTTTATCTAACAGTTCTCATAAAGTTGGATATGCTAAGCTTCATCGCTCATGCCGTCGTTTGTACTCCGATTCTCAACCCATTAAAGTCCGAACCATCAAGAAGATCAAGAAGCTTTGTAAACATCTCACTGCAGAGATTCAATGACCAAAGCAGAAGCTCCACCTCCACCATTGCAAATGCCAGCAACACCGATCTTCGCCTTTTGTTCCCTCAGTACGTTGATCAGGGTTGTGACAATCCTTGCTCCAGAACAACCAAGAGGGTGACCGATAGCGACGGCACCCCCATGGATGTTGACCTTCGACTCATCCAACCCAAGAATTTTCATATTGGCAAGAGCGACGACGGAGAAAGCCTCGTTAATCTCATAATAATCAACGGCTGAAGCATCCACCTTAGCGTGCTTGAGAGCCTTGGGAATAGCCAAAGATGGAGCAGTGGTGAACTTGTTTGGTGACTTCTCAGCATCACCCCAACCAAGAATCTTTGCCAAAGGCTTGAGACCCAGCTCCTTCAACTTTGCTTCCGAAACAAGGACCAATGCTGAAGCACCATCATTGAGTGGAGCAGCGTTTGGTGCAGTGACAGTTCCTCCATTCGGCAAGAATGCAGGTCGCATAGCCTTCAGCTTCTCAATATTCAAGTTCTTGACCTCGTCATCCCTGTCGATTGTAATGGCTGGTTTTCCACGGCCACCACTGATCTCCACAGGAACAATTTCCGTCTTGAAGATGCCAGCCTCAGTGGCCTTTTGGGCCTTCTGGTAAGACTTGATAGCATAGTCATCTTGCTGTTCTCTGGAGATATCATGGTCTCGAGAACACTCTTCACCAGCCATTCCCATGTGCTCCTTTTTTCCATAAGCATCGGTCAAACCATCTTTAAGCACACCATCAACCAATGTCTGATCACCATACTTGGCTCCAGTACGGAGGTTTGGGAGGTAGTGGGGAACGTTTGACATAGACTCGGTGCCACCAGCAACGACAATCTCGGAATTGCCGGTGATGATAGTTTGGGCAGCAAGGATTATTGCCTTGGTTCCGGAAGCACAAACTTTATTCACTGTGGTGCAGATCACGCCTTCAGTAAGACCACCAGCAATGGCACATTGACGAGCGGGGTTTTGTCCCAAGCTTTCATCGATTAGTAAACTTCCTCTCAATGAATCTGAGCTACTCACTTTGCCGACATGACATTGCCAAAGAAGATCTCCTCGACATCTTCAGGCTTAATCTCGGGCACGCGCTCAACAGCAGCTAAGCATTCATTAGAATCTGAAGTTGCCACTTCGAGAATGCAAGGAGAAGAGCATACCTTTGATAGCCAGACCACCTAGTTCGGTAGCAGTCTTGCTGGACAGAGAACCCAAGAATGAACCGACGGGTGTTCTCACGGCGGAGCTAGAATCGGTGCCAGATCAGTAACCAATGCAGAGGAGACAAGTATACAATATAGAAGAGCATGACTTACACAATATAGACTGGAGGGAACGAAGACATGTTTGATGAAGATATGAAAAGGCTTGATAGTATGAAGTTCTCAAGAAAATTGAAGAATAGGAGTAGAATCAGTCCTCAACAAAGAACTTATAGGAGACACAGTTTATAGAAATTCTGCAGGCGGTGAATGAGCTTACTCAAATAGAGCTAGTTTGCCCCTCTGTCGGCTTTGAGGACCCTTGCGACTAACCTTATTCCCCTGATAGTTACCTCAACATACTATTCGGCCATAAATCGAACACTTCAAGTAGATCACTATTATCCTGTATTCACCGACTTTGGGTCATATATCTAGCTGAGTTTGAAGAATTAAGGATTTAGTGCTGAATCAGCCATTTTTTCTGCCCTTGGGAGCTATCGGTGTTCGGTTAGGCGTTCCCTTATTGCATCTTCAAAGTTCAGAGAAAATGGCGTTAAGGAAGGCCTAAGCGAGTACCGACAACAAGTCAAGATGTCCGAAAGTCGGGAGATTCATATGCACAAATCCGCTCTGCACGCCTGATTGGACAGCAGAATTCTGGGGCTTGACGAGGCTGAGATCACGTGACAAAGAAAATTCCCGTCGCGAAACTGTTCGACGCGAGGCAGTGAAGGCTAGGTAGTTGCGGGCGCAATTTTTCATAGATCTTCGAATTCGCCAGTAATTACGCTTCACGATGGATGACCTTTATGATGAGTAAGCGATTGCATTGTCTGATACTCTGTGCATCTTACTAACATCGTCCAGATTCGGAAATTTCATTGGAGAGGCCGAGGAGTCTGAAGAGGAGTCCCAGCATGGCAATGAGGCTAGCGCATATGTTTATGACGAGTATCCAGAAGAGGAGGCAGAGGTTACGGGGCAAGAGTTGATGGATCTTGATGGTAGGTCATTTTCTCATACCCAATCGAATATGCGTGCTGACGTTTGGACACAGATGAAGGGCCATCGAATGCTGTGATCTTGCACGAAGACAAACAGTATTATCCCACAGCACAGCAGGTATACGGAGAAGATGTCGAAACCATGGTGCAAGAAGAAGATGCGCAGCCGCTCACTCAACCCATTATCGCGCCCGTTGAGCAGAAGAAATTCAACATACAAGAGGCGGACCTGCCACCAGTGCACTTCGATCGAAGTTTCATGACGGATCTCATGAACTTTCCAGACCAGATTAGGAACATCGCGTTTGCTGGGCATCTACATCACGGTAAAACGGCTTTCATGGATATGTTAGTACTTGAGACACACGATATCACGGATCGATTGGATAAGAAGACGGGAAAGAAGAAGGACGAGCAATTGCGCTACACGGATATTCACGTTGTGGAACGAGAACGAGGACTATCCATAAAATCGGCACCAATGAGTTTAGTTCTCCAAAGTACGAAAGGAAAGTCGCATCTCTTGAACATCCTCGATACGCCAGGGCATGTGAACTTCGTAGATGAAGTTGCATCCTCATTACGGCTTGTGGATGGGGTGGTTCTTATTGTGGACGTTGTTGAAGGAGTTCAAGTCAATACGGAACAGATTATCCGACACGCTGTTCTTGAAGGTCTGCCCATGACCCTTGTTGTCAATAAGATGGATCGTCTAATCTTAGAGCTCAAGTTGCCCCCCACGGACGCTTATTTCAAGTTGAAGCATGTCGTTGAGGAAGTCAATACTGTGATTGAGGCGACTTTACCTGGTCAAGGAGAGAGTCGTCGACTTAGTCCTGAGAAGGGCAACGTTCTCTTTGCATGCACAAGTATGGGATGGTGTTTTACATTACAATCTTTCGCAAAGATGTATGCGGACACTTACGCACCAAGTAAGAAACGCGGACCAGGAATGAACAATGAGGAGAGTGGCATTAATGCGCATGAGTTTGCTCGACGACTATGGGGTGATATCTTCTACAACCCCTCGAGGAGATCATTTACACGAAAGGGTGTTGAGGAGAGATCGAAACGCTCTTTCGTCAACTTCATCCTCGAGCCAATCTACAAATTGTACTCCCACACCATTAGTGAGAGCCCAGAAGACTTGAAGGACACTCTCGAGACGCTTGGGATCTATCTTAAGCCGTCACAATATAAAATGGATGCCAATGTTCTGCTGAAGTTGGTTTGTCAACAATTTTTTGGCCCGTCTTCCGGGTTTGTTGATATGGTTGTTCAGCACATCCCATCACCTGTTGAAGCTGCAGAGAAGAAGTTGGAACGTTATTATACCGGTCCGTTGGATACGAAGGTTGCAGCGTCTATGAAAGCATGCGATCAAGATGGCCCGCTGGTTATTCAAATTTCCAAACTCCTAAACACAAGTGATGCAGCTGGCTTCTATTCGTTTGGGAGGGTATTGAGTGGTATTGCACGGGCCGGTACTCAAGTGAGAGTACTGGGTGAAGGCTATTCAATTGATGATGAAGAAGACATGAGCGTCGCAACTATTTCTGATGTGTGGATCGCTGAAACGCGGTACAACATCCCTACAGATGGCGTTCCTGCCGGCAATTGGGTTCTGCTCGGAGGTGTGGACAACTCAATTGTCAAATCTGCAACCATTGTACCGCTCGTACTACCAGACGAGGAGGAGGCCTACATATTCAAACCTATCACCCATTTCACCGAGTCGGTATTCAAGGTTGCAGTGGAGCCAATCAACCCTTCCGAGCTTCCTAAGATGTTGGACGGGTTGAGAAAAGTCAACAAAAGCTACCCTCTTATCACTACCAAGGTTGAAGAATCTGGAGAACACGTCATTCTAGGGACTGGGGAACTCTACATGGACTGTGTTCTGCATGATCTCAGACGATTGTATGCGGAGATGGAAATTAAGGTGTCAGATCCTGTCACACGATTCTGTGAGACAGTTGTTGAGACATCAGCTATCAAATGCTATGCCCAAACACCAAACAAAAAGAACAAAATCACGATGGTGGCGGAACCTCTCGATCAAGGAATTGCAGAAGATATCGAAAGCGGAAAGGTCAGCATCAAAAGCCCTGCTCGTGTTATTGGAAAGTATTTCGAAGAAAACTACGGATGGGATTTATTGGCTTCTAGAAGCATTTGGGCGTTTGGACCCGACGACTTGGGACCAAATATTCTACAGGATGATACCATTCCATCAGAGGCAAGTACTATTCAACTCCCTGCACAGGCTAATAACCGTTGTTGCACACAAAACGGAATTATTCGGCCCTTTTATGCTGACTGATCTACAATAACAGGTGGATAAAAAGTTGCTGCTTAGCGTTCGGGATACTATTCGACAGGGTTTTAGCTGGGCTGCCCGTGAAGGTCCACTGTGCGAAGAGCGTAAGCTATCCCCCTTCCCCCACACGCCCCATCATTATGTTTTCGAGGTCTTGTCCATGCAAGCCATGGCAAGCGCTATGGCAAGCTCCGCTTCCAAGCACGGAGACCCAGGCTACAGTCATTTTCGTTGGTCATTTCTACGACTAGTGGCTAACAAAACCCCTTGCAGCTATCCGCAACAGCAAATTCAAGATAACAGACGTAATATTGGCTCCCGAGGCGATTTTCCGGGGTGGGGGACAGATTATTCCCACTTCCCGACGGGCATGCTATTCTTCCTTCCTAATGGCCTCTCCAAGATTAATGGAGCCTGTCTACTCCTGTTCCATGACCGGACCTGCAGATTCCGTTACCTCTCTGTACACAGTTCTCGCTCGCCGTCGCGGTCACGTCCTGGCTGATGGCCCTATCGCCGGCACACCACTCTACCGCGTTAGTGGCCTTATCCCCGTTATCGACTCGTTCGGCTTCGAGACGGATCTTCGAATCCACACTCAAGGCCAAGCTACCGTGTCCCTCGTCTTTGATCGCTGGTCCATCGTCCCTGGTGATCCGCTTGATAAAGACGTCATTCTTAGGCCGCTTGAGCCGGCAAGCGCGCAGGCTACTGCTCGCGATTTCGTCCTCAAGACGAGAAGGAGAAAGGGTCTGAGTGAGGATGTCAGCGTAGCGAAGTTCCTGGAGCCAGAGCTCTTTGCCAGCTTGAAGGAAACTGGCATTCTGGATGGCTAAAAGTGTGCATAGAGACCGCGCGTCAATGGGGTGAGAATGTGAAGGGTGTTAATAGATCGATCAATCAATCATTTCTTGGAGTTACTGGGGCTTGAATCTTAGGTACAAGGACTTCATTACACGAGTGAGCAGTCTGTTCTCCTACTTACTCATCTATATTCCGAGACATCTAAGAGTATCGTATCAGCTGGCGGCGTTTCGATCTCGAATAAATCAAACCAAAACCCCAAGTAATTTTCCCGTGTATATACACAGATACAACACAATAAATGAAACAAACACTTGTATCGTTTGTCTTTTTTTTATTTTAACCGCGGTATCTGTATCGATGATGCTGCGCATGTGCGCAGGCTGGATGGTTGGTGGGCAGGTAGGTTGGTTGGTTGCATGCATGAGATAGATGCATCTCTCCCAATCACTGCACCATCCCCAAGCCAAGCGCAAGCCATGTTTGTCGAACGCCAGATAGGAGTTCCGATACTCGTAAGGAAAAGGAAGACGCACGCTACGTCTTGGCATTCACACCAACTGAAACGGTGGGAAGTATAAACCGATTGCGTAGGGTTGAGGTTGCAAGCTATGTGGACGGAAAATGCATTGTCATCTTTACAAATCGGTTAGTGAGAGTGGTATGATTTTCTCGTGTGGTAGGACTTCTTCTTTAGGGCAGGGCAATTACGTAGCTAAGGGTCGCGCGTATTATGTGGAAAATTTGTATTAATTGGATGTATATACCTGGAGATATTCTTGTACCTGTTTGGTACGGAAGTAGTTGGTTGTTTATCACATCACAAATTCGTGATCATGCATTGTCTGGTTGACCCGAAGCGCAAGGGCCCAGGGTAAATAATGATCCGTGTGTGGTTCCTTCGTGCAGCGACCTTGTCCGGTGAGCAAACAACTCGGTACGTTGGGTGATAGACAGCCGTAGATGGAACGGAAGGAAGGATGAGTGGAACGGTTGCAATCAAGAGATTTATGCGGCTCGGTCTTACCGATATGCACATTCTTGATAAGGGATACGATGCGCAATCACTTCCCAGGTACGTGCCGGAAGGCTGTACGTAGGGAACTTTCAGTCCTGTGTAGCTCCAGGTTTGCTACTCTGCCATCAATAGAGGCGGGTGCCCAACAGGTAGTCTAGGAGTCTTTCGGGATCAAGGGACTAAGACTGGGAAGAAGTTGGGGTAATAGCCTGAAGTAAAAAAATGTGGGCTGATGGAGAGAGCGAAATGCTAACAGCAATTAACAGCCAATGTAGTTGCTGCTCGAATGTAGGACCGATCAGAGAATTTCTGGAGAAATGGAGATTTTCCTGTTTGAGGAATTACATGAGTGATCCTTTTGCCATCGTTTGAAGTTTGTTGGATTAGAATTTGAGCGTAGAGATAGGCCGTTTTGTGTCGTGGGGGTGTGAGAGAAAAAGGAAAGAGGAAAGAGATGTAGATCGTAGGAGTTTAGAACTGCCTGTTTCTGCTCCGCCATATTTTCTTTTCAAAGATGCTGGTAGCCAGTGGTAGGGCAGTGATAGTTTTGCTCCTGAGAGAAGAGTCCCTGGAAGATCACCAGTGGCGCTAGAAAAAAGCTGCCAAGAACAACGTAACAGTTACTGGGATTCACCACGTATGATGGAATTGTTCTAGATCGTTCCGACTATGATTTAATTATGCTTATCTCAGGCTGGGGGTACAGACTGAACCAAATGCTGGTTAAGTAACAATCGACCTTGACTGGATGTCGTGCAGGCTTACTTCTTCCATGTGTGGGAAGAATTGTGAGTCCTAAACACAACCGTGAAAGGAAAGAGGGAAGCCAGGGCTACGTAAGCCATATGGCGCCCAAAGCCACAAGTACGTTGCAGTCGCAGGTGTGGGAGGTGGTTGGGAATTGGCGAAGTTGAAATCGAAAGGAGGTCCTTCGTAATGAGTTGAAGTGGAGATGGTTGGAGACTTGGAGTTTGAGGGGATGGGAAAACTCGGGTAGCCTGACTGGGTGTGTGTTGTGGGGATCTGGAAGCCCACAGAAGACAGGCTTTGATTGGATATGATGGGTCGATATACGATAGTCGCTTACCCCGGCAGAGTGGATGATTTATCAGGGCCAAGGGCGATTTCGACATGTGGGAACAAACGATGCTAATACTGTAGCAGTTTTGGTATTGGTAATTTTAATTAATCTACCAAGAGTGCCTCGCTTGGACGGCGATCTTATCAAAATACAATTTTCCGCTCAGTAGTTGTCGACGGGATCCTTCGCTCAAGTCCCACGGTACGACACGTGTGGACAATGCACACAATGGCAAGCAATATCGAAGCACTTGGCTGTGACTGGGCCGTTGGATTCCGTAACGACGACATGTGCCTTAGCTTTCCTAGACAGGACCGAGGCACGGCCTAATCTGGGTGATGTCTGAGACGTGAGATGGACTTGTCTTTGGCAATAGGTAGGAGGCTTTACCGTGCATAGTGCGACGGAAGAAGGACGACCGACTAGGTGAGTCTTCGTAATATCGATATTCGGGAAAATAGAGCATCACTCGTCCAAACAAGTTTTCATCATCTTCCGCAGGAGCTTCATGAGATTTGCATTTTCAAGGGCAGCTGCAACACGTTCCTTGTCCGCAAGTTGTTTATTGACCTCGGCTGCTTGGCTGTGTGTATCCTTCTTGATCTTGACTTCCACACGGTAGCTTGGTGGTAAAGCTTGTTCCAAACGTACTCGGACGCCCAATCCGATGACAGTCGCTAAGGAACAATGAGACACCGTAGGTGTTAGCTCAACGAGGACACGCGAAAGGGCAGCAGGGTTTGTGAGGTCCCGGGGCGAAACAAGATGCACATCTTCAAGCTTGACTACTCCGAGTGACTCCAACGAAAGGGGATGTTCGGGATCGGATATGGGCGCAATCAAGTCTGTAAAGCGTCAGCGAGGTGACAGGGCACTAGTGGTCATTGCTGAGAGCTCAATATGACACAACCAGAACAATTGTGTCCACTGGACAGCCAGAAATGTGACTATGCAACATAGAGCACGCGCCATGTTGTGCAAGTATGGAAGGCTCGAGTGAATAAAGAAGGAGAGTATATACCATAAATTTCTTGTTCATCTATCGGCTCTACAGTAGAGTCGTCAGATTCCGCATCAGAGAAGTCTGACATGTAGAAGGGATCCATGGCGTAGCTTGGTTTTGCCATTAGAATACTTTGAATCCCTTGCTTCTTGGTAGAGAAATCCCGGACCTTACGCCTCTCTCTTCGGCGAGGTATTTCAGACACACTTAGAATCGTAGGATTCGCATTTTGTATCTCCGTGCTAATCGACATGTTGAGTGAGGTGACGTGGTCTGTGGGCTGAAGGAGCAATGAGAAGCAGCCGTCTATCTGATGTTTTAGGTTGGACTAAGTTGCTAGACGGTGGTATGTGGGAGGTCAGGTCTTCGAAAGGAAGGCGCAGATAACAGTGTTGAATGTCGTTGCGAATGGCGATTCTGAAGATTTCATTATCGATAGCGACGAAGTGGGATAGGTGCCTAAGGCCAAATACAGATGACTAATGTTGCGAGTCAGCTGTCCTACTACGATCGACCATCATGAATCAGTTAAAATCTTCAAAATTTTATCCAGCATGTGAGTGTTTACACCGGTGATCTGCTAACCAAACCACGCGCTGCAACACAGTGGCGAGGAGTTCAAAATCACATAGAAAATTCTCGGACCCTAGAAGAGAAATTTTACGCCCCCCCGCCGTACGAGCGACAGGCCTCTAGGACTTTTCGTCTAATGTCTGCCCAATGCTGATAATTTTGCTGCAGCAACCTACTTCGTACGGCTAGAATTTGGAAGTCCAGATATGGCTCAGGAGTTCATCAGTAACTCAATTGAGATCAACAAGCACGAGCCAGCTGCAGCCCATGACGATCGTGCGTATGGGAAGGTCCCTTACCGTGCCATGTCCCGTTCCGGAAGATCTTTAACGTGGTTCAATTTACTCCTTGTGCGCGTGTTTTTGAGACAGCAATAGATGGAGATTCCCATCGTACGTATCCATACAGTAGGCAGATGATTACTTATGACATCGGTTGTCCAAATGTGGTCCGCAGTTTGACGTCGCGATGGGATTGTCTCAGCTATCCCCTTCCTCCTCTTGTTTACTCATACAACAGCGCCGGATGCGTTACTACTTTCCACCTACTCTGTTAGTATTGAGAGAATGACTTACTGCACATTAAGGTTTTGACCTTTGTGTCTTTATTCTAGAGGATCACTGCGGGTCGCGTGGTTCACGTCGATCAATACTGAAGAATCGTAGGCACAAAGCCAACAGAACCCTGGATATTTGTTATGCAGTTCAATACTGAGGGGCAGGGGGTCTGTCAAGCAGGTCTTCCCCGTGAAGAATCATTTTTTCGGAGATGTCAACACAATGTCATGTTGACGACCCAAAGCTTCGGGAAACTCCTGTCTCGTTCACTGGCTGAGGACATGCGGCGGAACAGTGACAGGTTAAAAACGTCCAATCTTTTATTCGTCCCAAAAAGCTTTGGTAAAGGACCCGCATATGCATTGTTCGCTGCACTTGCTGGCAAGAGCATCCTATATTTTGCTTGAGACATTTTTAACCGGTCACCTTTTCTGGAGCTGGTCACAGTCTAGCTCTGCATGGTATATAGTGTTTGCGGGGCAAGTCTTTATCGCTAGATAGGGCTTGCTTGTTGATCATTGATTGTTATTGCCCATAAGTTCATAACTACGGAGCTCTGGCTGTACACGGGTATCCACTCATTATCTAAAAAGAATCTCCACGATGGGGCTAGATGTCGAAAATATTGGAAATATGCGACACCAGTAAAGGATGCAGGATGTTCTGTGTATTGAGGAAGAACGCCTTCCGTTCTCACCGCCATGCGCAAGTGCGATAATCCGAACACTTATTACACGCTCTCAGCAATCTGATCGAGTACCTGACTTCACAGGAACAACCGCTTTTTCTTTGGTGAACTTCGGGAACTTTTCGTGTTGTTGTGCCGAGCCCTCCACATCAAGCACTTTGTAGGACGAGCGATCTTCACCCGTTGGTTTTCTGGCTTTGTAAGAAAAGACCGAGACAGTGCCGTTAATATTTGCCGCGTTAACCCCTCATACCTTAGGCAAGATATTTTTCGGTGGTACCTAATGGCATATTTTGAGTGTTTTACCGTTGGTCGAAAGCCATAGATAATAGCTTACTTCTTACGGTATCTTCAGAAATTGCTACCTATCTAGGACCCTTTGCTTGAAGCTCCACC
This sequence comes from Rutstroemia sp. NJR-2017a BBW, assembly GCA_002946425.1. NCBI lineage: Eukaryota > Fungi > Ascomycota > Leotiomycetes > Helotiales > Rutstroemiaceae > Rutstroemia > Rutstroemia sp. NJR-2017a BBW. Next base: position 1,328,072 of record NJPT01000031.1, read on the forward strand.
GCACAGGAACTAGACGTTTAACATTCTTGACAGGTAGAAAATATGCAACAAACTCACACGAGCGCCCATACTCTAAATCAATTTTAGAGTTGCAGTGATCAGGAGCGGATACGGGGTTGGTGACAAAATGATAAGTGCTCTCTGTCACCGTTTCATGTAGCTGAAAGTGATCTCTTGCATCACGGGCGGCTTGAGGACCACTTTCACAGCCGTCTCTAACTGCAGGAGCTTTCACATTGCGGTAATGTTTTCCTTTGAAACCGCAGGGAGAGCTCCAAAACCCCGTGTTTGTCATTACCCGGTCGTTACCTTTGTCCAACCACCAAGCAGTTTCGCCGTCGGCATCCCACGGAATGATAAGAATTATCCAGCAGATTACGAAAGATGCAGAACGCTGAAGAGATGTGTGAACATGAAAGGAATATACCGAAAGGTCGGTAGCGGCCGTACGGCTTAAGAGGTTGAATGAAGGGGGGAGGTGGGGGACTTGCCTCTACTGTACATGCACTGTATATGGCACTTTGAATTCGTGATAGCTCACCGAAAAGACAAAAAGAGGGGCCAGCTGTGCTGCATTATTACCAACACAAAGACTAGGGCTTCCAGGTCATCTCATCTCATATCTAGGTACATCTGCTATAGCCTCCCATAGCATCCGTAGCATACTCCGTAGAAATAGACACAGTTGGAGCTTCCAAGCTTTCTAACCCCGTTTTAGAGCTTCTTCGCATCCCGTCGAGCTAAAAGATAAGGCAGAACCCTCCAGATGTCTGAACTTTGTCTCTCTCAAGATTTCCTTCTTTCGTCCTTCCAAAAGACACCTAGGTCGCATTTCTGACCGGGATTTGGGGAAACGCATGCACCTGTGAAGTCGTTTCCACTTCCCTGCAACACTTTCCCGGCATACCCACCACCTAGATGCTCATGGTTTGCGGGTCTCATTATTCTATCAGACCTTGGCTGGCTTGCTTGATTACTTAGTACCTTAACCCCCATACGCGTTTAATCCCTCCTTCATCATGGCCACCACCTGCATGAGGCAAAGGAAAATTTGGGAAACTGCACTGCAGTCTATGCTCGCACACACATCCAAGCATCCAAGCATCCAAGCACGTACGAAATACACACACCCTTACCCATATCCATACCCACACGCAGAAGTCACTACAGAGTACTCGGTAGGGATCGATCATCTCTCTCAGAATTCCACTGCATTACCAGTTCATAACACCCCTGGACCATAGTGCCTAACGCATTAAGACCTAGAATTTCTGGAATAATGTTCCTGTCCTTGGAAGCTTAGAATTACTTGTACTGTCTTGGTTGACGCTTCTACTGTATTTCGCCAGAAGCAGCGCCGCACCAGCACACACCAGCACAAACCAGCACCAGCACCAGCACCAGTCTAGGTACCCGCAGTTCAATCTCATGGCGCGATCCTCAGAGACAAATCAATTGCTGATTTGATTGCGGAGTAACTTCCACTGCTTACTTCACTTTGCCCGTCCTAGCTATCGGCTTCGGCTTATGCCCTTTTCCCCAAGCCAAACAACCAAAAAGTACCGTGTACTGTACCTACCGCTGCACCTCCCTACTCGCACTCTTGGCCGACAACATTTCATCATATTTTTACCTCTATGCTTCCCTCCTCCACAACTCGGAAAACACAGCTTTCAATTTCTCTGGAAGAAATCAATTAGACCATTAGGAGTTGCATAGACACCTTTTTTTCCGTCTCAAACAATTGGTTTGTTTAGTGGATCATCTCCGTATTACGAGCTTGGGATACTAGAGGAGGTAGGCGCATCTTGTGCAACTCACGACGACTTCAAATATAGATAATTAGCTGACCCTACCTGGTCGTCTTTTGCAGTTTCATTTTTAGATTACCCTGATCGCTCGACACTCCGTACCGTCTCTCTACGGAGGTAAGCACTGAGCCTCTTACTTACCCTTGAGCTCCTGCGACCAAAATCCCATCTGAGCGTTCTACTTCCCGTGTCCAATCGTACCCCCTCACCCGAATACCGCCAGACGTACCTCGGGGGTTTACGACGCCTTACCTACCTCATTACTTGCTCCAAAAATACATCCTTCTGCTTCACTTCAACCTGGCTTCCTATATCCGAGATCCGACAAACCAGAATTTTGATATAAGTCGACGTTCAAGGATTTCGTCCGAAGGTGTCGGAAGAATTTCGCATAGCGCATAGCAGATGTCTGGAGATCTTGGAACGCGGAGGCTGCTCCCCCAAAGCTCACAAATGCAGAGCTTTTCCTTTGCGCCAAATAACTTTGGCCCAAGAGAGAACCAGAAGAGTGGGTTGAACTACTCGTCGAATGCGCGACTCTGCCAGTGGCATCGCTAATCGATTCTAGATTATGTCTTCGTTGATGAACACAATCGGCACAAGCGTTTGAAGGGTAGGAGAGCTTCTTAAGATGCGCGATTTCAAACTAACCGTTCATTAGTGATGCGAGCTTGTGAGGGATGTCGACGGAGAAAAATAAAGTGCGATGCAGCAACAACGAACACTTGGCCTTGTTCCGCATGCATCAGACTTAAACTTCATTGTGTTCCACCGACGGTAACCTATGATCGCGATTTCCAGCCAAATAACCAAAGTTTTGAGGGCGAGAGAGTAGGGTATGATGGTGGTGCCGGCACTCAAGAAGAATACCATCAGCAGGTGCCGATACAACAGCACTTGGTCGGTCCTGGACCATCAAAGAACGTACCTCCAATCTATACCCAGCAACCACCTTACGGGGACCCGAACAATGTGTACCAAACCGTGCAGTATGGGGGATCATCAAGTGCCCATAGCCAACAGAGCATGCATTATAATAGTCTTGCAACGCCCGTCAGTGCTCTCGATCAGCATCAACAATATTCGCCACAGTCGGTATATCCGGCTGCACCAATTCACCCACAAACGCATGATTCTCCTGAGAGTTTTGGCGGAGAAGACCCATACGGGCAAAATATAGCCGATCTACTGGGAGAGCTTAAGATGAGTGAGACCGGAACAGGTGAGTATCCCATCAAATTTTCCTGTATTTAAGTCTAATTAGATGAAGCGCCCTACCTTAGTAGCAAAAGCAAAGGCAAATCTTTGGCTGAGGAGCCCGCCTTTGAAGAGTTTGACGAGTACAAACTCGTCCTACCCCCTACGCTTTCGGGTCCGGATCTGAAAATAAGGATTCCACCTGAATTACTTCCCGATGAAGAGACAATTCTCCACTACTTCGACATGTATTTCACGAATGTACATCCATATGTGCCTGTACTCAACAAACCGTTGTTTTATCATCAGTGGCATACAGATCGGGATGCCATCTCGCCTCTTATACTCGAGGCCATTTTTGCGATTGCAGGGAGGTTAGATGATGAGCCGGCGCAAGGACATCAGTGGCTTGCCCTTGCTTCAAGTGCGTGCTACGATATACCACTATCCAACATTTTGCTAAACGTTTATAGAACATGCCGACTCTTTTATGGATGTACCTCGTCTGAGTACGCTCCAGGCGAATCTAATCATATTGAAAGCCAGGGAGTCTGCACCAAAGCGAGGCTATTATTATCGCTCTTGGATGACCGTGGTTGCATGCGTTCAAATGGCGAAAGACTTAGGTCTCGATGAGCACTATGAAGAGCACAAAGCTGGCCGGCCTTGTGGAGCTGATTTGGCGGATTGCATAACCAAGACTCGAATATGGCAAACGATTTTCGTCTGTGAGCTAATGATTGGCTCTCCTCAAGGTTGGTTCACTACTCCAAATTTGGACACTAACATTTATCTAATGTGTTCTAGGCCGTACGGACCTATCTGTTGACATGGAGACTCTGGATCTGAGTATACCTCGAACCGGTCTCGATAACAGTGAACTCAACATCACACGAAACTTCACTTGGCTTACCCGTGTTGTCCGGAATGTTCGGAGGATGAACAATGTCTATGCAAGAATCAAGAAGAAGAAGGAGTGGGGTATCGATCCGGACTTCGTCCAGCTAAATCCTTCATTCGAGACCTGGATGAACGACCTTCCAGGAGACTTGCAAATTGACTTCCCTGCCGATGGATCACCCCCTTGGCTACCCACTCACTTCATTGGAAATCTCCACAGCTACTACTATCTCAGTATCATTATGCTGCATAGACCTCAGCTCACCTTCATGGATTCTCAGGTGGTAGACGGGGAATGGAAACATCATATGCTAATATGTTATTCGTCAGCAAAATACTTGTGCAGGCTCCAGGAAGCGATTTTACAATCTTTCGGTTTAACGGGATTATTGTGCATGCAACGAGGCATCAATTTCACGATCTACTGTGTTCTAACGTGTGCCGTGCTGCATCTGGTATGTATTGGGTATTCTATGAATCAAAGAGCTCATTGACAGGAAATCTAGGTTGCAATTACCTCGCCAGATCCAGACCTGAATTCGGATGCCAGGGAATACTTCACCCGACACATGAGAATCTTGGAAAAGTGCACAAACTCATGGCCGATGCCGGATATGCAACAAAAGATCGAGTCACTCCGATTAGCATTCTCGGCTGACATTAGGAAACCGTTCGTTTTGAAGCCGTCTTTCCCGTATGGAAGTCCCGTAGCCAACACAAGTCCCCAACAACCACATGGACAGCATTATCGTCAGTCGATATCGCATCCCACTTCCGTGGACCAACAAAATTTGGAGCACCAAAATGCCCAGCAACGATCAGTCAGTTATACAAGCCACCCCATTTCACCACCCATTTCTGCCGGGGGCGTAGACACGAAGAGTGACTCTCCTGCGGTACAGTCTCTGGTTATGATGGCCACCGGTCAAAGAGCCTCCGTCTCGATTCCAAGCGGCGTTACAATGGCAGACCACAGTACATGGAATCCCACAAGAATTTTTGAGTAAGCTTCCTCGGCCCTTTCGTTCTAGACCGGAACGCTAATCTTCTGCTCATAGTCAATGGAACTCCACTTTCGGTACGCCTCCTACTTCGAGCAGCTCTGCTTCCCAAACAACTCCTCTAAAAACCCCCTCTTCAGGTGCACAAGAACTACCGACCCTTTCCGAGATGCAATCCCTCCCAAACGTGAACCTTCCGCCGGGCTCCCAGCCCATGCCCCCGCAACAGTATTCAGGAGCCCCTATTCCCTCTTTTGTCAGCCCAAGCATGTGGCAAGAATCAGTGGCTAGCGTGTATGAAGGCGGTATCAAAAGACACTGGGATTATGATGACGACCACATGGTGAATCCGATTGCTAAACGACGCGTTTGACGAAAATTGCTTTCTGTTTGATACTTTATGATCGATACGAGTACAAAGAGACGATGTCGAGGATCGAGAATGATCTATCTGTTCATATCAAGCGACCTAGGTCTGGCCCTTTGCATACATATACAGAACACTACCTTTTCGCAAGCCAGGCCGCTTTTGGAGTTAATTTGTCTAGGATACTCGGGCGCCACACTCTCCTCTCACCGACTTTTCGAATTATTTATCCGGCAGAATATCTCTTAGTCGAACTTGGCTATTACCGGGAAGATGTTTTTAGGAGCATTAGTCTATTTCGCGGGACCGGGGACCAGGCCGCCGCTCACGATCGATCTAAGCGGGGGGTCTAGCATGTACGAACGGAAACATTTCTTTGGATTACTATTACATTCGACGGAAAGGGGACGCCGGAAAGGAGGGAAAGGTATGAACAGCACAGAATCTACACACGTACGCGTGGATGATGGGTCGATGGAGGGATCGAACTGTACAGGAACAATCTAGCGGGAAAAAAGCGTAAGATGGGATGGATAGGAAGGAAAATTTAGGGATATTTCGGGATGGGCGTAGGAGTTTGGTGTTGGAATTGGATCTGAGATCTTGGGGCTAAGGGGGCAAAGAGTGAAAAAATTTATAGTAAATAGTACAGTACTGTATCTATGTTGTATGCTGACGATGAATCTGAAAAGAAGGAAAGGGCAAGAAGGAAAGCGGAAGCAGGATGGGGAAATGGAAAGGGGGGTTAGGGGGTGGGAGTAGGCGTGGAGGAGGTTGGGGTTATGTGATATCCTGTATATTTCTCGTTCTAGTCCATCGAGCGAGTGATGGCATTGGGGGGCTGGCTGTTTGGTTGGTATGATGGCCAACTTGTTCAAGTAGATAATTCCCAAAAGGAGTGGAAGGGGGAATAAAATCCACATCGATTTCTCTCGTGGATATGGTCGAAATGAGCATCTACGCGTTTCTGGATATGTATTGAGGATGATTGAGTTTCTCTGTGTTTAACATCATCAATAAGTGACTTCAGCTTGATGCAAACCAGTCCTTCACAACGAACATTCGTTCAGATTATCATAATCTGTCTATCTCTCTAGTCTGTTTGGCCCTTTTCATGTTTTTGATGAACCTTCCTGCCCTTCCACTTGCCTAATGCACTGTCTGAATATCAACACGACCTTTTCCAATTTTGGCAGCCAGAACCCGAAACCTACATAACGGGATAAAGAAGAAGTACGCCTTGAATGCTATAAGAAGTCATAATGTACACCCACACATCTTCATTCTGTTCCTCACGCGCCTAACCAAACCACAAATACCACATAAACACACTCCCCACAATCCCCAACACTCTCCCCGCACTCCACAACATCTCCCTCACCATCCTCCCCACCAACGTCACTCTACACACCCACCACCACCTCACCACCGCATTCGGCCTACGATTCCGCCTCCTCGTCTCCTCTATCCTCTTCCTCTCGCGCTCCTCCTCAATTTCGAGTTCTCGGTCCCGCTCCCAGCGCATGCGCCCATCGAGACCGTAGTAGCCTGCTTTTTCTATCAGGGGAGCTGGACTCTGGGGTTGGGGTTGGGTTTGCGATGGGGAAGAGTAACCGTAGCCGTTTGCAGGGCTGACGGAGCGGGTGCGGGCGGTGCGGGGTGCGAGAGTCGGGTTGGATGCGGTGCTGGAGGTGGAGGAGTTGGAGAGGCGGTCGTCTTCGCGTTTGAGGTCTTTGGAAGAGGTGGGGAGGAGTGGGGTGGAGGATTCGGGGTCGGGGTAGGTGGAGGTAATGGGTGGGGCGAAGGGGGTTAGGTTGTATAAGGGGGCGCAGATGGCGCGGATAAGGAGAATGAGGACCGAGAGACCGGCAAAGATGCCGTAGTTTATTAGAATGGATATCTGGTCCGGGAGAAGACAAAGATGCGATTGCATTGTTACAAGACCTTGCTGCGAGTTGTCCGCGCCTCCATGCCCAGAATGTTGATAATGTAATGGTTGACCGTCTGGGCGGATAGGGTTCCAGAGACTGAGCATGAGGAAGCCTGGGCGGCGGATGCCCATAACCCAACTCATGCTCTTGACTGTGATTTCGCGGGCATGGTTTTTGTCTTCGGGATGGACCACTTCGCAGTAGTCGTGGTCGTCGCCGGAGAAGACTGACACGACATTGCCGATTTTTTGGATCAGTTTTATGGAGTCGTCGTTGCTAAGCACGTTTTGGTATTGGTAGCCGCGGGAGATGCTGAGCGCGTTGCGCTCGTCGGGGTTAACGGGCATGGTTTGGCCTTTGGGCGGAGGGGTAGGTGGCCAGTGTTCGCGGAGGGGTCCACATGGTGTGCCAGGGTTGCGGTAGAGGGGTACGTGGGTGAGGAGAATGGTTGGGAAATCAGCCGAACCGGCTCCTGGATCGAGAGTTGGGAGGTGGGCGTAATTGGCCGAGTTAAGATCTTCCACTGTGTGTGGGTAATGCATTGCCCTCTCCTTTCCAGCCTGATAGTCTAACTCCCGCGCTACAGCTTTTCGTTTCGATACTTGAACGTTGTCTAGGAATTCGTTCACCGGCTTGGTAATGGGTTCCGTCTCGCTCAGAGGACGTCCTGATGCCCCGGCACTCAAAGATACCGAATCCACTGAGACAAAGGTATGATTTGCAATCACATCAACCCTGTTGACATCCCCAAAATAGACCTCGAATCGATCACGAACCGGGACTTTGATTTGTGCGCCAAATCCTAAATCATGATTCCCAGGTAAACTTGCAATGAGCTTCCTTCCTCTCTGTCCAACTCCAGCTTCGGATCCTCCCACATTCCAGTAGTCTGAAAATATCCTGGAAAATCGACCATATTCCTTCAACCAAAAGTCCTCTCCATATCTCTTCCCCCAGCTCTCCAAATGTTTCTGCTCCATCTGCGGCCGATGTCCTTTCGCCCATGCCGGATCCTCTGTATTCCCATGCGCCGTTTTCCATTCCCGTCCACCATCAAATAAATCGCCTAGGAAAAACACCGTGTCTGGGTGTAGTTGTTTCGAAAGTTGTATATAAGAACGCATCATGTAGTTATCCGTATGCCATACCGTCAGTGTCGACAAAGGCCATGGCCGATCGGGATATGAATGGGGATCTGTGAGTTGAGGATCCGCCAGAAAAATCAAGTGGTGCGGTGTCGAACCTGAAGGCTGTATATATTCCTGTCAGCCTCGTGCTCTTCCCTATCCCTTGCGCCCATACAACTCACCCATCTTTCCCAATTGTCCCACGCACACTCTTGCACACTCTTCTCGAACACCCACCGCTCTCCGTACATCAACGCAACTATCCAAATGGCAACCAGTAAATGCGGCAGACTGAATAGCCGTCTCCAACTGCATTCCCTCACCACTGCTTGGCGCAACCATCTCGGTATCCTCGCAGACACGGAATTGGTATTCCCCTGATCAGCCATCCTCCTTAAACTCACAGCGAGATCCTTCGGCAGCGCTAACAACACGCGGTTGAAGACCGAAGGAGGTTCAACGAAACGATCTCGCGATGAATGAGGATAGTAAGGAGGAGCCATGCTCGACGAGTGCCATGGAGGTAGTGTAAATACTGGAGCTCGCTCGGTAATTTCGAAGGGGTAGGATGACGAAAATATGGTCGGGAGAATAGTATGCTATTACTGGATAGCTATTTGTGTAATCATATGCACTTCATTTAAAAAATATGAAGTTGCAGATGGTTGATTACGACGCTGATTGATGTTTCTGGGGGTTTAAATTGGAGCTGCGGGCGGGATTCACATAAGGTTTAGTTAATGCCATCTGTAGGGTGCGACTGCGACCGGGTCCGTGGAATGTGCCCGTAGGACTGGCACGATAACAATGAACAAGGGGCTTTTAAAGGGCCGGCCCATTTCCCTTGCGCAAACCATAATACAGTCACGAGAGCTCCGTATGTACAGTAACAACTTTGCCGAACCGAGCCAGACATAAGCTTTCGTTTGGTGCAACTAAGTTTACATGGCATCTGTTCAACTAGGGTATCATTGTCTATAAGATCTCTTCCTCCGGCTCATTGCACTTCTCTTTCAAAAATACATGATCTTTCCAACCCATCCTCCTAACCTGTATCTGCATACTCTCTAATACCCTCTGCTTGACTCCTTTTTTGCTCCCATTACCCCCGTCCACCAACTCTTGTCCTACAAATGCTCCATGAGTACTTGTAAATTCATGCCTTTTCAGCACCTCCCACATCCCCACTACCTCATCGGCGCTCAATGGTATCATATTGGGTATACTCCACATAAACGAGAAACTATTCATTCCATCGGGTCTTGCCTGTTCACCTCCTCCAGGTCCTTTACTCCAATCCCCCATGCCAGCAGGAGTCGTGACCAATGTGTCCGCTATCAGCAGTCTGCCATAAGCAAGACATACCAGACTTCCAGGGAAATGCCCACCAAGCTTGAGCGCCTTCACTCCAATCTTCTCTCCTCTAATCTCGAGTTCCTCTTCCGTCCCTTCGATGAACGTCCTCGCCTTTCCCAAGCGGTCAAGTCTGTTCAACCACCCTTTATCCTCCCAGCTCAAGTATACAGGGCAATCGAACGTTTCTGCCCATTCCAGATGCGTTGTGTAGTAATGCGGGTGACTTATAACAATCGCTGCCAATCCACCCAACCCATGGATCCAGTCCACAGTATCATCATCAATATAGGTGATACAATCCCACAAAATATTCCCATGCGGTGTCGTAATCAGCACCGCACGTTGCCCAATTGAGAATTTAGGCTCTGTCCAAATACTCCAAAATCGATCATCATTCTCAAACGGCTTCCACCTATTCTTGAACTTGCCGCACGCTTTCAACGCTGCCAGTGTAGTGAAAGACTGTCCCGTCGGCGGCACGAATTGTCTCGGATCGTCGCAGATTCGACAGCGCGTGAGTATTGACCGGTTGTCAGCATCGAACTGTGTGCCGCACGCGCAGCAGATGAGCAGGTGTTCCGTGTCAGACATATTATCTGGCACGGGCGTATCGTAGCCAAAATTGTGAAGCGGATTCTCAAATAGCTCTGATATCTCCTTGTCTTCTCGAATGAGTGTCTGCGACGAGATGGTGGAATGTGGAGTGGAGTGCGTGGACATGGTGACGTCCGCTGAAGGAGGCGGCGAATTCATGCTAGCAAATAATCGTTTATCGTACCACGTTCATCCATTGTCATACCTAGCTGGCTGGGCTGAGGGCTGGCTATCGTATCGCAGCTTTGGCTGATACTTTTTCGTTGCTCCGATTCCGATATTCCCGGTTTCCCCGCATGCAAAGAAATGTGATGCGATAACTATGAATTTCATGGATTTCATAATAGCTGGGCTAGCTATCTTTGAGCTATCCTGATTGGGCAGGTATAGCCGATTATCATAAGGACCCTATCCGATTTGGAAGACCCCTCATTTGCTTGCGCTGTACTTTACGCCATTCCTTTCCTGTTGTTTTCCATTCTGTGAATCCCTTCGTTCAACCTTTCACTCATTCTATGTGATTGCAGTCTTCAATATGGTTTACTTACTTGATTACTTCCAGCATCGCAGGGATTGGTGAGTGGCATTTCCTATCTGCAAATCTTATCGTTATCTTAACCCTTCTGGAGTCCGGGGAAGATGAACACTAATCATTCGACAGCCAGTTCAAACAGAACGAACGAGCGCAAAGGATCAAGAACCTCACGAGTTACCATGGAGCTTTCACAAATTCTGAACGACAAGTCTTATCAAAACCAATCGAGGAACTCGTCCAAGATGTCCATCGACAATCCATACAACCGATCGATATCCTTCGAGCTTACGGAAAAGCTGCCCTGAAAGCGCATGAAAAGACAAATTGTGTTACGGAGGTTATGATAGATGCAGCAGAAAAATGGACTACAGACGGAAGTATCAATATGAAAGGTCCTCTGGCCGGTATACCCATAAGTCTCAAGGACTCCATTGTGGTTGGGGGCTTTGACACGACTGTTGGTTACAGCAGCAATGTGGGAAATAAAGGAGAAAAAGATGGAACTATGGTACGGCTACTGAAGGATGCTGGGGCAATTCCTTACGTTAAGACGAATCTCCCTATTACATTGTTGAGCTTTGAGTCAACGAATGATGTCTGGGGACGCTGCACAAACCCTCACAATAACAAGTACTCGCCGGGTGGGTCAACGGGAGGCGAATCCGCGCTTCTAGCTGCAGGAGGTGGAAGGATTGGTATTGGTTCTGATGTTGCTGGATCGGTGAGGGTGCCCGCTCATTTTTCCGGAATTTACAGTCTGAGGTGCTCAACTGGAAGATGGCCAAAAAATGGAATGGTAACAAGTATGCCAGGCCAAGAAGGCATTCCTAGTGTCTTCAGCCCTATGACGAGAACTCTAGGAGACCTCTCCTATTTTACGAAGGCGATGATTAGTATGCAGCCATGGAAATACGATCATAGCGTCCATCCAATTCCTTGGAGGGAAGACATGGCGAAAGAATACCGCGAAAAGGAGAAGCTGCGAGTTGGTGTTCTGAGAACAGATGGCGTGGTTGACCCAAGTCCTGCTTGCATGAGGGCTGTGGATGAAGTAGTCGCTGCACTAGAAAAAGCCGGTCATGAGGTTTACGATGTGACACCTCCGGCTCCATATGAAGCGCTGTATATTGGATCACAGCTTCTCAGTGCTGATGGTTGTAAAACTTTCAAATCATTTTTCAGAGCAGGTGAATGGGAGGACACCGGAGCAAACCAGATGAGCTGGCTTATGTCGTTACCAAAACCTATCAAGTGGCTGTACTGGGCTTGGGTTAAATATGTCAGACGAGATGAGGTCTGGGCAGGACTTATTAAAGAGTGGCATGAGAAATCTGCTTTCGAACAATGGAAATGGGTCGTGAGGAGGGAAGGTTACAAAGCCAAGTTCCATGACTGGTGGGAACAAGAAGCTAAACTTGATTTCATGCTCACTCCGCCAAACGCTACACCAGCTGTACCACACGACGGTATGAAGGATGCTGTCAGCAGTTGCGGATATACATTCCTGTTTAACCTTGTAAGTACTTCCCCCACACTCTTCTATCCTTATACTGACAGCACATCAGCTGGACTATACAGCCGGTATAATGCCAATAACCCACGTGGACAAATCGCTCGATCAACTCCCCTCCACCTTCTCACTCAAATCTCTAAACGGAGTTGCACGCGGCGCCTACAAGCATTACGACGCAACAGCCATGCATGGCCTTCCGGTCGCGGTGCAAGTAGTCGGGCAACGATTGGAAGAAGAAAAGGTGCTAGCCATCATGCAGAGAATTGAAGACTTGCTAGGCGATGATAAATACCAGCTGCTAGATATTGATTAGATAGATACCATTAACTCTATATGCGAAATCGGACTTGCGGAAGGCATGCATGTATTCTTAATATCGAAGCAATAGATGGGCAACTCTCGTACCTGCCAGAATAAGATGCTATTGCATGAGATTCGCGCTATCTTGCGATATGGAGGCTGTAAGTGGCGGAGAGGCTCGAAAGGATTCAGGAATGCGAGATCGGAATGTAGTAGACTTGCAACAAAAGACAGCTTTGACAAAGCGAAGCTCTTGAATAGGAAACTCATGATTCGTGTCTGAAATGGATAGAGATATAAGCAGTTGTCCCCTTGCAGTTCGGAACGCCGAGATCGTCACCTCGTTAATCCCCCCTTTTTGCGGGGGCCCCGAAATCGGAGTGTGTGTATTTATACGACCATGCTAGGTAGAACTGCATGTTGGATGTTAGATAGAGATATGTCATTTGGGACATCTTATAATGAATTGAATGGACTTATTGTTTCATTTCTACTTTAGTTTTCTTCGTCACTTTCACCCAGCATAACAACTCAGAATTCTGGGTTTCCTCCTCGATTTACCCCGCATGAACATCGGTGCCGAGATCAACTCAGACATCAACCTCAGTTCCCTCTAAATCTCCAGCAAAACATGGCAACTCCAGCTAAACCAAACGAAGATCACTGGTCCTCAGAGGTACGCTTCTATTATTCTGCTCCATCTCCACCCAGGAGATTGCACCCCTATCTTTCCCCATCCAATACGTCCTCACCCATACAAGATCAGCTAACAGACCCATCTCTCTGAGCAAAACAGGCCTACCAGAACTCCGCATCTTTCGTACCAAAGCTGGCCACCAAAGTTCTCGGATGGCTGGACGTCCAGCCAGATGATGTAATTTTGGATATTGGTTGTGGTGGTGAGTTTGTTTTGTGCTTCGCTTGGGATTTCTGATCGACTCTAGACTTGGTTCATGGTGGAATGAGTTAATGTTTAGTATGCTGTTGTATTGATATAGTCTAGTCTATGGTGCTTCTAGCTTTAGAGCATCCGGGAACTTCTCTAACTTTATACTCCATATCCCGTATTCACTCTTCCTTTCTATTTGCGTACCTCCTTCGGAGCACTCTTTTCTCTCTCTATCCTCCCATCCTTAGGTTTTCCCTTTTCCTAGCACCTAGCACCTAGCACATTTCTTCCGTTCTAATCGTGTCTAACACCAAACTACAGACGGCATACTCAACCTCCAAATCGCGCAGACGGTCTCCCGAGGCAATGGTCGCATTCACGGAATCGATAGCTCGTCCTCCATGATCGCTGCGGCACAAGCTCTTGTCGCTAAGACTGGTGATGCCAAAATTGCTGAAATTTGTACTTTCCAAGGTATGCTTTCCTTCTTCATCTATCCTCTCTTCATCCCTCTTTTACCATTATTTGCCCCAAGTGCTTGTCTTTATCAATCTATGAGATGATGAGTGATATAATCTGGAGCTGACAGAGGCGAACAGTGCTCGATGCGGCAAAGCTAGATACCCTGCCCAAAGGAGCATACAATAAGATTTTCTCCAACGCAGCTATGCACGTACGTTTCCCTTTCCACTTCTCCACCCTTCCCAATCCTTAATCCATCATAAACATAGCCCCAACTCACACAACAAAAGTGGATCCTCCGTCCTCCTTCTCTCCGCATCCCCTTCTTCAACAACATCTCCACCCTGCTCTCCCCCGGCGGAACATTCGTCTTCGAAATGGGCGGCCACAACAACATCTCCTCCGTTCACAGCGCGCTCCTCTCCGTCGTATCCCGGCACATGCCCGGTGGTGTGACCGCGGCTCGTGCGCTTGACCCTTGGTTCTTCCCCTCGGAGCAGTGGATGCAGCGCACGCTGTCCCAAGTGCCGGGTCTCGAAGTAGAGAAACTGGAGACCGAGTACAGACCTACGAAAGCGGATGCAGGAGGAATAGAAGGATGGGTGCGGTTGATGGGGAAGAAGTTTTTGGATGGGGTGGGGGAGGAGGGGAGTAAGGAGCGGGAGCAGGTGGTTAGAGAGGTGGTGGAGGTGTTGGGGACGATTTGTGGGGAAGAGGGGGGTGGGGTGGAAGGGGAATGGTTGGGGTATGTGAGGTTGAGGGGTGTGGTGAAGAAGAGTGGGTGAAGAGTGGTAGAGATGTACTTAGTTTAGACTGCTTCTTAAAGATCCAAGATAGATTTAGCAGAAGACTGGAGATTTTTCTAACCCATCAAGGGCTATACTCACTATCCGATCAACTTCAAATTTCGATATTCTCAATATCCAAATACTATTTAGATAATCAGATATAATTATACTGATTGTTTGAACTTTACTTAAACAATGAGATATATAATCATAGTTAAGTATATATTATAGATTATAATATTCAAATATTCTATAGACAATCCGATATTGGTCGGCTTGGTCGGGTAGTTAGCACACCCCCTGGTGACCCACTTGAGGATTCCGTCCAAGATTTGTTCGAGGCTCTTTTAGATTATTACGAGGTAACATTACCACTTAACTTACCACCAATTTCTGAGTCTTGATGACAGTCGAGATGCTACACTCATGCCCGGGGTGTGGCGTAGTTCAAACCGAAGTTGGGGTTGGGTGAGTCTAGGCTCACTTCAATGTTATGGGTGTAACTTTATCATATCTACCCCGCAGTAACCAGGGCGTTAGGTGTTCTTAGTTAAAGCTTAACGTAATCCACCACCATTCGGTACACACCACCATTCGGTGCACTTTTACCTCCTTTACTACTTAAAATGACGAATTAATCCACCACAACGTAGTAATTTAATTGAAGCTATTTAGAATCTAATAATACAGGGTCTATTAAAGCATCCGGGCAAGTTCTAATGTTATGCCCGGGTTTACTGTATTTACTACAGCACCGAGAACCTGATGCCTCTCCTTGAGCCCCGCCTCCTTCCGATGCCTTTTCGGCTTGATTCTCAGTCCTATTACTACTTTCTAATATAAGATCTAAGCCCTGTTGAACTGTAAGAGTTCCTCTACGCTGTAGATGTACTTTCTTAGTACGCCGACGTTTACTGAGCATATGATTGGCCTCCCGAAGAGTATGAATCTCGGCCTGTACAATAGCCAGTTGCTGGGCTAGTTGCTCAGTACCCTTAGCTAGAGAAGCAATAGTACTAATAATAGGAGTTGGAGAACCTTCTCTGTAGTTTTTCAACCTGCTCTTAACTAGAGTTGATTGGGCGATTGCTTCGGTCGGATTATGAGGTGTTTGAGATGTCCAATGAGTAATATTGGCCGGCGGAGAGGGGGTAGGTGTCCGCAGTCGAATATCCATCTTAGAAAGCACTACTTCTGGCTCTAATGGTACTAATCCAGCTCCTCGAAAGCCAGCTTTAATGTTTTTCTCTGTAATAGCTATAGAGTAGGCAACCTTAAAGGCTTTCAGGAAATCAGGCTTCCCGATATTCGTAATATTTGCCTGTATATACCCCTCAATCTGGGTTCCATATGCCTTTTTAAGAGGCCCAAAGCATCCAACATCAAATGGCTGTGTAAGATGAGACGAATGAGCTGGCAATCCAAGGTATATAATGTTATGGATATAGCAGTATTCCTTGAATTCTAGGGAGTGATGACTCTCATACCCATCAAGAATAAGGATACGATATCCACCAACCGTCCTGGCTTTAGTATGACTATTGAAGTGCTTTAGCCATTCGAAACCAGTCTCATTATCGCTCCATCCATTCTCAGTTGTCCGAATACACCAATCTCGTAGCAGGTCAACGTCCTCGTACCATATTGAAAGATGGTAAGTGCCTGCAAGCACTATATATAGTGGTACATCCTGACTAGTACCATTTCCACATATAATCGCTATAGCCCATTCCCGGTTCCCAGGCTGAATACTCTTCGGTTTATATCGTCGATCGGAAGCAGTAATAACCATACTACTTGTAATCATACCCATCATAAAGCCTGTTTCGTCGAAGTTGTAAATGTCGGAATCAACTACACCATATTTAGTCTTGTAGTATCCTACAATGCCGAACCACTTGCGTACAAGTTCAGGATCTTCACATAACGCTCTCTGATAGTCATATACACGATTCCGGTGCATCTTAAGCTCCTTATACCGTTGTACAAATCGAGATGCCCAGTTCTTGCCAACCCCGCGATGCCCCCTTAATCGTAACGTTTCGTCCGCATATGCCTGTAGAGAGCTGATTCGGGGCGATAATCCTCTCTCTCCTAGTTCCAATATATATCGAACTATTATCTCTTCTTCCGCTTTAGTCAAATTCTGATGGGGTTGTATCCTATCCTTCATTGAACCTCTACCGCCCATCCTAGCATGTAGTGTAGTTCCGGACACACTGTACACTTTAGCAGCCTCCCTGTAACTTTTTACACGTCCCATTCGAAGCGCCTCGATTGCTAGAATAATTCTAGCTTCTTTTGATTGATTTGCCATTGTTGGTTGTTGATTAATTACGTGTTGAAGTTAGGTGGTGCTAAAATCACGAAAAGTGCACCGAATAGTGGTATGTACCGAATGGTGGTGGATTACGTTATTCCGACTTTATTAATATCCAGCTGCGAGAAGAGACGGGGAGAAGGACGATGCCGGCATCCTCAATTCGAAGCAACACACATTTGACAAGGTTCTGTTACTTCAGCTCTCATCGTGTGTCACCTCATGGAAACGATGAAGGGAAGAAAGATAGGGGTAAGAACAAAGGTTGATTAAAGGGCTTCTGCAGCTCCCTCTCCGTCCACCACGACATGAAGATAATTGGACGGGTAGAAGAAGGAGCCCCGCATCTAGACGTGAATGTAGTGGATCTAGAAAGAACTCAAGACCTGGTGGACTGATAAGATAATCAGTTGCTAGTAGGCTGCGGGGGTGAGTGGGTGGGTTGAAGTGCTTAAAAACCCATCCATGGATACTCACCCCCGCAGCCTAGTTGCTGCCGCTGTGAAAGAAGCGATTAAATTGCATTCCGCGACGTCAAGACTTCATTTAAGGCAGTCTGTGTTTAGAATAGATGAGAGGAGTATTAATTAAACAGCGAGAATTACAAAGATAACGTAGAAAGAAACACCAAATGATGCACCTATCTTTCATCCAAAGCAGCAAGCAAACAAAATCCAAAGAACAAAATACGCAGCCCTCCAGTCCATTATCAGTGCCCGATATCAACAGCAAGACTCTCAACTCCCCCCCAAAGCGCAAGATCCCGTAATAAAATCATCTGCCTCAAGTTCCTCAACCCTCTACGACAACCCAAGCCTTCTCCAAAACGACTCTCTCCTGTGGGTTATGCTGTGGATACCTCACCAAAGCAGCAGAGAGTGCGAACACAACAAATTCCTCGGAATTTTCCTCCTTGGCACTTTTGCTTTCGACCTTTTCAACCGCTTCAGCCTCGGCTTCCTCAATATTGAGTGGCTTGCCCGGTTCTGGAAATTCGAATGTGTATGTGTCTTTGGAACTCCTGAGTAACAAGACGAGGCGGCAGGCGTCTTGAGAGATCTTTGCCAACATTGCTTGAATACCTTTAAGCTCTGTGTCTTTTTGGTCTTTGTCTGCATGGGTTTTGCGCAGAGGATGCAAGAGATTGATGGTTCTCTCTTCAAAGTGCTTTTGGATAGGAGATTCGTGCGGGGACAGCATCTTTGCACATTTCAGAGTTGCTGTGCGCCACTCCGTAATTTCTGCAGATGGATCTCGAAACAATGTTAGTCTCGTGCTTCATAGGTAAGGATTGGAGTAAATACATTCTGCGACTTGTAGAAGTAGCGTCTCGAACGATTCGAAACCCTTTTCTATTATATGTGGACCAAGACCATCAAGCCCAAAGTATGATCTGGTCAGAATGGAATTGTTCATACATCGGAAAATATGACTTCGGACTCTACGCTGCAGTTCCTGCTCATCGAGGCCATAGTCCCACAGTCGACATAGTTCAATGTCCCAATGGCCAGCTGATCGGTATGGTTTTGGTGGGGGCTCTGGCATTGTATTATATGACGATACAAGTCTCTGGATCTGTTTTACTAGGCCACGGAATGTCGAAGTAATCGCTGTGTCGTCAATTTGATTAGACAAATCGCCGTTATTCTTGAAGATGATATTTTGTAGATTCGTTGTACGATGATCTGCAGTTTTGAGCTCTTGGACTAGGTCGGAGTTTTCTTGTGTCAAAGATGCAACGATCCCCTCCAACTCCTGGTACTTCTGCTCTTTTATGTCGGATTTTGTAACCGCGGCCTGGAGCTCACTGATGGTTTTGCGGAGGGTTTCTTGGTGGGCCTGGGCCTCCTCCTTTTCCGTTGCTAAGTTCAGCAGTAGCTGTTCATGTTCCGTCCGGGTGCGTTGCTCTTTAAGCTTGAGAAGCCTATTCTCCTGACGAAGGAAGTCAATCTGCGCCTTTGAAGCTTCAAAATCGGCCAGCGCTGTCGTGGTTGGGCTTTCCGACTTTGGTTCGCCAAAAATCTTATCAAAGGGCAAAGTCAGTCACAAGAACTCTGCAGCAGTACAGAAGGACGCGAAGTCCCCGAACTAGGCTTACGAAGTTGGAAAAACGACGAACTGTGTGCATGATGCCATTACCCCACTGCATCTGTCTATGCAAGCCGATTTCTTCTCGGATGTCGATAAATCCTTGGTCTATAGATCTCTTCAGTTCGGTGAAGACGCTTTCCGTCATGACGTCTATATATTTCACAATCTCCTCGCGAAAGGCAACCAAATCGCTCTGGTCAGGCTGAGATTGCTGCATGTTTTGGTGAAAGTCTGATTGCATGTAAGAATGAGTGTTGAGAACCGGGCAGTAGATTCAGAGTAGAAAGTCAAAATGTCCGTGACGTGAAGTTCGCTCACAAGGAATTTCAGATTGATCCGGGTTGCACGTATAACTATTGATGCTCAGATCTGAAATTATATTGCTTTTCAGTTTTCAAGACCGGAATTTGATCAGTCGAAAGAGAGGTGTGATAAAAGTAAACAGAGTCCGCTTATGTTCTCCGAAAGAAGCAGCCGGTAATTTCGGTGAGTGGAAAAGGTCTGCTGTATAAACAAAATAGTGGGGTACGAGAAAGAAACTGAATATAAATGATAATATACAAACGAATTTGTGGGTCAACCAAAGGAGTAGACGGTAGGTCACTTATTTTCATCACATTGACTACTCATCTTAGCCGTATGGCCCGTATCAATGCGCGTACCCAGACCTAGAGTACCATGAAGCTAACCTTAGCTACAGTCAGTTCAGTGTTCTTACAAACTGTCCTGGTTCCTAAGCAACGTCTTCTTTCAAAAGAGATCAACCTGAAAGACTGCTCAACACCACACCGAAGACGCATTTTCACCTACCTACATTGACTACCCAGCATGAGTCTTGCCCCAAGTGACAGCTGGGGACACCCTGACCTCCGCAACGAACGCTACATCTACCAATCCGAGGATCAGCTAGTCATAGCTCTGGATTTTGGGACGACATTTAGTGGTATTGCGTACTCGTTTTTGAAGGGGGGCAAGCCTGATTTGGTGTCCATCTTGGACTGGCCCGGTAAGCGGTTTTCTGCTGCTGCTGCTGGGTAACTAACAGAATGCTGATACAACATCTAGGTCGCGAAGGACGCAAGCAACCCAAGATTCCGACCGCCATTAACTACGACTCAGGGCATGCTGATGGCTTTTCTTGGGGTGCTCAGAAGCACAAAAATGAACCGGTACGCGGAATCAAGTTGCTGCTCGACACTGATCAGAAGATGCCAATCTATCTTCCTGCGTCGAGTGCAAAAGAAGCCCTCAACCGTCTTGGAAAGCCAGCAGTCGACGTTGCCGGCGACTTCATCGGAGCTATGTACCGGCATGCGATGAGCAGAATCGAAAGCACCATTCCTGTCGACTACCTCGATATGTGTCAGAAGCAGTTCGTCCTCTCGGTTCCTGCTGTTTGGTCAGATAAAGCAAAAGACTTGACAATGAAGGTAAGGCTTCAAAAGTCTGCCATGGGTATAGGGACCAAACTGACGGCTTAATGCAACAGGCAGCTAAACAGGCTGGCCTCCACCCGGTTACACTTATCAAAGAACCCGAAGCCGCTGCAATGTACACACTGCATTGCCTGAAAGACCGAGCACTAATTGTAAGCCGTACCAAACGCCTTATGTGATGATCGTAGTATCTGATGATTACACTCACTAGGTTGGAGATGCATTCGTCACCTGCGATGCTGGTGGTGGGACGGTAGATCTCATTTCTTACGAGATTATTCAGCTGCATCCTAAGCTCGAATTGAAAGAACTTGTGCCAGGCACAGGTACGAGCTATCATTTGTCTTCTATCGGTCTTTGCTAACTGAGAGGCAGGTGGAATGGCCGGCTCACTAGGCCTCAACCAACGTTTTGAAGAGGCAGTGAAGAAGCTTGTCGGCGAAGATCAATTCACTGATATGCGCAAGACCAGGGGCTTCAGCGCGGCCGTTGAGGACTTTGATGTGTCCGTCAAGACTGCGTTTAGAGGACATAAGGATGAAGATTACCTTATAAATTTCCCTATGGCTAAGCTTGAAGATGACCGCAAGAACAATCTTGTATCAAATTGCTGGAATATCCAATGGTCCGTTCCTACTCCCTGTCTTCCTACACCCAGACCGTCAACATCGCAGCTAACCCTCTGTAGTGCTGATTTAGAGGCAATCTTCGATCCTTTGATCACTGACATCGAGAAACTTGTGGACGATCAAGTGAGGCAAGTAATAAGCAAACGAACCTTGGAGGGACACCCTCGAGCAGCCGAAATTAAGGTATGATTTGCACTATTGCTTATGGACTAGTGAGTTATTTGCTGATAATCGCTAGGCTATTTTCGTGTTGGAGGATTCGGATCGTCTGAGTATCTGAAGTCTCGGCTTTCAGAATGTCATCCGAACATTCAAGTCATTCAACCACATGACGCCTGGTCCGCTATCGTTAAGTAAGTTCGAATGACCGTCTCTGAAGAATTATGGTTAATATTTCGGTAGGGGAGCAGTACTTAGTCGATTCCCAAGTACGGCCACCATAGTTTCGACACAAGCCACGCGCCACTATGGTGTCTCGGCTCGTTCGGAATATGATGAAGAAGAGGATCGTGGGCGACCTAGATCTCTAGATGTTTACGGAGTCATGAGAACCGCACGTGTAAGATACAGCAGGTATCCTTTGCTACATCTTGCTGATGATTTTAGATGACATGGTACATTCGCCGTGGGGAGGATCTCCAGCGAACGGAGAAGTTACGCTTCTCATTCTATCGCACTCTTCATGATGGCTTCGACGATAATGATCTGATTTTTCAGGATGAGCTTCTTCAATGTGAAAGCGATGAAGCACCAATTCATCCTGGCCCTTTGGTCAAAGTCAACTGCGTTTTGAAGAGCGACTTGACGACCGTAGACCGCAGCTCCTTCAAGAAGAAAGTTGGAATGTACGGGGCCAGTTACTGGGACGTGGAATATGATCTGGTGGTAACGATGATGCCCGCCATGATGAAGTTTTCTCTTGAGGTAAAGGGCAAAGAAATGGGAAGTGTCACGGCCAAGTATGACTGAATAGTGTCTTGGAGAGGGTTGGCAAAATATTGGTCCATCGAGGTGGGGGGCACGGGGGCTCCGTTCCACAGAAATGGAGTAGTTGAATCTCGAAGAAAACAGTGTGCGAATGAGACCGAGTTTTACTTTCAAGCCACTGCCTTAGCGAATCTTCTTGTGACCATCTGCTCGACTCCATTTGATGCCATTTGCTTGCCGAAGCGTCGATAATTGCTATCGACGTGCTTCTAACCATAAGTGCTGAACTGGAACTTTATTCAGACTCATCTAAACTTATTCTCGGAAAAATTGAGGATTCTTTGGCGTAGATGTAGTTAACATCGTGAAATTGTTTTCTCCGCGATCGTCCTTCGGAGTTTCCGCGTTCAGACGTGGATGATCCGGCCACAACTGTAAAATGAGAAAAGGGAGGGATTAGCTGAATATGTAGATGTAAAGTGCACGTAAATCCGGTTAGTAGTAGGTATCTAACCAGCAAATAGTCTGAAAAACGGTCCATTTTGCTGTAGGGCTTATTCGGGTTGTGGAACCAAAGAATTGATTTCTCCAACCTTTCTTCTCAAGGAAAATCAATCGTCGTCCCACAAAGCACACACAACGCCATTTCCAAATTCTTGATCTTGCCAACAACGTGCGATACATGCTGGCCATATCGGGCTTCAAGGAGGACTCCTCTAGGTTGAGTTATACTTCTGCGAATGGCGACTGCGTTGCTATGCGGCTTGCGAACCGAGTGGATTGATTCGCGATCGAGATCCACTCTTGCCGGTATCGAAGTTCTGAAAGTCCTGCATAGTACATCATTCTTCGTGTCGACGCGTTTATATGCCGCCATTAGGCATATATCGCAGTCAATGGCTTAAAGAACGTGTTCATATGTCTTTCGAAGGTCTGTGATTGTCTGAAGAAATGATTTGTCTCGAGCTAACACGGTCGTGGAACAAGCTTACAATAACCGGGACTTGAAGGAGGGACCAATCACATGACTTCAACAGCCAAATAGGTCACATTTTGGATCTCATCATATTATCCTCATTACAATGAAACCAAAAGTTTATTCGAGCTTGCTATGGACTAAGTACAAGAAAGGACGCTGAGTTGTCTCTCGACGGCCATGAAAGGACCACCGAACTGCAATCCATCACGGTTTTGATGTATGGTTGTAGCCGACTCCTTCTCCTTTCGATCTCCATCATGTTGTAGAGTTTCCCGCTCTTCATCATATTGACCTTGTATGACTTGGTTGGTTGAGACTGCTGTGTAACATAGCAATATTATCCTTCAGATGTGATAACCAAGCCAGCAAATGGTTGCGGACTGGGCGTTATCAGCTTGATTAGAAGGGTCACCGACTGCCTTCGACGCCTCATTATGATCTTGATATATACCCTCGGACTAAGCACGCAGCTTTGCGTCTTGCCACTTGGCATAGCCGTTAGGTTTTGGGTTTCTTGCTCTCATATGGCCAATATCGGCCACAGGGACTGCAGATTATACAACATCCTCCCATATCCGAATAGTGACAGCTTGGCCAGGCTTCTTGATGCCACAGCTTGACTTCAAGTGGACTTCGTACTTCCTCGGAGTATGTAAACGTTGAGCAAAACGTATTTGGGCGAAGGAATTCGGAAAGCCGAAGAGCAGCTGGAGAACGTGCTATGCCTTGTGGGTCAAAAATCGAGTATCGATTTTATCTTTATGAGAGCCAGCTATAAAGATACCGACAATGGCTCGATTGGAACGGACCTGGAGCCGATATCAGCGATGAATATCTTCCATCCTACGGAGTCAGAGTGGACCGAGCAGATGCCTCAACAATAACTTTAACCTAGGATCATAAAATGAAATAGATTGACGGTGTGTGCTCCCTGAGGGCGGGCCCTCAAAGGATCCGATCAGGGATCTATGCGATATCTCAGTCCTAACTGAAAGAGACAGCTCGAACTCCAGGTCCTTGTTGCAGATCATGGCGATCTACTTGCTCACAGAACACCTCCCACCTTGCACCTATGACAACTCTTATTCTGCATCGGTTCTCCTATTTCGATCGTGTGTCCGGTATGCTCAGCCCACCTACTGCACATGCCTACCTTGGTATATTCCGCTTTCCAAGTTTATGCCCAAGGCGACCATGCCTTTTCCCCAGATATTCACCGGTGTTCTAACCTTCGACTCTTAGAAGATGCCGTGGCCTCAGGAGTTATTTCGTCTTTAGTCTTCTCTGACACCTGTCCGGCAACTCTATTCGTGCTATAACGATGCTTGTGTCTTTAGTCGTCGAAGATCTTCGCACATCGGCACAAGGGTGGACCGTGGAACCTCTGCAGCTTCCGTCAGTGGAGAAAGATCAACTTGCTTGGTTGCCTGCTAATCGCAAACAGTTAGCGCATATTTACTTTTCGGAGTGGAGCTCAAGAGATGTGTTACCATGGATGTCAGATCCATTTGTCTGTGGGTCCCAAGCGCAGGCGTTGAAGTTCCGAAGTCGTTTAGCACAACGCCATTTGGCATAGTCGCAGAATGATCTGATCTAATCGATGACAGGCTTTCTAGAATGGTGGAGATCAGGATCTGCGCTGGATCTAGGGGTGTAGACTGGCACTTCGTCATCTAGACGCAACAACAACTTTATTCCTTGTAGTGGTCGGAGGTTATTTTGTGCGCGCCTCAAGGGCGGTCCTTCTCGTTGTCTTCGGTTGCAGGATATGATCGGAGGTGAGCTATTGTTTTGCATCGCACAAGGCCTAGGGTCAGTTCTTATCAGCAGCAACGCATAAGAACATCTCTATTATAGGAAATAGACTTACACAGTTACACTGACAGTCGCAGACTCGCAGGTTTATATTCAAGTCCACATCGGGTTGACTGCCTGATGGATCGCGCGTGGGGAACCCCACCCTGAGATAGACCATGCCGTGCTCAGGGGAGATCCGAAGGCTTCGCTCGGTGCACACTTCATGTTGGCAACCGAAGTGATGGAACATGAGTCTTCTGAGGTTGCAGAAAGGAATAGACGAGGTTTGGCAATGATCCTAACAGAATCTAGCTTGATTTGACTGTCATACTTGTGTATTCTACAACTAGCTAAGGGCCTAATGCTAAAAATATACACAGACATGGCAAGACTAGACCACTATGGGTAGGCTGGGTGATTGGCCCCTGACCTTGTTTGCACGCCCACAATTCGTTTGTGCAACACCACCTGTCTCTTTTGTCCATCTCCCCTCTTCGCACCTACTTGAAAATTTTTCTTTACATCAACCTGTCATATCCTTTCATCAACAAACACGCAACTTCATAACTTGACGGTTACTTGCATCATCTTGCCTCTTCATCGATCTCCCTCCATCACCATCCTCTCCTGTTGATTAATCTTTTATCCTCTCGATCAATCGATCTCCTTCTTCCTCTATTGCTTAATTCTTTGAGGATTTTGTCTTCCTCCACCTCCATTGATTAATCTTGAATGGTTTGATGGATCGATCTTCCTCCATCTCGTTGACTCATCTTGCTTCCTTTGATGAGTCGATCTTCATCCTCTCCTGTTTCATCTTCTGTATTTTTGATAAATCGATCTTCCTGAGACTTCCTCCGCCTCCATTGATTTTTCTGGCATTCTATTGATGAATTCTACCTCAGCGAGCTACGCCAAATTAAAGACTCAATGCCTCGCGGTAGCTTCGGTGGTCTTCCAAAGCGCTGGGGACATTTTCACCTCGCTTGACCTTCGTATCAAACAGGTAGGTTCATCTTTTCCCTTTCTATTCTACCTTGGTTGAAGGCTCCTTGGAGATAGACTTCAGTGTCTTCAAGAGCAGGTCTTTCTTGCATCAAGATGTAGCGATGCTCAAAAAGATTCCATTTCTTGCAAGTCATAGCTAACTCACATCCAAGATCGAACAGAATAAAAACAATTTCGAGAGACTGGACCTAGTCATATCGATCTGATGGTCTCTGGCAAAGATCTTTGCAACGTTCCATCGTCTGCTAGATAGTAGATAGCACACTCTGCGCGATCTCACTGTTTCCACCTAAGACCGTCGCCGTCGAGTCGAAGAGTAAGTTCTCAGATCTTTATCCCAGTAATAATAATAATGATTGACACCCATTTCTAGTTCAGTCCACGCGTCACGGCGTTAGTGTGGAAGGTGATATCGCAGAGTCCGAACATCAGTAGAAATGCGCCAGAATTTGACCTGCCGATCTAGGCTGTGGAACTCCGTTTCCATCTCTTGAGACCATGATGAGGAAGACAAGTGTCCAGAATGATTTCATTCAAGTTCTGCAGTAACTGTTGCTGCACCCGTCCCTTGAGACTACTGTCAAGGAGACCAGTGCCAAACATCATTCACTTGAAGCGTCTACACTAGCTTTTGCTGTTTTAGCTTTTGACCGTTACAGAGAATTAAGTCGCATCGTCTGATGTTAATGCGACAGAAGAGAGTAAGATTGCCTTTTATCACCTCAATTTAGGTATCCGCATGCTAATGACACCTCTAGGGCCTCTACTTAAACAAATACACAAGATTCCCAACCAGACGAGGGAAATGCTTGCTTTCCCCTGCCGTCAATCACGGCTCAACATGCTCAACAACAAGTCACTAGGTCTCACACCTGCTCGACACAGACCCCGATCCATCTCTCCGCCCCACCCATCGTCAAAACCACGGTAGATAAGTCTGCAAGAGAAGACTGGATGCGAGCCAGACGAGGGAAATGCTTGATTTCGCCTGCTGGCAACCACGGCTCAACATGCTCAACAACAAATCATTGCAGTTTGCAATTGATAATATTCTCGCTTCAAACAGTACCGCAAGGGGGCTGGCCCCCGGCGACATGGTTTCCAATGCATCAATGACGGTTGCTCCAGCTCGTCGAGAGAAAATCTATTGCTACAAATGGGTTCATGAAGGGACTTGCGCATTCACACAAGTTGGATGCAAATATAAGCATGAGATGCCTACAGACAAGGCTACTCAACTCCCTCTTGGACTAAGCCATGGCTTCCCACGACGTGCATATAGCTCAACATGCTGAACAACAAGGACTTCAATCTCGTGCTTTCACGCTTCGGCACCCCCGTAACTTGATCGAGGGTGCGGCACCCTCGATCAAGTCACGGACTGTGAATCAATTCGACAAAGCTCATCAACCTTGGAATTCATTGGAGAAGTTTATCCATCGATATCAACACAGCCGCACACATCTGCACAAAGAATTGGTGGCTCAAGTGGGGAATCTGGGATAGTGTGTGGGTAGATGTACCACCAGGGCTTATGTGGCAGCATGAGCGTTGTCCTGGGTCTCAATTTACTCGAGGGGCTCGTCTCCCCTCCCGATCACGAAGAACTTCATCGTTTCCTCAACGTGCACCCTTATACCTGGTCCCTATGGTGGTCGTCGTCTAACAACGCCCTCGCAACAGAGGGGCCTCAAGCTTGTTATAACCCCATCTATCACCATGCGAGATGACAATTCTTTGACGATAATTGCGAAAAATCTACACAAGGCAAATGTCCTGCTGATGACTTGATAATATCAATTTTTCGCAGATTTACAATCAGAAATCGGAAAGCTTATTAACTATCCCAATTTCGAAGTCCCCCAAGAATGAGGCGCGAAAAGTCCGCTTGCATGAACGCGCCCAATCTCGCCTGCGGTCTCGACCC
Organism: Rutstroemia sp. NJR-2017a BBW; assembly: GCA_002946425.1. NCBI lineage: Eukaryota > Fungi > Ascomycota > Leotiomycetes > Helotiales > Rutstroemiaceae > Rutstroemia > Rutstroemia sp. NJR-2017a BBW. The sequence continues at coordinate 1,355,957 of NJPT01000031.1, forward strand.
AATACAAATGAGAAATAATGCAGAAGGGGAAGAGACGGCAATCAGTTCATGCCTCTGAGTACGTCACACTTTCAGGACACCAAACCCCTTTTCTTTCAGACTTGCCACCACGCTCAACGAGGCACTCGCGACATCGCTTCATGACGATAGCACAAAGGCAAGAGGCTTTGTTGGAGCAGGAACGCTGTCGAGCTGTTCTAATTTTAGCTAGACCTGAGTTTAATATGGGCTTGCAGAGCAGCAGGAACGCCGTCGAGCTATTCCCATTTCAACTAGACCTGAAAGATCAGATCTTTCAGGTCTAGTTGAAATTGGGATCTTGGGCTCGCGGAAAACGCCTCAATATCTGCGGAATAATTCTCCTAATCATTATCCACTGTTCCTTTGGTTCTAGCTTCGCAGCTGGAAGCTATATGGTCGCAGTGCAGAATTCCACCATATCGCAACACCATACTATTGGATCGACTCTGTGGTTTTGGCTTGTGACAAGTATATCGATACTGGTGTTTTCATTTGGTATGATAGCATTGATATATCTCTGTGGAAAATTGAATACAGATCGTGGTTCGGGTGGATACTTCCAGCAGTCGCTGCCTTAACGAGAGCTGAGTATTTCACACTTTCAGGATACCAACCTCCCGGCCGATAGCCCGGAGCCGTCAGGTTCCCCTCATATCCCGGGCCCATACATATCAAAGTTTGGAAGCCTTTCGAAACCAAATCCTAGCAGGCCATCATAGCCTGGAGAGTTGCTCAACCTCTCCATTCTTTGATGCCGATGCGAGTTGAGTACTTCACACGTTCAAGACGGTTTTGGTTTGTAATGCGAATGGCAATGACCTATTGTTTTGAGGAGATCATGCATCCAAAAACTTTCCAACAATTTTTTGGATGCATGATCTCCAAAACAATAAGTCATTGCCATTCAATGTTGCTGTCAGCTCAAAGCTGAAATCCATCAAGGATCGCCTCGATGCAAAGCCTGGTAGGTTGCCTCGAATGATGAGAGACATCGCTATATGCTAACCTATTTTTTATAGTTCCATCGATCGACGCTCGTCAGAAGCTCATCCGAGAACAATCGAATGTTGATGAGCAAGTCATCGCCTCCCCGCATTACACCGAATTCCGAAATGCTGCTTTGATGCACCACACAAAGCACCCCCGAGACATGCTGGGTCCTCTCTTGAATAAGAACAGCTCCCGCTCCAAAGCTGGGGCTGACCTTGGGGTACTTGTGATCGCCTGCTTTGATCTCAATCTGCCGCCGACATCCCTTAGTCGGCTTTCGAAGAACCAATGGGAGAAAACCAATGCTGCATTGATGCATCATACCAAGCACCTTTGGGATATGCTGGGTCCGCTTCTGAAGAAGAACTGCTCCCGCTCCAAAGCTGGGGCTGATCTTGGTGTTCTTGTCATCGCCTGCTTCGATCTTAGTTCAAAGATGTGGTCAGCACGATAGAGTTTCCAGATAATCTTCCCTGAGCTCCTTGACGGTCAGCACGATCGAGTTTTCAAATCATCTTCCCCGAGCTCCTTGGCGGTCAAGAAGAGCCTCCTCCTCCCGCACTTACATCCCACATAACCCCCAAGTTCATCCACTTAACGAATCTCGTCCCAGATTTCTCGCTCCCGCACTCTCACTCGCATCCCAGCCAGACCTGATGAACCAAGCATAGTTGCACCCACTAAGTACATTCTTCTGGGCGTATATGGAGTCGGCGGATGAACAAATTCCACTTACTGGGGAATGGGGATATGAATGGGTTTCACTTGTAGACGAGCATAGCTGTACCCATTAAGGGTCAGCCCGCAGTAATAGATAATAATAGACTTGTTAAGATGTCGAACTTATGAGTTTGTGTGATTGATTGTATTGGTGAAGTGCGGTGGTAATTTGAGTTTGAGTCCTCCAAGTGCGTTGCCAAGGAAAACTGAACCACAACTCGAAAGGTTCTTAAGCCAGCTCAATCTTTCCACCGCTCTAATCCCCAAATTGGAAATTCGGAATTGCGTCGTCAAGGACAACATGTCTGCAGTAAGTCGAATCGCCAAGCCGACGAGAACTGTAAGAATCTTTCGAGACGTTTTTGCAGTAACGTCGGGGTCGCGTAAGACGCTACAGTATTTTTCTTACTTCGCGCTTCTACTGTACTTACTGTACGTAATATCATTATGCGGTGACTGTATACGCCACGAATTAGTTCAAATCTTTCCCTCGCGAATTACCGGTTACGAACCTGTCTGGCGAGAAGGCTCTAAGTTACCTGTGGCAGCCTCAATGTTGCCGAGGAAAAGTCCTAGATGCCTGGGTGCAAGAGGCTTTTATTACGTTTCCCCTAAACTTAAAATATGGTAACGCGAAGTTTCATTACATTTATTTCATTATCATACATCCCGATACAAGAAGTGCGTGCAATCAGCTACCTCTCACATTTCTTGGTGGATGGCTGTAGCGGTCTTCTCCTCCTTGACCATAATATCTTCAGGAACGTCGGCATCCGCCAGTCCAAGCCTTTCATTGATGCGCTGCATCCTTGCCTTATCTGCAGCTGCAATACTGTCAATGTCACCACCGAAGTACACATCGAGTTCCTCCAAGGTCTTGTCCTTGGTTTCAGGGAAGAACTTCCAAATGAAAAATCCGCCTCCTGCACTGAAGACAGCGAAGAAAATGTAGGTACCATACTTCATGGTGTTCAGCATGTCCTTGGTGGTCAAACCGATGATGAAGTTAAACATCCAGTTGGTAGATGCGACGAGAGAAACACCACGCGATCGAACACTGGCAGGGAATATCTCTTGAGCAAGAACCCAGGAGACCGGACCCCACGAGTATGCAAAATTGACTGCAAAGAGCCAAATGAATACGATTGCAACCCAACCTTGAGTGACTGCCAGTCCCTCGTTGAGGTTCCATTGGTCTTCGTATGACCCTTCGACAGCGGCGACAACAACGTGGCAAATACACATACCGATGGCACCAGTGATCAGGAAATGCTTACGGCCGAATTTGTCAAGAAACAAGACGGCCGGAAGGGTGAAAAGAACCTGCAAGATACCGGTCACACCGGTGGCAAGAAGATTCGTGGTGGTGCTTGAGAAACCGAAGCTCTGGAAAATTTGAGGGGCGTAATACAAAACAGCATTGATACCAGTGAACTGTTGGAACACCATCATAGCACAGCCGAGGAAGATTCTCTTGAAAACGTTGGGGGCAAGGAGCGCCTTCCAAGGTGCCCACTTTCCACCCGTCCGGACTTGTTCAGCTTGTGTCTCTTCATCGAACATCACAGCGGCCTTGATCTCTAGGAATTCAGCTCTCAATAATGGATCATTGGCATCGAGACGTCTGAGTTTAGATAGCGATGCGATAGCTTCATCCTCGCGATGCTTCAACATCAACCATCTGGGCGAGAAGGGGAAGAAGAACATTCCGATGAACACTATACAATGAAATATTAGGAATGTTCCTCGAGATACCAGGGAGCAAAGACTTACAGGTCCATGCGGGAATCAACTGCAATGCCAACGGCACTCTCCATGCAATAGCTTTTTGACCTGTGCAAGGATGTCCGTGGTTTCCAGCCGCGTTGTATGATCCGTCGGCAAGGTAGGGGTTTGCAATACCCTCGGGCTTGCACTTATTGCCTCCGACGAAGGAGAAACCGAAGTCGAGCCAGAAGGCGATCGTCGTGCCGATAGTAATGGACAGCTGTTGGAGCGATACCAAAGATCCTCGAAGCTCAGGGGGCGCGATCTCTGCTTGGTAAAGCGGAATAACCATGGAAAACATGCCGATTCCCACACCACCGATGATACGACCGGCGAAGAAATAGGCTGGGCTTCGGGCACCAGCCTGCAGACCAGTACCAAGGGTGAAGATCAACACGGCAACCATCATGCTGTATTTTCTGGAAATCTTATCGGCGACATATCCGTTCAAAAGCGCTCCGAACCATGCACCAAGCTCAAGAGCGGATACCAGCCATCCTTGGAGGGATGCACCTGTGAGAGTAGGGAACTCGTTCTCGAAATTTTCCATGATCAGAACCGGGGACATGACACCTTGATCGTAACCTGGGAGCTGAAGTATTAGCAAGTGTCACTCAGTGGGTAGGGATGTTCTGTTGTACTCACCATACATCATACAACCCAAGGAGGCGAATAAACACGTCAAGAAGACATAAGGGTTCTTCATCATGCCCATGAAACCTTTGGGTTTGCCTGCATTCTGTCGAGCCACCATCGACTGGCTTGGCGCCCCTGAACCCCCCATGACTGCCATGGTGAAGTAGAATTCTCGAAGCTTGAAGTTTGGGTTCCTCTCGTGTCAACTAGGCAGCGGAGGTCGATTCGAAGAAGAGGATAGGAAGGTGGCGATGCCCGGCTGAGGTGGGTGAAGACGATTTCTACAAACAGAGGGAGGACAGTCTCTTCATATAGTCTTGATTGCACCCACCTTTCCGCACTTACAGGAAACACGGCCATGGTTCAAGCATTTCCAACTGCTTCCCTCATTTGGGCTAGATCTGAATTACACAGAAATGTAATATCTTTCAAAGCAGCTAATCCCCACCAACGAGAGGGGCTGCTCCGGAGAACCATACCATGCCACGCGTTGCTTCACTGCTGATTGGTCCTAACTTCACGGGGAGGATTTGGGGAGGCCTGAATGGCACGCGAGATCTCCAGTTTTCCCAGCTTCTCCCTCTTCTTGACTTAAGCATTCTTCTAGAGTTAAATCACTTCTTTTGAGTTTGCTCTCAATTAGGACTAAGCGCGCGCAACCCTACTGAATGCCAGACCAGACCCGAAGATGGGACGATGCATCATGTGGTGTGCCAAGGCTGCCAGATGAACTATGTTCAAGGATGGTTCACCAAACGGTCGGTGCAAGCACCAAGGAGCTTGGCTGTTCACCGTCGAACTGGATCCGAAAAGCCACCCGCTGTTACGCGCGTTGGTAATTACACCAAGCATCGTCAAGCATTACTTGGCCTTCAACGACACTGCCTAAGCGCAGACTAAGAATGAAAATTTCAACGACAGGTCTCAAAAACGACTGTATCACTTTACAACAATTGTCTGCGCCCATACAGTTTTGACATCCCCGTTTTCCATCCACATCTCCGCAATGGGGCGCTCACTGCTATTTTGCGGGCTGTGGGTGAGTGCTTACTCCATAGCTATTCGGCCCTTTCTCTCCATATGGAGTGATTTCAAAAATCCAACTTGGGATTTGGGGCCCCGATGTCCAATCCATCTCAGTGGAGTCGCGGTGACCCCGTTGTGGCAGGATGAGCGAACAACAGCGACAAGTAAGTTAGAAGTTTCTAGTGCCATCTGATAGCTCAGTTGGTTAATCGGGGGTACCTAGCTCTCCAGTGGGGTTGCTGTCGTGGAGGGAGCCTTTCATGAGAATTGTTGGAATATGGATTCCTGGTGTGACATTGACGAATTAAGATGGGTTCAGATCTTTCAGAGACCAAAGTCTGGAGAATTTTCCCATCAGATGATTTTTGAAATCACAGCTTGGACATATTTCTCATGAATGTTAATTGAAACCACACAGCCAAACGTAAGCACAGCATCGTGTTTCTCAAAACCATTTTGTTCGACCACTCGGTCCCAATACTGGTACCTGAGTGGTCAATGTGGACGAAGTGGACGCTCCCAGAACAAAACAGGCAAGCATCCACCAACCACCTTCCATGCTCAACAGACATTTTGGCGCGATCCACGCAATACGACAACGTCCAACAGCAACCTGCACACGCCAGCAGCAAAGTATATTTATTATTCCCCAAATCTTATCTCCATGCCGGAGTCCGCAGCCGCACCGCGCAATCAATTCCCCCATTTTCGCCAATCAGCCGAATTTCAACCGACAAACCCCCAAAATGGGGAGTTGGAGAACACGGGGATGGTGCCGATAACCGTTTACTTACGACTCATCATTCAGCATTTCATAATCGCATTGCGATTCATGATGCCCACAATAGTAGGACCGATAGGGATTTGTCAGGAGGGAATCAGTTGGGGTGAAGTTTTGCGCTGGGAAGTCATTTATGTAGGGTATATTACTGCAAACGGGTACGCGTCAGCTTTGGGAGGAGGTATCCACCGAAATATGGATTTTGGGTTAGGAACTGGAGTCTCCAGATTGGAGATGTCCCCGCAGTCTTGGCTGAGTGCGTATGTTTACTGTGTATGTTTGATTGGGTTTTATATCGGGTGTATGAATTGTCAAGGTTGGCAGAAGGGTTGCGTAGATGGCAGATATCATGGCATGCCATTCCTGGAGACTTGACATCATGAGTGTGATGGCGATCTTGCATTCCTTACTGCAAGTCTGTCCCCAGATCATGTATGCTTCTGTGGAAAACGTGAAGCGGAGAAGCATAAATGAAACTTTCCAATTCATGCGAGGAGAAATAAGGTGGTGCAGGAAGAGGTTGTGGAGATAGGAGGTATACGAGAGAGTGAGAACTTCTCCGGTCAGAGAGTCGGTCCCAAAAATGGAAACTCGGTTGCGGATGCATATTAAATCCGTCTAGGCCGTCCAGTGTGGCAGGAATTCATGTCTGATGGCTCGAGCAGTGCTAAAATTCTTTTCCGCCCGGTACATGGGATAAGAGATGGATGTCGAAGAGTCTAGTGATGACCAAGGTTCTTTCGAGCGGCTCCAGTAGATAAAGTCAACTGCTTCCCGTTCTTGTTTACTAAATACAGATACTTCCAGAAGTTCTCACCAGCTAGCAACTTGGACAAGGACACTGTCGCCTCGAGACGAGAATATCGTCATTGTAACTGTTTTGATACCGCAGTGTCGAGTCAAGCAAGCACTAGTACCACCTTTCTAATCCAAACTCAACGTACCGTTGAACATCTCTTAGTTTGGCCTTACTCATTGAACCTATAGGCTATGTCTCGAAACAGATCAGCGGCTTCCAGCAAGCTGCTTCGAGACTCAAGTTCCTTACGATATGGTCCTGGGCTCTTCAGTCACAACCAAAGCAGCCATCCTAGCCACTATCTATTCAGAACAACCCGGTAGGAAGCTTACATGAACGGGCAACGTGGTGGGAAGAAGTTAAACTTCAATTGTCTCCAATTTGCCTTGACAGTGCTTCAAGCATGCTCGCAAGCCCATCGATATTATCAGTATCGATGCAAAATGAATGTTGCACAAGAACAAACTCAGAAAATTGTCTTCTGGAGGGATGCAGACGCTCGCGCAAAGACCCAGTGGACGCCTAGGTTACGAGCTTTTGCGTAGCACATCCCACAAGCCTTAAGAACGTGTTCGGCAGCGGACTTAAAACTTCCTTCTACATCACCGAGGAACGACTGGGAATCATATCTTCTCCGCACACAGTACTCTCCATATGTGTCTGCAATTCTCGCCGTTCAACACTTAGTCAGTGCCCGCAATATATGTCTAATAAGATTAGGTCAACACAGCAAGTAAGAAACCATCCGTTTCGATAACCCCTACTCCTTTTCCCCCTTCCCCTACCCAACACGCACACATATATCACCACCCCTCCGCGCCTACTATCCCGCTCCCCCCATCTGCTTGTGTTCTCCATGACTCTTCCATCAATCGGATCTGAGGATACACACGTATCACGCGAAGTGTTCTCTCGCTTCTCCTTACTTACTACTTGGGGACACAAACTGTACCTACGCTTCGAAGATAGCGCTCTGGTTTACATAATATCACATTTCCATCTTCTGCTTTAGGTCTACCATGATATCTCATCCATCAGCTATCTGGCTTGCTTCCTGCCGTCGGGTTCTCTATCCATCGCTTCTCCATCCTTTTCTCCATGTCCCCACGGCAACAACTCACATTCATAGCGTAGATCTTTCTTCTTTCATATTTTATATTCCAAAAAACAAACCACTTCACCTCACCTCATCCACTGTTCACCATCCACTACCATCTCACTCACAATAAACACAAATCCAAAATCATTATAGGAGTAGAAATTCCGCTATATACAACCTCCCCTCCTTTCATACAAGCAACCATGCTATATATTTAATATATCCATACATACAATCCAATCCATCATTTTCCAATCCTAACAATTATTAAAATATACTCTTTTTTCATTCCATGTTATGTTATATTAATACGTGTATTTGAGAATCTCATCGTCTCGTCGCTCTCTGTGCTCCAGGGGTATCATCTCATCTCATCGACTAGTCGTCCAAAACCACCTATCCATGCATCCAATTCACGCGTCAAATCAACGGCTGACACAAGGAGGCAACCTGCCTGCCTCTTTTTAATCCTCATGTTTTCCACAGCTCTCCGCTCCTCATCGCAATCCACCCTCATTCAATACTGTCCACCCCCCACACCTCCCCGTCTCACAAGCCACTCCCAGGCCCCAGTCCGACCTGTCCTCTCACCCCTTAAACACTCTTCTCCGCCTCCCTCTCACTACCCACAACCCCACTCTCCACATCATGCCCCCTCGACATCCTCTTCTTCTCCTTCCTCAAGCGTTCCTGCTCCTCCAACCCCACCTTCGTGACCTCGTGTTCTTTACTCAGCACCTGCTGACCGATCGCGAAACTGATTGCTAGGCCTAGGGCTGCGAAGGCGACGTACATGATCCACTGTTGAGAGTTAGTTATGTTTTCAAAACGACAAACAAAAAAAGGCAAAAAAAGGAAGAAACCCACCATAATCCTCAAACTATCCGAAAACGCCCTCCTAGCAACCTCTCTCCCCGCAGCCGGGAAAGCCGCCACAATCCCCACACTCGCCCCGGCACTCCCCCCACTCAACTGATCCGCAGCACTCTTCCCCAACGCGGCAAGCAACTCTCCATACCGTTTCTGCATCTCATTCTGAAACACGACACTCCCCACCACCACACTAATACTCGTGCTCAAATTCCTCGTAAACCCAAACGTCGCCGTCGCAGTCGCGATATCACTTTTCTTAACCAGGGTCTGCAGCGCAATAAGCGGGGCTTGGAAATTTGGGCCTACGCCTATTCCGGCGATGATTTGATAGATGATGATTTTAGACCAGGTGCGCCCCCGTGGGAGATCGATGTACAGACCGAAACCGAGGGTCATGACTATGAGGCCGAAGTAGATTGGGGGAAGGTATTTTCCAGTTTTCTTGATGAAAATTCCCGTAGCGGCGGAAGTAAGCGAGAGGGAGAGCGCAAAAGGGAGGAGATAAACTCCGGAAAGGAGAGGAGTTGCGCCTAGTACAGCTTGGAAGTAAAGAGGCAGGTAGTAGGAGGCTGCGATGAAGACGAAGCCGTGGCAGAAGCAGACTCCGAGAGCGGCAATATTGGAGCTATGTTTGAATAGGCGGAGAGGCATTACGGGGTAGCGAGCAAATTTCCATTCATTGAGGATGAAGAGGAAGGCTATGACAATGCCGAAGATTATTAGGCAGATGACGGTGGCGCTGGACCATGGGAAGGTGACGCCGCCGAACTCGAGGCCGAGGAGAACCATGAGGGTGCCCCCGACGATTAGGAGGGAGCCGATCCAGTCGACTGCTTTGAGACCGTCCCAGACGGGTGTTTTGGGGTTGTCGAGGTGGAGGAAGAAGAATAGGGCGACGGCGACGGTGCCGGTGATGGGTACTGGTTTGTTGTTAGTTTATGATCGGTTTTCGGGGTCTGAAAGGTAGGACCAGTGGAGATAGGGCTAATTGGAGAGAAAAGAGCTCGCAGCACAACTTACAATTAATATAAAAACACCACCTCCAACTAACCTTCTCCGTAAACGCCCCTCCCAGCAACGGTCCAATCGCACTAGCAAACGCCCACGTCATCCCAATCATCCCAAAATACTGCCCCCTCTTCCTCATACTAAACAAATCACTAATACAAATATTCACCAAAATAATCAACCCCCCTCCACCAATCCCTTGAATAGCTCTCGCTACAATCAACATCCCAATATTGACGCTCACAGCCGCAATCAAGCTCCCGATAAAGAACACTCCCGCTGCAATCAAAAGGATTGGTTTCCTACCCCAGATGTCGGAGAACTTTCCCCACACAGGCGTGCTGGCTGCGTTGGCTAACAGGTACGCGGATCCGATCCACGTGTACCCGGCGTTGGAGTGGAAGTGCTCAGAGATGGTTGGGAGAGCTGTGGTTATGATAGAGACGTCTAGGGCGGCCAGGAAGACGGAGGCGCAGAGGGAGATCATGATGATTACGGTTTGGAGGGTGGAGCGCGAGGCTTCGGGGTCTTGGGGTTGGGGAGGGGCAGTGGTTGCGGCATTTGGTTCGTTGTTTGTGATGCTGGGTTTTTCTGAAGACGGGAGTGCTGCTTCGTCTTCCTTGGGGTTAGGCTTCGGGGTGGATGTGCTGACTGCAGTAGATGCGCGCGAACTGGTTGGGCCGGTGGTGTGCTCTTCTGCAGGCTGTCCTTCAACTGTGGTACCCAGATCTGCACCTGGACCCGCAGCGGCGGCGAGTTCCCGCTCCTCAGCAACGGTTGTTGCTGGCATTGTGGTTGTTCCTTGCCTTTTTTTCCTTCTTCCAAAATATGTCGTGTAATTTCAGCAAGTGTGTTTGTTCCCTTCTCAAAGCTGTTGACGTTGGAGATTATAATAATGATATCATGCAGATCACACCAATTCCGTACTCGTCGATACGTCCGGCCACTTTCTTCTGCAAAGATTGAGGAATACCGCAGCAAATCCAGTTGAATGGAAGGCGAAAAGATGAAGAATTAAAGGAAGCAAAAATAAAGTCATGAACGCATGGAGGCTACACCATGTATCTATAGGATGAATTACCTAAACGCCATCCAGACCGCACCCCGGTTATCAAAAAAAGAAAAATCGGTGCAGCAGCAGAATTATTCCCAGGCGAAAGTCCCAATCGCATTCATTCCCACGAAGCAGATCAGAGGGGTCTCACATCGTCATTTAAACTCCAAGAATACGGTAGCGCTTCGATCCTTCCACGCTCTGTGATTCGTCGGATAAACCATGTTCCCCCACTTGTTGTGTCAAAAGGGGTTTGCAATTCCGCCTTTTTCATTCGGTGCGGCATTCGGTGTTCTTTTAATTCCGTCCGCTTTATCAGTGTGGGTGTGAATTTGCTGGGGGCGCATATTTGTCGATACCGTTGTGTTTACATTATCGCCGTGGATCGCTGTTTTGCTTACGAGCGGGGGATATATATCGGACGGTCATTCACCACCGTCTAAAGGAAGAGTTGGGAGGGTATTTTCTTTACGAAGCTCTTTTGCAGTGCTTAAATTATGAATAACTTCTAGAAGACTGCACTCCTCACAGCCGCTTTATTCTTCGGTCCCGAATGGTAGATATGCTTAAATACGTGGCTTTTACCCCCGAGTCGTGCTCGGTCCCGGAGTTAAACGTAACGAAGTTAACACCACAACACCCACTCCAGCTCTTTCTTCAACCATGGTCCATGGTCCATGACTCACGGAATGCATCTTCATTATCAAACCTAATCGCCCTTTATCCTTGTCTTACACGACAGAAGCAAAAGACCCTTACAAATCTCAACCCACTCCTTCGACAGAAACCCAAATATCAAAAACCCAAACCAGAACAAAGATCGCCAAGACGTGCCCCAGTTGCAAAAAGTCAAGCTTTTTAGCACCGTAACTTTAAAGTGTAACTCTATTGTTCGCAGAAGGAAAGTGGAGCTGACCGGTGAGCGGACGGAGGGCTCCGCTTTATAATAGTGGCCGATACGGTATCCAAACTATCGCCGGACCGCGTCGTGGATAGCGGGAGGTGGGTGGAGGTAAGTACGTGAAGGAATCACAACTATTACGAGGTGATTGGTAAGTTAATGAAATTATACGTGGGAGGTGTATGAAGTAGACCGCAGACGCTGCAGACCGACAGTATTGGTGTATCATACTGTATATGCAATCCTACCAGCGATTGAGGCTGATGGGGATCAGCACAGCATGTGGAGAGTGGTGATCAGTTACCTAGCATGGACGGAAGTGAGACGCGAAGATCCGGTTCAACGACGAAGCAGATCATGGAAAGTAATTTAATTAAAAGATTGGAAGTCAAACCAGAAATCTATCTGAAGTAACTATTCTTCTCATCTCATCCCTCATCTATCTGCATATCCAAACAGACCACCAGGGGGTGTACTCACTCATCGACCAACTTCTAATTGTTCAAGTAATATTTGAACATTATAAACTTATATTCTTAAATATAATTATATATATCTTATTGTTCAAGTGAGGTTTAAATATTAGAGCAATTATATATCTAATTGTTTAAATAAAATTTGGATATTGAGAATATCGAAGTTTGAAGTTGGTCGGCGAGTGAGTACACCCCCTGTGGACCAAAAAATCCTGGGTATTCGATCATTATCCACAACCAGCAGTGCAGTCTTCCATCATTACCATTTACATCATAAGATCCCCCTCATAACTCACCACCCATTACCACCCAACCACACGTCATTCCTTCCTCCCTCCCCAACCTACATCCTCAAAAGCCCCTTCCTATATATATCATCAACCGCCTCCTCTACTATATCCAGCACCTCCCTCTCCGGCTTATGAATCCTCACCACCGACAAAAACCAATGGTGCGTTGGGGGGTCTCTCATCCGTAAGAAATGGAGGTACATACGGATGCGGTGAACGGACTTCGTTGTTTCTGGTTATTGGAATGGTGGACTTTATGCTTGGCTTCGGTGCTTGCTTAGTTGACTACAATATATTAGCTGAGATCATTTCGGAGTCATTCTATACTGACCGAACCTAGACGTCGATTGATGAAGCTACAGAGGGAATAGACACATGAATTGATCGTAGGGAATTTTGATACCAAGGGCATCAGCGTATCGAAATCTGGAATGACCACGTCGTAATCGAAGTAAGATGTAACCACGAGAGTTACAATCAACTCGTATTGTTCGGGGCTTCGAGAAAAATCGCGCTCGGAAATGATTTCGAGGACATCAATTAGAACATCAGTGGGGTTCGGTCTCGTGGCTCGGTCTCCTTGCGGTAGTGGAGCCGTCAAATTGTCCGACGTGAGAGATCAGTCTCGAATCTGGATACTTGTAATGGACCCGAAGCGTTAAGGATGTTCTGTGGTCTGGAAACTGGTTTGGGTCGAGATTTTGCAGGCGGCGATGTATTGTCGGCTTCGGGCTCCGAAATGTTGAGGAAATTCTGTGGTCTGGAAGCTGGTTTGGGTAGATGTGAGCCCACACCCTTTGCCTACGTCGCACTCAATTCGGTGCAAAGTGTAGGCTCAATGGGTATGTAATGACTGTGGTTTTATTATGGGCCTAAGGCCCTCATTATAGTCAATGACTTCGGGATTCATCCGAAGTCAGGTACATACATGGTCCCCGAGGAGTGCTGATTGGATCAACAGTAGAGATACTGGAGGGGATCGATAATAGGTTTTGCTGGTGCAAACCCATTTGGTTTTCGAACAGCCGGTGTGTGACTTTTGACGATATTTCCCGACGTAGGTATCTCAAGAGCAACAACAGGTTTCGCAGTGGCGGATTCGGTATGATTATCCTCACCATGCTTTCGTTTTCGGCCCTCCCTGCTCTTCCTCCTTTTCTCTTGCACCCTGGTGTAGCTAGGAGAACGATGCTTGGATTTGTTGGTCTTCGCTTCCCGGAGATTCTGCACAACGGTCTTCTGTTTCTTCGGAACGACAGTTTCTGTATCATCGTCATCCTCACTAGGCCTGCAATTATACAGAAGTTAGTATATCATGAAAGATGATTGTAATGAAAACCCGATTGCAGTGTTATAAAAGGATACCAAAGGACCAAAACTCCTCGGGAGTTTTAAACGAAGACCAATGACGGTTGTGAACTTCGGACTCGAGATCACTGGTTAAACAATCGTATTCCAAGACAGTGTAAGTGCAGTTGTGACCAGACCGTAAAATGAAAAGGACTGTACTTACAATACTGGATGTGGACGTTTGCCCTTTGCCTTCGGACCGTCGTTTGCGTCCATTTTGACGACGAATTGACGATAGTAGAGAGATACCGAATCGTCAACTGTTGATCCAATCAGCACTCTTTCGGGGAGCATGTGCGTATCGTATCCCGAAGTCTATGACTATAATAAGGGCCCTATGCCCATAATAAAAATGACAGTCAGCCTACATAGTGCATTCCATTTGAGTGCAGCGTAGGCAACGGGTGTGGACTCACATCAACGAAATGCCAGGTGGGAGGAAAACACGATTTGAGTGGAAAAGAGAAGAAGAGCGGGGTAACAGGAATGAGAATTGCATTCTGTTTGTTAACTAAAAATTTCAAGAAACCGAGCTCGAGGAAGGTACGACTGGGTGAGGAAACCGAATCCCCCAACCACAGACGACCAAACCCCATGACACAAGAAAATGAAGATTAACTAACGGCTGTTTGGACAAACCGAAAAAGAACTCGGAAAACATCGCCCTGCCATTTTTCCATCCATCGTTATGATAACTTCATCGAACCAGTCCGAACTTAATCTAACCAGTCCGAGATCATGATGCATCATAATTGAGTACCAATTTTGAAATACCAACGGAGCTAAAACCCCTTCCTGTCTCTACCAAATCCCGAAACTCCCCACGAATGATCTTGATAATCGTGAAGTCCGATTTAAAAAAAAAAAAAAACTACGCAAACTCCTTATATCAAATTCGCGAATACATTCAAGGTGGTTTGTACCCGGATTTACACCGGCCCGAGGTATCAAAGTAAGAAAGAAGATATTAGACCGAATAGGCCAGAAAAGAAGTAAATAAAGTGATGCTCATTCATGTTTAATGATCGGACTTTCGTGATTATCACCGGACTGTTTTCTGTTTTCTTGAGGCTTGTCCTTAAAGGGTTTGTCAGTAGATAATTCGGATTCGGAGTTGTTATAACGAACCTGAGTCTCTACTTTTTTATGTCAAACTCCTTGGTGAATGGTCTACTCGGTGATCCTGGAGATGGGGCGCGGGTGAAAACATGTAAAGCATCTTTCCGATCAACAACCTCGAAACTGAGCAGACCGGTAGAAGGAACACGACGAGTATTTTCTGTAGGAATATCGTCTCTACAGACAAATATCCTATCATACCCGACATTGTTTTCGTAGGCACTGAGCCGATCGACGAAGTTGGTCCCGGGTTTAAAATCTAACTCTCCTTTGATCAGATGAGCGAGATTCGGCGGGCATTTGCTCAACAAGTCCTCGTAGTATTCCTCAAGTCTTCTGAAAGATTCGGTGGTTCTCTGGACATTCTTCTTGATCGTGTCAGGGTCCTGGTCTTTAGATTGATTGATGATTTTCTCCAAATTTGTTGTAGCAGTGAGTGAGTCGGTTAGAGATGTATGATATTGTCGAGCAAGTATAATAGTGCCACCGAGGAGACGAGTTGCTATATTCGTTTCGGTTCTTTGGTCGTGCTTAGACTGCTGTTCTTCCCGAAGCGCTTCTTCAACCTCCGAGCAACGTTTATATAACTTGTCGTACTTTCTTCTGAGCTGGAGATATTTGTCGGGAGAACAGTCCGTCTTCTCACGTGCTAACTCCTCACGTACTGTCAAATACTCCTCCCGTGAAGTGGCTATTTGATCCCGAAGCATTTGGTTGGACCGGCGGAGATCTTGGTTGCACCCGCGAAGCTCTTCCACCAGTTTCTCCAAATCGGCAATTCGTGTTTGGTGCATTTGTGGAGGTAAGATCGTTTGATTATCTGTCGGATAGGAGGTTGACTGCAATTCGACTTTCGGAGCATAAGTATGCTTTGCCGATTCGGGCGTGACGTTCTCCATAGAAGCGGGACGTACCAATCTCGGAAATGGATAGACAGGTAGTGAGGAAGTAGCTTGACGTTCGGCTCCGGTTCCACTTGTTTCGATAAACGGTAAGAATTTTGGAGGAGTGAACAAAGAAAATTGACGAAGAGTTGATGAAGTGAATAAAGCCTTTCCGGGCGTAGCCTGGTTCGGGTAGCTTGATTCACGATTTGTGAGCCTTCCCGTAGAGTGCATATTCTCATCCCTTCCAGTGAGCATATTTCCTCCACGCTCGCGTTTGCCCCTGCCTCGTGAAGAGTTCGAATCTAAATACGGCAAATACTGATCTGGTTTTAGCTCTCGGTTGATAGTAACAACTACACCCGAGTCCGAGTCCGAGTCCATATCGAAACCTAGCGGAGACTCAAGCTCGGAGGCTTTTCTCTTCTGAGTGCCCTTTGCCGGACCAGCTTTCCCACCTCGGCCCATGATGAGATTGTTTTCGGTCCCTAGATCGGTCAGCAATCACGTCGGTGGGACATAGCCGAAAGGGAAGCAATATACCGTGAGAAAAGTGCACCGAATCGTATGAGGTCGACGGTGAATGACAAGCTTTTCAGTTCTAGATCGGTTCCTAGATCGGTGCCAGACTTCGCACCGACCAGTTTCGGATTCGATGTTGTTGCCAGTTTCGGTTTTCTGCCTAATAATAAATAAGGTTAGAAAAAGGGCATCAACAAAGATTCAAGAACATACTCGGGAAAAGTGATATGTATTGGAGAAGAAGAAAATGGAGGATGGCGGCGTTGAGCCAAAGTATTTATAGACCGTAGTGACCTTGTTCTTTAGGCTAGATAGATATCAGCGACGACCAAGTGAATATCACATTCACTCACCACAACCTATTGTCCAACGTGGTATCATTACATCTTCCTTAGTCTATTGTCCAACCTGGTATCATTATATATCTCTTAGTTATCTCTTCTCGCTTTCTTAATCACTCACCACAACCTATTGTCCAACCTGGTATCATTACATCTCCTTTAGTTATGTCTCCTCGCTTTCTTAATCAATCATAACAACCTAACCCCCCTATCATCACTCACACCCATTAACACCCCACCCCACCATACGATTTCCCTCCCTCCCAATCTACATCCTCAAAAGCCCCTTCCCATACAAATTCCCATTCCCCTCCTCTTCCAGCACATCCAACACCTCCCTCTCCGGCTTATGAATCCTCACCACCCACAAAAACCAATCCTCAACCACCAACAAATTTAAAAGCACATCATTCCCCCACCACGCCGCGCCACAAACCATGCTCCCCGCCACCGCATCCAAGATAAAATGGTTTGCTGTCGCAATAATCGCGACGAGGATAAGCGCCGGGTAGAAGGTCCCGATTAAGATACAGAGAAGGCGGCGCCGATGCGGGATGCGGAGACGGATATTGAGTATCGGGATGCGCAGAGTAGAGCTTGAGATGTGGGAGGGGTTGAGAGGAATCGTCATGATTGTGAGGCCGATCAGGAGGGAGTAGCCGAAGTGCAAAGAGGGCATGGCCGCGAATTTGTTGGTGAATCGGTTGTCGGTCCAGATGGATCCTTCGCCGCCGGGACCGTGGACTGTGTCTACGAAACTGGGGTTTGTTAGTATCTCAGTCAACTTTTTATGATTCTCAGAAAGGAGGAAATTGTAGTCTCGTAGGAGGGAATCACTCACCCAAAACTCCTTGCCTTTCTACCCATCTCAGTATCCGAATTATCAGCTGACAGCAGCCGCGGCGGCATACAAGGCCACAGCGTAAAAATAACAAAAGCCAACAAATTACAAAACGCCATCGTTCTCCTCCTCGACTCATATAATCTCGGACCAGCCGGCGAGCCCTTGACCTCTCCAAAATTCTTATCCTGCTGTCTATCATCCAGACGATTGCGAGTGTTGGTGTAATAGAAAAGCCAAACCAGGAATGCGATGGAGCCGGGAATGTGTATGAAGGAATACGTGCGGTTGATCCATGTCATGAGGAATTGGTTTTGCATGAAGTATTTCTGGACGTGGAGTTCGAAGAAAATGTGGAGTTTTTGCTCGAATGCGATTACTTGCAGAGCATGCTTTTCGGCCGCGACGACTGTGCTTTCGACAATAAGAACGGCGCTTGCAGCGCGGCCAAGTTGGTAGACCTGCGGAACGAGCAATTAGCTTGCTGCGGGATATGCTAGCGTAAGTGAGGGTAGCTCACCCAGTATATCAAAGCCCAATACCAGCATTCCACCAAGAATGGGAACTTTTCCAAAAGTCGGCTCAAAACATATCCTCTAAATCGTCTAGTATTCGGCGTCGTAACCTCCGTTTTCATGCCCCATATCCCCAACTCCCGTTTATGCCATTTTGGTTCGGAGTCCGCGAGCAGAGAAGGTGAAGTAGATCTAGGAGAAGATGCATTGGAACCCTCGCCAATCAGCTCCTCCACCTCCGCCGGATGTATGTCCTGCTCGGAAAGCCTCCTCACATCGATGGGGCGTCTTCGTCGACCTGGCGCAAAGTCTCTATTTATCCATGTCCCACCAAAAAGAAGGAAGATAACCACAAGGGGCTCTGCTACCGCGCCTATTCCACCCATATCCGCGTAAAAGCTTCAAAGTTTACGAAGGAGGCAAGAAAAGAATGTCACTGGGCATGTCACTCGACTCTACTGTGTGGGCTACCTGCCATTTAAACATTGTGTAGTGGGAAGGCAGGTTGGCTTGATCTTGGTTAATGGCATGAGAGCTGAGAGCTTAGACCTCGGTAGCTACGTCAAAGGTTGTAACGACGTCTGCCGGTACTTCCGGTGATGTTATAGATATGATATGTGGTTGTGCCCCACCAGTGCGTGAGCACGTTGGTCGGCGGAATAACGGAATTTGAAACATCTGAAAAAGAGAAGAGATAGATGAAAGCTCGACGCTGGTAGAGCTCTTCAAATATATAAACAAATCATTGGTATACCTACGTCTAGAATCCGATGAATCCGTCGTCTTCCATCAGTATCATCATGATAAAATTCCAGCTCGCGCCATACAAGGTTGGAACCACATGGTCGTGTGCCTCAAATTCTTAGGTGCAAGACTAAGCACCAACCAAGAAAATTTCTTGATGAGTAAATGCCATGTTCCTTAATCCCATTGCATACCGGGGTCCATATAAGGTTGACTAAAGCATCATTTCCCTGTTCAAACGTCCGAATATGGCGAATTAGATCGACATATCCGCGCTCTTAATCATCCAAGCCGGTATGCCGGCAACTAGATCAGGACGACTTCTCGATGCTTGAGGACGAACGGGCCAATTGAAAGCTACCACGGGTTCTAGGATTATCCCACTGGACGTCGTTTTTGATTAGATGCAACCGTGCGATAGGGCGATGATCTGATAATGGTGTAGGATGTACAAAGTAGTGGTGTTGGAACAGGGTGAACGTCATTGAAAATAAGGATGAGAATTGTGTCGTGTGATGTTTAGTGCGATGTTGCTCTGACTCGCTTCGCCCTCGGACTTTTACTGTAAAGTCGTGACGATACACCGCAGTCAACTTCAGAAGTCCGATAGAATTGTTTCCCATGCGTGGAACAGGTGGCACAGGTGGCACAGGTGGCACAGAGGGACACAATCAAGCTCAATTCAACTCAAGTCTTATTTCATTTTTACCAAGAAAATTTTCGCTCTCCAGTCACGTTTTCCACCACCACCCGCCGTCCTCGAACATTTTTTGTTGCTCATCTCAGAATGAGAGCGTGGCTTTCACGTTTTTGCCATGATTTCATATGGTAATCTAGCGATCCACAAAAAGGACTACGGTACAGCATCCAAACTCGGCTAGAAGTTTGGTAACAAGACTTTTACCAAGCTTCAGAGATGAGTTCTATTTGTCCATAGGTCGAACGGATGATTATCAATCATATTTTCTTCTCTTCCTTTTAAAATGCCCCAGGTAGGTTAAATTGGAAATTCCTAGACTTGCAACAAACATGAGGTGTGCAAAACTGTGAAATCTCTAGACGATGGAAGTAGCACGAGGGGTGATTGGTTGGTTGGTAACTTGGTAGGCATCCGGAACTTTCGGACTTTTGAAGAAAGCGTCAAAAGAGAAAAAAGGGCGGGATTAGCCGTCGTCTGCAGATATTCGACGGGCAACAAATGCTTTCTTGAAGAGTTAAACAGTGGTGATTGGGTAGAAGCTGAATGGAGTGATGTATGATCGGTCGAGTCATCTAGATAGATAGGCTATTGGGGATATGACTGATACTGTAGCACGGCATGCAGTAATTCCTGCCAACGACAGTGATTGGCAGGTGTGCGACACAAACCTGCGGCGGTGACTGTTTGAAGAGGGGTAGCTGGAGGCCCCATCTTCTTCGCCCTTTTTCAGATATGCAACAAACTATGCAGAGTGCTGTTTATGGTACGTGATTCGCTGCAAGAGTACGAAAAGATCACGATCTCGGTGAGCGTGCATATAGAGGTTTGCCATGACGAACGAATGATAGCTGAGAGTTTCTGCATAAGGGGCACACCCTCGCTTGGACCTGCGAGCTTTATCGTACGACGCATTGGGATTTCCCGGCTGGTTTGGTTCTAATTTGATATATTGAAATACCGCCGGCGAGTTTTCACGGTTCTATGGTGTAATGGTCAGCACGTCGGATTCTGATTCCGGAGATATTGGTTCGATTCCTATTAGAACCTTCGTCCAAGAAGGTTCTTTCTTCCAAAATCCAGTTCGATTCTGGGTTGTAGAACTTTTTGAAATTTTTGCAATTTTTGCAATTTTTGCTGGGACAAATACTAGAGAGTGAGGACAAGAGGAACCTTGAGTGCATCAATATTTATTCCTGACGATCCAATATCAAATAAAAAAAATTCGCGGACTACCGGGGGTCTCAAGTGCCACGCAGAGTTGTGGTGTGAATCTGTTTTACGTTCGCTCAGATACTCGCACAAGATTTGAGCAAAGGTTATATTCATGATTATCAATTTTATATAATCATGATCCCTAACTGGCACCCCAAAGCTCCAACCATTGGTAATTAAGTACACACCCAGTGCGATACTCATATCCATTACATCTTATCAAAAGACATCTTTTAAATCCACAATCCTTCTCCAATCAACCAACCAATGCGATACCGTCAAGGTAACATCAATAAATATATACAAGAAAGACCAATCTAGCTAGTACCATCGAATGGAACAGCAGTAGAAGCTTGGCCAGCAGCAGCAGTATCAAGCTTGATGTTATTAGCCAACTTGGTCTGCTCAGCTGCCAAATCCGAGTCATCTCCACCCTGAACGGCCTCAACCTGGATACCGAGAACCTCAGCGGTGAGTTTAAGAACCTTGTTCTGGATTTTGCCATTCTGGAAGATTTAGTTAGTTGCGGAAAACTAGGAACAAAGTATGAGGAAAAGAGCTTACCTGAAGAGCAGTTGCGGCGTCACCACTGGCAGCTTTAACTGCGGGGTTGAAGGCCTGAACCTCAGCATCTTCAGCAACATCATGAATGCCCTTGATAATCTTGAGATCGGCAGCCGAGACTGAGGCGAGGTTGTTCATGTCGATAGCGGAGAAGAGGGCGTTGGCTTTGGTCTGAGCATCACCGGCGGTTCCACTAGAGATTTGGAAGTCGTTGTAAGCTGCGGCGGTGAGGACACTTCCGCCAGTAGCTGCCGTGGCAGTGGAGGTGGAAGATGCGGCTGCGGCGGTGGAGCTAGCAACTGCGGATGATACCGACGATGAGGCTGCGGCTTTCTCCTTTTTAGGAAGGGGAGAAGCGGAAACGACGGTGAGGAGGAGAACGAAGGCTGCTGAGAAACGCATGTTGATTGCTGGTTGCTGGTTGCTGGTTGTTGGCTGAAGGATTGAAAGGATGAGATACGACTGGAGTCGGATGCGGGTGAGATGCGTTAATATGAAATAAGTTTATTAACAGTTTAATGATAGTTTTAAAAACAGCACTGCTGTGTGAGGACACAAAGAATGTAAAGAGGTTGATTGATTGGAAAGAATGATTGTGTTGATGATAATGAAAATGAATTATAGCAGGAACATTTGATGATCTTATATGTCTTCCAGATCATAATGAGATGCCATCAGATTTGGGGTCGATGTCGATGTAACATCCTTGGTCCTTCCCTACTTTCATCCCAAGACAGAGCTTGTCTCGGTAGAGGCGTCTACCCTCAGTTCATGCCATTGTATCCTTACGGACAATGGCGTCAAGAAGGAAAAACAGCGGGGAATGAGACGCCAAGACACCCAATTCGTTGATATGCGTGGAAAGATCTGATGTCTTCAAACCTCGCCAGAAAGCGCTTGCTCCATCCATGAGATCAGATCTGAGACCAGCAGTCGTCACCCCAGACTTGGCTGGGCATGGTCTTGCAAGCGAAAACTCAAGCTCAACGCAGAAGAATTGATGAGTTGATAGGTGGAAGATTTTTATGGTTTCCATTCCCAGTGAGCATTGTACTGAGGTCCATCCCATCTCATTTGCTTGCAGTTGTACGGGTTTCAAACATGAGATGACACTGTGAGGCACTTGGCCGCAGCCATAACCGACTCGGAGGTGTTTCAGCCCGGGAAGCGAAGGGTTTTGAAACCGAGAAAGGGATTTTCATTGAGTGAAATATGATCACCATAGAGGTGGAAAGTAATTATCCCATTGTTGTACCGTAACTTGCACGAGTGGACGATGATCTACCAGCGGGTCATCCAACGTGCAGGTGGACGACCTTGGCAGGTGTTCCTCAAGAAGCGAGTTCATCAATTTCTTGCACATCCGTCGGCGAGACAATATTCTCCGGATCCCGTCTGTTTTTAGACCAGTGCACCAGGAAGAACCTTTGAAAGGCATAAGTTAAGGAGATCTGATTGTGCATGAGGTGAACAGAACAAGTCGACGACCTCGTTCGGACCAAAACACCAGAAAGTGGTGGCATGATTACATAAGTAGGAAGGCGGCGCGGGCCCCATCTCGAAACCATGCTCGAACATTTAATTTCTGCAGGGCCAAGCGCCAGGGCCAGAACCACAAAATAAGCAATTCTCGCCGACGCAAGAAAATACTCGCAATTGACATATCTTTTGTCGGCCAGTGGGACATACACGATTTTCCGACTCACAGTCTCTATGGAATCGGACTCCGGAAGAGCCTCTGGTTCCAGAAACCATATTAAGATCGAGGCTACAATGCGATCTCAGCATTATTTGCTCATGTCCACACGCATACTACTAGCTAGCTACGCTTGGGCGTCTGAGGTGCGAGTCTGCAATGCAATACTTCAGACAGAGACACAGAGATCTCTCCGAGATCCGAGAGCTTGAAGCCCATTCACCAAAGATCTGTTGCTATCAATCAGGCTACATCTGCTAATTCAAGAATAACTCCGCAGCTCGTCTACCTCCATCTTCTTTGCGGATACATCACTCGACCTCGATTCTAGCCGCCCGCCAGACCTTCACCGATGACCTAGCAGCTATGTTCTTGTGCACATACGAGCGGTCACTGTAGCATATCAATATCTCATCCGCGCTAGATATAAAAGTTCCGGTGCAGAAAGCACAGAGCGATTTGGGACAATATACCACACCAAACTATTCTATTGGGCATTGGAAAATTCCTACATACGAGCATACACGACTTTGATATGATTTTCAAGCGTTGATTGTCCATGCCGTCAATTTACATCACGAAATCCGGGGGTTTTCCTGCGGCGGAGAGCACTGGACTCATACCCTGATCCTCCTTCCAGCGTCCCACATCCACCCCCAGGCACCGAGAAGCGCCGTAGCTCCAGTACATACAATCACAGGTCCATACACGGTGGTATAGCCCCAGTATCCAGCATCACTCCACGAACTGCGTAATAGAGCTGTACTGATTGGTCCCCCGATCACGAACCCCAATCCGCGACCTCCAAGCAATAACCCCATCACATGTCCCGTCTCAATTCCTTCGTCTTCATTTTTCAATGCCTTCGATATTCCTGGATAGGTGCTACTAAACCCTCCAGCGAAAAAGCCATACACAATAGCGAATGCCATGAGCAGGCCGAACTCTGTTCGGAGACCCCATAACAAAAATACTGCGAGCGTAGACCCGACTGATGAAACGAGGATGGTTATTGCTGCGGAAACTCGGTCGTTTAGGTAGCCATGGATTAGAGAGCCCAGCCCTGAGGCCATGGACAAGGCTGCGATGAGGATTGCGCCCGCGATGGTTGGTAAACCTATAGTGTGAGCGTATGAAGATAAATATGTGCTGGGAAGGAGATATCCAAAAGCTTGGACGACATTTCCAACTTGCATCATCCAGAATGTTGTATGCTTTAGGAAGCTCCACGACAAAGGGCGTTGAGATACGGCTCGAGATACTGGTATGCGAGGTTTCAAGAAGACAAGTAATGGCGAGGTCATTATACAGAGGGATATGGCCCAGACTCGAAGTGTTGTCTGTGGGCCATATTTCTCTAGGAGAGAAGACATCAAGAACGGAAAGACGACACCGGCAGCGGACTTTCCTGCCCCAATGGTCCCATATGCTATACCTTTTCGAGCGATAAACCATTCATCTAGGTAAAGGGTCGTTGGAGCATATAGCAAGCCAGAACCTATAGCACACAGAACGCCTTGTGAAGCGATAAGTTGCCATACTTCTGTTGCAAATGAAGACAAAACAAGACTCCCAACTGTGATGAACAGCCCAACCGGGCCACAGTATGGGCGCAGCCGGGGATAGCGCGTTAGGGCGGTGAACATGATTGGCATGGATAGGTATATCACACCATTCAATGTCGTACCAACAGTGGCAACGGATGCGTGTGAGCCCTTCAGCGTGTTGTGCGTCTGATAGTATTCTTGAAAGACACCAAACGCCGTAGAGTAACCTAGACGATTTTTCAGATTGTATCATATACTGACACTGTTTGCTTACCCCACACAGGAGCTTGTATGACTGTACATCCTGCTAGGACCAGATATGCTTGTTTGCCATGATCTGTTGGAGCAAGTGCTCGCGACTCGATCTCCATTGTATGGGTAGCATTTTCGGCTTCGTCGTCAGATACCCCGCTTGTAACAGAAGTTCTTTCTCTTATGTTACGAAACTCATAGTTCTCGGTAGGAACTTCCATGTTTATCGTTGTGTCAGGTCAGGGTGCGGTGTTTAGTGATGAGAAGGGACACGGGTCTTTGCGTTACAAACAATGTCCATACGATGGGGAGACATGTCTTTTATCACTTCTTGGATGTATTCAAACTGCAATCAATGACTGACTAGCGCACCAAGTTGGAGCTACACATCACCAAAGTAACCAATCATGGCCCATCTTAGGCCGATATCGCGTTCTATCTGTTAGCGCCTTTTGAATGACAGGAGTTAAAAATAGCAAAGATCTACATTGTGCCAGATGGTCATGTACAGTAGACGTGAGCCATTTCGTATTCCAGATACAAAACCCTCTTCTAGAAACCTTGGGTCCGAAGGGATATGGTCGTGCACAGTATTTTCATCATGTGATTGTCTCAAACATTGTTCCCCTAGGTCAATTGAACCAATGGGCTTCCTTCTACGCTCAAGTCCACAAAGTATGCAACAAGAACATCCTTACAAGTGCCCGATGCCAGCAAGTTAAAACAATAGCAAGCTCCATCGCATCGTTTTTTAAAACCAAACATCAGCATGGTTTTGTCTGTCAAGATTTAATGGGACTGCAAAGTATGAAGTTGCATTCTATTCGCTGAGTACTAGGATGTATGAGTTGATGGCTGCCGGCTGCGAAGCCTCCGCTGGCTGCTGGGAGGTGGCGACCAGGCTTTTTGTATTTTCTTGCCAGTAAGATAACAACTGGTCGCTTCCCATCCAAAAAGCTCGCAAACTGTTGTTTTAGACCAGTATAACAGACCCCTCATTAATACTGTCACTCTTCCGATTGACAAGGGAGACATGTTCGTAGCTGGAGATACCCCAAATAGTGAAATTTTTCAAAGCGAATGATAAATATGTTATATAATCTTTCTCCCAGTTCGTCATATAAGGATACTTGTGTCTATAGCTCTAATCCCAAATATACCCTTCTTCTAGCGAGCTTTAATCATGTCTTCTATCTCCTATTCTATCAACGCTGAGCGGGCGTGGCGTATGGTATCGCTCCTCGTGGTTACACTCATGCTATTGGCATTTGTGGTTTCCTCTGCCGATCGCACATCGCCAGTGCATCTGCAAAGCCGAGGACTCCATGGTATGTTTAAATCATAAATACTTTGGTTCTTGCCTCCAAGCCGTAGGCTAACCCACAGCAGATGTTCATCTTGACGAAAGGAGTCTACTATCCGCCTTGGAAAGTGCTGGCGCAAGCCTTCTCGGCGGTGGAGCTAAGGGTGCCAGTGGTGGGGGAGGAGGAATCTTTTCCACTATTGGACAACTGTTTTCAGGAAATACATCAGGACTCATTGCTGGTTTGGCATCCGATATAGCTGTCCCTGCCGGATTTCTGGGAACAGGTCTTGCTATGGGAGTCATTGCGGGAATGATGAATATGTCTGTACCGACTACAAACGCTACCGGGTTTAATTTAGTAGCCCAAAACCTTGGCTCAGGACTTACGAAAACACTGGTCGGCTCTATAAGCGTCATTCCCAACACGAGCGACACATCTTCGAAAGCTGTGATGACGAACACTACGATGAGTATGACTCTAGGAGCTGGAACAATAAACGGCGCAGCTCTCGCCTTGGCACAGGGGTTAGGAACGGGCGCATCCAACGGATTGAAGCTCACCCAAGCTTCTACGAACGCAACGTTCAATACTAGTGGAATTAATGGAGCGGCGGGTAACCTTGGATATGGTCTTACATCCACATTTCTCACGAATCTTAATACTAGCAGCTTAGTTGCCAAAGCTGGTGGTCAGATCAACTTCGCTGATATTTTGAGCGGTAAAAGTACTCTTCTCGGAAGTTCCTTGAACGATATTGCAGCGGGTGCCGGTACAGGCCTGGGATCAGGTGTTTCTCTTGGTCTTGGCCTACAAAATCAAGCTGCAATGCCGGTTCCACCTAATGGTTCAGCAGGCGCTGCACAACAATTTACTTCTGGCCTGACGTCTAGTTTCCTGCAAGGGGGCACGTTGAGTAAGTTAGCTACCTCGCTCATGGGATCGGGAGGCCCTGCTGCTGCCCTTGGACTTGGTGGCAAATCCACAGACATGAATTCTTCATCAAGTTCTGTACTTTCGAACCTCAACATTGCAGCTGTGGCACAAGGTTTTGCTGTTGGACTTCTTGACGGAGCGGGAAACACTCTCGCTGGTCAACCTACTCCGCCCATGCAGATGCTCTCGTTCAATGATTCTGTCGGTGGTGCCGCGACAGGGTTCGGGCTTGGTCTTGGCTCGCAAGGCACAAAGCTTGTAAAACAAGTGCTGGCCAACCCCTCAGTACTTGCAAACCTTACTGGAACTGCGACTAAACGCGATGTCTTAGCTGAGCGAGGAATAATATACGGAAAGGACATGATCCCAGCATCTCGAGTCTCAGTCATTCAACGTCGAGCCGCAGGGGCGAATAATACTTCTCTCATTGCCGCTCTGAATGCGACGACTCTTGACCCTATTCTTCAGATGGGTATTGATACCATTGGATGTGCGGGAGTGGGCGGTCTTGCATCTATCGGACTGGGTCTTATAGAGACAGGGACAATCGACCCGAAACAACTGACTAATCTGCTGAAGATGAATAAGAATATCAAAAACAATCAAACCTTCGTTCTCACAAATAATGGGAACAATTATACGATAAACCTTGCGAAGATGGATATTAAGATCAATGGTGTTCCTATCAAGAACGCAATCATTGCTCTTGTTCTTCATAGTAAGTTTTGCCCCATTCCAATATCTTTCATGATCACGAATCTGACACATCTTCTCTCAAATAGTCGTATTCGCAGTAATCGCCTACTTCATGCTCGCCCCACTCGTCATCATCCTCCGCTCCACCAGCACCGTCCTCCACGTCTCAAACAATTCTTCCCTCTTCCCCAACACCCCTTTTCTCACAACCTGGACTCCTCGCCTCCTCTACGCCATCGGTCCGCCCCTAGCTATCATAACCCCCATTCTCGGCTTCATCGTCAAGGGCAGCACATTCCATTTTGTGTCTCCGCACGAAATCCTCGGTATAATCATCCTGGTGCCAACTATCGCTACTGTAGCAGCTGCACCACTACGTTTGAAGAATAATGCGCTTAAAGCGACGTTCAGGTGGGGCATGGCCCTGACGATGCTAATAGCTGTGTTGGTGCTGTTTACGGGGTTTGTGGAGCTGGCCAGTTATAGCTTTTGTGCGGTGCAGGCGCTGCCGGTGGTGGTGTGGGTGGTGCTTGGGGTGCTGATTTTGGGGCCGTTGATGTTGGGGGTGGGAGTCGTGGGGTTAGAGGGGTTGCTTGTGAGGCAGAGGGGGAGGGGAAGGGGGAGGGATGATGAGGTGGTGGGGGAGATTGTGGGGAGTTATTTTGATGTGGAGGAGGGGAGTGAGAAGGGGGAGAAGGGGAAGGGGTCGAAGGTTGTTGTAAGTGGGAAGTGAGTGGTTGGAGATGGCTGGCTGGTACCAGGATGATCTCTGGGAGTTTTCATACTTTTACGACGTTCATGAGTATTATACGTATTGTTTTATTATTGGGAAGGGAGTAGGGGAAAAGGAATGGGTATACCTTAGGAGATGGATATAAGAGGGACAGCGAAGATGATTCGCCTGATCCTCATAGTTTAGGGAGAGCAGTTTTATCTGGATCTCAATGTATAATTCAGTATTTCAACTTACTTCCAACCTTGCGAATTACAGAATTCAACGATCATACCTTCCTCCTTGGCCCCATTAATTCTGATATCTCTTTCCCATTGTTGCACGTCTATCTGTCCACTTGAACATATTGATCTACAATCAAATTTCCCATCGCCCCATCTAGTTGTCCACTTGGCTGTGGGGAAGTACGGATGGGCTTATTCCCGTAATCTCGAATTGCTTCTTCTTCCTTTCCTCATGTCCACTCGCACGACGTGGCCACCTCTTGTGAAGTTTTACTCGCCTGTTTATAGTCCACTCTGCAAAAGTCGCTGACACAGCCCAGTTTCCTGATAGTGCTGGCAAGGTATCCTTGGATGGAAAGTGTTGATCCGGTTCTGACGCTAGTCGGGTAGCTGGGCTGTCAAACGCAAGTGCAATGATATAGAGTTTGAGAACCCCGTATGAGTCGTATCATCCGGTATATCAGGTTTGGAGTTTCGAATTACTCGGGTTTAACGCGGGAGTAAAAGAAGGGTGTTTGAGATGAGGGTGCGTTTCTGGTCGGTAGAACTGGTTGGAGCTAGGTGATGCGAGTGAAATGAGTTTGTAGGATATTTTAACTTTGATATTTCATTGACGCTCATTACTGCTATTACTCACGATTGAGACGCTGAGTTTCGGGATAGAATGTTTGAATGTGAAGGAAGTGGCGGCAAGTAGAGGGAGCTTGATCTCGCAAACAGAAGCACCGCAACAGTCGACGGTAGAAACTCATTGCATAGGCATGGCTGTGAGATACTTCCGCTTACCATATACTCGCTTGACATCAGGTGAGCCACTGTATCATTCGCATCTCGACGCCATGTCGTACTGAATATGGCTTCTTGCAGCGGCAGGCCAGCGAGTAGTTGCGATTGGTTACCTGCTACTCCTCGACCGCAAGCCCACGAAGACATACCGGGACGCCACGGCACGCGTATTACCGAGATCTCAAAAGCCCATACGGTAATATTGGTATAGATGGTAATCATACAATTCCCATCTCTCCTGATTGTTGACAAACGCAGTGGCGACTTGCGCTCCAGCAACAGTAGCAGCAGTAGCAGCAGTAGCAGCATAGACAAGTACAAAGGAAAGGATAGTGATAAGCCAAGGGAAAGAAGAAGGGATTCATAGATATAACCATCTGGTCCGTTCACAGACGTGTCGTTCTCAAGTGTAACATCAAGGCTTCTCGACGAGTAGAGTTTTATAGAGATAGAGGAAAATCCAAGGCAGAGCTATCTGCGACACGGTGATATTGCGATTAATTGCAAGTCCCATAATGGCTACCACTTGCGGAGTCTCGGAGTCAGATCTTGTAGTGTGGATATTATAAAGTTGTAATTTATGTGTTGTGAGGTTATATGAACGAAGTTGGGGAATTTGTTTGCTGTAGGTACCGGTGCGGTGATAAGATGCTGTACAGGCACATTGCTCTGGTTTTATAGCGTACAGTAGCGACGTCGGTGTTGGGGTCGGTTCGCGAAACTTCACTTTTTTCTACAATACACGCGTCCCACAACCAGTCACTCGAAAACCCCTCCTGACACAATACAAGTATTTTCGAACACCATCAAACCAATTTACTAGACCCTTTCAACATGGCGGATACCGAAATGGATGTCGATGCACCTTCCTCTCCCCAAGACAACCGACAGGAGTCCAAGAATGCCTCAATGACCACCCACTCCAACGCGACAGCTGTGCGATCAATCGAAGGCTGGATTATCATTGTCACAAACGTACACGAGGAGGCTAGCGAGGAGGACCTGAATGACAAATTCGCAGACTTTGGAGAGATCAAGAATTTGCATTTGAATTTGGATCGGAGAACTGGTTATGTCAAGGTGATATCATTTTTTTATTTTTTGAATTTTCCCCTCTTAAACAGCTTCGCCCGGAAAAGTGGCATGATTCGGCTGAGGGTATTTACACAATGGCTAATGTTACCTACGCAATAGGGTTACGCTCTAATCGAATATCCAACATTGGACGAGGCGCGAGCTGCGATTGATGGAGCGCATAATACCAAGTTGCTGGACCAGACAATCGAGGTGGATTTCGCGTTTGTTCGACCACCACCAGGAGCAAAGGGTGGCAGAGGAGGCGGGCGCGCACCCGCGAAGGGCAGAGCAAGAAGCCGGACGCGCAGTCCAAGTGGCAGAGACGGAGGCGAGTGATGGGATTAATGAGGCCATCATTGTGAAACCAAAGAAATTGGTGGAAGGTCAAAAAGTGTCAAGGTCGGCGATAACTACAAATCATGTGTCGTACGGTGAGGGGAAGTTGGGAGGACAATTCTTAAGGCCGATATGTTCTCCGCAGAGACGCAGAGACGTATCGGCGTTCGTGAAATTCAATGCGCTGGTATGCGCTTCCTTCTGAATCCAGTTGTTGGTTGCGACGCTAATAATCTATTTCCAGCTGCGCGGTACCAAATAATGACTCCTGAATCTTGTCTTGTTGCATGATGTCCGTTCTTCCTGCGATCCCCGATGACTAGAAATCTCAAGCGTGGAGGTGGTAGTGCGATGGTAGTGCGATGGTAATGCGACGTCAACTCGTCACGCTCGTCTACATTGTAGGACAAGCAAGTTGCCACTTCCCCCACACGCCATGATGGCAATGGCAATATCTGCGAAATACGTACAGTACCAGCAATGACATGCAGCAGAAAACAATTGCCGTATGCAAAGGGAGGATCTTGCACACTCTAGATTCGGAGATGCGGTGCTGGCTGGGGATCATCGTCGGCTCCTGTCTGTCTTCCTATTCTCTGCCGTATCAGCGACCAGCGACCAGCGACCAGCTATCACCGTATCCCAGGGCGGTACATGTACAGAGTACACACGAAGTCCTGGCCCAAAGTACCAAGGTACCAAGGGTCCATTTAAGTGCTGACACAGGATTGTGAGGTCATGTATCTTTCCTCCGAGTGATTTGGTAAGCAACCAGGGCGTTACTCGACACCTTCTCGATAGTTTCTCGTTTCTCGTTTCTCACTCAGCTCGTTAAAACCTGTTCCCAGACAACTTCCCAACTTTCCTCTCCGTACGGCTCCGCCCTGCCCGCACGCTGCGGACATAACTTTCTACTTCCTACTTCCTACTGATACCTGGGAATTCTCGACCTTGACGTCGTACTGTATGCAAGAGTAGCACACGCATCTTGCTGGATCCGTACGTCAAATCGACTGAGGCCAACACTTGGACCAGTAAGATCCGGCCGCAGCAGACCACCCGACCACAATCCCCTGCTCTACCATTTATCGGACCTTGTACCCTCTGTTGGTACACGGTAGTATAATACTACAATACTCCGCTTGGGACTACAAATACTGCTACATCTCCCTGTCGCAGACGACAAACATCACCACCATTTAACACCATTAACACCAGCTTACTTTAACCAATTGACAACAACATGCCCTCTACTTTTCTTGACGTCCTCCCAAGGGAGATCCGCGATCAAATATACGGCTATGTTCTATCCTCGCCCTCAAGGCTTATAACCCTGGCTGCAAACCATAATATAACCGAAGCAGATGATGAGCCGGATGCCTACGCCGACACCTATGCATCATTTGGTACACCTCCATACAAGGTTCGGTGTCAATCCAATGGCGACCTCATTCGGCTGTCTTTCTTAAGGACCTGCCGCCAAATTTACCACGAGGCAAAATTAATTTTCTGGGAACGGAACTCCCTCGACCTCGACGCCATTCTTCCAGAAGTCTACACAACAAACCGTACTTTAAGGAAACTACGAACATCAATGGGGCAAAACGCTACCTCAGTTGAATTTACAATTAATATCATGCGCACTTCCGCCTACTGCCGTACGAAAGGCCAAAACCTGGTGCCCTTTGAGGACCAGTTGATGGACCTGGCGAAATGGCCGAATCTGAAAAAGATCCGATTACATATGAATCTTGGGGAGGATGGATGGGACAACTTCAATGGATATGGGCATACAGGGCTTGCGAAATTGCTTTACTGCAGACGGAAGGGGGCAGACGATTATTGGACTAACATATTACGGTCAAATATGGCGGCTTTGAAGCTGGCTGGCGGAAAGTGCGGATACCTCTCGCATATCAAGAAAGAGCTGGAAATTGATGCGGGGTATCCGCTGCCCAATGGGAATGGCTTCCCGCAACGCATGTTGAAGATGTACAATGGGCATCCCATGGAAGCTTTCCAGGAGCTGAACGCGGCGTGGTTCGGGAATCTGACCGTGAATGGAAAATTGTGTTATCAGGACGGCAAGGAGATAGAGGACATGTTCGTGCAGCAACCGGAGCCACGCTTACCCACCCTGAAACACTTTTTCTTCTTCAAATACGATATAGACCGTTGGGTTAATGGACAGTGCGGGTCGCTGTCCTGCGCTAAGTCGTGGCCTGCAGGTGAGGAAGGCAGGCAAGCGAGGAGGTTAGCGTGGGAAGAGTCTGGACGGGCGGGATGTTCGTTTGATCTTATGCGGGAGATCCACTGGCCCTGGAATCAGATGTCTCCTCCGGACTTTGTTCCTTAGGCCATCTATATCTTATTCTAATGTTATCACGCTTTCCCTTCTTCTTCTTCTTTCCGTCCCTGCAGTTCTCTCTTGTCTTTAGACCTTACATTATACGACCATACTAATGGAGTGCGGGGTAACCTCAAGACCCTTAATTTTCTACTTCGGTGCTTTAACGACCTCGTGAGACGAACACCCTCGTGGTCCAGAATTCTCTGTAAGGCCGTAACCCTCTCCGGTATCCACCCTCACTGCACAATCCTTGCGTCGTGAGCTCGCCATTAGCTACCCAGAGTCTACGGTTCTGGGCGAGAAAGACCCCCAATTCTATTTTACCCACGGATTGCCGGTATGCGGCGACAAACGAGCGTGGGGTTTGGGCCATACTTCCTCTCTTATCGCGTCCCGTGCATATCACATGCGTGAGTCATTTGTCCATGGGAGGCTAGACTTTCAGCTGCGTGGGTCTTTTGGGTTTCGTGTTTTATGTGCTGCGACGTTGTGTTCCTACGCTGGGTTGCGCGAGGTACAGGTATTGCTTGCTGTCTCGCTTTTGCACTCTTTTTTCTACGTCGAAATAGGACCGGTTTTCCGGTGGGGCGGGATGCTGAGGTTGGGGTATTTTCGCTTGGTGCCACGAGCTGTGTTGCACAATATGTCGTTCATGTTTTTTTGCATTTTCATTTCCTCCCCTGCGTCTTCTTCACAGCCGGCATCGATTCTGCCAAGCTCTTCCTCACCGAATTCAAAGATTTCCCATTCCCCATTCGCACTTTTCGCCCTATCTATCTGCATAGCCTAAAAACGTGTAAGCACAATGAATAGTGCGTGGTTCCGAAGCCCCGGAGCAAGCTTACAGTATATGGATTCCAGTCTCGCATTCTGTCCCCTTGGCGCTCACGGATTTCTCGGCTACCCTTCTTGCCTTAGAGGGACTGTAGCCTCGTTATCGTGCTTATCTTTATCTCCCCTCTCCCCTTTCTAACCCCATGCTGAAAGATCTTCTGCAGGCATTTGCAGCAGTAACCGTCAATTTCGACCAATGGTTTTCGGTATCACCTGCAGTCACATTACGGATTATCTGCAGGAAGGAAGGATACTACAACGTGCGGTGGGTGAGTGGATATCAAAAGATTGATTGCAACGCACTACGCTTGCTTGCGTGCAGTACGGGAGGGAAAGGGAAAAAATACGATTCGTGGCTTGTGATTGGAGTTGGTTGGGCTGAGGTGGGGAGCGACGGAACGGAGAGGGATTTGCGCTGCGTCGTCGGTCTTATTTCCGTCATAGTAAGGCATTAGGATTGAGGATTCCTAGAATCAATATTCACGATCGAGGCACCTCGTTGTCATCGACGTGGTGATCGACATCGCCGCTATGTAGGGACGTTGAAAGGATCTTCTAAGACGACGATCCTTTCCGTTCCGAAGGTCCGCGGCGGGGCGCAATTCTCTTATCACATTCCTATCTTGTAGGATGTCGTCGGCGGTGAAACAAAGAGACATCATCGTGCTTTGGGCGAGTGCTTCTATTGTGATGATGACTATATTCTTTGCAGAGATTCTGGATCCTCCCACACCCTACGAAGTGGCCATCTGCGGCCGTCGCATGAATGCAGATCCTCATATTCTTTGATGTGATGGTCGTGAACGGAGGATGGATAGTTACAGTTACCATACCCGAAGCATGGGAGTTGGGCACACTACCGTCGGTGAATATGAAGTCATCCATACTGATACTCATCGCTGACGAGCTTCGTCATTTCGATTACGCAGAACCCTTTGCTGGGCGATTTTCCATGATAAACAGGATCTTCATCAATCGCTGGCCTGGAGATCCGGAGTTTATTTCCCTCGATTTCCCGCCCATAGAGCCGCAAGTTGAGCGTCATGAACTTCTGATACAGCCCTATGGATTGAGTTTTTCTCATTCCTGTGCTATTTTGGTGTCTGATGGATATGATTAGACCCCTTCACGTGCCCTTGTTGCGGTAAAATTGCTCATCCTAAGCTTCCGGTACTTGCGCAAATTTACACAACTTATCTTGTGTTGAACTTCTAATCTTAGAAAAAATTCATTCTCTCTCATCCACTAGGCCTAGGATCTTGTTATTGTCTAATTCTAGAAAAAGCAGTCTTCTCGACATGCAGTCGGTGTGTGCCTCTCGAATACTCGATTCGTAGTCCACGATGATACTGTAGCGCCTGTCTGAGGCTTTTCTCAAGACTCTGAAGATGTTTCGTCTGGGTACGGCGTATTGCAGTTCTAGCAAGTTTCCACCGAAATTGTAATAGGATAATCATATGAGACGTCGTAGTTGAGGTGAATCGATCCTATTTTTCCATCGATGTCTACATGGAACCGCACGCTTACGTCGGACTGCCACCTCTCCCAAGCATGCTCCCAGTGCATCATCAGAACCAAGCATTAAGAATGCTTCCCATAGCACAAGGAGATACTCAAAATCTTCACACAGAACGTTCATGTTGCTTGAAGCCTCTTAGTCTTTGGCTATTTTTTGTACTGTCCTTTCCCCTATACAAAGTTTAATTTCTTTTTGTGAGGGTCGCTACCAAGAAACTCAACCTTTCTTCAGAGGTGAAGATTGTGAAGTAGATTGTGTTTGACTGCTCAACTGACGAAATGGGATCTTAAGAATCTATATATGCTTGAAAAGAAGCACACTTAATGGTCCATATTGAGCCTAGTTCAAGACGTGAAAATGGCAAACCCCACAGCATGACAAAATGAAGGGTATCCCCATAACGAGTATATATAATATATTCACCAAGAAAGTACCCTATCGCGGAACCTTCACCTAGCACCGAAAAATTTCACTTTCACAGGAAACCCCTCGCCTTTTGCCTCTTGTCCCGAAACAGAATACTGAATATTTCTGAAACTTTCCGCTGTTTAACTTTCTGCTCCATGTGTGTACGCCGGTAGGTAATATTCACCTTCTTCCTCACGCCCACCGCTGGACCACCACTCAACTTCTCATTACACGCTACAAATTCCTCATCCATATCCAAATTCCCAAATAGCTGCTCCCACATGGCCGGGTCTCTCGCGATACTGTCTAGTGACGTAGTTTCTGTCTGCGGGGAACTGGTCACCATGTTTGCCGTCCGTCTCGTAGTTCCAGCGGATTTCCCAAATTCCGTGATATCAAGAAGGACGAACTCGTCTATGCTGCACTTTTGGGCGGTTTCTTGTTGTCCATATGCTCTTTGACGCTGGTGAGGATTTCGGGGTTGGCTATCTTGTGCCCGGTGTATTCGAGGGAGAGGATGGTGATTATGGAAATGTTAGTGGGGGTGGATACAGCGGTGGATTTGTGATGGTCTCGAGTCGACTTCCATGGTGGCTATCGGACTGTGAATATGTTGCTGGTGTTATGGAATATGAGAAGTGTGATGGTGATGGGAATGGGAATGTGCGGAGTCAGCCGTGATACTCATGGCTTACTTATACTTTTATCACATTATTAGATCTCTATTCTATGAGAAGAGATGTACACAGTGGGATCCAACAGAGGTTCATCATTGAAGTTATTTGAAGTCGAAGTTATTTGAAGTCGAAGTCTGCCGTCGATAGTCGTTTGTAGGTCCTCAGTACATGCGCACCAAAACGCAGTGAGCTACAGACACCGGACGTGAGGCATAATCATCAGAGGCTTGATATGAAGGTGATTGTAAGAGCTTTATCAACTGCGAATCCATCCCGTGTGCCATTGAGCACAAATTCTTTCTCGTTGCCCAAATCAGCCCTGCGCTGTAGCGTATATCGTCCAGTTTTCCGGAGGTACCCCAACAACCCGCCTTACGATGTGACTGACCGTCAACACGCTGACCTCTAATTATCCGAACTGGCTGTTCTCCGGCTGTGATGAATGAAGTCGTTGTGCGTGTGAAGCCCCGCGCGAGAGGATGCGGCTACTTTCATGCTTTGCAAACACTCGTGGAAAGAGCAAAGCTTCCCAAATCTCTTCTGATCGATCAGAGTTTGTCAGGCAATCCGTCTGTAACATTTCTCTCATTAAATTCTCCAAAATGCAGCAAGAAAAGAAGCTTCTCACTTCCGAGATTCTGTTTGAGTTTCATATTTCAAATTAGCGACCGTTTCCATTATACGGCAACTTGGCCGAGTGGTTATGGCGCCAGTTTCAGGCAAACCTGATTCAAAAATACTGGTTCGAAAGAGCGAGGGTTCGAATCCCTCAGTTGTCAATTTATTTTGTTTTTAGCATGATCCCGCGAATGAACTGCTGGTGAGTTTTGTTTTGCTTCGAACCGCACGCATGGCAATTTTAGTTTTGCGGTCGCAGGGCATGGCGGGGTTCTTTGTCTCGGCACGGTGCTGGATGGTGGGGTTCGGCTGGCGATTTTCGGGTAACTAGAGAATGACCCCCTTTTCATATACCACTTGGAAACTTCTGATAGCGGAGATGTACAGATGATAGAAATGTAGAGGTACTGGATGGCAAAGTATGAGAAAGAAGTATCATAGAATTAGAATAAGCATGGTTCACCTCAGTAGATGGGTCACGAAGTTCTCGATGAGGGATTATGCTAGACTTGGCGTTGACCATTGTCGAAAAGTGCGTCATTAGAAACAATTTTGTGACAAGGAGCTTCAGCTCAGTGGGTAAATTGACAGCGTTATTAAAAATGACAGTAGTATTGAAAAATGAGAGTGACATTGAAAAATAGCAGTGGTAGTAGGTTATCGTCGAGAAAGTTGTCTTCACGCGTAGAAGTCCAAGGAAAATACCCATGGATACCATACCGCATAACAAAGAAAAACCTTGGACTAAGAGCCACGACTGTCGAAATCTTTTATAAAACGCCAGAATTTCCTCCTTGGTCGAATGCAGATTCGTCTTCTCATGGCAGGATCGAAGAAAATGTATAGCTTCAGGTGGTCACATGATTTGAGTGAATGTGCTAGTGAATCTGAAATCGACTTAGGAAGAGCTCGGGGATTTAGAGGAACCACCCAAGTAGAGGCCTAGGCTAAGAGAAAGTGAGAGAGTGAGGGGAGATCCCAAGGTAAGAAATGTCATGTGCGAACTTAGGAATGAATGCAGAATGCAAAATTCGGGTATAGGAATTGCCAGCGCTGAAATTAGGACCCTAGGATCTAAACGCATGTATTCAAACTTAAATGAAACATTATGTAGGCCATTATAATCAGCCAATACACCGATCCAGACCTCGAATAATCTTCAAACTCCCAAATACCTATTAGCATGGACTCCAATCACCCACTCCCCGCCACGCTCCCCAAAGACATCAAAGTTAACCTCCCTCTCGTCAACAACCATGCCCAAACTCCTAGCACAAGCCCAACATTAAAGAAATCAAAAACTAACGCTCCACCAAAAATGATCGAATGGTAAGTCCACGCATTCTCAGCCGTCATATGAATCTTCGTCACTGCAATCGCCCATGGTAACATCCAGAGGAGATTACTGCCAAGAGACTGTATGAAGTAGAGATTGGGAGTTGTGCTAAGTAGGATGGCAGCCATTTGCGTTTGGATAGCGTAGAAGATGTAGCACCAGTCGATTGTCTGGCGAATGTTAGATATATGATCGTCAGTAAGAAGGACAGAGAATAGAATACTTACGCGCCACATCTTCTCCGTGATGAGAGCTACCGGCTCGGATTCCGAAAGGTAGAAAGAGAATTTTCTAATGCCCCACAATGAGAGAAAAATACAAAACGGGATTTCGACAGCCAGAGCGATTGCGCAAGAGACAAACGCGGGTCGAGAGATTGCTAGTTTACTACTCAGTCGTGTTTCTTCTACGGCAGGAAGAAACGAAACTTACTGTAGAGATCACTGAGGGTTGCTTTTGGCTTCTTTTCATGTGGGCCAACTTGAGCTCTCCATGCGCCCCACGCATGACCGACGAACGCTGATGTCGAAGCTTCTAATGCGTTTACAGGAACCATCACTATACCCCATCGTATGTTATTGAAGACACCCCAAGCGGTTGCATAATTCAGGCCCATCGAGACGATCCCGTGAATAAGCCAGAGATAAATTGCGTTGCGTAAGGCGGATTCGAAGAAAGTCCATCTACCCGGCTTGATCAGGGTCCATAAGGATGCAAAGTTAACTCCGGGTTTCCCTTCCCGTCCGTCAATAGAGCGTTGCATTTTGATAGCAATGTATATAAAGTATATAAAGCCGCAAAACGCAGATGAAAGATCGCATGTCATCCTGATCAGAGCTTGTGTGTTGATTGTTGGGGTGAAGGATCCGACATGGAATTTGGAGATAATCAGCAAGTCAAGAATGATGTTGACTGCAAATTGAACGGTACTGATCAAGAGTGGCACGTCTGGATGATCTAAAGCTCGTGTAGAACTTGCTACCGCGACACTCATGGAGGAGGACAAAGCTTGTACTGAAGATATTCTAACATAGTTGAGTGACGCTTGTCTAACAGCTTCAGGGACAAATGCGGAGGCTAGACGTTCAGCACTCCCGATGAAAACTACTGTCATGATAGCTCCAAAAAAAACTTGGAAGGCGATGAGAGTATAAGTTAGATTTAGTCGTGATTGCACATTTCGTGTCGACTTGTCGCCAATGATAACCCACGCGGCTCTAGGTAGACCTTCATTGAGAACTTCAACGATGACTCCAATATAGGTATATGAATCGGTAGTCACAACCTTGCTGGAATCAATGTTCGCGACCCAAAGTTTACTGAGTGTGCCATAGAGGGCAGGGAGGATGAAAGCTCCTAGATTGAATAACAGCGAACCAGGGTATCTGTGGAATGTCAACACCAAGCACCGATCTCGACGCTGTCATGGAAAAACGAACTCTTCTCGCCTGAACAATTTTTTCCATTTGATCTTGCCAACCTCCGACTGGGTGGGATCTTCACTCGTGAGCTCATTGCTCGCAACTCCAATATCGTCATCTTTTGCCGACACCATCCTGTATCTGACGTTGCTGAAGGACGAACTCATGTTGGGCGGTGCTAGAGACTTTTTATCCACCGACGAAGTTAATGAGGGGTAAGTCATGATTGCCTAAGGCGTGAAGAGATAGGCGAGATGACCATTCTCTGTGCCGTGATTGAATGTTTGTGCGACCACCACACCAATCAGATGATGGACGTAGAATGCGCTGGCATTCACTCATTCACACACTTATCCAATCACCCAAGTCATGATTGACGCTTCATGCTTGCTTTTCGTGAAGAGTATTGACGGCGTTATAAACCGTGATGCGCTCATCATCAACAAGGGAATACAGCGCATAATGGCGTCGCTATGAATCAGGCTCGTGAAACGAGATGTCGACGGCTCAGCAGTTTTGTTGGAAATGAGTAACCATGTTCAAGGCCCAAAGAATGAGGCCACAAACATGCACACAAAAAAGTATGCTGATGAGAGATTTCCAAGACTATATGTGTGAATTGAGGCGTCTTACAGCTTCATGTTGCCCCGGAGGTTGCCAGCAACCGGCTGAAAACCCGCGTGAAAGGCGTCGACAAGTCGAAATCGGGGCAAAAGAATCGGTATTCCGGTAAATGCACTCGGATCCGAAACTGTAACATGCACGTGCCGATGCTGTATGAAAGTTCGTCATGCGCAGACCGAATGTTCCGGGTGGTCAAAGGAAGGTTCTCTTAATAATCCTCTCGCAGCTACCCCACCCAGCTTTAGTACTATACCCCGAAAGATTAGTGAACAAAGTCGCGATGGTTCTGATTACCCTACCGTGTCTACTTCGTACACCGAGCCATATAGCTAGCTGGATAGCTTCAATTACACAGCATAATCAATTACCAAAATTTCGAACGATACTTCTTCTGTCCTTAGTTCGCATTGCTATCGAAATTGCTCGCTGTCCATGACCTCAAGCGGGGTAATTATGCCCCTCACCTCGCAAGTCTAGACGGACCAGAGACCTTTCATGGCTTCGTCCATTGGAAGATGCAAGCTATCTCACCGGTAAAAGTTAGATTCATTTAATCTGGCAGGGTAAAAACATACCAATGGAGAAACAGGTACCCTCGGCCGCAGCTGGTGAGATATGCTATCACCGATTCTTTCCTTTATCTCCTCCCTACCCCACTTTCACATTCCTCTGCTTTCGTCCCACAAGCTTTCTTGCCTGCATAAATAGCTTCATAGCCAGCAGTGAAAAGCACATCAGCTAGCGAATACCATCACATCTCTCCCTACGACTATCAAAAACGCAGCAGCTTCACTCGTCAACATGCCATCCCTCCCAAAAACCTACAAGGCCGCCGTCTTCGAGAAGGCAGATCAGCCATTCACAATCAAAGATATCGAGCTCAAGGAGCCTTCTGAGGGCCAAGTCCTCGTCAAGGTCCTTGCCTGCGGTGTCTGCCACTCCGATGCCGTCGTGCAAAGTGGTGGATTCGGAAACGGCTTCCCTATAATTCCAGGCCATGAAATCATTGGCAATGTGGCCGCCGTTGGACCCGGAGTTACAAAGTGGAAGGAGGGAGACAGAGTAGGAGGCCCATGGCACGGTGGTCACGACAGCATCTGCAAGCAATGTCAGCGCGGTCAATTCCAGATGTGCAAACAAGAAGCTATCAATGGTGTAACCAGAGATGGAGGATATGCAGAGTATGTCCTATTGAGGAGCGAGGCCGTGGTTAAGGTCCCAACAGATATCGATCCTGTTGAATACGCACCAATTCTTTGTGCCGGTATCACCGTCTTCAACTCGATCCGAAAACTTCAAATCACACCGGGAGAAACGGTCGCTATCCAAGGATTGGGTGGGTTGGGACACTTGGCTGTGCAGTATGCGGCGAAAATGGGATACCGTGTTGTAGCATTGAGTTCGGGGGATAAGAAGAGAGATTTCGCACACAAGCTGGGCGCCCATGATTATATCGATGCTTCAAAGGAGGATCCATCCAAGAAGTTGACCGAAATGGGTGGGGCAGCGCTCATTGTGTGCACTGCTCCCAATCCAAAGGCCATTTCACCTTTGACTGCTGGATTGGCTGCTGGTGGGCATCTGTTGGTCCTAGCTCCTTGTGGTAATGTCGAGGTAAACTCCATTGATCTGATCACCAAGGCAGCTTCAGTCAGCGGTTTCCCATCTGGACATGCATTGGACTGCGAGGAAGCCATCGACTTTACCAAGTTGCACGACATTAAATGTATGGTGGAGAAGTTCCCACTCAAGGATGTTCAAAAGGCTTATGATCATATGCTGAGCGGCGATGTTCGATTCAGAAGTGTTTTGGTCATGGAGTAAATCAGAATGGATGCGTAAAGCTGAACGAAGGTTCATAATGTCCAGTCGCACAAAACACAAGCCCTACTTAATTTTATGAACAATGAACATTTCTGTCACTTCTCTTGAGATTTTCCAGTACTTTTGGTCGTATAAATGGTCAGCTTCTGAATTCGTGTTGATTTCGAAATGAATTTGCTGTGACTTTCCTGTAAGTAGCACCCTCGGCACCCTCAATTTCTAAGGTGGAAACCGGGGCATCCTTTACCCCGCCATCTCAGAACAGACTGTTTCGATGGCGTTCATTGCATATCACTGAATCTCAATGCTTCATTTGACAGTACTCTTATTGGTTTAAGATCTAAGTCTACTCAAACAGTTGTTGGGATAATATAGTCGGAAGGGCATTATGTCGTGCGATGGGCAAGTCAGATGGGTAGGGTCACGTGGACGTGTGGGGAGGAGATCTACAGAAATATTTCAACGTATTGAGAGGTCAGGTTGGGCTATGTAAAGTAGAGATTGCTATTCTGTTTGGGTATTCATATTTGGTTTAAAAATCCATGCGAATCTTGGAAAATTCCAGATGTAATGTGCCGTTGTTTGGAAGGACTTGATGCGAGAAGAATATGGACGTCGGACGAACAGGCTTAACTCAACCAGACTGGAATAAGGTATGCCAAGTGCGAGTCAACAACGATCATGCTATTCCTCCGGAACCGAAATAGGGCATGATTACTCCTCCCTTGGGGTATTCCAGGGGCGACGGCCTACGTTGCACTTCCACTTCTCATGACTATG
The DNA here is from genome assembly GCA_002946425.1 of Rutstroemia sp. NJR-2017a BBW. Lineage (NCBI taxonomy): Eukaryota > Fungi > Ascomycota > Leotiomycetes > Helotiales > Rutstroemiaceae > Rutstroemia > Rutstroemia sp. NJR-2017a BBW. Next base: position 1,399,168 of record NJPT01000031.1, read on the forward strand.
ATAATGGCATCGTGCATCATCCCAAGGCTTAATAATAGTCTCGAATTCCTGCGTTTTAAATCTGGTCATCTCGTACATTATCTCGGCATAGAATTCCTGACATTGACTGCTTATGTTCATGATCATGAACTCTTTGGCAACATCCGGCTTTACAACCGCCCTCCAGGTATCCACCATCAGACGACGGATTGGCGACGACTCATCTCCGGTATTCTCATAGATGTAACCAATCAGGGCCCTGTTCATAAAACATATTGAACCATCTTTTAGATACCACGCACGCATGTCCTTCATCATATAATCTATCACAGCTGAACTAAAATCGTGGTCCAGGAGGTAGTCTCCCAAGATCCAGCACGAAGCTTTAATATACCATTCCATTGCGTTTGTCCTTGGCGTCTTCGAGCTGTTGCTTACGTCTATGACGATGTTGAGATACATCCATTTCACATAAATGAGGAAAGCAAGTGGCATATGCTCTGGGAGCTCAACTCTTATCTCTTGTACTGGCTGTCCTAACTGTGCTGACCGCGCTGCTGCTTGCCATTGTTCGCTACAAGCAGCCTTGAAAAATGGGGACCTGTTTTGGAGTAGATTGGTGGGAACAATAAACTCAGTCTTTTCCATACCTACTACAACTCTGGTGAAAGAACCGAGCCTATAAGCCTGCCAGTGGACAATTTCAGGGTCACCACGAGCATTGGCCAATTCTTCAGCATCAGCCGCTTCTTCGTCCGGCTCCGGATCTTCTTCCATTGGATCGTTTGGAGACCCTTTGACGCCAGTATCGATAGTAGGATAATTATTGGCGATGTTAATACCGTTAGCAGCGGTGTGAAAACTACGGCTGCCAGTCGCTGTCGGATCCTTGGGAAAGCGATACATGTCGGGTTCTGCAAACAAGCTCTTGTACCAGTCAACCAAAATACCAAGTAGATATTCTAATAAAGCTTTCATAGGAGAGAAGCAAAGATCATATCAAAGAGCAGGTTTCTGGGGGTTGTTACTTAGATAAAGAAGATGTGCTTGAAAGAAGATAGTTGTTCAGAAGATCCTAGAGTGTTTGTTGTAGAATTGTTCAGATTATATACTCTGTAATCATCGGCATTCGCTTAGCTCTCCCGCGAAATATTCGCTTAGCCCTCCTACGAAAGGCTTCGTCTTCTAGTCGGTGAAAGCGAATACCATCGATTAGTGTTATTTATCGTCGATTATAGTAGTAATACTTATCTGCGTTTCATTTTTTGTTTTACAACGGATTGATATGTAGCTGTAGTGCAGCCTACAGCCAAGGGAGATTGGGTTAGTGTGGGCCTGGGTAGCACTGGCACACTGCTGCCGACGCAACGCTGCAGATTGTTCGGGGAGTAACGGAGTTCAAAGACAGACATAGGGCATCGTGGTCTACCGGGATTCAGTGCTAGGAAAATGTAAAGATTGTAAAGGTGAGGTTGAAAATGATGTGATTGTGTGAATTGCAGTGGGGGATCCCGCAAGCCGGTCTCGTAGAAAGTAGAAAATAATATTTGTATTGTAAATGGTACATATGCGTCGAACGTGAAACGAGGGAACATTATCCGTGAAAGATACTTTGGGCTTTCCACACAAGTGACACAACTACATATTGGGATTTCTTTTACCATCGTGTAGGGCAGTTATAACGAGCTTCCTCGTTACTGTGATCATGATAATGGCACGAATTCTGTAACCAAACGTCCATAATACAGTTTCCATCCCTAGCTTTTGTCATCGCTCGGTCAAATATGTCTGACTGGAACTCCTGATTAGTTAAAGAGTTGAAAAGAACAACCTTTTTGAGATTGTCACAATCAGCCCGTGACACGCACGTATCGACCACCAAGCGACGGAGGGGTGAAGTATTCCCGGTATTTGAGTAAACATAGTCGATAACTGCTTCAGATACACACCATACTGTGTCTTCCTTCAGGTAACACTCCTCTGCGACGTTTATCATTCGGTTCATCACCACATTGCAAAATTTAGATACTCCGATATAATCCCCCAATACCCAACATTGCGCTAAGCCTAGCCACTTCACCCTCCAGTGCTCATGAGCTTCCGGTACTGTATCCGGATACGGGTGAAACAACAGCTTTCCCAAGTTACCTGTATAAATCCACATCAGGAATGCTTGGAAACTGGCTGGATCCTGCTCTGACAGCTCAACAGTCCATTTATCTGTTGTTTGCCACCTGTCGCTGCATGCAGCTTTGAAGAAAGGTGACCAAAACTGAAGTGCCACAGAGGGCGCTAAGAATTTGACCTTGTCTTCGCCTACCAAAACGTTAACAATCGCCTTGTTGCTGTCGAAGTCCGCTTCTTCTAGTCCGGGAGTTTGGATGTCCCATACTCCAGTGTCCATGAAACCGTCCATTTTGGCGTATACGGTATGGAAAGAGTGTTTTCACTAAAAATCAAGGTGGAATATTTCACGCAGTTCAATAACTTCTCTTGAATACAGCTTTCTCAACCTTTATGTAGATTTAGTGGGGACAAGCTGAAGAACGGATGATTACTTGCGAGGCTAAAGTATTTGACAAAACCATGTTGTTCGGGAACTAATCTATGTAAGTATCCGTTCATACCATTGCTAATCACTTAGAAACAGTTTGGGTTATGTCTTTGTCAATACCACAAAGGATGATATATCTTTGTCAATACTACAAAGGATGATTCTCTGGCTATTGTAAAGCTTTACTAGCCTTTTAGTCTAGCGAGGCTAACATCCTTTTGATTCCTTTCTTACGGCACATTTCAGAATACCGAGTCCTAGAAGAGTGCTTCACCACGCCTGAGTCCATCCAGGCGGCGGTAAATGAGTTTCTACATCCATGATTCCAAAATCATGGTGCTAGTATCCTAGCATCTCAGATATCCCACTCGAGATATTGGCTCGGGACGTCCCTTGGCACACAGGATTTACGCGAACTCCTGAGATTTAGTCGCTAAGATGGCTGGACATCGACTCTTCGACACGTCTGATCTCGTATGAAGGGCGAGGTACTCAGAATTCTATGGCTCACATGAGGAAGTCCTATATTATGATCGGAAAACCAACTTGGGCTTCGAGTGGACCTTTTCGTCGCCCGACTTTGGGTTCGAAACCCAGTATCTGCATGTCTAGATCTCCCACAATTCTGTATCTCTGCAGATGGAGGGGGAAGCGCGGATAGAGAAGGCTAGAAGCGGGTTCGCTTTAACAACGATAAAAAGTTCCTTTGTTTGCCAGTGAAATCGTTCCTACGCACGCTGACGGTGACCTTACCCTAGTCCCTGCCGCTGCGTGGGATTTTAAATACAATACAATACAACGACCTTACTGTAATGTTCTCACCTCACCAAACCGAAAAGTTCGACGCGAGTTAACTCTTGAAAATACATTAAAAATCATCTTGAAAGTCAAGCTCTCCAGTTATGTATCATAAACATCCCTTCATATGTACAACCATCCCTTCCTTGCCGCATCTACAAAAATTTACAAGTCATCATGAACATTATATACCTTCTCATCCACCTCTTCCAGCTCTTCGCTCTCCACCACCTCCTCTTCATCGGTGACATCCTCCTCCCTAACCTTTCATCCACGAAGGAAAACAAATCAGCAAAAGAACCTCTCAATTCACACCACAACAGCAACAGTCACATCCCACCACATCACAAACATACGAACTAAGGCACAACAACATCCTTCTCTCTCACCTTTGAGATCTTGAAACCTCCCGGAACCATGGTCTGAAAGACGCCATTAGGATCATACTTCTTCGCCGCCGCCCTAATCTTGGCAACGTTCTTCGCACCATAGCTTTCGAGCGGCTTCTGCGTCTTGTAGGCGTAGTCGAGGTAGATGAAGGGGTTGGATTTGCCGATGCTTTTGGCGTAGGTGGAGAGTTCGCTGATGAGCCAGTCGCCTTGGGATTGGAAGAATTTGTCTTGCGAGGCGCCGTTCCAGGCTAGGTAGGTTTGGAATACTAAGTGGATGGGGTATTAGTTGGGAGGATAGTAGATGGTGAGGGGTGGAGGGAGACATACGGACGACGGTCTCGTTAAAGCGGTCGAAGCCTAACATGTCCCCGCCTTTCTCCGCGCCGATTTTTCCAAAGACGGTAGGGATGGGTTGGAACATGTTTTGCATGGTCCAGTTGCCCTTTGCTTTGGCTTTGATCTTGGGGATCAGAGCATCGTGCAGCTCGATGGCTTTGGTGAGGACGCGGACGTCGTTCTTGAATGTGAGTGTTATGAACGAGTCACTACATAATCAGTATTAGTTGGTTTATTTCGATGGGCTATGGATCAGTAGGGTACGTACCGATAGCCACCAGCTTGCTCAAGTTCGATAGTGAGATCGGTCATGTTAGTGATTCTCATGGAGTCAGATGTATTTCCCGGGATGGCAAGGAATTCTTTGAATGCTGGAGGGGCAACTACGGGGCTGGTGTATTCGTATGCATTGATGATGATGGTCTGGTTAGTTAGGGTGGAGTACTGCCAGATACCAATGGCAGAACCATACGGATCGTTGTTAATGTTGTTGCCAAAGTTTACCATGGCCTGCAGCTGTTGAGGCGTAGTACTGGACGGATATGTCACGACACCACCCCAGATATTGTTGGGTGCATTATCACCCCCAACGAAAGTCTCCAAGTCGAGTCGAGTGACGACACCGAAGTTACCTGAGCCACCCTTGAGAGTTTGGAAAAGGTCCGGGTTCGTCTTGTTGTTGGCATTGATGATCGAACCATTTGCGAGCACGACCTGGAAGTGAACATGTCAATATCGAGCATTGCTCAAAAGAGGACATCACTCAACCTTACCTCAAAGTTCGCGACGCCGTCACAGACCATACCTTTCCGACCAGCATAAAACGAATTGCCACCACCAATCGCAAGACCAGCAACACCAACTGTGGCCGCACGGCCTCCCGCAACGGCTACGCCATACTTGTCTGTGGTCTCATATACCGATAGCCACCGAGCACCTGGAAGAACTGCTGCAGTGTTATTCTCGGGATGGTAGGTTGTTGAGTTCATCAACCCGAGATCGATCGTCACACCATCCACGATGCCTGCCGCGCCAGCCCACTGTAACACAGTGTCAGTTATTTCTATGCTCAGGACTTTTTCTACGGGACATAAAGGTTGATCGCATCATATTACGTAGGATCAATCTAACATTAAAAAGAAAAGAAAAAACACGAACTGTTGTATGTCCACCACTCCTAACGGCAAATTTACACTCCTGCTTCTTATTTGCCTTGACCAATGCCACCACCGCTCTCGAAACCTCACTCGCATCTTGTGGCTGTATAATACAATACGGGTCCAATTGCGCCGCCAAGGACCAATATGAACCTACTCGCGCAGTGTAAACTTCCTGACCCGGGTATGTAAGTCTATCCGTGAGGCCGGCAGATGCTAAGGCGTTACACTGGACAAGGAACATGTATGTCAGCTTCTCGATTCCGATGATGCAAAATCCTGGGCCTGCGGGGGTGACATACGCAGAATTGGGACGACGCATTATTAGCAGCAAAGTTTGTAGCACCAGAACTGCCAATGACGGTTGAAACCACAGCTACCTTTCCAAGTTTCATCTTGACTGATTTGTCGAGAATTGGGTGTGACAAATTGGAATGGGATTGGGTTTGGGAAGGGGGATGGAAAAGAGAACAAAGCAAAAAAACAAAAAAAGGAACCCCTTTCTTAACTCTGACCCAAGCTGTGATTAAGAGCTACAAATCGAAATACAACGCTGTGCTTGCAGCAGCAGTGCAGCACATGGAGATATTGTATCCACACCGCACCAGTAAACACCTTCCCGTCCAAGTTAAGGCCATGCCACTCATATCCCGTTCTGGGCGTCCTCCGTTGTACCTGTCATCCTGTTTGGTCCCAGCAGAAAGGACCGGCTCACCATTGGATGGACAGCTGCATCCGTCTTGCATGTGTCAGTAACGTACGACCAACCCCATCAACATGCCAACACGCAGAGTACCATGAACAGAACCTTCTTTTCGATAGACACGACCCCGGGTCTTGCGTCGGCGCATTACCTAAACCGAGAATCCGGCCCCACATTCCGTGAACGACAGGAAATTCGAGGCGAAAAAGAATGGCCGGCTTTCCCCACATGCGATGGAGCCTATCATAACGACTTCTGCCGAGAGTACATGCGGGGCCGTCCCATAATGCTAATTGAAATGCCGATGTTTTTCAACGGTTGCGCCGCTCTTTTTCGCTGCTATTCGCGGGCTTTAAATTGATGCGAGATGGGAATTGTGGAGAGGTAATTAAGTTGTCGACATGGTGTTGTTGGTAAGCGCGGCTTTTGTCTCTCGTATGCTGAAGCATACCGTAAGAGAATCCATTTCTATCACAAAAAAGTGCTCGGATGGACAAATTCCTCGATGTAACCAGCCCATGTCAGTGCAGTGCAGCCATAACTGCCCAGAGCCATGCCCAACCCCGGGATATGTCAAGGTCCAAACTCGGATAATTTTTGGTAAGGAAGCATATTGGCTCCTTTTGTTGCTGCCATGGAATGCCGACATGGTGCGGAAAGTACCGCTATTTAGCTGGAAGGACTCAGTTAGTTAAAAGGACTTTGCTTTTTCATGGCTCGTGCAGTTTCTGAATGGATTATGTCGATGGAATTCCTTTTTGATATTACGTTCGCTTGCTTGCTTGTTCGTTGGTAGCGATGCTGTCGGTATATCCACCTTGATGTCCCTCGAAGGGGAGGATGGCACCCGCTATGTTTATACATCGTTGCTGCGCATTTAGCTCCTGTATTTTGTTCAAGGCGACAGCAGGTCTGGCGACAATATGGTTACTACTACATTGATAGCTGCAGTACCTGCGCCAGCCGGTTATGTGGTTAACTTTGCGAACCCTCAGAGACATGGTGATATTGCTGGATATTGGGTTTTCGGCGTAGGGCTGGTTCTGAGTTTCGCCTTTTTGGCCATGAGAGTTTACACCAAAGTCTTTGTTGCAAGGAGCTTTGCCGTTGAAGATTGTGAGTTCAATGATGCCCTACTCATCTACTCAATTTTGGCCTCAATCACTGACATTTTTCATCTAGTCTGTATGATACTGGCTTGGGTAAGTAAAAAGGTACCGTTCGACGTTCGACGCACTAATAAAGTAAATGTTAGATATTTGGGGTTGCGGTACAGAGTCTCTTAATTCGTAAGATCTGCTCGTTCCACTGCACGTGGAGTTGTTTGCTGACAGGATTCAGACCTCTGGCTACGGAAAGCCATTGGAGTGCATGTTTGGGAGATTCCCATAGAAAGATACAACTTCTACAATATAGTGAGTAGAGAATGATCGCCTGAGCCTTCCAGTCCTAACTGACATCACATATCTAGATGATTATGAGCGCCTCCGTTACCTATGTTCCCTGCCTAGGCTTATCCAAATTCTCCTTGCTCCTTTTCTACCACCGCTTATCTCCACTTCGATGGTTCAAAATGGCTGTGTATTTCCTCATGTTCGTCGTACTAGGCTACAGCTTCGCCATCATATTCGCACTTATCTTTCCATGCAGACCTGTGGCTAAGAACTGGGACGCACGGATTACAGAAGGGACGTGTATAAACCGTGCTGCAATCTATACAGCCACTGCCGCGGTCAACATCGCTACAGACATCGCTCTGTTGACGCTCCCCATTCCTATGATCGTCCATTTGCGGATGCCCAGCGTGCAGAAAGTTGGCTTAATTTTCATCTTTGCTGTGGGTTCAATGTAAGTTCGATTAAGCTATCCAGATAATATACTTCAACACACACTAATGCACTGAAATTAGGACTTGTGTTACAAGTATCGTCCGGCTCGCAGTCATTTTACCTATGTTGACAAACATCGATCAAACATGGGCAGTGTCCATTCCTTGTGTCTGGATGTAAGTTTCTACCTGTTTGTTTGAACATTGGCGTCATTCTTCATCACTCCCATATCTTTCGACATGGAGCTAACCCCTATCCCTCCAGTCTTGTGGAAGCCAACCTTGTGATAATTTGCGGTTCATTCCCAGTGGTTCGGCAGTTTCTTCACCACGTCGCCCCAGGATTGATTGGCGAAGGAAGCTCAGTCCAGACTGACAGGAGTGGCAGCTATGGACTGGAGACAATCGGTCAAAAAGCATCGAGGCCTAAACGCTCACGTACGGGAATGACCACCATCGATGATATCGATTTGGATGGAAGATACGCAGAGCATACGGTTGAGATATCGGCGGAAGAGAGGCGAGATAGTGACGGTGGGAGCGAGACTCATATTGTGAAGACGGAAGTAATGACAATGAAGTATGAGAGTAATGTCTGACAGGGTTCAGGAGAGTGGAAGAGGAAATGCTAGTGGTGTTATCGCAGTGCGCGTCATCATGGTCTGTCAAGTGTGTGATAATGGTAATTGTCTTCGAGCTGAAATGGCTCATCCCACGTTAAGGGGAACTTACTTTGGTTACTGGACGATATTGTGATGAGCCCAATGCATCGTATCCAAGGGTTAGTAGCCTATAGTGAAGAAGTGACCGGAATACATAACTGGTGCAGCTGGCACGTATGCTGCTCGTCCCTTTTCGGGGCAGGTTGATGCTCTTTGATATGATTTTACTTCAGGGGATGCATTTTCTGTTTCGAATAACCGGAGAGGGGCACGTGAGGGGTTGCTAGGCGTCAACGTCAATACCGGCTAGCCAGTGAGTGAGGATGAAATATCTTTATCGGACACTACCAAAGTCCTTGCGGAAGTAATTTGTCGCACAAGATCAAGCCCTTCTCCCATCCAAAAGCCTGGGAGTGATAGAATCGAGTATGGTTTCGCATTGATATTTCAAATGAGTCCCAAGCGTCATGCAAGAAGGGACTTGGAGGCTGTGGAGGAACCCAAATTTGGGTTGATGGGCCGCGGTCATCAACATACAAAGTAACCATAATGACGGTCAGGCGCAGACCAATAAACGGACGACAACACCCCATTTAAAGACGAGGGCTGAATGAGCTACTTCGTATCATCATGATTACCATTCTTGATCAAATCATATGTCGTCGTGTAACGTGGTGGTAGAGGAATCTGCGACGATCACTGACGTAGCTGACGTCATTGTAACATTTCAGGATATCACCCCTGCCATCTGGGGTAAAACCGGAAAATACGAAGTAAACGAACACAAAGGGATGAAATCAATGAGATAGGGGAAGTCAACGAAAAGATAAAGAGGAGGTTGCTGTGCGACATATTTCTACTTCTTTTCAAAATCATCATCCAAGAACACCAAGCTTTAATAAACACTCTTCAATTCACATCATCCATCCATCCATCCATCCATCCATCTATCCAAGCACTTGCTCGCTATCACACATCTTAGCAATCAATCACACAACACATCATCAACATGCCTCTTTTCGGACGACACCACGAAGAACAATATGAGCCAGAGCCCGTAGTGGAGCAAAAGCCGGAGCGCAGCTCATCCATCTTCCACCGAAACCGCAATAGCTCTGTCTCGGCTCCATCCGAGCGATCCATGTCTACCGTCTCCTCCACTCCATCGGCCACCAGCAACCGTGGGTCAATTTTCCACAAGAACAAAATGGAGAATGATCCTGTCATCGCGGAAGCGGAACAGAGAATCATCAACGCGGAGCGAAGGGAGAGAGAAGCAGATATTGCCCTGATCAATGCGAGACGGGCAGTAAAGGAAGCAAGAGAACACATGGAGAGGCTCAAGGCTGAGTTGGCTGAACAGTAAGCTACCTACAGTTGTATGGATGGCCCTATATAAGATACTAATCATTCGCGTAGGGCCAAGTTATTGAAGGCCCGTCAAGGAGCAGCCAACGATATCTATAAGAGAGCCAAGCCACTTGGTCGTAAGTTACCCGCCCTTTCTCCAAGTAACTTTGGTAGATCTTACGCCTTGGTATGATACTGACACATGCTTTGCAGGTCACCAAGTATATTAAACCGCCGAGATCAACAACTTTGATGCGGCTGAGTAGATGAGAAACCTATGTATTATTATTACGATTGATGAGCTCGGAGTTCGGTTGCGGTGGTTCTGCATTGGTCTTGCGTAGGCGTGGGAGTCATGGAAGCGCCGTCGATGTAACAATATGATACCAATTAATATAGAATTGTCATGGCGAATCTGTAACTGTAAGGTTAACAGTTCTGTGTTGATATGAATTGAATATGGTGCGGGTGCGAGTTCGAGCATGAGACAGCATCACCAGCCATGATGGATGACACTTACTCGTATTCTGAAAAACAATGCTCAGGCTTTGCGACGTGTATAGCAAGCATGATTGGCCAAGTCGCATGCATTCATAGTGACCGAAACCCTTCTTGCTTTCTCCTCAATGTTTTGTGCATGAACGAAGCGGTGGCAGGATGGAGCCAGTGAGCACTGAGCACTGAGCGATTTTTGGAGGGATTTGTGGGCAGTGGACAGTGGGCAGTGGGCACATGACACCCCGCAATACACTAAAGTTACAGGCTAAGCCCACTTACAGCAGGACTCAAAGGGCTTGATCTTCGACTTGGGCAGTGCGTGTGCGGCACACGAGGGCAATGGTCCAACTTGGCTAACCTCCCGAATCCTCTCAATTCCTTCCCACTCGACTCAGCTGCCGTTTCGTTTCTCTTTACTTACAAGTAAGACCTCGTGAACACAATTGTTTTCTGTTCGTGTCCTGTGTACTTGGTGATTTCTTTCTTTCATTGCCTACAATAGATAGATGTCTTCATTGATCCCTTCTTAACCAGAGGGATCGATCCTCTTTTTTTCCTTTGCTGTCTCGACTGCAGTGCACTTCCTGCGATAGAAACGTTCAGTTCAATCATGGTGTTTCCGTCGGGGAGCATGCCGTTACGCTTGCGCAAATCATTCATGCTTTTGTGCATGATCTGCGGATTCTTCCTTTCAATGGGAGTATCTGCAAGACCCGAAGAGCTCGTGCGACAAATTGGTCACACTCAACAACCACTACTGGGCGACGACGATGTGTCGACAAGCGGTCATCATGGACACCCGCAAAAGCCCCTCAAACCGGGGGATCCCAAAATCTTGCCTGCGATGATCAGTGCGCTGGACGTGCTACAGGGAGATTACTTCGCGACATGGCAGGGACTCTATCCCACTGGAATCGACTGGACATCGGCCGTCATTGGGACCTATGTTTCCGCCGCTCTTACGACTCTGACGAAGTCTTTCGCATACCTCTCCTCCCCTTCGACCAACGAAAATACGATCAACAAATATTTCTCCGAAGTCATTGGCTTCTACTTTGGCCAGGATGCCTTTTCGTTGCGAACACAAGCTTATGATGACATGTTATGGGTAGTTCTTGGCTGGTTGGAAACCATAAAATTCATCGATTTACATTCGAATTTACATTACTCGAACGCCTCTCAACCAGAGTGGTACGGAAAGCAATATATACCTGCATTCGCGCATCGTGCGCGAATGTTTTGGGAGTTGGCATCTCAGGGCTGGGACACTACACTTTGTGGCGGTGGTATGATCTGGTCGCCCTATCTTACACCCTACAAGAATGCCATTACGAACGAGCTATATATTGCAGCATCAATATCTATGTATCTTTATTTCCCTGGAGACTCCAACGACTCTCCATTTGTGATCGCAGACTCCACCCACCCACCTCGAGAACCCAAGTATCTACAGGCAGCCGTTGAAGCTTACAAATGGTTGAACAACTCAAATATGACAGACTCAAAAGGTCTCTTTGTTGATGGCTACCATATATCTGACCTCTCTGGAAAGCCCGGGGGAAATACCCGCTGCGATTCTCGAAATGAAATGGTTTATACCTACAATCAGGGAGTTTTACTCACTGGACAAAGAGGCCTTTATGAAGCCACTGCAGCACGCTCGTATCTTTCTGAGGGCCACAAACTGATAGCCAATGTTATCGCTGCGACTGGCTATGATCTCGACCATGATGCCGTGCTCTCGCCACCACCCAAGAACAGCTCTACTCTGGCTAAATGGTATGGCCTCGGTAGAAATGGGATACTCGAAGAGGTCTGCGATTCTCAAGCATTTTGCTCACAAGACGGACAAACCTTCAAGGGCATCTTCTTCCACCACTTGACCGCGTTTTGTAGCGATCTGCCAGAGACCTCATTCGTAGAGGGCAAAGAAGAAAACTACGCTATCGATAGGAAATGGCACACCAACAAGTGCTCCGCCTATGCAGGCTGGATCAAGCGTAACGCTGAAGCTGCTCTTAGCACGAGGGATGCCGGAGGAAGATTCGGCATGTGGTGGGGGGCCCCACCTGCTGAGCATGCAAGCGATAAAAGTGAGCCAAACCTCCCTGACGATGCTGTTGATTACAGGAATATCGGAGTGCCCAAAACCACTGAGTGGCGAGGTAGAAGATACCCAGAAGGCGCAAGGGGGAACCAATTCTCTAGCTATGGAGTAGACGGCGACAATCAGTTCATTGGGATCGAAGATCTCAACGACAGAGGCAGGGGAAGAACTGTAGAAACCCAGGGCGGAGGAGTATCTGTATTACGAGCACTATGGGAGGTTGTAGATATCAGATAAGCTTTAGATATTTTCCACTTTCTATCAATATCGTGGGTATGTAGATATGATTTATGAAGATTTGGAAATAATAGATTAGAATGAAACTGGATAACACATACCTTTCATGCCTCAGACTTTGTCTGTTTAATTCATAGTCACTCATATTCAGAATCCTAAGTTTGAAACAGCGGCGAACTTCGGTATTGCGCAAGCTCCAGCCACATCTTCACTAGCCACAAATAAATGAGCCGCCGCCGAATGTAACATCTTGTAACACCTCGTAGCTGAACCGACGACCTCCATCTCCATCGTGAACTCATCAACAGTCTTCCAGTCAGGGGCATTTAGCTCGAATTTCGAAAATTATATATATATTCTGATTACATCCCATCTCCCCAATCGCACACCAAGCAATTTGCGGTCGGCGATGTGCAGTGCGTCCCCATAACGTCTCACGACGCGTAATCAGCTTGTAACCAAGACATTTCCGGGAGCACAACTCCCATATAAAGACAGATCTTTGAAATCGCTCTGCGAGAGTTCTATCACCAGACATTCAAAATGAGCAGCTCTTGGACGGTAAGTAGCTCTTCTCGCGCAGCATTCCAACAAACTCCTGTCTCCGCCGTCCCTTACTTACACTGAGGGATTTAGCCCTTCCGCTATGCGGCCGACACCAGCCATTTCCTCTCGAAATGCATCCTCATCTACGCAATTCATAGGAACTCATCTGCTGAAGGTATATCCCCTTTTGTCGAGCCGTTATCCTGCTATCCCGCCGGCAGTGTCTAAAGTGTTAACCAAACGTACTAGGTGTCTCCCTTATCACCCAAGTCCTCTATGCGGTCGTATTCTGCACTCGCTATATCGACCTCTTTAAAGGCACCCATATGGTGGGCACCCATATGTATTGGAACGTCACTCTCAAGATCTTCTACATTCTTTCGTCGCTCTATATTATCTTCTTGATGTTGCGGATCTATGCACGCACGCGGGAACGTGAGACGGCATGGAAGCTCGGCGGTATATGTCTGGTTGGGAGTGTGGCGCTGGCGCCTGTGTTGTTGATAGTTGAGAACCTGGTCAAAGATCGGAAGAGCTGGGGGCCTATGGAGGTTGGTCTCATTTTTCTTAACTTATTTCTCAAATCAAGTGGCTAACATGATAAACCAGTTCCTCTGGATCTTCTCCATCATCCTCGAATCCATCTGTATCCTCCCGCAACTCCTCCTCCTCCGTCAAACGTCCGTTCCTACAGTCATCAACTCGTACTACCTCGTAGCACTTGGCATGTACCGCTTCCTGTACCTCCTAAACTGGTTCGAACGATCCCTTGATATCAACGACCGTTCTCTCAACTGGATCGCCATCATCGCCGGCATTGTCCAAACAGCCTTCTACATCGATTTTGCATGGGTATACTACAGTCGACAGCGAGTCAAGCTACGCAATGGCGGGATTGTCGATTCGGATGATCTCGGTCGAGGCTGGCTCGTCGGTCGTGTGCTGGGTAGCAAGCATATTGTCGCGAGTCAAGATGACGATGAAGATGAAGATGTCGAGGCGAATCCGGGACAGGGACCAAGGAAAGCGAAGAATACAAAGTGGGGCGCGAGGGGCGTTTCGGTTAGTGCAGATGATGATCTGCCGGATTATGAGGGCCAGGAAAGTGGCACGGTGGATGCGGCTGGTGGAAATGGGGATCTGGATAGGGATGCGAAGATGAGGGATCCGGATGAGTTGGCGAGAATTTTGGACGATGAGGGAGAGGAAAGTGAGGAGGATGGAACTTTGCTTCCTAGTGGGAGTGGGGGACCGAGCGCAGGGAATGGTGCGGAGTGGAGGAAGTAGATTGTGAGTTGGGCGGTTTGATGATTTAGTATATTATGATTTATGGATCTGGTAGGTATACATCAAGGTCCGGAAGGTAGGGAATGGAATGGAATGGAATGGCAAAGAAATGAGAAGGACAAATGATATCAAGAATGAGTTTCATTTTTTGCTTGCCATCTTTCGGATATCAGGCAGTTGGGAGTGATGAACCATGGTGTACCGTCCGTGTTGTATCTATCTAGTTGGTAGTCGGTGGTTATTATACCTCTTTCTCCATCTCCTTATGGAAATCGTATACTCATGTATTATCTATTCATGGCTTTACTGTTTTGCATGAAATCTCTCCTTGAACGGTGACCACGCCCCAGTGGCAGCAATGGGTTGGGGCGTCAAGTCTTGGGGCTTGATAGTTCTACCATAATGAGCTTTTGGGAATGCAGAGGAGTGGAGAAGTCCATTTAAGTCTTTGTGTATGCAAGTTTCTGTTTTCATGAAGTAAAAATGAGAGAAAAGCAGCTCTTTTCTTTAGCACGCAGAATACTTTGTCTCTGACCGAGCTATGTCCCCTCTAGCTAGTATCACTGACCAATATAGTTACTAAGCTCTCCTCAAAGCCTTCCTAGAACCCAACAACAACCCAACTGTGATGGCTCCCATGCCAAACAACCACCATTTTCCCGCACCACCCGACAGCTTTTCGTATAGTCTCATCCACCTAGTTGAGTCTTCGATCAGAACTTCGTCCTCTATGCTTCGCAGCGGTTCTGCCACCGTTCTATCAAGCGACTCTTCCAACCTCCTGGTAAAAGCATCTTCCACCCTTCTGTCGAAAGCTTCTGCCATTATCCTATCCTGCGTTTGTTCTTCTGTTGTTCTGGTCTGCGTTTCTTCTTCTTCCGAGCTCGTGTCTTGTATTTCTTCTTCCAATCTCCTACCACGCACTTCTTCCACTCTTCTTTCCTGTATTTCTTCCATCACCATTGCTCTCCTTTCCTGCATTTGTTCCATGACTACCAAACCCGATCCAACAACACCCATCAGCACATCTCTCATCTCCATCAACTCCCTTCTCGTCTCTCTAATCATTTCTTCCCTCCCGGTCCCCCCTCCATTTTCCCCACCCATCCCCTCTCTTCCTACCCCTCCAATACCCTCTCCCCCTTCCTCCATCCCTACACCCGTCCCCCCTCTTCCTTCTCTATCCCTCATAATCTCCACCAACCGACACATCCTCCTAGCCCGGGCCTCCAATACCTGCAGATCCTTCACATACCGCCTCATCCGCGTCTGCACTGTACGGTGGATCATGACCGCTAGCTCTTGTTGTTCGCGGGGGGAGACGATGAGGTCTTGGGGGTTTGGCGAGGGGGTGCGGGTGAAGGGGGAGATGCGGGGTCGGGGTTGGCTGCGGGGAGGGGGGTTAGTTGGGTTTTGTATATAGAGGGGGAAGGGGGAAGGATAAGGGGGATAGGGAAAGGGAAAACATATAGAAGAAGGAAAAGAAAAAATCCCGAGAATAAAAAAACGAAAAGCTTCGAAGGAAAAAAGGAAAGACTTACGAGTGTCCCGAACCATACTGGTATCCAAACGGTTCCATGGCTTGAAACGTCTTGGATTGCTTGCTCAAGCCTTTTGAAAGCGCGTCTGTCTATATGTGATTCCTCTTGTCCTAGATGAGATAGTGGAAATTATTGGATGAGTGAGATAAACTAGTAGATTAATGTGGTTTATCTAAGAATAAACAGCTCCTGTCATCTACAAGGAGAGTAAGAAATTATTGAACCTAAGAAGGTGATTTGGAAGTTCTCATCGCGGGAGGTTGAAGGAGATATGGTAAATTCGTAATGAAGTTGGATGAATTTCCGGATTCACTTTTGGGAGATTGTTTATAGATAATTGCTATGGTGAAGTAGGTTTGTTTGGTAAATGATCGGGTTTGCCATAAATTCTCCATGGTAAGGAAGATATGCGTGCTCACGACTTGTGGGCGCGATGAGTTGAGAGAAGAGTCTGATACAAGATGGACTCGCCTTCCCGAAACAGCTCAACTGGCTTTCGGTCTCTATCCACAACCTGTCTCCAATCTACCACCTCTTTTATATTGTAACAGTACCAGGCAGTGGCATGACGGCATTCCAGCCAACTGGGTAAGCAGATATTATCCTAAATAAAGAATTTGCAGAATATGCGCTTGAGTTAGTATGGAACGACTGGATGCTCAGACGTGTCAGATGGAAATCATTGATTGCTTCATTATTCGCGCTGGTGTACAACAATAGATGCCGAATACCACAGCAGCGGCATGCTTTCTACAAGCCATTCTTTTCTCCAACGGCGTATCTATCCTACTCTGCGAAAAAAAAAAAGAAAAAAAAAATAGCAGAAAAGTACATACGCTAAGTGCTTCGTTTTATAAACCAACATACCATATAATAATACAAATCTAGTCTCTTCCATACCCACTCTATCAATGCACCCCACCAAACGCAAACCATTTCTCCTCAAACCTCTTCAACTCCTCATAACTATCCCAATCATCCACCGTAACCAACCCCTGATCAAACCCCTCAAAAACCGACATCTCCGTAACCAACTTCGGATCCGCAAAAACATGCAACTTGACCCCCTCCCCAATCCCATCATTCGGCGGCTCTATACTCCCATACGTCGTCCCCTGCGCAAACTTATCATTCGTCGCGCGATGAATCTTCGCCCACAGCGGTTTCGGGAACGACCCATGCTTAATCAAATTCGCATGCACAAACATCCACTTCCCCTCCGGATCCGCCTGCAGCATCGTATGCCCACCGCCCTGCGGATCATTGGGGAGTGCTACTCCAGCAGCAGCATTCAGCCGCCCGGGCCCAGCCCACTTCTTCCCGAGGAGAAGCGCAGCGGCGCGGAACGAATCGCGGTCTCCGCCCATGAAGCCGTAGTATTCTTCGTGGTGCAAAGCGAAGTATTCGACGAGCCAGAGGAGATCTTGGTGCCTGGTGCGGGAGATCAGGATTTGGCCTGATTCGCCTTCGTATTCGTTGCGGCATTTTTGGCCTAGGAGTCGCCAGATGGGGTTCGTGGCGTGGGATTTGGTGTAGTCGGGCCAGAGGAGGAGTCCGGTTTCGGTCCATTGCGGACCTTCGAATAGGTAGGTTGGGTCGCGAAGGAGATATGAATCGGTGTCGAGGTAGAGGATCTCGGAGAATGAGGTTTGTTGGATGGCGGCTCCTTTGATGTGGAAGTCTTTCCAGCCGTGTCCTTTTTCTAATCCTTCGACTACTCGTACCGTCACTTTCATACCTTTTCCCTCTGCTCCCTCTCCATCACCCAGCTGTGAGAGATCTTTCAGGAAAGCTTTGTCCGTGCCCGATAATTCGCTTGAGAAATGAAATATCTCGACAGGAAGAGTACAGTTGTAGGACTTTAAGAAGTTGATACTAGTTTTTGCACGGATGACAGCGTTGTGATCACCTGCTGCCATTACGATGCCTCGTCCTCCGTCTTCGGTGGATGTCTTCTTTGATTTATGCTCTCTTTGCTTTTGTTGCAAGTACTGCACAATCCCCTGTCTCCACTCGGAGATCTGCGATGAAGGGATGTCTCTCCATTTCTCAGTATTGCCGTCTACGCCATTGCGGTCGTAATTGACGCCATGGACCGGACATGCTGCAGTGCTTGATGCGACTGCTTCATCATAGGATTGCACGGGAAGTTGGATAAACTGCTCAAGGAGGCGGTCGAGGTCAGTGTGATGCTCATCCTCGACGGGTTTGCCCTTCGCCTCATCCTCGACTGGTTTGCCCTTCGGAGGTGAGGTAGGTGGGTCATGTGTTTTCCCAGCCTCAGAGTCCAATGGTATTTTTGCCGGCGGAAGCCCGTGAGCTGGTTGAGGTAGGTACTCTGTGATCTCTAGAACGTTCAGGTAGTTGAAACTGAAGATTATTAACAGTAACGATACCGTCGCTACGCCGATCATGCGTGTTCGGATGGCCATTTTGGGGGAAAGGAATGTGTGGCTCGTGCCTGGTGGCGGTGTGCACTAGTACTCCAGTTCGGAGTGAGAGGGGGAAAGGCGCATTAATATTGTTATTAATGGTAATTTCGGATATGGAAGTCTCTCGAGTCTTCAAATTATATGTCTCAGGCCAGAAAAATGTTTGTTGGCAACAAATAATGAATGATGAGCTTGCAGCATAGATTTTGCTTTCCCTCAGGGGCGCGGCAGGGAAAGGATTGGGAACAACTTTGTTCCGGTAGGAGCTTACGCGGAGCGGAGTTTAGGAGTTTGAGAAGCCAGAACTTATTTTTGTTAGCCAATAGAAATGCGAATGTACGTAGTGGTGTGTCAGCGAGCTCGTTGGAATTGTTTTTAGCTACGTTACCTGTTTTCCTTGTTATCCTGTTTTCATGCCGTAAGGCGTAGGGCATAAGCTATACAAATCGGTGGTTGATCTACTGGCTTTTCGCGATGAAACCTCGTGGGCGACAAGGAGTTGTCTATATTTGACCCAGAAATTACTCTTCCGGCGATCAGCTCTAGGAGGTCTGTGGTAATCGTAATCTGTGGTAACCGACGCTGACGGTGAAGGAGTTGTGTCTAGACTCTAGACCTGTCGGGGTGAGCACTGAGGACAACTACTTCGTACAAGCAACTCAATCCCAGCCCTCACCACATGACACCGAAGAGCCGAAGGGCATTTCCCGCCGCACCCCGTAGTTTGTAGCTCGACTCATGCCACCGGCTATCCACATACTTACGCTGGCTATCATTGCTCTCAACCTTCGCGGTATACGGAGTAAAGGCTGGCGGGAATAGAATCCACATCTTCATGACGGTGTGATGTCTCACGTGGGACAGTTGACATTTCCATGCTCCATGCTCCATGCTCCACGCCCACTGCCCTTAGCTAGTAGCTACATGTACCAACCCCGCGACCGTAATCTTTCGAGCTGTGCGTTTGATTGAGGAAAGAGGGGTCACTAGCTATAGTATCTGGTAAGTTGGTACTTCGTACAGCCTCGGGAAATCCATCGGAGTATATCTTGGGCTATATCGCAGACTAATGCTGGAATGCTTGAATGGCTGCCCAGTGCCTGCTCCATACATGACATGGAATAGTCATGACAGATGTACTGTGATGGCTGTGATGCACGAAGCGGTCTGGGAAAGGCGGCGGCCAAACTCTTTCCTGTGGGTGGCTTTATGTCCTAGGATGCAGAAAAGCGTGGGAGTGGAGTGGAACTCGGACTCTTTGTCAAGCACAAGCACAACCACCACAACAACACATTCAACTTGTCGCACATTCATTTCAACATCCCATCTCCCATCTCCCATGCGCGCTCTCCTCCAGTGTGAACGGTAATATCATCGGTCGTTAATGTTTTTCATTCCAGGTTTTTCCTCTGACTGGGCGAAGCGGCGGTGATTAAAGTCGGTCGCTTACACCAGTCACTCCCTGAACGGGTGTGGCTTGAGAGGACTAGGCACTCTAGGCCTGCATGCAGCACTGACTAACCGCAACGAGCACCCCTCTTTTGCGATACCGTCTTATTCACCGCCATTGCCCGCGACCGCTCTGCGATACACAAGAAGGGAACTTCTTTTATGAACGACGAAATGGAGGCTTTCTCACCTCTACAAACTTCTGCTCGAGGTTTATCCAATGTCTTTACATACTGTCCTTTGCTGATGCCACCTTTTTTCGCCAGTTATCCACCTCTTTTCCGCCGTCACCGCCCACAGAGTCGCGGAAACCTGCGTAGATTTGCTCGCGAAAGTAGCGGTGATTGATATTTATTCGCGCTCAACGTTCTCTTTTGCTGTCAAAACCGTGTCATTCGAATTCTAGCTGAATTCTGTATCTTGCTTCATCTTTGGATATTCTCTTGGGCATCGTTCTAGGCAATCATGCTGCAAAGTACCGGCGCTCTTATGGAGGAGGAATGTCCTGGATACACAGGCAGCTCAAGCAGCTCAGTTCGAACGATGGCGACCTTGCCAATACGAGGCGGATCCGGCTCAGGTACTCCAAAGGATAGCAAGCCCTCACTTTGCTGTCCAGATACCGCTGCGCCGATCGATCAATCGCAGATCAAGCTCGAGTCTTCACAGGTTGCCAGACCACGTGACCACACCCAGCCAAAATCTGCTGAGGCTTCTCGGCATAACTCCGCTTCTTCGAGGATGTCAGAGTCGACGGGCATACTCCCATCAAACAGCTCTCTATCCGGACCAGTCCACCGACCTCAACAATTCACGTTCGGCTTCATCCAGGCTTATTTTTCGCAAGAGACCGGCGCATACACAGAGAACGAGCAAGGAGCTAGGGGATATACTCCACAAGAGCAACCAATAGTCGGAAAGAAACGAACAATCACCTGTCCACCACTGAAGATAAAGTCATGTGATACTGTAGCGACAGTAAAAGATTTGGGTGCTTGTTGGAGGTGCAAATTTCTCGGGAAAAAGGTCAGTTCATGAAGATCCATTCATGCATGTTGTTATCGAGGCTACTAAACATTTTTAGTGCGATACACAAATCTCCTGTAGCGCATGCCCACAGAAGGCGACTGCTTGGTCATCAATTGGATGTCGACGTGGACCGTTGCGGGATGTGCTGCCACCAGTGACATTATGTTCTCCTCGGCGTTCTAGTATCGTTACGGCTACCGAGAGTTCGGAGGAACCCAAATCCGAACAACCCTCAACACCAGACAAGCTAGCCTCAGCAAACTCCTTCTTGCGCGAAATCGAACAGCGACGGAATATTCTGCTTGACGCAATAGAAAACTCAACTCAACCTCCGCAAGGCACCGCTGAGAGCCAGACTCACTGGGAGACTTGCAAGAGCTTTTACTCGAGCATTCCTATATCAAGTGCTGCCGCCAAACACAACCCAAAAACATTACAGAAAGATCTCTCATTGCGTCATGGCGCCACTTGGCTCATGTGGGAGGTTCAGAACAACTCGCGTCTTCGGGAACTTTTCACAAATAGTCAGCCGCTTCAATCTTCGGATCTGTCAGATGTGTTCACACTTCTCACCGCGGCTGTGACTTATCAAATCCAAGAGCGAAACGTAAGTTATTTTCTTTAACTCCAAAATCATCCGAACTGACAGTATACAGTACCAACTCATCCAAAAATCCTTCCTCTGCTTACAAGCCTGCATCGAGGCCTTCCAAACCCACAACTCATGCAACCTCACCCACATCACCCACGAAACCTGCCCCACCTCCTCTTGCCAACTGCACTGCTTCTCCCGTCTGGACCGCTACCTCAAAGACTACCTCGATCTCCTCACCATGGTCCTCTTCAAAAACGGTCTCAACTGCCGCGACTGGTGGCTCTCCGTCTTCTACAGTCTCTGCATCCAAAGCCACGTCCGCAAGCTCCTCATGGAACTCGCCGCCACCGGTGCCTTCCAAGACCACATCGCCAGCACCAGCCAATACCTGCATCTGGCCGTACGTCTCTTCTCCGTCTCCTGCGGCTCCACTTCGAAAAAGTCTTACGACCCGCTGAACCTGGATTTGGATAATCTCTCCCAAAACGAAGTCAGCCTCATGGCTAAACATCAGCTTGCTCTTTCCGACGCGGAGAATGCTAAGATCGCTGTCGCACAACATCGCTGGACGAATAGCGAAATATCCGGTTCATACAACTACCTCGAGCGCCTCTTCGGCGGCATCCACAGCACCCCCGTCCCTTCTATATCACGCAAGCGCTCCGACCGCGACCGCGACGAGCGCGAATCTGTCGATCCAGCTGAAAAACCGCTCTTCCAGCGCTCGATCCGGAAATCGTTCCAAGCGAAACGTCTCCCCAACATCTGCACCAATCTATACATATCCTCTAGTCCTAGCATAACGTCCGAATCGCGGGAACTCCCTCCGCTTCCACTACGATCGCCAAATTCCGCTTTGTCGTCCCCGCAGCCGGAAAATCTCTTCCAACCGCAATACGTACGTCCGGGAGAAGCTTGGTGCGGGTACTGTCGTCCGGGACGCTGGATTAAAGGCGCGGAGGCGTGGTGGAATGATAGGTGTTTGTTTCATGGGATATGCGCGGAGACGGGGAGGCCGTTTAGGGGGCCGGAGGAGGAGACGGAGGTTCCTGGGGGAAAGGGGCTGTGGAGGGGGAAGTGTGCGGATTGTGGGGTTTGGGTTAGGTATAGGAAGGGGGATTGGGGGCATTATTCGGAGTGGTTTGTGCATGCTGCTGATGTGAGTTTTTTTCTGCTTTGAGGTGTGAGTTGGGTGAGAAGTGAATTATTTGCTGACTTGTGGGTTTAGTGCGCGGATAGGAGGAAGAGGTGTGTAGGGGAGGAGGAAAGGGGGTGTGAAGGAGACGAAGAACCGAGAACGGAAATGGAGATAGAAGATGAACAAGAGCAGGAAGATGAGCACGAAGACGAAGAAGATGCAGAAGAAGAAGAAGAAGTAGAAGAACTAGAAGACAGCGACGCAGACTACGATTTCGTAAACATGGATAGCGATATCGAGGCCACATGAAAAGGAAAATAGGTTAGGTTAGGCTGGGATGGGTTGGGATGGGTTGGAATGGGATAGGATGCTGGATATCCTAGGGATTCTTTTCGGAACTGACTTGACTTTCAGTTGAGTATTAGGGTAGGTGGATAGGTAGATGGGTAGATAAGAGGTATGGAATTCTAGTCTACTCTGCTCTACTCTGCTCTGGTCTATTCTATACCCGCTTATTACATTACCATTAAATAAATTAAACAACTTATACCACTTTTTGCTTCTTATTGTGTTGTTTTGATATATTGAGGTATTTTATACGTAGGTGTATGCTCTGAATGTCTGGTTGTCAATAGCTTGGATCGGATTGGATTCTACGGGATTGTAGTTCGGCTCAACAATTAATTGGCCCATATGTGTGTGTGTTCTTCAACCCTCTTTGAAGTAAGAGAAGAAGAAGTATATAGACTCTCGATTTTTGAATATCTAGTCCGGTAACTTAGTTTGCTATCTCATCTCTATCGAGCAGCGCATCCACAAATCCAAAGGTAGCATCCCTCATCAACTCAAAAGACCAACGTAGGACCGAATTCGCCCATCTACCAACTAGTATAGCCAGCAGGACGCGCTTCTGAATGTAATATCCATATGTACATATTTACCGTAGTAACAGTACATCTCACCCCCAGCCAGCCAATCACCACCAACAACCTACTGCAAACTCTTCGCAGCCTTCTTCAAGGCCTTCTCAATAATATCCACCCACCTCCCCGCATTCTCATAATCCTTCGCATCAATCGCCTCCACCAACCCCGGGAAAACCGCCCCCGCATACCCCGTCCAAAGCCCCGGCGCAAAAACCACATGTTTGAACCACGGTCTCCCGTCCAAACCCTTCTTATACAAGAACTGTCTCTCCAAATACTTATACTTATCATTAACCTTGCGCACGCGATAATAGAGCTTAATCCTTGTAGTCCATTTCCACCACGGGATATCCTCGCCTGCTTTCTCGGCCAGTGCGCTAGCATGGCTGTCGTGGCGGATGGCGGCGGTTTGCAGGGCTGCGACTGCGTGGTGGAGTTTGTGGAAGGAGACTTTGAGGGTGTGGAGGGAGCCGGTGGTGGAGGAGAGGGCGATGGTGGGGCGAGCGCGGGCTTCGAGGTCTTCAGCTTCGGAGGTGATGCCCATAATGGCGGATTCGACTTTGCTTTCGACGGTTTCGATGTATTTCTTCAAGGCATCGGCATAGTCGGTTGCGTTGAATGGGATGACTGGGGTTTCGGACAATTTAGCGGTATAGAGAGCCCAGATCTTGGCAATCGTGGCATGGTAGTGGAACCCGGGGTCGCCATATGTGCTCATCCAGTGGAAAGAGTCATAGTTGGAATGATATTGGTAGACGGCACCATGGGTACTTTCGTGGTTGACATCAGGTCCAAAGCCCATGTCGATCGAAGGAATACCAGCGAAATCTTGGAATGCAGTAAAGTCACTACCACTTCCCATCGTGCTGATGTGACCATTCCAAGTATCGCGAACCGTTTGACCTGGAACAGTTTGGTTGGGTGATGGGACCAAGCCTGTTATTTCATAGAGAACCTTGTTGAGAAGAGGACTTGCCGATGCACTGAAGCGTGGACCAGTAGTTCCGACATCGACATTAACGTATGCGACGTTGGCATGGTTGAGCCAAGGTAAGTACTCCTCGACCCACTCAGTTGATCCGATGAGACCATATTCTTCCCCGTCCCAGCTTGCGAAGACGATCGTTCGTAGTGGTTTCCATCCCTTGGAAACGGCAATACCAAAGCTTCGAATAACCTCATTGAGTGCGGCAGAACCACTGTTGGGGTCTCCAGCACCACCAGCAATCCAAGCATCGCGATGGTTTCCAATGACAATGACTTCGTCGAGTAAAGTACCGTTAATAACACCAATAACGTTCCACAATGGTGTTGTAACATATTCAACATCATTGACCAAATTAAGTACGAGGTTATCAGGAGAAGGTCCAACGTTATATTCAACACCTTTATATTTCAAGCCATTGTTTCGCTCCCACCATTTATTCAAATCCTTTGGACCTGGTCCAACACCATTGAGAGATTTAAGGATAGGTAAAGCGTCGACGTAAGAGATTGGGATAGAAGGAATGGACGGAATTGCTCCATCGACTGGCTGTCGTGGAACACCGGGCTTAGAAGGATAACCTGGAGTAGTACTGCATAACCGTCAGCCAAGGGTAATAATGTAAATTGTGCCGATGAGGGGTAAAACTTACGGATCTCCAGGTGCTACGCTCAAGAATTGGGCACTTCCTCGCTGAACACTGCTAGGGTTTCTAGCTGGTCCATTTGGATATTGTTCGACTCCATTTTCTTCAGTGGTTGATCCATCATCACCAGGGTCGGTGAAGAGGACAGCTCCAACCATTCCCAATTCTTGCGCACGCTTGATTTTGAGACCACGGAAAATACCTCCATATTTCGCGATAGCAATTTTTCCTTCCAAGCTAATGTTGGCATTCACTAGATCTTCAAAGTCTTGGAATGTACCATAATTGACATAGACGTATGGAGCGGTGACATTTCCAGAGGCAGAGTATCCGTGGAAGGTTGGGATACGATTGCTGAGCCCCGTAGTTGGGTCTTCTTCAAGCACATCTTCCTCCAAGCTAGCCTCATCTTTGACAACCCATTCCTCCAAATCTCCATTATCTTTGTTCTTCTTCTTTTCGTATAGTGCCAATCGATGTCCGCGAGGATAATTGAGGTATACGTCGTACGAGACGATCTCCGCCTTGATACCGAATTCCTCCCATCTCTCTTGTGTCCAAGTTACCTGACTATAATTCGCACCAGCCAAGTGAGGTCCGGAGGTGTAATATTTGCTCCATTCTCGTGCGAGTTCAGCCTTGGGAGTTTCGAGGAGAATCTCTTGGAGTTCTTTGTATGTGACCGCAGGCCTATCCTGATGAGGTCTGCGATGGGGCCAATCTCCGTGGTTTCGAGGGATGATGGCCAGCGGAAGGAGGAAGAAGAAGGTGGCAGTGAGTAAACAGCATGACAATGCAAGGGTGCAGAAACGGCGAACGGTGTGGTGTTGATATCTTTGTCGAGGAGGAGCGACGGTGATGGTGGCGATTAACGGCGTACGTTCATTGTTTGCCATCTTCTCGTTGAGTCTCCTACTCATGATGACGGTTTGAGGTAGGTAGGGATCAGATGAGAAGGATGGATCGGACCATCAAGAGTAATCAATTGAAGTTAATCAAAGGATGAAAGAGAACTTCCCAGCAATCGCGACAATTGTTCTCCGACTCTCGAAGCTGGAGTTTTCGTCTGAGCTGATTGAAAGGATGCGGGGTGGAAGCTCTAGATATAAGCTCCCGATACTAGATAAGGTGACGTCCGCGGAAGCTTACAGGAAGAAGAAGGGGAACCTTTGAAGCGATACCCGGCAGTAGATGGCTAGTCGTGCCAGTCAACAGCCAGCAATCGTCTCCAGAGTGGAGAGAAGATACAGTAGTGAATGCTGAAACGGTAAACGGTACCTTGCCTATCTAGGGAGGTCGGAATAGCAATGACAACATTCGCACTTGATATTCCGTACGCGTCGGGAACACTGCGGGATAGCCAAACCCATACCTTTCGTATCAATTCGCTATCAGATATCAGATACCGATGAAATGGATGCAGAAATTTGAGGTGTAATACATTTGGTTTTTATTCGTCATAAGTATACGCATAAAGATGAGCAGTGTGAGCGAGGTGTACAACCTCAGAACGGCAAATGGCCAGGCGGTGTTGATAAAGTGTTGATAAGATCCTTTCCAAATCTCCAGAGAAATCCATCAACTCATTCTACAGCATCTCATGCAAACCCGTTCACTGCCGCCGACATCATACCAAGCCTCAGCCTCAACCTCAGCCTCAATGCCCGTCGACATGGCGCGCCCTTCTTGCGTCTGCTGGGACCGATGAATGCATTTGATGGCTTGCGACCGGGCGGAAAGTTGTGCCCAGATTGGCCCATGTCAAATAACCAACAATGCATGTTTCACGTGATGGCACTGCAGAGCGATAATATAATCGGCCTCCATTCCGACTTTTCGAGCCAATCAACAATGTCCTTTGTTCAATCATTGCTGAACCGGCCAATCAGAAATGGTCACACTCACGATTATGTATGCTCGCAGCAATATCCATGCATATGGTTGTCGACTTTCTAGACACTTGACTGCCCGCTTGCTTACTTAACTCATATCGAAAATACTTCTGCACACAAATTTCGCCCCACTACCGTATACCGTCTTTCCGTCCCTTCACAAGACACACCCAGACTTTTTACTCTTTTCTTAAAACGAACCTCCTCCCATGCCTCGTTCATT
Source organism: Rutstroemia sp. NJR-2017a BBW (assembly GCA_002946425.1). Lineage (NCBI taxonomy): Eukaryota > Fungi > Ascomycota > Leotiomycetes > Helotiales > Rutstroemiaceae > Rutstroemia > Rutstroemia sp. NJR-2017a BBW. The sequence goes on from NJPT01000031.1 coordinate 1,426,458, forward strand.
GTCATTTCTTTTATATCTCTCTCTCTCCCAAGTCCACTTCTCTTGACATATTCCGCCCATATATCATACATTATTGGCTCTTTCAATAGCTGCTTTCCCAGATCAGTTCTAGTAAGGCTCGCAGCTTTCTATGTTTCACGTTTCACACGTCTGAAGTCTCGCAGAATTCTCGAGTGGCTGTAAAAAAAAGGCAGAGAAGCAGACCAAAACTTCTTCATCATGGTCAAACGAAAGGCATCGGGTCCTGCGAAGTTGCCTGCCAAACAGCTGGCAATTCTTGGTAAGCTCTTCCCCAGCTCTTCCTCTGCGTTTAAAACTGTCCAGCAGGATTATCTTCGACTTCGAACTCGTTGAAAGTATCTTCGGTTACGATGAGAAAGGGAAGTTGTAGCAAGTTGCTTGGTCGTTTTTCTGGTGGGCCCGGTGCCGGCTGTCTTCATCCACACTACGCCTTTACCCTAGGTGCATGACATACCCCGCCCAGATCCCCACTCACCAAGAAAATGTTCCTGTCCCTACGAAGATTGTCACTACTTTCGTACCAAGTACACCAATCGTTGTCTCCGTCAGAATACGAGTACATACATAACTTGAACCAATCAAATAATACACCAACTGTGCCATTGCCTTCACTATGCGATCAGTGATGGAGTCCTCGTTCACGATGTGAGAGCATTGATTGAAACGTCACGTTGGTCTTTGAATGCGTTACACCTTCGAATTATGCCTGCACGCCATGATGTTCACTCCATACGGCGCACACTCAACTATTCCTCCCAGCAAATCTGGTAATCTCCAATCTGCGTCTGTCCGTACTAACACTTCTCAGCGATATGCAGATTTGCAGAGCCAGTTGCTCTGACCTCGGTCTTCCCATACCTTGTAAGTTCTCTCGCAGCTCTATTTTCTACCACCCTTCAGATTGCTAACTGCTTCTTAAAGCCCGAGATGATTGAGAGTTTTGGGATCGAGAAGAAGAATGTGGCTATGTGGGCAGGCATTACCTCTGGTGTCTTCTCGATCGCTCAGTGCATGACGGCCGTTATGTGGGGTAGAGCTTCTGATAAATTTGGGCGGAAACCTGCAATTCTCATTGCATTGACAGCCACTATGATCAGTAGTGTTCTTTGGGGAATGTCGGTCAGCTTGCCCATGGCCATCCTTGCAAGAGCGCTGCATGGAGCGTGCAACGGAAACGGTTAGTCCACAACCAGTTCTTCTCACTGACCTGAGCTAACAAGCATAGTTGGTATCATTCGTACCATGGTAGCGGAGATGGTTCCTCAGAAAGAATTACAGCCTAGAGCGTTCTCTATCATGCCCCTCGTCTGGAGTCTAGGATCCATCTTTGGACCTTCGTTCGGAGGGTTTCTCGCCAAGCCTGCACAAAACTTTCCCGAGCTGTTTGGAGACAACAAGTTTCTTCTTAGATTCCCCTTTGCATTACCGAATCTTGTGGCCAGTGCGCTTTTCACAATCGGAATCGCAACTGGCTTTCTGTTCCTGAGGGTGAGTGTTTTGACGTAACACAATACGCTCAAAGCTAATGACCATTAGGAAACACTGGAAACGAAACGTCACAAGAGAGACGTGGGTATAGAGTTAGGAAAGAAACTAGTCGGTTCTACAAAGGTTCTCTGCTGCCAGAATCGACCAAAGAAGCACTTCCGTCAACACTCTGCATATGACGAATCTTCTGCATCCCTTCTTAGACCGACCTCTTCTGCCGGGTCGGATTCTGCCAAAGATTTCCAGGACAATTTCGGATCATCCAAACCGAAGACAACACTTGCCCCTCCCAGCATTCGAGAGGTCTTCACTCGCCAATCCGTTATCAATCTTATTGCATATACCTTCCTCGCCTTACACTCCGTAGCTTACGATCAAATTCTTCCTGTTTTTATGCACAACCCGCCTCAGGTTCACGATCCCACAAACACACAGCTTCCCTTCAAATTCTCCGGTGGTTTCGGAATTGGACATAGCAGGATCGGTACCCTTTTCACCCTTTATGGTGTGGTTGGCGGCTTTATCCAGTTCCTCATTTTCCCTCCAGCAGCACGCTATTTCGGAGTTCTGAATTGCTTTAAAGCCTGTGGAATAACTTTCCCTCTCATCTGTTTGATGACTCCCTACACAGCTCTCATCGAGGATCCTACCAGCCAGCAAGCAATCATGTTCGCCATCATGATTGTAAAGTCCTTCGCAGTCATATTCGCCTTCCCTTGCTCGGTGATCTTGCTCACAAATTCTGCCGTGAGTTTAAGAGTATTGGGTACTTTGAACGGCGTTGCGGTTTCCATCTCAGCCATTGGAAGAGCTATCGGGCCGGCTTTAACTGGAGCAGCATTCACATGGGGTCTGGAGAAAGGATATATCGTCACCCCTTATTTCCTTCTTGCAGTGATCTCTGCCATCGGTGCTATTCCCATTTGGTATCTTGAGGAAATGGAGGGATTCAGCAAGAGTGGTACAGGCAGTGACGACGAAGAAGAAGAATCACTACTTTCAAGAGACGACGAGGAGACCGGCCTACTTGCTAGTAATGGACCTCACGCTACCGACCTCAATGAAGAAGCCTTAGATGTGGTCGAAGGCCCGCCCCTCGCTATAGATATGAAGAAACGAAGAGAGTCGATCATCGAATCGAGGATGTCCAGTCCCATTGGAGTTATGGGTGGAAGTGTAGGGCGTGGAGGTCCGAGGAGATTGAGTAATGGGCTTGCGGCGTCGAATATGGGCCAGGGGACTGGAGGGAATAGCTTTACGTAATTGAGCTGAGGAAGTTAATGAGTATGAGTTGGGTTTGTGGGATGTATGTTTCGATGCATTCTTGGAGTTGTGTGGTTGGGAGGAATAGCTTTATGCATGAGGTGGGGTATATATATAACGATCGTTTTAGAGGGATGAGTAGATGATAATGAAATATTGTTGGGTTTTTAAAGTTTGTGGGTAGTGTCGTTATGGAATAGGACTGATATGAGACATATAGATGGTGAACCGAAGTATGAGAGTTGAAATAGGAGGTCTACATGTTAATGATATGTTATGGGGAGTTGTGTTGGTGTTGGTGTAGGTGCAGATATCGGATATTCATGTAAGTGATGTTTCGGGGAAAGGAGTCGGAATCTGTGGGGGAGTATTCTGGACTCGGTGGAGCTTTTGATCATTGTTTGGGGTTCGGGTATTGCTTTGGTATGGTGAGGGGGTGTGGAGGGAGGTGGGGAGGTAGGAGTGAAGAAGGGACGGAGGAGAAGTAGGCTATGAAATGAGTGCCTTTAGGTCCACTAGGTCGAACTAAACATCGTCAGGATGTATAGATGTGGCGCTCAGTGAAGTCCGAGACTTCTAAGCTGAGGCTCTGGAGTCATCATTAGATAGATCTGCTCCCCTGAAGTATGTGGAACTAAGTTGTTCTCCAAATCCCTTCATTTAGGCTTCGTTGTTAGCTCTTCCGCCTTCCCTAGAATCTCACACCCGAAGGTACCAATAGGTGGGTAGGTATTCCCAGGTCTCTAACCACCCATGGGTGCCCCAAATCGGCGGGTGGTTAGGTTCACGGCCTATCAGAGACGGAGATACAGATGAAGCTGTGTGTTAGGAATATAATGACTATAGATATTAGTATACAGTACCAGAGAGACACATAACCAAGAGGGGTGTGGAGATGGAAACAGCATCTAAAGTCATGATTACTTAAGTCTAGTCGTGTCGGTTTTGCAGCGTGTGGTAGAGTGGTTTTTGGGATGTATAGCTTAGCCTTTAAAAGTTTGGAGTTTGCGGTGAAGATATTTTAAGTGGGTAGGCGCGTAGCCTAGTAGAGAAGATACAGCCAGGGAATTAGAATGGCCTGTATGATCGCAGGTGTCAGTTCTCAGAGTCGAACTGTCATACCACTTATATTCGTTGCGGGGAAGATGATCGTGCTTCCTGGTATGAAACTCATGAAAGGAGTGAGTTTCCACCTGACTCGAGCATGCAGTTGCTTTTAACGGTTGGAACACAAATAAAGTAGGCCCCTGGGGCGTTGAATATAGTCGTTTAAATGCTACATTTCAAGGGTTAAATAGTAGCGTTGGTGGCGGCAGCATAGGTAGCGGCGGCATAGGTAAGATGACTCCCATCTAAGGTCATTTTAGGAGGTACCGATAGACATATGGGAAAACATTTACATTGGAGGCACCATAGGGTCATGTGGCGCATATTCCCGAACACGACTTGTTTTCTGTCTAGCACATATGACTTCACAGTAACGGGGAGTGTCAGTAATATACAAGGTGTGTTCCGAGGGGCTAGAATTCTCAGACATAGTAATGCACCGGTTAGTAAGTTGAAAAGAAGAGAACCGAAGTCTTCGAAATGCGCAAATACTAATAAGCAGACGCCAGAAAACCATGCATCAACAACTTCTGGTTAGACATTTAGTCATCTAAAGGGAAGTGACCCGGAATTCTCTTCATCAGCCAGCACACCCGCGCGATCGTAACAAATCTACTACCTCTTGGTGGCCTTTTTTTTCAGCCCACCATAGTGGTGTCCGGCCTTCGAAGTCTTTTTTATCCGGATCCACGGCCGCACAATCCAGAAGCACCTGAACCGTTTCTATGTTGCCTTTGCCTGCAGCCCAGGACAGCGGCGTGCGCCCATCACAGAAATCAGAATTCGGATCGACGGCATCACTCCACAGTAGGATCTGGACACTCTCCGGCCACCCCTTCTCTGCCGCCCATGATAGCGGCGTCCGGCCTGTGCTATCTTCCCTGTCCACGTCTATTCCCGGAGATTCTAGCAGCACTTTTACCACAGGCGGTTTACTAAGCCTGGCGGCTATAAACAGTGGGGTTTCGCCTTCACTATTGCTGATGTTAACGTCGGCGCCATGGGCTATGAGACTCTCCGCTACATCTTCATGATTCTGATTAATAGCGGTGCCTAGAAGTAATGACAGAAGAGAAGATGACTCTTCCCAAGCACTCACATCCTCTTTTCTCTTCCTCAGAATCAATTGTACCACTGCATTATGGCCATGATACACGGCCGTGCACAGCGCTGCTTCGCAAGAATCGGACGTCGCATCATCCGATTCCAGAAACAGCTCCACTACTTCTTTGTGCCCTTCCCTCGCCGCCCCATGTAGATTACGATCCTGGTCTCCATTCTGGGCTTGCCACTTCTGATCGGCACCTGCATCCAGCAGCTGTTTTAACCCCTTATAATTTCCTGAGAAACAGGCGGCCCACAGGCATTCGTTCAAAAGCTCCGTAACCTTTGGTTTCTCAAAATTTGGGTCGAATCCCATGATATCCAGAAGCCGCTTTATAATAATTTTGTCGTGCGACTTAACCGCATGAGCCAGAGTCTTATATGCAGTCGAAACAACGTCGATGTTTTCCTGGTCGAGAAGGATTGTAGCAATTTTTGGATGGTTATAGATAATAGCCACGCTGAGTGGTGTATCCCCATAAGAGTCCTTGGTATTGATGTCCACGTATGGGATATTGAGAAGTGCTTTCACGGCTGCTTCAAAACCATACTTTGCAGCATAGTATAGCGGTGTTCTTCTCATATCTCCCGCACGGTTGACATTGCAGCCCGCCTCGATCAGAAGGTTCATGACACCAACTTCGTTGTTTATAGCTGCCGTAATGAGCGGGGTCTGCCCTTCACAGTCTGTCGCATCGATATGGGTTTGACCACTTTTCAGCAGATCAGACACTATCCTTTCACTTCCACAAGAAGCTGCCAAATGGAGTAATGTTTCACCGAAACTGTTCTTGCACATTTTGTCGACGTCGTTGCAGTTCCAGAATATGTCCGCCAGCTCCTTGATATCGAGTTTCACAGACAGCATGATAGGGGTGTACCCTTCATGGTCTGCACAGTTTTTGTGTACTTCTTTCATTTCAAGCAGGCGAGTAACCAACTCTTTGTTTCCAGTTAGAACGGCTTTGTGAAGTAGAGTTTCACCGAGATTATCCGCGCAGTTGATATCAATGGGCTTCTTGGAAAGTAGGTGTTCTATCATCGCCCAAGAGCCCTTTTCTCCAGCAAATAACAGAGGTGTCCGACCATGTTTGTCTCTATAATCAATTCTAGGATCCTCTCTGTCTATCAGTATCTTCATTAATGCAAGGTGACCCATCTCGATGGCCCAAAAAAGCGCCTTTCGACCATACTTATCCTTGCAATCTAGGTCAATGGCGTCTAGAGCCAACAGAAGTTTCACTATGGTTTCTCGGCCCTTCTCTACTGCCCATGATAGTGGAGTGCGTCCATATTTGTCTATCCCGTTTGGATCGACGCGCTGAATTTCAATAAGCGAGGACAGAACTTCTTCACAGCCTTGCTCTGCAGCAAATGATAATGGCGTTCGGCCACGATTATCTCTGCTGTCCGGATCTACTTCATCGGTCTTGCCTAAAAGTAGAGTCACCACTTCCGTGTTCCCTTCTTCTGCTGCCCATGATAGCGGAGTCCGGCCGTTCTTGTCTTTGAGGTCTGGGTGGAGCCCATCCTTGATTAGCGCAGTCATTGCCTCCGTCAAGTCAAAATAGGCTGCGAGATGCAGTGCACTGACTTGTTTCGGTACTCTTTGGCTGTAGCCTGAGGAGCTTTGAACCGCCATGAGAGCTTGGCTGGCACTTGAAACCTTGGCCTCATCTCGGAGGAACCTCAAAACAGCGGCGTGGACCTCTGAAGGGCTGAAGTAGGCATGATCTCCCCAATATTGTGCCGCGTAGCTGTAGAGTGGGTTCAAACGTAGCCGGGACTCAAACTCCTTGTCATTGGAACAGAATCCAGTTTTAAAGACTTCAAACGATAAGTACGTCATACAGGCGTTAGCAATCTCGATCTGGGCGCGGGGAAACCAAATCTTATAGGTTCGCTCGAAGTATTCCTGGGTGGTGTGGTGGACAAGTCGGATAATCTTGCTTTCTTGGTCCACAGTGACCAGCCCAGCGCACACGGCGACCAAATCCTCCGTCTCGCTCAGACCTTCTTCGTCAAATTCTGCTGTTCCTATCTCGATTGCAAGAGCATGCCGAAGTTCTAAGGTAGATAGAGGCCGTCGGGCGCAAGTGATCCAGGATAGGATTTGTACTCCGAGGTTTTTAAACCCCTCTTTCTGGCGGGTTATTCGATCCATGGCATCCTCGTACGCACGGTCAAGGGCTTTAGACCTCTCTCCATCCCCAGAAACATTGAAATCTTCCATAAAGCTTTTCAGGGCTGTCTTCAATGCCTTGGGGTTGGTTTTATCAGTTAAGGCGTCCATGTATAGATGGGCGAGAAGAAACCTGGGGGTATTAGCCTCGCTTAATTACAATAACCATTATTCTAGTATAAGCACACATACATTCCATTAACGGCGTTGCTAATAGTGGTCTTGATCTCGGCTTGCATGTTGAGATTTCTGAGCACAAACTCTGGCAGGCGGTCCATCTGGTCGTCAACGAACTTCTGCACGTCTGCTTCTCTTGCAGAGATTTCCACGATGCTGCTTCCTTCGAATTCTCTCGTGACATCCAGAATAGAACGCGAAGTAGCAAATAGGGTTGCTCCAATTTTAGCTTGGAGATCAAACAGCGACGTGAGAACTTTCGCTCGATCTCGTGGATTGAGTTGAGACTCATCAAGGGCATCAACTAGAATAAAGATCCGGGAATATTCAGAAGAAACTTGGGCTAGTACTTGCAGGATTTCAGTCGACGTGGGCCGACTTTTATCGCCTTTGTAACGTTCATATAACTTTTTGACGCTTTCTGGAATCGATGGCCTACTTTGGAAAAGTTGCTTGAGGATGCTCAGAAGTAAGTGAATGGGCAGTTGCTCATACTGACGCCGAAAGTTGCAATAGATGTATGCCACACCAACGCTGTGGTCGTCTCGGAAATTCGTCATCAAATGGTCAACCAGAATGGCGGTGATCATGGTCTTGCCAGCGCCCGGAATCCCCGGACAGAACAGAGTACTCTTGCCCTCCGACATCCACTCACCAAACTCCTGGGAATCCAACAGCCACTGCCCAGTGCCGGGCTGAACTTTGGATATGAGATCAGTCTGCTGGATAGCGTAGTTAGTTGGCATGAGCCATTCTGCAATATCCTGGAAGAGCTGCTCATCTTGACGCTGGTTTAGTCGATCTACGCCCTGCTTTGTTGCTAAAGTCACGTCTCTTCATTTTGTTAGTCGTCTGGATTCAACTGTCTGGCACACCAACGACCCACTTACCCTGTAGTTCGAGCCAAAAAAGCGTTCAAAGCACTGATATTGAGAGTGATGCGGCTTCGATGGCGATCGATATCCTTGGGATCAAACTGGATCCTTTTCCACACTCTTCGAGTCTTGTTGACTGTACCTTTACTGTTGCTCTTCGAATCTAATTCTTGATACTTGTCGAGGGTCTCTTCCAGCTCTTCGAGGACCTTGACACATCCTTGGGTCACTTCATCCAGCCCCTTGCTTTGTGTCCCATCTTGTTGAGAGACTACATCATCGATGTCTCGGAGTACATTTGAAAGAACCTTCACACTGTCAAGCCGCGAGGTGAGCCCGAATCCTAGCCAAGGGGAAATGAGAGAGGTACTCTTCGTATATGGCCTTAAATTGTGCAGGGGCGTCCACGAAACGTTGACGGACCTTGTTCGCCAATTGTAGGACCGCGAGACAGTCGCCTACACTGACCCCGAAGCTCATCTTGGACCAATGAGAAAAAAACAGGTACTTTTGGTATTCGAGAGAGCTTCGTGGGGCACCAAAATGTAAGAACAAAGTCGGTGCCTATGTGGCGGGCTCCGATTGGCAGCACCAACGGTTGGTATTTGTCCAGGGTAAACGTCCGAAATTCGGCACGTGACTATCTGTCATCGTAAAGTATTGAGGTGCGAGAAAAAAGATCACAAAAATCACGAACTAAATTTTTGCAAAATATGCGACGCGGCTGTCAATAAGTCTGGACATAAGACCTGCTTGGTATTACCTCAACGTGGTCGATGCGATGTTGTGTATATATCTGAAGGGGTAAAAATGCTACAGAATCTTCCTGATCATCCTCGCGGTCTGGCTGGTGTCTCCTTTCGGTCTGGACGTCACAGAATTTGGGAACGAGGATGATAGGCCTGCTAGTTGTGTGTAGCGAGATATGCATAGACGTTCTCGGAACAGGAGAAGCAAAGGCTTATTGTATCGTTTATGTGGAGGGGAAATATGGAATCGCAAGCCAGCGTGCTTGATACGCGTGGAGAGAGAACCATACTGCTTAGGAGCACTCTGATACGTTGGTTTATGGGGGAAAAGGAAATTGTTTATATGATGATAAGCCGATGCATCTTCTTCAGCCTAGTTGCAGAGTCTTGAACTGGAACTTGGAAAGGGGTATGAAGGATGTTGTTCTGGCTGGTTATCAGGTTTGAGATGTAAGGAGGTTGGATTGGGGGTGGAGTGCTCTGAGGATAATGAGAGATATTTGGGTTGTTGGGTGTTGCTGTTGAGCTGTGGTGGAATGAGGTGATGAATTGAGTGGGATGAGTAGATGCGGAGGGTGGAGATGCTAGAGAAGCGGAGGGCGGTTCGATTTAGATGAGATTGGAGAGGGGTGAAGCGGGGTTAAGAGGGATAGGGGAAGGGATCCGGATGGCGTCAAAGGGGAGGGCGTTGAAGGGAATTGCATCGACGGGAATGGCGTGGAAGAGAAGGGTACACAGGTATTAACAGAGGATGTGGAAGAGGAGGGCGTGGAAGGGGGTGGTGTTGAAGGGAGAGTTATCACCGAGGAGTGGATTGCTCCAGCGATTTTTTCGCGTCATCCCTAAAGTCCCGGTGGACACGAAGACGATATGTCTTTACTATCTTCATTCCACATTGATAAAGAGATCAGGCAGCAGGTGATGTCGACCTTGGGGCAGTCCACATTTCTTGAGAAACATTATCGACGAACAGAATGGTTTCGACGAGGTCGAGCATCATGAACCTGATAAGTTTCAGGACGAGACTCAATGGTCTACGGGAGAGATTGCTCCACGGGAAACAACTAAGTTAAACTAACTGTACGGCAACGGCCTGCATGAAGGCACTCAAAATATTAGCTGGTTCCATATAATACTGGGGAGCGGGCTGCGGGCCACTCCAAGCCCATATTCTAGAAGAATCAGACGTACCCTAACCACCGTGGTTCAGTGCAGTTACTCCACTGAACCACTAATTGAAGTGACTCTGATGCCATGGTTAGAAAGCCGACCCAGAGTTAGTGAGGTAGGCACAGCCACGCGTGAAAACGGGAGGTCGTTGATCGGATAGGGATGTGATTGGGCTTCTTGTAAGACAGTGATCACTTAGAGTAGCACGAGAACTTCAACGGACAATCTCAACAATACCACAAACAATTATGGGCAGCCACAAAGTTGCGGAAAAGCGATAATGACTTTCAGAATAGAGATAACCAACTAAAATATATCCGCAGATTACTTATATCTCGACTAGCGATATTATTATGATTCCCCACCCAGCAACCCCTAATTTAACTTCAAATAATGCTTAGAAGCAAAAGATACCAGTTGGTATAGTTTTGATCCCCCAGATCTCTAAGTCGCTAGTCTCTGGCAGCCATATATTAGATCGCCCTCTACTTCCGTGTGTCCCGAATGGGGTTAACACCAAAAGTAAGCGTGTCTGGTAAGCCGGTGCTGCATGGTTCAAATGGCTTCGCCTACGTCTTCAGCCCATTGCAGCCTTCCATAAGCTGAAAGGCAGAGTAACACAGCCCGGACAGAAAGCAGGGAATTGTTATTGGGCGGCGCACAAGCCTCTTTCACCCTCTTACCCGCAGAGCTGCCTCTGAGCCTCAGATGGGACGGATCGCCATGATCATAGTAGCTCAGTTCTATTTCACTTATTACATATTACATTGTAAGTTCCTTCCCTCTTCATTGGAGCTGTCAAATCCTGTTCAATAAATTTTCTTACAGCATCTCTTCCATAGAGTTTGTTCCGAGGATTAACTTCCCACACACCATCACCTCACTCGCCTCCACGGGTGAGGCTGCGCGTGCCATGAGTCGAAGAACAAACTATGGGTCCCGACCCATCATGAAGCAGGGTGGAAGCTCAATGGAGAACATTGATCTATACAGCCTCAATTATCGGAAGCTGGGAAAGGTCAAGATTGACTGTCAAATCCGCCAATCGAAAAATCTTTGGGGTGTCTACGGAGAGGGTAAACGACCAGCTGGAATTATCTATATTGATCTCAAATTCGACCAACCGAAAGACTGTAAGCTCTCAAGCGCAACGGTGTTGGTGACTTTGGAAGGAGAAAATTATACAGATATTGTTGATGATAAAACCCGCAGCAAAATTTACGATGGGTTGGATGGGGTTCACATGGTTGATCGCTACGGACCGAAATACTTCAATGGCGAACCAAAGACCATGGCCGTCCAAAAGACCATAAACGGCACGCCGAGCATCAATGTTATGGGCAACGGTTTTGGTGGAGCTGGTGTAAATACATCCAAGGTGCGCACTTACTCCAGCCGGTGGTCTTTTAAGGGGATGTTGGAACCTGGAACACCTAGCAGAGAAAAAGGTCTCAAGGGTGGCAGAACTGGCGTGTACAGATCTATTAAGTGGGAGCTAAGTGAAAACGACATCGATGCTCAGAGTTTGCATAGCAACATTTTCCACACAGGCTTTACGTTCCAACATGACAGAAAGCTTTGTTACATGCGTGTGGAAATTGAAGGGAAAGTACAGAGAACTCGGGATCGATTTAAGCAGAAGCTTAAGTTTCCACCTCAACACCGAAAAGACCAGGGTTTGGCCTTGACCTCAATTGATCTGAGCAGGAGCAGAGAGTATACGAAGCGTCTTGATCCTGTCGCCGATGGATTGGACCAAGCTATGCGGGATGAAAACTACACCGAAATTCCGAGCACGATTCCGGATACTCTACCTCCTTTTTATCCTCATGGACAACAACGCAATTTCAATACATCCAGTACACAATTGAGGAGACCAAAAAGTAGTGCACAGTCTAACTTCATACAAGGCACGTCGCCTTTCCACCAGAACCAGACCCAAACATACTTAAACGCCCTCGGCACCACATCAGATCCCTTGATCGAGGGCCTCTCACGAGCATTAGACCCAATTTACGCCCCCGATTCTCAATACCGCATTCACGACCACGAATATCCGCCTTCAACAGTCAGTTCCGATCAGACAACTTTAGTAGACGAGAGCCCTCTCCTGCGTAAGGATGCGATTGATGTATCAAGCAAAGAAGTAGACAAGAAGGACGTGGAATTGGCGGAGGAAGCATCCGGGAGACTTCCGCAGAACTCGGCTTTTTTGATCTTCATGCAGTTTCTCTGGAACCTTTTGGGGCTGTTAGGACGCGGTTCGGGAGATGGGAGAGAGGAAGAAGGGAGGAAGAAGGGGACGAAAAATGAGGCTCTGTGATCACATGGTCTTTACTAACAGAATGATCACTACATTAGGATACCCGCACCCGCCAGCAGATCGACCTATATTTTCGATCAGAATGTGTTGGAAGTCGAAGCAAAAAGGATAGTTGGCTTGTATGTAGTCTTTGGTCCTTTTAACTGCAAATAAATCAATGCTTTGCCATTCTTTGAATCTTTACAAGGCTCAAGGCCAATTTAACACAAGCTAAATGCATTAGTACCACGGTTACATATGACAAGCCTCCACTTTCGTTGGATCGGGATATTCAATATTAGGACTTCTGCAAAGGAAAATCCCGAAAGCAAATAATAATCATTGTGGCTTGGATATAATCCCTGAGAACACTTGTACCCTACTCTCTCGACGGAAACAGGCGATCTTAGCCCCGCGCCACTGTTTTCAGCTGTAGCCTGTAGGCAACCTGCTGACACAATCTGATGCGCCGCTCAGCCTCATTTCCTTCGTCCATCTTCTCCAAATATTGAAGAGCTTCATCATTTTCATTCATCCAGCCTTTTACATTACTGGAATAAGAGCAGCAACATTCATTCGCCCTATTTATCTGCTTGGTGTAAGCACCCCCACTCCGATCGTTCCAGGCCGATTTGATATGTCTACTCAAATTGATCGACGCGTTCACTACCATCGTGACAACTCCGACTCCCGCCCAGTGGTTACATCGGCCAACCATGGAAGTTCTTACTACACTGACTACCCTATTACCTACGAAGACTTCCCAGCCCCTGGGCTCCCATCTTCGTTTACTCAACGATTGAACGACTCCAACTCCAGTAAAAATGAACGGGCATTGGTGGTATCCGAAAGAGAAAGAGAGCAGTATGAGGGCCCCAGTGTTCGTACGAGAAGCGTGGAGAGAGTTCGTCCGCCTATCGGTGAAAGGGGGCGTTCGCCTGTTGTTATGAGAAGGTCTTCACCTATTGTTGTGCCTCAGAGAGAGAGCAGCATAGAAAGACCGCGATATAGAGAGAGATTGAGGTCTGCGACTATCAATAATCGCATGCATGAAGAGCGAGAGAATTCTCTCTTTCGCGAGGGAAATTCAATGAAAGAAGCCCAAGTGGTATTGAGACCTGACTCCGATCAAGATATTACCATCAGCCTCGAACTAGACGTTGAGGGGGATGTCGAGAGTCAACTTGAGGAGTTCTCGCGTTTGCAAAGATTGGGGGATTTTCATGCTGCTGAACAATACTTCCAAACCAACCTAGACGAGTATCTCACTATACCACTTGTTGCGATTGAATACGCGGAAATGCTTTTGCAACAGGGAGCTTATCAACGTCTCAAAGACCTACTGCAAAGATCCGAACTGAAGGCTCGTGTGCCGTCTGATTCCAATGCCTCATTCCCAAGAACAGATCGGTTACCAGTGGGTGATCCTGCCACCAGAGGAAAGGATCGCAAGATTGAAGTGGAGTACATTCCTACCCGATGGTCCCGATCACAATCCATGGACGCGATTAATGTACCTCGTTCTCAATATTCTCGTATGGATCTATCTGGAAACAGCTTGACTGAGAACAATCCAAGAATGTTGAAGCTGGCTTTCAGCCTGATCGGAGGTATCGCGGACATGTATTCCCAAGGCTCGCTTCGGCAAGTGTACTTATTGACGTGCAGTACAGTGGTAGATTTTCTCAGGCTTCACCATCAAAAATATCTTGGTGAAGACCCAAGCTCGACAGAAGTAGGTCCACCAAAATTACTGGAGATCCAACAGAGGCTTACTGACTTTGGAAGGTACAACTACTCAACCACTTTTGGGCTATTATGGTCCATTTGACTGCAAGATCGAACTTCTCATATAGGAAAAGAGTTGAAGAAGGATTTCCCTGGACGGCGTTGACCGGGTATTACGATTCCCTTCTTGCCGAAGGCAGAATCTGGGAGCTCAGAGACCTCATTTCAAGCTCACACCCAACCTTCGGTGGTGCACAGACCTGGGAGAACCTGTTTAGCGAGGATCTCTTCGATGCCAATTTTCCTGAGAAATTTCTGAACGACTGGGGAGTTAGTATCCAGCATTACGACGAATCCACGTATCTTGCTACTCTCGCCATACTCGTGGATTTATGCCAAGGTCTGCTCTCCAAGTCCGTCCTATCTTTTGACAAAGATGTGCTTGCAATTGCGAAGCGGTGCTTGGAGCATGCGAGAATGTTTGCAGCATGTATCAAAGAGAATGATATTCTAAGTATCAAGTCACGACCATACATCTCGTTGATAATTGTTCAAAAAGGATTAGAAAGGCATTTAGCAGATAATGCACCAGGCATAAAGTCTCCAAACGCTGGTTTCAACTCCAAGTATATGAAAAGTCTTCCCGGTCTCACCGTGTGGACCAGTATCCTTCCGATCTACGTACCTCTCAAGTCAGAAAATTCTGGGTGGCCCGTCTCAGAACAGCCAGCAAACTCTGATGAGTTGCTACAACATGCTCTTAGGGCTTCACAGGAGCTGGGAGACTACAGAAGTGAGGTAGCTTGCTTGCGAGAGATGATATGTCGTTCATCGCAACCAAAGGAGCTTTTTGAGCGACTGTGTCACGTGCAGAAGACGCTGCAAGGAGATATGGTTGGCTACTTAGAAACTCTTCTATCGAAGTACCTTCTTGTTACCAATGATGAATCACGCCAGAGAATTAGAGACGAACTGTCTGCGTTCGACGCTCTTCAACGAATATCATACGATATTCAAGACCCTCTAGTACAGTGGTGCCAGAGGATGGTGCAAGCTGCACTTTACCGCTTTTCAGGCAGACATGCAGCGGAGACAAATCGTTTAGAGCAAATGGCTGAAGATCTACTTAACGATTTGCCTCATGATATCTATGAAGAAGCTTTGAATTTCAGTATTCCAGGTCCTGCAAGGACCCGAAGGATACCTGCAAACTCGGGTGGAATTACGGTCGCTCCGTCAATTCCGCAAGAAGCTTTGAATATTATTACTCCAGGACGTGCAAGCCGAAGAATACCTCCAAACTCGGGCGGGGTTCCGGACCGAAGTGCTAGATATTCTCCTCCACTATCGCCTACTGCAAGGAATATCGCAGACCGGAGGCCGATTCAACCTTCCTATAGACCGAACAGTGCACCGGTGCCACCAGGATCGCCATCTGCGCCAGGGCGGCCAGAATATAGAAGAACGACAATAACAAGACGGTATCCACAGTCGGACCCAGACTCAGAATGGTATTCAGTGTCTAACTCAGAATCGGAATCAAATTCAGACTCTGGCACAAGTATAGTAATAGACAGAATGATAAAAGCATTAGAAAAGAAAAGAAGTCAAAGAAAACGGAATAGATCAAGTTATGACTTTGTGGAAATGGTTAGAAGAGAGGAAAGAGGGAAAAGACTCAGAGATATTAGAGAGGAAAGAGAGAAATGGGAAAGAGGCGGAAGAGAGAGAAAGGAAAGAGAGGAAAGAGCGAAAAAAGAAAGGGAGCAAAGGGAGCAAAGGGAGCAAAGGGAGCAAAGGGAGCAAAGGGAGCAAAGGGAGCAAAGGGAGAAAAGAGATAGGGAGGAAAGATCACAAATAAAAAGAACGGAAGTAGAAGAGACCAAGAGAGGAGAAGGAGCAGAATTTCACAAGGCGGGGTTAGATGCTCGTCCAATCTCATCGACTCCAGACGAGGCCAACATCACAGATACCAGGCTTCCAAGCACCAAGATGGCTCACCAACCAACGGAAATCAATCATTCAAGAAGAGATGACGCTCAGACAAATGACCCAAACAAGGAAACAAAGGTCTTCACAAACAAAAACATTGAAGCGGATACACGTACTATTTCACCCTCTCGAGAAGTCCATCAACGTATAGACTCGTCTCCTGTAGATGCTGTTGGCCATGGTCTACCGTCTATCAGACCAATATGATAGCTTTTCTCCATCTAGGAGACCGACGGTAGTGAGCGCTCACTACTCAGACCCTGGTGAGGGGCTTCAGGCCGCACGGGATGAAGTGTGAAAACTGGTCCTGAATGGCTTCATCGTTTTAGTTCCTTATTATCAATTCATCAATTCGTTATCATATACATTGGAGATCCTTGCAGTAGAACCGCAGTGCTGTTCATTACAATTGGCTGAACGGCCTCGCTGATTGCGACGGCGGTATCGATATACTCGCCCTTCACCCATATCCAGTCTGGGTTCTCAACACGGAACGTGAATTTGCAGCGTTGTTAAGATCTCACAAGCTTCTCATGCGTTGCGACTTCGGGAGCATTGTCAAATAGATTTACCACTCAACATATCGCCGGGCGGTTACTCACTATGAGAAAACCGCATCAACTTGTAGCTGAGGACTGAGGTGTTGTCTTAAAAGATGAATGCTTCTGGTTGTTCGACTCACCAATTTGATAACAGACCACAGTGAATGACCCCAATCGGAAAAAAATTGCGGAATACAGCCATCAATGGCAAACATAGGCTGATGCGTAATAAGTGGTTGATCTTCAATTCAATGAGTGAATTCACTATGATTCACTGTGAAGCATCTGATCAATGTAGAGCAATTTAAAATTTCGGTCGCTCCTTCTACCTTCAAAGTCAACAAAACAAACCTTCTTATACTATTCAACTCCGTCGATCCCAAACAGCTGCACCTATATCAAACATTTGTAGCCATTCTTGGATTTTCACGGCGCTTTCACCATATGCGCAAACCTATCGACCTTTTTCCAATCATAAGGTTCGTCACATTCTACGCGCCGCCCACGTATTGCTCGAAGCTGAACCGAAACGATCAAGAATAGCCAGCACATCGAAGAGAAAATCATGCATGGTTCTTCAGACTCAGTAGCTAGCGGAGAGAACGACAAGAAGTTGTCATCGTCCCATTCATCCACATACAAAGCCAAGCACGAAAAGCAAACTACAAAAGACCCTCGATCAAACGCAACGGATACTCCCGACAAGCCGCGCATAACCATCACTTACAGAGACGGCATCTTTCAAAGAAAGCCCCAAACCACCTGCCAATACATTACGAACAAAGTATACAACCTTACATGCGGAAAGCCTGTGAAGGAGTCGGGGATGTGTGGATGGCACTTAAATCTGAGTCCGGACGGCATCGCCTGGATGGTGGGCCCGGAAGGAAATCAAGAGTCGACGAGACATATGGACGCATCGGATTGGGAATGGAGCGAAAATGCTGAGCGATGGGTGAAAAAGAGATATCGGATAGAGAAGGGCGAAAAGTTTCGGGATTGCATGGATGAGAATTCAGCTGATATTGTGTATGATTCTGCGGAGGAAGACAAATGTGAAATATGCGAAGATGAGGAGGATTAAACCGGCCAGTCATGTGCGATCGTGTTTTGGATGACAGCGCGAGCGATTCTCAATAAAGCGATATACAGTAAAATCTGGTCGAGATCAGGTACAGCGGGTATCATATAGCAATGGATGGTCTATGTTTCCGAACGAGTAGCATGTCAATATCTGACGAGTGAACTGGCTTTGCGCGTACCGCATTGTCTACAGCATACTTCGAAGTGATACATCAGATCCATGAAAGATGGTCTCCACGATTTTCCAGTCAGATCCTGGTTCGGACGGAGCTGATCAGATACTAAAGCTATCAGCCTGGCAGTTCCTTCCGTAGAGTAAATTACATACTGGTTAATGATGAATGCATGAAGAATCCAAGCATAACCTTCTAATTATTCGTGAAATGCTACGATACCTCCTAGATCCAGTGGAAAGTAACATCGACCGTTTGGACCTCCCATACCAACTTCGATTCCAGTTTGCATTAAACCACCAGTAACTGCAATTGTATGCACCGTCACCACTTGAGATTGATCATTTTGTCGGTCGGAAAATTCTCAGGGTCTTGTGAAAACACCTGTCATGATCCAGCGCTTACAAGAGACACGCGGTCTGAGCCGAAAGAAACACACAGAAGGCCTTTGTCCTTCCATTCTTCGCTAGCCGTCTTATCGAAGGACTAGACTTCTGTACTAACATTTTCCGTTTCTTTGTTCACTGATTAATTTACCCATCTATGTCGACAACTATTCTCCTGTATGTTCTTCGCTTGTTCAGTGCAGGCAGTGAATCAGAAATCCCATCATGGTTTTGTGTATAAAAGCACGGCGCAGACGTTTTGGAGTTGGAATGACCTCCAACTTTATTTCTGTCGTATTTCGACCCGAAAAGTTATCTTCTTTGACATCCGCAGCACCGCTAAGATTAAAAACACGGATCGTTCACCATGGAAATCCATATCTTGTTCGAAGGCAGAACCAACCGGTCCCGCGTTCCTACGTACCACGCCAATACACTAGACGATAAAGGCTCACCAGATCTCATGTTCTGTATTCACGTACTTGAGATTCTTATCGTTTTGGGAATGACATTATGGCTTATTAGTATGCTTCCACCGCTGATACCCCGTCGGCAAGTGATCGGTGTCGGAGGGAACGGCCAAGCGATATATGCACGAGAAGGCTTCATCCTATACACATTAAGATACTTGGGGATCAATGATATCCGGGTATTGCTTTACAATATTGCATTGGGTATAGCACTGGGGTATTCTTGCTCGGAGATAACAAACTGGCTGCGTGATCGTTACGGACTCGGAAATCGGGAAGGGATAGAGCAAAGATGGCAATTTTAGGAGCATCTGACTAATGCGACTCTCTTCCACCTATCAGTACCATGGTTAGAAATACGGTGCATTATCTTCGCTTTGGAGCTGAAGCGAGAAACTCAATTATCGAATACACAGAACCGGATCCTAGCACTAACATCTCCCCTTATGCTCTCGGTTAAACTCTCGCTTACGTAAGTCCTGCCGCAGCCTAGCTCATTTCGTCCGCACAAACTACATGCATCACTGTTTTTTAATTTACCCCAATATCCATCCCATCTTTCAGAAACATCCAGCGTCTACCTAGCAACCACAATGTCCAAGCGCAAATCCACCAAGCAAAAGTCCCGATTGGAATCCACTCGGAACCGTGTCAGCTCCGTCGGCAAATCTGCCATCTCAGTCGTCAAGTCTGCCCCCTCAGCCGTCAAGTCTGTCATAAATTCACCCAGACAGACGACTGGACTTCTTCTAAGCGCCGCTACCGGATTCTTCATATTCCTCCCGCCCGATTTCAGCACCAAAGCTTTATTTCTCTTCGCTCTCGCGGCCATCATTGCCCTTCACGGATACAGAACAAAATCACAAGCACATTTACCCAAGACAACAACCGCAGGCGCAATGCGTGTGAAAAGAGGAAGACCAACTGAAAAGCAGCTCGCGCAGCTTCGACACAAGTTGATCAAACAGAGCGCTTGGGAGAAGAAGGCCGAGTTACCGATGTTGGATCAGTAGGACGATAACGGAAGTGATATCTCTGGAGATGGTGTATCGGCTTTTTAAGGGCGGGTGAGGAGAGATCTTTCTATGGACAGGAACTGTGGAATAATGGACAATAATATTAATGTATAATTTGGCACCGGAATGGAATGTTCCATGGTTTAGGTCGCAGGAATCTGTATCAATTCTTTCCCGGGCGGTCTCTTGTTTCAACACAGTCAATTTGAATGTCGTCTCATAATATTCGCATGCTGATATCGTCTCATGTTCGTCGCAAATGCAATTAAGTTTGTAAATTACGCCAGCGCATGCACACATATCATTCTAGTTACTAGACTAGTGATTCATACCTAACCCTAATCCCGTGATTCCAGATCACGCACACTCAACAACATTAACCACTACTTTGCTTATTGCAACTTGCTTCGCCATCGAGTTCTCTGCAGTAAAGTATTCCGTTTCCATATTCCTCATCACGCTCCCAACAGATGCATCCGCTTTCTTCGTTTGCTTATTTGTATCCACCATCTTCTCCGCCTTCACCCCTCTTTCACCACCCACCGTACCTTCTGCTTTCTTCCTCCCTTGACCAACCTCAACTCCTTTTCCCGCATCCCCAATAATCCCCTCACCACTCCTCAAAATTCCCAACAACCTTACTACCAGCTTTTTGACTCCTCTGCCCCTCCTCCTATCTCGTCCCGCCACGCCGACTCCGCCGTTTCTCTTTCCCCATTCTACAAAAGAGCCCAACAGAGCAAAAGCACACTGAACATATTCTTCTCTCCGCGCAACAAAATCTTCCGTCTCCTCTGCGTTATTATCCTCTTCCTCAACCTCCGGTTCAGGTTCTTTCATAACCCACTTCCCATCCTTGGTCTTCACCCACTCGCATTCACTTTCAAATTCTCCCTCCTGCACACCACCATCTCTTTCCTCATTCTCTTCCTTTTTCTCCACACTCTTCTCCATCACCACCTTTCCCTCCTCAACTACCTCTCTACCCTTACCAGCCCCCGCCTCCAAAGCCCCGACCAACCAACCTGCCAATTCTTCCCAACACACCTCAAATTCCTCCCTCCCCATTTCATCAAACACGAATCTCCTCACTTCCTTCGAAATATATATCCCATTCCTTACATCCACCCGACTCAGCAATTGCAGGTCCAAGAGATCGTCGAGGTTAAGTATGAATCTACGTCGTGATTTCTCGTTAGTAGAACATTCGCAGCCGTAGAGAACGAAGAACTTACGAATCTTCCGCATAACAATCATCTGCTGAACCATTGGAAGCAGAAACAGCACCTCTTAAAACGCCATAACTGACAACTCCGGAGCCTTCTGAAGCGAGTAGTGTGATTAGGGAGAGTAATTTGTAGGTCGATTGGTCGAGTGCTAGTTTGAGGAGTTGGATAGCTTGGATGATGGGGTTTGTGCTTGTTAGAGGGGTGGATGGGTTCGAGGGTGTGAAGAACATTGTGGGCTGTAGTGAGGTGCGGGGTAGTGCGGCGTGAATAGAAGGTTGGAACTAGAGACAAGATTCGTGTTGGACGTGCGATCGGGATTGAAAGAATGATTAAGATAGATTTTACGAACGAGTGTTTGCCTGAATGAATGTCTTTTTGTAGTTAAGGAAAAGCACACGAATTATTCGATCAACGAAGCAGTGTGATGATTTAAGAGAGACCCAATGCAAGATAAAGAGTGCGAGAAAAACAACTGACGGCAGTAAAGCAGGATGACGAGCAGAAATATTAAAGACAAGTACCAAGGAGAGAGAAAGGAATAAAAGAAACCAAGAGCACCGAGCAAACAAACAAACATATACTCTCACCAAATTACTCTTACTACAGCTCATTCGCCATCCCATCAGTCCCCTCATCCCTTATCTTCCTTCCTTCCCTTCATCCTCATCCTCAGGCCCAACCGCCCGACCACAAGCACAACAGGGTGCCCATATATATATATACATACGTCTAATCCACGCTAAAACCCGAAACACAAGAAACTGGAAAAGGGCCAACTTTATGGTGCGTGGCTAAGGCGCTAATTATCCGTGTAACAGTACTCAGAATCTGTGGTACAGGGTGTTGGTCGGGCGGCCGCGCCAGCAAAGACTTACCTTGACCTACCGAGTGACGCGCGGTTGTATGTTGCTTTGTTGCTATGCTGGAAACCAGATAAAGTAAGCTGAGTAAATATTTGACCTCTCCAGGCAGCGGAGATATGGAGTGTTGAAGTTGTAGAACTCAGGTGTGCAGTAAGATGGTTGGTTGGTTGGTCGGTTCGTCTATTCGTTCATTGGTTGGGCCGTGAACTGATCGCCAAGTCTTCCTTCGCTTTACTCCTTTCGCTTAACTGACGAGCGTTTAGCGCAGAGCAGAGCATTATATTGTAATCTTATAAAATGGAACAAGACAGCACGATACCAACATTAATAAGCCTAGGCCGGATCTGTATTTATACTACTAATCATATTGATATCCATTAAACTAATATCATCTCATCTCCTCTCAATACAAAAGTGCGTCCGCGCGTCCACCAGGAAGCGATGAATCCATCCATCTATGCAATTATGCATCTATCAACACCAGACGCCAATGCTGTAGCATAGACAAGACAATGATGAAAAGTAAAAGTCCCGCGCAACTGCAACCCTAATTGAGTCTATGACCCGTCTCAACTCCTGTCCCAATGGTTCAAGAGCAGAAACCTTCAACGCCATTACCATTCCTCCACCCAATGCAAAAACATGAGAAGGACAAATGTGAAAGGAACAGCAAAGTAAAGTAAACACAAGAATCTTAATATCACCCAAATCCAAATGCTCTCGTCACTCATCCGCATGTCCCTGCATAATCATACAATTCCTCTCCCTCGGAGTCCCTTCACACCCACCCCATCTACCTCCAACCCCCCTTCCCCGCAGCACTCATAATCGTCTCTCTTGGCTTGGGTGCACTCCCAACTGACCCCATACCTGTTGCCGCTGCCCCTGTCAATCTAATTGCCGAGCTCCCCATTGACCCGCTAACACTTCTCCCTGTATCGATGGTCGTCCGTCTCGAATGTCCATGTCCATGTCCATGTTTAATAACCGGGGCCGTCCTCGGACTCAAAACGCTGCTCAGATAGCTAGACTCTTTCTCACTCCTAACCATCCTCCTCGCGTGGCTTGCCGTAAAAAGAGCATTGTCACTCGGTGGCGACGCAGCAAGTTGAGCCGCGGTAGGGCTTCTTGCTCTGCGTTGACGGGGCAGAATATCTGAGGCGGAATGGGAATGGGACGAACGGGAAGAATAGGAACCGGAACGTTTAAGAGCCTGGCCTATCCTTACACCATCGGAACGGTCGACTTTGAAATTCTCGGTTTCCGAGGTAGAATTGTTGCCGCTGTCATTGGCTACATCATCGGTAAATTCGCGGAGCGGGGATCTATTTGCGCCATGGTTAATGGTTCGTAATGGGGAATTTTCATTATCGGATGAGGAAAGGTTGGTGATCGTTGGTGGTGGTGGTGATCCTACCGATCTTTTTGATAGGAATCCAGCCTGGAACCGACTATTCTTTGGTTTGATATCCAGCGATGATTGTGGGGCCGTCGGAATTGGGGATGATCCGGGTGAGGTAGTAGAGACATCCCCGAGGTAAGAAGGTAAAGGTGGCAGTACAACGCTTTCTTCGGCAACTGAAATATCCGGCGGAGAATTGATCTTTTGCGGGGTCTTCTCAAAATCAGCCAGGGCACCAGCATCATCATCATCTCTCCATCTGACACTGCGCTTCGAAGTCTTCTTCGGCGTGAGATGGAGACCTTTCTTTACTGTACCGACCTTGCGACGTCTTGGAGATGCTTTGATAGGAGACGGGATCGAAAGTGGAACTGTTAATGATGGGAGTTTTGGTGCGGGAATAGAGTCGAATCCCAGATCGACTTGCTTCTTCCGTTTGGGTGTCCCAAGCTTGGTTGGGGGGAACTTCTCGGTGATGTTAAGTGATCCGTCTGGTTTGATAACCTGTGCTGCAGTAGTTGAGCAAGTCTGTAAAAGTTTGGAAAGAACCTTCTTGGCGTGTTGAACTGCATCCGCTTCAGTCATACCAAGAATATCGTTTAAGGAAGACATGATTTCAAAGTGGGCAGAAAGCAGCACTTGCAAAATACCCGCATCGGCACCTTTCTCCTGATGCAAAACATCTCTGTATGAATCTCTTGAAGCATTGGCCTTCAAAAGTTCTGCTTCCCGATTCAAGCAAGTAATATCAGGACTATCGTCGCATCCATCTACTTCGACAATCTGTCGGATACTGTTTTGTAAGGCTGAGTCAATTGCACGCTCCCAATTGATTTTGTTCATTCTTTGATGATAATGTTGACGGCTGTTCTCAAGCTCCAGAAGAATGCCCTGAGCAGTCTTTCGCATGGCTGCCAGACTAGGTGGCATCTCTTCATCTTCCCGAGAGTCACAAACACCGTCGAAAGCTGCGATCCAGGATGATAAAACGCTTATTCTTCGTTCGATCTGTCGTAACTTTTTCATCTGGTTGAGTTTCTCCAGTCGCTCTGGGGCCGAGTTTTCAAAAGCCGCCCGGATACGAGCCACGCCCTCGCGAGCAATACCATCTTTCTTCTCGTTTTGTTTCCTAAACTTAGCGAAAGCAATGTTCTCTGCATCCTTCTGCTGTGCCTTAAGCTCATTAATCATCGCCATCTGCTCATCAATCTTCACGAGGAAATCCTTCACGTGTCTGTTGACATTGAAGACGTTTCGTGTGACCTTGGTTTGGATGTTCTTCGCTCGATTCGCATATCTTAAGGTGTTTTGAGTTTCGTCAAAATGGGCGCTTGACGGACTGACGCAAACGATCATGACGGTCCGACAGTTCCCCCCCAAAGAGAATTTCAATAATCTTGTAAGTTTCGAGTTTCTGTACGGTACGTGGTTTTTCTTTCGCGGGTCGCAAAGGGCATTGATACAACTACCCAGCGCAAGAAGGGATTTGTTGATATTAGCACCTTCAATCAATCGCTCTCCTCGATTTTTAGTTGCACTAGCACGTTCGCTTCCTGCCAAATCGATGATACTGAGGGTCGCCATAGTGTGCGGTTCGTTTACCGCAGCGTTTCGATCCTTTTGGGCAACATTGATCTGGAGAACGGCGTGGGATCGTGAGGATGTCGCGTTGGCTGCCGTTGGTGATATTGTACGGTATTCGTTTCCCTTGACAATCATATCCATCACTTCTTGCACATCCTGTGGCCGATGACTCGAAAGCCCAGCAACAGATACTGCTTGGTTGGCATCCTCTCGTAACATCAACCCCTGCTTACTTCCATCCGGAACCAACAGATCTCGAATCGTCTCATTATAGATCTCCAAATATGACAAGGTGACTTCTGTGTGCTTTTCCTCCGACCTCTCATTAATCTTTTCAAAGAGTTCCTGCATAGTCAAGAAAATAATTCCCGGTTGTTGAGCAGTTCCCGTAATCGTATGTGTTTTACCGCAGCCAGTAGCACCGTACGCAAATACTGTGGCATTGTACCCATCCAGTACACTATCCAGGAGCCCTCTCGTAGTCGATTCGTAAATATCCCCTTGTGTAGTATTTTCGTCGAATACTCGGTCGAATGCGAATGTTTGATCCTTCACTCGTTTGCCCATATTCGAAACCACCGTTTTCGAAAATCTAGTTACCGGACTATCTTCTGGGGGGTCGAAAACACTGCTTCCATTAGCTCCTGATTCTGCCGCCATTGATAAAATACCTACAGGCACCTGTCGTCGACCACTTTTATAACGGAACGAATTCCCTTCCCGCCCAATTTCGGTGTGGGCGCAGCTGCCAAAGAACCCTCCCCCAGAAATAATGTGCCATCGTCGGATTTTGTGCTAGAAAATCATTAGTACAAGTCGGTGTGGAGCTCTAACGAACGAGGGGTACGAACATTTGAGCAGCTTCTCGAATAGTAAAAGGTCGAACACGAACTATGAAGGATTAGCCCACTTCCTCATAGACGTACATTCAGATTCTCGTACCAGTGACCGAGATTGAAGACGCGTTTGCCGCCATCTTGTCAGTCGGAATTGTGTTCTTTCTGAGAATAATTCGTTCTCCACACCCCGAAGTAAACAGATCAATCACCGCCTTTAGTATTAAAATCAAAATAATAAAAATCGGAGGGGAAAAGAAGAATTTTGTTTTAAAAGTGAAGACAGCACTGCTAGGTTAGTATTGTAAGAACAAGAATTAAAAGAACGAGGGTATCGTGAAGTTTGTTGTCGTAGTCGAATCTGCGATGTTTGCGTTGTTCTCCAAATGCCCCTAGTAAAGTTTTGAAGTGGAGAGAGAGAAAACAGCGCTAGCGGTTGACCCACCAACGACTTTCGACAGGTCGATTAGCGTAAAGCCCAGCCCGTAGTCTTATGCAGGGTGGTTCGCTTGTGTGTTAACAAGCCTCAATGGGTCAGGAGTGAGTTGTAAGATCTTACACGGCGGTTGCTGACGATGATTTCAATCTTTGATCAGAATATATCCTATGGGAGTTCCAATACCCGGATATGATAAACATACACATGAAAGGCCTCAATCCCACCCCATCCCGCCATATCATCAATCCGTGAGGATGAAATCATGATCATTTTATCATACATTAAATAACTTGGTATGGTATCTCCGGGTGCCCTTTTTAAAGCGACCAAAAGCAAAATTTATAGATCGCATATATCGAACTCCAGGATCGCCTATGATCTCCAGCAGTAGGTCCCATTCCAGTTTCGCCAGCTTAAATGCATTAAATGTCCATATTCACATACGCCTCGCCTATCGCCACGCTTTTTCAAGTATCATCACAACCCTAATTGCCAGGTCCGCCGCCTTGACCAATATCAAAAATATTCAAGGGCCAAGTGGCACCCATACCAGCAATTGGCCCACCAAGGTGAGGTTGTTCCGCCGCAACACCATTAGACATGTCGTTCATTGCTGGGATCGGCTGCGAAGATTCACCATTACTGACATTTCTGCCACCAAGTTGCATTAAAGCGCTAGCAGAATAGCAGTCTTGAGGTTCCAGATTGCGCGCCATTTCCGATGTCCATTGCTGCCACGCTTGGCTAGCTGGGTTTGTCTGGGCAGAAGATCGGTGCCAGGTGTTGGGTGCTACTTGCGATGCTTGAGCGGCAAAAGCAGCCAGTAGGGGTGCTTCAACTGGATCCGTGGTAGTGATGGGATAACTTGAGTACAGTTGAGTATCTTGCTGTGCATATCCTACATCTGAAGTATTTGAGGTACTTTCGGTGTAAGGTGGGTATTGGGTTGCGGCCGGATATGGTGTCTGTGAATGAGACATCTGAGTTTCGACAGCGGCATAATTAGTTGCACCGTTGTCATTGTTCGATGAGCCGTCGTTGTAATTGAAGCTCTGTGTAGTCGCGGAATAGCCATTGCTTGCACTCGGAGGCTGTTCTATGCTTGGTTTAACGTCTTGTGGAGGCATACTACTCGAAGTATTGTTGCCATTTTTGGTGGGAAGATTCCTAGTTAATAGACCCAGAGTACCATCGGCGACGACTCGAACAGCTTCACGGAGCCGTGTTCCGGAACCTGAAATCATTAGAAACCATACAAGAAGCGGACAGATTCTACTCACCTAAAAGAGCACCAAGGTCCCCCATGATTTCTAACCAAATATCCATTTCTTCCTTTAGAGCCGCGAGATCGGCCGTTGTTGTGTTGCCTCGCTTTTCCCACTGAGCGAAGAGTGTGGTAGTGATCGCCATAACATAAACCGCAGTATTGTACCAGGTCGTGTCGAGACTTTTGAATTTCTGCAATTGTCGAACAACACCTAACATTTGCCGAGAGGATTCGACGCAAATCCTCATACTTTCAGCGTTGAAGTCCGGGTCGGTAGTCATAGAGACAGAAGGATGCCGAAGAAGTAGGCGGAACTCTAGAGGCCATGATTGTGCATAAAGAGCAAAGACCCTGCCCTCTTGCTCATTGGCTCCCAGTTTACCATCAACAAGCTCAGCTGGTAAAGCGTCCTTCCAAGCACGGATTTTCGCCTCGAAGGCATTAACAAGTTGGACATAATTTTCAGACCGTCGACCAATTGAGTAAATGCTAGAATATAATTCCAAGTATAATGGTATCAGCTTGAAGGCTTGTATACCAATTTCGTGAAGAGATTTGGTGGGGCGGTAGATATTAGGATCGTTTTCATCTTCCAGATCATCATCAATAGTTTGAGGCATCTCAGCATCGTAATCTTCGATGCGGAATGGCATCGGACGCCCCAGTTTCCCACTGAGCGTGATATTGATAGTAAGAATTACCCAGAATACACGTCGTCGCATTTCAATTTGAAGAGGACTTGGCATCACATCAGGAGCGCATCGCTTGACAGAACGATGCAAGCCGAGCTCAATGGCGAAAGACATGGCAGTGCGTGCAAGCATCCAACTTGCACCAGGCTTCGGGAAGTTTCGGAGAAGCATGCAGAGGAGAGCCATAGCCTGTATATCGTAAACACTACGGCTAGCACATAGTTGATAGTAATGGCTAAGCGCATAGTGGTAGTGGGTATTGCATTGTGTCGTCAAATTGGCTTGCTGAGCCGCATCTTCGTAATTTCGTACTGCGTACTGGAAGTACATAATTGCAAAGACTGTATGAACCATGACGGTCTCCGCTGTAGATGGGCGAAATGTAGAATCATCATACATGCGCGTTAACTAGCAAATCAGCGAGCTGTTCTCAGTTGCGAGATCTCATAAACATACCAATTTCATGAATGTTGCTTGATGTAACAAAGGACAGTATGGGTTGATGACACGGAAATACCATTGGGCATATGTAAGACCTTCTGAGCGTACCGGCAATTCAACCTTTTCTAACTTGGGATTGACATTTATAATGGTTTGGAGAAAGGCCTGGTACGACTTGTTGTAGAATGGAGCGCTGCGTAAAGAAGTATCGGGCTCGTCCATATCTGGACATCGAAAATCCGCAATGTCTATCTCCATGCCAAGGATAGACAAAGCAGTCCCTGAGATGGAACTAAGATGGGAGTTGCCAGGAGCTACACCAAGATAGTTGTCGTCCAAAAGCCCCGCTCGAAAGGTAGGTAGTGCTCGAAACATGTTTGCTTCTTGATGTTGACCTGAGCTCAAAGAAGTGACGTTTGGTGATGAGTATCCTTGACTTGACTGGCCCCAGGTTGGCGGTACAGAACCCTGAGGCTGTCCATATCCATATTGCTCTGGTCCTGAGTCGTGATAACTGTTCGAAGATTTGATGTCTACACCACTCTGCATCAATCGATGTTCCAGTTCATGTAATCGGTGCTGCAGATCTCGGTTTTGTTGCTCCAGTCCCTCGACATAACCGCGCGAGGTAGCTCGACCTGTTATTCGATCGGTCGTCCGACATTCTGTGTTATTTTGCAAACATGGCGAGCAACCACCAGGCAGACCATCGCATCGAATTTTCCGGACCTGTGATTTCATACATCGTCACCGGTTAGCATAAGCTTCGTATCGCTCAAACGCGCGCGCTGGGGGTAAGGTAGATCAGTAACTCAAAGCGCACCAACCTTACAACGGTCGCAAGCTTGACCGGTCCTTGATGAAGCTTGCAATTTCTTCTTCACGGTATTTGAGAATTCTTCGGGATGTTGTTCTGATTTGACTTGCTTCGAGGGAGGACCATTTGCGCCATTGGGTTCTCCAGAAGCATTTCGCTTTTGAGGCATCGTCGCAATTAATTATGGCACGGATTTTGCCGTCTTATGTAGGCCGTCTGGGTGGAAATGGAAGAAGCCGTCTGATACCCAAGACGTTTCTGAAGAACTTATCTTCTTGTAAATTTTAGCAGAATCCTCTAAACTCCATTGAATTGAGCAGAGGTTGTCGCATGTAAAACGAAAGCTCGGCAACGGTCGGATTTTGGACTATGGGTGTTTCGACAATCAAGATGGATTGAAATTTCAAATATTCAAAGATTGAATGCCGATAATTATCATCATTGAGCGGATCCGATAGAGTGAACTGCGGGTGCCCAGATGTGCCCAGATGCGCCGAGGGAATCAGCTAGTACGAATCCGAACAATGCGGTACCCCTGAAAGACCAATTCAGTAAGTTTTGGCAACTGATAGTACAGCAGCTGGGGCTGCGCTGGATGACTAGGAAGCATAAGAAGCGTAAAAATGAAGGAAAAGTAGAGTGGGGGGAAGTGGTGCCTGCCGTCTCTGTTGCTGTTTCTGTCGCTGTGTATGCGAATGAAGCATATGAGCACAATAGGGGAGACGAGGAAGGGATAATAGGCTGTTTGATCCATCGGAGTAGATTTGAGTTTGGCCTACCATATATATGACTTATGAGTTTGTTAGAGGAGTCGGACCGTACGGAGCTTTGATAGGTAAGGTTACCCAGCGGAGCCTACATCTGGGTAAAACCCGAGGGCGGCGTGTGGAAGAGGATGGCTCGCAATGATTGAGTAAGATACGCTGCTGAATGTTGGGGACACGGATCTCCTGCTCTTCTGCTATGTCGACAGCTTAATCTATTGTGGCTGTTCTCAGAGGGAAGAGAAGAGAATGAACGAGAGGTTAATGAAAACAAAAGCAGCACACAACATGGGGTACTTGAGGGGTACTTGAATTCCGAATGCAAGTCCACCGCTTTTACGAAGAGAGCATATCCCGTTTTGGCATCTGGGTAAAGCCCTCCTTCCTAGTCACTACGAGAATAGGTACGAACTCGACAAAAGTTTCCTAACAGCTACTGTATCGAAACTGTGAAAGAAAAAATCAATTCCAGGTCGGTCGAGAACAAAAACGCCTCTTTGAGCCCTCCGAGACTATCAGCGAACCGGCAAAAAGCAATACATGAACGAGCACAGAGTACCTTGCAGCTACCACCACATTTGCAACCAATTCCGGGCATTTCATGCTTCTCAACGAATCAAACGACTGCATTGAGTCAAAGTCCCAAGAGACGTCAGTAGTGTAACAGTCTCATATTTCGAATATGTATTTACCTTGCGTGCTGTCTACGTCGCCGTCACAGTTGCGTTGCAGCCATATTTCTGCAAGACCGACGATCAGGGACGGGGAGAGTTCTGTGCTCCCCGGAAATGCGCAATGCCACGCGACGTTTCATTGGGTGGAGGCACTACTGACTGATGCCATGTCATATCCCAGAAGAGCTGATTTTGAAACTGCTTTGGTTGTTGGCTTCAATAGTCGACATTCACACACATAATACCGTCGTATAATCCCCGGCATGCATGTTATGTAATCCTCTAATATAATGTGTGCCTCCCACATTGTATATCGGTATCACAATGGCGGCGCTCTGGAATTCTCGGGACCATAATGGCGTTCAGTCAAAGCACGCCTCTTCAAAGCGCCCGCCCTATCGAACGTTTACGGTGTCATTTGCGAAGTAGCGGAGAAACATCTGGGATTTTCCCGTTTTTTGGTTGGCTGATTAGTCTTTGAATACGAGAACAGAAGTAGACCTTGGCACTAACAAATCTTCAAGCGGCTATGAAGTTTCCATTCGTATTGTTTTAGTGTCGGTAGCTATTGCCTTGCCAGTTGCGACCTTACCCACGCACCAACCCCCTAATCACATCCATCCTTACCGGTAGATTTCCCGAAACATTGTCAAGTACCGGCCGAGATTTGCACGATTCAAACCTTGCTTAGTTTATCTAATCGATCTATTCGTCGTCAGAGGAACTCCCGCCTCAAAGTGCGAAAGCGACACGCAACGACAGGTACCGAGTGTCAACCACCGAACATCAACCAAGCCGAGACACCACCATCTTACCACATTCAAGTCACCGAAAAAGTACGCATTTCGACCCTGACCCAGCGAAGTGGAGCCTGGGATCCGGAATCCCTTCCCGGTTGCCAATTCGAGCGGACCTATTATCAGCTGCAAGCCACAGACTGCTCCAACCGTCACAGAAAAGAAAATCTCGTCCAATATATCCCAACAATTATTTCGTGTCGCACTGTGGCAGTGGCAGCATATACTGAAATCAAGGAAATCTGCCCTCATGAATTTCTTTTATTCGGTCATATAAATTTATTGCATATTTCTGCTCTCCATCGGCAATCGATTCATGCTCTTCCTCTTCCCATGCCCATGCCGGCTCCATGGTTCCGCGGCTACTTATCAGTCAACCTAATCGTCCGTGAGTCAACCACCCAACCCAATCAAGCTATCCGAGACCCCTCCACCATCCCGAGAAAATATCCAACAATTGAGCCGCTCACTACATCAATTCCCTCCTCTGCCCGCCCGAACCGACGCACATACCCCCTTTCAAATCCACTTGTCTGTTCGCAAAGCGAAACAACGAAAAAGCAAACATCTTCACCATGCCACCCCACCTGCAAACGATTGCTCTAGAGCACCTCCCCGAAAGCCACTCCATCCACATCGCCCTATATCGCAACCTCCGCAACGCAGCCTTTCTCCACCAGCAGCTGCTCGCCGGTAACACAGACTTTGAATATGCGCTGATAGATGCGTCAG
The DNA here is from genome assembly GCA_002946425.1 of Rutstroemia sp. NJR-2017a BBW. Classification (NCBI taxonomy): domain Eukaryota; kingdom Fungi; phylum Ascomycota; class Leotiomycetes; order Helotiales; family Rutstroemiaceae; genus Rutstroemia; species Rutstroemia sp. NJR-2017a BBW. The sequence goes on from NJPT01000031.1 coordinate 1,458,823, forward strand.
TGGTGCGTCACCTTGCTTCCTCATCCATCATGCATTTTTTCTACCCCGCGCCAACGCACGTGCCGCCTACCTTTACACGTGATATTATTAATTTTTTATTCTTTTTTTTTTTAATTTTATGCCACACAGCATTCTAATTGGTGCAACTTCTAGATCGTCTCAAAATTACACATCCTAGCAGCAGCGTATCGTGCGTGTAACGATGCTTTGGCCGGCAGGTTGAAGAGTAGGAATATTCACTCTGAAGTAGTGTTCTCGCTTTCGCCAAACAATAATGTGAGGGTTTACTTTTTCTTCTTTTCGCACTCCCCCCTATTTTAGTGGGGCTGCTCGCTTCCTTCATGAGATGCGTGCTGGACTACGCACGAATTTGCATCCTTCTACTGCTTCTTTTCTTTCTATATGATTTCATATACATGCATGTAGATAGCTCAGCTTCTACTTTTACAACCAGAACATCAATCAACATATATCCGTCTCAAATACTTGCGCTAACCGTAACACGTCTCCAGATCGCAGAATCCTTCCGCCGCTTCGGCATCGCGCCCACAACCACTTCGCTCATAGTAATCAAAATTGCACCTGCATCCACAGCAGGGTCGATTGCGGAGCATTTGGGTGCAGTTGTGGAGGGTGATGCAGTTGAGTTTACGGATGCGGAGTTGAGCGCGTTGGTGGATGTGAAGAGGGTGAAGAAGGTTTATAAACTTGGGGCGGCTTCGGGAGGAGGAGGAGAAGGGAAGGGTGGGAAGAAAGGAGCGAATTTAAATGGCGTGCGACAGGTGAAGAGTGAAGAGGATGAAAGGAAGGAATTGGGTGTTGCGGTTTTGGGGATGATGGCGTTGAGGGGGGCTACGAATTAAATTTGGTGCGGCGAGGTCTTTTAGTTACAGATTTCTGATTCCGGCGGTAGGCATGCTGGACTGGTTAAATTCTACATGTCTGCATTTTAGCCTGCAGGCGTGCTTCTTCTTGAGATTCGCTCGAAACTCGCTCGTTTCCTACTTACAAAATCCTCTTCTGTTTCCTGATCTTTTCATGGGAGCTGCGGTAGTCAAGATCATGCTAAATAGAATGCTGGCTGCGACGAACGAGGAGACGAGAATTGGCACAGTCGTATAGAGGTGCCATTTGGTGTATTAGCGGCTACCTGTATCTTCAATTCTAAGAAGAATACTGTGGATGTTGCTGATGTTTTGAAAGGGATGGCTAGCCGGATGGATGTTTATCTTTGAACTGTTGGCGGGGCGGGGCGCTGAGTGATGGTGTATGATCTGGATGATCTTAAGCGCGAGGATTCTTCACTTCAATCCATGTAGAAGAAAATCAACCGATGACGATGGCGTCTTAGTTCTTCGAGGTATAGAGAGGTTTCGATTTTTATTGAATGGTTATGGCGTGTCAAGAGACCAAGTTGGCTCGAAAGATCCAAAGCGGGCGATTCCATCACTGTGGTTTGTTCATCTTTCGTGAGTACATTCATTGTAACTAGATGGAACAATCACCGATAGATGCTCCGCCTTTACTTGTTAGAAACTCCCAACGCGGGCGATTCATCACTGTGGGTTTTTCATCTTTCAGGAGTATACTTATTGTAACCAGATGGAACAATCAACAATAGATGGTCTATGTGTCAGTGTGTCACTTATTAGAAACATATTGATTGAATCATCGTCAAACATTGCGATTACAATGTATATTCGCATCCTAGTCTCTGGTTCTCCGGGGGAGAAAAAGCAGGCCGATTTGGGAAAATGTGTTGTTGCGGATTACCGATATCAAATAAATATCACGGTGGACTTACCAACTTATAACACTTTAATTGTCCAACTGTATATGAACATCCCGTTGGTATAACAACTTATAATGGTCTCTTTGGAGAAGCAGACCGATTTGGAACAATGGATTGTTGCGGATCACTGATATCAAATGAAATATCATGCTTGATTTACCAACTTGGAATACTTTCATTGTCCAACTATCTATAACTATTCCGGTTGATTTAACTATCTGTAATGGTTTCATTATCCGACTATCTTTGCGGTATTTTTGTTGCGGCTTTTTGTTAATATCAACTGAACAGCCTGGTTGATTTAACAACTTATAATGATCTCATTGTTCAACTATCTATAAATGTCCCGGTTAATTTAATAGTTTGTAATAATTTCATTATCTAACTATCTTTGCAACATTATTATCGGTTTATTACTCATGTTAAATGAACATTCTGGTTAATTTAACAACTTATAGTGATCTCATCAGCTAACTATCTATAAATAACCTGGTTGAATCAATAATATATAATGATTTCATTACTTAACTGTCTTTGCGGTATTATTGTCGGCCTGTTATTTCTACGGTCGAGAGTTGGAGAAGTGGAAGTTGATTAATAAAGTCCATTTATTCAACATTATATACAAAAACTACATCATATGTAGCTACCCTCTAGTTCATAGTTAACAGCTTCTAATGGTTTCATTATCTAACTGTCTTTGCGGTATCGTTGTCGGCCTGTTATTTCTACGCTGGAGAGTCAGGGAAGTGGAAGATGATTCTTGAAGTTCACTTATTCATCAGCACGGCGGCAATAATTCATTCCTAGACAGCTATCCACCAGTTTATAGTCAACGCATGCTTGATTTCTTCGATCTGAACCCCTATTCCTACAATTTTTCAAGCAGAGCTCTATGATAAATGATCATAAGCTTGAAGTAACGAAATCCAGTGATAAAAACAGAGATGCTTCGCAGCATATGAGCTGGGCATTCATAAATTATAATGACCTCCATTGGCCATGCGATAGTAAAGGTGCCAACAAAATCAAGCTAAAGATCGATTCCAGCGTCTTCTGATTCTTCTCCGATTCCCTTGTAACCTCTCAGAGTATGCCGAAGTACAGCACGCTACCAGTCTATCTCCTCCTTATCCCATGGGAGATGCTCATCTGAGATCTCTGCACAATAGAACCCTTTGTCGTCTTCCTCTTTCTCGTAACCTTCCGGCCCAACGAGCTCCCCCACGACCTTCCCTACATTGTATGAGAGATTACATGCCAATAAAGACCACAAGATCTCCGCCCCGTTGGTGTGCAGGTGCCCTCCGTCGACAAGTCTATTAAGAACCCTTCGATAGAACCACGCGTGGTTCGTCGACGTTATTCTCGTCGTCTGGTGATACATCCGATGCATTTCCAACTTTGCCGGACAGTTAAACACCACGCTTTTTACGGCGGGGTCTAAGTCATGAATGAACATGTCTGCTTGGGCTCTTAACCCTTGGAGATTGCCTCGCGCGGCAAGGATTGCCACCTGCACTGGCAGGTGTTCGTATGCAAATCTAGTCGTGATGTCGAAATCATCCTCCCCTGAGTCCAACCTAGAAACTTCGTAGACCAGGCACTCTCGGAATAACGCTGGGTGTCGCAATCTTGTCGCGGCAATAATCAGTTCTGTGGAGTGAGTTTCGATGTTTCGAACAAACAAACAACTGTCGGAGTGTCTAAGTGCACCATCTAGGGAGGCAGAAAACTTCGGCAGCGCACAGTAGTAATCCGCAAGAAGAAAGCAGCAGTTGAACTGCTTATAATTCTCGATGAAGTATCGCTTGTTGTAAAGAGCCGACAAGAGCATTTGTAAACCTCCAATATTCTCCTCTTCTGTTCCCCCTGTCTCTAAACCGTGACTCTGCTCGTTGGTAACCGTTGAGGAATTCTAACAAGTCAGTTCCTGATGCCTTTCACATGCAAGGTAGTAATTGATATGGAGGGACAATATACAATATGCATACCGTCTTGACAGGCTCTAGGCCCCATCCGTCTCCATCCGCGTCAACAACCGAGATGTAGTCATACGCAAACAAAGCTCCGCTTGGAGCGGGCTTTTTGTCGGGAGAATCGAGAAACTGGCGGAACCATGCTGAATACAACTTGAGGATGACGGAGTGCACATGAAATGCTTGCCCGAAGGCAGTTAGTCGAGCATCTACCTTAAATCCCGGCTGTTCGAAGATAATCGGAGGAGGAGGCGTTGTCTCAGGCTTCAATTCGCCATCGAATCTGCGCTTTTTTGATGCCGAGTTAAACATTTTCTGCTAGTGTCGAAGATTTATTGTGAAAAAAGGGGCTGAGTGGAAATATTCAAAGCTACAGCAGCGTCTAGGAAGAGGGAGTGTAGTTGCTTTAGAGCAAGTATGATTTTATAGCTGGCTTAGATGTGTCGAACGCGGTTAGGAGAAGTTAAGAAAAAGGATTCTGAAAAGACTAGGACCGTGAGCATAACAAGCTGTAAACAACATCACGCGTTAGCTCCCGATTCACTAGATCTACGGTGGATACCCGAACTGTCTGTTCTATTTTCCTTTTTAATTATCTCATTATGTTAAGCCCTCTTCAGGTTCTGAGCTACGATACAAAACCATTGCATAGTACGGTAGTACTGTGATTCTGTGATAGTCTCCTCTCGGAGACTCAGGGTCGTCGTCTGCGCGAACTTGTTCCATAGAGCTATTGCTCTGTTTTATTCGATATACATTTGCCATACCCATTCATTTTATTCAGCCCCCGGAGTTTCGAGACTCTCCTGTTGCTCTTTGTCCACTGCAAAACCTTGAAGTTGGAACCATCTTGCATGCTTCAACGGTGAGCTACCTATAGTGGCGATTTTGTGATCGGAGTCTGCGAACAGCAGTGCTAATTTGATATGTAGTCTCTCTACGGGCTTAATATACATCTCGACAACTTGAAGGACGCAATTGACGACAGCAAGCTGCAGGCCAACTACCAAGACATCTTTCAGCATGCCTCCCGCAAGAAAAAAGCGCAAGGTCGTCCTTGACAAATCAAAGCCTACTTCACCGGTTGTCTTCCAACTCGCAACTCACGCACCTGATGTCAACCTCAAAGTCTTCGATGACCTCGAGCTTCATGCTCACTCGACCATCCTGCAAAAGTACAGCGCATTCTTCCGGGCTTTTATGGACTCACCAGATAAGCAAGCTCCCCTGAAAGGAAAGTGGAAGTATGAGTGGGTTTCCGTCGCCGATGACGATGGGACTTGGAGTTTGGTAGACATTAGACACGTACCGGTTCGCGCTTTCCTATCCCTATAGAAGCTGCTGTAGCCTTGTGAAGCTGTGCTAACGTATTTTGCATATTAGAAAGACAACAATAACCCCCTCGACGGCGATAAACACCTTCACCAAACGGCCTTTAGGAAGTTTCTCGGAGTCTTCTACCAACAGCCATGGAAGATTGCCAGCACCGAGGAGCTTGACCTTGTTGTTCATATGGCAGACTACTACCGTGCCATGCCCGTTATTTCGGGTGCTTTTAGTGCTGCTTTGCACCGGAGTAAGATGTTTGAACGTAAGTTCAGGAACACCGAAAACCGCGACCGACTCTCCCTCGCCATGAAGTTACATAGTGCCGACCTCTTCCGCGACTGTATGATTATAATCTCTGGAGACATGGGCAACTCGGGAAAGGGGAAACTGGAACCTTTCGAATTCGATCTAGGAAATGTGACACTTAACAGTCTAGCAATAAAGTTGCGCAATCAGATTGTTGATAAGATCATAGCAACAAATCAGCTGTTATTCGATGCACGTTGGAGTTGGCTGCCTACTGCCGAATTCGAAGAACGTCGGAATGATCAAGCGACGTTTTTGGCCCAAATTGACTGGTCACCATGTTACTATCGCAAGATGATGGTCGACCGCTGGCTGAAGAAGCCCGGCTCAGCACACAACGAAATAGCGAGCGTTCTCGAATTGCTGGAAAATAAGATCACGTTCAACAGAGGGGACTACTTTAACCACAACTTCAGATGGGAACCCGATGCGTTTCTGAGTCGACATTTTCTTTGCGCAGATATCAAAGACAGCGATTTGCCCGTAAGTCCTATCAACATCTTTCTCAGTCCTCAAACACCATGACCTCGCAGAACTTCCAGTTCTTTTTGGGTATGCATGGCTAATCAATGGTTTCACAGTGGGACGTTTCCAAGGCCGACTGGTAATAGCGCGAACAATGGTTGGGCAGTTTTGGATTATGATATCAAAGGTGTCGTGGTTTTTCTTCATGTTGTAGCGAACAAGGGGGGGATTGCATCGGTGTTGGGCTCATCAAGGCTCAACTTTCTTATTTTGGGACACCATGCATGATTTTTAAACTATGCTGCGTATGAGCTTTGTGCTCGTTTTGATGGGAAGGGGCTTTTCATGGGAGAGGGAGTTTTTATGGGAGAGGGCGTCTTAATGGGACAAGTGGTTTGTTTTAACGGGAATCTGGGATGAGGGGGTTTTAATGGGATGAGGGCTAAAGTTATGAAATGGGGGAGTTTTCAGGGGGAAGGACTTTTATGTGATGAAAGATTGGATATGACAGACGTCGAGGTAATAAGCCTACAAAGGATCTGCCAACGTCAGTGAGGTGTTGTGAACTTTGCGGAAGAATGATGATGCACTTGCCAGCAACACTCCATGAACAACTAGGGGAAACTTTCCTGGTAGAAAATAAGATGTAGCTGGACGATTTAATTTACACGCCATGATCATGATATCACTTTCACGTGTTGAGGTCTTGGGATATGATTCACTCATGGTTCACTCATGGTTGACTTATTAGGCAATGACGATGTATAGAATTGATGAAATGAGATTCTTATTGGTTTGGAACAGCTCGAGCTGCGAAGAAAAATGAAAAGCTATGCCCCCTCTCTCTTTTTGAAGTTTTGTTGTTTTGCTTCTTTTTTTGTACTTTTGTGATTTTCTTTGTGCTAGGAGATTTTGATAAAAAATCTGCGATGTGCAGACGGGATACAAAGGAAAAGAAATGTTTCTCGAAAGTCAGAAGTCTTTGCCAGAAGTAGGCCTAGCCAGAAGATTGTAGTACCCCCTCAACATGATGGCGTGTTTTGTACTAGTCAACTATCTGAGTAGCTTCGGAAAAAGAAAATACAATCTCAATACTGGTGAAGGTTCGGGAGGGAATCAGTGACACTTCCAGTCGGGCTCGAAGCGCTTGATGACGCCTCACTCCCTTCTGGAGTATACGCAACCGTTTCCGAGGTGATAGAAGCCTCTTCCGTACCTGTATAGTTGCTAGCCTCGAATTGACGCGGGGGTTGAGGTTCTTGAATTGGCATTCCACTCTCGTCGAAATGGTGAGCAGGGGTTGAAAAGCCTGTTGGGTGAGGGAACACAGCTGGATGGATGTGGCTACTGCCTTGGAATCCAGATCCTCTTTCAAGAGCGGATTGGAAAGAACGTGGATGATTGAGTGCAATATCAAGGTCGTAATCATTCCCACTATAAAAAGCATGTGAACTGTTACGTGCAAGACCAACGCCGGAAGCACTGCCTCCATCCAATGAAGCATATGGATTATTAGGTGCAACGCTTACGCCGGAAGCACTCCCAGGAATTCCAGGATGTCTCGGGGCCAGATTTGCGTAACGCTGATAAATATTATGTATATCAGTAGGCAAAGTGACTCCTGCGAAAGGTTTGGCTCGAGGAATTGGAGATAGAGTACGCTGAGGAAAGGTAGGCAACGCAGGCGAGCGGGGTGCATTGGTTCCTGGGAGTGGTGTGTGTCTTGGTCTTAGTGACAAAGAACGTGCAGGAAAGGCAGGCAGGGGGGCGCCGGCGGTTCGTGCGAATGGTGTATGTCTAGGGAGCGTGGTGAGAACGCTTTCGGAATTTCCGCGCAGCACGTTGGCAGAAGGCATGTTGCCCCCTGTATGCGGAGTTCCACCATACTCAAGCATTGAAAATCCCAAGTAGTTCAAGCCGGAGCCATTGAGATAAGACTCATTGATTTCGCGGCGGTAACGATGCAAGACGGATGCGCGAACAGCTTGCTGTTCAGCACTAACTGCAGGTGCAGACGGAAGATGAACGACGCGAGCCCCTTGAGCAAGTTGAAACCCAGAACAACGCTCATGCTGCCACATAAGCCCCGGTAGTACATCATCCCAAACCCTATCCCAGATTCCCCACTTGAGCCACCAATTTTTTGTGTTGATATGTGCGGCTGTATTGATGTCAACGGACAAACTTCCCCAATGAATTCCGAGACTCATGAGTTTTGCGCGGAGTCGTTGTCTCTCTACCATGGCTTGAAAGTGGAACTGGTGGACTGGGCGAGAAGCTTCGCGGTCGTGTCTGAGCTTGTCGAGATCTCCGTCGACTTCCTGGAAAAGTCTTGCTGGAAGGTCCGGGTTTGGGGTGATGAGGGCCTCTTCCTCCTTTGCCTTTTGTTCTGGGGACATTTCATGCTTCCATCTATCTCCACATCTAGGAGTGTCAGTCCAATGGTCTTGCCAAATGCCTTGTTCCTTCCATAGGTTTCGGACAATGTTGCTGGCTGGGCGCGTGAAATTATACCCAATGTCGAATGCCGGTGCTCCATTGAAGATTTCATTCCACAATCTTTGTTCCTCTACTTTGACCTGAGCGGTCCACATTTGAAGAGGATCTGATGCCATCTCTGCGAAGGCTGTCTAGACTCTAGAAACTTGACAGTTCGTCGATTGAACCGTGATGTTGAACTCTGATGTGCTGGTTTGAAGAGATCTTCGAAAAACGCGTTTTCTGACTGAGTTGAAAGGTTGACTGCTGAATGTATGCTTTGATGAGAGATGTGAAAAGTAAAAGACGGTTGAAGGTCTCAACGCCTTAATTTATGTCCAGGTGTGCGGAGTTGTCCTGTCGTCTGTAGAGAAGAACAAGGGCGACTCAACAGAGAACAGTTACAGAACAGCCTCGATTCAAGAAACGGAGCAAACTACAGCAGGGGGGAACTGAACAACTCAAAATTCACTTATACGCCAGTTAAATCTGCATTGGCGCGTAAACGATGGGTGAAAATTAATTTAATTTCCTGTTTCAAGTCATCCTATTCCGCAAACTGCCGTTGACCCGTTGTTTACTTTCTCAGCATGATTAGCCATGAACACTGAACAGAACATAGGAACAGCAACTTGACACAATCTACGAGCGTAAAATCATGGGTAGTGGTCCCAGTGTATATCTATGAATGAGTTACTGAACTTGTAATATGTAGGGCATCAGCCATCCGCATAATCACTGGCCTCACGGCTTGAGTAAAGTAGAAAGCGTTCCTGAATCGTCCAATTATCATCTAGTGCTGGTGAATTTGGATCTGACTTCATGATTCCAAATTATCTTCAAGTTGTGGCTTAGTCCACCACCTGTCCAAGATTTTGAGATGTTTAGAAACCTCGCCCACCCCCTACAGCGGATTTTAAGTATTACTATCACACGCTGTTATCCTGTCGTCCATTCGACACATATATAGCCTTAGTGTGACTATGAATTATATCTCCGAATTGTAAATAGCATTCCTTCACTTCGTATGAGTGTGGGATTTGCCCATTCGCAGCCGTCACGATGCTCTTACTAACACCTTTGATAACTCTACTATGGACTGCAACCTGGTCTTCTTCTGTAGCATAAGTGGAAAGTAATCTCCCACTAATTTAGCTTGAGAAGTAATCCACTTTGAAACTCTTTACATAGTGGAGCATCTGAATTCTGGGTGAATTGCAGGCCCGTATCGAGATTTCTGTTCGTCAATCGCCACTGGTAGATGGGACTTACTTCTTCCGAGTGCTCCCGGTTGTCAGGGTAATTTTTGATGATCCTGTGATGTCTTCGCCGTTCAACGACTTCGGGTAGCTCTACGGATGATGGCACACTGAGCCCGTGGCCCTGTGAATCTGTGATGCCGTTAAACGGCGAACTTAGCCACCGGACTAGGGCTCCATGGGTAGATCACGACGACTAACAGCTACAGATTACATGGGTTCAAGGGCACATTGACTTCCATTGGCCATTCCGTACTCCATCTTGGCATATACTACCCCTGCTTAGGTTGATGGGTAGGTTGTGGGTCAGTTGAACATCTTGAACTCACCCAGGGCCTGGAGTAACCGTTTCGTACCCCGGCTGCCACGGTGGGACGTAGACTCACCTTTCGAGGGGAGATTTGCTTAATTCAATGACTCAAAGTCTGCTTAATTCAATGACTCAAAGTCCTCCACGGCTATCATCTGTAGACGTCGTCACGTCATAATTTTCAAGTGCTTCTGAAGAAATCTTGCACAGACTTGTGATCAATTTAAGTAGACAGTAACGAATCAAAACACTTAGGCTGCGCAAAAGTAATCCGCTCCGTTGGACCGCCCTGCTCTGCTCTGCTCCATAGATGGCCGCCTCTCATCTTTATACCCCGCAGAGTATCCGTTCAAAGTATAAAATGCTCCGGTTTAAGAAGAATTAACCGTGGGTCTTACGATCTGCTCTATTTATGTGAAAGTAAGTAAACAAATTTTGAGGATATACTTTCAGAGCCTCAACTCTCCACTTATACCAGATCGACAGGTACCCTGCGGATATCCGCAGATTAACTGTAGGGGTAGTACTTGAAAGTCGCCAAAATCCGCTCCAGGACGGATCAATCCACGGACCCCCTCAAGTCGTACTACCACGGAGCTCCGTTGCGTAGCCTATCAGAATCAGAATAAGAATATGAGGAGAGAGGAGGGTGCACGAACAGGAGGAATGGCGAAGACAAACGGCTAATCTCTATTTTAGAACATGTCAGGGGAAAGTGAATAGTAAGTGGTTGTAGGAGAGTTAAATTTTCAAAACAGTTGCTGCACAGCTCTGTAGTCACAGGAAGGAATTCATGTTGCTTGGACTGTAGATGTAAAGTCAATGTAGTTGGCAAGAATTAAATGCAATTATAGATCTGCCGACGCGAAGGCAGCTCGTAGGCTGTGAACCTGCCCACCGGATGGGGAGGTTACGCAGCGGCTGGGACACCCATGGGTGGATTATGATGACTAATGGGTACATGTTGGGTGGGTTGAGGAGCAGATTTATTACCCTTTGGGCAATTGGCTGTCATAGGCCAATATACGGGGCATGTTACCGCTGCCTGGGTGAATAGGTAGGTTGGAGAAGTTGGAACCCCACTTATGGGTACTTGTGGATGGGTTGAGAAAGTCCCATTTCCCACCCATAGTTACGCATTTTTCAGCCTAGCAGCTCGCATGTTCGCACAGCAACTCGAAAAAGCCCATCAATACAAATGATCATATCTGTAAAAGAGATGGCGTAGAAGGTGTACATCCCTTTTTCCGAAGAATCGGCGAAGATTCCTACATAGATGAAGGACCTAACCACTCTGGTGACTCCTAAGAAAAGCACAACACATTCAAGCAAAACACAACACACTATCTCATCGTTCTTGAAACAGATTCTTTTCGTAAGACATTCTCTATATCATTTCTCGTTATTCAATAAAGCTAAAAACTTCCACTAGAGTTGCAAAATATTACATTTTCAGAAAAGGAGAACCATGATTTACATTGGAATGAGCAGCGAAGTCCCTAGGACCGAGCAATCAGTGACGGTTTTGCCCAAGCGCAGGCGTTACCGAAACCCAATCTGCAAGGTTTCCATTACATCGTTCTTCGTGCTTCCAGCGCGGTCCTGGCCAGTCATCTTCCCATTTCTCACTCCATAATCCTCTCTCAACCCAAGCGCCCTTGACCTTCTCAAAAGCTCTGGTGTACAATTCCCATTCGGTAAGCCGAAATGGGTCATTTACTTCCTTAAGAATTCGTTCAATCTCCAAAACCACCTGGCAGGCGAACTGAGCGGCTGGTCGTGATGGCTGGACTGGTGGGTGAGGCTGTAGTTTCTTTGATTGGAATAAAGTCTTAATGCGCCATAACTTATCTTTCAGAAAACTTTCATGTTTCCATTTCGCATTGAGAAAGTCCAGATCTTTGGCCCATTTCTCTTCCCAAATACCTTGCTTGATCCAATGACCTTTGATCGTTTCGATCGCCTGGTTTTCATATTCTGTATTTCTTTTTAAGTCCTCCGAAGTTGGCTCGGTGGAGTCTGTTCGAGTGCTCAATGAATTCCTGCCATTTCCTTGGGCCGCCGCGATGATTCGATCTTTTTCCTCTGCGACTTGCTCTTGGAACTGGTTAAACGGCTTTGAGGCATCGCGGTCGAGGCGCAGCTTCCATTCGAGGTTCTCGTTTCGTCTCTTCCGGTGCATCTTGGACCCACTCGAGAGCTGCTTCATTTTTTGGGATTGCTCGAAAGGTGCTGATTCTCGTGGCAAGTTCATGTCTAAGTTGCAATGCAGAGAGAAAATCGAATGTAGACGATGCTGAAAACTTCTCTATGACAACCTAGAAACTGCTGTTTTGAGATGTAACTTCGCTTGAAGAACAAGATATGCATCAACCAACAGTGTTGTTCACAGATCCTTCCCGGACATGTGTCAAGAGTGGTTGTTCGCTGCCTTTGTCAAACATGAACCAACGCACTCACGGAGTACGAGATGGATGAACGACGAACAAAGGAAAATTCCATGCCACTGATCATTAACAGGGCAACTTTTAGCCCAGATGCGGTCTGTCTCTTCATCACTGGATGAGTAGAGTATCATTGGAACGACGTCTCGCAGTAGGAAGGTGCAGCTGACGAGTTCATGAAATAATGGAATTTTTAACTTCATAGTGGGTCCGGCATCCGACGAGGACCACCGATCTGCAAGACGAGTAGAGCGACGTATATACCACTACAACCACTAATTTATAGAATAGTAATATATAGTATTGATATATATAAAAGTATATCTTCATATTTCCAAGGATGTAGTTGTGAGGAGGTGTTCTATGCATGGTCTAGAACGCATCATGCATGTTCCAATCTCAAACAAACGCGCGGATGAGATGACATAGCCACACCCCTTTCTTCCCTCACTAAAACTTATTTCACCATCCCTCCCGCTCCCAGATCTCTATACACGACTTCGCACCATGCCACAAATCAATAATGTTGTATCTGCCGCCCGCTCGCAGACTCCGTACACTCATTTACATCCTCATCGTCCTGACCCTCTTCACCATCACCCTACGATCCCGCATTCCCACCACGCCAATCATCAATGTGGAGACCGAGCATCTAAGTGAACCCATCTACGAGCACGCATCCCCGTACCGGCTACGTGCAAACCACACCCAAGAAGACGTCCTCGAGAAGCAACTTCTCCTCCTCGAACAAACCGCACGATCCTCCCTCCCCCACCAAATCCAACCCCTCACCGCCGCCCGCACCATCTGGCAAATCACCTCCCCATCCGAAGCCGATCTCTGGGCCGACTGGACCCAACAATGGCGCGCCTCGAACCCCGACTGGGAAATCAAACAATGCCACCCCTCTAAGCCGGGCGACCTCCTCACCACCTACGAAACCATCCCCCAAATCGCCCACACCCTCTCCCTCCACCCCTCCATCACCACCTATCTCTACCGCTGGCTCCTACTCTACTACCACGGCGGCTTCTTCCTCGAACCCGACATCTGGCCACGCTTTTCCCTCGCCGACTGCGCCCCCATGCGCGAAATCCTCAACCGCTCTCCGCGGCGCCCACACATTGCCGCCAACATCTCGTATGCAGCTTATAAGCCGGATACCGGGCCCCGCCGCATCAGTCTGGTGCTTGGAGTCGATATCGATGAGCCGTATATGACGGCCAGTGTACGCAGCAAGTGGGGCTGGTCTCGGAGTTTCGCCTTCGCAACATATGCGATGTGGGCGCCGGAGCGGTTCGATCCGCTTCTGCGAAAGGCGATCGCGAGGTGTGTGGTGTATGCGGAGGGGATTAGGAAGGGGGATGAGGTGGGGGATAAGGAGGTGGGGGAGATTTGTGGAGGGGGGATGTTGACGGATGTGGTCCTGGATGTGCTGAGTGAGGCGTTGGTAGATGCGCATCCGGTGAGGGATATGGATGCGGGGTTGGAGAGGAAGGTGACGTGGAAGAAGTTTAGGGCTTTGAAGAAGCCGGTTTGGGTGGATGGGAGAGATGTGAGGGATGGGGAGGAGGTGAATATGAGAGGTTTGGGGGTGCTGCCTGTTAATGTTTGGGGGAGTGGGCAGAGACATAGTAGGGCTGGGAGGTTCGACCATGAGGATGCTTGTCTGAATCATGTGTATGGACATAAGCCTTCTACAAGCATTTGGCAGAAAATGTTTGGGTAGCATTTTTGTATTATATGGCTTTCGGGATGCATTTTCAGGGAGTTTTGGAAGCATTTATTGCGTGGGCAGTCATTTTATAGAAAACCCAATGGACTATACAGCATATCGTTATAGATGGTCGTTGGTATAAGAGGGGTTAGAAGGTCTTGAGATGGTTATAAGGGATCCGGTGGAGCAATCACGCCAGAATCAACATTCAGAAATGAGGTACTCATCTTTCTCTTTCCCACTATCGTGTGATTTGACTTCATGGTGCAGCAGAAACATAGGAGATGAAAATGAAAACAATTAAATTACATGTGCTGACTGGCATATTCCAGAAAGGTCTTCGAGACCAACATGCTTGCCGCAAATCCAACGCTCAAGAAAATAAACACGCTGGTAGCTCGCCGAATAATGGTCAAGCACGGCCGGAATGATCCAACGAAATAGTCCACCTGCAAAGTAAATCAAAGCAGGACAGTACCGGGGATGTCTAAAGCATCTCCTATCAGTCAAGGCGATCGAACTTCCACTCTGCCTCACAACCTGCCTCGCTCAGTCATACATGACAGACTGCAAGTTCAACGGCTCCCCGATCTCACACGGATCCTTCGAAAACGTAACCTGCAACCCCTCATAAATGCCACTACTCCCACCTGGCTTCCCCGCCATGTCCCTCAACGAATCCAGTTTCGCCTTCATCTTCACGGCCGCCGCAACCTCAGAAAACACTACCGTCGCATTCCCTCCGTTATACACAAACACCAATTGTATATGATCCTTGCCGACTTCCCGCTCACACAGCGTTCTTAGATTCCTCTCCGTAAACGCAAAGAAGAAAGCCTTTTTCACAATCGTGAGCCGACGACTGGCAAACGTAGGCGGACGCATGAGCATAATTTCATTGTTCAGCGGGAACGGATCGCCGCGCACACAGGATGCGATGAAGGGGAATCGGTCTGGAGCACCGTTCGAGCGCTCGCCTTGCATGACGGCATAGAAGGCTTCGGCGTCCCTGGAATTCTGGAATACGATGCCGGAATAGCGAGAGCCGGTGTTAATATCAGCGCCGAAGCGGATGCAGACGAGGGGACCTTCGCGTACGGCGTTGGATATATCGGTTAGGGTCATGGTGGTGGGGAGGTCGAGAAGCAGAATGACGCGCATTTGTTCGGACAGCGGCTCAGTCGGGACGGAGATGGATGGGATGCGACCGGTTGTGGTGAGGCGGCGGCTGCTGCTGTTTTGCGATAGGTGGGTGTTGGCTTGCAAGTCGACGTCTTTCTGGTTGGGGGAGGCATTGCTCACGATTGTCGCCCATGTGCTGGCTTGGGTTTGGAATTTAGATGAATCCGCGATCGGGGTGATGGGACTGACAAGGCTAGAGCTCGATGCACTTGGGAAGGGCTCTTGTTCTGGGAATGGTGATTGTGCGGGAAGCGAAGGTGAGACTCGGTGCGATGCAAATCTCGTGTTAGATTTATCGAGATTAAGTGGCGTGGGTATATGCTGATATTTGCGCTTTTGCCCATCAGAAGCAGGTGCTGTGATCTCTGAAGGAGATGGGTGGCGATGCGCCGTGGTGGTTGCCGTCGCTGTTTGCTCATCTTCCTGTCGAACCTCCGCACCCTCGTCACTTTTCCTACCACTCTGGTTTAGAGTGGTCAAATTGACTAGCTCAACCAGCGAGCTCGGCGGGAGTGCTTCTGTAACCCAGATTCTATTCCCGTCCAATAGAAAACCATGCGCTCCTTCCAATGCCAAAAGACACTCTTCTCTCGTGCTCATTACAACCCAACGAAACGTACTCCTGCTCTCTAGATCGATGATCGTCGGACAGCATTGAACCTTTCCATAGTATTCGAAAATCTGCGCAAACGGAACCACTTGCCATGTCGCTGGCACGCCAGCCACGTAGAGTGCGCGTCCTTCAGCCTGCGCGTCGGTGTATGGAAGAGGTATGCCAGGGATGTAGCGCGTGCTTGAGTACGATCTCCATGACAGATAAACGTCGCTCCCTTCGTGCGAGGGGTCTCCCGTGCAGCTGGAGTAGCTTCTGATAGCAAGAGGGTTGTTGTCGATTAGAGTAGCCATTTCGCACTTTACCTGCTATTGTTGTTCTAGAGATAGGAAATGCAAGCGCAAACGTGGATGCGATATGGAAGGTGTACTGTGAGTTGTTTCCCGAGGAATCGACGCAACTTTAAGGTAAATCGTATTCTGCTGTATACATTCACTATTTTAAGGTTCCCTTCAAGTTTTCAGCAGGTTTCGAAAATCAGGTAGATTTGGTATCAGCCTTGGCATATATCTGCTTGCGACAATATCTGTTCTTGGTTCATGAAAGTATATTTCTTTAAAATGGTGGGCTCGAGGTGGTCTATTAAATAGACCAGCTCTCCCGTACAACTGTGGAACAAGAATACTGAACAGCGACAAAGCTTTAGTGATCAACCAACACAGACAATTAACCGGGATATCATGATACTCCATGAACTCCTTTATCTTTTCGCAAGTGAACCAGACATGCATCACTCATACAATACAAGTTCGACTTCGTACCCATTCACGCCGTATCCCTCCCCAATCCTTCCTTATACCTCGCTAAGCACCTCTCCCTACAAGCCTTGTGTTCTACAATCCTCTGTGGATACCCCGTCTTCTTTGCCTCTAACGGCGCTCTATCCCACGGATCATGAATGGCCTTCCCCTTGATTCCTTTCAACTCCGGTACCCACTTCCTTATATACTCACCTTCGGCGTCAAACTTCTCGCTCTGCAACAGCGGATTGAAGATGCGGAAATACGGCTGCGGATCCACTCCGGTCGAAGCACTGAATCCCCATCCACCGTTATTTGACGCAAAATCGCCATCTATGAGATGCTCCATGAAAAAGCGCTCGCCCATGCGCCAGTCGAGGAGAAGGTGTTTGGCAAGGAAGGATCCGACTATCATGCGGCAGCGGTTATGCATGTAACCGCAATTGTGCAGTTGTCTCATAGCAGCGTCGACGATTGGGTATCCAGTTTTGCCTTCGGTCCAGGCTTTAAAATGTTCTTGGTTGTACTCCCAGTCGATGTTTGTGTACTCTGGCTTGAAAGGTTTGTTCATACAGACATACGGCCAGTGTGCTAGAACATGTTTGTAGAAGTCGCGCCACGCAACTTCGCTGATCCAGGTTTGAATTCCTTGATAACCACCATCGAGTTTCTTAGTAGTGTTGTGATCTCTTGCCGTACGAATAGCTGTCCTGGCGCTTAATGTTCCAGCCGCAAAATGCACACTCAACGAGGAAGTTCCCATCAACGAGGGGAAATTTCTGTGCTCTTGATATTTAGCAATGCGATCATCGACAAACTTTGCGAGTCTATCATGCGCCTCGCCTTCGCCCGCTGGCCACATCAGTTGAAACCTCTGCTTTTCCTCGTCGGTCAACTTCTTGTTCTCTGGTGCTGAAGGAATCTTGCTTTCGAACAAATGCGCAAATTTCTTTCGTGCAATACCTGGGTTCTTCTCCGGGGGACTGAACAGATCTAACAAATGACTGTTCTTGTGTACGTATGCAATCCAAGCCCGAAACCATGGACTATAAACTGAATACTGCTTGCCCTGTCCACTCGCAAGCTCACCTGGGCTAACCACACATGTATCAGGTAACACGTCCATAGCGATCCCCTTATCCAAGCAACTTCGAACCATCAAAGCCTCACGTCTCAACTCATCAACCTCATATTCTACATTGGCGAACAAATGACTAGCACCCCACTCCTCCAGCAGTTCCAGTATCCGTCCCGGAATCTTCTTTCTCTTCTCAATGGTCTCAACGTAGAGGGGTATATCCAGCTTTCCCAGGTCTTCCTTCAAGATTTTCAAAGTTCGTAGAATAAAGTCGACTCTGATAGGTGCGGTCAAATGGGCTTCAAAATCTTGCGGACTGATAATATATATTGCAATAAGAGGGACGCCCTTTTCTTTGGCCTTCTCGCTCGCAAGGTGTAGAGACTTATTGTCTTGTATTCGCAAATCGCATTTAAACCAGTGCACAACCGCGTCCTTTACTTCAACCTTTCCGCGCTCCTCCTTTGTCTCTTCCAAAGCGGATGCCAGCAGTTCGATAGGTCGTGGCAATTCATCATTGTTATACGCCAATGCTCGCGCATTATTCATCTCTGGTGGATAGTACTTTCGAAGCACAATACCATGATCCTCAGCTTCCTGCGCGCTATAGTGGGGTTGTCGAATCTTGGGTAGGCCGCCATTCTCAAGCTTGACTTTCTTCACTGCGCCGTTTTGGATTGGATCTGGACTGGCAGTTTCCTTTCGCTTGGCCCCTCCTGTAATCTTCCTCGCGGGCATTTTCACGATTTGTGAGCTGGTGAAGGAATTTGCACGTAAAGTAGGCTTTTGCTTGGAGCTGATGGACAGCGCTGAGAAATGCTTCAGAAGGAATCTACTTTGTTGGCGGTACGGAAACATGAGAGGGAGGCTCGGAGGGTAGATGAAGGCGAGAAAATGAGAGGCGCGATTGAAGATGTACCTAGATGTACCCTTGGAGGATGGAAAGAAACAAAATGGACGCGAACCCTGAAAGAGCAGGGCCCCTGCGAATTAGAATTCAAAGAACTGTTAATTGAGGTCATCACTCACGCAGGGGCCGTTGAGGGCTCTCCAAATAGGAATAGACTTAGATTAGCGACTGTCACTTTACTGTTAGCGTCGATCTATGTGGCAGGTGTGTGATTAAATGCGAATCGACTGCGCGGTACTATTCCCACACCCGCTCTCGGCATGCTTCCTACCCGTTGCCTCCCGGTTGTCTCCCGGTGTCGGCAAGACATGAACCCTATGAAGTCTTGCAGAAGCGCCCAATGATAATAGAACCCGCAATATCATGGCTACAGTAGATACAGTAGATACATTGGCAAATGGCATGACATTGGCGACCGGTGCTGCAACACATGGAACAGAAGGGGACAAACAAGGCATAACGGGGCATAACGAGCATTGGAGTGGGCAGGGTTGCGATTGAGGAAAAGTTCAACACCGTCAGGGCGAGCCATGGGTCGCTCTCGTATGCATATTTCAGTGCCTTTCGGCTTGTCCGGCCCGTATCTGTGCTCCGACGAGATGCTCTAACGTCACAGCTCTTCAGAAGGCCAGAATAATATAAATCTCCGGCTTATCCTGCCATTGAGGTTTTTACAACCATCAAACAGCAATCTGACTCCTCGAACAATGAGTTACCATAGAAGGTGGTCCGAGAAGTTTTGAAAAGCCGGTGTCGACCGCATCACGTAGAACAATCCATAGACTATCACGAATTGAGACCAAGGCATGTATGTGGATTTGAAGGTGTCGTCGATTAGAGATCACAATGTGAAGTGTGACTATCTCAGCATCTCAGTGCTAAATGCAGCCAATTTCTCCTCCACCATATGTGCCTTTTTCCTTTTTCGAGCCCATCTTAACCCCCAGCCAACCCAACCGATGAACTGCCCAGTCTATTCACACGCATCAGTCCACGTTCAAGTATATTATCGAATCGAAGTAGGCCGCATACCGAAAGCAAACTCCGAAAAGTGCAGATTTATCTTTGGCTTTGAGCGCTCCAGACGTTCTTCAACAGACCATCGCGTTGTGCCAATCGGTTCAAAGAGTCATCACCCTCGCCCATTGCTCGTACGAATCCGCACAGAGCGTACACTTGGTTCTCGCCAGTAACTCTTCCGTTCTCGTCAACCTTTGCGATGGAGATCTGTACGGATCCGTGGTCCTTGGCCTTGATGATGCGGTTGGTGGCGCTGCATTTACGTGGAACGTAACTGTGAAATTTGATAATTAGACATGCTTTCTCCTTCATTTGTTTGCTCGCATAGGCAAGAGCGATAGGAATTGCTGAAGAAAATTGCGAAAAGAAATAACCTACAGGTCAACGAGTTCTCCCTTGTCGTTTTCCATTTTTGCGACTTTGTTGGTTGCTTGGAGAGAAGAAAAGGATTCGTAAGTTCTTTGAAGGTCGTTGAAGTCGTCGAGGGTGAAATTCGATGTTAATTTTCGTGGGGTTTGGTGGTGAGGGCATTAGTTTAGCGAGATTCTTTGATGCCTTGATCGTAAGGTACGACATTCCCTCTTGCTGCATGTGACTTCGTGGCGATTTCGAGGATCGGGGAATTCTGGGCGCGAACTTCCGGCTCGAATTCATACATAACAACTCCAAATCCATCATCCTGCAGAGGTAGAATAAATGCGACTGATATCTGCATATCTATAGGCGCAACGACGACCTGCAGCCGAACAACCCTTGCTACATTGGGCATGACACCTCAAATTCACAGTGTCTCGCCTTCTCTTCTTGGCGACTCGCGCGCGGCGCAAATCTTGTTTTGGTAATGTCAACATGACTTCGGCGGCGGACATTTACATGATCGCATCCCCTACTCCCAGAGCCGCGGCAAATATGTCTTCCTCTCCTCTTCCTTCACCAAGTCATTTATTCGGGAGCACATTGGCTTCTCGATCGCGTACGGGCAGTTCCGCTGTACCAATTCCTGCTGGAGCAGCATCGACTTTTACGACCGCATCCATCTTGTTACGTGAGGGTACCCAAAGATCGCTACAATGCCTCAGTGTCTTTCAGGCAGTCCCTACCAGCGTTGGGACGGATTCAGATGGGTCGCATACTCCGCGCAAAACCGTAGAGAGTCAAAACCCCCCTACTACGAAGGAGGACAATCAAGAGATCAAGAAAGTTGCAAAAGCACCTCGAAAAGCCACCAAGCAGTCTACCAAGGACAATACCACCGAACCAGCTGAGAAGAAACCACGGAAGCCGAGAGCTAAGAAGGTATCGGAGCCAGCCAGTGACACAGTGAAAGAAAGAGCACCGCGTAAGCCGAGAACTAAGAAAGCGGACGCAGATGCCGACATTAATACTATGCCTAAGGAGAAGCTGGCTCGGAAACCAAGAACGAAGAAGGCAGAAATCAGCAAAGACTCACAGTCTAAGATAAGCAAAGGGCAAGTTACAAAGACTGTAGGACCCAGTAACTCCATTAAGGATAAACTCCAAGGAGATGAGACTGTCAGCAAACATTTCTCCAATCACCAGGAAGCTGTAAAGCCCGTTCTTGAACCTCTAGAGCCCGAGGGGTATGGACTCTTGGCGGCGAGCAGACGAAAGCTGAATTGGACTCCGCCAAAACCAACACCTGAGGACACTGATAGAAGCAAAAGTCCTGAAATTCTGGATTTATCTGACACCAGTAGTAGAGGCTTTACCGATATGCTTGGGAGTTTCAGCTTCAATAGTAACGATACCAAGGATGTCGAGGCAAATGCAACTTATCGTTCAGCAGCAACACGTAAGCGAAAATTAATTGAGATGTTCAAGACCAACATTCCCACAAATGCCAGGATGCCCAAAGAGAAGGCAGTGAGGAAGAAGGCGCGAACCATTACTGAGCTTGCAATATCTGCATATGGCCCAGCAGAAGCTCAAGACGGGGACCTTCTAGATGAGTCTGCTCCATTACTCAAATATCTTGGAACGGGAGAGTATGACGCTGAAGCTGTAACAAGTCTTTGCAAACCGCCTTCGAAGCCTCGCTCTCGAAGTCCCGAGAAAGTGAAGTCGAAATCTAAAAAGGGAACTGCAGCTGAACCAATTCTTCTCTCCCCAGAATCGGCGCTGAAGCAAGTCAGCGGACAAGATTTTGTTTTTGGAACCTCCAGTCAACTAGCACGAGAAGAATCCCCAACCTTGCTCCGAGATTTGCATTCAGCAATGCAAGCCTCAAATGAGGTTGATGACTACGATGACCCATTTATTTCTCCGCCTTCCATGATTGTCAGCCGATCGAAAGCGGTTATTACTGCAGGCCGAAATCTCTGGTCAGTTGCAGCTCGCGATGATCGTGGCGACCTTATGGATGTTGAAGTAGTCGACTTGGTTGACACGCCTGTTATAAAATCACAAAACCGCATCATGCAAATACAATCTCCTGTAATTCATACTCCTTTAAATAACAAAGATGAGTGGGTTGACATAGATGACATTGAGGCCAACCGACCTCCATCTACGCAAGTTGAATTCAGGCAGATACCTGTCGCAATATCTATGTCCCGGTTTTCTAGCAGTCCACCGCGTTTTCAAAACACTCCGCAGAAGGCATTCAACGCCTCACCACGAAATTTTAGCACTAGTTCAACATCGTTGGCGAAATCACGCAAGGCATCTCGAGCCTCATCTGAGACGGCTGAACCTTCAATGCCCGATTATAACCTGTTGTCTACCCCAGAACTCAAGATTGAAATAAGCAAACACAAGTTTAAGCCCGTCAGGAACCGCAAGAAGATGATAGAGTTGTTGGAAGAATGTTGGGAAGGGAGCAACAGGCCGGCACTGGGTGTCCTACAGAGCAACCTTTCGATACAAAAGTCGCAAGCATCTAAAGGCCCAGCTGCAGCTACAGCTTCCATTGAAAGCGGTGCACCATTGCCTAAGCGTGGCCCTGGAAGGCCAAAGAAAGATACTGCAATAGCTGCCACTTCGCCAACATCTAAACCCAGGGGAAGGCCGAAGAAGGTTGCTGCCGTCGAGGATTTGGAAATTGACAGTGATACCGCGCTGCCTCGAGTTCGCACACCAAAGAAGTCTAAGAAAGCCGGACGGTCGGTCAAGGATGTATGGGATTCAGATCAAGTTCTTGCTCCGTCACCACGTCGCCGGAGCACATCTCCAAAGCGGAAAAAGGCTATATCTCCGAAACGGAAGAAGACTACATCTCCACCGCGTTCACGATCACCACGTTCACGATCACCCCGTTCGCGATCACCCCGTTCGCGATCACCCCGTTCGCGATCGTTAGATCGCGAAGACGGAGACGAACTGACGTTGTCTGCTAAGCGAGAACAACTATTCGGGGTTATCTCCGCTGCTGTTACGAGCGCTCCTCCCTCTAAAGATCCGTCGAAGCCCAGTTGGCATGAGAAGATACTTCTTTATGATCCAATCGTTCTGGAAGACTTGGCGATATGGCTAAATACCGGCGCACTTGACAAGGTAGGCTGGGATGAGGAGGTGGCTCCGTCCGAAGTGAAAAAGTGGTGTGAAAGTAAGAGTATCTGCTGTTTGTGGAAAGAGAATCTCAGGGGCAGGGCGAGGAATGGGTACTAGAGGCCTGCTTTCTTTTCCTAGTTGCGAATACTGTTATGATACCATGGACATTTTTAGGTTGGGTTTGCAACCACAACGACGCGAGATTGGACTCGCTTGGGCCTTTGTATTGTATATGAGTTGCTTTCAGACTAAGCTTCGATTTCTTGAGGAGGCCCTGAAATGAATCATGCTTTCAATACGAGCATTATCTCTCTTACAGCGTTATAAATCTATCCTTTCTGTTATGAACCACTATAAACTTTTTCCGTCAATGACTCCTAGGTATAAATTAACCTCTAGAATTTTATAAGTGTATGTATGTCTTTACACAAAGACGTGCGGACTCTGCCGACTAATCACTTATGGCCGTTGTATGTTTTTAGATTTGTATTCACATGCAAGCATCTCAAGCCTCACGCGCTCTGTCTACTGTATGCAGGGATATGCTGCAGGCGGCTTGACAGACCTCGGCTTCCCCAGAAATTCGGGAAATGCACCCCCGCAATATCAACAAAAGCAACTAAACCTACAGTAGATATGTTACTGTCGGAGTTCAATGTCTTTCGCAAAGTCTCTTTCCTTTAGGTATTCTATCAGAAATTCAATCGCTAGAACAGCTTCACAAAGTTCCTTAATAACCATCCCTTGTCGCGGCACACGCTCTTTTGCCAATCGCCAACTTGCCCCTAAGTTCGGATTAATCCATCTACAACGACCTCTGCTGGTCATGGGCAGCCAACCTCCTCGTCCGGATTTAGAAAAACAATATATGTCATCCAGTGCGACTCCATCTGCAAAGAAACCCATTGCTGTTCCACGGCCTAGCGCTAGGTAATTCCGCTCATCGTCTCTTGACTCTTAATGATCATGTCCAGCTAACCTCTTGGCTCCACAGCATCCTACTCATCTCGCCGCAAAATCAAATTCTCCTCCTCCATCGCGTTCGCACATCTTCCTCATTTGCTTCCGCCCACGTCTTTCCTGGTGGAAACCTATCAGCTACAGATGGAACTATCCCACCGCCCGAGAGCGATGAGAGGCATCTCGACAGTGAGGTCTATAGAGTCGGCGCGGTGAGGGAATGCTTCGAAGAAAGTGGAATTTTGCTTGCTAAAGGTAGTGGAGGAGATGAGCTACTTCAAGTACCGGATGAGGAGAGAGAACAGGGGAGAAAAGACATACATGCCGGAAAGATAGGGATCAGGGAATGGGTAGAGAAGAGCGGTGGGAAGCTCGATGTCGGTATGTCGCATTGTCTCTTATTCAATTCTACATTCGAAAATGGGGATCAACATACTGACTACAATATAGACGGACTCTACCCCTTCACGCGCTGGGTCACCCCCTCCAACCTCCCCAAACGGTTCACCACTCAGATGTACATATATTTCCTCCCCCTAACGACAGCCACCTCATCCACGTCCATAATTCCCGCCCCTACCTCCGACGGCGGGCTCGAGCATACTGCAGCAGAATTCGCGTCTTGCGCCTCATGGTTATCACAAGCGCGCCGCAACGAAATCATTCTCTTCCCACCACAATTCTATCTCATGTATCTCCTTGCACCCTTCCTGCCCAGTGATAAAGAATATTCAGAGAGCGAATTGAGGAAGCAGCGAGATGATGTTATGAATTTCTTGAAGACCGATGGAGGGGATGGGACAGGCGTTCCGTGGGGAGAGAAAGTTATGAGTCCGGTGGGGTTGATGATGGGGAGGGATGGGAGGAGCGTTCTGGGGTTGGGGAAGCAGGGACCGGAGCTGAGTGGGAAGGGGAAGAGTGGAGATGAGAAGAGGGTGGTGCTGGTTAAGTTCTCGAAGGAGGGTCCAAGGGACGTGGAGGTTAGGGAAAAGAAGGAAGTGCTCGAGGAAGAGAGGAAGGCGAAGGAGGAGTCGAAATTGTAGAAAGCGTGGTGAAGGCACTTTGGTCGGTGTTGGGAATTAGACATGCTAGACTGGGCGTGTACATTATCCCCTTTATCATAGAACTACTGCGTGTGTCTTTAGTAAACACGTTGCACTGCATTAACAAGTAATACTAAGCATCCGGGTTTCTTGGGAGCGTGCCGTGGCGTGCGATCAACTCGCATCTGAAGATCAACTACTGTCAGAGAAACGGGAAACGTCTTCATAACTACTAAAACCCTCGTAACTCATCACTTCAGCTCGCCAGAGCAAATACAGCCCATGCCACGACAATACAACGCCAACTCCCGCCTCCCCAGGTATCTAAGCAGTTCCCATCCACGAGAAGTTAAGCAGAGAAAATAAGCAGCCATGATTAGTTAAGCCTAAAACTTGAGGCTTATTCAAGCACAAGAAGAGATCAAGGAGTGTCTCCTATATGTCTCCGACCGTGGTATTCCCATTCCATCCATCCATTTACTCCTCTTCATCCATCTCCTCCCCCTCTCCAGCTTCCTCCTCCCCGTACTCCTCCGCATAACTCGGAAATTTGACTTCAAATTCCCCACTTCCTCCCTCCTCTTCGTCCTGGCTTTCAAATCTGAAAGCTACTAAGCTCCCGTCCTTCAACCCCATGCTACTCGGCGTATCCCCCACTCCCACATGCAGTTCCGTCCAGCCTTTACTCGGCTCGTAAATGTCTTTCGGCACGCCCAGTCGTATGTCTTCTATAGATTCGGGAATGGGAGTTTTCTTTGATGTGGGCGACGGATTGAGAGGGTTGAGACCGTCTGGGTAGCGGTCCTGCAGGATAAGAAGGAGTTGGGTGAGGACGTTTGGGATGGGCGTTTGGGTGTCGAGGAGGAGGAGAATGGTGTGGGTTGTATGTTTGAAGAGGAGGGTGAGGTCGGTGGAATTGGATGGTGGGGTTTCGAGAGTTGTGGGAAGGGACGAGGAGATGCTGGACTTTTTGGGTGGCTAGATGATGGAGGGGTTAGTATGGGATGTTCTTGGAGGGGAATTTGATGCGGATGGTAATTACCATCTTGAGGAATAAACTTTGAGCAATCTAGATCTATTCTGCGGGATATTTTCTTTCTATCTGTTGGCAAAACGTGAAATGGTGGAAAATGAGGGTTGAAGTGAAAATCGAACAAAGATTATATCTCTAGGCGACAATGGCATGCAAAGAGGCTGACGTTCCAGGCAATCCCGAGGCAGTCACGAAAATCTCGCGAAGGCAGCTGACTTCTCCAAATCTCAAAGAGCAGAACACAAATTCAGCCTCGTACAATCTCACAATCAAACCACAACCTTAACTTCACCTTCTACCGTCTGTCTTCATCTCAGAATCAATCACAAATCATGGATTCTTCTCCCCCCGACGCCGAAGCCGAAGCGAAAGCGCAACTCATCGCCTGGCGTCGCGCCCAGCTGCAAAAGCTCAAACAAGAATCCCGCATGTCCCTCCCTATCCAACTACGCATACCGGCCGCAGTCACTATATCGTTCCTTACGGGCATGGGCTTAGGAGTATCGCTCGGGGCGCAGAATGCGGGTCTGCGGTTCCGCGCAGAGAATGCGCATCGATTGCCGACGGACTCTACGGGCTGGTATTTGTATCACAAGACTAAGAATTACCATATGGCGCTGGGAGGGGTCAAGGAGGGGTTGAAGATGGGAGGGAAGATTGCGTTTTGGACGGCGGGGTTCTTTGGGATTGAGGAGATTATGGATGAGTTTAGGGGGAGGAAGGACTTCTTGAGTACCATTGTTGCGAGTTTGAGTGTTGCGGGGGGGTTCAGTGTGTGGAGTGAGTATTTCTTATTTTTGCGTCTTGTTCCTCTGTGACTACTTGATGTCGAGATCTTGCCGTCGCAATATTCCTTTCTTCCACTTCGATCAATCGCCGTTGGATTTGGAAATTGTTACTGCTGCAATATCCCATTTCCAAGCTGCGACATCGACTGATGAGTGTCCAATGCAGATCGATTTCCCATCACCACAGCAGCAAGAACGGCGAAAACAGGATTGGCGTTCGGTCTGATATATGGTCTGGTGCAAGATGCGGTGGGTGCGGCTAAAGGACGAAGGCCGGGTTATGTGGATTTCATTACACAAAGAGGAAAACCACGAAGAGAACATGAATCGACAACGATATGAACAGAAGAACAGAAGAACAGAAACACAGAAATATGAGCTTTGGTGGGTTTGACCCTCTCTCCTCTCTCCTCTCCGATATCTCCATTTGCATTGCCTGGGTAAAATTTTCTTCTCTCCATCTCATGATTCTTGTGCTCGCATTTGAGCTCAATTACCCATATGGTGGGGTCTTGCATTGTTGCTCCCAAGCTAACTAAGCTTTAGGGTCGCGGCTTCCATCGGTACATCTGAAGCGCCAAACTTTCGCGCGCATCATATCTGGTGCAATCGGCCTATCACATTTCACCCGGTATCGATAAGCCGCAATGGCCCAAAGCTCCCCCCATCGACCGACTCGGTTTATGAATAGCGTCAACCGTACAACCAGAAACATACATGCTACGCGGCTCCGAGATCGCAGCCATGTATCTCTGTCTGGATATCTTATAAACTTGTTGTATTCCAACTTCTACCGTTCGTTGGACCTTCATTATCATACTGTTATACTGTTATACTGTACATACCAAAGCACTAGCAACAAGGAAGAAGGAAGCAGCAACAATTACACACGGTCATCTACCAACAACCTCGCATACCACTTTCACCATGGCGGGATTACTGTCGCATAGGACAGCACTATGCTCCAACAAAAGATTGTTGTTTGCGCAATACAGACAATTGTCTTCGCGGACAAGTCCTCTGCAATCGACCTACGCGAGCGAGCATTCACCTGCCGAAGCAATTCAGCCATTACCTCTAGCTTCCAACCCTCCTCCAACATCAGGAACAATGCCGAAGACCAGTCCGCTTTCAATACTACCAATCAGTGCAGTCATTAGGTCTCTGGCCATTATGTCTGTCTCTTCATCCCCGGTAGGTTTATCCTAATGTGCTTGGTATATCATTAGCTTATTTGGGCCAATTAGATCCTCCTTGGTCCTTCCCTCAAAGTCATGGCCCTACTGGCGAATTCTAAGTCACCAATCCTTTCTCCAGACCACAACCCCATTCTCCGATTCTTCCTTAAGCATACTTTCTACAAACAATTTTGTGCCGGCGAAACACCTCCGGAAGTCCAGCGGACCATTCGGAGCATAAAGGACTTGGGTTACACTGGTGTTTTCCTCTGCTACGCACGCGAGGTCGAGTCTGCCAAGGATACTGCCGCGACCAAAATCGATGAAGATAAATGTATTAATAATGAGGTCAAGCCATGGGCAGCAGGTACTCTGGCAACTGTCAATCTATCTGAAGCTGGCGATTTTGTGGCAGTCAAATTTTCCGGCGCGGGGTCACTCGCTCTTCATGCTCTCGAGAACCAATTAGATCCGCACCCAGCTCTGAAAGATGCTATTGACGAGATTTGTGAACTTGGCGCGAAGAGGGGAGTGAAGATGGTATTCGATGCCGAACATGCGGCTGTTCAGAAGGGTATCGATCAATGGACTGTAGACTACATGAAGAAATACAACAAGACCGGCAAGGGCGGAGCAGTTGTCTATGGTACATACCAAGCATACTTGAAAGCCTGTCCCGAGGTGGTAGCTTCGCACCTTGCCATCGCAAGGAAGGAGAACTTCACTTTGGGAGTTAAGCTAGTCCGAGGCGCATATCTCGGTTCGGATCCAAGAGAGTTGATCCACGACACCAAGCCAGAGACGGACAACTGTTACGACGGTATCGCAGATGCTTTGGTTCGTAGATCTTACAACGATGTTCTGCGACCTGCGAAGGGCGAGACCGAGTTCCCAGATGTCGATGTAGCGATTGCAGGACACAACCTCGAATCGGTTCGCAAGACTCAACGTATCAGAGCTAAGCAAGCGGAGAATGGTGAAGACAGAATCGAGCTTGTCTATGCTCAATTGCAGGGTATGGCGGATGAAGTGTCGTGCGAGTTGGTGCAGGAAGGCAGGTTGGCTGAGAAGAAGAAATCGGAGTTGGCGGGTGCTAGGGAAGGAAAGGCTGTCGATGTGGATGTGCCGCAAGCGTACAAATATCTTACATGGGGTACGACTGGTGAATGCATGAAGTATCTCTTGAGAAGAGCATATGAAAATAGAGATGCGGTTGGTAGAACGAGAGAAGGGAGAGATGAGATGGGTAGAGAGTTGGTGAGGAGGGTTAAGAGCATGTTTGGCATGAGCTAAAGAGCTAGAGTTATAGAGTGAAGATGGCATGTTAGAAGTTTCATGGGAGTTAGGAGTCTGCTTTTCGGCTGCATAGCGTGGAATGGTTTGGTCATAGGGGTTTGTTACGGAGTGGAAGGAGAATTAGCGCGGCTTGTAGATAGGATATCCAAGAGGGAAAGGGAATGGACAGATGGGTCCTACGTGCACATACCGGATGCTTGGTTACATAGCAAATTTAAATTATATTGACAAGTCTTCCTCGCCAAACATTCTATCTAGAGTTCTAGGAAGACAAGTGCGTAGGCCATCCCGGGATATGTCGTGGTCCGCGCTATACTATAAGAGCTAAAACCACCTCTACCCCTCTGTCTCTCTGCTTCGATAGTTGAGCTATTGTTGCAAAGAAGGTTCTCATACAAGAACCATGAGGGGAAGGATGGAAACTTGGAGCTCAGGAGTTCGCAAGATACATGGGTCTGTCCGTCTTACTGTATGCTCGGATTGCCCCACCAGAATCTATGACATCAGCCATTGATCTGCTACGAGTACGCTTTTGAATATTCTAATCTAAGAGTATGGACTGCATGTGTTAAAATCACTACAATTGTATATATATCTACTATATATTCCTCTACTTACCAGCCAGCCGAAGGCCTCCTGTTCAAAATAAACCATACCTCAGAACCACCTCCCTCACCCCATCTGCAAGCAAACCAAAATGGGCGAAGGACCAATCTACTTCTTCATGGACGAGAACCCCAACAACTGGTTCCTTTCCCAATGGTACCCCATCGAATTCACAGACGAAACCGGGCAGAAATACACCAGTACCGAACAGTCAGTTCAATCCCTCCTCCCCCCTTCACCCAACCTCCCCCTATGCCTAACCACCCCCCTCCCTAGATACATGATGCACCACAAAGCCCTCTTCTTCGCCGACCCTGCAACCGCCTCCTTAATCCTGCAAACTTCCTCCCCGAAAGAAATCCAAGCCCTAGGACGTAGTGTGAAAAACTTCAATAGTCAGGAATGGGCAAAAGTCCGCTATGAAGTTGTGGTGAAGGGAAATGTGGCGAAGTTTTCGAGGGGGGGGAGGGAGATTAGGGAGAGGTTGGAGGGGACGGGGGATAGGGAGTTGGTGGAGGCGAGTCCGGTGGATAGGGTTTGGGGGGTGGGGTTGGGGGTCGAGGAGTGTGAGAGGATGGAGAGGGAGGGGAAGGTGGAGAGGGAGAGGTGGGGGGAGAATTTGTGTGGGAGGGCGATTATGGAGGCGAGGGGGAGGGTGAGGGAGATGGAGGGGAGGGGGAAGTAGAGGGGGAGGGGGAGGTGGGGTTGGTGAGTGAGGGGTAGGATGGGTTTGAATAGTAAATCCTGTTGATCTAGTATTGGTTTGGTTGCGTCTTGTCAGAATCTTTGGATATTTTTGATCATTGTATATACACAAGCTTGCGGTTGGTATGAATTTAAAGAGTGCTCAACTGTTGAAAGTTCTGGATTAGTCGCGGCGGCTTCTTCTCAGTTAGCCAAGTTTTATATAAGCTTAGTTTGGTATCAATTACATAGATTAGGACAACAAACTTCTTGCTTCCACTGCAGTCGTTTCTCCTATAGTCCCGCGGATACCAGCTCTGTATCGCTAGCATTTCAACAATCATGTACTCCTTATTAGCCAGAAACCAGAAGAAACTAGGGACCGAAAGGGATGAAGATACCACTGCGAACTGACAAGGCACATATTGGATAGTATGATTTAGGAACTCAGGAAGAGGAAATGTGCATGGCTGTAGTGGAACTGGGCGAAAGCAGAAACAGAAGTGAGTTATCGCCATGAAACACATTTCTAGTTGAATTTTCAGAGTCGAGGAATGTATGGGATATCATCCAGATATCCAACTCCGAAATGCCCTTTTGGAACTCAAAAGGTATCCCTGAAAAGCAACTCGAAATTGTTTCCAGTTTTGTTGGCAAATAATGAGAGCAATTGCTGGTCTATGTCGAGGTTAATAGCTACCTAATCAATATCACTTCTAATAAGAGCAGAGGTAGCTAGTTGTGTTGGATTGTAGTTGATTCTCCTCTGGCTAGAAGCTGTAGAATTTCTTTCAAGGCGTTTATTGTTATAGAATCTCATGTTAATCAAAAGTATTATCTTTATCTAGTAGGAGTATACCAAAATATGCCATCCAAATCTATGTAGTCTGCTTCTTGCACTATGTAGCAATACCACTTTCCCCCTTCGCCAACCTGCTTGCGTCTTCTTTCCCTACTAGCTTCAACGGCCTGTATTTCGAATCCCACATCTGCTCTCTAATCCACTCTTCCAACAACTCATCCTCGGTGGGGATATCCTTTTCCTGCGCTAACCCCTCATCCACAGCTGTCTTGATCACGGCCTTTGCAATATGAACGCTAATCTCTCGTACATCGATCACATCAGGCAACAAACCCTTCTCCGGGTCTTTGAGCGCCGGACTCTGTGCAGCGAGCGCTTTCACAGCCGCGACGAGCATCTTATCGCTCAGTAACTTGCTGCGGGAGAGAACGCACCCAAGACCAATCCCGGGGAAACAGGTCGAGTTGTTACATTCTGCGACTTCGTATTCCTTGCCGTTGTAAGATACGGGTGGGAAGGGAGACCCGGTGGAGATGAGAGCTTTGCCTTTGGACCATTCGTTGATGTCTTTGGGATCGGCTTCGTGGAGACGGGTGGGGTTGCTGAGCGGGAAGACGATGGGTCGTTCGACGTGGGATGACATCTCCGTGATGATTTCTTTGGTGAAAGTTTTGGGTTGGGTGGATGTGCCGATGAGGACGTGCGGTTTCACCTCTTTGATTACTTCGAGGAGGTTGGCGTGGTCTTTTCCTTCCCATTCGGAGTCATCGCGAGCATATAGTACTTGCGCGTGCATGAGCTTGTCGCCGTGGCTTTTTAGAAGTAGGCCAGGTTTATCAACACACCTTTTCATGTTAGTTGTGTCCTAACTCATGGCAAGGTGGGATTGAAGTTAACGTACCAGATCTGCTTCGCAGCTTCTTCTTTTGACTTATTGCTATCGGCCGCTATAGCATCTCTAACCTGGTCCGCGATGCCTGTTCCAGCTGTGCCAGATCCAAAGATGACCATTCTCATGTCCTCGAGTTTTACATTGCTCACGTGAAGACCTGCCATCATGGCAGCTAAGGTGACGCAGCCTGTTCCTTGAACATCATCATTGAAGCAGGCCATTTGAGGGCGGTAACGATCAAGAAGTCGGCGAGCTAGAAACCATTAGTCTTGTTAACTCTCTTGATTTGTGACAACCCACCATTAGGTAGACCGAAATCTTCGAAATGGATGTAAGCCTTGGGATACAACTTCCTCGCCGACTGAACGAACGTGTCCACGAATTCATCGTACTCCTTCCCACGTGTCCGGGGCTTCCTCAAGCCCAGATACAGTTCGTCGTTAAGCAGCTCCTCGTTATCAGTCCCGCAGTCCAGAACAACCGGTAAGGTTCTATTTGGATGGATGCCGGCACACAAGGTTGTCAAGACCAGTTTTGCGACCGAAATCAGAATACCACCAACACCTTGATCGCCAATTCCGAGGATCTCCTCGCCGTCTGTATGTTGCGTGAGCTAGTGTTCCAGGTCTCACGTGCAAGTTAGCTTACCCGTCACTACGATATAATCAATGTCCTCTGGTCCTCCCCATTGAGCCAAGTCATCATGTACACGGTCAACATCGTTGATGTTTAGGAAGCAACCTTGAGGTCTTCGGAACAATCGGGAATAGTTCTGAATCGCATCACCTTCAGTTGGAGTGTAGATGATAGAAAACATTTCCTTCAGATGCTCTTGAATTAACTAGTTAGGAGTTAGAACTTCAAGAGAACCTCAACTATGCTAAACTTCGTAAGGAAGAGCTTACCCGGAAGTAAAGAACCTCATTTTGTTCCGCTAAGGAGGTCATGAACGTGTTCTTCGCTAGGTCATCTTGTCTAGAGCTATATTGCTGATATGCTCGATGGACCTGCTCCTCCAAACTGGACACATGTTGCGGTAATAGCCCCGTTAATTTGAATTTCCTTCTCTCTTCAGCAGGAAATCCGGCTCCCTTGTTGAGATATGGCGTGTTGAGAAGAGCTGAGCCGGTCAGCGCACACTCTATAGGACCACTGGTGCTGAGCGGAAGATGACCGAACTGAGGATGCTTCTCATTCGGCTTAGTTCTCTTGTGATGAGACGAAATATGTCTCTGGGGCGATTCCGAGGACATGGTTGATAGCTGACGAGATAGTTTCTGAGTGATGTTGTATCGGTGATGTGGGGTTGCTGCGATGAGATTAAGCTTGTAGTTGACGGGATGTATAATCCGCTTGCAGGTTAAAGCCATAAAACATTAAATATGGTTGGAGGTTTACGGTAAGAGGATGGAAAGATTGAATATAAAAAATCGAGGGTTGCACTCATATAAACGTCCCTCTGAAATACACAATCCGTGTTCTATTGATATTCTATATGGTGATCAAGAATGACGTTACCTTGGCACAAGCGTGAATGGTGGGGGATGTGTTCGTAAGAAAGCTTGTTTCGTTCTCAAAATACTCATATGGGCTTTTCCGTCAAGTCAATGCCGGCGAGACAAGGGCGAGATCGTGATCCATGGGAGCTTCGTGGTTCGATTATCTGCGCAGCTCTGTCATTGACTTGTTGTGCTAGAAACTGGCTTCAGGGTGTTGGCCGACTACTTCGTATTCCTAGCGAACCATTGAAACCAATAGCATAAGTACTCCAGACTAGACCAGACGATTGACTAGACTGATGCCAGCCAGATGTAGAAGACCTCAGACGATTGCTATACGAGATTTCAACGTCCGATTGACCAAAGACCAAAGACCAAAGACCAGAGTTTAAGTGATGTGATTGATGATTCTAAAGATGGTAGATATGAATGTAGGTACGCAAGGAGCCACACTCCTGTAGGAACCTCATGAAGAGTAGGAGTATGGACTATGAAGGTCCTGTTATTAGTCTTGCAACATGTCCTCTATGGAGATACAGTCCCGAAAGACTATACCTCTTCTCAACCTCCATCCAATACCGACACAAGACGCGAAGATATTGAAAGGCTCTTCCGAAGAAGAGTCTCATTCATGGATGCCTTTTACAGCTGAGTGATTGATCAAGGTGCTGCTTTCATATTTTCCGTATTTCCATCCCTAGTCTGTTGTAGACGACACAAACCTGTTCTCTTATTCTCCAGACTACCACAATTGGAGTCTCAAAAAAGGCTCTTGTTCTCAGGGGCCATATTCAATGTGTTTCTTATTGCTTCTTGCTGCCGAAGTGCAATTTTGACGTTGATGTTGATGTTGTACAGTAAGGGAAAGATAGATGTCGGACAAGAGATTCATTTTGAGGTGAAGAAAATTTCCAGAACTTGCTCCGACACACCACACGTGACTCAAGCGCTAGGTCTGAAATTTGCCGACCGAAATTGAGACTTTCGCGAATCTTAAAGGTTGCTGGAAGGAAGTTGACCCTTATCTTGTCCTCCGCTCCGCATTGTTTATTACGGATCCATTACATATAATATAGGGATTTCATATTACCACATTAGCGATCAATCTACTTCGTCATCAACCGACAACATGGTAGGGAAGAAGAAGCGCGGTCATCCGGATGTCGAGGAGCTGTTGGCTCGTCCATGGTGTTATTACTGTAAGTTGAGCGCGTCGCCGCGATTCTTTCCATTCGCAGAGCATTTCTGATTCCAATCTTCTAAAATACAGGCGAGCGCGATTTTGACGATTTAAAAATCTTAATTTCCCATCAAAAGGCGAAGCACTTCAAGTGTGAGAGATGTGGTCGACGATTGAACACTGCTGGCGGTAGGTTTATCACTATTGACAGACACCGTATTGCGCCGACGGCTGAGGCTAATTGCGCCCATCTACAGGTTTATCCGTTCACATGAATCAGGTTCATAAAGAAACTCTCGCAAGCGTGGACAACTCACTGCCGAATAGACAGGGTCTTGAGGTCGAAATCTTTGGTATGGAAGGTATCCCCGAAGATGTGGTTCAAGCACACAACCAGCGCATCATCGCAGGATTTTATCAAGCCGAGTCGGAGCGTCGCGCAGCAACGGGAAATCCTGCGCCTGGAACTGCAAATGCCAATTCCCAGGCGAAGAAACCTAAGTTGGAGTCTCCTGCCGAGTTGAAGAAAAGGTTAGCTGAGCACAAAGCGCGAAAAGCTGAGCAAGCTGCCAATAGCAGTGGCGGTAATACCCCTTTGAATAGCGCAGCAAGTCCGATGAATCAAAGTCCAGGTGCATTTGTAAGTACTGACGTTGTCCTATCCTATCCTCCATACTATGCTAATTCACATGCTAGAATGCCTCTCCTTTCCCTCCACCCCAAGCAAATTATGGTGTTGCACAAGGTGCGGCTTACGGGTCATTCCCTCCAGAGCCGCATAGCCAAAACACGCCCGCTTACCCCACGCCAGCTTATTCTGGTCCTCCAGGTCAGCCCTACCAGCCCCAATTCTCACCACCGCCGCAATACCCGCCACAAGCAGCTTTCTCCCCTACCGGTTTCCAGCAACCTCCACAAATATTTCAAGGCAGCCCTCCATACACGGCGGGCTCGCCTCCGGGATCATTCAATGGATACCACCCGCCGCCATCTCACACACCACCAGCGCATAGCGCGCTTCCAAATAGACCTCCAAGTTTACCACCTGCACCAGGTCTTCCTCAGCGTCCATCGTTTGGTGCGCCTCAAGTTCGTCAATATCAAATGCAGCAACTACATCAGCAAGGTGGGTGGGCAGGCAATGGATGGGCTGCACAAGAACAAAACCCAGCTATACCACCAGCTTATCCTCAGCCTCCAGGCTTCACTGGTGACCATGCAACTAACGCTTCAACTGTTGACGATCTGATCTCAGGCGCGGCTAGAGAAGCTGACGACATTGACAAAATAATAAGGATGGCAGAGGCTGGCATTAAACCGCCAAAGAAGGATTCGATCGACGCAACGAAAACCGAAACCCCCGAAAACCCCACCGCTGTGGCCGAAAATTCCGACAAGACAGAGTCAAAAGCAGATGCAAAGGAAGAAGCTACAGAGAAGAAGGCGAAGAAAGATAAGCCAATGAAGATGATTTATTCAGACAATGAGGTCAGTCCCGAAGAGAAGATGGCCAAGATGCCCAGGTACGCATTTGTCCCAGAAGGAAAGACTGAACAAGTTCTCGTCGATGCAAACACTGTTCCTGGTGTTGCCAACACAGTCGACGACTAAACTCACATGAGATGTCGAATCACCAATCCATGCCTTGTCTAGAATCTATTTCAGACTCTTTTGTTGATTCTTTGGGAACGCTACGTTCTACGCCAAGGTGGAAACTACGAAGTATCCATGAAGGAATGGTGCTGGGGAAACAGCTAAGTCTTTCGACAATATGTTTCGACCTTGTGTTATCTTAATGTTCGTCTTCTGACTTTAGCGTCTACGTTTGGACTATTGGATCTGTTCTCGTCTACGGGGGACCTGGTAAGTTGCGTCATTGGAGGGCTCCGGGTTTATGGAGAACGGATTAATGGATCATTTCAAGGGTGTGGTATTGGAGCGAGGAGGAGTGGTTTTCGACCTGCTTGTAAGTACCTCAAGGTTGGCGATCTTTACACCCGCGTACTCTCCATAATGCAAGAAGAAATTTCATATCTATTGAAGATGTCCGTGAATTAGTCTACATATATGGTTCCTTTGCATGCTGCCTTGTCCTTCTGTTCACAGCCATAGTTGGCACAGATCTTCAGAAAATGCTGTCAGACCCAAAGGGCAGGCAGCCGATCAGTCCGGCTATACTTGTCTGCAGGTAAAAAGCAATACTTGTCTATACTGGTATATGGCTTAAATATTTTCCGTCCTTTCATTTTAGCCTAAAGCAAAAAGCAAAGGCCGAACCTGGTAACCCCGCAAAATACAAAGGCCGATCTCCGCACCTCTCCCCGCCCGGCTCAAGTCCACCACGGACTGTCAACCACAAACAGCAAACATTTGGAGCGAAGGGTAAATAGCATGTAAGGTACCGCAGATATTCGTGGGGGCAAATCCCAGTCAAGCAATTGGATTGGGCGGTGAGGTTGCTGGCGTATGCAATGTATATGTGTGCATCGAATATATCCCGTAATCATCACCCATCGCCTCCTCAAAGCAGCCTGGAAGTGAGTGGGATTGCATACCGGTAATATCCTCAATTGCATCTTCCTTGGTATGGCCAAATTAGCCTTTAGCCAGACTTTGACTCGGTGTGAAAGTCTTATTTATTGCTCTCTTCATCTGGAGTTGTTTCCTTTTTCCTTTCTCTTCAATGACAAGCCATCATGAGGGTCTCTGGTCTTCCTCTCCTACTTGCGTCGTTCGCAATCCATGTACCATGGAGTTATGCTCTGGGTCAGATTCCAACTGTCACCACGACGAAGCCCAGCAATGGCACTTTACTGCAGATTGCCGGTAAAGGTCTTGGTGCACAGATTTTAGTCAGCCAGGAGGAATGGTGGGGGGTTCTGCGCGCAGCGGAGGACTTAGCTGGAGATCTGGGAAAGGTCACAGGCGAGAATTTGACATTGGCGTATTGGGATGGAAGTGCTGCTTCTAATGTGTCAAAACCCCATACTACCGTTCCGCCGCCTCCACGCGGCTCGTCAAATGGTAATGGCAATGGTGGTGTAGTGGGAGACGCCGCAGTTCCCGGTGGTGACTTGGGACATAATGCAACGGAGACTGCTGCAGGTGGAGGGATCACAGCCCTCTACACGTATAGAGCACCAACTAGTGATATCAACGTAAGTCAACCAACTGGCTCCAGTAGTTTTGATCAAGAGGGTCTATTTGTTGCAAATTTCTCGAGAGGCAACAACCCGTGGCACTTGTAATTGGACAAGCAAAAACTGATCGGGACATAGTACACACTTGGATCAGTACAAAACTTCACAGGCCCGACACTGCTACCGTCTAACCCAGGATCAACTGTTCTCATCGTTGGAACGGTTTCCAAATCACCACTCATAACCTATCTTGTCAATGCTGGACTTCTCGATACCACTCCAATCAACGGCCAATGGGAATCGTTCATGTCAGTCATCATTCAGAATCCCTTGCCAGGTGTAGATAAAGCCATGGTAATTGTCGGTGCCGATGTGAGAGGTTCCATCTACGGACTTTACGACATCAGTGAACAGGTTGGTGTAAGTCCATGGTACTGGTGGGCAGATGTACCGGTGAGGACACAGGACGGTGTATGGGCTTTGACTGGTCAGGCAACAAATGTCGGACCAGGGGGCCCAGCTTCTCAGGCGCCGCCGCCGCCGCCGCCACCGGGAGCTCCTTCTGGTGGGTTGCAGG
The DNA here is from genome assembly GCA_002946425.1 of Rutstroemia sp. NJR-2017a BBW. Lineage (NCBI taxonomy): Eukaryota > Fungi > Ascomycota > Leotiomycetes > Helotiales > Rutstroemiaceae > Rutstroemia > Rutstroemia sp. NJR-2017a BBW. The sequence continues at coordinate 1,497,633 of NJPT01000031.1, forward strand.
TCCTGAAGATACAACCGAGTCCGAGTGTGAGATATCGAGGCATCTTCTTGAATGACGAACAGCCGGCGTTGACCAACTGGGTTAAGTAGGTTTTCCATCTTGCTTGTGTTTCACAAGTACTGCGGTGACTAACGTATCTTCAGTGCGAACTATCCAAAGGGTAAATACGGACCAGGATTCAACCATTATTTCCATGCCCAAGTCTTCGAGCTTCTTCTCCGTCTGCGCGCCAACTACTTCTGGCCAGCTCAGTGGGACGGTATGTTCAACGTCGATGATTACGCTAACCAGCCTCTATCCGATGCCTATGGAATCGTGATGGGGACAAGTCATACCGGTAAGTTAATCTCTCACCTCATTCACAATCGAATACTAATCGAAAGCCTAGAACCAATGATGCGCTCAACCAAAGAATGGAACGTCTTCGGCAGCCAATACGGCGGCAACGGCCAGTGGGAATATGACACCAATAATGCCTCCATAATCCCATTTTTCAAATACGGCGCCCAGCGAGCAGCACCCTACTTAGCCAACTCCCTCTTCACCATGGCCATGCGCGGCTCAGGTGACAACGCCATTACGCTTACTCAAGCGGAAGCCATTACTGTGGTGAAAAACGTTGTGGCGAAACAGAGAGAACTTTTCGGTGAAGTGTTCAGTGACAGAAAGGTCGAAGAAATCCCCCAGTTGTGGTGTTTGTATAGTGAGGTGCAGGGCTACTATGAGGCGGGCATGACGGTGCCGGATGACATTACACTTTTGTGGGCGGATGACAACTTCGGAAATGTTAGACGGTTGCCCTTGGCCAATGAAACGGCTAGGAGTGGTGGTTCTGGTGAGTTTCTTTTATGCAAAATTTTATCTTTGGGAAGGGTTGTGTAATGCTAACGATGCTGGAAATAGGTGTTTATTACCATGTCGATTTTGTGGGACCACCAAGGGATTACAAGTGGATTAACACTATCCAGCTTGAGAAGACGGTCGAGCAGGTATGTCATCCAACAGGTGACACTTAGAACAAATACTGACAAGAAGTAGATGCAACTCGCCTCCGCCCGCCAAGCAAATCGCATCTGGATGCTCAACGTTGGCGATCTCAAGCCACTCGAGATCCCCATCAATCACTTCCTCGACCTCGCATACAGTACACCTACGTGGGGATACAACAGCGTACCAACTTGGCTCACACTCTGGGCCACACGTGAATTTGGTTCCGAATTCGCAGCGAACATCTCTTCCATCGTCGATCGTTACGGCATGTACGCCGCACGTCGCAAGTATGAGAATATCGATATGACTGTATATTCTTACATCAACTACAACGAGGCTGATACAATCCTCGAGCAATGGGGTCAGTTAGCTACAGAAGCGCAAGCGGTGTACGACCAATTGGATGATGCGTGGAAGCCAGCATATTATGAGATGATTCTGCAGCCTGTTCTGGGTGGTCAAGTCGTGAATCAGATTCACATTGGAGCCGGCAAGAATGCGCTTTACACGGAGCAAAAGAGGACTGCTACAAATGAAGTTTTCCAGGAGGTTGTGGATCTGTTCAAGAAAGATCATAATTTGACGCAGAGATATCACAATCTCTTGGGTGGAAAGTGGAATCATATGCTCGACCGTAAGTTGAACAAAGTCTGCAGTGTTGCCTTTGCTGACAATTTTAGAAACCCATTTGGGCTATGATTACTGGCAACAACCCATGAGAAATGCTCTTCCACCAATGGCAATGGTTCAAGATCTGGAAACGTCTGTAGCAGGCAACCTCGGTGTCGGAGTGGAAGGACTAAACGCCACCGTATCCGGAGACGACAACTACCACACTCTCTCATCCGAAGTCCTCACTCTACCCCCAATGGATCCATACGGGCCCAAAACTCGATACATCGACATCTTCAGCCGCGGCATCGAAAGCTGCTCCTGGACCGTCAACGCCTCGCAACCATACGTGAAACTCAACCCCTCATCCGGCCTCACCGGCGGCAGCAACGGAACCGACACCCGCGTCTACGTGAGCATAGACTGGGCCTCCGCGCCCGCCGCACCAAACCGCACCACCGTGAAAATCGACATCAACTCCGGCTGCGAAGACGGGCAATGGGGCAACTACGGCCCACCTTCCGTGATGCTCCCTGTAAACAACACCGCTGTCCCGAGTAACTTCACCAACGGCTTCGTTGAATCAGACCGCTACATAGCATTCGAAGCAGCGCACACTTCGCAATCTACATCCGTCAACGGAACATCATACATCACGCTCCCTGGTCTCGGCCGCACATATGCCGGTGTGACTTTATACCCCGTCTTAGCACCTACACAGAATCCCGCAACAGGACCAGTTCTATCGTATAATCTGTATACATTCACACCAGTGTCGAAAGCCAATATCACGCTATATCTTTCGCCATCGCTGAACCAGAATGGCAAGATCAGAACCCTCAAGTACGCGATCGCGATCGACGATGAAAGTCCCCAGATCATTCAATACGTGCCTAGTAGTACGAGCACGGCCATCTTTCCCAACGGGTGGAATGGTGCGGTCGTGGATGGGGTGTGGGGCCAGAGTAGTGGGAATACGACGACGACTACGCATACGGCGTTGGGGAAGGCCGGTTCGCATACGCTGAAGATCTGGGCTGTTGAGCCTGGTGTGGTCTTTCAAAAAGGTATGTGTGGTTCCGCACAATCAACTTTTTTTTTTCTCTTATCAAAGTTCTGTTCGTGTGCGTCCATTCTGTGGATGGAAGTATAATTGCAATGAAGAAGTGCGCTAACATTTTTTTTTCTTATAGTGATCATAAACTTAGGTGGTGTAAGACAGAGCTACCTTGGTCCGCCAGAGAGTTTCAGAGTAGGTACTGATGTGGCTGGAGAGGGAAAGACGAATTTCGCTGGTGTCGATGTGACGAGCTGGGCAAATGGTGTGCTTGGTTCAGACAAGTAACTAAGGAAGTAGATCGAGGGAACTTTTTATATTCCCTCTATAATTTTCGATCGTATTGATAGTAACAAATAATCAAATCTAATCTGGTCGAACTATTTTCTCTTCCTGTACGCAGGTCTTTGCCCTATCCTTCTCAATGTTTGGTACACTAGCAGGTGTACTCACTATCCGACCAACTTCAAACTACAAACTTCCACCAGTTCGATACTCTCAATATCCAAATTCGACTTAAACAATCAGAGATACTTAAGTATATATTAGTTTATAGTATTCTAATATTCTTTAGATAACCAGATATATTTAAGTGCATAGTAGTTTATAATATTCAAATGTTCCTGGAACAATTAGTACTCCCCCTGGTGATACGGCTTAAACAAGGTTCCAGACTGTATAGAGCTATTTCAGCACTTAGGGTATATCTTCGAAGAAAGAATGGAACTCGGATCTGCTATCAGAAAGTGCATTTAACGGACTGGTCTTGGTAGTATAAGAATTAGTAGATGCCCACGTAGGATTTGAGAAGTTGGTGCATGGGCTCTCGAACAATTTTCTGCCTCTCCTCAACCGAGGAAAGTGCTTAATAGACCCCCTCAGCATCACACCCAATCTCGAAGACTGTCCAAACCACAACCACACTCGTTACTTCCTCTTCAGACCTGGTTGCCCAAAACGGTCTTGCATCCCCAAGCCCCTGCATCCCCAAGTCCCAGCACCTTGTGCCGCAGCAGAAGCTTTCCAATCATGGATAAAATCTTCGGAAAAAGCAAGGACAAGACCAACAACGAGAAAATGGATGCCGAGGCCGGGCCCATCGTCAAGGCACCGCCAGCACCCGTCAAGTTCCTCCCACCTCGCTACCCCATGGGCCCCTGTCCTCCTATGCCTCCCCCTTCCATCAAGCCCAAACACAAGGGTCTCAGCTATCCGTCTCTGGTGGCCGACCGCCCCGACGTCAAAGCACTTGCCCGACGACGAGGCCTACAAGCTGCTGCCATGGCCAGGGCAGCTTCATCTGTACATTGGGTCAACACCCTCGAGGAGGAGAAGGAAGAAAGGGCTGCAAAAGCAAAAGCTTCGGCTCCGGCTGCTGCCAAGGTCAGGGCAGCTAAATCTGTACCTTGGGCCAACACCCTCGAAGAGGAAAAGGAAAAAAAGGCTGCAAGAGCAAAAGCTTTGGCCCCGTCTTCGGCTTCGCCTTCGCCTTCGGCTCCGTCTCCAGCTCCGGCTCTGTCTCCGGCTCCCTTTTCGGCTCCGTCTACTCCTTTGCCTTCGACTCCGAACAGCGGGGCAGACGGCTCGCGAGATACTTCTATCACCTTCATTTCCTCTGGCTCTGACTCTGCCAAGGAAAAGAGCAACAAAATCAACGAGAAACACGACAAAAGCAACAAAACCAAGCGCTTTTCATTGAAGCGTTTTCTGCGAGAGATTCCCAATGCAGCGCATGATTAGCTTGGCATCTGATGTTTTTTAGAATATCCAGAAGGGGCAGTTATTCTGTAAGATAATAGTTGAGAACACTGGTCTTGTTGTTTTGGTTTTGCGGGAGGGGTAGTGTAAGATGTTGAATGCCTGGCAAATGGCGCACGTAGACGGGAGAGAGCATCTTCGTGTATACTTAGACCATTCCGTACGCTTAGTACCTTAATAATCCAGTCGTTCTTTGCAATTGCTAGTTCTGCTTGTTGGTGATGGATTGCTTGGCACTTGGCCTTGGTGACTTGGGTGAATGGCATATGAAGCTGATTCCCTCGTTTATCTGGAATGGCTCGTATATATCTTGACTCTATCTTGACTCTTGAGTGAATGAAGTCGATGATGATATGACTTGATCGGCATTTAAACATCCCGACCCTCTGCGCCCCCACCGCCCCTCTTTCAATGGGCTTTACCCACAATGGACAAAGAATATTGCGACTTTCCGTTCGTTTAACCAGGTTAATGGGATTGTCGACCAATTATTGGTTGAATCCTTCCGTTCCTCGGCTTCAGAGTTGTATCGTCTTCGTGTTTTGAAATATGCCCTTGTAATGGTTTGGTCGCTCATTTTATCGCAACCGTTTTCCTGCCACCGGCCGTTTGGTATTCACTGTTATTGAACATAATCTGCTGTATTCTAACTGTATTCTAACTGTATTCTAGACTCATTTAACATATTTGTAATTCACTAAGATACAACTGCTTGATATATCTTTCTCTTTTCCTTCCGTCTCGAAATCTCTGCATTCGCACCGGTAGAAAGACAGCTCTTCACAGCCTTCCTCTTGTTTCTTGGCTCTCTTAGAAATTCTTGGCCTTCAGACAGCTACATAATACCGGGAGACGAACGCTCTTACAACTGACGATGCAGCCATTATCCTCATACTCATAGCCTACATTCGAAGCCGGCTGATTCCATCCTCTGCGCAGCAAACTTAGGATACGGCATGCGCTGAAGGAGACTCGACGAGCACCTCTCAAGCACAGCTTCCTCAACCATCATGGGTCTTCTTCGTCAATCCTGGACTTTGACCAGGAAAAATATCCTAATTGCGCTCAATCGTCATGCCTGGAGCACATCCATACGTGCCTTTATCCTGCCAGTGGCGTTCATGATATTTCTCAGTTACGCTAGGAATCTCTTCATACCTCCCTCAGTCTACGGAATTGGCTCAAGCCACCCTATTCGAACATTAGCTGAAGGACTACATGATGCGACTGGCGGGAGGAATACTGTCGCATTTGTGAACAATGGGTTTACTGGTGGAGATATCGAACGAGTCATCAATGCTGTCGCGCAACCTGCAGAGGCAGCTGGGAAAAATGTTCAGAGGTTAACCAGTGAAGCCGAATTATTGGAAGTCTGCCGGAGCAGTCTGAGAGGAGCAACATCATGTTATGGCGCTGTCGTCTTTCAGTCATCTCCGTCAGAAGGAGAGGGTAGAATCTGGAACTATACTCTGCGTGCGGACGGCGCATTCGGTGAAAAGATTGTAGTCGACAAGGACAATAACGATGCTCAACTCTTTCTCCTACCTCTCCAACGTGCTGTCGATGCTGCGATTGCAGCGAACAACAACACTATCAACCAGAACGATCTACCCGCCACGGTTTACGAATACCCATATACCAGCATGACTCAGGAACAACATCGCACACAAATTCGAGTGAATTACCAGGGAGCCATCATCAACATCCTAGGGATCGCCTTCCTAATTGGCATGGTTGGCGTAACATATCACTTGACTGGATTTATTGCTTCGGAACGAGAGCTGGGCATGTCTCAACTGCTGGAAGCCATGATGCCAAATTTGCGCAGGTGGGAACCCCAGGTAGCCAGGATTCTTTCCTACCATCTTGCCTTCGACTTGATATACGCTCCGGGTTGGATCATCATGGCTGTAGTCTTGGGAGTAGGAGTATTTGCTCAAACTTCCATGGCTATTGTGATCATCTACCATCTTCTCGCAGGATTGTCTCTCACCTCATTCTCCATCATGGGAGCCTCCTTTTTCAAGAAAGCCCAACTAAGTGGAATCACTCTTGCCATAGTTACACTTCTCTTGGGTGTCATATCTCAAGTAGTCGGAATAACAACTACCGGAGCGGTTGCGATTTTGAGCTTGTTGTTTGTTCCATGCAATTATGTATTCTTCGTTATCTTCATGGCTCGTTATGAACGGCAAAACCTTGCTACTGATCTTGTTCGTGCTGCTCCTGATAACCCGTGGTCGCTTCCCGGTATCGCGCTCTGGGTGTTCTTGATCATACAAATATTTGTGTATCCCATCATCGGAGCTTATTTGGAACGTTCCTTTTTCGGGACCCAGTCCAAGGGTCGCACAGTCATAGGGAAAGGCACTTCTGAACTAGACCGCTCTGGAGACTCAGACCGTCTAGAGACTGTTCGATTGCAGAATTTCACGAAACATTATCAACCTAACTGGTTCCGTCTCAAGACTGCGGGTTTTACCAAGATTCCAAAAGCGACTGTGGTAGCTGTCAATGATCTGAGCTTTACCGCCAGCAAGGGCCAGATCCTCGTGCTCCTAGGTGCAAATGGAAGCGGGAAAAGTACTACTCTCGATGCAATTGCTGGATTGAATAGTGTTACCAGCGGAAGTATCACGGTCGATGGAACTGGTGGATTGGGTATCGCCCCACAGAAGAATGTCTTGTGGGACGAAGTCACCGTCGCAGAGCATATACGGATCTTTAACGAACTGAAATCGACGGGTCCTCGGGATAGCAAGGAGTCATTGCACAATTTAATTGTGGCCATTGATTTGGACCGGAAAATCAACGCCAAGTCGAAGACTCTATCAGGCGGACAGAAACGAAAGCTACAATTAGGTATGATGTTTACCGGTGGCAGCTCCGTTTGCTGTGTCGATGAAGTAAGTAGTGGTCTTGATCCGCTGAGCAGGAGAAAGATTTGGGACATTCTTCTTGCCGAACGAGGCAACCGCACAATCATCTTGACAACACATTTTCTTGACGAAGCCGACCTCCTCGCCGATCGCATTGCAATTTTATCAAAGGGCACATTACGCGCAGAGGGGTCTTCTGTTGAGTTGAAAGAGAAGCTCGGTGGCGGTTATCGCATTCACCTTCCCACCGGACATGACCATAAGGAAGCCCCAGAGATTGAAGGAATTGCCCAGCGAGCTTCATTTGGTCAAATGACATATGCGGCACCGACTTCAAAACAAGCTGCGCAAATCATCAAGCGTTTCGAAGAGGAGAAGATTACCGAGTATCAATTATCTGGCCCGACCATTGAAGATGTGTTTTTGCGATTGGCCGATGAGATTCGAGCGGAAAGCGACGCTAGTCTCGACAAGCACGATCCATCTTCCGTGGTTGAACACACAGAAAAGCAGTCGGCATCGAAGCTCACTATGGTCACTACCAACTCTCGTCCAGCTCTAGAGCTCTACACGGGCCAGAACATTGGATTCTTCCGCCAAGGTTGGGTCCTGTTTCGAAAGAGGCTAACAGTACTACGACGAAATTATCTCCCATACATTGCTGCATTGCTTTTACCGATTATTGCAGCCGGCCTCGTCACCCTATTCTTGAAAGGTTACAAGGGTGCTGGCTGTACACCGGATGCTAGAGTGTCTATCTCTTATGCGGAAAATCTGTTTGCCCCTGGCGAGTACGATATAGTTGTTGGTCCATCTTCAAGATTCTCAACTGAAAGACTCGCTTCATTGTTCGGACCTCTACTATTTGGTCTGTTTCCAACACAACAGCAAATTCAGGATCACACTCATCTTGTTGATACGCTGCCTCAGTTCAATGACTACATCAACCAGAACTTTGCAAATGTCACACCTGCGGGCTTTTTCCTTGGGGATGGAACTGCTCAGACCACACTTGCTTACAAAGGAAATGGTGATATCTATAATGCAGTATTTGGACAGAATGTTATGGATATCATGCTCATGAATATGACTATTGCTACCCAATATTCCTCTTTCGACATCCCATGGGCTCCATCCACTGGCAAATCATTGCAACTTGTCGTCTACTTTGGTTTGGCTATGGCGGCATATCCTGGATTCTTCTCGTTGTATCCCACTGTTGAGAGAACAAGAAATATTCGCGGCCTGGAATATTCGAATGGTGTCCGTTCCTTGCCATTGTGGTTGTCCTACCTTGCCTTTGACTTTATTATCGTCCTGGTTTCGAGTGCTGTGTGCGTTATTATCTTTGCAGCGTCGGCGTCGATCTGGTATCATGTAGGCTACCTGTTCCTCATATTTGCGCTCTATGGGTTGGCTTCGATATTACTCTCATATGTCGTTTCGCTATTTGCTCGTACACAACTGAGCGCTTTCGCCTTTGCTGCCGCTGGACAGGCGGTGATGTTCCTCATCTACTTGATTGCCTACCTCTGCACATTGACATACGCCCCAATCAACAAGATTGACTCTACGCTCATCATTGTTCACTTCACAATCAGTCTGATTACGCCGATGGGAAGTCTTATCCGAGCATTGTTTGTGGCTCTGAACCTCTTCTCTACTACGTGTTCAGAGAAAGAGCTTGCTCATTATCCTGGGGGCATCTTACAATATGGTGGTCCCATTCTCTACCTTATCATCCAGACATTCGTCCTGTTTGCTATCCTCCTTTGGTACGACAGTGGCTCTATTGTCGCATGGGTACGCAGACACAGAAAATCATCCAACGAGGTCACTGAGAATGAAGTACCTGCTGATGAGGAAATTGCCGAGGAATTGGTCCGAGTCAGCAGTTCTAATGATGGTCTTCGTGTAATTCATCTCACCAAATCATTCGGCGACTTCACTGCCGTTGAGAATATGACATTCGGCATCAAGCGCGGTGAAGTTTTTGCCCTTCTCGGCCCCAACGGCGCTGGAAAATCTACGACCATCTCGTTGATCCGTGGTGATATTCAACCTTCCAAGAACGGCGGCAACATATTTGTGGAAAATATTGAGATCAACAGACACCGGGCAGATGCAAGATCACATCTGGGTGTCTGTCCACAGTTTGATGCTATGGATCAAATGACCGTACTTGAGCATCTCCGTTTCTACGCTCGCGTCCGAGGCGTTCCCGACATCGAACATAACGTGCACGCCGTCATCGAAGCCGTCGGACTGCAAGCATTTTCATCGCGAATGGCAGCCAAATTATCTGGCGGAAACAAGCGCAAGCTATCCCTCGGTATCGCTCTCATCGGAAACCCAACCGTTCTTCTCCTCGATGAACCCAGTTCAGGCATGGACGCTGCAGCCAAGCGTATTATGTGGAAGACCCTAGCTTCAGTCGTACCCGGACGCTCACTCCTCCTCACAACCCACAGTATGGAGGAAGCAGACGCACTTGCCGATCGCGCGGGAATCATGGCGAAACGTATGCTAGCAATGGGCACAAGTGATCATTTGAGAAAGAAGCACGGAAACGCGTATTACATCCATCTGGTCCTCAAAAGCGCACCGCACACCTCTTCAGAAGAGATCTCCAAACTCCGAATCTGGATCCAAGCCCATTTCCAAGACGCAATTATCGAAGAAAAGACTTTCCACGGGCAAATGCGCTTCTCGGTTCCGATCAACAATTACGAGGCCAAACATGACAAGAAGACGGATGTGGAAGAAGACGTGGATGAAATCAGCAGTGGACATTCTAGTGATCGTGATCGGGATTTGAAATTAAGGGATACGGGTATTGGATCGTTGATTACGGTTCTTGAGGATAATAGGGAGGTGTTGGGTTTGGAACATTATTCCGTTAGTCCGACGACGCTGGATCAGGTTTTCTTGAGTATTGTGGAGAAACATAATGTGGAGGAGGAGAATTATGCGGTGGGGAAGGAGAAGAAGGGGTTGTGGGGGGGGTTGAGGAGGAGAAAGTAGATTGGGGGATTGGGAGATGGTTTGAGGAAGAAGTAGATTAGGGGATTGGGAGATGGGTTATGACTTGAGAGAGAGAGTAGTTATGGAGGGTTTGGTGGACAGTGTATATCCATCTAGAGGTGATGTTATATCCCTCTTACAGATCTTGATTATGCAGCAGTGAAGACTACAGAATGGTTTTCTGAGATAGAGATTCTTAATTTCACTTGAAATTAATAAGAACTTGTAATACCTTTACCTTCTTTTTCCTGTCGCATACTTCACGTACGTCTGATCATAATCACACTATCAAATGTATAATAGAACGAATAAAGACTAACTCGTCGTTAGCCGGTATTCTTGCTAGCCAGAAAGTACTGTAGTAGTTATTAACCAATGGTGGTACTAAGGTGACCTTGTGACCTTTCTACGTTTCGTTGTTCTGATATATCTCGGACATCCTACTAAGTGACTGTGCCTAACTAAATAAACTAAGTATTTTGTATAAGTGCTCCATGGTTCTAATAGTTATGCTTAGCACACTGTACTATTTATTGTATATGGGTAGATCGCTAGAGGATGTATTAACTTTTGCGAGCGCCTTGTGAGTTAGGGCTGGACTATGTTTTAATAGTTTCGTGTTTCTTGGGTTGGGAAAAGAAATGGATGGTGGGTTTTAAAGAATAGACAATCGATGATCTGTCCGTCATCTCGTAGGACATTTTCTTTTCGTTTTCGGGAAAAGAGGAAAGATGATTTTGGGATGGTTTTGGTTATGCTGGTAGAACATGTCTCACGATTTGGGTACACTGCTGTTTGATGAATCAGAATCGGTACATCTACCTCCTCTCGGTATACTTCTCAATTAATCATGCACATCATATCAGATTCACATTCCAGGGCCAGTAAATGAATAGTATTGATACATTTGCAAATAAATTTCTATTTCTACAATCCCATCCTTAAAAATCAAGAACAGGAGATCCATATATACAAAGAATATTCCCTCTTCGCGCTTCTTCCCCCCCCGTAAAACATCACTTCTCCCTCCTTAAGCCTCGCACTCATCATCCGGAACCGCAACCGCACTGCTGGCAGCTGCAGCAGAAGAAGTAGCTGTGATGAACGTAGTCGGCGCAGCGCTAACCACCGATGAATAAGCAGCAGAAGAAGACGTAACAACAGCAGCTTGAGTGGAAGAAACCACCGCGCTGGAAACAGCTGCCGAGCTTGCGACTGCGGCAGATGAACTAGCAGCCACTGCGGTCGTCGCAGCAGCAGAACTGGCAACAGCAGTAGCAGTAGCAGACCCAGATCCAGATCCAGCACCACAAGTAGCGACTGGTCCTCCCGGGGGAGTGTAGGTGGAGATATCGAAACCGTAGTAAACGTTGGGGATGTAGATGGAGGGATCGGTGTCATTGTACGCGCCGGGGAGTTCGATGGATGGGGTGCAAGTCTCAGATGCGGTGCCAGTGATGGAGAGTTGCGCGCAGCCGATGTACCATTGGGCGCCGTCGATGGTTTGGGCGCCGTGGAGGGCGAGCATTTCGGAGCGGAGCTAGAGGGGAGGAGGTTAGTTTTTGTTTGGTGGGGGGGGAAGGGTGGCTTACAAGGTATTCGCCGGTGGCGAGACCGGTGGGGAGTTTGAATGACATGCTCATGTTGCCGGCTTCCATGATGGCGCTGGCCCAGGTGCCGTTTGTTTCGGCCCATTCTTGGATCTTGAACCAGGAACCGATACCAGTGGTTGTGGAAGCGTCGTCGACGGGTCCCATGAGGTAATGTTGGATGGGACCGGGATGTCCGGAGGAATCCCATTGAACGGTGATCTCGTCGCCTTCTTTGGCAGGAGTGGTGGTTACGCCCGAGGGAACATTGTTACCGTTGACGTTGCAGGTGATGTCGTTGGACGAGACATCGGTGACGGGGCTGTTGGAGGGTGGCATACGGATGGAGACTTGGTATCCGGGGGAGACGCCATTGACCCAGAACTGGTGGAAGTTCTGGTGAGCAGCGACGGCTGAGACGAGGGTGGCGGCGACGGCGGTTTGGAAAAACATCTTGAATGGATAATGAATGAATGAATGAATGTGGATCACAGATCACACTGAGAAAGAATGTGGGTAGAGAATGAAATGGGAGTATGAACTCGAAGAGAAAATTGAAAATGCTAAGACTTGCTTGTAGAACAGAAGGGAAAGAGAAACGGCATGGTGACTGCAGAGATCATGCATATATACATGATTTAGCCACTGCCAACTGTGGCAGCAAAGCGTCCATTCAATATCATAGGGATGGGATGAAAAAGGTGACATCCCCATCCGTACCCCCGCCGATTTGTTTCATAGATACAAGAAAAACAAATTTGATCCGCTAGGAACAAAACATAAGATCGCTTGCTTGCTTTGCGCGTCAAACTAAATGGACGATTAGATGAACGCTTGTACCTTAAGCCAGATTCGGAGATCTTCCGAAAGAAACGTTGTCGGGGATAAATAGGAGGATAGCATCAAGAAGGTCCACTTGCACTTTTATGGATCGAATCGCATGTTTTGTTAGAGCGCTGAGCACATCGGATGCAGTTTGAGCCGCATTGAGACGTGAATTGGGACGTTTGGCGATATTGCAGTGCAGAATGCTTGGATGACATAAAATGATAGTGGAGGTCTTCTTGGCGGTTACTTACCGATTCGTTGTTTCGTTTCTGAGGTTAATGAAGTTGTTCCACGTAAATGGACGATGCGCCTTTTACATGAAACATCGTGACTGCCCATGTCCAAATGTCAGTGCAGACTTCTCCGTTCGATCTGAAGTGGACAGAAAAGAAGCTTAACTTTTTCTGGTTAAAACTTATTCGAACAATAATTGCATTCTAAGTTCTCGTCGTCGTGCATCTTTAGAACTCCGTGGATATTTTCAGGATGGCGACGACAAGCCCTCAGCGCTCGGACGTCATTCTTTCGCGCGAGAACGTACGTTTCTACAGAAGGATTTGGGCGATCACATACAGCCAGCCAATCATGTTGGACCTTACACGATGGTCTCGTGTCGCCGATAAATTGCCAAGGGGGGATTTTTGCTGGGATAACTGAGGGAAAGGGAGAAATATCGCTCCGGATTCCGTACTCTCAGGGGCACTGCGAAAAAGTAGCGAAGGGGTGATATTTTTCTCTTCAGATTTTGACTCCCTAGGAACAGAATTAGACTTGATTCTTCAAACCACACCAAAAATGTGAGTCTAGCAAAAAGATTTTATGTTTCTGTCTTGACAGTTCCATCAATCCTTCGTTCTGCTGTATCTACCATCTACACCTCGGTACCTGGGTCCTCGGGCATGAGCCCCTCTAATCTTACAGTATCCGTCCACTTTCAGATGAAACTTCTTGACGCCATGCCCTCGCCAATATTTCTTGAACGTGATGACACCATACTTTGTGTTTGCTAGCGGAGATTTATATCAATCTGTTATGGAAAGATAGAGTGTTCGAAATAGTCGATTTCATCCATGCTGCGTGAAAAAGAGGGTATGGTGGGTTGACAGCGCGTAACTGGATTCAGGTTGTATGCTGCGTGAATTTGGTGCCGGCCTAATGCACCGAGTTTCCTTGGACATTGATCCCACGATCTCGGCAGCTACTGGAAGTAAGTAAGACTGGACTGGCAAGTAAGCGCTCAGGTAAGCGCAGTACTGTATACACGAGAACCGCCTCGTCGAGCAATAAGGATCGGCGCAAATTCCACTTTCATCGCCAGTCTGCAAACTCGACTCTCTCGAAGGATTTATATTGACATAAATACTTTCGTACATATCGAATCATCTATCTAGACCCATCTCAATCGCCCGCAAACACCACCGCCAAAACACGAGGCTCTTCCCCTTCTAATACAACGGCACAAATGTCCCATTAGAACAATCGATTCCCAACTGCGGATTCAGCTTGCTCGTCGCATTAATACAAATCACGCTTGGCTGCCTCATATCCTGTGGGTATATCTCAATATCATCCAGCACAAAGTTCTTACACGAACTATCCGTGTTACATTCAATGATGATACTTTCCGTGTGCTTCAAATTCGGGAGTCCAGCATCATACCAGCACGGATCCGTAACACATGTTCCATCACCTGGCGTATACGTATTAACCGTACCCCTGAAATTCTTCCAAGTGAAATTCTCCATAACAACACTCGAGTTATTCGGACGACCTGTGGTCTGACCCGGTTGTAGCTGTGTTTGGTTGGAGCCCTGATTGAAGTATGTCTGGGTAACAAAGATCGGGAACGAGACGTTGAATACGCGGATATTTTCCCAGGTGATGTCTTTAGCGATGCCTTGGCCGCCAACCCATGATTTGAAGCGTGCGGCGTAGACGGTGTCGATCATGGTGATGTCGCGGAAATGGATGTTGGAGACGTTGGCGAACACTGCTTGGTTTTGACCGAGGGAGCCGATGCTTAATCCGTGGGATGCGTAGCCACCAGTCAAGCGTTCAACAAGGACGTTATGAGACCCAGATTGGACTGCAATGGCGTCGTCTCCGTTGTAGATGATGCTGTCGCTAATATGAACATTGGTAGCAGTGATACCGAATCCATCCGTGTTGAAGGGGAAGCCGGTGCCATTGGAGAAAGAATCAATAATGCTGTTCTTGATCTTGATGTTGTTGCCCAGGACCTGAACGTTCCACGCGATTGGCTTTCGCGATTTGAAGTAATTCATTGTCCCATCTGTAACATTGAATCTCATTAGATGTGGGCGATTGAGAAGGCCGGTGCCATTTCCTGTATTTGCATCCCACCATGCTTGGCCGTAGGAATTGATCCAACCCGTTGTGATATCGTCTGTGCCAACATAGTCGATTTTGGAACCTTGGAATGCAAACCAGTACAGGGCACTCTCGTAAGTTGCTGTATTCGAGTGGTTGACCGTATTTTGGATGTACTCAATGTCTTGAGGCAGGTGAAGGTTTCCTTGCATGCGAATGACCACGTTCGATAGATTCTTTGCGGAGATTGGCGTGAAGACATTGTAATCTACACCTTTGCTGAACTCGACGACGGCATTCTTTGAGCACTGTGCAAACGCCGAGGCAATGGCTGGTGAATCATCTGCTGTGCCGTTTGAGGATTTGACCGTGCATTTCTTGCTACGTTCTTTCAATTGACTGCTGTCGCTTTTGGCAAGAGCAAGCAGTTGAGATAGGATTAAAGCGGTTCGCAGTAACATTTTTACAGACATTGAAAGGACTCAAACGGCGAAAGGTAGTATGAGAAATTCAATTAAGCTCCGAGTAAATGTCGCAGGCACTGAAGCTCTCGTGTACTGGATGAAAGGCATTTTATAAGAAACAAATGCATAATGATGTAGAAGACGCAACCCCTCCAGCGACCCAACACGGCACAACCAACGCACTTGCGCTTTGCGGGGTAACGATCAATGAGCAAAGGACAATGCAGTTCCGAGCATCTGTACTACCTACTCATGCTCCTGCTGGCGTAAAAAAGTTGTTCCATTACGAGAATGGATAAAAGCTGATTACATCCAAGCTACCGACAAGACGGATGTTTGCCATCTTTATATCTGCCAAGCACGCCGCACATGTATCTCCCCGCACCTGACAGCGCGCCTATCCCGCAGTATTACCCCTATTGGTGGGAATTCTTCGCGACGAGAGGAGAAATTTGGAGCTACGCCATTTTTGGAGACGACAAAGGGAATTGTGTGTACAGTATGTATAGCTTGGAAATAGCATTTCGTAAACATCATGTTGGAACTTGGAAGGCCTCTGAAATGCTCGTTTAGTTCTTTGTGATTCAGGTATGTTTTTCGGTTTAGAAAATTGATATAATGGCTCGAATTCATCAGGTGGGTATCACATCCAACAGAAGGGTATTTGCCATCAAACATTGCTCCAGCTCTTCTTCGCATCCGGTGTACCGTGCTGCTCCGTATCCCTCACGGAGAAATGTGTCGTAACTATAACTATTTGAGATTCGGACTTATCATCGCGTTCAACTCCATCTGATTGTTCTCTCGTCAAGCTTTCCACGCTTGCCGCGCCCCTCACCATAGTTGAACTTTGCACCAGTCGATCAGGTCGTAACTTTAAACTCCTCAGTCCAATTTCTTCGTCTTCATCTAGGTCACTTTTATTTCTCCTATTCACTGTCTTGGAGCCAATAGTAGTTGGATAGGCTGATGGCTTGGTTGTAGGTTGATGTCCGTCCGTGAAATGTAGCAATCGTGGGAAAATGAAGCGTACGAGTGGCAATAGATCCGGAACACAGCCAGTGACTAGCGCTAAACCTGTCTCGATCTGAGAGATAGTGCTGTTGACGTTATATGATGAATCGGGGCTTGTAGGATGGAAAGCGTAGTACGTGAACACAAGTCGAGTGACACCGACCGCAGTGACCCTACACATCATTAATTAAGCAATCATAGCAGTATGGGTTGTAGACATACCCTATCCCCATACATAATATGACCAAAACTGCAATCTTCTTTCGTGGTTCCATCTTTAACCCGCGTACCATGTAGATCGGTATGCACAAGATCAAAAGATCTGTGACGATAGTCAAGCCGGCAGTGATCAACAGAAAGTTGATCGAGTCTATACAACGTCCGCCCTTGACGTACTTGCCATCCTTGAACCCAGTGGTTACTGGCCCGTACGGACCAATGCCCGGGTCGGTGGCTCCAGCTGCCTTCTGTGCTGCCAGATCCATCTCTGTCGAGTAGAAGTTGTATCGGAAAGGTACACATTGAAACATATCAACGAGGAATATTGAGATGATAAGGCCAAAATTGATGGCCAAGAGAACATATGAAGCGATTCGCACTCCGGTCCTAATACCACCTAGTCGAAGGTAGAGAAGAATCATGGAAGCTTTGATCATGCCCAGGATAGGATTGTAACAAAGAGAGTCGAACATGGACCATTTCATCTCCGTAGGGATATCGATTTGAAATTTTACGACATCGTAAGAATGGTAACCAAGATGTGCGATTTTTGTAACTGTGGTCTGGATTAGACATATACGTGGAAGAATATCGTGATGTCCACAGAAATGGTCCAAGGTGCTCTCGACGCTGATGAAAGGGCGCAGAGGGTACCAGTCTCACACCTGCCATCTGGTACTACCAGATAATTCCACACAACTATCCCCCCGTACCTTGGAATGAGTTGAGCAACGAAATTTTACTCACAGCCATATATCGCGACAGTCTCTGCGACCGAGAAAACCTATGTCGTCCTTTAGTTCTAATGTCTTCCAATGAGCGTCTCCTAGTCATTCCTCACCCAAGCAATAATCATACATATATCACCTATCGAGTATTAGTACACAATGCAAAAGCGCATCCAGGTAGAGCGATTTACTCCACATCATCAATCCGCGCCATGGTGTCGCCGATACCAGTCGGGCAGCCAATCGTCCCAGACAGAAAATAGTCCCAATAACCTCAAACACAACAATTATAACCAAACACGCCGTGTTTAGTTGTTGAACCATTTCGCTCGCAGTCGTCCACCGGTACCTTCAACGAGGCACTTTGTCGATAAAAGAGTGCATCGATTTCTTATAAGTCCACTTAGTGTTAGTAGATCATATTATGGTTCTTCCAGGTAGATATATGTCTTAGATCCCAGATGCCACATGCTTCGATCTTTCATCGCTTCTCCATTGACATACCACTTCAACCGGGCAGTCGTTTTCTGGCAGCGAATGAAAAGAAGACAAACTATTAAAAGAGACAGAGAACAGCTGCATAACATTCGAGAATCGGGCAAAGCTCCAGTCTGAAAGCGGGTCAATAAGTCAGTGCCCTCCCGGGGCCGCACCGGGGAAGGCAATGATGAGACGGACGACCCATGAAGTGTTTACTAGCACACGGCAAGCGAAACCGTCGAGATTCGGTGCCAGATAGGATGACCGTCAAATGATTCCCATGGCCCCTGGCAGCGGAATCTCTAAAACTTGTCTCTTTCATTCAGTGACGAAGGATGGGGGAGAAGCACGTTCATGATTCTCCCATCTGAAGCAGCAAATCAATTACGGAAGAAAGCCGCTATACGGTAGAAAGCCGTGAGTCTTGTCTGTTCATGTGTTAGCTGAGTAGCTAGGGAGGCATTTATTAGGCACAATTACTACCTCTGTGTTGGTGGCGTAATTCTAGATCATACATTCGTTCCTTCAACCCGGGAGAAAAATTCGTCCTGAGACCCTTGACGTGAGCAAATTTTGCCTGTGTTGGTAGTCTCAGGGAACCATGCAGCAAGCACTTTGGAGAGAAAAGCACAAGGCAAGGGGGGTTCTCCCACATAGGAAGACGCAAAGCGCTCAATCCAAGCTTATCCAATGAGCAGCGTAGTGTTGATTTCGTCAGCTCCGACCATTCACGCATATTTTCTGGGGAACCGTTGGTACATGGGGCATTGGGGGCATTGGGGGCATTGTACACAATGCATCTGGAACGCTTTTATGCACGCCAATACGTACTGTGTACACCGTACACCACACACCGCAACTGGTTTTTCGTAAAGTCAAACTGCAGGCAGCAGGAGAAGTTGCAGGTGGTCTGGACTCTGGACGCTGGACTCTAGAGAGACACGGAATTGAGGAACGTTGTCAGAGTAACAGAAGTTGTAAAGAGTTCAAGGATTCAAGGAGAGTCCGGGTAATACCGCAATTGCAAGTTTGCAACAGACCACTCGACACTCGAGTAGGCAATCGTCGAACATCGCTTAGAACAGTTCTTCTTTGGTGTGCAACTTGCAAGCAACGGGCGGAACGGGGAATCCGGTAGAGGACGCTAGTCTGAAAGCTTGGCACGTCTCGGTTAGTTTGCCACAATCCCAATCTCGGCTTTGTTACTCTCCCGGTCTCTCCTATCAATGCTATCGTCCTATGCTGTCTCTACTCGTAACATTCCTTCTTTGCGTAGTCCACTTCTTACCCGTTGTGGCCCCTTTTCATCAGGAAGGACTTCCGGAAGCTGTGAGGTACATATCATCAAACAAGCAAATCAAACCGATAGCGAACGGTCCCTGCACCAGACGACCGAGGAGCCTTTGGGACGGTTAAAGTCTTCTCGGCCAAGTTTCAAAATTCATGGTTCAAGGAAACGACACACTCGGGGATATATATCTTGAGCTTCCTCCCAACGAGCTTTGATCTTGCTTTGAATCGTTCTTTCTTCTTGCTCTTGTTCTTCTCGCACCGCTCTCCCACTCTACATGTTGGCGTTGTGCAGCCCACTCCACCCGTCCACTTGCTCTCACATCGCAATTCTATTGGATACCGGACATGTCACCAACTGCAGATGTTTTCACGGCCGTTCTTCCGAATACATACCCTCTGCCCCGCAAAACCCTTGCTCTGTGCACTGCCGCTCTTCCATACCTTGGGATCTAGAGATTTTCTTGCTGTTTGCTAATATATTCTCCCAACGGATGTACACTCTGCATGCATTCAGGAGTTCAAGCAGCGACACCTTTCCGACTTTCCACATCTCTTATTCGTGGTTTTTCTGACTGATTCGGCATATACATATCCACATATACCGTCGATATCCACCACAGCTATATGATATGGTGCCACTCACTAAATCGAGACTCCAACAATTGGTATTCAAAAGGTGAGTTTTTTCCAAACCATTGTAAGTTCTTTCTCCTTCCTTCATTGTCACTGTCTTGTTTGTGAGACAAGCAAGTCAAGATGAAGCTCTCCTACCTTGCCCCTCTCTCTTTCCACATTCTCTCTGTCTCCGCACTCCAAAAGCGCAATGCTACCTCGACCACTGTTACCGCAGCTGCATCTACAGTGACCTCCTCAGAATCGCTTCTAGAGTATGAGACAGTTCAATTAGCGGAATCCGACCTTTCCCACCTCAATGATTCCATGCAAGCTTTGTTTACGTTCGGAGATGCGACAACTTCAGATGCATCAACCTCTGCCTCAGCCCGATCTTCTGGTACAGGATGTAAGGTCTTCCCAGGAGATGCCCACTGGCCCAAAGAGGAAGTCTGGGAGCTCTTCAATATCCTACTTGGAGGGGCATTGATCAAAACCGTCCCAATCGCAGCAAGCTGCTACTATGGTGAACATTATGTGCGTTCCAAACTCAATTCATCCTGCCATTTTGGAGTCGCAGAACTAATCGAACCAGGACGCGGCCAAATGTGCCTATGTAACAGACAACTGGACCAATTCCACCATGCACGAACTTGACCCGACTTCCATGATGTCCCCCATCTACCAGGGACTGACATGTATGCCGACTACCTCTCCGAACGGTACCTGCACGCTGGGTGGATATCCATACTATGCGGTAAACGCGACCAACGTTGCCCAAATCCAGTTGGCAGTCAACTTTGCGCGAAACACTGGCATCCGTCTTGTCATCAAAAATACAGGCCATGAGTTTTCTGGGAAGTCGGGAGGAGCGGGTGCGCTGAGTATCTGGACCCATTGGCTGGATAAGATTAAATACGAAGGAGATGATTATACGGATGAGTCGTTCCCTTATACTGGTCCAGCTTTCACCAGTGGCACTGGAGTAATCGGACGTGATATTATGGCTGCAGCCCATAAGGAAGGGATGGTCGTTGTTGGTGGTGAGGCAGTGGTATGTCTTTCTTCTGTACCTTTTTTTAAAATAGCAATTTACTGACTTTTGAGTAGGACGTCGGAGTAATGGGTGGTTTCATCCAAGGAGGAGGACACGGCCCTATGACTAGCGTTCACGGTCTCGGCGCCGACCAAATGCTCTCGGCACGTATTGTCACAGCCGACGGCCGATTCGTCACCGCATCCTCAACCGAAAACAGCGACCTCTTCTGGGCTCTCCGAGGAGGTGGACCCGGAACCTGGGGTGTCGCTACATCCATAACCATCAAAGCCTTCCCCACCACCCCTGTAACCGTCGTCACATTCTCGTTCACCTCCTCCGAATACGTCTCCGACGACGCATTTTGGTTGGGTGTCCGCGCCTACTGGGACAACTTCATCACCTACAACAACGCCGGAATCTACTCCTACTTCTTCATCTTCCCTCCCGCCGCATTCGGCGTCAACTACTTCCTCATGAGTCCCTTCTGGGCCCCCAACCACACCCTCGCCGAAACCCAAGCCCTCCTCGCCCCCTGGTTCGACGTCCTAACTTCCCTCAACATCACCTTCACCCCCGTGTACAACACCTACGACACCCTCTACGAAGGCTGGGCCGCCAGTTTCGCGCAAGAAACCGTCGGCAGCGACGACGCCATCGTCGGCTCGCGTCTCTTCCTCCAAAGCTACCTCGAAGATCCCGTCACATTCAACACCACCTTCGACGCATGGTCCGGCTCCGCCCGCAACAACGGCTCCCTGCTCGTCGGCTTCAACATCAACGCCCCGAACAAGTACAACGTCTCGAACGCGGTGCTGCCCGCTTGGCGCCAGACGACGCTGCACAGTATGCAGGGAACATCGTGGACCGATCCCGCGGATTATACCACCAAGGCGGCGGCGAGAGCGAAGCTGAGTGAGCTGCAGTTGGTGTGGAAGGCGGCGACGCCGGGGACGGGGGCGTATCTTGGGGAGTGCGATATTGAGGAGGTGGATTGGCAGGAGAGTTTCTATGGGGCGAATTATGAGAGGCTGTTGTCTATTAAGCGGGCTACGGATCCGTGGAATCTGTTCTGGGCGAAGACGGGTGTGGGGAGTGAGGTTGCGAGTGTGAGGAGTAGTGATGCTATTCCGGATGAGAATGGAAGGTTGTGTTGGAATTAGATGGTGGTTGGAGTTTTATATAGAGGTTATTTAATTACGAAGTATATACATAAAGAGGAATACAAAGTACATATGGGTATCATAATTATATTTCATGCGCGTGCGTAGATCTATCTATGTCTAATGTTGCGGTGATGACAACTCCCAAGAATTATAATCATACAAACCATTCCCCACAAATATCCTTTTGAACTCCTCCCAGCCATGCAAGAAGCTCCATAACACATTGAAACACCAAACCCTAATCTCCCCCAATATTTTCATAACGATGATAAGTCGCCGTCTTACAACCCAACTCTCCACCCTTCTTCTTACAACAACTCCAATACGCCTTATGTCTATCATATTTGTCGTCCAACAAGTCAGCAATTATCTCCATCCTTGATTTGTCGGAGTGGTCGTAATTTCCAGCATGGGCCGACTCTAAGATATAATCTTTGAGTACTTTGTGGCCTGCACATATATATCAGTCCCCTCATTTTCAAGCGAGCCAGAAGAGACAGGCAAATGTTTGAAATCTTACCAGTATGATAACGACACGCCGAATCCGCATATCGGTGAGAAATATTCCTTTTACAAGCAGCGCACTTGCCACCAAAGAATGTTCTCTCCTCAGATTCAACGTCTGCAATCTTCCGCTTCTTATCCCTATCCATATCTCCCGCAACCAAACTCCCACTACCCCTCCCAGCCCGCCGTTCGCTCCCAAACCCAAAGCTACGCTCCCTGTCTTCATCCCAAGCTGGAGCTGCCTCGTCACTACTAAGTAAGTCAATCACCACTCCCTTGCCCGGCACAACTTTCTCTTTCAACTGCGTCTTCCCCTTCCCCTTTCCCATCCCCATCTCCCTATCCCTAACCCCATCCCCCCTCAACCTCGGCAACCCCCCCTCCCCCTCATCCCCACCCCAAGCCGTCGTAGTAGGAACCCCCACCCCCTCAATACTGCCCCCCCAAACCGTTGGCTCCTCCTCCACATACCTCTCCCCCAACAAGTACCGCAGCGCCGTCTTCCGCATATGCGGATACAGATTACAGCTAGCGAGCAGTAGGGACTGCAGTGTTTGGAGGTTTGCGCTGGAGATCGCTTCTTCGAGGGATTGTTGGATTTGTGGGGGAGGAGGGGCGGCTGAGAAGGAGATTGGGGCGGGGGTGGGGGTGGGCATGGGAGGTATAGATTTGGTGGCGTGGAGGGGGCTGCTGAGTTGGGGGCGGAGGTGCTGGGTTGGTGTGCGGTAGGTGTGTGGTGGGGTTGGGTAGATGGATGATGACATGGTTGGGGTTTCGTGGGTGGGGTATTTGGACATTGTGATCCTCCGTGGGGGGCGGTGTCATGAGATAGTTACCCAGGTTCAGGTGTGCTTCGTGGGCTAGGGAATGAACATGCGGGGAATGCTACGAACGACGACACAAGAAAGTGACGCGATTCGGAATTTGCGACGCGAACGCGACTTTCTTATCATCATGTGATGTTTCTTATCACATATTGAAAGCTCCTCGAGCAGTGCCATCGTCTTTGTGGACGGAGTAGACGGAGTACTCTTTACTACACATAGAAACACGAATCTGCTGGGAGATAATTACTTTCTATCTTGTAGTACAGTATTACAGTCATACAGCCCCCTAGCCTAACCCCCGCAACTCCACCCTCTAAGTTCCAGCCCAAACCTATCTATCTACGGCCACAAGCAAGCAGCATACTCCGGATACCCATGCGCAACACCATAAACCACACTCAACTCATCATTCAACATCTCCGGCCCATCTAGATATCCCTTCTTCATCTTTGAAAACACATGTCTCTTCAACGCCACATTCCACGCAAAACTCGAATGCCCTATCCCCACAAAACTCGCCGCCTTCATCATCACAAGGAAATCCACCAGGCCCTGTTGATCCCATGCCATATCTTTCAGGTACTGTCTCTCCTCAGCATCCAGTAGCATGAATTTGGTGGTGACGTTGTAAGCGGCTGCATCTCTGGAGAATCTTGCAATTTCACTCTGGTTACCGGATGCAATGTAGATTAGGTTGAGGCTGGTTGTTTGGAGTTTCTGGAGGTAGCTGGCCGATTGTACTTCATAGCGTTGGTATTTCCAGTCGTGTGCGGGCCAGGCCTCGACCGCGTCTTTTTCCGTCCGTAGATGTGCTCCGAAGAAAGTATCTGGTAGTGCTGGCTGGGAAAGGTTTGTCGACTTATTGTATGTGAGGATGAGATTTCTTAGAACTTTCGTAGCTATCCTTCGCACATCCGCTCGAAACTTCAATATATTGCCAAATGACAGAGCAAACTCTTCCCCGTCCGTATAAATCGGGTATTGAAGATATGACCTGCCAAGATCAATCAGAACCGGCGTCTCCATCGTCGCCGGTTTCAACCCCGCCCAAGTCCCCAACCATTCAAAGAACTGCCGCCTCCAAGCTTCCGGGTGTGGCAACCCCGTCTTAGGAATCTCATCGACCAAACTCTCCGGCAACAAAGCTACCGGACCACTGCCTTGCGCTCGATTGGGAAGCGCGTCCACATACCGATATAAAGTCAACTGTGGACAAGACAACTTAAGAGAATGCACAAAATGCTCCACATCGAACATATAGTCCATGCCCGTCCTCTCCCCCGTTCTTATCCTCGCGATATTCCCCGAATTCCTCACCACGATCCTCGGAATCACCATACTCCCCCCAGCAGATATAGTATAGCGCACGCAGTTCAGAATCGAGTTCCGTATATTTCCCACTCCACCCACTGAATTGTCGCAGGTAAAAACTATCGCGGGATTCCATTCCACATTATCGCAGACCAATCGTACAGCATGAGAGTCGAGATACGGAAAATCGAAGAGATCCATGGTCGTGAGATTGCCGGAATGGGAATGTTCTGCGCTTTGATGCAGGATATACATGGAAAAGTCATACGGAGTGACGACGAATGAGAAGATGTAGATCCATAGTGAAATGAGCACGATACCAAATAAGTAGGCATACCTACTGTTGATACCTGGAGGTAATCGCATCGTCTCGTATGTCCAGCTTGGAATGGGTGAAGTTACGACTGCTCGCATGAAAGTGAAGAAAAAGCAAAGAGAAACATTTTGAGATAATGTGGCGGTTGGAATGTGTCCCTTACTTTGCTCACATTTACTCACCTGTTACTGTACAAGATTAATCTTTCCATTTTCAACCGAAGTTTCGCTCGTACTTTCCATATTTTATTATTGAAGAATATTGTTGACGTCCTGAAGGAGTGAAGTCGGGTATGGAACTTTATACTGATGTGGTCAAGGCCATGCAGCTGTCGGCCGCTGAGATCCCTGCCTGCATTGCAACAACGTCCAACAACACTTCTTCATCTGCATTTGGTCCCGAGTTCAGTATGGTTATATGATATTCTTGTTTTTATTTCGGGAGGTATAATATTTCGACAACTAACTTATCTCATGACATCCCTAGCAATATTCATAGCTTATCCACCCATCCTGAAAAGAAAACTATGTACACAACAATACTATGATCCATAATGTCGAAACGACTTTCCAAGTCAAGTCTTCCCCAACCCGGTATCCAGCTCAAAGTGACGCCGAGTCCATGCCATAAAAAATCGATCATACGCCAGCCAGTACAGCAAAAAGGTCCGCTGGAG
Organism: Rutstroemia sp. NJR-2017a BBW; assembly: GCA_002946425.1. NCBI lineage: Eukaryota > Fungi > Ascomycota > Leotiomycetes > Helotiales > Rutstroemiaceae > Rutstroemia > Rutstroemia sp. NJR-2017a BBW. The sequence continues at coordinate 1,523,350 of NJPT01000031.1, forward strand.
ACTCCCTCATCTATCATTTTCCATCCCAGTTATCCCATCTCCATTATTCAGTACGGTAGAACTTCTTATACAATAAATGTAAAAAGAGGTTGACGTTCAAACGCATTTGTCCCTCGAAAAGGTCCATGTACTGATGATTTGCGAATTGTGCTGCCAGCAGCGAGTCCATGGGAACTTGAGCCATAGCGCCGGTAATCACCATACTTCCTTTACTGCCTTCGATGGTGAACACACCCACTTGGTCACATGAAATGGTGAGATTAATCTTTTCCCATTCACGTTCGGGATAACCTTTCCAGGCAACGAGTACACCCTTGTCTTGAAGAGTTCGCGCTGAGTACTTGAAAGAACCAAACTTGTATGTACGTCCTGATCTTTCCAGTTCCTTTTCGTGGTTGTATTGTTTTGAGAAAGGCATAAGGAACCTCTTCTTCCTGTGGAATAGTTAGTACTGTATTGGTGAATGGAAAACAGTCATCATACCCTTTCTTTTGTAGCGTCATCATAGCTTGCTCAATGTAGTTGTCGTAACTCTTCCTTTGAGACTCAAGCCATTCTGCCTTCTCGTGCAAGTTACCAAGTGTCAGCCTGACACCCTCTAATTCGCGCTGTCTTTGAACACGTCGACGACTCTTCGTTCGGATATCCACGGCTATGGCATTCAAGATGTCCTGGTAGTAATTCTGTCGAGATATTCTACCAAGTTGTTCGAGTCTCATTATGTTTTCAAGGGCAGTACGCTTCAATTCCCAGTACGACATAGACTTGATATCGGCCAAGGTGTTGGCATCGGAGTATGCACCACGAGTCGTGCTATCAGCCGAGAACTCTTCTCGGACAAGGTCGAACCACTTTTGGTCATCTTCTGGGGTAATAGGTCGAACAAGAATGTCCATAAGGTTAGTTCCGGATTGTACACGAATGATATATAGGATACAACGTTTAGTTTCCATGAAGAGTGCTTTGACTTCGGCTTCCGGATCCTCAATGTCGTGGAGCTTAGGTGTTAGTGTCATTGAGATTTCGGTTGAGCTCACACCCATCATTTCCGATTCGTTGTTTTTGGCGCTTCCAAGTTCCTGGATGATTTCGCGGAGAACGTCATCCCGATTGGGGCAGATATGTGGGAGGTCGTTAGAGATGAGGTTGTGAATTGCGAAAATGTCGGTCATTTTAATATAAAGAGTTGGCTTGGTTCGGGCATACAAATCATTGAACTCGTCGATATCGAAAGTACTTTCGGCATCTGGAACCGCGATGATGGTGGCGAAGATGTCGCTCATGCGTTGGAGAGTATTTCCAACATAAGCATTCAAAGGCTGCAAGAACATATTCTCGCCGCCAAACAGCCTTCCGGATGATATCTGGCCGACAACTTTAGCAACCTCACCCAAATTGCGCTTCTGCAGTGGTGTGAGCTGCCTTTCAACAACTCCAGAGGTTTCGGGGTTTATCAGTGCTGGTTGCAGGTAGAATTTCCAAATCCAAGTACCAACCACCTGTAGAACATCGGCCTGCGACTCATGAGGGAATTGTTGGCAAAGGGCGTCATAAATCTCGTGGCAAATGAAACGGACTCCGTAAGGCATTTTGTGTAGGACGCTCTCCAGAGCCAGCATAAACTGATCCGAGATCTCGCGCAAATCACGCAGGTGGTCGATGAACATGTTACGAGTTTCCGTATCTCTGATAGCCATGTCCCGAGGAATATCCAATGGCCTTTGACTTGGGGTTCCAGTGCGAAGCTCTTCATTCATGATTGCTGATCGATAGATTTGCATTGGGTCACTTTCGAGATCGAGAGCAGGATCCTCGATAATGTTCTCCATAATGAGCGGACCCAGCAGATCTCTCAGGAACTTGCGGTCACGAGGCGAGCGAGTGTAATTAGCCAGCAATTTCGTCCAGAAGAAATTGCCCCGAGTAAAGTCGTTGATTGAGTGGAAGTGCTCGATTTCTTCTCTTGCGGATCGAGCAATGAGCTTAAGGAGATAGTACTCCTCTCGACGTTTTTGTGCGTATCCAAACAGACCCATCATTAGTGTTTCAACGCGCTTGCAATCCTTCTCCGCCATTCCCTGCTCCCTGATTTTCTGGAAAAGTCTTGCTAGGTATTGAGGCTGTGTTTGGAGGTTGAAGAAAAGTTGTTGGTATGATTCAAGCTTCTTCCTAGAGTTCTTGTTCAAAGCCTTCAGATCGAATTGATTTCCCGACGCCATAGAACTGTTGATGAGAAGATTACCGGAATGTCCGCCAAAGTTGCGTTGATGCTTGACAACCTCATCTAGGGTGATCTTGTTCTTCACCAAAAGAGCGATTTTGATGTCTAATTGGTCGATATACTGCTCTGCCATCTCATTCTGGCGGACTTGCTGTACAACCGTCTTTCGCATCCTCTCGAACTCAATTTCCTCGTTGAAATCGAAGTCGCTGTCGTTAAGAAGATGTACAAAGTTCTTGACGGTATTGACCGGAGGATTCTTGCCGGTAGTCAAGCTCTTGTAAGCTTCGCCTTGCAAACGACCTCGAACAAAACTTTGAATCTTGACAACCTTTTCCATGTTTTCCTTGAAGAACCGTTGTTTTTCTGCGTACTTGGCCCGCACCAGGGATGCCTTTGCGGCTGCTTGAATCGCAACGATGGAGTCTTCTTCGGCGTCCAGTTCACCCAATACAGTCTCAATATCGTTTCTGAGCAGAACTGCACGAGACAACGCCTGGAGGTTGGTGATCTCCTCTTCGTGCGCTTGGAGCTCATCCAACAATATTTCAATCTTTTGCCTTTCCAGAACGCCGCGTGCCATTGACTGGAGGGCAGTGATCTGTGGAGTTTCATCGACAAGATCAGTGTAATCGTCCGCGACGTCTTGTCGAAGTAGCATCCCACGGACAAGAGATTGTAGCTCCACAATCGAGGATTCCTCCGCCTCCAAGCCAGACAGAGTTTCAGTTACATCCCGGCGGACGGCTTCTGCACGAATGAATGCCTGGAGTTGTGCGACTTCTGGCGAATGACTTTCTAGAGCTTTTTTAGTGGCCAAAATTTCACTTCGGAGAAGGCCAGCTCTCGAAATAGCCTGAAGCTTTTCCCACACAGGCGTACATGCGTGCAACGCTTCTTGCTGACGAGCAATTTCGTCTCTGAGTAGGTTGGCTCTCGCAAATGACTGTAGTTGGACCCAAACCGGTGTGCACGCTTGTAATGCTTCCTCCTGACGGGCCAATTCATCTCTAAGAAGGCTCGCCCTTGCAAAAGCCTGCAGCTTTTCCCACGCAGGCGTACATGCGTGTAACGCTTCCTGCTGACAAGCTATTTCATCTCTAAGCAAGCTAGCTCTTGCAAAAGCCTGCAGCTGCTCCCAAACCGGCGTGCACGCTTGCAATGCTTCTTTCTGTTCAGAGACCTCATCTCTGAGGAGGCTACCTCTGAACACTGCTTGAAGTTTCTCCCACACTGGACCACTTACATGCAAGGATTTCTGCTGGCGAGCAAACTGATTTCTAGTTAGCAGGGCTCTGGCAACAGCCTGAAGCGCAGTAATATTAGGTTCTTCGTGATATAAATCCTCTTGGTCGTCGCCAACGTTCTTTCTGAGTAGCATGCCCCGTACTGCAGCTTGCAGATTCAGAACAGGACCAGACATAGCTTGCGTTTCTTTCTCTTGAGCTACCATATGTTTTCGTGCAAGGAAACCGCGAATATTTGATTGAAACTCCTTGACAAGAAATTCGGACTGTTGCAATTCTGATCTCAACATGCATACCTCGTCTCGAGCTTTCTTAGCTCTAATCAGATTCTGCAGCTTCAAAACATCACCTTCCCTGCTTTTCCAGAAGGTCTCTCGACTAGATTGTCTTTGCCGCACTAGGAATCCACGAGCATGGCGTTGCAGATCAATGGCAAATCTTCGCATATTAAGGCGGTATTCTACTATCTGTCTGGTGAAGTCTCCGCGAATCATTGATTGCAAGTCGACGAGCCAGTCCTCCGTATCCCAAAGAACTTGCATAGTTCGCCCTAGGTCCATTCTCTTGGCGGCCCCTCGTATCTGTGCTTGAAGTTCGATGATCATCGCTTCTTGTTCGCCGAGTTCTCGATCTATCTGTTCCTCCTCGGTCTCGACAGGTTCTGGTGCAGGCTCCACTCCAAAATCGGCTCCCATGTTTCCAAAACTTGGCATACTGATTCCTGCTTTATCCAATCCTTTCTGCATCTCCTCTAACTCATGGTCCTCAAACTCAAGCTGACCAACGAGATTGCCGATTCGGAAATCTACCACCCCTTTCCTAAACAGAAGCCAACTCAGAGCATGTATACAGTAAATAACTTTGGGAATGTTCTTCTTCTCGTACAGGTCGATGAGCTCGAATCTGAAAAGCTCGGGGAGCTGTATGTCATCGAGGAATCTAAAGAATTGAGCAATATTATCCCAATGTCTAGCTTGAAGTTTAGGATTCCTGAAGATTCGAATACGTCGATCCGGGTATAAAGCCTCGACTACCTCAGCCAACGTAACTCCATCCCTTAATGCTTCCTCCAGTTGCACAGCAGGTGGAATCGATCGCTGTAGGATATCCTCCATCCATTCTTTGGCTTCTCCGATATGACACAAGTATTCATATGCTTGTAAGAACTGCCGCTGTTTGTCCATCCAATTCCGTCCTTCCCAGCTGTAACCCGTAGTTTTACTCAGCGCAACGTTCTTGTCCCGTGACACCGCGCTTCGTTGTAATCTTCGACGCCCGTGAAGTCCCGCTACTTCCTGTTCTGGTGATGTGATTGTGAAGTCATCAGGTGTTGCGGTCTGCGCGAATTTCGAAAGTGTACGCAGTTGACTTGTTGACGAGCGTTCGAAACTCTGCAGATCAGGTCTGGTGAGGGGAGAGTGAAGATGTGGCGGGCCATGGCTTCTGGCGAGGGTTCCTGCTCCTACACTGACTGAATCAGAGCGACTGAGTAGCATGGAATTGGGGCGAATTGCAGGTCTCCGCGTAGGACTGCGCGATGGACTGATAGTTGGTTCGGCAGGAGGCTCGAAAGTTGTAGCTAGCTTTGAGACATCGATACTTTTCCCTCGATTGTGCTGTGGTCTGGATGGAGTTGGTGTCACATCCACACTTTGCCCTCGGTTATGCTGCAGCAAATTATTCTTAATCACATCTACACTTTGTCCACGTCCATGTTGAAATGGACTCTTGTCCCGTTCTGGAGGAGTTTGACCAGGCGCTTGTGGCAGTGGTCGCAAAGAGTTCCGTACACTTTTGTACGCACTGTCCGGACTCGATTCAATACTGCCCATCCCGTTGCGATTCTCTGAGGATGAGTACATTCCTGCAGCTTCACTCAAACCCCTCTTATGAGTTCCGTATCCACTTGACGCCGTCGAGGAAAACGTGCTTGTGCGGCTTAGTTCATTGGCGCTCGATGAGTTCGAATAGGCAGTCGATGCTGTAGATGCGTTCGAGGGTTGTCGCTTCGTACCGACAGTATTCGTGGAGTACTCGGACTGTGTTTGTCGAAGCAAGTGACGGAACGACATCACGATAGTAAGACAAAAAGTGCTGATCGGCGGCGCACAGAACGTGTAAGGTACCGGTAATTGCGGGTTCCTTTCAATTTACTGTTCATTAACCAAGTTCCATCTAGGTGTTTGCGCGACGCATGTGTCAATCGGTCACTTCGGAGGCAGCAAGATAATTCGAAGTGAACGATGGCCGTCGAGATGCGTCTTTCTCAGCGTCTAGCGTATCCAATGCGCATTCGAACAGTGATGGTCCTTCACCTCCCCCGCTGGATGTTCAACGTCGAAGGTCTACCCAAACAAGGGTTCTCGGTGCGCAATCAATAGTTCCTACGCAGATCTCGTCCTTGACACCATCCAGATAGCAAGTCGAACTATCCAGATTATTTCCCTATGACGAATTAAGAATGAAGAAAGAGCGACAAGAGGAACGCGGAAGTGGTTTAAGGTGAAGCCACCAACATCAACACCCGAGTAATGTAGAGCGTGTAGAGCGTGTAGTGTGTGTTTTTCCTGGTAAGGTCTTCTTATTAGGTCTGCGGGTTTGCCGACCACAATATGACATACAACAGCTGAATGAACAGTGCTGTCTTATGTTTGTGGGTATATGTCGCGATGTTATGGTCCGAGTGGGTTTTCGATGGAAGGGATGACGATGTACTCTGCACGCAAAGGATATGAGAGTGATCCAGGTCAGGAGTGCAAGATGAGCGACTATGGAGAAATGTGAATCAGGAAGGAGGGATTAAGGTGGGAGGTGGTTGGAAGAATTATACCAAGGTACAAAGGTATAAGATTGAAGTTATTTCGATACATTAATAGCTGGGTCTCTTATTTCCAAGGCACAGTGAGGCAGAGTGAGGGGTGAAAAAGAGGTGAGAGACAGACAATCTACCAATGCCGTTGGGTTATTACGGGCGGCGCAAGGATATTTTGTTTACTTTGTCGCGTTGCTAAGGTAAAAAATTGGGTTGCCAGCACAGAGAAGCGACGAATACGGCTTAACGCAAAAAATTACAAAAAATTATCCCTTGTCCGAGCATCAAGTCGCGTGGTCGCGTAATTTGTCGCTTAACTGCGGGTCTAATCGATAAACTTCCGAGACTTCCTGAGACGAGGACGAGCATAAATCTCGCCCAAGCATCACGTCCACCACTCGCGCACATGGCCTCGATGGCCTTCCACCGATCTTCTTCAGCTCTCATATGTGCGGCGCGTGCGGCCGCCTACTTCCGCCTCTTTCGCCTCATCGCCGCTCGGATTTTCTTTCTTCCTTTATCGCTCGAGCTATAATCATTTTGGGATTAGTCTCTCTCATCTCTCAATCTGCTGCGCTTTAACCAATCAGCGACTAGCTCTCCAGGGCACTCAAGTACAATTGAATTTTTTTCTTCGCTCCCCTCTTTTTCCCTTTCTTCTTTTCTCTTGGGAGAAGGAAACTTCAACCCGTCGACTATACATTTTCACACCACAAATACAAAGTATTCATAATTTGAATTGCTTCCTCGGCAAATTTAAATATCTATCTTTGTACTACATTGGTCGACTATCTCTCTGTGTTTGCTCTACTTCTCTCCTACTTCTCTCCTACTTCTCTCCTACTTCTTCCCCCGCACCACTCGTACGAGTCGCGCGCGCATTCTCTTATTTCAGTATCTTTTTCTTCCCCAGATACACAATGCCTCACACAAACGGCGACTCTAAGCCATCTGCCTCGTCTTTCCTGGCCCCTACCCAGGAAATCTTGGATCACGCCAAAGCTCTTGAAGTTCTCAAGGAATACGAATTCCAAGATGGTCTCAGCATTACCGATTTGATCGACTCCAAGAAACACGGAGGTCTTACTTACAATGATTTCCTCGTTCTCCCAGGCTACATTGGCTTCGCTGCCTCTGAAGTTGTGCTTGACTCGCCCGTCACCAAGCGCATTACCCTGAAGACTCCGTTCGTGTCTTCTCCTATGGACACTGTTACCGAGCACGAGATGGCCATCCACATGGCCCTGCAGGGAGGTCTTGGTGTCATCCACCACAACTGCTCTGCGGATGCGCAAGCAGAGATGGTCCAAAAAGTCAAGAGATATGAGAACGGTTTCATCTTGGATCCGGTTGTCATTAGCCCGCAAGCAACTGTTGCTGATGTCAAGGCGCTGAAGGAGAAATGGGGATTTGGAGGATATCCAGTTACAGGTTCGTACATTATTTCTTCTTTCATTGTCATTCCTGCACTACATGATTAACAAAATAAACTCAAATAACTTTCGTTCATCCGTATTGACCTCAAGGTCTTGTGGAAAAACTTTATGCTCTTTATGATTTTTGGTGTTTAATATGCTCGCTATCTTGGTCTTTCTCAATCTTGCAGCAACTAACATATCTGCGAAACAGAAAACGGTAAAATTGGCTCCAAGCTCGTCGGTATTGTTACGAACCGAGACATCCAATTCGAGGACGATGACGAAGCCTCCGTATCAGCCGTTATGGTCACAGACTTGGTCACTGCAGAATATGGAACAACGTTGGTCGAGGCAAACCGAATTCTCGCCAAGTCGAAGAAAGGAAAGCTTCCAATTGTTGACTCCAAGGGAAATCTTGTTTCTATGATCTCTCGATCCGATTTGAACAAGAACCTTCACTTCCCATTGGCATCTAAGCTCCCAGATTCCAAGCAATTGATCTGCGCTGCTGCCATTGGCACAAGGCCCGAAGATAAAATTCGTCTCCAAAAGTTGGTTGATGCTGGTCTGGATATTGTTATTCTTGACAGCAGTCAAGGTAACAGCATGTACCAAATCGAAATGGTCAAGTATATCAAGGAGAAGTACCCTGATCTTGATGTCATTGGAGGTAACGTTGTCACTCGTGAGCAAGCTGCTTCGTTGATTGCTGCTGGTGTTGATGGATTGAGAATTGGTATGGGAAGCGGAAGTGCTTGCATCACTCAAGAAGTCATGGCTGTCGGCAGACCTCAAGCAGCTGCTGTTTACAACGTCAGCTCGTTCGCAGCTCGATTCGGTGTTCCTTGCATGGCAGATGGTGGTATTCAAAACGTTGGTCACATTGTCAAGGGCCTTGCTCTTGGTGCTACCACTATCATGATGGGAGGTCTTTTGGCCGGTACCACTGAATCTCCTGGAACTTCCTTCGTCAGTCGCGAAGGTAAACTTGTCAAGGCTTACCGTGGTATGGGAAGTATCGATGCTATGCAAGACAAGAAGGCTGGATCCGGTGCTAAGGACAGCCAAAAGAGCAATGCTGGAACTGCCAGATACTTCTCTGAGGGTGACAGCGTTCTTGTTGCTCAGGGTGTATCTGGTGCCGTCGCACACAGAGGGTTTGTCGCTCCATTAATACTTTCCCCTTTCCGTCCGCTAACATTTTCTCAGTTCTGTCACCAAGTTTGTTCCTTACCTCGCCGCTGGTTTGAAGCACTCCCTTCAAGATTGTGGACAAATGAGCTTGCTTGCTCTTCACGAAGCCGTCAGGAACGGTACCACTCGTTTCGAATTGAGAACCGCTAGTGCTCAACTTGAGGGTGGTGTAAATATGGAGAGTTATGAGAAGAAGCTCTACGCATAATTTTCTTATAGATTTACGGTGAGCGAAGGACCTGGGCTGGATGGATATTTTCGGCGTTGGCGGTTTAAGTAGGACAAAAGTCATTGATCATTTACGGCATGGAGAAAGAATAAATTATTTCAAAAGATACTTCGATTGTCTCCCGCTCGTGACGATGTTAAAATACTGTGCGAATCTTCTTCCTTCGCTTCCCACGATTTCCCTCAATTCCCCTCACTGCACCTCACCTGCACAGCAATTAACATTCCATCCAAATTCATCACCCCTTCAGCGTCATTCTTCCTTACCATCTCCCCAACCACTTCTTTCACGTGCCGGCCCACCTTTCCACCGATATCTTCTGCCCACCTCTCCACCATCCGAACCCAGTTCCGCTGAAATTGTTCCTGATACTCGACGATTTCCGCTACTTGAGCATCTACTTTTTCTTTAGCCGCTTGCGCAAGCAAGGTTTGGCGCGAAGAACTTGCTGCGCGGAATTCCTTGACGGGGATGTGCAGACGCTCGAGTAGAGCTTGCTTTTCGGTCGTGAATCGCGCGTGTAGTGTGAGGAGCTCGGGGTAGTACGGGGAGCTGAGGAGGAGGGAGATAGGGGTGGTGGGTTTGGGTGGGGAGGGCATTTTGATGTTTGTGGTGGTTTCGTGTGATACTGGGAGGTTGAGGATGGGGTTGCTTTATATGGAGGGAATTGCGTGTTTTGAATTTGGCTTGGGCGTGGGTGGTACGGTAGGTGCTTGGAAGGAGAAATTTATGGGAGGCGATAGTGAATATGATCTACATACCATGTTCTACTCGAGATGCGGCACACCCACTGGTATGTGGTATCTTTCTGACAGCACTTTTCTACCATCTACAGTTTTTCACTCAGCTTAAGACTTTGATAAGGCATGGAGAACGGGTTGGACAGAATGTGGTTTACTAAGTTCAAGTGGTTCGTTCTTTCCACTAGAATGTCTGGATCAAGATGTCATTCAAACTGGAAAGGGCTCTCACAACCCGCAGCATCTCGAGCGACATTCATTTCTTCCAAGCCCTGGACGGAGGAAAACTATCTTCTCACTTCTAAGATCGAGCAAAATAAAGCGCCATCCTCCTCCACCACCCAATGACGCTCACGCAACCCCCCCAACCACCACCCATCACATCGATGCCGCACACAGCCACCCGCCAAATCCGCGATGGGCCCAATCCAGCACCAGCAGCTGAGATCCTCCAATCCAACCCCTTCTGCATCTCCCTCAGCTCCGCCCTCCAAACCTGCGAATTCGCCACCCCCAATTTCACCTCCCTCCCCCCTACCCACCAAGCCCCCTGTCTCTGCTACACACAAACCACATGGCTTCCCACAAACTTCGACAACGCGGTAGCAAGCTGCGCGGCATTCGCAGCTACCGCGTTACCGGGTGCGTATTCGGCGCTTAATGATCTGGAGGGGTTTTGTGGGAGTGTGGGGGATGTGCTGATACCTGCGAGTTCGAGTTCGAGTTCGGTGGATGGGAGTTGTTCGGTGGTAATGGAACTGCTGAAGAGTTGTGGGGATTTGACAAAGGGGTTTATGACGTTGGGGAGGAAGAAGCAGGCGGAGTGTTTGTGTTATGTGAGGGGGACGGAGTGGGCGCCGAGGACGTTTGATGAGGCGGTTGAGGGGTGCGAGGGTTATGCGCGGACGGCGGCGGGGTCGGGGGTGATGGGTGAGGTGGAGGGGTTTGAAGGGTTGTGTGCGGGGGTGGGGGATGTGCGTTCGGTGTCGGGGTCGGGGAGTTTGTCGGTTTCGAGTGGTGTGCTGAGTCTTACGTCTGTGTCTGGTTCTGTGACTACGACATTGAGGCCGTCTGCGACGCTTAGTTTGAGTCCTACGTCGGGGACGACTACGGATAGGTCGATACCTACGACCATGACAACATCCTCACATTCACCATCAACAACTTCCACATCCAGTACGACTATCCATACGACAGCATCCTCACAATCACCCTCCATACTTACCACACCCAGCACCACAACTCCCCTCATACCCACACCATCAACATCACCGCTCAGTGGAAACCAAGACGGAGATATACCCTTAACTCAAGTCAGCGACCCAATGATCATAGCAGTTAGTTTTGCCTGCGCAGCCCTGGTACTTTTTTTATGCTAGCTCCTGCCTTGGGCAGGAGGGTTGTCAATCTGGTGCGGTCTATGTAGTTGTGTTTGTTGTGGGGGGAGGGGGGCAGATTTGGCGTTGAGAGTTGCTTGAGATAGAGTTAGGATATGTAGTAATATCAGCTTTGATTTTGCTCTTCTGTTTGAACATGCTGGAGAGTTTCTTCGCGGCTCCTGGAAAATCTTGATATCTTTGATTGGAGATGGAGTTGTGAATCTGGGCTGTGAGGACTAGTATAGTCGTGATATTATTGAGTGACCAAGACTAAACGACTCAGTGGTAAAATCAGTATGTGATCAATTTCACTTCAGCGAAATATCACTTAAAAATGACGACTTGTATCCCTTCGCAACCACGTTGTTCGGGTAGTAAAAGCATTTTCGTGATTCTAAATCACAATAGGAGAATCCATGTAATGTACTCGGAGACATACTAGCATTTAAAGGTAACCAACAATGACTGGGTATTTGAACTATGTAGCAGAAAAGACCCCCCATGATTACTCAAATACATTTTAGACATAGATCCCCTCATTACTGCGCACCCAAAGTCTGTATTGCAAGCCTTAGCTCCTTGACGGCAGTCTCTGCATCCTCAAAGTTCAATGCAGAAATGGCGAAGCGCGCATGCTTTTGTGCTTTGGCAATAGATTCGTCATCGATGTTTAATTGTTGTGGGATGGGTTGCGCCGGAGGCGGTGCTGAGGGCGGAGCACGAGCGGTTGCATAGGGGTTGTGCTGTGGTTGCGGAGGTGGAGGCTGGAATGATGGCTGCTGATTTGGAGGTGGATAGATTGGAGGTTGAGGTGGAGGTGGATCTTGACGGTAGAAGTCTTGAGGGCCCGGCACCGACGGCTGCTCACCAGGTAATATCGGCGGAGGGAATGATTGAAAGTCAGGTGAAGGTATCATTCCTGGAGACACACCTGGGGCGCTAAGTTTCGAGGTATCCGGAAGCCCAAGGTCAAATGTATGGTCCTCAGGGGCAGGTGCTGTTTGTACAGTCGAGTCGCGGGGCTCTGACGTAAAAGTAGGAACTTCCGGGAAATAACCTCCACCTATAGATCCGTTCCTGTCTTTGGGGGAGGACTCTAATGGTGAGACATTATCATCCGGAACTCCAGTGTGGGGGAACCCATCTCGAGAGAATGGATCGGCTTGAGCAGGCGAAGTAGTGCCTGGAGAGCCACGAGCAGATACCTGTGCTGAAGGATGCAAAGAACGATCCAACGAAGACTGCCTTGCTAGCCTTGCTTCCACACCATCTTGTTCATCTGGCACATCTTCCACCGATGCCTGCCTTGCTTTCGGTGGTTGGTCGAGACCTTGTACTTCAGGATCATTTGGATCTAGTGGCGGCAGTTCTTCTTCGGGCGCGGGCTGCGATTTTGGATTCGACTCATTGGGATCCTTTCCTTCCTTGAGCGCTCTCACAATCCGAACCGCATTCCACTTCGCGTACTTAATTTTCGCTTGGGTCTCAGCGTCCGGTGGTGACCATATGTTCAACAGCTCTAGGAAAGTCGCTGCGGCTTGGAAAGTGTCTGCGGTTTGTCTGCGATGATGTAAGTAGGATGCTACTAGCCTGGGTTGCGTGAAGCGTACTTTGTTACTTTACTAGCCTGGACAGCACGATCCGCTCTCAGAAATGTCTCAAGTCCGAACTGCTCTACGTATGCTTGACCTGCAGTATCGTCCAGAATCGCATCGTTATCTGCATTTTCGGCTTTGATCTACCTTGCTTCAGCTCAATTCCCATATGACATGAAGAGACCTTCATACAGTCTCCAGCTTATCCATCAACGTTGTGGTGTAACTCAATGTTTCCGGGTCTCCATTATGTAGTCCTTTCGCGAGTATCTGATTAACAATCCAGTATTCACCTGTAAATGTCAGTAGAAGCCCCCTATTAAGTAGAGTGTGGCATACACCAGTATGATATTACCGGCTTGACGGTTTCGAGCTGCGCAGCTCTTACTATGAAGCGGGTGAGGTCTGCTGCCTTCAACTTCGGCGGAACCTGTGCAGCCATGACGTGGTCGTTGTGCCGTTTGCTCTGTGCAGAAAAAGAATAGTAGTGGTCTGTTGAGCTCAAAGAAGGTTATGCGACACTGATTACATCAACACACGGCGATGCGACTCGAAATTTGTCATTTGGATTCGTGTATGGAAGTTCTTTGTGGTGACCTACGAAAGTAGAAGCTCTGACATTCTACTTCCGAGCCCCTCATTGCCTAATTAAGCTGAAAGTGGCTAACAGCTCAATTCTGCCACAGCCTAAACCATTTTAGTGTGTCATTACCCCAGATTTGCTAATTGCTTCTATTTACAACTTCATGCGACTGTGGCCTCTTCGTCCAAAAGGAACCGTGGCATGATTATATAAATCCATTGTTGCCATCCGTCCTTGTTACTTCTTGATTGAATGTACTGATATTTTGAAAGCTTCTACAGCTCATAATAGTAGACAAAAATTTAATCAAAATGGTTCACTCTGGAGCTCTCACTGCGGCCGCAGCTTTGTTGTGTGCTTTACCATCCGTACATGCTGGATTATACCCCAAGAGTTCAGCCGTCTTGTCACTTGATGGCAAGGATTATGATCGAATGATTGCTCAATCTAACTATACTTCTGTAGGTATCACGAACTGGTCAACGATTCCCATCCATCTAATATTTCGCAGATCGTCGAATTCTACGCCCCGTGGTGCGGTCACTGCAAGAACCTCCAACCTGCCTATGAGAAGGCTGCCAAGAACCTTGTAGGTCTCGCAAAAGTAGCGGCAGTCAATTGCGACGAAGAATCGAATAAGGCATTCTGCGGAGGTTTTGGAGTACAAGGGTTCCCAACTCTCAAGATCGTCAAGCCTGGAAGCAAACCAGGAAAGCCGATTGTGGAAGATTACCAAGGGCCCCGGACTGCGAAGGGAATTGTTGATGCTGTGGTGGAAAAGATACCAAATCTGGTGAAGCGAGTTGCCGATAAGGACCTGGAAAGCTTCTTGGCTGAGGCAAACGATACTGCGAAGGCAATCCTGTTCACAGACAAGGGAAAGACGAGCGCAACTTTGAAAGCTCTCGCCATTGACTTCAAAGGCAGTCTCAAGGTCGCTCAAATTAGGAATACCGAAAAGGCATCTGTTGAGTTGTTCGGCATTACTAAATTCCCTACACTCATTCTCTTACCAGGTGGAGAAGCGGCGGAGGGAATTGTGTATGATGGGGAAATGAAGAAAGAAGGAATGCTTGCTTTCCTCTCACAAGCTGCTACACCGAATCAAGACCCACCGCCACCAAAGAGCAAAGCTTCGAAGTCCAAGACTGATAAGAAAGCTTCATCAAAAGCCAAGGAATCTTTCGAATCGGCCTCAGCATCCCACGCTCAATCCGAGAAACCTGTCACAGCCACAGATGAAACGATAATAAATCAGCCCACAGAATCTCCGTCACCAGAAGTGGAGACTGAAAAGCCAATCGTACTTCCACCAGCACCGCCGCTACCTGTGTTGACTAGCGAAGCAGACCTGAACAAGAACTGTCTGGGACCTCGAACTGGGACGTGTATCCTTGCGTTCCTGTCGGCAGCCACCGGTGAAGTTACTGACATAGCATCCACTTCGTTGGCAGAGATTGCTCACAAGCACCACCTACATCAACGAAAACTGTTCCCATTCTTCGTTGTCCCTAGCGAGAATGCCGGGTCCGCGAAAATCAAGGAATCCCTCGGCCTGAAGGGTGAGGCTGAGGTAGTCGCCTTGAATGGACGACGAAATTGGTGGAGAGGTTTGCCGAGCAAGGGTGCCGCTTTGGCTGCCGAGGATGTGAGCATTGAAGCCATTGAGAATTGGGTTGATAGCATTAGACTGGGTGAAGGTGAGAAGAAGAAGATTCCGGAAGGGCTGATCCCTGAAGAGCCTGAAGTGGAGGAATCTGCACCAGAACCAAAACCTGCTGATGAACCCATGATCATCATTGAGGAGATTGAGGATGATGATGATTTGGAGCCACCAGCGCCAGAACCAGAAATCAAGCATCAAGAATTGTAGGTATGATTGGGAAGGAGGACGAACCATCTGAAACCAATTTGGGGGTTTGAAATGGTGACTGTAGTTTACTACTTTGGATTGCTACTTTTTACATGCAAATTTGAGGGTTCATTATCATAAGCAATTGCGTAGTCCAAACATTCTGTGTTAAGATACTTTTCAGCCTTCAGTAGTCCAGCAGATATATGCTTTACGAGGTCGTTGCCTCCCCGTGCCATTTTCTCTAGATCCAAACGCCATAGCAATACCAGGGTATCATCGATTGATGCTCTAATCCCCTCGTACATTCCTTGAGCATTCTGTACTATCTCCCTCTTTGAACCACGGCTACAGTCAGTGAGGATTTCATGATCCCATCCCAGTTAATATCTTCTTCCCTCTACTCCTTATGACTCCGTCCAGTATTTCCCTCACTTGCTTACATCCATCTACACCAACAGCCAGCATACCCTCTAATCTTCCCGCTTGCACCCTCGTTTCCATAACCAAGCAAACAACACCGTCACCATCCCCTTCTCCCGTAGTAGCCACTGTCAGGAATGGCAATTCCGTCTCTTCTCCCATGTTCAAGTCTAATAAAGGGTCGGCCTTCTCGTCGTTGCTTGAATATGACGACGTCGACCCAGCGGTGCATGCGCAGATGTAGGAAGGCATTGGAATACCAGCGTCGATCAAGGCAAGTGTCGAGGCATTTATTAACGCAGAAAGAAGGGAGCCGTCGAGGGAGAGGATGTGCAGACTTAGCAGAATTGTAGAATTCGGCGTTAAGTTTGTGAGGAGATGGGGAGTAAAGGTCGTAGAGATTGTGCTGCTTAGTTCTTGTATGCGCCTGCATTATGTCAGTTCTAGCTGGCCTTTAACTTGTAAAAAGAATGTACTAGAAGCGGGGGCGCATCATACTTATCGTTCCTCCCATATTTCTTCCTGTCAACCCCAGCAAAGCCCGCGAAGCTGATCTCGACGCGCACTTCTGCTTTCTCGCCAGAAGAATTGTTCCCTCCCCCACCAATGGATCGAAGTTTGAAGGGATCGCATGGTCCGGTCACTGTGCAAAGTACTTGGGTGTTGCCCATTGAGAGGTAAGACGAGCCATCTGAGGAAGGTTGGGTTGAGATGGACGCGGTGAGACGCCGAAGCTCATTCCATCTGCGACCATCGAGGCGGAGAAGTGCGAGAGAATAGGTGGAGGTGTCGAGAGGCATGATTTTGAAGTTGTGCGAGACAGATTCGAGTGAGGGGCAGCTGTTTGGATGGCGCGAAGCTTTCGCCCAAATGTTATTTTTGTGACTAAGACTCACTCTGGAGCTGGAGGTTCAGTCGAGCGCGATGAAAAGAATGCGACCTTTGACAATTCGAATTTCCTATAGAAGCTCAAGCTCCATTGATACTGAATTATTTTTGATCTGCGTATGTTCAAGGTTTTGAGATTAGATTAGATTAGATCGCAGATTAGTCATCCAACCAGCTTTCCCCAGGCTGCAACACATTTCCACCGGTCAGGGAAAGCCGTGTGAGCTTAAGCAAAAGCGCCCAATATCATCTACCTTTCTCTTAACTATTATTACAGTCGATGTCATATTCGTCATATTCGTCATATTCGTCATATTTAAATCGCTGATTCACTCCCTCATCTCAAACACCCCAAACACCCCCCACGTTCTCACTCTCACGCTACCATACCTTGTTCCCTTCCCGAAACCTATCTAATTTCTGACATAATACAGATGCAACCTCTGCATTCCCCTTTTCCGGCGAACGCTTGAGAAATCGTGGCATTTTATGCATAATTTCATCGCGGCTCGTGCGAAGCCTAAATGGCAATCCGATACTCCCAGCGGCTCGTGGCATACCTGCTTCAGCGCTCGTCTAAGTTTCAAATCCACTCCTTCACGTAAATATAGACACCATGGCGCCGGATCTGCCAAATGCATACATGTCATTCGCTAAAATGAAATTAACATCCGTATTGCTTACATGTGGAGGATACAGCGTTTGTCGATGGATTCATTGTTACTTATTTGTGTTACTTCAGCCGCTGCCATGCCTAAGTTCCATGGAACCATGCAGACAAGCGTCTGCCATGGGGTTACTGTCAGTCGGGAAGTCTGTTGACGGCTGGCTATTTCATTCCTCGCTCTCCCGTCTGGAAGACTCAGTGAAGGCTTCCGCGACTATCGCTTTCTAAACATTAGATGCTGCGCAGATGGAGGTGTACCACCCGCCGACTCCAAAACCTCAGCTCGGTTACGGCGATCAACCAGGTCTAGAAGTAAGGCCATTAGAGCAGAAATCATCATGGCATAGTAGTACTGGAGCCCCGATGAAAATAGCTGGGTTATCTGTTGGTGTCTTTTGGGCTGTGTTGGTCGCGCTTTCTGTGATTCTTGCAAGTGGAATTGGTGTAGGTGTTGGCGTGGGCCTTGCTTCACAGAAGACGGACTGCAGAACGTAATGTTTCCCCTCTTCTTCCACGCTCTAGTCACTCATTTTTCTTAGGGCTACAAACGCAAACCCAAATGCAGAGAATGCAGCAACATCCACTGTGACAACGACACTATTCGCCTCAGCTACTTCAGTTCAGACAATCAACCCTTCTGCCACAACAAGCCGATCATCCAATCCCACCGCGTCTGCAGCTCCATACTCTCCTTGTACTGATGACTCTTCTCCATTCAATAACTCTATCGTACAACCAACCGATGCCACAGGCAAGGCAATCATTATCTCTAATTCTGCTCAGGAATTCAGAATTGCGTGTAACACCAACTATCCCTCTGGCGCGACTTACGGAAATCCAAACATTCATGATATCATGAAGATCTACATGCCAGACCTCAATTCTTGTATCATGGCTTGTGCCGCATACAACGCGGGATATAATACCAACTACCAGGATGGCGTTGATGTAGCAGGTGGTCTTTGCAGGGCTGTGACTATGGTCATTAACGAAGGAGAGTTCTGTTATTTGAAGAACGGGACGGGGGTTAATAACACTAGTAATAGTGGAGGGAATGTCATTAGAAAGGACAGCGCGATCTTGATGTAGATATGTTTAGGATTTAAGTACGTGCTAATGTGTATACGTGTATGTCTATGAAAGCTTGGAATAGGGGTTTCAACTGACAGTAGATAGGCTTCGGGACCGGCATTGTGGAAAAGCTCTCTAGTCGAGGGTTACAGGTTAATTAATGCTGTTTGTTGATCTCCACTGCTATCACTAGGTTGCAATAACAATGATGACTCGTCTGCATGCGATTGTCACCATTGATCGTCCCAAGGAGAATGCACTCAGCCAGAACGTTACTGCCTCGATCTCGTGTGTGGGTACGATCCCTGAACAATGATTCGTGACCACCGTTGGTTTTTGAGGGAAATGGCCTAAACAGAAGCTTTTGTCATGACTAGATACATGTTTCATGATATTATTTTGGGTCACAGACACCTATTCTTCATATATGCTTTTAATACATCCAGTCGTCTATCTAACATAATACGCTGGCTCTGCTTCAATCAATGCCACCTTCCCACTTGTATCATCCCCAGGCGCGTACCATGTTTCTGTCTTGATATCGACACTCCTATTCAAGCTGCTGTGTCCTGGCGGAGGCGATTCTCTTCCATTACTCGAAATTATCGTCGTGAATCCCACAATTTTGAGATCGGGTCTAAGTTGCAGCTCCGTATCGTCTGCTCGTCTCGTTCGCCTCCTGGTACTCAGTCCATCCATCATTCGTGACCCCAGATGGCCAGTCGATCCGAGTGAGCTGTCGGACCAGTCGAGGAAGGATCGCAGTAGGGGTTTGAGGGTTGCTAGACAGCAAGCAATGATTCCTACAGCCATCTCAACTACCGAAAGAATAATGACGCTTCTGTGAGGAAGTTAGTTGGATTTCCTGGCGGGGAACTGGTAGCACTTACTTAATCTCGTAGAGGTAGTCGGTGGTGTTAGTGAGATCCTTCAAGAACGGGATTCTGGTAATCGTTGAGATACTCGCCCTGGAATCATTATCAGTTCGGTCCCAAAGCAATCGGCTAGCATTCCACTTACACCGACCCTAAGGCAAGAGTGAAAGCAACCGCGATTTTAGTTCTTTTCGTAATCTGGAGATCCGCAACGATGAAAGCCGGGATGATTCCCAACGTCAAGTCGGTCAATACGCTCGTTCCACCATGTCCATACGCTACACCGGCTACGATATTTGGGTCCCAACACACTCCATCCGTCTCACCCAAAGCCTGTCGCCAATAGAATGATATCGGCCTGCATTGCATCAATAAGATGACGAAGAAGCTGACACTATAAGTTAAGAATAGAGCCATCGAAAGACAGATTGTCCAAATGTGAATCGGTTTGACGGCGATACGAATTAGATAGAGGGCAATCGAAACTTTGATCAGGGCGACTGTGGGGACATATAAGATTTCCGCAAAGCACCAGTACTGCACGGGATTTAGTGGATGACAACGAGAATAACCAAGAAAGAACGTACCATAATCCCTTGCGAGTACTCGGGGTAAGTCAAATCAACTAAATGCTGTCCAAAGCCCGTCGTAACACCTTTAAGAGTGAGTCCAATTCCAGTGGTGAAGAAAATCTGCAACTGTTAGTAAGCTCATCAGTGAGAAAGCATAGGTCTCAGCATACCAAAGAGCAAATAGTGAGAGCATCATCGGCGCCGAAGGCGTTCAGCATAGATATCCGTACATAACATCGTAAACCGACCGAAACCCACGCAAGTACGAAGAATATCAGAGTTACAGCTAGGATCCCGACCTGTTTATCAGGATCTTGTGCCATCACGGTCGAACTCAGCTCCGATGTTGCTGCACGAACTGCATCAGCTCGGCTGACAATCAAGAAGAGCGAAAATAACCAAGACCAGATGGACGGAAGAAGATGTGCGATTCATAAATGAAATAATAAGCCGTCCACACGCCGGGATATAACCTGCCGGCAGATTGAAAAGTATATATCCCCGAGCATGCCTTTATGATGGAGATGATGCACAGACTTCTGTGCCTTAATATCTGAGCCCTATTATCCTCCAGAGAATAAATTGATAGCGCTTCATGGATGCAAACTCCCGGGCAGAAATGACAGCGGAACTTAACCCTAAGCATCCGTAGATCGCGAGCATTATGGTCCTAGCATGGCCGGATCTGGAAATGTTCACGAGGATCTATCATTCCAGAACAGCATCTTTCTTTATATTCAGCCAAATTGGAAAATGGGGCCTACAGCATTCCCGCTAGCGACTTTTGTCACACAAGGTTATTCCACGGCATTGTTGCGGGAAGGTTGACTTGGTGGTGGAAAAGAGCTTGTACCTGGATTCCTGGAAGCCACGCGATGTGCCCCATAAAACGTTGGGGCCCATGGGTTCGCTTGAAGGCCGGCCGCTGTCAAAAGTGGTGGCCATTGGAAACGCGTTTGTCGCAGACTCGCAGTAACGCAGCGTAGCTTGCAGTGATAGAAATGGAGAATTCTGATTCTAGGGGTCGTTTAGCCGAATAGAACAATGGAATTCGACACTTTGAACTTCAAAGTGTAGAACTTGAAGGGAGTATCCTGGTTTGAACAGACGTTTTGTGTCATTCCATTCAAGATATCGGCAAGTGGCTGCGGTGGAGACGGTTTAAGTGGGTATTTTTGACCAATCAACGTCCTATGTACGATTAAGGAGAACAAATCTACAATACGAACGAGATCTTGGGGAAAGGAAGAAGAAATTCGCTGATTATATTAAAAGATCAAGTACGAAGTAACAGAGATAAGCAAAGTAAAAATCGTGTAACGCAGTCCCGAGGACTCGGAATGACTCAGGTTCCCAACAAACGGTGTTTTGCCAAATTGCTTATATTACCTTCATCTCAATGAGGAGTGGTCTTTTCCAAAAGAGCCGCGTCATGCTAAATGGAAATGATTTTGTGGTACGTAAGTGGATCCTCGAATAGTGGCCTTTCTCAAGAAACGTGCAAGAGGACCTTGTGAACAGTCAGCCAGCATGCTGCATTGCTCGTGTAATCATGTAATGATCATGTCTGGAAGTAGAATTTGTTGCCAAAGTGTATATGCCGTCTCGAGGCCCGAGGGCCGTATGATATCAAGAGAAATCATGCGTCAGTAGAACAGCCAATGAGGTAGGTAGGTAAGTTACTGTGAAAAGAAAAGCCTTCTCCCTGTTCCTACATTGATTATCCTAGCGTTGATCATTCAAGATCTTTCACCCTTTGTTGAACCGTATCCACCTACGCCATGTCCCATCAATTGGAAACGTAGAACTTGATCATAGAAATCTATGAGGAAGTTGATCAACATATGTAGCACGTATCTCCTTCATCGTGTAGTTCCCCTCAAGCTATGTCTTTTTCCCCGGGGCCGGGACAAGATCCCTGACCTTATGTAAGTTAGCATCGATTCGATGCTCCATATCCTTAAAATGATTTCGAGTGAGAGCTTCTGAAGGCGTCTCACGAGGAGTAATGATAATTCCATCGAGGATGATTTTTTCCTTCCAACAGCTTCTGTATAGCATGCTTTTACACATCAGGAGGAATCCTATCGTGTCGAATTTCCAAGAGGACGAAGTAATAAATATTTGGAGCGGGGGCAGGTCAGCGGATGTATGTTTCCTTGTTAAAGGGCATACGTACAGACTATACGAACCGTTGCAGAAAGTTGAAAATTTCGAGGAAGAAAACTCGAGAAGCAACGGTCACTTTGTAGTCTGGTATGGTTATCCCCGGTTGTCGAATCGCGATCAGACCGACCTAGAACCACTACTGTATCATATCTATTCCAAGCGTGGGGATTTAGGCCAACTTTAACGATTAGATGTCGTCGTATCTTCCAGTTGAAGGAAGATGTGCGGTAGATCGATTGCTTCGCGACTTGGTGGACTAAGACGGCCAGATTTCACGAAAGCAAGGACCTCGATCAGACCTACATATCCACAGCGCCCACTTGATCCAACGTTAAGCCAGCGTTACTGCTTCATACTTCGTACAGCTTCCTGGTTTGAGGCCCAGCGCATGTATGTGGAAGCAGAGGGAGAAAATGACACCTGTGCCCTGGAGCAGAACAGCCTCAATTTGCGGTTAAACAACGGGCTCTGTCTTGTGCGCGAAGTTGTGAATGTCTATCCGTCGCATTTGATACTTGTTAACGCTGAGGTTGACCAAGAATGGCGAAGCAGGGCATCGCTTTGGGTGATAGCGGAATATTGAAATACGAAGGGGGAAGAGTAAGCATGAGGCAAGACGTAACCGGTGTCGGGAGACAGTGTAAGTAGACACCTGTTAACCAAGACTTCTTTGACATCAAATGCCCTTGATCCCCTGAAATCTGCAGACTAGGCAGGCTGCAGGCGATGACGTGGAAGGATTGCTTCGCACTTGCTGGGAGAAACCCAATGGCCAAGTGTTGCGAGCAGAATAAACAGGAAGCGCGTCGTGAACCGGGGCCCGTTGACGACAGCTGTTGCTGAGAGAAACCAAACTATTTAGAAGCAAATGTTTGTTTCGCGTTCTTCCTGAGTCTTATATACCTTCGGGATCGGCGTTGTCGAGGATAAATTTCAGCCTGTGGCTTGCCGTAGAATTATGTGGCAGCAGTGGCTTGTGGCTGAAGTTTTAGACTTCATTACCATACGCGGATCTGGAATCTGATCTGAGTGGGACACAAAGGTTGACAGCATTTACTATTCTTTTCCTCTTGGAATTTATATTATCGCCATAATCAACAAGAATCTCCCTGAGCATCGACGGAGAAGAAGAGCGCATCTCACGAAACTGTTGTTGTCACCATCTATCACGCAGCGGAAATTGAGGAGTCTTTTTTTTACACGCGCAAAATCCAGATATTGGGTAGAGCTTTGCGCTCAGTAAGGTGCTAGTACGTCTCGAGCAAAGACAGCCTGCGAAGGAGTAGATATCGATGGCGATGAAGTCCTCGTCGCACAAATGCTAGAAGCATAGAGACACTATGTGCGATGGTTATCTAACAGTGGAACTTGGATCGATTGAAAGAAATCTGGGGGACGTTGGGGCGTGCTTACATGCAGAAAGTCCTTAAACGTAAGTCTCATTCTTGGAGGGTAACATTTGCTTACTGTGAGACCTTGGCTGGTGCTGCGGCAGTTCTGGATTAGCACATTGAGAAGTCCTCCAATTGAAGTGGAAATGTTCGAAAACTTGCGGGTGGTCACAATATGGGATATAGGATTCTTCTTGATACATGAGAAATAGGAACTATAAAGATGGTATGCCGGCAGTGCACCCCTCTTCACACAATTTTGGGGAAATGCCTGAGATTCATCGATTTCATTTCCAGATGTTGAAGGGAACAGCCTCTCCGCAAAATCAACCATCAAGCATTCCTACAGCTTTGGCCAGTGCACAAAATATGGAAAAGGATCTCTACTCTCGAAGCAATTTGCAGAAGATGTCTGCAGAGCTCTACTTCACCAGACGCTCAGCTCCCAGGAAGAAGCTTCATGGAGGGAAATATCCAGGTTGTTTTTCATCACCTTCCGCAAAGTTGCACCGACTATTCCCGTTTCTTTGTTACCTGCCCGCGGCGTGATTGTCACATACCAACTTCTCATGCAGAAAATGTCCTTGCTCTTACATGAACTGGTGCGCCATCTTTAGGATGCGAAGTTGCATTCCCTGTGATGTACAATCTCTCCCCTTCAACTAAGTGGGGCTTCCCCTTCTTGCCTTGCTGCGAAAGCACCAGATCCCATTCTTCCCACGCTGGCTCGATATCAAATCTACGAGCTGTAAGTGCAAGTACCAACTTGAGCTCTGCATAAGCCAATACTTGGCCAATGCATCGTCTCTGGCCGAGTTGAAATCCCCGCCATGCATTAGGTGGCGGGTATAATGGATCAGTGTCCGCAACCAGATATCTCTCGGGGATAAACTCAAGCGGCTTTGGGAAGATGTTTGGATCGGTATGTATAGTACGAGGACTATCGAGTAGGTCAAACCCCGCAGAAGGCCAATATTCCGGCCACCTCTCATCGAAACCTGTGACGTGGAAATTAAAGCTTTGATGTCCTTCTCGGATAGTTGTAGTTGCAGGGCTGAGGCGGATCGTTTCTTTGATAACTGCTGTTGTGTACGGTAGTTTGTTCAGAAGTTCCGGCTCTTCATGAATGGCTTTCGCGGCCGCCTCAGGATTAGTCCCAAGGACTGAATCGTGCTCTGCGCGAAGTTTCATCAGGCTTTCAG
Organism: Rutstroemia sp. NJR-2017a BBW; assembly: GCA_002946425.1. Lineage (NCBI taxonomy): Eukaryota > Fungi > Ascomycota > Leotiomycetes > Helotiales > Rutstroemiaceae > Rutstroemia > Rutstroemia sp. NJR-2017a BBW. The sequence continues at coordinate 1,547,878 of NJPT01000031.1, forward strand.
GGCTGCGATGAAGGTACTCGAAAAGCCAAGGAATTGTCGAAGTTGGTGCGTCATCACTGGCGAAGAAGAAGATCATCAATTGATAGAACACCGCGTTGATGAAGGATTCGTCGCAAGCACCCTGAACCTTATCATTCCATACGCTCTGACGATTTTCCTTGGCTGCTGCTTCTACGACAGTTTCCGGCTCACTGCTGCGGGCACGTTTGAAGCTTTCCAGTATGAACGGGCGTAACCACTCAAGCATTTCGTCTGTCTTTTTTGTTAGGTAGCCTTTCGACATTGGAGTCCATCTCCATATAACCTTCAATGGGTTTAAGGTGATCTCCATCCGAGTAAGTTGTGCGCGAAAGAGTGAGCTGAATAATTCCGGATTGGCTGATTGAGTGTTTAGTTGTTTGCCACTAGAGATATGGATCATTAGTTAGCCAAGATTCAACGAGGAAGTTTATACATACATGACAACCCTGCCCGTTATATCGAAGATCAATTCTGCAGAAATATTTTCGAAAGGGAAAACCTGGCCCCATGTGTTGCCATCACCGCATCGATCTTCGAGTCTGCGAGTGAACGTTTCGACCTCCTCACATATAGCAGGCACTAGAGCTGCTATGTTGGCTGCACCAAACGTTGGGTTGAATGTGGTTCGCCAAAATCGCCATTCTTCACCGCTAAGACTGCCGAAATCTTTCCCTTTCGTGAGCGGGATAAGGTAGTCTCCTTCCATGTGCGACTTTGGCAGATTCATCTTGTCGAATACCATTTGATTCGAGGTAGTTACGTCAATAGAAATTGCCAAGGGCTCCGCGATAGGCCACAGATCCAGGTAAATGATAGGAGGCCGACAGTTCTCCCTAGGATAAAACTTTTGCCAGTTTTTTGCAATATACAACCCTAAGGTTTGTGTAAGGTTTGCATCCATAGCCCATTCTCGATGAAAAGTCAAGACTACCGGTAGATGACCGAGAATATAGGAGTATCGCGGTATCGGCTGGTTGGTAATTAGCAAGCTGCTTCAACCACCAGAGGTGTCCAAAAGAGATGTCTAGAGATTGAGGGTTGGTATCCGTTAAGATTATCCTACATACAATTCCTTTCCTTCTCAAGACGACGAACTTCTTGCGTGCTTTGACGAGGCACAAGAAGAACCAAGACAAAGCTAGAGCTACGAAGAAGCCCGATATCTGCAGCAGTTTCCAAGTCCTGTCTAAATTCGATGAAGCCCAACCATCAGCATCTTGCGTTGACCTCGAAAGAGACGACGGGAGATTGTAATGCCAGTTCATGATGACGACAAGTCTAGGAAAATTGTGGCGGGGGATCACTGTGCTTGTATGCCAGTAGGTGAAGTATTCTACAGTAGTGACGAGACTGATAGCCCCTATCTCCTAGTTTTGATATCGGCGCTTACAATTTAAGAGGCAGGATTACATCTACCCATAAATCCTGTACGACTCCATCTTCTGAGTTGTCCCTCATATGTTCTCCTCGTCTTTCCGGACGATACTACGATATTGTCCATAATGTTATCGAACCCCGCTGGCATATCATCTTCAGCCAGCCTTCGTTTCTTGATTATTCGCAAGAATTCTCAGGGTAGCTTTCGCAAATGCGCGGAGCGTTACATTCGTATAAATCCACAATTTAAAGTTCACGAGCCTTGTATTCAGCACCCAAGATCCGATCATGTGCGCTGGCAGAAATCGGAACTTCGTGGAAAAATAGAACTGGGACGTGAAGGATTAATACAGTAGAAGTATCCTACTTCAGCAATACACCTGGTCGTTACTCGATAATAAGCTGTATCAATTTTCGCCCACTTTCTAACCTCCTTAATTGAGACCATATCCTTGCTAACGTGAGTTAGGGCTAAATCATCCGGTTATTTGTACATCTAATACATACCAATGACTTAGACGTTCGTCTTTCCGGGAGTATCCGGCCATGTTTGCTCAGAGATAAGAAAGTAAGACCTCTATGCAACTGTACCATGCCAGTATGCGTCTTGTCTTCTCTGCATATACGCGTCTTCGCCAAGAAAATACAGAAATACAGCTCGATAACTTCAGCCAGCCCAAATTTCTGTAACCATCTGTGATACGTTGGGGAACGAAATTCCACGCAGCTTCCGAATTATAAGATAGCTGAATCGCAGCTTCTTGAACTTTAAGAGTGTGGATAATTTCAATGCATGACTGAGGAGGATACATGCACTTGCAGTGTATCATTCGTCGTGGACATGAGAGACAAGCGGGAAGGTGCTGCAAAGTCTCGACGGCGACCCCAATCAGATGTGCTACAAGCTCATTTGTGCGAATGGCATCAACTGCGCCGATGGTAGTGCGATAAGCCTCGAAGGTAGCGCAGCTGTAAGTCGGGCCGGGTCGAATCACTATCCAACACTGCATGTACATGTTCGTATCGTCGTTTTCCAATATTGAAGAACTTCACGGCAAATACCATCGCAGACTTGCAGTACATCAATACCCTTTCTGGTGACCCCCTTTGACCCCTTCGGCAGATGGGGACCGATTTCTCGGCGATTATCATTCCGGCAAGACCGATGAACAGGTCCATCAGCAAGCTGAATTTATCTGAGGAAATTGTATTCCACTATATATACATGTTGATCATGGCAGGAAGCAATATGTATACTTTCCTATATCACTACGCTCTCAGTTTCAATACCTTCGCTGCAAGTTCATACGCATAACCTGAAAATACTTAACAATGACTGTCATGGTCAAGACACCAATATCGGCAGTCTGTCGTTCAATCGATACAACCAAAACCCCTCTAAACTTCTCTCGTTTCCCAGCGGCAATCAGCATCGCCAATGACGAGGTTGAGCAGAAATTAAGAGAACTTGGCGAAAAAGCAACAGAGCCCGGAACACGCGTGCGCCGTCGTGTTCAGATTCGACACACTTGCCCTACCGGTGATCCATTCGGCATCTGTCATGCTTCCGCCTCTCCCGAAAGACTCGTCCTACTGGGGAGCATCGTTGAGATCATGTGGGTTCACGATGGTATGGTCATTCCAACTTCGCTTTGCAAGAGACTGAGACTGACTAACTCCAACATAGATATTACCGAGGAAGTCGATCTGAAGACAGCAACCGAGCAACATGAGCTGCTTAAGAAGGTGCTCACTGTTGACATTGACCCTGATACGTTTGAATTCCAGAACGAACGACAGGTTTTGCTTGCCAATATTCTGCAGAGGGCGATTCAGATAGATCCTGAGGCCGCTCCGACCATGATTCAGACTTTGCGGGACTACCTTGAGACTTTCGATAGTCGAGATGATGACTTTGATAATATGTCAGACTACATCCCGTATCGGATTATAAACTGTGGCTACTGGTAAGTGGCGATCCTCGCCCAGTCGCTGTTCGCTAGCTAACCCAGTGCCAGGATTTCATCCTACTTCATTCGCTGGGGCATGGGAACTGTCATGCCAGAAGAAGATTACGAATCCATTCGCGAATATGATATCTGCATGGGCAACATCTTAGGCCTGACGAATGACTACTTCAGCTGGCATGTTGAGCAAAACCAACCTACTGATCGTATCAGGAACGGGGTCAAGGTTTTGATGAAGCAACATAATATCCCAGCAGAAGTTGCCCAGAAGCTTCTTCTTGGAATCATCATCGAGGAAGAGAGCAAGGCTGTAAAGCTGCGTGAGGAACGACTGAAAACCTATGCTTCAAAAACTGTTTTACAGTACATCGAAGCAATTGAATTGTATGTTGGGGGAAGTTGCTACTGGCACTCAACAGCACCAAGATATCAAAGGTTCGAATGAGCTGAGTCGATGATACGCCGGAAAACTATGTAGCTCATGTACTTCTCAAACACTAGAATTAGAATGTTGCGCACAATCAATCAACTTCCCAGATCTGCGAACTCCCGAGCACACCGTAAGATTACTTGATGGAGTCGCAATAGCAAGCTAGATGGGCCTGAAGCGCTGGAATTGGTTTTGTTTTTTATGCACACGCTTCATGACCTCTCTCGTGTCTTTAGCAACTAGCTATATTTATTCCTGACGATCCCATTGATTATGGACATAGATCTACCCACTTTTGCTCTGTATGATATGAGCCCACGTGGGAGATGTTAGACATCCATCTTCCACGCTACTTCAGACAGATGGAAGAGTATTGTTCGGTAATGTACCAAACCCTGAAGGGTATATATACTTGCCGGCAGAAATCGCAGATGCAATTGTAGCATTTGGTGTCGAATACTTCTTCACATCTAATCCTTGAGATGAACCAACAGCTGTATCAATGAGTCCGCTTACAATGTTTCCAAAAAGGACGGATCCAGCACTGTTCAGATGCGTAAAGTCGGTGGATACCAAGTTGTAGGTTGCCGCATTCTTCGCTCCAATCGCATTAACATAGTTAATTGATGCTCGATTGAGATCAATGTAGAGTGACCCTACTGCTTTTGCAGCGATAATCGTGGCGTTGGCTTGTGGAGCTAGGTCTTCTGTCACCACTCCAGAGCTGTTGAAGCTGCGTCGGGTTAATGAGGTCACGAGGATCTGACAGATAAGTTAGCATGGAAATACATACAAGCAGAACGGATAGCTTACTGGATTTCCTCCTGCTGCTACTACATCTTTAGCCATTTTCTCCAGATTGGCTGTGAATTGGGCGACGGAGATGTTGGCTGTAGCTTTTTGATCATTGTGGCCAAACTATGAAGTCAGTTCTGGGCTAAACTGAGTATTGCGTGATCTTCCATACCTGAATGGTAACAAATGGTGTGTATGATGCCTTGTACTTCGCGACTGAAGCTAAGACTTTTGCCCAATCTCCACCGTTTACGAAGGAAACGGTAGTGGCTCCATTATGTCCATAGTTAATACCACCAGCACCGTTGTGTAGAGTGGTTAGGAACCCATTGCCCCAACCTCCACCTCCTGAGGATTGAACAGCGGTCGTGGAGTCACCGGCGAGGAAGAATGCCGGCGGTCCGGTGACATTGATGAGCTTTCGAGGGGAGTGTGGGATGTATGAGGCGGTGGTGATGGAGATCGAACAGATAAACAGGAAGAGTTTGCGAATCATGATGACGGTGGTGAAGATGCTTGGACTATGGATAGGACTGAGGGTTCATCATTCGTTTTATGGGCTTGCCATCGTGTCCGGCGGACCTTCCCCCATACAGATCAATGCTGCACGTCGACTGGAGATATCTCAAGTCGGAGATACATTCTATGAGACTCTTCAGGCTCAATGTCGTAGAAGAGTTGGATGGTTTTTGATTGGATGGAGAAATTGAAGCCGTTGGTGTGATGATGAAATGATTCGGCGAAATGATTAACCGAGGAGATCTGTGAAAAGGGTACATCCTTTCGGCCGCGGGGCAGATCTGTATGTACCCCGCCACCCGATTCCGTTTAGTCATGGCACACCAAAACTGTACTTGAAAGCGTTTTCTATATCGCGCAAAATAGAAAAGTTGAGATATTTTAAATCTGAAAACTGTCAGTTACTCAGAGACTTAAAAAACATATATATGATTTTTCGGATAATTTAATTATAAGAATTGAGAAAGTTACAGAAAGTGGCTTTTAGTGCTTCTCACTATAATTTTGGTGAGGTTTCTCTTGGTGTGCCATGACTAAACGGAATCGGGTGCCAAACGCATATGGAGATGTTTCCATGATGGAACAGACTCTATTAAGATAGGTGGATCTTTTTTTGACACTGCGCGGCCCACTTCCCCTTGTGTGGAACAACGACTTGTAGTTAGGTTTGAAAAAGGAAATTTTATCAAATAGAATTGGAATTTGATCGACTATCAGTTTTCTCTGTCTAAAGCAAAAGCTTGATTTGATCAATGTACCGGGTTTGATAACCTTTGCGGCTCCATCCCGGATTCCCGGAGATGAGATAAGATGAAAATTGAATATAAGCTGGTCCTATACACCCTCCCATGGCTCGATGTGCATTAAACCCTGATTCACTCGGTTCTAATCTCGGTTGAAGGATCTTCGCTGGTACTCTCATCATCAGTAGATGTGGTAGATGTCCTGGAGCGTTTAGCTGCTGGAGGCGAGAATGATCTACCGCGTTGGAATACTGGCTGTGGAGTAGCTAATATTCTTGTGTCTGAGCCCGTTGAGCCAGTAGTTGTACTTGTTGCAGTAGCGGCTTGCTTAGGTGTAAAAGAACCTAGGAACTCCCGGGTGTAGCCAGTGTTCGCCGACCATGACAAGGTCCAAATTTCTGACTCTCTAGGAGTTCTCGGCCTCGGAGCCTTCTGTAGTAAAGGCAATAGATATTTCGCCTCGCCTAGAATGATAGCATATGATTCCCAAGGCTCTCTTACATCGTACTTCCGCTCTTCCTCGATAAAATTCAGGCGCTGCTCTATCCAAGAACGGTCAAAGAAATCGGGGTTTAGGTAAACAGCTCCTGTGTTTTGTGTTCCTTCAATATCGCGTATTGCGTCAAGACAAGATCGTAAACCTTCAGTCCTGTCCGAGTTCCGACAACAACTTGATGCTAGTCGATCATCTGGCCGAATTAAAATCCTTAAAAGGGAGGATGATGCCATTCTAGCGATCACCACTGCGGTGTGTATTAGAGTTACACAGGGAGGACAGTGAATGTAAGCCCTTGCAACCGGTAGCATTTCCTTCAAGAAGTCCTTTTGGTAAACAGACATAGAGTTACCCTCCTGTTGCAAAAGATTCCCGACCAAAGGAGATTCCTCTATCAAGGACTTGAGCTTGGATTTTATATCGATAAACTTTAGAATAAGCTGCCAAAGAGCATTTCCGCCTGTTTCACAGCCTGAAGCAATATTAAAAGGACAAGTGTAGTCCAAACAATCAGTCCATAGTTCCGCCATCCAACATGATTCGCTAGATTTAGACCTCTGACACTCATCCGTGAGAACTATTACTTTGTAACAGCTCATGAGATGGGCGTAGAGTGATTCTAAAGCAATCAGCTAGGCTGTAGATATTGTAGGAGAAGAATGTAAATACCTATATCACCTTCAGAAGCAGGTCTATCCGTCTCAGAATGACTGTTAAGACTGCCGTGATTGGAATTTTCGACGACTCTAGGAGCTTCATCGAGGTTTCGTTGATAAACAGTGCCCATTTCGGAAGCTGCAATCCAGACTTCGTGGCCTCTGAGTATGCACGATAGGAACCCTCGGATGCCGCATCTAGGAGCTTGAGTTGTGATAAGTCCTCAATGAGTCCAATGTCGGCCAAGATTATGTCGTCCTGAGTCTTTCTACCTATGTTCATAATCTGATACAAACCGTCGATCAGAACTTTCAAATCATTGATAAGTTGTCCGAATTTTGGCTGTTCATATATGGCCCATTTCGCTCGAGAAGCAAGTGTAGGTCTGAAACCATTGGATGCATGACGAATGCGGAATCGCCTATATGCGATCTCGAATATATTCATGCTATTTGAACTTAAGTATTCGATGGATCTGTTCTGTGGCATGTCTGCATTCCTGACTCCATAAGATCGGAGTTTCTCGGAATCAGTCAGGAGCCCTTCAATGCTTTTCAAACACCTCTGGACCACCTCGAGGGTCTCCTGGTCGTCAAGCAGGTTGTTGCGTTGACTTTCGTCTAGAATTGCGACGCTGTTGCCCCAAGCTAGCAGCCTAGTCTTTTCGATATCGAGCTTGACAAGTAGAATTTCGTAGTCCTCCTCGAAGCGTTGCCCAGCTTTAAAGTAGTGAAAAGCATCAATGCAAGAGCTGAAAAGGCCTGCAACGGCCAATATTACTCCAATCGGTTCGGCGGCCATGGCTGTACTTTTCGTCCACAGTGATGTATCAAATGCCAGTGTCGATATGAATGAAGAGCCGCCCTTGGAACTACTGAACCAAAAGCAAAAGATGGTTGACTATAAGCAAGGCAGGCGATTATTCTTAATTGATGAGACTGTGTTACACAACCGCGGAGGCTGTGTGAGGCTGTGTGTATTTTTTGACAAGCCACCACCACACCCACCACAGTCAGGCGCCAGCCTCTTGAAGCATATGAAGCATTGCAGAGTGCCTTAACAATAGACCTAGACGTAACCGTCTGCTTTAGGGGAACGAGGCACATAAAATTTATGTTTTGGAAGCAATGCAGTCCGTCAAAAAAGACATCTGTAAACCCAAAAGTGACGCCAACCCTTATGTGCGAGACTCCCAGGCCGATTTTGAGGCTAAAGCACGCGACTAATCCATGCTGTAGGCAGCTGAAGTTGTGATATCGATATAATTCGCGATGTTCCTGGGAAGTTACGCAGGTTTCGAAAGGGTCTCTGAATCGGAGTTGATTCTGAAGGTGTGGATATAAATCGTGGGACAGTTCGTGATCACCACCACACTGCGACCCCAAGTACGAGCAGATCATATTTTATACTGTCTCCCAGTTGAAATTGGTATAGTGATATCATTGTTGGTGAGTTTTCGGCGTACTGGAGTGGATAGAGGTTGCCTTGGGAACCAGCAAATGTTTGAATTTTTGCGCTCAACACACTGCTGAGCTTGCCTTCCCAAATTAGATCAACCATTTCTTTCCTACCGCCCTCTGACTTTCTACCAATAAATCGGCAGTTGAGCAAGCCGAAAGAGAATACGAGTTCATGCATTGGCAGTTAAAATGTCGTGGAGCGATTGAGACATTCAAAGATTGGGTCGAGGACAAGATAATTCCTAGGACGAAAAGCCGAAACAAGTTTGAATTGAAGACGGACCTTAAAAATGTCCGGAATGCTTTTAAACAACTACAGATAATATCGGAAGTCGAGGTTCTCCCAATCGGTGTATACAATTCTTTCCACAGTGAGGTCAAGATCATCCACGTCATCGACATGCTTTGGCTCAGGATCGATGAATTTACCCTGTTGTTTGTCCCGACGTTTGTTCTCCCAATCCAGATATTGCCTCAATGCTATGGAAATAGCTATGGAGACGCACAGGCATGCGATGCAGCCATTATAGGCAGTCTGCCCGTACATTTCATCAGTATGTGGCCCATTTGTTCTCGGGGAAGGAATCTTACCGGGTAGCTTGGTGCCTCTGCACTTTTGAAAAGTTGTGGTCCACCGATATTACCAGCACAATAGGATATGAAAAACATAGCATTGACAGTCGCCTTCTTCGTGAAACCTGCCGTGTTGCTGGCTATGAGACTAAGCATAAGTGGGAACGCGGACGAAAATAGAATCATCATCCAATAGCCGAAGAGACGACCGATCTTGTTCTCCGTGGGGAGCAACTTGACTAGAAGGATACCTAAGAGCGCAAAAACATATCCTATGATGATAATAATAATTCGGGATTTACGAATTCTCGAGGCGGAATATGTTGCGACGAGGACGGAGGCTATCTGGAAACCTCCCGAAGGCATACCTAGGAGGATGGTATCGAATTCATTGTAGCCGAAGGACTTGACGATGAGTGACCCAAACTGAATACTGTTAGTATCTAAAACTATGAGAATAGTTCTGGTGGATGACAAACGTTGCTAATTACTCCATTTGTAATGGAAGCCACACCAATGAGGAGAGCAATGAGCCAAGATTTCGGATCCTTGAGTGCTTCGCAAAACTGGACATGGGACCACTCGTTACTCTTGAAACTGTGCTGTATCTTTTGAGGACGTCGGTCCGCAATCATGCGCTCTCGGGGGTTCAGGAACCGTGCAGTGAGAGGTGTATCCGGGAGCAGGAAGAAGAGGAGAATACCCCAGAATAAAGTGATCAGGCCAAATATAATAAAAAGCCACTGTCAATCAACCATCAGCATTTGGCACATTGAGCCCAGTGGCCTAGAACGAAGATCTGATGGACCTGAGAAATATTACTCACTCTCCAAGTGGCGAGGCTTCCGGTGATATGCGCAATCCCGTACGCAAGAAGGCCTCCGAATGTGTTGGCAATGCCATTCCCCAAGAACCAAATCCCGTGTCTCCATGCATGTTCTGAGGGCTTATACCAGATGCCTGTTAGAAGTGAAAACCCGGGGCTGACTGTGCTCTCCGCCATGCCCAATAAAATACGAAGAATGCAGAGCCCTGCAAAACTTTGTCCAGCGCCATGGCAACCGAGGATGATCGCCCATACGATACTGATCCGGGTCAGAATAATGCCATTATTTATCAATGGATAGGTGTAAAGAACTCACATTGAGACCGATAGAAACTTGGCGAGGGGTAGCTTGACGAACCCTAAAGATGCGGGGTAGTTGGCGACGAGATAGCCGAAGTAAAAGACGCTGCTCAACCATGAATATTGTTGGCCCACTAGATGCTATATAGTGACTTGGTTATTGTATGCTAGAGATGCTTCGGCGGCGCTGTAAACTTACGGTGTCTTTTTGAATGCCCAAGACGGACGAATAGTTCAAGCTACTCTTGTCGAGGAATTGAAGGAAGTAGGAAAAGGTTAGCAATGGCATCAGGCTAGAGTTACATAAGTATCATAATGCAGTTAAATGGTTGTGGTGCTTTTCACTTACTGCCAATCGATCTTCCGCAGGACTGACTTCTCTTCCGTGGTAGTAGGATGATGTTCGAAGACTTCACCTAGTTCTATGTTGTCCGGTTGAACTTTGTAAGGCATCTCTGATAATTTTGAATCCATGGCGATCTTTCCGAGTATGTCAACTCCCTTCGTTTCGCTCGACATCGCCGATTAACAATATTATGAGTTGATCGAAGACGAAGAAGTTTTTGGTTTTGCTTATCTTTCACATGGGCATCCTAAAGTTTTTAAATAGCATAAACTTCGCCGTATGCAATTCCCAAGCACCTGGGGCGTTGCAGGCGACAGGTCCCGCGGTCAGGGATTCGGAGTCAAGACCGCTCATGGCTGCTGTAGATAAGTCAAAGAAGACGTTCTCTCAACCAACTCATTGGTGAAAGTTGATGTCTATCTTGATATGCCGGCTATCCCAACACATAAGCTTGGTCTGCATGGGGAGCTAAAGTGCTGATAGGAGACTTCGCCTACGTAAAATGTCAGACGGGAGAAGACAGAAACCAGGCTAGAAGAGCCGAAATGACCCGCAGAAGCGGGGTCGCTCATCCGCAAGGCGGGGTCATCAATTGATGGAAGTATTGTATAACAGGAGAAAAGGACATGGGGAGCAGCAGTAACTAGTTCGTACCCAAGAAGAATCCGGCTATCAGGCCCTGAATCCAATTCTCCCAGCCAGTGACGCTCTTGTAATTCCCTATCAACACCCTTTAAAATCATAGGAAGGGGGTATGGAGAGTGGATGAGTAGCCGAATCGTAGGAAGGAAAAAAGATGACGAACGAATTCTGCTGTATGGTACTGTAACTTATCGGTTGTTCTCCGGATCTAAGTCGTCGGTAAGCATGACCTCCTAATGGTCAGATTTGCCGACGAGATAAGATAGGCCTAGTCGAGTTGTGGCTACTTTGACCCACGACTGCCTTGCGGGGTTGCTTGGACCAATTAAGTTATATTGTCGTCGGTCTAATATTCTGCGTGTTGACAGCCTGACCCGCGACACCTGGGACACGAACTCATCATATCAATCATGAGCATCAAATGATAACATGGTCGATAGGAACGATAGGACATTGTCCGGCAAGACGAAGAAGCCAGGCAGTTCAAGCCATGCAAATAGTCATAGCCGGTCTAAGTACGGTGAGAACTCCACTCGGTGTCAGCAGGAATGCAATGGGGATCTGAGGTCAGATCGCAGTACATATGCGGTCGATACAGATAATGAAAAGCACTTTAGATATTCGAAAGCAACAGCTAATCCTTCTACTATTTAGGCTGCCTGACCTGCAGAAAAAAGAAGGTCAAATGCGACGAGAAGCTCCCCTCCTGTGGCAGATGCGGGCGTCTCGGCCTGGAATGTCACCAACCAATTTCACGAATCGTTCCAAGTCCTAAAGACCGGCGGTGTGTGGCGCGATCTTCGAGGTATAGAGATCTCACGACGCGAGCGATACATCCATCGTCTTCAGACAGGACGGCGAATTATGAGGCATCTCCTGAGAATGTACATGAAGTGAACGATAGATCCATACTTTCAGCACAGCGTATCGATGCACTAGAGCAACCCGCTTTCTGGCAAGGAAACCAGAACATATCAACAAACAGCTTTCTTCTTGAGGTATGTTCTAATGATAGAACATCTATGCAGCTGAATCACGTTCTTGACCCAAGAGAAGTCATTAATGCTACTCCGGAGTGGCTGTCACCAAATTCTGGGACAGGTGATTCTTGGAACGGGATACATCTCGGGTCGGATAACTTCCAGTCACTTTTACTTCCCCTGCTGCCATCAATAAATGATCCCATCTCTGAGGTGGGCTGCTTGCTCGGTGCAGATGAAGAGCGGGCTATGAGGCATTTTGCGAACACCTTTTCACAAACACAGACAACACGAGATACTCAATGGTCAGTGCCGTCGTTACTCGTACGGCATGCTTTGAAGAATTCCTTATTGCTGCTTGAACTTATCCTTGCGGTTTCGCTGTTTGATCTCAGCTCTTCAAGCGATTCTGGCAATTTAACCCACAAACTACGAATAACCCAGAAGCATTACGAGACAGGGACACAGAAACTTGTTGAAGCCCTTAAATCTGATGACTCCACCGATCGAGTCGGGGTTCTCGGAGCATTTTATTGCATATACTCCTATATGTTGCGGCAAAAGTGGATAGACACGATGAAGCTGGATCGGTTGAGTTCAACAGCACTGAAGTTCCTGCAAAAACATGAGCTCGAGACCATTTCTCTGAAGACTGGGCCGCAAGGTTTGAATCGCAACGAACGTTCTCTAATCGCTCGAATGACACTCTGGTTGGTTAAGATTGATGCTCAATGTAGCCTTCTGGGCTGCGAAGCAAGCATCATAGGATACTATCAAGCAAATCCGGAGATTCTAAGTTGTCTTCAAGCGACATCACGACTAGCTTTACAACATAATTGGGGCTCGGAGTATCCCATCAGCCAGAGTATACGAGACATTGAGAGCTATTTGCCCATGGATATGATGATGGATATGCTCATTATTTGGTACCAGATAGCTCAGTTTTGTCGAGGTCTGCAAGGAAATAACCGCACTGCGGATATCAGCAAGCTTGATAGACGACTGGACTTCTTAGAAGTAGTTAGTTATCCTGCTACACAACTCTTTTGTAACAACCAGACTTTCTAACCACACCTTCGCAGAAATACCAGCAGGTCTTCTACTACGGATCTTCACACATGACACTGCAGCCTGCTCTGAAGCTAAACTGTGCTGTTGTTGCAACAATTTTCTACGCATCGAAGATTTATCTAAAAAGAACCGTGTCAGTATTTGGAACCTCAGGGTCTCCTGAAATTGCGCATGCCCTCAGTCAATTGTTAGTGTTTGCACAGCTCGTCTGCGCATGTGCAACTGGTCTGCAGCAGCCAGTTTACGAGTTCCAATGGTCATTGTTCATTGCAGCTATAGAAACGAATGATAATATTCATCAAGAGTGGTTGAGTTCGAAGATAACTGATGTCAGGTTCAATGATGTACTGCATCGTATATTCGCGATTAAGGGAAGTGGAACGAGGGGCATATGTATAGATGATGTGAGTGGAATGCTTCGGGGGGAGCATATGATGTCTTTTAACTCATAACAATGATCGTGTGTACTTCCAATGAGCTTTGATCTTTATTGAACGCCTCCTCCACGAAATGGGTTTCGATCCCGAGAGAAAATTCATTACACAAGGCGTGGGTGTCAGCGAAACTAGTTTACTCTTCATGCATTCAAGTCATAATGTCTTTGATCTGGTCACTCATTGGCTAGCTCTGATGTCTCGGTAGATAGAACTTATGAAGAATGTTATCTGAGGACGAGATACGAAGGTGGATCGCTCCTATCTTTGGGGAAGTATACTATTTAAGATTGCCGTTGTTTGTTTCTGATTTCCTCATTCAATTCTCTTATTAATCTCTCGATGGATCTGCGATTGTAAAAGATCAGTTTGAAAGCTTAAGTATTACACCGAATTAGGCTGCGAAATGGGTACCCATGGGTGGGTAATTGCCATCTCCAACCCACCCATGGGTAACCTATGGGTGGGTTTTCGGCTTCTTCAACCCACCCATATACCCAAACAGGGGTGGTACGCCCCCTATAGGGGCCCGTGACAGCCACTGGGTAGGAAAAAGAGCCTCTAACCCACCCAATGGGTACCCATTAGTCATTACAACCCACCCATGGGTATACCCACCCACTGGGTATGTTCGCAGCCTACACCGAATACGGGTTTATCTATTCGATATATAGAGAGGAATGCGTTACGGTCGGCGACGCGGCTGCTCTAGTAGAAAAGGGAGGCAAAAAAGTGACCTAGGGCTAGACAAGAGGAGTCGCGAGTGAGGTACCGGAAATGCTACAGGGTTTCCAGGGGTACCTGAGCACGACTGGACAAAGTAGATTGCAATGGCCATAAAAGGAAAGAATCAGAATTGATAATGAAGCTGAGTTGAAAGAATTACAGAAGCAGCTGGGTGAGCAAGGCTCAGTAAAAATTTGTTATGAGATGGGTGTGGGGAAGTGATGAATTCTTTTTGCCTGTTCCACAGTTTCATCATGTCACCACAGCTGGGCGACAATTATCTTCGCACGATGATGCTTATTGAATTTGAACCTATTACCTGCTATCGCTTCCTTAATTTGCTTTGCACAGCCGGTAGGCTTGGAGAAACTAGGAGGAGGCGTGATTGGAGATGTGGTTGCACTGCATACTTCACCTGCTTTATGCATGTCAGACTTGTAGGAATAGGAAATGTGATCACTGATGAAGAGCTTATATCTAAGCTTGATCACTGCCTTGTCGATATTTAATCCATATGTCTCCATTTCTTTCTCTGCTTCTAATCTTTGAGATTGTTCTATTTACTCAATATTATGGCCGAAGTCCTTGGAACTGTAGCTAGCGATGCCTATCGCCCAGTTGGCTGGAGCAGTTGTCTCAACTACACAGAAAATTTATATATTCTGGAAGGAAATGAAAGATGCGCCAAAACATATTGGATGTTTGCTAGTTGAGATCGAACTTCTTGGAGAGGTTTTAGTTGAGTACTATACTTCGAACAGGCAAGGAAATGTGATATATCATCACAGCACTACACTAGAGAAGATATATCTGCATTGCGAAACCGCCATAAAAGACTTGGATGAGGTACTCGAAACGCTTGATAAAGGTTTGAAGAAGAGTGGCAGCAAAGCTAAGAAAATATGGTATACATTCCGGGTAGTCATGAAAGGCTCAGTACTGGAAGACTTAATGGAAAGACTAGAGCGAGCAAAATCGATGTTAAATTTAGCATCGCAATGCCATATGATGTCGGTATATCCTGCGGAAATGAAAGAAGCTTGCTGATCTTCTTGCATCATATAGTACGATGCAGAAAGCTTTGATGAAAATGACTCTGCCACCGGCTGGTAGCAGCACACATCATATCCCGATCACAACCACGACAACGAACTCGCAACTCCAGACAAGGCCGCCCACGGTTTCAAATACTAACAAAGTGAAGCGTCACATGGCCACATCATTTAAGTCTTATGGCTTGGTCACCTGCCAGTCTTATACCATTACATTTTCTGAGCCTGGTTCTCAAGTGATAGTTGATGGAAACGATAACAGGATGATACCAGATGACGAAAATGAAATTGAGATTCATTCTAGATGGCTACCCAAAGGATGGTTGTTCTCTACAGGAATATCTCTGGTACGAAATCGAAAATACGGCAATTGGAAGTACTCTCTGCGACCAATCCATATTGTTTCATGGAGTTCGCCTCTTTTCACGGCATGCATGGATCACTACACTGACCCAAAGGAACAAATCAACAAAGTTATAGAGTTAGTGAAAAGTGGCAAAGGCAGTTTATTTGATACTACCTCGTGGGGGGCAACCTTACTACATGTAAGTTGTAATCTCTACCACTTATCTTTCCTAACATAGCACGCAGGAAGCAGCGAAAAACTTACGCCCTGAGCTATGTCGATGGTTGTTAGCTCAAGGATTGCAAGGTGACGAACGTGACACGCGGGATGAGTATGCATCTATTTTGTCCAGATAGGAAATTACTAATGCCAAATTTAGAACTGCATTACACTACGCAGCAGTCGAGACCCGGATGTTTCCTATAGATAAGAAATGCTCGACAGCCTACGATACTATTCGTGTTCTGGTAGAACTGGGACAATGTGATCCTACGTCCACTTATACCCAATATGAAGGTGATCCCTACCCTAGAACGCCACTTCATTGTTACTCGGGCCCACTCGATGCATTCTTGTATATGCTGGATCAGGAAATATTTCCTACTTCTTTAGAGCTCCCAGACTTTGTCCTCAGTGTGGTTCAAGACCAGATCATGCATAACTGCGCAGCCTCAAGCATAACTGCTGAAATGTTGAGAATAAGATATGACTTGAGCAGCGAGGATATCGCCTGTATTAACGATCCAGTTTATACATGGTACATGCTGAATAGACAGTTGATCGCGATGTGGGACATGTTTAGTTACTGCAGCGAGGATGAGGTATCAGGTATCACGTCACTTTTGCGAGAGGTGCTCAAGGCTAGAATTGACGTATATGCTCTTAATAAGGAGAGCGAAACACCATTTTCCCACAGTTTTCTATCGATATTCTATCTTCGGGAAGAAGATTGCATTGATGCTCTTCCAAGGCTCCTGTCCGTCTGGTTTGGGCTCCTGAGAGAGACAGGTTATGATCTACAGGATTATCTGCGTCGTGAATCACAAACATGGCCAAAAATTCGCCGAAGTTGCTACGCTGAAAGAGCAATTCAAGATATTCACATCGAAAAACATATAAATTCCTTGGATTTAACATTCTCACTGCGGATTTGGGATCTTCAGGATGTGGTCCAACTCAATTGGAAGCCTGGGCCAAAGCAGGAACCCCCAGGAGCATGGATTGACTCAAGAGAAGATGAAGTCGACGAATTCGTTACGTGGTTCAAAGACTTTAAGCAACAGCTCGGTCGACCTCAATGGGAGCCAGACTTGGAGATGTAAGTGAATCTACTTCGTCGTGGATTTTGCCCCACTATTTGTACACTTACTCGAGTAAAGGCTCCTCATGCTGATCTTGTGGCCTGGAAGAATATTTAGGGTCGGCCCATTGAAGGATGGTACCCAAGAGTTTACGCAAGAGAGAATAGTTGTGCGTAAACTCCGCGTATGTGACTGCAGGTTTTTGCTTTACTGCAAACATCCAATGGTGGATTTGGCGAACTATGAAGAAGAAATGAACGTACGATACGGCCGCCATGATTCATGTTGGAACCGCTGTAGTGGGGCAGGTGGTGGGGTAGGTGGGCCTATACCCACCACCTTAAACTGAACGTCGTAGTGATCGATTAGGCTTACGAAGCCTATGACTTCAGGCTTGCAAAGCCTATAGTTCAGGCCTACGACGCCCGTAGCAAATAAGCTTGAGAGGCCTAAGGCAATAGGCCTGGAAGGCCTATAAATATAGCTAGTCCTTCTCACTGTAGATAGCCCATCAGTTCAATCAAGTCAAGCATTTAGCACCTCATTATTAAGTCCCTTAAGCCTATATTTACCCGCTGTGCCTCTGTACGTGCCTGTACAAGAATTCAGATAGCGACAACGATATCGAGAGCTAAAACGATCAAGGTGGCTCCGATAGCGGTCATCATAGTGGGTGAACGTAAATAACAAACTATGTTACTTAATTCGCGCCTCACAAGCCCGCGGGCTCCTATCTTCGGAGAAACATACTATCCAAGACTACTGTGATTGGTTTTCTCTTATTCATCCCTTGATCTGCACTTGCAAAAGATAAGTCCAGCAAGTATTTCCCCCGAAAGCAGTGCTATCTATCTATGCGATGCGTGGGGAGGGATTACCTTACCGTCGGTAACGCGCTGCAATCATTGGTCAGTTACCGACGTGCAGGAAGCCCCTGAGCTTCATGATTGCTCCGACAATATCGGTACCGACAGAGGTGCGGTTTCACCTTATCATCGAATGCGACTCGTAATCCTCGAATTGCGGTGTCATTTCTTCACAATTACCCCGCTTCTGGGTTATTTTGTGCCGTAGAGTGAGGGGTCGCATGTCTGCAGATCATCGCACTCGCAATTCTCGTCATGGGGACTCGCCCTCGATTCATCTCCAACCCAATGAATTAACATATCGACCGAAGTGGTCTTGCGTAGGAGTTGAATTTGCCATCTGAGTTCCTGTGGCCGAATAATATACTTTGCTCGAAACTCTGGCAGCACAACTACCGAAGTCTCAGCGAATACACATCATCCTCGACTTCGTAAATCACGATGGGTAACACGTTATCTGCACACAAAGAGACAGAATGTGAACTGGATATAGGTGGTGGAAAAGGCCTCATCCGGGGACTCCAATTCGATTCCAAAGCTCGTCGATTCCTCGGAGTTCCATATGCTATTCCACCGACAGGTGATCTCCGATGGAGGAAACCTCAACCACTACCAAAGACATTTACATATACCAACGAGAAAGGAGAGCCCTTCGACGCGGGGAAGTTCGGTCCCATTTGCCCACAAGCACTTAACTACACATCTGCTAACAAGCACGTCCCATCGGATAATATTTACGACGAGGACTGCTTGCGGCTCAACATCTGGACGCCGGTAGAGCGAAGCGGAAGCAAAGAGAAATGGCCAGTTATGTTATGGTTACATGGTGGATGGTTCCAAATGGGCGACCCATCTCATGAACCTGGAATGGATCCAACGGAACTGATATCGACGGGGAAGCTGAATGCGATTGTGGTTTCGATAGGTTATCGACTGAACTTGTTTGGGTTTCTGGCTGGGAAAGAATTGCTGGAGGAAGGAGGTGAAGTTGGTAATTACGGTCTTTGGGATCAACGCCTTGCTATCGAGTGGGTTAGAGAGAACATTAGTCACTTTGGAGGAGATCCACAGAATGTTACATTGGCAGGACGGAGTGCAGGCGCATACTCTGTCCACGCTCAAACTCTTTATGAGTTTCAGAATCCTCCAGCACAGGAGCGTGATGTACCCTTCCGTCGCATAGTTATGATATCGAACGCTATTCCAGCCCAGCCAAAGACGTCGGACGAATGCCAAGATCAATTCGATGAACTGGCTGCATTCTTCGGTGTACCGAAATCTTTATCCGGCACAGAAAAGCTGGCACTACTGCGGAAGATAGGATCGAAGGAGCTTTCCGAAGCAATCCTACAACTCAAACATCATACCTTCCGCCCCATCACCGACGGCTCGTTCATTAAACCGGGAATAATGGAGTACCACCGCAACGGGGAATTCGCGCAAGAGTTCAAGAAAAGATGTTTCAAACTTCTGATTGGCGAGATGCTGAATGAAGAAACGCTCTACGCAGTCACTAATGGACCCGAATCCAATATCGACTCCCTTAAGCTTCAAATATCAAACTACTATGCTCCAGCAACGACTGATCGTGTGTTGAAACACTACATCTTACCTAACACGGACAAGAAAGCCGATTGGCAAACAGTATTTGGCAACATCATCGCCGACGGACAAGTCCGCGCACCTTCGCGCTTCTTGGTGAATAGTTTATATACAAGCGGGGTTCCCGTTGAAGATATCTGGCGATACAGAATCGCATACCGGTTAAGTTTCATCACGGATAAAGTCGCGCCAATGAGTTTTGGGGTTGCGCACGCAATGGATAAGCCACTCTGGAAGTATGTATTGTCATCAATCTGCATCGGGGAATTCGGCTAACAGCTGCAGCTTTTCGATAATGCATGGTCCTACAGAGAAAGAGAGGGTGTTGATGGAGGACTGGATTAGTGATCTTACTGCGTTTGTGGGTGGTGATGCAGGTCATGATTATGGGACGAGGAAGATCGATGAGTTTAGGGTGCTTACTCCGGATGGGAGGGTTGAGATTCTAGATGATGAGCGATGGGGGGATCTTTTGAATTTAGCGGAGGTATTTTCTGGTTGATATGGCTACTCATCAATAGATTCAGTTACATGACACTCCATTCGGCCTGCCTCTCCTCATATGTCCCTCCAAAAACATCCGCTACACGTTATCAGTGCCATCCCCAAAACAAAATCCGCTCCCATCTTCCGGATATCTATCGCTCCAATATAGATCATTAACCCTACTTGGAATGACCAGACCGATACCGTTCCCCTTCGGGTCGCTGAAAATCGTAACGTTGTACAGCAAGCACATCGTGCCCCATGATAAGTAGCTTAAGCATTCAGACACTGTTGAGCAATGATTCTGGCATTCAAATTCACTGGCGTTGTCTATCTCGGTTCCTAAGATCAGGTAATCCTCGATAGGCCCAGGAAGCCCTCGGTAGCTATGTAGCTGTCAGCAGTAGAATATCAAGTGTTAGGCGGGATGTGCCTCACTGGCAGTCTGGGACAGCCGTCTTCGTCGCAATTGAGTATGAGGATGTTGTTGTTGGAGTTGATGTGATAGTTGTGTTAGTTGTTTGAATAGCTGTAATTGTTGCATTTATTGATGGGATTGCTGTTGATGTTGACATCGAGTGACGGCTTGTATGAGATGCATTTGTTGTGGCAATCGCATGTGACAGCAAAATGAAGGGAACACAGGCCGAAATGATATACGAAGACATCGCACGTTGAGGGTCTCGATTCGAGATCCGATACAAATTAAAGTCGGAAAAAACCCGTTGTTATATAGACTCGAAGGTGCAGAACGCATCATCTCGTATCTGAGAATCTGTCTGCATGAAGTAGGATTTATGGCTTTAGAGCTGAATAATATCACGCCGCATTCTGAGGACGCAAGGGTTGACAGGTTATTATTTCTGGGCTGATTGTCTAGAGAGTCGTGACATTATTAATTATTCAGGGATATCCTTCATTGAAACGGTTCCATGAATTATAGAACCTTGACGTAAAACGGTAAGCTTGAAAAAATGGCTTGAAGTATCTTGGTTTCGACAAATAGAATAAATGTTACAGTGATATACGCAAGGAATAACAGGAATAGTGTAAAGATACTGCCAAATCCAAAGGCCAATTGACCATAGCTGTTTCTTACCATCTGACAAAGTAAATACCATGCCGACAGCATCATATCCGTTAGACTTGGTGATTGCCAGCAGCAGCGGCAGCAGAAGCCATTTGAGCAAGCAGGGCGTGTTCTGCTGACATTCTTCTCTCGGGTTTCGCTTGAGGTGATACAGTAACCGGTACGTTGGACGGTGTTTCTGAGCGTAAATCTTCGAGACCGGACAGGTTCTGTCCTTTATGGACGGGCAAATTCGCGTTCAAGGTAGCAAGGTTTGTCCTCTCTGGGGTTTTCTTATCAACGACAAGAAAACCGTCCTCCGATGCAACTGGCGAATCACGTTGAGGGCCCATAGTGGCTTCCATCTCTCCCTCCTTTACGTCCTTCCAAGAACATTTGGCATGCTTCTTAGTACATGCCCCACAAGCCGTCATGTGTTTTGTGCACACAAATTTAAGACGGCGACATCGATCACACGGTGGGTTTATTGGCTCGCCCTTATGCAATTTCTCGATCCGAGCGGCCATCAAAACGCGATACTGTCCCTCTGTACCATCATCCGAGTTCGATAATGGATGCGACATCCGTTGGTCGGCTCCTCCGTTGAATGTATGGAAGTTCGAATGGTCGGGTCGGGGTTGTTTGGACCTTGGCTGAGACGGTAAAGATTGACGACGATGGGGACTGTGGAATTGTTCCAACAAATCTTGCTGAAGTTTTACGGCTTCCCCGTTGATTGGTGCAGGTGATCGACTTCTGTTGATGGCGGAAAATGGTTGAGGGGAAAAAGCTTCAGCCTCCGGTGCTTTTCTTGCCATGATCGCATTCTTTCTTCCCTTGAGATGATAGTTTAGTTGTCTTGCTTTACTTGCGACCGCGTCAGCCTTCTTGATTAACATCCCAAGTCGAGTTTCTAGGATGTTCAAAGTCCCCAACTCGGAATTCTCGTCTTCGGGGATCGGTTGACTCGGGATCATTCTCTCCGGAGCGCCAGACATGATCAACCTGTAGTCGTCCTCAGAGATTTCAAATTGGCCTCCATTAACCCAGAACCGACAAACTTTGACGTTGTGTACCGTATCACTAAGAACAAACTCCGTAGGGTTTGTACGAGCGAAAGAAACAATATCGAGCCACGTGATTGGGGTTTGTTCGTGATTATAGGAACTTGTGATGACTTTAATTGGTCCATCGAACAACTTCTCGAAGGATTTCAATAGCAATGGACCGACCAGCTTTGCACCAAGGTTGGATGCGAAGCTCTCACGGCGTTGAAGCACACCTAATAGCGTTAGCATGTACACTCGCAGAACCCACGTGATCAATACCTTCATAGTCGTCGAGCATAGTCAAGACATCACCAAAAGTCTCGGAATCGCCTTCAACCAATTTCAGTCGGTCATGTCTGGCCTTCACAAGATAATTGATCTGTGTAACACCAGCTGAGGCCACGTTTTCCGTCAGCCGAGGAGCTTGTGGAATCCGACCTGGGCCTTGAGATCCTACACTCTCCGGACTGCGTTTGCGCTTTTCGCCTTGTGGTTCAGTTGTCGGTTCCATGGTTGTTCAGAGAATCCCGTGATTGGTTTGATGTAATATCAGGGTGACAGGATACTGCAGATGGATTAGTATGACTGATGGACGTGATGAATGATGACGGGCGGAGAAAGGTGGAGCTGGAGGAAGGGCGGAACAAACATTTCTTGTATGGAGGATGGAGGAAAAGCGGCGTGCTGCTGCGAATGGGACGTTGACGCGATAGACAAAGTACTCTGACTATCCTCCGGGATATCTGGGAAACCAACCAATCTTTGAGTTGGTTATGAAGAAACAAACTTTACGACTCGTTTTGTTTGTTTTGTTGTGGCATCGTGCGGATGGTGGAAGTATTGAAAGCGGAAGAAGATCTTCCGCGGCGGTGGCAGGTTTCGCTTTACGTCTGTCTCATTCTTCGGCTGAAATCGATCAACTCCGACCCTTCCTTCGACACGTGAAGCTTTTATTCACCCCCTGCGAAGCTTTCCGCCGCGCACTAATTCCAATTAGTCTTAGCCGATTTTGCATTTATCCGTCACCAAACGTTTCCCTAGAAGCTAATTGCGTAGGTACTACTCACATCGTCCTCGACCACGACAAATCGAATCACCACATTCTTTCCACCTAATGCGCCAAGATGTCTGAGAGAGGTCATCAAAGAGGCGGTCGCGGTGGTGGCAGAGGCGAACATAGAGGAGGTAGAGGAGGGAGGGGAGGACATGGTGGGGAGAGAGGAGGGCATGGCCATGGCGGGGGAAGCTCAGAGAAACCAAAGAAGGAGAATATTTTGGATCTTGGGAAATATATGGACAAGCAGGTCACAGTGAAGTTCAATGGTGGAAGAGAAGGTATGCTCCGTGGTTCATTTTTTGGGTTCAAGTGGAAATATTAACAACTCGTGCGCAGTCAAGGGTACGCTGAAGGGCTACGATGCTTTGATGAACTTGGTGCTGGATGACGTTGAGGAGAAGCTCACAGGTATTTGCTCTGCTTTAAGTGTCCCGGTTGGCTCACTGACTTTTGCAACCTTGCAGACGATGAAGGAAAAGAGGCCTGGAGATCCTTAGGACTAGTTGTTGCGCGAGGAACATTACTGGTCGGAATCAGCCCAGTTGACGGCAGTGAAGAGATTGCGAATCCTTTCGTACAACAAGAGGACGAATGAACCAAATAATATCTGGGGGATCGCACGAGGAAGTGGGATTGCTATGCATCCCACGATGAATGTCGTAAGACAAGTCTTGAGAGGAACGCGGTTACTCGACGTACACATCATGTGGTGAAAACCATGCGACATGAATCAAAAGGCAAGGACAGCCAAGCCGCAAAATACAATGATCAAGGAGACTATCCAGGCGTTAATGGCGACCTCTAATCCTAAAATTATGGCTGTGATATGGTTCAACGATGTCGATTGTGGGCACGGCAAGCTGTCTGTTACTTCTGGCACAAGGAACGTATACGCCGGTGTAAAGCAACCAACGTCACTCAGTATTGTGCGGATACCAACTTCGAAAGCAATATGTTCGGTCTGTATGTGGTAACTTTCCTAATTGTTTA
Source organism: Rutstroemia sp. NJR-2017a BBW (assembly GCA_002946425.1). Classification (NCBI taxonomy): domain Eukaryota; kingdom Fungi; phylum Ascomycota; class Leotiomycetes; order Helotiales; family Rutstroemiaceae; genus Rutstroemia; species Rutstroemia sp. NJR-2017a BBW. The sequence goes on from NJPT01000031.1 coordinate 1,572,059, forward strand.
GCCATCTTAGTTGGTTCGACTCAAGGCATTTTCGCGTTCCGCAATTCAGTCCTTGAGCAACGTTAAGTGGTGTTAGTATTGCACCTACCTCTATTTCTGTACCCAATGTAGCTTTTTCTTCTACTCTACATTACATATCGATCTTCAATGCATCACCGGTTCAAAGAATCTCCGAAGCATGTACATGATTAATGTATTTGCTTTGGTTCTCTTCCGTCGACTTTTCTTTTACTCCCACAAATGATGGCAAGTTGTTGTCTGGGCAGCGAGTATACCAAGAATTTTCATTCCCGCCGTTAGAGAACCATGATGCGACTGGACCCTGAATAATGCGAAAGTTTCTTCTCCCATTCCAATTGGCTACCATTTCACCCCTTTCCCCACGATCCATGTCGAGCATTGTTTCAGAACCACGATGTTCCTGTCAACTAGAAAATCCGTACTTAGCATGACTGTTATGTATGGAACTGCAAGCTATGATGGCGTCCTCGGCGAGAATTGCCACTGCAATGAAATGATATTACAGATTTCAATATCATCTGTCAAGAGGCGATTGAGCATGACGCTGTTTTCACACAGCAATCTCCAGGAATTCTACTGGTTGATGGAGCTCCCACCAAGAATGCGCAGCCATTCCATCTACTGCAATGATTTCTTTCCTCACATCCCAATAATTTCTTGCCTACCCCCAATTAAACAAATATTCAACTTCACCACTTTCGATTTCAATAATGGACCTTGATTATACCTCAATTTCGACTCCAAAACCCCTTTGCCTAAAGAACACCCCCAAAACAACAGCCCCGCCATTTCCACCTAGATTAATCACACAATTCCCAACGACCCGTGAAGTAACACACTCACGACAGGCTTCTTCCAATTTCTCTAATACTCCCCTGTACAAGCACCCATCCACATCAGAACAGCTGGCGGAATTATTACAAGATGTAGCCAATATCATGGACACCATTACTGGAGAGAAAATGATGTGCGGTGAGGAACTAGACGGGGAAGAAGGCCAAGTTCTTGGTGCATTGATCGAACTAGTATTGATCATGGAGCAAGAAGTCGAGGACATGGTTGAGCTTGCGGACATTGTGGAGGAATACTTGGAGGAGATTGAGCTGGCGGATCTCGAGGGATGGGTAGCGGAGCTTACGCCAGCGGGACATGGTAGCGATGGAGACTTGGATTCGGGAGAGGAGGAGTGGGAGGGAATGAAAACGCCGAAGGGGGATGGGAAGGAGATTATAAAGATACGCTTGGATGAAGGTAGTAAGGGGATGATTAGGGTGGGTGGGATGCTGGAGGAGGTGGATGGGGATATTTTGGGGTGGAGGGTCAGATGCTTGGACTCTTGTGGGCAGGGTGAGGAGCAGGAGAAAGTCTCCGCTGCTGCGGTAGCGCAGAGTTTGAGGGACGAAGATACAAACATGCTTCAGGAGAATGTTGTTTCGGTGCCGGTGAAGAGGCATGATGCGGAGGAAACGTTCAGAGATTCGGCGCTGGATTTGAGGAGTCCCGTGCTATCTCGAAAAGCTTCGAAAAGAAAATATACCGTCGGGGAAGACATGGCCCCGAGTCCGTTTTGTTTGAGGAGAGGGTTGAGTGCAATGAAACGGCAGTGGAGATGAGAGGCCTGGGGTTGGAGGTAGAAAACGCGAAGGGAAATCACGGAGTAAGATGCAGATGCTCAAATGTTTGAAAAGGACTCCATATTGTGGTGGATTCCACTCGTAACTGACGAGAAGCTTTTTATAAGATCTAATATCTCCAATCTATGACGCTCTAAATGCAAACCAAACGCCGCATTACAAATGCAATTCTATTCCTCTAAGAGACCGAAATAACCCAACCACGTGTGGTCTAATTCAAGCCTTGGTGGGGAAATCTTCCAGTGCAATATCTTCACCAGAAGCCCGTTTCCAAGCCTCTAATGGTTGTAATAATGCGCCATCTGTAAACCAGCTCTCTTGAATCCACACTTGACGTAGAAACCCTCATTGGCTTCACTGCAATCCAATATGCTCTTATAACAACCAATCTTTTCCGCGACGAAGTCTAACGCTTGGATGATTTTGAGACCGAGTTTCTTTCCTTGCTGATCTTTCGCAACGGCGATGTCTTCGATGTGACCAACCATACCAAGATTGTGAATGCTGTAGAGATTCATTAGCATGCAATTACAGCTTGCTGTGTAGGAGTAGGATGGCAGCTCACAATTTACGTTCCACAATCAATGCGCCAGTACCAACAATTTTCCCTTGGTCTTCAATGACCAACAGATAATAACCCCCTTTCCCTTGTGTGTTCATCCAGTCGTATCGTTCGTTCCATTGCTCCTCAGTAACATCTCCGACTGTGGTCAACACCCGCAGGACGTCTAGAAACCCCTTCGCATAATCGCTCTTTTGTAATGCTCGAATTGTGTAACTCTCGGGTAGGGATTCCGCAACCTTGGGGCAAATGAGCGCCGAGTCGAAGAGACCTTCTGTGGCAGCCATTGTTCTTGTTTCTGCGGTATAATCTAGTACTGGCGGACTCGAGGAGTGTTTGTGAATTCAATTGACGTCTATAATCGCACTTCGAACTTTGTGGAGGAATTGGCAGATGTGTTCCTTTGGGTCAAGGTCGAGGTTGCGGAGGTTTAAATTCAGAAAGAGCTTTGGTGAGGCAGTGCAGACAAATAGAACAGCTCGAATTCACCACGCGCCAATAGTCTAGTAAATGCAAAGAAAAGGGGTATCGAGTTTATATGAGAGAATGACTTTGGCTGAGTTACCTTGAGGCTTGAGCTGAACAATGGCGGTATAAGGTTACGTGAAGCTCGCTCTTGTTGGTTGTTGTCCAGTTGTGCTATGGCGGGGCTTGCTTCCCCGTACCCGTATTCACAAATAAATATCTGTGGATCATACGGAAGTACTTATTTATACTTCACCACCAGCACCATGGATTTTGACACAATTGCGCAACCAAGAGCAATTGAATCCCAGGAGCGACGAGCTTGCATTGGATTCCATCATCCTACACTTGCGATCAAGAGATCAAACGCAGATCTAGCGTTGTAAAGCCCCCCTGCGGAATCAGATCCGGAACGCCCTGCAGGACATTTAATAAAACCCACCCGATGGGATGAGATCAGGGACCCGAATTGCATGATTTGCTTCCGCATCAACCTGCGACGGTAGGTATTGTAGGTAGGTCACAGCTCACAGCTCACTGCGATCATGGTGATGATGGCCGCTGTCATATCTCCTTCCGTGCTTCCTTTTTGCTCTCTGCCGACAGTCAAGATGCCTTTGACCAGCCAGCCAGTTAAAATCTATATACATTCCAATGACTAGTTACATCACATGTCAAAAGATTAACCCGCCACCACACAGCACGCTCTACATTCTAGTACTCATCATCGACCAGCATATGCTTTGCCAACCTCCGAGCGAATTCAATTCTTCCCCGTGTTCGATCTTTCGCCTCTCAACCCATTGACGACTCTCCTGACCATGTATGGCACTTCATACTCGATAACATTCATTCAGTATCAAGCAATCCATTTTGCTTGAAAACGAGACTACTACGAGTTCGATGGAGGGGGAGCTTCATGCACACAAGGCACAAGATGGTGACGACCAGAAGAAGCAAGACGATGAGAACTCCAGTGGTACCCTCGTCAAAGTCGAACCGGCTCGGACGTCGACGCTCCTCCCGTCAACGGTCGCCAATGCCGTCAGTTTCGTTACGAGATCCTCTTCCTTATACATACGACTCGGCACATTCATAGGCGGCTTGGCAATTGACAGTGCAAGAGTTACGACCCTTACCGGCTTGGAACTGAGTCGGGCTGTCATTGAAGGAATAATACACCGTGCGGGGAAGGATGTGGCAAACCGAAGCACGGGAGAAGTTGGAAGACTGGAGGCGGAAGGTTTGCTGGAAAGAAGTATTGCGACTTTACATTCGACCATTACTGGAATATCGTTTGCTGCTTCCGCTGGGTTCCATTTCTCCTCTGCAGCTTTATCATCGGCCACGGACTTCTCACAGCAATTGCTCGGCGCTCTAGATGGTATACTTGGTTCCACGGATTCATCAAGAGCTATTGCAAGCATCATCACATTAATAAGACGGGAATTCCAGAATCCTGCTACTGGTGTTGAAGGAGAAAAGGTCAGCGTGGGGGATCTCTTGCTGGGCATTTGTGGTTTGGCGTTACTACAGCGCTGGTGCCGTAAATTGACGGATCTCGAAAGTAAAGAACATAGATATGAGGAGGTTCTTTGGGACGTCGTGATTCTCAATGATGGACGTAGGGCGGATGTTGTTGGAAAAACTACAGATTACCAATCACGAAATGCCATTGAAAACACGAAGAATGGCTCTGGATTATCGTTTTTGGACACTAGGGGAGACGAGTTGTTACAGACGATCGAGCGGGGCGGAATAGAGCACGATGATTTCGATGAAATATCCGAAATTGTCCTAAAACAGAGGATTCTGGAATCCTTACCTCCCGATTCATCTGTGACTATTACGACATCGACTTCCACCACAAAGACCATTACAGTTGAGTTCAGTGGATCTGAACCTCCGAACTTGTCACCGCCGCCTGGGGTAGAAATAGTGGAAGATAATACTGGTTTTGTGGAGAGCTCTGCTTCAGACAGTGAGCGTCGACCGGATGCAGGCCCTGACAGATCAATGATTGCAGCTGGAAGAATTGTCTATCGTATTGTTGGAAACAAACTACAGAGCACACTTCTTCAAGGCCCACCACAAGAACAGATCGAAGCGGAGGATAGTACTGCTGATACAACAATGACTGAAGATACTGGTTTTACTCCTGCAACCAGCCAACTTTCCGAACTCAGTCCTAGATCAGAAGCTTCAGTCTTTTCAGGTGACCCTTTTCCTCCTGTCCTTTCCCGCCTGAAGCGAGCTACTAGCAGATCGAAAATACCTAAACTTTCATTACATCCGGGCACTTTGGGTGACGAAAAGAATGCTAATACAATCCTAACAGCATTATCTCCGGGAGCTTCAGATAACCTGGCAAATCAGAAACGATCCAGGAAACCTCGAGACAATTCATCTTCAAACTCCAGCCCCGACCTACCCTCTTCAAGCAAGAGACAAGCTGGCAAACCTGGAGTTCTCAGAAAATCGAAAACTGAAAGGCCAGTAGTGAAAGAGCAGGAGAAGAAGGGTACTTTCCGGCAAGCCTTCAAGGGGAAGTCGAGTACAAGTATCTCCAATCTATGGAACAAGGACGAGAATAAGGAGTCTCCTGAGACGAAAAAGGTTGCAAGTCGTCCAGCTTGGGGGAGTCCAAGTTCTGTGCCAACCGTCAAGCCTACTTTACCAAACATTACCGTTCCACCTCGCCATTCCAGTAACCTACCTCCATCTCGGGATTTGCCCCATCCACCTCAAAGAGGTAACCCGAATTATTTCTCTTCCAGGGATCTGGGTATGATGCATGCTGATAGTCCCCGTACTACTTCGAGAACAAGCTATTATTCAGTTCATGAACACCGGAGAGATTCCACAGTCTCACAGACCGATACTTACTCCGTTCTTTCTGCTAATCAAGGTCGTTCGAATTCCCCTACGACTTTTAGAACTCACCCTGTAGGTCAGAAAAGTCTTCTCAGAGCCAAATCAGACCGGGATATAGCCTTCAATCGGCTATCCTCGGCCTCTAGCAACCATCGTCGAACCAATTCTTATGAGCAGAGTATTTTCACGTTAGACACAAACAATTCCTCAACTTCATTAGTACCCGCAGCGCGTTTCAAGAACGGTGCGTTCGAAAGTTCGGAGGCCCTGGAGTCGCTCATCCGAACTGGTACAGTTGATGGTAGCTTTCCACAACGTCATATTGTGGAAAACATTACAAGATTTGTCAAGTTCGCCTCTGCCTCTTATGGATCGAGCTTCTTGCGCATGATGGGTATCTCGGATCCCAATAAAAGAATTGAGATTGATAATTTGCATCATCACGAACATCGATCCTTCTCTGAGCATACACAACTCCCTGCGGATACGATACTACTCTCGTCCTTTGTGGACCCCCAGGGTGGAACTGATTCCAGTGGTCATACGGATACTGGTGTCCCCATGGTGCACTTTGTCTCGCTTGACCATCAGTCAAAGGCGGTTGTTTTAACGTGTCGAGGTACTCTTGGGTTTGAGGATGTCCTTGCCGATATGACTTGTGATTATGATGAGCTCGTCTGGCGGGGCAAGGCATACAAAGTTCACATGGGAATTCATGCTTCGGCACGTCGGCTTCTAGATGGTGGTGCTAGTCGCGTGATAGCCACGCTCAAAGCGGCACTCGAAGAATTCCCGCACTATGGTCTCGTCATGTGCGGACATAGCTTGGGTGGTGGAGTGTCTGCTTTATTGGCCGTCATGATTTCAGAGCCTGCAATTAATGGCACTTCTTTCGTCACTTCACACAATCAGTCACCATTATATATCACCAATGGGGAAGTTGGTACCTCCTCAGTTGATCTACAATTACCTCCAGGAAGGCCAGTCCATGTCTACGCTTACGGACCGCCAGCCACGATGTCCCCATCGCTAAGACTGGCAACTAGGGGCCTTATAACGACAATTGTTAACGGGCAAGATCTTGTTCCTTACTTGTCGCTTGGGCTCCTGCATGATCTACAAGCTGTTGCTTTAGCTTTCAAGAACGATGATTCCGGAGCTAAGGGCGAAGTAAAAAGTCGAGTTTGGACCGGCATGAGCAACTCGTTCTCTGAGAAGTGGTACGGCCAGCCAGGCAGAGGTAGTGAAGAGGAGGATGATAAATGGGCATATTCTGCATTGAAAGCTTTAAGGGCGAGTATGTTGAGCACGAAGTTGCTTCCTCCGGGTGAAGTGTTCATGGTCGAAGCAATGCCGGTATTGAAGAGAAATGCCTTCACAAAGGATGAAGGAGAGCATGCGGGCTTGGGTAAACCGGCTACGAGAAGTATTTTGAAATATGTGAGGGATGTGGAGAAGAGATTCGGAGAGGTGCGCTTTGGTGGGAGTATGTTGCTTGATCATAGTCCTGGGAGATATGAGTCTAGTCTTGGCGCGCTGGCGAGAGGTGTTTTGGATACTGATCTTGATGTGCAATATTAGATGATCTGGCATCCTACCACTCTTGAAAACAATGATCGCTAGAGGGTGACTTTCAATGATACGTTAACCGAAGATGATGCTGCATTCTCAATCTAGAAGAGACCCTCTCGGAAGTATACGTCCTTAGGAAATAGAGACGATCGGCCTAGTCAAATCTGGCCTAACATTCTTCCAAAGTAAGGTGATATCATGAAGTATGCTTTATTTCCACTAGTAACAGGCCTCCTGCTACTCTCCATAGTGAGACGGTCTAATTATTGGTTTTCTTGAAGTTTTCCTGCTACTGTTGACTTCCCAAAATCTGGGATCTGTCTAGCCAAATCAAGTATAAAATTTGTCCATTATTATCTACAATTTTTCTATCCTACGGAGATAACCTAGCACTCTATTCACAACTTCCTGGCGTGGCCCAGCCTGATCATCATTACTCAGCGCATGACTGGCGCCCGGTATCAACCCACTATATTCATCATTCCAAACCTGTTCTCTCCCCCCATGATTAGCCGCATCTCTCCACCTACTCAGCAATTCCTCTTTATCCACCCAATCTGGAACCGACTGATCAGCACCCGAGAACAAAACCACCAACTTATCCCTAAGCAACCCTCGCTCCACTACCTTCCCAAACGTTTCCATCAACCGCTGATCAGTCAAATCCGAACTAAACAAATCGTCCTCAGACGGCTCTTCAGGACTTCCCGGACTCATCAAACTCATAAATCTTCTTAGACTTATAGGAACACTTCCGTACCCGAAATGGGCTGTGAGAGATAGTGGGATTATCGTATCAAACGATTTATCCTTCCCCTCTGAGTCCGCTATAGCTTGAATCTGGCGATACACAGCCTGTATCTCTTCGCTCGATTTTCCTAGAAACCCCTCCTTCATCACCCACTGCAATGCTTCCCGATCAGAAACCGGCGCTTGCATGATTGCTCCGTCGACGACTGGACGGAGGATGTGCTGGAGTTCGTGATCGAATTCGGGAACAGAGACGTGTGGGTTGGGTCGGTGCAAGTAGTGCAGTACGGCTTGACTTCCTGTGGAATGGCCCATGATGACGATTTTGCTGTTGTTATTATCGGAGTTGGCGGATTTGTAAGATAAGATGTAGCGTATGCATTGCGCTACTTCATCGGTGTCCCGAGAGAGGTGCCCGATTCCCCATTGGGTGTAGGAGGAAGAAAGGTTGAGTGTGAAGAGGGACCAGGGGGTGGGTTGGAGGTGCTGGATGATGGAGGAGGTGTAGGAGGTGGTGGCGAGGCCATCGCCGAGGCCGCCGAGGAAGAGGAGGGTGTGTGGCTTGGGGGTGGTGGAGGTAGGGGTGGTATATTCGAATGTCGTGAGGGTTTCGGTCTGGGTTGTTAGGATGGGGAGGAGGGGGAGCGAGGAGATTTGGGTACACGTACGTAGTGATGTAGAATACCTGGGTGGCCGCGCATGGGCCAGAATTTTGAGGTCATGGCAAGATGATGGTGGAAATAGTGAGGGCTGCGATGATTGTAAGTGAATGCAGGATTATAATAACACTGATGACGGTTGTAAAAAGCGCTTTCATGCAGAGAAGTACCGAAGAGTGAGTCTCTTTTGAAACTCCTGACACCTTCTTTACAAAATAGTAGCTTCTCCAGTCGGTTGAAAATGCTCGTCCATCCAGGGACATTCCGACGCCCCCGCTAGGCATGACTCTTATTACTCCCCGGAGCATCAGAAGACGCTCAACACACGGCTCAAGGACCATTATAGTAGATCCTGGACATGGCGAAAAGAACAAACATCAATCCCACCCTTCACCGACGAAAACGTAACAGATAACCATTGTCGAGACAAGAAGGTCCACAGCGGATCAGATTAGATTAGATTTTTTCTTCCCGCTAGAGAAAAATGGTCCGATAATCTGATAAGATATCCGCATGGATATGCAGAGTAGTACCCAACTAGCAGTCCGGTTCTTGCTTGCTTACTGGCTTCTACAGCCCAGGCTCACCCACTTGTGCCATTCTCGCTTTCGCTTCTCGGCTGTTACTACTTTTTCGTCTAGTTAAGTTACTCTAGCATCTTAAGAATGCAAGCGAGAGGGGCTCCACTGGTGACCGTCGCTCTGCAATGTCCATTTTTCCGACTGGAATGGGATCTGGCCTACTGCTTAGATTCTTGGCATGGGGCGGAATGAGTGAAAGGAATGTAGACAGCGACTCGTTGAAAAATTGGCCGCAAGCTTGAATGGGACCCGGGGGGTCACGCTAGCTAAATGTTGCGATTTTCTACACTCGGAGACTCGGGATTTATAAATTCGGAATGACATCGGGTGTCACCACACTGACTTGACTTCATTTGGAGGTAGAATACTTTTGGACATTATAATAACATTTCAGACTTCTCCCATAATGTTGACGGTCCCTGTTAAACCCTAAAACACATTACCCTTAACCTGTGGCACTTTGGCGACATTGATATTCTTGATCATAATAACCCAGATGAAAGCTACCGACATCACAGCCAGTCCCGCAATGAGCATTCTCTCTTGCGCATATCCATATGCTTGCTGAATAGCTATCCTGGTGGGGCTTCCGACTGGATAACTGAGCTGTGTAGTCAAATCTCCGTAGATATCGTCGAAATTCGCCATGGCTTCTTCCGGAAGATAGCGTGCCAGGGCCTGAGGAAAGGTGTTCGTCCAAATCGTGCCACAGATAGTATTTCCAATCGCACCACCGATGTTTCCAACGACGTAAAGTAGTGCCAGTACAGCGGCAATGTGTTGATGGTCTGAGGCGGCCAGGATTGCTAGTTGCTCGCAAATGATGAATATACTTCCTCCAATCGCGATGAAAATCTGACACATGACGATGTATCCGATATTTTGATTCGGTCGGCGGAAGTAGATCATCAAACCTTGAGCTAGGACGTAGAGTGGAACGGCGAATAGAAGAAGCCATCTGAAGTAGCCGGTCTTGCGGATCAAAACTCCCACGCCTAGGAGAAGAACACCCGATACAACATCAAAGGTGCTGCCAACATATCCAGCTTCGGCAATTGACAAGTCATTGACGACTTGGAGGAAAGAGGTGAAATAGCTGTTCCAGCAATAATAAGAGATCTGGTATGTCAAGTCTAGCAAGCAGGCGCCTACAACTGTACGGTTCGCGAGGAGATTGATGTCCAGGAACGGCGCTTTCGCGAGGAATGTCTCGTATAGTCCAAAAAGAACGAGAACCGCAAGTCCGACAACGATCATAGCGATGATGTAGTCTGATTTCCATCCATTCGGTGCGGTATCGGCAAGAGTAAACGGCAACAGGAACACCGTGAGTCCGGATGAGAAAAGAACAACACCAACGGCTAGTGAATGGTCAGTAAATTGCACATCCCTTGAAGACAGTGAGCAACTTACCGTCAAATTCCTGCGTATAATGCCATATATTTTGCAAGAGCGTTCGACCACTTCTTTCTCTAATCAGAAGACCTCGATTTTCTGCTTTGCGTAAATGCAGCTTCAGGATAATGAACAGTGGTGCTGCTACGAACGGTAAGATGATAGCGAAACAACCGAACCCCCATCTCCAACTGAGATTGTAGTAGAATTTGTCAGAAACATTGGGACCCGCGAATGCTGTAATGATATAAGGCGATGAAGTGAAAGCGTATGCGAGACCTCTGTTTTTCAATTTAGAGACATCAGCCGTAATGACATCGATACTATAGATCAATCCACCGAAACCGATAGAGTAGAACACCTAATTACGGTACTTATCAGTGATCCAGAGGTTCTTCGAATCTGTTGAGCATAACATACTTGGGCAACACAGAACACAGTAAGACCATCGCACGCAGCCATGAGGATCAACCCCAAGACAGCAAATGCGACCATAAGCAAAAATCCCTCGGCACGACCCCAGAGATCTAACATCTTCGCGAGGGGTATATATACTGCAGCAGTCATACTGTTGGCGACGATACCGATGACAGTGATCAAAGAGTGAGTCTCGAAGGCGCTTGTAGCATATGGCACTAGGTTATATAGAATGGATGCTTGGAACGCATTCACAAGATAAAGTAGCCACATACTGGGTTTAATTCCATCAGTTGAACATTTCTCAAGCTTACAGCAGGGGAAGAACTTACAGGATGAACACCGCAATGAGGTAGGGCTTCGACCATGTCAGAGTAACTGCCTCGACCTGCTGAACTCCTCGTTGTGCATCTTCGGCTGGAAGAATATCCTTCTCTGGTTGCTCTGATATGGGATCCTCGTTGACATTGCTGGGAGAAATCGTGTCCTGGGTTCCAGTGATAGCGGGTGTTTTGTTATCGGTGGGTAATTCAGTCATATGGACAGATGGACCTTCATCTTCAGTCGTTGTCCTACGAAACCCGGGCCTGAATGATACCATGGTCACAGTTTGGAACTACCTAGTTGTCGTAGATGATAGTTGGGATATGAAGACCCGAAAAGTAGAATTGATCGGGCGTGGGGAACTTTCACTACTGTTATATGCAGCCCTTCGATTTGCGTGTTTAAGTATTCCCTGCCGCTGCACGAGCTTATCTGATCATGTAGCCTAGTAGTAGGCCACCCTTTTCAAGCATGTGGTAAGTGGTAGCCGACAAGCAATCAACGCATCAGTCTAAATTCGTGTCAAAAACACCTGATATCGGCGACCTGGCCACGCAAAAGGATCATCTATCTAGTTCTTCAACGGGTCTTGATCCATAAAAGTTACCGAAAGATTATTAAGCATCTCCAAGTCGATGTATAGCTGGGAAGTGAACATCCATGGAGCGGGCCAAGACTACAGATGTCGACTAGTGTATGCAATGGTCTCGACATTTTTAGTCTAGGTGGGCTAGGTAAGGATGTTGATCAAGTTTTATCTTATCTGATTGAATAAGGGGCCTAGAGAATCCACCTCTCCTTGAGTTTTCGTCAAAGCGTCACAGTGGTGGAAAATATTTTGTAATCCACAAAAAAAAGAGGTAATCCACTCAACGAAAACTTATGAGATCCAACCGCCAGAAATTATCAAATAGTTCACCCTACGCATAGTTGATGCGGTCACTGTTCCATGCTGGTTGAAGGTACGAAGCGTCGAACTTGGTGTTGAGCGAGGACCTAGTAAGCTTTGTGATCTCCCAATCAACGTGAATGTTCGCGCCAGAACGGTTGAATGACCAAAGCGCCAATGCGATCAAATTCTGTCCACAATAATTCAGGATTCCGGGTGGAACAGGAAATGTATTGGTGCTGCTCACTGGGGGCATGTACCGAGCATATTGATATCCGTTAACATAGAGGAAAGCTCGAACACTGGACGTAAAGTCCTGGGTCAAGGTAAATTGAACAGACATGTCATGCCCTTCGGGGACATCCAAGTTGACTGTAGTTCTGTAGAATTGTACTCCAGCATCAAAAATTCCCGCGGAAGGTGAGCTCTGTTGCCAGCTAGAATCATCATATCCGGGCAAGTGCCAACCCAAACGCTCTCCAGTGAGGCCGCCTTCATTATAGATTCCTCGAACTGGATCTAATGTAGCGTTTATTGATCCTCCAGCAGTACCTCCCACTTTCCATGAATCGAACGTCTTAGTAGTTCCCAAGAGGGTGGCGTTGAGAATGCCTCATACTGTTGTTGCTCCGCCACTCTCATCATGACCGGTGTTGTCTTGGATGACAACGACAGTGTTGTTTTCATTCAATGTTCTATTGTCAAAACTGATGGTCATCCCACTAGAAGAAGAACCGGCAGAGCCTGGAAATGCACCCAAAAATAGACCATTCAAGTATGTCGAAAATGCGAACCCCGCGCCACCTTGTACCTTGATATAAGCTCCATCTGCATGCGAAGCAAACGAACCACGCTAGATGTGAATACCAGTGTGATAACCTTATTCATCTATGAAGACACATGGCTTTGTGGCTGAAGTGGATGAGCTTGCTGTGGTTGTGTGATTAGCATGAACCCATGCAAGGCTAGTGTCAGAATAGTCCATCCAACATTCCGGAAAACTTTCTTTTGTCTCCCAACCAGATAACTTTGGTAACTGGTTTGTGTCGGGTCCTGTTAAGCTCCCCATTCTGGTTCCACGAGAACTTGAAGCAGTGCTAATCACTTCGCCGTTCCATGACACTTGCGTCATAGTTCTTTGGACAACCACCTCAAGAATGGTCGTCTCACTCGTATCACCAGTCAGGTACAAAGTATCGAGTATGATCGAAGCAGTACGAACAGTATATGTGCCAGTAACAATGACTGCTTGCAGTTAATAATTACGGAAAGACTTATTAAAGAAAAGTAAGCTTGATGTAAGGCTCTGGTCGAGCCGAAACAAAAAGTTCCGCATCACGTGCGCAACCTAGTAGTCGAGCAAGGTCTCGAACACTGGTCTTGAGATCAAGCTTTCCCTAGATTTCTTCACGAAATCCCCAATGATTGTGGGAAGACATTGTGTTCATTCCTTCAGCTTTCTTCGGTGTGGAAACGCAACAAATACCTGTGGTCGGGGTAAGAAGCCCTGTAGCGGATGAGATTAGATTAGATTTCCCTTCCCTCTAGAGAAAATCATTCAATCATCAGATAAGATATTTGCGTAGACCCCTCGCAGTCTGCTTGTTGCTGACTGGTGGCTGGCCCCTGAAAGCATGAGCGTACTGAATTCACTATGCAATTCTCGCTTTCGCTTCTAGAATTAGCCCGTGTACACACGGCACTAGTACTGTAGCTCTCGAGGGTAGTTACTATCCCTCCCCTGGAATAAAGGTTAAACTTTTCTGCGTCTTACCACCGAATATTTAACCTTTACCAGGGGAGGGATACTATGACCCTCTAAGAACAAAGACTATTCGGCGGGTCTGCACCTGGCGAGTAACATCTTGGCAAGAAGGACATGATTTGAGTAGCTACACCCCTTACTATTGCTCTTACTAGTAGTTTACCCTCCCTTTAGTAGTCTGCCTTGAGTCTACTCGACCTATTTTAGCCGGCTTTGGGTGTAGGTACAGTAGCTAGGTTGGCGAAGGATTTTCTGTGGCAAATTCTCAGAATCTAGTCAACTATATTTGTTGGACACCTTTGTTATGCTAGAGCCAAGTTGACCGAATAACCTTTACACTTGAGGGGTATAGTACGATAAGTAGTACAGTAGTATCTACTTAAACTCCTAGTGTCGTGCCAGCCGGACTCGGTTGAGTAAAAAATCATCGCTAAATTTCAGGAAATAGGTTTGTCCGTCTGACATAGGTAAGTAACTAGACGGTACTTTACCGTTGATTTCTGTCAGAATGTATCGCAGATAGGGCTATACATGATCAGCGATCATACTAACAGAACCAGCGTTTGTACAGTATGGTCGCAACTAGATTTCGTATCGATTAGCAAATACGGGTGTACTCTCGCAATCTATAAATATGCCCCCTGCCCCCTCCCTCAAGCATTCAGAACCCGAACACTTACAATATCACTACCACACCAATTCAATAATCATTTTACCCCATTTTCAACTTCCTCCCACTCACAATAATATTTATTCATTATTTCTTTCAGATTTCTACCTTATCAGCTTCTCCCTGCTCAGAGACCGGATACACCCTCCAATTTCAACGAAGCAAATATGGGCCGCACCACCGTACCAAATCGTGTCATGGTCATCTCTGACACCCATGAGCACTCACTTGATGGGACGACAATGCCTGAGATTGACGTACTTATTCATACCGGGGACCTGACTAACTTTGGAGAGTTGAAATCGCTAGAAGAGAGTGTTAGGATGATTGGCACGATATCAGCCGAACTGAAATTGGTCATTGCCGGCAACCACGATATTCCTCTCGACAAAACAAACCGGGTGGAGAACATGACCGATGAGGAGTACTCGAAATACCACGCATCGGCAATGGAGATCATGACTGGTCCAATGGCAAAGCAGGCCGGCATAACCTATCTGGAAGAAGGAACTCATACATTCACGCTCAAGAATGGTTCGACCTTTAGCGTTTACGCCTCACCGTATACAATTGGCTCTGGAGGCTGGGCGTTTCCTTACAAATCCAACGAAGACAGGTTTAATGACGCAAACCAGACTGCTGCTAACAAAGTATCCGTCTCGGAAAATCCTATTCCTCTCGGCGTTCATATCGTTATGACCCATGGACCCCCCTATTCAATCCTGGACCAAGTCGATGGACAAAATCTCGGCTGCCCGAGCCTCCTTCGAGCAGTCGGACGGGTTAGGCCACTCATGCATTGCTTCGGTCATATCCACGAAGGACACGGAGCCAATATAGTTACATGGAAACCTGATGGAAGTGCCAAAAACCCCTCGGCAGCAACCCCTTTGGAAACAGAACAAATCAACGAGTATCCGTACGCAAACGAATGGCCCGTTCAACCAGGCAAACAAACACTCATGGTCAACGCTGCGATCATGCGAAATACAGCAAGAGGGATGCGGCCCGACTACAAGCCTTTCATAGTATCACTCGATCTGCCACACCTATGATACTTACCGTTTCACCCCTCTTGCCGCCACTACGCCAGACTACAAGCCTTTTATAGTATCGCTCGATCTACCGTCTATGATACTTACGGTTTCGCCCCTCTTACCGCCACTACGCCAAACTACAAGCCTTTTATAGTATCACTCGATCTGCCACAATGACACTTAAGGTCTCACCCTTCTTACCGCTAGACTACAAGCCTTTGATCACTCGATCTGCCACATCCATGATACTTAAGATTTCACTGCTCGAATAGTGTTCAGAGAAACTTGGCCTACGGTATAAATCTGATCTTCAAAAACAAAATCCCGATCTTTAGTTTCGATGTTTCCTGTGATTAGCTAAATTTTAACGTGATGAATTGCCAGTCTTTTCCAAGTAGGTACCTATTTCAGTGGCCCATGACTTACATAGTACATTTCCATTGCCTGTTTGCGTGGAAGGAAGCAACCAGCATAACCCTCTCCTTATGAGGTAGGAAGCAATATCTCTTGAGTCATCAAAACTCGCAGAAGCGATACCAATTAACTATGAAATCTCACTGCTTATACAATAAAACTAAAATTCATACCATAATTGGCAGACAAGTCGTCGAAGGCTGTCCAATCTTTATGTTCAACATGGAAAATTATCGCACTCGTGACCACGGTATGTACTTGAAGAAACAGTGATGATGCAATGCAGTTCAAGAGCATCTGATGCTATTCTATCATTCTGGGCGAGGCTTTTTACAATCGAGACCCCTAATTCAGGAGATGAAGTTAAGCATGAGTATTGCTACACTTGACACTGATGTCTTTCCCGGCCACGATGTATGAGGACTCAGGAGCTACTTCCGCCGATACGTACGCATTCTACGAACCCAACTGCTATAACAGCCATTGCAAATCGTACTTTCCCCATTGATCATGTAGCAGAATAAGCAAATGTAGGTATTTATCTGGATTTGGCGAGCTTCAAACATACATATCAGCATCGATTACACTCAATAGCTTTCGAAAAGATATTTTTTATCTTACAATTATCCTCTCACTATCGGTAAGTAGCTGTCCCATAGCTTTCAATACTGGCACATTGCTAACGGCTCTAACAGGTTATCATTGTGACAAGTACTGTGCCCGAGCAACCCAATTCCTCGAACCGAATCTCGTTCTCTCAATCGTTCGACCTCAGACACTCATTCTCGAACAACTATCCGTATCCTGATCTCGACTCCTCTACATCACTACCATCTCTACATGGCTCCACTCATCACTCCTCTTCAACAAGCGTATCTCGACGCCTACTCTGCCGCCTGTGCTTTAGTGCCTCGTAACCTCCGCCAGACAATCATTCTGTTTGGTGGTGCCGCGAGCATCGCTCATGGTATTCTGGACCGGAAAGCCAAAGATGTCGACATCCTTGTCGGCGTCGAGGCTCTAGAAATACTGAGCGATGCGATCTCCAATATGCGGGAGGGCTTTCACAGGGATCACGACGGATCCATTAAGTGGGACAAATGCGACTCCTCCAACATCAAACTCTTCGAAGTGACGGTTGAATTCGTTGAGTTAGGGGGTCCATTTGCACCACGGATTCCGGAAGTGGTCGGTTTCGGGGAAGGGTATGTTGCTACCCTCACGGAACTCGTGCAGATGCGGGCGTCTACGCTTGTTAATAAGGGTGATGGGTCGGACCACATCGACTTCCGTCTCTTTCTCTTTGAGGTTGTGAAAAGGGGGGTCAAACTCCCGCATCTTAGAGAAGAGGAGCTGGAGTCGATGGTAGAGGCGGTAGAGATGTATGAGGAGTCTCAGGATACGGATGAGTTGTTCATGAGTGCTCTGGGGTCGTTCGAGTTGGGAGGGGTTCGGTTCGAGAACTGGGTTGCTTGGGCGCGGTACATGTCACTTTAAAATTTTGAATAAAATATGAATTTTGTAGTTTTTCGTCCATTGCGTTTCCATCCACTCGCTGGCGGTATCCTCCATAGTTCGGATCCCCGGTGGAACAGGAAACAGCTGTGTAATCTGCCCTCGACAGCATTTGATAACTCGAGTCTATGATGTTGGTGTAGCTGAGGTATTTTGAACCTTCCCCATTCGTAAATTTTGTTAATGTGGATGCTTTCGAAAATCAAGGGAGCTCTCCGGCGCAGAAATAACAAGCCGACAACAATGTCTCAAAGACAGTTGGACAATGAAAACTGAATGATATTTTACAATATTCGAGACATTCATTTTACAAGAGTAATCAGCTACGACAAATTGTCCCAGATCGGTCTGTTTTCTTTTTACTACGGAGAGAGGAGGTACCTGTGTTATGGAACTCAACTCGGACTTCGGTATATCATGAACAAAGCAAAGCTTAATATCCACATTTGCAGGGTCTTAATTCACTGCCTAGGAGTTGTTGTCGTCCACTTTGTCTTCGTCCAAACTTTGTCTGTTCCATGTTTACACAACGAACTTGCGTGGACGGATGGCAAGATACACAGCCATTATTGCATATCACATAGATAACCCAAGGTGGTCGGTAGTCTTATTAAAGGAGGTAAGTTGACCACGAAGTTTATGCACGTCCAATTAATGTGGGTAAAAACTTATATATTGCTGATCAATGATTGATAAGGCGAATAAAAGACCGTTACCAGTCTCGAGCCAGTCCCGCTGACCCATAATTTAAAGTTCTACTTCGGTCCGTTAAAAGAATGACGATGGGTTTTCTCCCTTTGATAAGACAGCCATGCTGAACGAAAGAGGTCCTCTCGAGAGTTCTAGAATGTTGTTCTAACCATACGGTTGTTTGCGAGACTACATCTCGTTGCCTTCCCGATTAGCTGTCGCCTCATCAACTAGCTGTACTCTCTTGATTGTGCGGATCTTTCTAAGTAGCTTTGATCTCACTACCTCTGTACTTCAATATTAAAGTCCCTGTCCCCTGGACTACGCCTTATGCTAAGCATGCGCGAGTATCCGGTAAGTACAGTACCGGGTCATTCCGCTGGAAGTTTCTTGACGTCGGCATTTCACCGGTACCTGCATGAAGTTATCGCAGGGGATCGCAAATTTGGTTATTGGCTATGAAACATTGACCCTTGATACCTTAAAAGGCACCGAACGGTCTTTATATCTTGCGTCATAATCAAGGGTTCTGATTTGTGCTAAGGGACTTGGTGGTGGATATACCCTCCGGTATTGTTTCTTTCAGGGCTCGGACCTGCCATATTTACGCCGAAAATTCGAGAAATGGATCTTGACTGCAAGCTTTTTCTGTTAGTCTGCAAACATTTTGCTTTGTCAAGTTGTACAATCCATTGTAAATCCTTAGAAATGTTGTTTCTGTGTTCGTGGGAGCCGACGACGGAGTATGGAAAAACTCCGCATGGGTAACACACAGACTGTGGTTCAAGCAGTATAAAGATGAGATGAACCACCGCGTTACCCTATCATCACCAATCGTTCCATTCACATCAATCTTCGTTCCATTCTTTACTGCGCTTTCTCATCATAAAATGGTTCAATTACTCCCTACTTTGGCACTGGCCTCGGTAGCTGTAGCTCGCAACATCCCCAGATCTAATCCAACATATGACTATGTTATCGTTGGAGCTGGTACGAGTGGTCTGGTTATCGCCAACCGCTTGTCCGAATTGAATGTCACAGTTGCTGTCATCGAGGCCGGTGATAGCCAGTTGAACAACGTCAATGTCTCCAACCCTATGGGATATGGCTTGGCATTTGGAACCGAGATTGATTGGGCATATCAGACTACGGGACAAGCATATGCTGGAAACACATCACAGACTATGAGAGCCGGAAAGGCAATCGGTGGTACTAGCACCATCAATGGTACGTTGCAACTTTGCCTCCTGGTTATCATAAATTCTAATCTTCTGTAGGTATGGCTTATACCCGTGCCGAGGACATCCAGATCGATGCTTGGGAAACTATTGGTAATGACGGATGGAACTGGGAGAATCTTCTTCCATATTACGAAAAGTCACAAAACCTTGAGGCTCCAACTACTGCACAGGCTGAGGCTGGTATTACATACGATTCTTCCGTGAATGCCTTGGGCGGTCCTCTGAAGACTGGCTGGCTGAATGCTGCTGATACAACTGACTTCCATAACATCCTGAATGAGACATACAGTACTCTCAACGTGTCATGGAACGAAGATGTTAATGGAGGCAACATGGTCGGATATAATCGTTACCCAGCTACTTACGACAAGGAATTGAATGTGCGTTTTGATGCTGGGCGAGCATACTACTACCCGATCGCCAACCGAACCAATCTTCATCTTTACCCAAATACCTTTGCTCAGCGCATTACCTGGAAGTCCGGCGAGAAGACCCCAAAAGCAAGTGGAGTTGAGGTCCTTGCCATGAACTCGACCTCTCCTTACACAATCCTAGCAAACAAAGAGGTTATCCTATCTGCCGGTTCTCTCGCGTCGCCCCTCATTCTCGAACTCTCCGGAATTGGGAACCCCACTGTTTTGAACAAGTACAACATCTCCGTCGTCGTTGATCTACCAACTGTTGGCGAAAACCTCCAAGATCAAACCAACACCGGTCTTGGCTATAAGAGCGTTCAAAACAACACATACGGTGCCGGTGATTTCGTCAGTTACCCTACTGCTTCTCAAGTCTTCGGCGATCGTCTCAGCAACATCTCATCCCAAGTGTGGAACGACCTCCCATCCTACGCCGCGCGCGTGGCCGCAGCATCTGGAAACGTCACCAAACCCAGTGATCTCCTCCAGCACTTCAAGCTCCAGTACGATCTCATCTTCTCGCAAACCCATCCGATCCCCATCGCCGAGATCTTGGTGACTCCATCGTCCACCAGCTTCTCCACCGAGTACTGGTCGCTCCTCCCCTTCGCCCGCGGCAACATCCACATCACCAGCGCCATCCCCGGCACCCCAGCAGCCATCAATCCCAACTACTACATGCTTGACTGGGACATTGTCGGCCAAATCGGAGTTGCGCAATTCATTCGTGAGCTCTACTCCACCGCACCATTATCCTCTCTGATCGGGGAGGAAACAAAACCCGGTCTGGATAAAGTTCCTGCGAACGCGTCGGTGGAGCAATGGTTCGACTGGAACAAGGGTGTTTACCGATCCAACTTCCATCCAGTTGCTACCGCCGCGATGATGCCAAAGGAGGTTGGTGGTGTTGTGGACTCGAAGTTGAAGGTTTATGGTACGGCAAATGTGAGGGTTATCGATGCTAGTGTGTTGCCCTTCCAGGTCTGTGGTCATTTGGTTAGTACCTTGTACGCTGTGGCGGAGAGAGCTGCGGATCTGATCAAGGCCGAGTTGTAAATTAATGTGGTGTCACGTCTTCTGGGTGGATGTTTGGATTGTATTTAGTGTTCTGGCAAGCATAGCCTCTTTGTGTATATAGACCTTTTCAGATTTCCTGTCAACATAGAATTGCGTTCTCCTCAAAACCCAAAAATTTCCTCCTTGATTTTGCCTCTGGTTCTCCATCTTTTCACCACTGCGAGAAAAACAATTATGTCCCTTCCATGTCCGTTTATTGGTCTTAAACGACTTATATGTCCCACTGCATCGATGAGAACTTCCCGAGAGTCCATGCAATTCACCGGAAACATAGGTCTTGGATCGCGAGCTCTCACGTCCCAACATAGTAGCATTGCTCAGCATATTCGTCTTCAGTCCTTTTGGTGACTGTGACGAATTGATTTAGGCAAGATTTGAACCACAAAAACGAGACGAAAAGCTATACGAGTTCTCTCGAAAGACTTTCTCGTATTGTACTACCGAAGTAGCTAAAATTGTGTGTAGCTACGACGGCTAGGCTTGAGGGGCAGACACGTAAAACCCATACAAGCTTGGACTTCCTGGATGATGAAGGTGCTTTGCTGTGTTGATTACAAGTGAGAATTTGTTGGGTTGAAAGGGTGGAACTTCGAATGGTCTGTGATTGATTCGTAGGACTGACTGAAGATGATCGGAGCTTTCTTAGGTATCGATGAAGCTATTTACCAGTTCTTCTACCGCAATCCAAATTGACTACTAAAACTTTTTATTTCAGTGATTTCAACGATCAGTCCAGAAAATGCGTTTCCCATTTATCCTAAGCCCTTAGGATGAAGCACTAGATGGTATTGTTCGTTGTTAGCATATTTCCGTCAGAACCCGTCCTCTTCGGTGTAGAAAAAACAGGCCTATTTAGGACAATATATTGCAGCTAGTTACTCTATAAGTCTAACATTTCAACTACTCTAAGATATATTATAATGTTTTAATTGTCGAGATATCTTACAGTCAATATTATCGGCCTGTTGTTTCTGACCCGGAGAGCCGTCGCCTACAGCCTGCAATGAGCGTAACGGTCGTAACAGTCTCAGACCTCAGAAAACGAACAGGTTGGCAGGTGCTATTCGGATTGAAACCTCACAGAGGCCTTTGTTTCTCTTCCACACTTCCCCAAGTGAACTGAGTAGATTCTTCCGTATCCCTGATAGTATTTCTACTCCCTCGAAGATAACTAAACAATCTTCACAAGTCTCTTTTCTCCCCGGGCCCACCTTTCATAATCGTTATATCCATACAAACCGTTCTCCTCATCATGCTCAGAGCCAAAACATATGCAAAATATACCTATTCGCTCATAGCATCCTTCATTCGGTCCTTCTTCTATCTTTTTGAGCGAAAGTCCCCAGACCATTCGAGGTATATATAATTCAAACATGGTTAGAAAATAGACAATGTTGGGGACAGGCAAGCTCTCGTCATCACAAAACTCCCAATTCAGGGGCCCATCAGGCTGCTCAATGAGCGGTCCTTTATCTGTATCCAACCAGATTGGATAGACCCAGTTGGTGTTCCGTCGACGGTAATCACCTCCACATCTGTAACGTATGCCGTCCGGCGGTCACCGATATAATCATCCTAGTCTTGCTTGTATGTGTACAGAACTTCTCCCTCGACAGAAGCCCAGGACCAGCTCGGCGCAACATACTCTCTCAGTCGACGGCAAGGCTCACCATTAGATGATCTCTTCGCCCTCCAACAAAGCTCATATCCAATTGTTGACGATACATTCCATAGTCCAGCAATGTACTTACCCGTAGTGTAGCTTCGCCAACTTGACCCGCACTTATTTCGTTCGAGCTCACTGGCAACTCCAAATATTGCAGCAAGCCTGTCTGTCGGGAATGTCAATGCCCTGCGGCTGTAGTCTTCGATAAAAGTCTTCCAGTGGAGCCAGAAGGACTCCCAGCCAGTAAGCCCGGCTTTTGTATAGAACGCAGCTGGATCTGGTGATGCAATCCAATCTTTTAGAGAGTGAACAGGACTTTTACCAGCATATCTCGTCAGAAGGGCTCCGGCATCGCGGGATTCCGGCAATCCAAGTGGGAATGTTTCACACGCTGTATGATTGCGACACTGCCAGTGAACTTGAGTCTTTCCGAAAAGGAGTGCTCGTGGAGCAAGCAGCTGTTCCTGAAGAACCCATGCACGTTTGCTCAAGGGCTTGTCTTCAGAGAATCCAGTCTCCATTGAACGATCATCAATCAGATAGAAGGGCATAGGGCCATCATCATGCCACTCCATGATCACTTCCTGTGGCTTAAGATCTCTGGCTTCCCTCTTAAAGAAACAGTGTCCAAAACTATCCTCAGCGTCCAAAACTATCCTCAGCGTCCATAGCAGCAATATTGCAGTAGGGGTTGCTATAGACCGTTCCCATCATTGATGCTTGAATGCTTCATGGAGCCAGTGGGAATCCTTTGATGCCTTTTGACGCTGAATAATGCATAAGGAGTCTATCTAGAGGTATCGAATCCCCAGTTTCCTGGTAATAGTCACAACTTCTTGATAAAGTAGTGGGAGTTGTTCTACTGATATACCAGATCGCAAGATATCAATGGTATTTTCAGTAAGCTCCAGAACTTCTGCCTTGCTCCAGCAATGACTAAGTGTCATATAAGGGCCCTGTAGCGTGTCTGGTGGATCATCCCTCGAGGACACCAGTTTGATGCCGCAAGACTTATCACCAGGGTCGAGGTTAAGAAGCCTTGTCGGCATCCAAGCTTCGGAATCTGCTTTGCAGTATCGATGGTTTTTGTGACAACAGTCTAACCACTCCTTGGCTAGTTCCCACAGAGCAATTGAGTTGGTGCTTTCAGATGGTTGATAATCCCCGAGATATTTCGAAATCCCTATTCAAAATTTTAGTATAATTTATACGGGCACCAAGTCCCACAATTCTCTTACTATCTGCGGCTTCAAGCCAGTAGAAGATGTTGTCCCGGATGATAGAACCATCCTTTCGTTCCCAATAGAACTCAATCTCATAGAGAAGGCCGGTTGAAATTAGCATCTCACTTGGTGGTACCGTTTCATCCTGACTGGGGCGTGAATGTAAATCATCCTTGGCTTTCCAAATTCGACACTTCGTCACAAATCCCGAACATTCACGGCGATACTTTGATGAAGAAGCAGCCTCTGGAATATGACTGCGAGTTTGCTCCCAGAGTCGAGTACAGACTAAACATCCCTGGAGAAACGAATGACACACATCTTCCGGTAATATCTGGTGTAGAATTCGCTCCTTGAGCTTGATTAGGCGCTTAGAAAATGACCTGAAAAGATTTGAACACGCTTGGCAAAGCATATTTTTTGTATTCCGAAAGACATGCGATCGTGCGACGTAGACTAAGATGCCGTACGAAAAGTTGCAGGTCGACTGGAATTCTGTACGAAAAGTTTCTCGAGTGATATCAAACGACTATCAATATTTGTAATGCTTTCATATTTGGAGTGAAGCTGGGCAGTCGGTTTATGCGAATTGAGGCCTCAACGAACACAGCCTCGACGTCAAGACTTCGCCTCAGCCACAAACTGTCACGGGCGAATGCTGTACAGCACACCATTCAGTGATCAAGAAGCACTTGACCAACGGCTTCAATCTGTGATGAATGTGATCGAAAGTGCTCGAGGATTGTGGGCATAGGAGGCCTGAAAGTACTTCCATAAATATTCACGTCTAAAGTCAACCTTGTTCACTGCAGCACTCATAAAATCCTGCTTCTCCTCTACTCGGAGATAGGAGCGGAATATGGTGAAAACCCGAGTTTGTATTTCGTGGCAAGGTAGCTCCAATCTAAGTCATTGATGTAGAATGTCTCCAGAACTCTGATAAGAATTGAAAGGCAACATGAATGTTAGACGATATCATGGTAGATGGTATGAATAGATCCAAGATCAGTATATTTATCATCCTGGAACTGTAGAATGCCAAAGACTACCAACTAGGCACCGAACTACGGAAGTCTCTTCCTGTGAATGTCCCATACGCTCATCAAGCATCATATCAAAGCTGTACATCTTAGACCACTTCTTCCCGTAAGCCGTCTGTAAGGAGAAAGACGAGCAACGTCCCCTAATGAACCTACCTGACTCATCCATTCCGCGAATACGATGGCCACCGACAATACCATAATAGTTGACAAGGAGAATTCGCGAAAGATATGATAGAAGCAATGTGAACAATCGACACGTTCAATCCAAACAGTGGAAGAAAACGACTGACAATCACGGACACAACTACTGCCATGTTCAATACAACGCAGACTATCTTTCATGTGAAAAGACGATACGAAGAACACTAGTCCACTGAATTGACGTCTGAAGTGATCCACTTCACGTAGCCGAGCAAGAAGGGAGTAGGTGTGGCTATGTGGACGCAATTGACTCCAGAGAATGGGGTGTGGAGGTGCAAGCTGAGTGATTAGCATAGATCAGGACTCAGGGCACTCACCGCATGTACAGTCTCAACACAGGTAACTCTCGAGGTTCCGCAAGACTCCCGATATTTTGAAAGCGGCAACTTTTCCGAATCAAAAAAAACGCCCAATCCACGTATGAATCATATCCTACCCCACAACCCGCAATCTTGACTCGCCTCGCCTCGTCAGTCATCGGAAGCACGTACGCACCCAGCCAGGTTTCCGCCGAGCATCGGGGGCTCCCATCGGAAAAACAGGAAAAACCTTCTCCATTCCCCCATCCCCATTCTCCCTGCCCCGCGCGCCCGCGTAGCTGGAAAAGATGGAGAAAGTACAGTACGAGGAATTTGAGCAAGAAAAAAACGGGTTTCGGTGGGCTATTCGGTCCTTTTTTATGAACTTGAGGTGTTGTGATCAGAGAAGAAAAGCTGTCAAAGTGTGGGGAAACCCCGGCAGTAAACGTTAAATGCTGGCTGGAAGGATCGGAAGAATCCCACTCCTGCTGGGCAACGGCAAGCGTGAGTCGTAAGTAAGTGGTAGCAAAGAGAAGAATGAGTCGGTTCGGAGGCCACAAAGACTTACTTTAGTAATGTTTATTCGGGAGAATAACCGAAAGTGGGAGGAAAGCCGTCTTAATGTGATGATGAGTAGATGGCGAAAAGCCAGAGAAAACCCGACTACCTGAAAGCGCATAGGGAAGCGAAGGCCAGTAATCTCCTTTGAGAAAAGTTTGCGACGACGAACCAATCATAGAAGAAGAAACGATCCAGAAAATCTCGTAGACCGCTCCGCACTATTCCCCATTTCCCCATTTCCCCCATTTTACCAGAAAATTCCATATGATCCTTGTGCAAACAGCCAAAATGGAACTAAATCGTGGAAGAAATTTGCTGAATGTGGAGATGTGGAGAACAAAGCGCAGGGAGCAGACACCACCACGTTTTTGACTCCACTTATTTAAACTTCCCCGCTTCTCCAAACTTTCTTCCCCAAGGAATGGCCGGTATGTCTGTTGACATGTCGGGGAAAGAGTTTGGAGAAAGAATGGAGTCTTGGGGTTCGTCGGTTCCGCTCTTCCTCCGCCTCTCTGTAGGCTGTTAGCCGCTTTCGATCAGTCCTCCGGTTCCATCAACTCGTACTCGAGAAAAAAAATGATGCGCCGCGTCACCAATCGTCTCTCCCGCCATTCTGGCTGATCCATACCCCGATCTATCCGATGTTAACCCGTGAAATGACTTCATAATCCAAGAGTTTATGGGGTACTGATGTGAAATCATGTGCTGAAAAGTGCTTGGAAAGATCCATAATCCACTACAAACAGTCGCGTGTATGTGGACGGTAAGGTAGGGGTACTATGTCCACCCACGTGAAGCTAGTAGGATGACATGATGAGAGGGCGGAAGCAATACGGCGGAAAGGCAAATGAGACGGCAATTGACTTTCATGCACTCCGCATTCGAAATGTAACTCCGTATTCGACTTGTATAAGAACCGGCGACATGTCGATGATCTTTCCAACACCCATCTCCTCTCACACACACCATTTCTACAACAATGGAGAAGTCTACCACCAAGAGTCTGCTTTGTGCAGCTATCATCTCCATCCTTGGTCTCTCCAATGGAGTTCAGGCTCAGAACATCACCTCCGACACCTACTTCTATGGCCAATCACCAGCCGTATACCCTAGTCGTATGTTGACCTTCCTCGATTGTGCTTTGCTCCTTCTGCTAACAAATTTCCGCAGCTCAAATGCCAGGGAGCGGACCATGGGAGGCATCCTATGCCAAGGCAGTCGCCTTGGTTGCTCAGATGACTTTGGCGGAGAAGGCAAACATCACCACTGGCCACACCCCTCCAAATGGATGTTCCGGAGTCACTGGTTCAGTGGAAAGACTTGGCTTCCCAGGTCTGTGTCTCTCGGACGCTGGAAATGGTCTGCGAGCCACCGACTTCGTAAACGCTTGGCCTAGTGGACTTCATGTTGGTGCTTCCTGGAACCGCGACTTGTCGTACCAGAGGGCAAACAACATGGGAGGTGAGTTCAAGGCAAAGGGTGTCAATGTTGCTCTTGGACCTGTCGTGGGACCTCTCGGAAGAATTCCCGAGGGCGGTAGAAACTGGGAGGGATTCAGTAACGACCGTAAGTTACTCCATGCTACTACAGTATCTGAACACAGCTAACACACTCTCCAGCTTACCTCTGTGGTCAACTGGCTGCCGAGACTGTTCAAGGTATCCAAGATGCTGGTGTTATTGCTTCCGTAAAGCACTTCATCGGTAACGAGCAAGAAACAAACCGCAACCCAAGCACAGCTGCAGACGGCACAGCCATCGCTGCAGTCTCATCTAACATCGATGATAAGACACTACACGAGTTGTACTTATGGCCATTCGTTGATGCAGTGCAACGAGGTGCCGGATGTGTTATGTGCTCATACAATCGTCTTAACAACTCATACGCCTGCCAAAACAGCAAGACCTTGAATGGTGTCTTGAAGACTGAATTGGGCTTCGAGGGTTGGGTTGTCAGTGATTGGTACGCACAGCACACTGGTCTCGCCAGTGCAGAAGCTGGTTTGGATGTGGTTATGCCAAATTCAAACTACTGGGGTGTCGGCGGAGTCAACTTGACCGTCGCAGTCAACAATGGCTCCCTTGCAGAGTCCCGTGTAACAGACATGGCCACCCGTGTCGTTGCTTCCTGGTACCAGATGGGTCAAGATGTAAGCTTCTTGTCCTTTTAAGCCACGATCGAGCTAACAAATTCGCAGGAGGAGTTCCCAAGTGCCGATGCTGGCATGCCATTGTCTTACGAGGTCCCACACACCAAAGTTAACGCCAGACACCCATCCTCAAAATCCATTCTTCTCAAGGGTGCCCTCGAAGGACATGTTTTGGTAAAGAACATCAACAACTCTTTGCCACTCAAGGCACCCCAATTACTCTCCATCTTCGGATACGATGCTCCAGCACCTCTCACTTCAAATATTGGTACTAACAAATACAGCTTGGGTTATGAATCACTCACCGATGCCCAAGCTGTCTTCGGAAGCAAACAAATCAACTTCCAGATTGCCTCAAACGGTACAATGATTACTGGAGGTGGAAGTGGCGCCAACGCTCCACCGTATGTTTCTGCTCCATTCGATGCTTTGCAAGAGCGAGCCTACGCCGATGATACCGCCTTGTACTGGGACTGTAAGTTAATTCACTAACTCAGTTCTGCTGCTTCTTACTAATTCTGTGTAGTTGTCTCCGTTGACCCATTTGTTGACACCAGCTCTGATGCATGCCTCGTTTTCATCAATGCTTACGCTGGTGAAGGAAGTGACCGTCCAGGAATCTATGGTTAGTGAACAAGCCTATCTCTCCAACACGAATACTAACTTTCTTAGATTCTTACTCCGATGATCTCGTCAAGAATGTTGCAGCCAACTGCAGCAATACCATCGTTACTATTCACAATGCCGGTATCCGTCTAGTCGACCAATGGATCGAGCACCCCAACGTCACCGCAGTCATCTTCGCTCATCTTCCAGGTCAAGACAGCGGTCGCGCTTTGGTTCAACTGCTTTACGGCGAACAATCCTTCTCCGGAAAGTTGCCATACACTATCGCCAAGAACGAATCAGACTACGTTGTTCTCTCTCCAGCGCAACCATCAGGCGTCTACGCCCAGTTCCCTCAGGACGATTTCACTGAGGGTGTCTACATCGACTACCGCGATTTCGATGCAAAGAACATTACTCCACGATTCGAGTTCGGTTTCGGTTTGTCATACACGACCTTCGGATACTCTGACCTCAGCGTTTCCTCCTTCTCCAACGTCTCTACTGCATACTACCCCACCAACGCCACGATTGTCGAAGGTGGTCTTCCATCATTGTGGGATGTCGTCGCAAGTGTCAAGGCAACCGTCGCAAACACTGGTTCCGTCGAAGCCGCAGAAGTCGCTCAATTGTACGTCGGTATTCCAGGCGGACCAGTCAAGCAACTTCGTGGATTCGAGAAGGTCACCATCCCAGTTGGTGAGACAGTCACCGTGGAGTTCGATTTGACCCGTCGTGATCTTTCGGAATGGAGCGTTGTAGACCAAAGCTGGGTCTTGCAACAAGGTGCTTACCAGATCTACGTCGGATCCAGCAGCAGGGACCTGCCATTGACTGGTACTTTGACTATTGGAGCGGAGAAGAAGGCGAGGAGATCGATTGCTGGAAGACGAGCGATTTCTTGAGGGTCGAGAAATGTAATGTGATCAGGAATTAATGTTTTATATATATGACTTAAAATAATATGAATTTCTTCTTAACTTAAACCTTGCTGAAGATACTCGCTGTGATTCGACGACTGAAATCTCCAAGATGGCTCCTTTGCAGGTCGCATGTAGGAAGGCCAATACTGCTGACGACCTTTGAGGATCCTCGCGGTCGTGGTGGACCTCCGTATGATTCCTCATTTGTCTCCTTGTATTTACCCTGCAACCGCGAATCATCGGTAGGGCTGGCAAATAGGGCATCATGGCAACTTGTTCATCGCCGCCTAACGGCATACATATATATGCTGATATATACTGCAGTCGCGTCCATGACGTTTCCTAAGTATAGATTTCAGCATGCAGCATCATAGCTCCAGTATACATTTCAGGGTCCTGTAGGTGGCCCTATTTTAGACACACGTTAGGCCTGGGACACAGCCACGATTCGAAACGGCATGAATTTCTGATAGGACGCGGCGTGTTCGTTTCAACTAAGAAATCCACCCGGCCCATCCATGAGGTGTGGAAATTGAAGGCTGTGCACTTGGCGACAACACTGATTCGTGCGACCAAGAGAAAAAGAAGAGATGGTTTTGATATCGTGATCTTGTGTGCTGACGACGACGTGGGGGAATGACGATAGCCTTGCCTGCCGGACGATATGTTTTTGTTGATAATTCAGAGGTTCCCGCTTGATACAAGATATGGAGTCGTTCCTAAGATTCGGAATAGGACAGTTGGAGCGCAAAACCCGGAGCTGAAGAAAAAATTGAAGATATAAAGATATATTTGTGGTTGTTGGTAAGGCTGATCTGATAGGTTGAAGGAGTCGAAGCTGTTGTGAAGCTAACCTTCTAAGGGACCTCCCCTGCTAAAATTTAAGATAACCATCTGAGCACCTCTTAAAGGTACCGATACCCGCAAAACTTCCCACTACTCGTCGATCAATTCCCTATCAACAAATCACAACCACATCACCAAAACATCCAGAGTATCAGAAGATCAAACAGCTTCCCATTCGATCTGCCGACGCTCAAACAACTTGGGGACCAGGTGGAGAGGCCTTGGAGGGTACATCCCCCACTCACCACAGTTTCCAATAATAGGACGCCACAACCTGCGACATCATTTGCTATCGTGGTCACTGGTCAGTCGCATCTAAAGGTGCTGTTTACAACCTTTTAAAAAGGCACAGACACAGCCAGCCATAACTTCCAGTCAGCGACTGTATTCCACGCAGGACAAGAGGGTAGACCACCCGACATCGCAATCATGAAGGCAATGAAGAACATGGGCATGAATCGCATGCTGGGGTCTCTCAAACGCTGTAAGTTACTGGCTCCTGCTTATGTCTCTCCACTCCAAGCTTGCGCGTGGTGGCTTTTGCTTTTGATGCATGAAGCTGATTATACATTTTCTCTTGCAGCAAAATCAAGCGACGATCATGCAGACCCGCAACTCGACACACCCGAAGCAAATGCGGCTAAGAATACGGTACGTCTCTGTCGCATACAACCGGGAATTCTGGAAGAAGCTATACTGATGCTGAACAGCGGTTATTTTGTGAATCCGGGGCACCGAACGGCGGGGTATGTTCATTGAAACAAAAATGAAATCGCTTTCGCATATCTAATTACATACATGCAGGGCGAAGAAGTTCTCTACCTACCGAGTATTGTCGAAGCCGCCGAGTCGTCGCCCGCTGCCGCAAAAGAATGCGCCTACCTCATCCGGAAGTATCTCTCCAAGGAGAACTACACCAAACCTGCGGTACAATACAATGCTTTGATGTTGCTTAGGATATTAACGGATAACCCGGGAAAGACATTCACACGGAATATGGATACGAAGTTTGTACAGACGGTCAAGGAACTTCTAAGATTTGGATTGGATCTGAATGTGAAGCAACTTTTGATCGAGACATTGCAATCATTCTCGCGAGAGAAGACAGAAGATGAGACTTTGGCCCCGTTACTAGAAATGTGGAAGAAATACCAGGAGAAGATGGTGAAGGCAGTGGTAAGCAATCGCCGCGGCATCAATGATGGCAGGATTGATATTGATAATCTGCAGGGTCCAGTCGCTCCACGAACGCTGAATGCACCTCCTTTCAATCCCGATAGTCAGAATTATTTTGGTCGAAATCACCACACCCGTCGTTTACCTCCGCCGGCCGAACTATCTTCACGCATTGAAGAAGCCCGAACATCCGCCAAACTACTCTCCCAAGTCGTGCAGTCGACTCCACCTTCGGAAATCCTCTCACACGAACTGATCCGCGAATTCGCAGACCGTTGTCAAAGTGCTAGTAGGAGTGTTCAAGCATACATGGTTTCCGAAAATCCCGCGCCTGATAATGATACGATGGAGACTTTGATTGAGACAAACGAGCAGCTGAGTAACGCCATGAATCAACACCAAAGAGCGGTTTTGCAGGCGCGGAAGATATTGGGGTTGGGATACAAGGACGGAAATAGTGCGACGCCGCCATCAAGGACGGATTCAGGTTTCGCTGCTCCTCCTGGTCCTCCGCCAGGAAGGACAGATTCAGGATTTGCGGCTCCTCCTCCTGGTCCGCCCCCAAATCAGTCCGCAAAACCCCAGCAACCCGCAAGAAGATCGGCACCGCCCATACCTCCTCCTGGAGATATTGCGCCGATTGATGACGACGAGGATGATTCGCCAAATCCATTCAGCGATCCTAAAACTACTACCCGAAGTCCACCATTCCTTTCAGATGCGCCATCGAACGCCCCAGATCAATTCAACGATACACTGGGTGTCGAGCCATACCATCCAGGGTTCCGGGAATCAAAGAGTTATGTTGGGAGACAGGACAGCGCAGTCGGAAATGTCACCATGCATGCGGCGGTCCCGGAAGAGGATTCGGATGATGAACGTAACTACCGTGGACCAACTCCAACTCCGGCCCAGCCTAAGCAGCCGGTGTATCGTTATTAGATGGTTTTGCACGAGCTTCGTATACATACATACCCGAAGCGGAGGGGTTGGGGCGTTGTAAAGAGTGGGATGGGAAGGATGGATGTAGAACTTATGATCCTGTCAATGTATCTAAGCGTGTGTAATTTGGGTGGGTTGATAGTTGAGAGCGGCATTTTTTGAGATACCTTTGCGGTTGTTTATACTTAAGTTAGGGTATGTGTCTGTGTTTGGTAGGGTAGTCTGTTGTTGGTAGCGATGAATGCTGGGTTACTTAATTGATAGTTTTCTATATATGACTCCTCTAGTTACTGCTTACTGCCTTTCACTGTTCATTGTATATCGTCGTCTATGCAATACAAAATATATTGTTAGAAACTTCAGAGAATAGTTGCTTGGTTGAACCGTCTCCGCTTCCGCTTCCGCCTCCGCCTCTACTTCGCGACCGATGCAGGTACTGGGTGTGGATTTACAGTGTCGCCGCCTTTCTCGGAGCTCTCTTGGGGGGTTTGTTATCTTTGCTCTTGTTCCTGCTCCGACTCGCGTTAAAGCGGAGAGTGTACGCGTCCTCTTATGGAGATTGAGGGGAACAACAGGTCTTATCCATGACCTGGTGCGATAATTGTTATCATCATTGTAATACATATTCATATTATGAAGGTAAAAAGGTTCGAGGTCGGTTTAATAGTTTTGAGTTCGGAAGAATCTTCGGCCCACCAGGGACCCGGTTAGGCTTCTTATCATCGCCCATTACGCTACACCTACACTGCAGCTCCATCCCTCCTATCAGATAGATAGCTTATCGCACCCCATATTGAGATCTTGCATGGAGGCTGGCGAGGCTGGCCAGCGCCCGAATAGCTGCACAGCTTTCTTTCATAACTTGCAGAAACCAGATTCGGCGATGTCGCTGCCTTGCTTACCCCACTTCCTATCGAGCTTCCTCTTCTGATGTGTTCGGCAGCCCACGCCCGATATGACATCAAGTATTTGTGTCAAGCTTTCAGGATCGCCAGGCACGGTCGTGTTATCGGAGAGGGTGGTTGGCTGCGTAACTTGCTGTGCGGAGGGGCTACGGTATGGACATGGGAGCTGCAGATTAATCTATGCTGCGCTACGCTGGGGATGGGACGAGCTAGGTATGATATGGATGGTATCTTCCTGATGGGTGACTATGGATGACTATTGCGGTCGATCGTCTCTCGCATATTGACCGCCACAATGTGCGATTGAGTATATTAATCAAGATCCCCTGCCATGTTTACATTCCTAAGTTCTGTTTCTCTTCACTCCCCCTCCTCTCCTCTTTTTCTGTTACCCAGCGAGCGTTGAGGTTCTACCATGTTGTTCTCGACCCTTCTCCTTCAGCTCGGCGTAGCAGCCGTTGCGAAAGCCACCTCCGCGCACGCCAACACCACCTCTGCGGACCCGAAACTGGGCGCTGTGGCGTCGGAAAGTGCGGTATGTTCGGACATTGGGATCGAGATGTTGAAAGAGGGAGGCAATGCCGCAGATGCTGTAAGTTCAATTGCGCCGACTTGCGAAAATGTTACTGTACTTTTACTTAGCCCGCACATAGCTCATTGCCACGCAATTCTGCGTGGGCGTCATCGGCATGTACCACTCGGGAATTGGAGGCGGCGGATTCATGCTCGTGCGATCGAAGAACGGGAGTTACGAATTCATCGACTTCCGAGAAAAAGCACCCGCAGCGGCTTTCGAGGAGATGTACTCGGCGCCGTATGGAACCTCCGATATGTCGCTGTATGGTGGTCTGGCTAGTGGTGTGCCGGGAGAGATTCGCGGGTTGGAACATCTACATAAGAATTATGCGTCGCTGCCGTGGAAGAGGTTGATGCAGCCTGCTATTAGGCTCGCGCGCTATGGATTCCCCGTTACGCGGGATCTGGTGCGGTATATGGGAACGAATGATTTCCTTGTCACTGACGAGACGTGGGCAATCGATTTCGCGCCAAATGGAACGAGAGTCGGTTTGGGAGATACCATGACCAGGAAGAGATATGCGAATACTCTTGAGAGTATTGCCGAATATGGCGGTGATGCTTTCTACAAGGGAGCCCTTGCAAATGCTACTATCACTGAGCTCCG
This sequence comes from Rutstroemia sp. NJR-2017a BBW, assembly GCA_002946425.1. NCBI lineage: Eukaryota > Fungi > Ascomycota > Leotiomycetes > Helotiales > Rutstroemiaceae > Rutstroemia > Rutstroemia sp. NJR-2017a BBW. The sequence continues at coordinate 1,606,750 of NJPT01000031.1, forward strand.
GAAGAAGAACGGCACTATGAGTCTTACAGATCTTGCCAACTATACTGTTGAGATCAGAACCCCGTCAAACATCACTTACAGGGGTTACAAAATCCACAGTGGAACTGCTCCCTCCAGCGGTGCAGTCGTCTGCAGTGTCCTCAAGATCGTAGAAGGCTACGACATGTCATCTCCCTCCGCACTCAACCTCTCCACCCACTACCTCGACGAAGCAATGCGTTTCGCCTACGGACAACGCACGTTATTAGGAGACGCTACCTTCCTCCCTAACCTGACAACCTACCAACAAAACATGGTATCCGAGAAAACCGCCGCAGAAATCAGAAGCGAAATCGAGCCATACCATACATTGAACGTTTCCGAATATGATCCTTCCATGTACGGTATTCTCACCGATGACGGAACTTCTGCTGCTGTGGCGGCTGATAAGAGCGGGCTTACGATTGCTATTACGTCGACTATTAATACGATTTTTGGGAGTCGGGTTATGATTCCGGAGACGGGTGTGATTATGAATAATGAGATGAATGGTGAGATACCCCTGCCCCCTCCCGATTCACATATCCCTCTTTGATTTTTCCAAAAAACTAACCTCCCCCCTCCTCACCAGACTTCAGCATCCCCAACACAACCAACGCCTTCGGCTACGCCCCCGCCCCCGCCAACTACATCTCCCCCTTCAAACGGCCCCTCTCCTCCATCTCCCCCACCATCGTCGAGCACGCCAACGGCACCGTCTACATCGCGCACGCCTCAGCAGGGGGGTCCCGGATTATAACCGAAATCATCCAACACCTCTGGCACGTGCTTGATCAGAATATGACATCTGCAGAGGCCCTCCGTCAACCGCGTCTGCACGACCAACTCTCGCCCAATACAGTCAGTGTCGAGTACGGGAGCGAGACGTTCGGGATTCAAGGGTATAGTAATGAGACAACGGCGTTTTTGAAAAGTGTGGGTGCGAATGTGGCGTTTGTGGCGGTGGGCAGTACGACGGCGCAGGCGTTGCGGCGGTTGGGGAATGGGACTTGGGAGGCGGCGGGGGAGCCGAGGCAGTTGGATAGTGGGGGGTTTGCGATTTAGGAGGAAGATGTAGGTAGATTGAGGCTGAAATATAGAGGGGAAGAAAATAACGCAAAAGAGTGGGAGAAGAAATGCGAAGATATATAGTAAATGATATACTCAAAATATGGTTTAATGATTGCTCAAAGGGTCGCTCCACTTATTCTGTGAAGATATCTGGATTTAGTACCGCCCTTTTACAAGTGAAATAACCAAGAGTGTTGTAATATAAATACTTGTTCCCCAAAATATTTCTAGAGTATTTCCTATCTATATCCTACCTACAGCTTGTCATTCTCTTAGATCTACTATTGGAATGGACTCAATATCGAATAGGAATTAAAATACCCTCCTTCCAGTTGCATTCCCTTGCTATGTGATATTCTCTTCAGGTAAGACTTAGCATCATGGTAAGTTCTTTCTCCTCTCCTCTCACATAATGGGTTGGGAACGTTGAACCCTACAGCTATCTACCACACCATATATGTAGATAGCGAGGGAGAATAGTGCCAGAAAATATCATCGCTGATTTGATACCGGATGTAAAATCTAAGATGTTAAGCTACTGTATCTATCTATGCTACCTATCAATACAGAACAACGAGCGAATTTTGTTAACTCGAGCAGCGAGCCAATACCTCCTATTCATCAAATCATGCCTCATGTCCAATCATCCATCTATGTATCCATCGTTTCCATCCATCCTTCCATCCTTCCTGCAATTCCAATCCACACCCATCACCACCCTATTTGCATACCCCATCAAGCATTAACCACCGTCTCCCCACTCGGAAATCCCGCCTCATACTGCAACACCAACTTCACCCCCGATCCCGGATGCAACTTAACATGCCACACCACCTCCCCACTCTTCTTCAACTCCGCATCCGCCGTCCCCCAATTATCCTGCTTAATGCTCCTGCGCTTAACCATCTCGTTTCCACTCCCAGCCCCTCCCCCTCCACTCCTCGCCGCCTGCGCCATCGCCATCTCATCATCCAGGCCCAATCCCGTAGGGATCTTCTCACCATCCGCCTTCAAGCCCCTCGGAACCAGAACTTCCACTCTCAGACGTTCTTCTTCCGAGATAGGGACTTGATCCATCACGACTAAGTTCACGCTACGCACGCCGCGCGTGTTGCGTAGGGACAGACTGCGCAGGAAGACATTGCTGTCTTCTTTGGAGAAGATGCCGTTTTGGCTGCGTCGGACTTCGGGTTTGTTGTAGACGACTTTAATAGCGGGATCGACGCCCAGATTCAAGCTGAGACTCTCGCCCGACGAACACCGGGGGAAAGTCGCTTGTCCGAGGAAGCTCCCGTCGAGGTTCAAACCGACGGGGCCGCGGAGAAGCGAGATTTTCGACATATTGCGCAACTTGGCTTTGAGGAAAGCGACGGTGCGCAGCTTGGGGATAACGACGTGTTCGAAGGCAACGTTTTTGAATTCGATTTTGGCGATTTTATGCTTGAGGACGGAGTTGGAGGGTGTGAGGGTTTTGAGGCCGGGGAGGTCGTATGTGGTGGTCATGCCGTTTTCTTCCCAGGCCCCTTCTTCGAAACTGACGGTGGGTTTGGGGATGGCGGATGGGGCGACGAGGTCTGAGGAGGGGGCGGGGGCGGGGCGTTTTTCGTCGAGGTCGGAGGTGGAGCCGGGGGCGGGGGCCTGGGCGGCGTCGACATTGCCGAAGGAGTTGAATGCTGAAGGGGCGTTGAGTTCGGGTTGAGGGGTGTGGTTGGCGGAGCGGGATGGAGCTGCGCCGAAGAGTCCACCGGTGGTATGGGCGACCTGAGGTGCGGAGTTGGCTGATGGTCCTCCAAATACACTATTAGTAGCAGCTTTCCCTCCGAACAAACTACCACCGGCGGGTGCACCCTGCGTTGATCTAAAAGGATTATCTGTGTGCGCCTGCGTAGGAGCACCAAACAATCCTCCAATTGCTGGTCGCTTGCTTTCTCTCTGATTCCATTGCTCGCCCTGTGTCGATGGCGGGAAAGAGAATGGATCAGCCTGCTTCGTAGGCCCGAACAACGGATTCGTAGGTTCGAGACCGAAAAGCTGCCAGCGAGGTTTCTGGAGAAACTGGTTATTGGTGTGAGTCCACTGCGATCTTCTGGCCTCAATCTCGTGAGTGCTGTAGAGTGCTGCGTCAGCGTTCCGTCCTCCTTTCAGTAATCGCACGTTCCATGGATGCAGAGTTGGTATCGCTTCGCTAAGATTAGTCATGGACGTCTGGGAGGTAGAAAGAATGACTTTTGCATCGCGCCATGTTTCCGATGTCATGTTCTTGAGCTCCGCGGCGTACTCGAGCATACCTGAACCATTGATCGTGTTGAGACTCAAGTCGTAGCGGGGAGACCAGGACACTTCATAAGTAATATACGAGATTGCGAGGCTGATTATATCGGCAGGTCTTCGCGAGAGAGCAAAACTACCCACAGAAGATGAATCGCTGCGAGTTGAATTGGGACGAGATGGTTCAACATGAGCCGTGGAGGATGATGGTTCGATGCTGATGGTGACTTTGTAAACTTTCTTTGGCCAAAACGCGCTTCGCTCGTCCTTGATGCGTTTCTTCTCTTTCGCGATCTCGGCTCTCTTACGGAAGTTGGTCAATTGAAGCTTAGTCTTATGCTTGGATGCTTTCCTCTGAGCCTTCGACCGCGCTTTTGCCAACTTTGCTTTTTGCTTGTTCAACTTGGTCAGTTCCTCCTGGGTGATCTCCAATGCTGCCGAGGCAGAGACATGTTCAACGTAGATCTTCTCTCGTTCATCGCGATAGGCTTTCACGAGCTTCTCGAATGCTTCCGGAGAAGGGGGGTTATCCCGAACAGTAGCACCATAGTCTTCACAGATTCTTAGACGGCTAGCTACAGAATTAATCTTTTCCGTTTCCTGTGCAAGCAAACGATTCATTTGTTTGATTTTAGAATCAATGATTTTCATCGCTTCATCTTCGTCATCTGACTCGGTGTCATCACTCAGCGCCTCATCATCGGAGTCCGACGAATAGATTTCTTCATAAACATCCCGGTTGGGAAGCAGGTCGACGGAAACTTCAGTGATTGTTGCAGAGCCACTGCCTTCGACGTTTATCGAATGTTCATCGATTGTTGGTGCGAAGCCATCGATGATTATTTGGTTGGCGCCGGGCTGGAAATGAAGGGGTTAGTGGTTCGGCGACCTTCGGTTACTTGATGATGGGGATTTCTCACCTGTAATACTATGTCTCTAATGTCGCGGATAATGTGCGCTCTAGTTGGGAAGATGAGAACACTTCGAGTGCTCAAATCTCGCACTCGGAATTCCTGCTTGGAAGTCATGTTTTTTCTGTTTATTGAGAGAACAGATAATTTGGGGGTCGAGAAAGTTAGGTTGAGTTGATAATCATCCGGGTTGCAAATTCGACGTGTGGTGTGTGGGGTGGGGGCGATCAGGTCGAGTTGGGCACTCTCACGGCTGAGATCTGAGATCTGCTCCGGTTATGCGATAAAAGTACAGGATTTTGTTGAGGAAGAAACGGACACAAGGGAAAAGAGAAAGAATAGCTGGAAGAGATTTGCGACGACTTTATAGGATTTTTCCGGTAGACACAGGCTGTGGCTAGTCGGCGTCGACAGTAATGAGCAAAAATTCCAAACATCAATGGCCGAAACCTAACTGGACACAATTTGCTGCGTTAGGCAGAGAGATCTCTGAGACAGAATTCCCATCGTGCCCATCGTGCCCATTGCCCCGCAAATCACAAGGGAATTTATGACTTCACGGGACCCACGAGCCAATGGCAGGACTCCAAAGCAGTGAGCTGCGTTTCCACTGAGGATAAACGAAAAGTAAACGAGCGAAGCAAACGGGGAAACGAGCAAACCAACACAGCGGGAACAAGGAAAAAGGAAAAAAATGCAGACTTTGGATATAAAAATAAACCTAAACGGTAAGACAACTGGGAGAATTCGAAAATAACGTCCGTTATTGACTCATTTTTGCCTGTATGGGCACACATACATCGTGAATGCCTTGGTATGTGTGTTGGGAAGTGTAGTAAGTGTTTGAGGCAGCAACGGCGACAATGAATGAGTGGCAGAGAAGACTTGGAAGAAGATAACTCGATGGGTGCCTTGAGGAGGAGGAGGATGAGGACGAAGACTCACACCAAAAGAGATGGCACGTGAGCACCTGCTGAGTCATTGTTGAGAATTACCCCGCGCCTCAGCCACAAATTCTCGCTTTCTCGCTTTCTCGCTTTCTCGCTCTTCCTGATCTGATCGAGCTGAAGTACTTCTCCTGCTTTGTCAGATGGTCTGGTTTGTAATTCTCACATCCAAACACGGGTGAGCATCAACACATACGACACTTTTCACGTCAATGATCTCTTACAATGCCATCGCAGCTCGGAGGTAGCTGGTACTATTGACGTACGACAGATAACAGCCAGCTCAAACCGGACAATGGCTAAACCAATCACTTGTTATCAGATCTGGTTCAATGCTTACTGCATTAAACTAACATTTCGCATTTCTAATCAGACAATTCTTCCAACCAATAGCTTGCGAATTGGAAGCGATTGTTTCTAAGCATCTGCAAGTTGCGATGTTGCTAAGCAATGAGAGGAGTTATCATTGTAATTTCGCAAATTCGAGCTTGAATGTCAATCAAATGGCTGGGTGCGTAGAGGTGGGAGCCGCGAGTCTGCGTTGTATGTCTTCGCCGACCTGGTGAAAAGCATATATATACCGATCACTTCCCTTCAGTGTTCTCATCCAGATCCAGCATCAATTCCATCGATATATTCATCCGTGTTCCATCTGTATCCCGCATCCAAATAATCTCATCAGTTCCCTTGAACATCGTCGAATTCATCTCCATCGCCAGTATCGTCCAGCATTTAGCTCGCCAGATACATCCACTCAATTTATAGCATCATGTCGAAAATCGTCCTCATCCTCGGCGCTGGACCAAACATCGGTCTCAATCTCGCACGGGTCTTTTCCTCCAACTCATACAAAACCATCGTGGTCTCCCGAACAGCCAAAGAAGAGCTCACCAAGTCCGCCGACCTCGCCATCCAAGCCGATTTCTCCGACCCCAAATCCATCAAATCAATTTTCGATGAGGCCAAGCAAAAAATCGGCGTGCCCAACGTCGTCATATACAATGGTTTGACCCCAACCTTACATATGACTCCACTCAGTTAGTAACCTGCCTCCAGCTGCCGCAGCATCAGCTGGCGATGACCCTTTCTCCCTACCTCTTGAGAAGTTCATCTCCGACACAAACGTCATTTTGGTATCCGGCTTCGCTGCCATCCAAGAAAGCATCGCCGGTTTCCGAACGCTTCCGGAAAATACACTCAAGACGTTCATATACACTGGTAATATCTTGAACCGCACGATTTATCCCACCTTGATCACTTTCGGCGCAGCAAAAACTGCTGTTGCTCACATGATCGAAGGAGCTTCAGGAGTTTATGCAAAAGAGGGATTCCGGTATGTGATCTTCGCGAATGAAGAAGGCTGATATGGTGAAAATGAAACTAACAAAGTAACAGCTTCTACTGGGCAGACGAAAGAGCGCCAAATGGTGCGGCGGCTGGTAGCGGAATTGATGGAAAAGCGCATGCGGATTTCTATCACGAGTTAGCAAGTAGCGAGGAAACTAAGACTTGGGATGCAACTTTTGTTAAGGGTAAAGGCTATGTTGATTTTGGAGGTAAAGCCGGACCCCGGGCTGCTTAGGGAAGTCTCGAGCTTTGCTACGATACTCCAAAGTAAAATGATTTGAGATTCACCGTCGGCGTTATTTTCTCCCCTGGCTCCTTGCATTTGTCTCTAGGTTCTGTGACACAAGAATTTGGGCTTCTCGCGCAATGGGAGAGTTGCCCGAAGTCGCCATGAATTGATTACTTGACATAAAGAGTAGGCATTAGCCAATTTCATCTTCATATTTCCCCCATGCGCCAATTAGCAGTTACTTTAACCTTTTTCCTCCTCCAGGTTTGTAGGCTTTTTACATGTATAGTACAGCTAGTGGCTGCTGACGCCAAGTCGCGGCGAGCGTTGCCAATACTCAAACACTCCGGCTCGAAGAAATGATGAACTTTTTTCCACTCAGCTTGTAATATTGCGAATTCTTTATCTCACATTTTCATTTTCTTACTACTGTATGCGCAAATTTTACTGGCTCAGCCTAATCGGCGTAGAAATAAGGTTGTATTTGACGTTGATTCCTTTCCAATTCCACATGCAAGTGCGTAGCTGAGATGGAGAGCGACGGTTGTGTTCGGTAGTTGTGGTTGCAGAAATCGAGTTACATCGTTTGCTTTCTTTGAGTCGCATTTCAGCCTCAGTGGGTTCGGAGAGTCATGAAGAAAGAGGGGTGCTTTTCTGTACGTATTCACATGGGTCGTCCGTTTGTGTAAAGACATGCTGCTGCACTGGGATGTTGAGTAGTATCAATTACCTAAGAAATAGAACGAGATGGTGGGGACAGAATTATCCGCACAGAAACAATTTGCTTGCACGACTCGAGATATGTTGCAGCCGAGTGGTACACAGATTGAGTGTTATGGTGTTACTACAACCGTTAATTGGACCCCGCATTAATAAGCATGAAATACAGTATGGTGCAGGCACAGTTCTCAGATGTGAGTGCAATGGACCTACAACCCCTCGATCATATACGAGCCCACATGTGTGGCATCGTATCATATCGCACCTGGATGCACGAAGACGCCGAAGCTTTCACGATGGCTGAGTCTCGTATTACTTTCGTCTCGCTGTCATGTCGTACCATCTTCAAGCACGCAATCCTATGTACTGTGTACTCTACCCCGCCAGCAGCTCAGACGTGCGTCTGCGAACTGATCACGCAAGTAACACCATACTACACCTACAGATGATTTCGCGAGATCTTGCCGGTCATCCGGTGACTGAGATGGATTATGGTGTGCATGGTGTTCGCGATTTCGCCATGGAGGGTGAAGATGTTGTAGCGATGTAGCGGATACAACGCCTCAAATGGAGCTGTTGTGATAGGAATCAGTCGTCACACCATGTCGACCTACTGTCCTTGGTCTAGTGTATATGTGGTGGTGATAGACCCCCGCTTTCGATACTCAGCTTCATACCACACTACACTCACTGCGAGGTGGATATTGACTTCAATCTCACACTTCCAGGGTCGTCGAGTGGTATCCTCGTCGCTACTGTTACTATTTAGCCGGTATCTTGTCCCCAGGTGCAAGCCTCGTGTAATGGGCGTCTCGATGCGCAGGCTTAAGCCTAAGTCAACAGAGGATTGGTAGATGAGTATGGAAGGGGCCAGGAAAAGGTATAAAGGTCAGCATCTACCAGAGTGGAAGTGCTCACTTCTTCATCTTCATCCTCATCTTCAACTTCATCTACTCAGTGATTCTTCACACTGCGTCTTCATCATGTTGCTCAACTGCTCATTACTCCTTTCTTTCGCTTCGCTTGTTCTAAGCGCTGCTGTGCCTAGCAAGCTTGAAGCTCGTGCTGGACCTTACCAGACGAGAATTTATGAAAGCGGATCAACCTTTCTCGAGGAAGATAACGGCTGGTGGCAATTGATTGAGTGAGTAGACCTTTCAAAAGTCCCAACTTTCACTCAACTTCCCATCCAAGATCCCCATCCAACCCAATCCGACCCTAACTAATAGCACTCCAGTGCAACCGGCGACGGCCGTCCCGACCTCTTCTATATCAAGAACCGCAACACCGGCACCGGCTACGTAGAAGTACACATCGCATCCTCAACCTCCAACTACCAAACCCGCATCCTCGAAGTCCCCACGACCTTCGTCTCCGAAGACAACGGCACCTGGCGCGCCATCAAATCCGCCAACAGCGTGCTCCCGGACCTCGTGTACATCAAGACACGCAACACCCCCTCCGGCAACGTCGAAGTGCACATCGCATCTGGCGCCTCAACCTACAAGACCCGCACCCTTGAAGTCGTGACCACCTTCGGAAACGAAGACGACGGCCAATGGAACGTCTATGACTACGACGGCGACGGAAAGCCCGATCTAGTCTTCATCAAGACATCAAACACCGGCACGGCTACCAATGAATTATTCGTCGCCTCCGGCTCCTCGAACTACCAAACCCGCCTCATCTCCACCGGGACGACCTTTAGTGTCGAAGATAATGGCTTCTGGCAGCTAGGCGCGTACTCTTCGACTCGGGATCTGATTTACATTAAAAATCGCAATACGGGGACCGGGACAGTCGAAGTGCATGTGGCGAGCGCGGCGTCGGGGTATAAGAGTAGGTTGTTGGATGTGGGAAGTACGTTTGTGCAGGAGACGAATGGGCCGTGGGCGCTGGTGGATTGGAATAAGGATGGGGTGTTGGATTTGGTGTATATCAAGATTAAGAATACGGGGACGGGGACGGTGGAGGTGCATGTTGCTACTGGGAAGTCTTGATTGAGGAGAGGTTTGTCGGATTTGGGGGAAGGGGGGAGATGAGGTGTGAGTGGGGTGGTGGGTGGCGGGATGTTTTTGTTTTCGGGGTTAGGCGTGAGAAATCTAAGGAATACATCAAAGATGGGCAGGTGAGAGGTATATATATACACGCTGTTTCTCAGTAAATGAATCCAAGCTGCGATCTGAAGCTAGCTAGTCCAGGGGATCTTAGCCAGAACTGACTGCCCCTTATATTATGCGTTTGTAATTTCACCTGGGTCGATGAGATCAATCGTACTAGTAAGAATGAAGATAGATACACGAACAGCATACTTCAATATTTATTAATATCTGTTCACCCTGATAAATCTTTCTTTTGTTCTAAGCCCGTATAGGAAATATTAACTTAAGGTGGTATCTTACAGCATTAGGTCCAACAGTTGGTTCTAGCCACTCCAATATAACAACCTGACGAACATTGCCCTGTCATTTCATGCGGCGAAGCTCTTGCACTTTATTTATTCTTTCTTTTTTTCAACTTCTTAACTTTCATCAATTCAGCATCTTCAGAACGCACTCAATGTCGAAACGAAACATAGCAAAGTCAATATATATACCACCATCCCCAAAAACCACCCTCGCATCGACATCCTTCCTCCCCTTTCTCGCCATCGGCAAAAACAAACAAATAAAAAATGCTACCAAGGCCCTCCCTCCACAGCTCATAGACTCAATTTTTCCCTCCGAAACCTTTCTACAACGACTAGAGCTTTCCCCTTCCCGGTAACTTGTAGGGTAAAGTATATATAGTTACAGGAACTAATAGCGGGATGCTGAGGCTGTGTAAAACAGCGACGAAGCCCACCGAATGTAGTGGCCGAAACACCTCGAACTCGCTTTATTGTATAATAACTTGTTTAACAATTAGAATTGATTCTACCCGAGTTAATTACAATTGTCTTCTAAGTTGACCCGCCGGCTCCTTTCCACGTGACTACCGAAGGCAGGACGTAACAATTATCTTATTATATTTCAAAATAAGATTCTGCTTCTCTCAAAGTTGTATCTATACTATCCTCAAACACCTGAATTTGAGATACGATATCTGCTGGCAATTTTCCTATAAGAGCGTCGCAAAATTTTCCTATGGAAACGCGCAGCTGTGAAAATTCCCCAGAAACCGTTTGGCTCTTCTCCACATACTGTGCTTCGTATAGAGCGATGGTATACACGAGCGCTACCTCCTCGATGCTGATTGTAAGTGCTTCCATGGAGTCTGTGAGGGTAGCGCTATCGGATTCATTCAAGGTTGTTGAGTCTTGTGCTATAACATCATAGGCTTCGTCGATGCTTTCACGGAGGTTCTTTGAATAGTTCACCACGAATAGGGTGTTATTTTGAATACGTGCAGGCTATGAAAATGGGAATATTAGTTGGAATAGCAAAGAATAGATTTTTTAAAATGGCTTAAGGTCACTTACATCGTTGATAATTGTAGCAAGTTGGGACGCTGCTGTTTGCATGTTGGTGATGGAGGAGTTGATACTAGCGAGATCCGCAACAACGCCAGAAATCATAGCAATGAGAGGGAGGAATTGGAAACGCATTCTGGCGGGTATTAAAGATTTGATAGAAAGCAGTGCTTTTCTAATCAATCAAAAGTTGTTCTTTATCGAATGCTAGAGGAAGATGTTCAGACTTTTAATCTTGTTCATATATATACACATTCTAATCCTATATTTTGACCCTTCAAAAAGTAAGACAATGTCTTTCTATATACAACAAAAAGCTGCTCTTGATCGCCGTCTACGGGAAAGAAAAAAGGAATAACTAAATCCTTGGGTATATTGTGATTCTACTTAAGATACTACTCATTAGTACAGTCAACCACATTGCATTGTAATAAGGTATAAGCATACACCGCTCAACTATACATATACACTAATCTTTATTAGCTTAGACAATTAGTATACACACCGAATTTTTAAAAGGATTAAAAGTGCAGATCAAAAAATAGGAATAAACACTGACCAATTGTATATTGGAACTACTCCACAATCAAAAATATTACACGAAGTCGAAATTTGTACTTATATCTCTTTTGTTTCATGGGTAAAAACAAAGAACCGGTAATGACATCTTAAGTTGTCTGAGTTGTTGGCATGTTTAAAATGGCTGATATATCTACTGTGGCATATTAGCTTTAAGTGGGGTCAACTAATATCGTCATGCCGCCAAGTAAGGCTAATCTTACAACCCGAGACCTTTTAGCCTTACGATGATCGACACCTTGCATACACTAATGATCTTATTTTCGGCGGTGCTTACTCGTACTTGACAGAAAGAGAAAAGAACACCCATCAAAGGCAAACTAGGTATTTAGTAGCATGAGGAAGTCTGAAACTATTTAATGTATTGTATACATAACAAGCTAGTGCTAATACTCAGATTTGGTGAGTACCTGAAGCTGCAAGATCTTTCGAGTTGAAGATGTACTCTCATAGTTGATGTTTTTGCAGATCTATGATAGGTCTCGGGTGCGACGAGCAAGCGGTGGAACCGGATGAGATGACGAAGACTTCTTTCTTGCATATTTCTCTTTTGCGTTTCAAATGTTTCTGAATGCCATGTACGATGGTGCGTTGAGTGGGCCATCAAATCAGTACATCTCTACAGGTTGCAGTGAAAGATCAACATGAATTGCATACATTGAGAGACTAGAGGCTTTGGCAGCAGGTTTCCGTCTTTTGTCTTCAGGAGGGAATTCATTATTAGTACTACTGATATATTTAAGAGCTGTCTCTCACCACTTGCTTCGAGTACAAAGACAGACTTCTATCTCAAGAAAGATCAACAAACCAACAACTGTGCTCATTCAAAACCCCGAATTCTACCAAACTCTGCGTCTACTTCCACCTAGCTTAGCTATACCGACCCCCGACTCTATAAACTACCTACATATAACCACGAAATTCACAGCCAAACGGAATCATCAACATGCGTTACCTAACTTCTACCCTCGCAATTTTGTCAATTTTCCTTCTCGTGGGGTTCAGTCAGGCATTCATTGGCCCCACCTGTGTGAAAATGCAAGATGTTATTGGAGATAAGCCCGATACTGCATTCAAGGAATTCTCGAGCCGCGTTTGTGATAAAGGTTGCAAGCCAACCTTTGCACATTATCAGAAATGGGCGAAAAAGAATGTGGTCTTGCCGATGATCGAGAGGGTGATGAAGGAAATGGGGATACCACAGCATACCGGTGGTATAAAAAAACTAGCCGATCACGTTATGGTAACAGTCAAAAAGGAGTGCGCGAAGGTATTGGGCAAGCAACATCTCTGTCAAGATTCTAAGACAGTCATAGGTTTCGGTCAATGTGTCAAGGGTCAGCTTATGCCGGTCGTTATGGCTCACGTTGGCGAACTAATGCCGTTGGTAGCGGAGCCGGTGTGCCAGAAGGAGTACTCTTACCTTCAGAAAGATACCTTGTGGGAGGAATTGATACCTAGCTATTTCGATGCTTATGCTAGGTTCTGTAACAAGATACGTTAGTATTCGGCGGAATAAAGGTTAAAAGGCAGTGGGGCTCTTAGCACACTACTTTACTTTAATATAATATTGGACCTCCTTTTATATTTATTACTATACGATAATATATTAGTATATAATCCAAATAAGATGCCTATCTTCGCTCCTCAAATGACAGCAAGGACTGTTCTTTCGGCTTCAGCACAAGTATTCCAGTCCCGCTGCTTTTGCAAGTATTGAGCCTACAGCTGGTCAGAACACCCCAGGCTCGGACACAGTTGAACTCGTAAGTTGATTTTGTATATAGCAGGGTCTGTGCTCCATAAACGTCCTTCAGCGTGAGTGTGTTGAAGCATTGAGCATGGGTGTCTTCTAGAGTAGAGCCGATGGACTGGTCAGTGTTTTGTAACACCTGAATACAGGAGCGTGCGGATTTCTTCCTTCATATAATCGCCAAAAAGAGCTCTCTCGTTTCGGAGACCAGAGTTCGGATTTTTGTTAATCTACACTTCTTGCCGGGCCGCTTTCTTGCCTTTCTCGTGAGCGTCGGTCAAGGGCTGTGTATCAGGTGCTTCTCATCATTACCTGGCCGGCTTTGACTCTGTGTCATCCTCCAAGACGATTTTTCCGAGTTCCGTAGCTGGTATTTCGATGAGATTCGGCCGTTCACCGCATTTAATGAAGTTAGCGGGGTGGTCGGGTTACCATTTCGTCTTGAAGGCCATAGTTGACATTTCCGGTGTCGATATAGAAGGCAAACGAGCGAACTTCAGCCGATGGTATGCTGGTGAGATCATTCTCAGTGAGGTGCAGCTGAGCCACATGGTCCATAGACCAAGCCTGCGCACTGCCGGTATAGCATATTGGAGGATCGCATCCCGAGCTTAGACGTTCGTGGAGCGGACGGCGGACCAAGTGCTTCGTTCAAACCGATATTGTTCATGTCAAATCATCACCAACATGTCTTGGTAGGGTCAATCTTGACGTTGAAGAATTCTTAATCGAGCTTGACACCATTCTCTGATAAGTTCGAGCTTGTGTCTGTTCGGTACGTAAGGTCACATCCACCGGGAGACCAGGTCCAATTGTTTCCCCCTATTCTAACGATAACTTCCGGGTTGGGAGGCTTCTCAAAAGAATTACCAGTGGAATTTCAGTCGCTATGGTAGCCATGTCACTGATGCTGAGCCACTGCCAGGATTGGAGGGCTGAGGTATTTGTGGCTGTGGTTCTGCCAAGGACTCGGTGGAGACAATAAAAGGGTGGGTAGATTGACCATTGAGTGATTTGTTCAAGTGGTCGAGAAGTCATTCCCAGGGAACGAAGGTCGTGCGACTTGGTGGTCAGTGAGTTTTACGTTAAGGTTATGTAGGATTGCTCGGCGTATCCGTCCTGCAACTACATAAATCAACCAAAAAAAGAAAGCGACGAAGACTGCTCAATGCATCTTGAGTTACCCTAAACACAACGAAGGCTTAAAATGCGTCAAGGATTAAAATGATGGTTCAAATATAGATAGGCAACTTGCGTTTAGGACCGTCAATCTGAATGACTTTGATCGCCGACTTTTTTGTCTTACGTAAGTACCAGATTTAGCAATTTCACAACATCTCGCAGCATCCCTGAATTTACATCTTTCCATATCATACTGACCGCCAAAAGGACTTTGAGGATCGTGTACAACCTTATGATATCTTGGCCACAATCCAAAGTGCGCGAAGCACGAAGCAAATGTAGAATCTCACTCCCTAGCCACGTGGAAAAAGCGGAGACGATTTTTTCCTATTTATGCATTGGCAAGATGGTCCTGACTCTGCACCAAGAACTTCGAATCTATGGATTTGCAAGACGAAATCGTGCTATTGCATCTACTGCCGTACGATAGTGAGGATGACGGCGATGGCGAAGGTGCCTCAATACGATGCGAAACAAGCAATGTAGCTCTTTCAGAGAATCCCACATACGAAGCGCTGTCCTATGTTTGGGGCGATCCCACCCTCACAAGAGATATAGAAGTCTCTGGACGCAGAGTCAGCGTCACCGACAATCTGTATGCTCTTCTTCGTCAGATACGGCTGCGCAACAAACCACGAACACTGTGGATCGATCAGCTCTGTATTGATCAGACGAACAATGAAAAGAAAGCTCAGCAGATTAAGTTGATGCGGAAGATATACTCTACCTGCACCTGCTGTCTGCTCTGGCTGGGCGATATTCCTTCTAAGCTTTCTTCAACCCAAGCACGGGATGCAATCGAGTTTCTAAAACACATGGCAGTGCTCTCCACTCTAGACCAAGAAGGGGTGGACGCCTGTCCTGCGCCTTCCTCGGTGACTTCGTGGTCAAGTTTTGAGGAGGTTTTGAAGGCGCTACGGGCTTTTTATGAGGAAGCCCCATGGTTCTCGCGCATATGGACGGTCCAGGAGGCAGCTCTTCCGGCCAACCGCTTATTTCTTTGGGGTAAGTATCACCAGTTCATGGGCTCTTAATCCAAATGTTTGAGGCATGGCTTCGACTCTCTGGATAGATCGAAAACGACTGGTTCTGGTATATACTAATACCTGCTTATTTAGGTCCACTTTCAATATCATGGGATACCATCATGCAGGCTTGCTCCCAATGGGTTGGCGAGACATCTTTCCACGAATTGGATGATAGGCACGAGGAATCTCTTCCCAGTTATCCAGGATTACTAAGCAACATGTTCTGCGCCTTCCTATGGCTGGCCAGTACCCTTGGAGACGATGCCATTGATATTGTGATGAAGTGGCATCCTCGGCACGCATCCGAACCCCGCGATAATATTTTTGGTTTGCTAGGTTTGATCAAATCGGATCAACTGCCGTTGACCAAATCATGCGACTATTCGACTCCTTTTGCTGAAGTCTTCTGCTGCTTGACTTTGGATCTCATCTTGGATTGCGAGGACTTATTTCCGTTGATGGTCGATTCTCGATTAAATTTTATTGAGCACTCATCCGAGCGTGTGCCGAGTTGGGCTTGGGACATGCGAAATTCGGATGTCTCGCTAGATTTATATTTTGTAAAGGGGTCTTATACGAACTACAGCGCTGCTGGGGATGCTACTATAGACGGAGCGGCTTTGTCGAAGAGAGCGGAGCATACGAAAATGACCTTGGAACTGAAAGGATTTAAGGTAGATACGGTTGAGTCCATCGGCCACGCAGCTTGCTTTGTCGGACACCCCAACACAGTCAAGAATGACTTCCTCGTTGAGAATATGAAGGCTTGGTATGCTTTTGCGAAAAGTGTCGTGGGAGAAGACGGGTCCTTTGCAACGCCGGCATTATCAGAAGCGCCGTCAGAAGTATCGTCAGAAGCACCGTCAGCGCCATCTTCCAGAACACCATCGCCAGCATTATTACCTCCATCGCCAGCTCTATCCGCATCACAATCGGCATGGGAATCCGCATCAGAATCTCCATCCCCATCCACACCGTCATCTTCACCAGCATCCAAACTATATCTCGGCTCTTATTCTCACCGTGAGGCGTTCGGGCGATTGATGCTCGGTGATTTTATCCGTGTGGATGATAATGCCCGGGCCTTCGAGCCAGTGGACGAAGACGAAGATGTGGATGAAGTGTACCGGTTCATGGATGCCGACAATTACGAGTTGGATGATTTCTCACATCAATTTCTGGATACGTTGCGGAATATGGTGCCGAATCAACGACTCTTCTTCACCAAAACAGGGCTCATGGGGTTGGGCAATGTGGATTTGAGAGCGGGGGACGAGGTGTGGGTTTTGTATGGTGGGAATGTCCCTTTTATTCTAAGGCCGAGGGAAAGCCAGGAAGGAGAAGAGGGTGAAGCGGAAGAGGAGGGCGAGGTGTTAGAGGAGGAGGAACCGGAAGTGAAGGAAGAAACGGTAGAGAAGGAAGAAACGGTAGAGAAGGATGAAAAAGAAGAGAAGAAAGAATCATTAGAAGAGGATTCGGCCGTGGAGGAATCGACAGAGGGAGAATCAGGCGAGCAAGAACCAGGAGAGGAAGGATCAGAATGGGAAGACATATCATCAGAAGACAACGAAACTTCCGCACTTGACTACGAGTTCGTAGGCACTTGCAAAGTACAGGGAATAATGCAAGGAGAAGCTTTCGACATGGAAGACCACCTTGGTGAGATCTGGGAAGAGGCTGTTCGCCTACACTAGCCTCGCCTGTGCATATTCTCCGAACTGGATCGACGCAACTACACGGGTGCACATAAACCATGGCGGTTAATCGTCCAAAAATAATTCAATCTCAGTGGTTCTCTTGACCTCCTTACTGCTTCACGAGCTTCATGAAAAGCGAGTTTCTTCGGGTTCTAGGAACTCTCTATACTTTCAAAGACGACCAGCAATGATCCTTATCTCCTCAACGTTATCCTCATCCCTAACTACCTTCATACTTTCTTCAATAACTCCATTCCTTTCTCCCTAAACTCCGTATCCGATATTCACTGGCCACAAAGATGATTCGCACATCTAGGCAGAAAGATATTATCCTCTTCCACCACGATCTGACGTGTTTATCATTTAGAGAAATCAGAAACGGCGAGTTCCCCAGCGAGGGTGATAGTCTATTCCATTCGCACCATATGCGTATCTTCATCGGGAGGACGCGGGCGCTGGGACAGAGATCTTCGCGAAAAAGAGTATATCGAAAGTGCAAGACTTGCATGCGAAGAGCTGAGCGAGCAAGCTGTTCTTCAGGGGCGGTGAAGAGAGAAGATTATCTCCATTGCTTGTATGTGTCTTGAGAGAGATAGGATATTCGAAATACCCCGCATCAGAGGAAAGAGATAGTATAGCACTGAGGGACGGGACATTCGAATCTCTTACATCTCGTCACTATCCTCTCTTTATAGATTTAGATCTATACTATTATATGTCACTGGATACCTATAATCTTAGTCCGGTTTATAGATTTTTACTTCTCTGTTATATATCGATTTAGAGATATTTAATAATCTTTTAGTAGATTATAACCTGTTGAAAACTAGGATAGATAGATCTTTTATATAGCTAGGTCTGCTATATCAGATGTTTTCATCCAAGACCACACCGGAGTGGCGGAGCAGCACGGTGCAAGGCATACGCAACGCTACTATCTAAGACGTTCGATTCCTGGAAAGGGGCAGATGCTGCTGTGGAATCAATAAACGCTACATTACCGTGGATCCAATTCGAGGAACACCTAATGAAGCCAGTGTAGGAATTAATATTTTCAGTATTTTGTATACGCCCCACTATAGTGGTACGTACTGGATTCCTAGGGATTATTGTGATAATTATTATTGGATTCCATATCACCGTCGGTATGTAGTATTAGTTGCAATATTACTAATATTAGCAATATACTGAAATACCGGAATGTAGTACATTCCTTAGAGTTCAGGAATTTGAACTTCCTAATTAGGCAATTCTGAAGCTAACTGCTGACTATGGCTCCTGCCCCCTGCTGCTGGCTACTGGCTGCTGGTTGTGGCTCTTAGCTATTGGCTGTGGCTTCTAGCTCCTAGGCCCTGTTACTAGTAGTAGCACTATTGTACTAGCACTTGCTTCCTAATCAGGCAACTCTTGTACATTCCATTATGCATTCTGGTATTTCAGTATATCCTCAGTATTACCCCGTTCGGCCAATACGTACGGATGTAGGTGGTGCTTAAGATTCTATGTACGTACGTAATTAGTATAGCTGTGAAACCAGCCACCGTAATACGGCCGTACACTAATCCCTACACATTACGAAGCCGGCCGCACTGGAGAGCGTTTGGGTTGGTATTTGCTTGGATATGATATAAGGATTGGAGCTGGTAACGGAGCTCGCCTCCTTTCGCGGGAACTTTGGGGCTGGAGGAGAGTTGTATACTGCCCATTATATACGTTCGTAGAAGCAGGCATACCAGGGTCTCCTACAGCAGTAATGAGAGGTAAGTTAGACCGCACACCCACTTTCAAAATCTCAAGCACTGGCATCTCAAACCCCAGCACGTCGTCCGAAACCCCACACACACTCACAATCACCCACCATCCATCTCGTACCTTCCCATCTCCCTCACCAGAAAAATTCCAAACCTAAATCCAACACCGTTTCGCCCAGGTTACGTAATCTTACCTTACTTTCATCCTCATGCATATTTCTCTCTAGCCAAACCTCGCTTCCCCACCCCCACACCCCAGACCAAGTCGTCAACTTCAATTCACACTCACAGGTAGACATCAAGTAATCAATGATAATTACTTCCTATCATTTATTATAAACCCATGTAAAATACTCATCTATATTCTCGATTCTGTATTTCTCATCTCATCTCATCTGCTCCCCTCCAAGCCGCTCCGTTCAGTTCCATTCTCATCTCATTTTCATCAATTTTCCCTCCTTTCATCGCCCCCCTAAGCCCTGCGCCATATACACAACCAGCCCCCTCCAACCAACTACACCATCTATTATAAATACTCGAAAGGCAAAAGAAAAATGTAAAGATATAGTTTGATTTTTGATACGATTAACAGCCAGCTCGCAAGAGATCCCTATCCAATCCTAGCTTCCGACGATCTATCCCTGATGGGGAGCCATTCCAAGCGAGTTATTTCCACCGTTGAAAGCGACGAACTGCGACTTGAACATGATGTCGCCGTAGATCTGGAGACTGGATGTAGTGGCTTGAAGACCACCGAAGCAAGCTGTGAGGAAGAAGTGTTAGTTTGTTATATAAAACGAAAAGAGATGAGGGGGGACTTACTAGTACCAGCATTATCAACAGGAGCAAAGTTGATGTCGTCACCACGGATAGTCGCCATATAGCTTCCACCAACGTCGATTTGCAAATCGGGCAATTGTTGGTTGCAAGGGAAGGTAACGCCACCGACAGTTTGGTTGTTGACTGCACCTTGGACTTTGCTGTAGTAGCCGTTGACGATGTTTGCGTTGGCCAACATGAGGGTGGTTCCGGTGTCAGCAATGGCTTGGCCACCTGGGACGGCCATTTCTTGGCCACCTGCGACGGCGAACTTAGTGGAGGAGAATTGCCAGAAACCTTGGGTGGTGTTGACTGCAGCCCAGGAAAGAGATCCGTTGAACTTGGTGGAGTCGATGTTTCCGAATTCGTAAGAACCGACGGCGTTCTTTCGGAGATCGGCTGTGAAGACGGGCTGAGCGAGGGATGGCATGACGTTGTCGAAGAAGGTCTTTTGTTGAGTGGGCTTGACGGTGTTGAGCTTGGAGAAGGCGAGTCCGACGAGTCCGTTGGATTGGGTGTCTTGAACGAAGGATTGAGAGACAGCGGTGGCCATTTCGATGGCTTGGCCGGTGACAGTTGCTCCGCCGATGTTAACGGTATCGGTACCGACGATACCAGCAGCTCCAGATCCGTCACCATATGAGATAGACCATGAAGCACCGGTCAAAGTCTTGAAAGTCTTGGATTTGGTAGGATCGAAGTTTTGGTGACCGGCTTGAGAAGCAGTCGCAAGGTTGGTGCTGAAAACCCACAAGTCAGATGATCCACTGTCGAAGTCCATGGTCATCTTTTGTCCTCCAATATCGACCACGGAGAGATATTCCACATCTCCTTGCTCTGGGGTAGCAGCAACAACACCGGTTCCGGCACCAGTTCCATTTCCTGACCCACTTGCTGCGGCTGCGACACCAGTGTTCGTCTTGGTTGACTTTCCTGCTGGGCGGGCGGGGTTGACTTCGGATCTCAGCGCATCGGCCAACTGTTGTGGGACAGTCATCTGATACTTGTTGTATGCTTTCAAAAGAGCTCTGGTACCAGCACCGGCTGATCTTCCGACATAATTAGGGTTTGCGACACGCTCGACCTTGAAGCTTCGCTTTTGGACTCCGGGTGCTGGGGCGGCGAGGGCGAGGTTGAGGAGGGCGAGGAGGAAAATGGTTTGAAGTAAAGAAGGCATCTTGAATGACGGAACGACGACTTGTTTGCAAGTCACCTAACGAACAGAAAAAGCCACACCAGGTGGTTGACGTATAGAAAAGAATGGGTCGGTATCTGAATGAACGACGCGATGCTTGGATGAACCAGACCAGAGAGAGAGAGAGAGAGAAGATGCAAGATGAGTGAGAATGGAAACCGGCCCCAATGCAATTATGAAGGAAAAGAAAAAGGATATATAAAACGAGGACGAGAAAGGAACAAAAGCTTGAATAGAATAATTTTTATGGAACTAAAACGAAAACACGCGGCTTAGGAGGAGAACAAGTAAGGAAGATGTTTTTGCATGAAGTCTCGTCTTGGGAGCAATTTGTATATGGATCTGCTCGACAAGGGTCAAACGCCTGGTTCGACATACAAGACGTAGAGTGCGGCATGATGGTGGAGCATGAGAACTCTATGTAAAGAGTAAGCTCCTACATGTTTGACATTTTTCTTGGGTGGTCCGGGGTGATTCTTCATGGCGTTGTCTGTGCACCCTTTCCTTTTCTTTTTACCTCAAAGTAGTACCGACCAACCCTAGTGGACGGTTACTGTTTGAGAGGTCCATTTCTACCAGAACCCCTGTTTGGTGATTCAGAGGAGAACGAGTGGGAGTGAGAGTGGGAGAGTGGGCACTGCGCGGACGTTGGAGCGTCGTGCGTGATTTGAAGTTCGTGTGAGACAAAGACTTTAGGGTAGGTTAATGGGTGGACTCGGTGGAGTAAACATTCGCTCAGCTTTACACTTGAGCACATGCCGAACACCTATCAACCCGAAATCCGATATGGATTCGTTCTTTGCTTTTGCTCTGGATGGCGTTGATGTGCAAACGAGACGTAATGGCGTTGCTGATGGGCGCAGGATATTCATGGATAAGTCCGGGTTAGAAAACACCCCGACTATTAGTCATGCAACCAACCAATCACATCCCACGAATAAGATTCCTCATCGCCCCTTGTATGATTCAGGGGAAATCTGAATCTTGGCGCGTGTTATTCAAAAAGGGTCTGGCCTAAGTTGGCACAAAAATGTCCAAA
This sequence comes from Rutstroemia sp. NJR-2017a BBW, assembly GCA_002946425.1. NCBI lineage: Eukaryota > Fungi > Ascomycota > Leotiomycetes > Helotiales > Rutstroemiaceae > Rutstroemia > Rutstroemia sp. NJR-2017a BBW. The sequence continues at coordinate 1,628,755 of NJPT01000031.1, forward strand.
ACAGCAATCGAGTACGAATAACACCAGAGGCTTTGAGGCTGAGCTGACGTTTCCCCAAGCCTCTCCGCCCAAAGATCCTACAGTGCATCGCCGGAGAATAGTTCTGCTGTTTGGTTACCATGGTCTGAGGGTTCTTTTATTGGTTACAAACTAAAGCAACATCACGTTGTACTATGATTGTAGTGCTAAGAGTGGAGATACTGTGCCCCGGGAATCAAGTAGATCTTATGTACGAACGCGATACCCTCGCCACCCGTCAGCCAATCTGTCCGTCTCCCTATGGTCTTTGACCATGCTGCGCAGGAGGTAAGTATCCATACCAAGATACCAAGAGATACCAAGACGGAGGTGGGAGGTCCTATGTCTATTATATTCATCTCTTCGAATCACTCATTTATACAATACAAACCCTAGCGACAGGAGCTATAATCATAGTATAGTACCGAGAGTGCCCTTCAGCAGTCACGTATCAAGTAGAACGTCAAGTTGACAACCAATCTATTTACCGAGCTCGCCAGTGCTAATTGAGATTGATTTCCGTGGCAATGAGCCCATTCAGATGTCAATCACTACATTCTATGTCAATCGCAAACTGGAAGCCCATCCCGAATTCTGACTTCTAGCCAATACGGAAATACCAAACTCCGGCTAAAAGCATTCATCATCAAATACGCAATTCCAGCAAGCGCCAGATTCGAATCGGGAATCGCTGTATTCCCTCAGGTGTTTCGGATTCTAGACTCTGCACGTAATTGTAAAACTTCTTTCGAAAAGAAAACAGATCCACACGCCACACCCGGACTGACGGGCAGAAACAAGCCGATGTGTTGAGGAGAGAGTGTAACCATACGTTCCGTAGGATATGTTGAGAGAATAAGCACAATGTATATCGTTCTTACTGTCATACCTATGAAATCTTTCCATCCCAATCTTCCGCGGCGAATGCCACCAAAGCTTTGCCGCTCCTTAACCACACCACAGCGCTTCTCACCCAACCAACCCGGAGCAAAAACATCGTGATCTTAAACTCAGCAAATAGAAAATCTAGAAAGTGTACGCGACGACTAGGATAAGCGATCTCATCTCATCGCGCAGCACCCCTGGCAGCCGCGGACCCAGGCCGGAATAATAGGCTAGGAAAATCCCCGTAGCAAAAGCCCTGAAACGACACTACTCTTAGACCTGAAACGTCGGGTTTCCGCTGGTGGCCAATGAAAAACGGTTGCTTCGGTGGGCTGCTCCGGAATAGGGGGCGTGTTGCGGGTTTGCTTGTCTCGCTTTAATCGAGCTTTTTGCCATGAGGCTTGGGTTATTGTAAGTTATGTTATGTTATGTTATTCGGAAGGTAGGGAAGGGATGCGGATTTGGTTGTCGGATATTACGATACGAAGGGAATTTGATGGCCGGTCGCTGGATGTTCTTTTCACGAACCCGAAGAGGAGAGATTGAGATGAATATTGTAATTTCTACGGGATCCCTTCGTTCCGCTGCGAGATCGTTGCATTTGTTTGCACCGCTGCACCAAATTAGCAGTAAGCACCACCGTCGCATTTCCTCGTGATGCGAGATTTGCATCTCCAAGTCCTACCTACCATCATCCTTCCTCCCCAACTCGCCATTTCTACTCCATCACCCGATTCCGAACACGCTCAATCATGCCTTAACAATCCTATTCTCAGAGCAGTATAGACCCCCCAATCCGCCCACGGATCCGGATACGCTAAACTGGGCTCGTCACCACCCAAGCTCTTTTCTCAAACTGCCATCGTCTCCAACTGATCCTCTGCTCGCAACGCATCCGTGTCAGCATGAATGCCCGCTCCAATCACATGGCTGTGCGTTTACGGAATAAGCTTGCTTGCGTGTGTACTTTCGTAAGTCACCTCACCCATGATCTTATCGCTACGCCACGCCACTCCAGCAATTGCCGGAGGGAGGCGGATATATGCGTTTGACGCTCAGCACGGGTCATCAGTGTGTTTCTGTCAAAACACCACAATACACAGTGCGCGAATGGAAAGCACCGTTTGAGGGCAAGGATGTCATGAGCATGAATCAAAAGCTTGTTTTGGATGTTCTTCCGGATATAGTTATATAAGTTGAAAGGTGATTTATCCGGCTCTATCTCTATGTGAAAGTGCACTTGGGGAACGAGGGTTTGTTTGATACCATTGATCTATGGTTCGTCCGAGCAAGGTTCTGGATGTTCTTTGTGGTGAAGGGGAATGTCGGTATGGAAAGTGGAAGAGAGTAGGTGTCAGTATCTCGGGGATGTTTCGTGTCGGGGCAGGAGAGTAATGAACCCGTGGATGCTACGGTTTGTATCGATTGTCATGAGTCAGTCAATGGATATTATGTCCTTGGGGCTAAGAACGCACTTGCTAATCGTGTTTAATGGGGGACTCTGATCTGCGTGGCTGCACTACCACATGGAAGGCCGACAATGATACGTCTATTGTTGGCCGTAACCAGACTTCCAGCAAATTCGGTTCGAAATCAGTTGCATGTTACCGTGCCACAACACCTGCTTCCCGAGAAAATCCTGTTACAAGTCAGTTGTATGTTGCTGGCCACGGCATCTGCTTCTCTCCGTGAAGGTGCACACGAGGCGTAGTTGAAGACCTGTCGAATATCTGCTTGAGATAGGTTTCTCCTACGGATCAACCTTTCGTTAGAAGAGGCTCCCCAGTAACTCCACGCGGCTCAATCAGCTACTGACTTTTCACCGTCCAACACGGTACTCGTAAGTGAACTGTCCACACAAGATTCCATGAGAGAAAAACCCCTAGAACAACCATCACTCGCTCCCGAACGCATCTGTGAGTTTCAGCACATAAACAACAACTCAAAAACACCATCCTCTCATCCAATCCCCATCATCAATATTTCCCTATCCAAATCATCTATCTCAACACCTCACATCCAATAGCTAGCCTAGCAGTGAACATTGCCAAACAACAAACAAATCGGGCTCTGTCGACACCGGTGATGGAGCATCCGTATGAGACGTCGAGCTCGAACTATCACTCCTCCTCGTTTCGTTTCAGTTCACAAGCTTTCCAAGAAACAAGTACCATCCATGCAAACATCTCTCCAGCACTCACTCCAGTTTCAAGAATCCAAGCCACCGCAAAACCTCGCGTCTACAAGTTAGTTATCCTTCCCTTCCACCGCAGTAAACCCGTGTAGTTAGATATCCTATTGTTTCATTCTCCCAAGAACAAACATTCCGGCATCTTATTTGCAGCCTCACCACCCAAACTTCGAAACAGAAACAAATCGTGTCATTCCACGGATCGGGGATTCGCGGAACCACCGAGTGATAGTACTGTATTTGTATTCGGGAGTATGGCTTTCCGAACGAACTGTTAGCTGTTAGCTATCAGATATTCAGAAACAAAGTAGGAATATGTATTGTTTTTGTTCTTTTGTTTCATATTGGATTGTGAGGGTGGAATACTTGGGAATTAATATGGGGAGGAGAGTTCCTGCTTCTGGTGCAATCGGTTGCTCTGCTGGGCAAACGTATCATTGGGCGTGTTCTAAGCTATATGCTCTTATCGATCAGAAGATTTCTACCATAGTTTCCGCCACGAAGCATTTCCGAGGAGCCTGATACAAGACGATGTATAAAACCAGAGGGCATCCAGTAGCTACTCCCATTGCGTGCATATATTGTCGTTGATTCAGATGTCCTCTTCATAACTGCAAGTGCTTGAGTATTTCCCCTGCATCAGCGACTGATCACATTTGCCAATACAAGGACCGCCCACTGAATCGTTTGCATGCGTTTGCATGCTCCTTGCTGGCATATTAAGTGGCATAACAACTCCATGGTAGAACAATGGACTTCTTAGGACGAAGGGTAAGACACAGCGAGGGAGGAGTAGAAAACTCAACACTTGCAAACAAAAAAGCACAATGTAACAAATTTTGATTCTATCCTCAATCTAATAACGCCCTAATGCCGAATATAATGCTCCTACTCCAACTCAATCGTTCCCGGAGGCTTACTAGTAAAATCGTACGCCACCCTACAAACCCCATGAACCTCATTAATAATCCTCGTCGAAACCTTAGTCAAGAAGGAATTTTCAAACGGATATGGATTCGCGGTCATGAAATCTGTCGTCTCGACCGCACGCAGCAATACGATGTTTCCATACACACGCTTGTCGCCCATCACACCAACTGCTCTGCTGGGGTCTACGGCTGCGAAAGCTTGTCCGATCTTGTCGTAGAGACCTGCTTCGCGGATCATGCTGATGAAGATGTGGTCTGCTTTTCGGGCCATCTCGACACGCTCTGGGGTTACTTCGCCGAGAACACGGATGGCGATACCGGGACCGGGGAATGGGTGACGCATGACGAGATCATGCGCGATGCCTAGCTGTCTTCCAAGTTCCCGGACTTCGTCCTTAAAGAGTTCTCGTAGAGGCTCAATGAGTTTAAGACCTTGTCCTTCAGTCATCCGTTTTGGTAGTCCACCGACATTGTGGTGAGTTTTGATGGTAGCGCTGGGTCCCTTGAAGGAGATACTTTCGATAACATCAGGGTATAATGTTCCTTGTAAGAACCATTCAATCTTTCCTGCTTTATCAGAATTTGCGGCAGCATCTTCAATCTTTTTGGCTTCAGCCTCGAAAACGTCGATGAATTTACCACCAATAAACTTCCTCTTCGCCTCTGGTTCCGAAATTCCTTTCAGACCATCCATGAATTGTTGGGATGCATCGGCGACTATCAAATTGATGCCCAGATGCTCTGTCAAAGTCTTTTGTACTTGTTCACACTCGTTCAAGCGCATGACACCGTTATTGACGAGGACCGCATGGAACCGATCTCCGATGGCCTCGTGCATCAATTTTGCTGCAACGGTGGAGTCGACTCCTCCACTGACAGCTCCTAAGACTTGACCCTTCTCACCAACCAATTTGCGAATTCTAGCAATCTCTTGGTCGACAAACTTTGCCATTGTCCAGTTTTGCTTAGCACCGCAGATGCCTACTGCGAAGTTCTTGAGGATTTGGATACCATTTTGTGTGTCTGCCATGTGTTAGAAGATGCCCATGAGAGGTAAATTACTTGTCTATACTTACGTGTAACTTCGGGATGTAATTGGAGACCTGAACTGCAATTAGCCTCCTCGTTTGCATCAGGAGAACAACAAATCATGAGTACTCGCCATAAATGTGTTGACTCTCATGTGCAATACCCGCATACTCTGAATTTTGAGTGGTAGCAATTGTATGGAAACCCTCAGGAAGCGCAGCCAATTTATCTCCGTGCGACATCCACACTCTCATCTCATCCTCAAGACCCTCGAAAAGACGATCGACATGGCCATTGTTGACCTTCTTAGCTTTCAAATCTGCGTGTCCATATTCTCTAGCAGTCCCAGCAATAACGTTATCCTTACTTATTCTGTATGCGATCTCCTGGAGTCCGTAGCATATTCCCAAAATCGGGACTCCCAGATCGAAATATGCGGGGTCGACGTGCGGGGCACCTTCTTCGTATACCGAGTAGGGTCCTCCAGACAGAATGATACCCTTTGGTTTCCAATCAAGATCTGCCAACTTTTGGGTACAGGGAAGCATCTCAGAGTAGACATTGAGCTCGCGCAATCGTCGTGTGATGAGGTGAGTGTACTGAGATCTGCCCGAGAATTAGAGCCAAGATTTCCCGCAAAACTCAGCAGATAGTATTCTTGATTCATACCCAAAATCTAGAGTGAGGATAGTATCGAAGAGCTTATGAGGCTCGACCTCAGCAGCGGATGTCGACATCTTGGAAAGTGGTTTGTATGTTTGTTTGGAGATGTGAAGTATCCGGGAATGACTCTGAAGGAAAAAAGATAGAGAAAAATTGGTTTGGCAGGCTTATCGAAAAAAGGCGTTCTTATCGGCAAAACCTAGACCGGAAAGGGCTTAGCGAGGGGCAGTCTGCATAGTGGCTTTGTGCCCAACATTCACGCGTTGTTGACAGAACAACAGGGAAGAAGTATATCTTCAGTTCTTGCGCTGAAAAATTATAGTTGCCGTCTACTACGCGCAACCATGTCTGGTCCCCAATAGCGCTGCCGCCATATCTAGATACCCAGGAATCTCTCTCCCACTCCGAATCTCTACCCAAGATTTGGACGTCATCCAGCATTTGTATACCTATGATCCTTCTAGTCATTTAGTTCCTGGTAAATCCAAATACTGAATGCTCCAATCCCGCGCATTAATAATTGTAACGGAAAGTGCTCGTCAAGAGTATCCGGTGAGAGAATGACATGAAAGACATGCGAGTATTTCTGGCATTTCCTCTGAAGACAGTGATTCCGGACTACCTAGAAGCAACCGTCGTAATCACTGTATATATGCAATTTAATGAACGATGAGTTATAGAATGCTTTACATGCCATATGTTAGCCGTAGAACAGGCGTGAGAGGGCTAGCTATCGCCCCATGTCCTACATTCGTGTCTGCTAGCCGCATAATGCACATCCGCAACAGAGGAGCACTCCCTGGGTATTGAGGTGACTCGATCATACAAAGATGCCAATCATCCGTAATATCCTTCCGGAATTTGCCAAGGCGTGATTGACGAACTCGTGGCATGGTATCTCGAGATAGCGTGGTGCCCGTCCAAACCGAGCCGTGCGCCTAGAGAGCTTTGTCTGGATAAAAGCAGCAATCCACTCGGTGCATAAAGCTCCATATGAGCCAAGAAAGCAGCCTCGACGTTGTGCTATTCCCTTGAGGATACTAGGAGCAAGCCATTCGACTTGCTCCTCCGGGCAACTCACGCAGACCAACCTAGACTTCCATGCGATTTGCTGTTCTGGTGTGATTAATCCATAGACCTCATGTTCACCCTGCAATTCTGCCACAGCAAACCACATCATCTCCCAACGGAATCCATTTCACACCCTCCAACCTAGCCACTTCTTTCGACTGATCCTCCCTCTCCGGAGAAACACCCACTCCTCCCTTCCCCAACCACACAGGCGCAATCGTAATAATCACCCCATCAACCAGCTTCCGATCCTCCCCAGCCAACAGCCCATTAATTATCCCTGCTCCCCCTTCAACCATAACACTCTGAATCCCCTCCTCCTTCAACCTCCCCAAGATCTTCACCCACTTATAACGCCCATCCAACTCATGATCCAAAAAAACATACCTCCCGCCCGCCTCCTCCAAAACCCTCCTCCTCTCCCCCGTAACCGCATGCCTATCCGTGAATATCCACGGCGCTTTCCCGCGCCCTTCTTTGGCCAATTTAAAAACTTTCGAACTTTCCCCAAAATCCCACAATCCGCGACGATCGATAATCACCGGGCGCGGCTGTCCATGTAATTTATCATCGATCTCTCCCCCATACCCAGCAACCCCTTCTAAGCGGCAATTCAAGCTGGGATTATCGGCGATCGCGGTGTTGACCCCGATTAGAATCGCGTCGTGGCGAGAGCGCAGATAGTGTGTCATGGCTAAGGAAGCGGACCCGGAGAGAACGGTGCGGGTGCCGGGGCTGAGACTGAGGAGGGAATCGAGGGAGCTGGCGAAGGTGAGGGTTGTGTGGGGGTGGGTGCGCGAGGGGGGAGGAGAGGAGGGCGGGAGGTAAGGTTCGAGTTTTAAGCGTTCGGATTCGGGAAAGTGGAAGGTGGTGGCTGTTGTGGAAGCCATTGCTTGGTATTCTGCTGTCTGATGCCCGAGCAGAAATTAGTAGTTGTTACAATCGATAACCGTGGCGTAGGTTCTGGTTCACAAAATCCAAAGTGCAAGCGGGGTGGTGGAGTGGTGGGAATATTTTTGTGGGGTGTATTTAGACAACCTTTGTTCTAGACCCCGCCGACTTCTCACAACGATTGAGATCTCTATCTCTTGTGCCAATGTTGCAATCGGATGTATTCTCGTATGATCCTGTCTAGCATTGCTATGTGCGGTCTGGTTGATTTGGAGAATATGGATTTCAAATAGGTTTTGCAGGAAAGTCCAGAAGAACGTTTAGATTTGAGATCACTGCTAGATAATATTCAAACAAGCTGCCGACTTATATCATGCAGCACTAGATGCAAAAGTACTATACAAAAGAAACCCATACTAATGAAAGGTTCCGATACCACGGGCTCAATGAACGACAATATCAGATACATCAAACTCCATAGATTCCTCACCTACTCATCCCTCTCCCAAACTGAGTAAATATACTCTCTAAACCTCTTCCCCCACCAATTAACCGGCACGCCAACCAGCCCGACTACCAGCGTCAACGCCGCCAACTGACGATACGCCCCCCCGAGCCCCTCACTCTCAATCCACGGCACCATGCCAAAACTCAACGCAAAACTCAACCCGTACCCTCCCGCTCCCACAATCACCAACGCCGCGCCCTTCCACCTCGGGAATGCCTCCGTCACCCATAGCGTAACCGATACGAAGATACTTATCGCGCTAAAGTAGTCCGCGCCTACGAACAGCAGTATCCAGCGCCAGTCCCAGTGGCGTTCCGAGGCAATGCCGTAGAGAGCAAGACTGATCGTGCTCACAATGACGGGAATGATGAAGGACGGGAGGTAGTGCTCTGGTTCGCGAACTCCGTTGTTGCGTGCGGCAAGAATGCGAATGACTTGGCTGGTGAGTAGACCGGATGCGGGGAAGGCGAGGATCCCGCCGATGCCGGTGGCGAATTTTGCGAGACCGATTGCTTGGAAGGAGAAATTGTAGGGGGGTGCGGAGAGCAGTTTAGGGTAGCTGGCACAGGTGACGATCATGCCGCCAAACATGAGTGTGTTGAGGGTGAGAACCCAGAGGATGAGTGGATTGAGTGTGCAGATTAGGATTTGGCGGGGGAAATCCTTCATCGCTGACCAGCCACCGATGCTGGAGCGGTTCGAAAAAATGATGTCTTTGATGAAGCAAGCTGTCGTATTCGAGTATGTTGGATACTGAGTTTCTGGTTTTCCGCCGGGAACTTCTTCCCAATCGGTGTAGACGGTTACTTTGCCGGTTTCGGCTTGCAGGAGTATGTGCCCGTCGAAGGCCATGGGTGGACGGTCGAAATAGGATTCAGGAGACCAGAAAAGGGCGAGGATGATAGTAACGGCTGAGGGGATTGACCATACCCAGTAGAATGCACGCCATGAGCCGCCGGCATTGACGATTGCTGGTGTGGCTGCGAGGAAGAGGTTTGAGATGCTACCAATGCAGACGAAGAAGGCGATGTAGAAAGGACGTTGGTGTATGTACGTGATATCAATGACCATTAGTATCAGCTAAGCAGGGTGTTAGTATATGGACTCTATGTTAAGACTGTATGAAGGGGATGACTTACAGTACTTGGGGTGATTGCGCCAGCCAACCCTTGAAAGCATCGAGCCGCAAGATGTGTATTAAATAATCGAGAAAAGGCGGCCATCAATGTCGAAAAAGTAAGGAGCACGGTACAGAAGAGGAATACTGGTCTTCTTCCGATTGCCATCGACACAGGCACCCAAATCAAAGCACCGACACCCCAGAATAAACTTGGTATATATGAGAGTGTCCCGATCTGTGCGCCTTTCAAGCTCTAGATTTACGTGTCAGTAGTAGAAATCAAGGGGGGCAGCTGTTTACGTACCTCTGATGTATACTCATTTTCTAAGAGACCTAAAAGTAGACTTGTTCCCTGTACCTGAACCAAGCCAATGATAGAGAACAGTGACATGGAAAATATAGCAAGATAAAACCTGTATGAGCTCCAATTCAAAGGGTCGTTTGGGGACTCCGACGGAACTGGCAGCTCCAATGTGCGGCCATCTGAAGTGATTAGATAGACACTACCCTGGGTAGCACTATAGTCCCGTGCGGAAGTATTTCCAGTCATGGTCGAATAGGATGAAATGGTGTCGGGAGAGGCTGTTGGTTCATGCGGGATGTAAAACTGGTCTCGAGTAGGTAGATATACCTCTAGAGTGGATTAAACATTAAGAATGCAGTATCGAAATAGTGATCCAAGAGGCATCTTCTCTTGATATATAACCACAGTTATGTTTGGTCCGCTGAAATAGCGCCGTGCAAGCATGAGAGCGTTCGTTTGGACTTCATAGGGATATGTTTGAACCCCGTTTGCGATTCATTTTAAGGAAGCTTCCGTGTGAACTCTATCACCACAATCCATTTCCCCAGTTGTCTAAACAAGAAGGCAGTAAAATAAGCTTCTATTTCGATCGACAGAGTCTGCTTAGAAATGCGGTAAGAATAGAATTATAGCTTGAATAGAAGTTGATATAAACTTTCAACGCATACTTAGCGAGTTTGGGAATTGTCACATCTACTGTAGGCTCAAGCTTAAATCCGGGCAAGCTACCAAAACTCGAGCTGCTCGTAAACCTTGCAGCAAAAATGGACATCAGTCTTAACCAAGATATCACTTGATAAACAGAAAAAACTATGATGTAGCTGGGGTACACATAAACCATATATCTGAGCCCACGATCGAAACACGGGGTACCAAAGCAAGAGCCGTCGTGTATGGACCGTGCCTCACCTACCACGAACTGCAGTTGAAGCTCTGCTCAGCCCTGCGAACAATTACGTTCAGAGATGCCCTAATGATTTAATCAAGGGCTTAACTATAGCATTCGGGCCGGTCCGTTGCCCTCAGCCGCGTCGGTGGGAATTATTGTCGGCAGAGGTTGGCACTTGCCAGGACACACCTTCCGGCCCAAAATATGCAGGGACCACTGTTCCCTTAGGATCTCTAACTTCCGGAGAATCCGGTCAGTCGGTGCCCAAATGCAACATTTGGAACATCTGGAATCTTTGAGCTGCATATGCCATGAAAGTATAAGAAACCTGGCCAATTCTCGACTTCGTAGAATCCCCAAAATAGGCCAGAAGCGGCACAGACTATCTCAACTTACTCACAATGTGGGTCCAGAGGCCTTGGAATCATATGGAGTTCTCCGGTACTGCAGGTGGACAAGTGCCGGATATACCTTCCTATGGGGAACGGCCGCACTCCATAAAGGAGACTGGAGGAATTCTGCTCGGACAAGATGAACTAATAACGGCTCCGTAGCACCGCAAACCGGGAGAAGCGGACATCAGCCCAAGTCACTGTGCGTTTCATTGATACTTTAATACCTGGGAAAGTAAGCAGAATAAAACTTTTGCGACACAAAACATTTCAGAAAGATGAGGAGTAATGCCATGAATTCATCTCCATCGCATCTGTAATCTCATCGTAGGCACCTTGCCAATTCGCCAACGAGAACAGTCTATCGCCATAACCCGTTCAACCAATCTAACCATGCCATAAAAAACGCCAATACCTTCCAGCTCTGTTTGTTACAGCCAAGAAAAACCCCGCCACAATACATCATACGATGATCTCTTCCTCACTGGTTTCTACCATACTTTCTTCGGTCTCCGTCAATTCTCCATGCCGGCAATGATTCATGTCGTTCTTGCACTCAACAGAGTCGGTAACACCATCGAATCCTTTGGCAGTGTTGATCAAAGTAGGCTCATCCGCCGCGGCCGTTTCGCTAGTCTTCTCCTTTCTCGATTTGTCCTTTCCAGCGCGACTTGCTCGCGCATGGCTCCGACGAACGCGATTGTTACTGACCCTTCCAAAAGCCAAGAGTTGTACAACCACCATAACAAAAGTATATCTCCAACACAACGCATCGTCTTCATGCATATCAAACGCAAGATCTGTGCCAGGCAGAGGTCCCAGGCTTTCGAAAATAGGATGTGGTGATACGGACATCGTAGGTGGTGGTGGCAGAAGGTGCGAGATGAATGTGTTGATAAGATGTAGGACGAAGGCGGGATTGAGGAAGATGGCCGGGAGGAGGTAGGTCGATGTCAAATGGAACGGCATTTTGCTTTGATAGTATACAATGATCAAATGAACTCTGGCTGTAGATGTGTTAGCGCCTGTAAGTCCTCGTAAGCACAATAGATGAATGTGTTCTTACTTTGCTGACTCCAGAATCGCTCTGTGGGCAATTTGTGAAGCTGCGGCGTAAGATTTCTATGTTTGAGTCGCTGAATACACGCAGAGATTTCTATGTTGCGCGAAAGATGTCCGTTTGTGCTCAATTGGTGACACACGGCGGGGGCAGTTCTGAGTCCAGGTTTGCGCCGCCTTGAATTCGACGTCGGCTTTATAAAAGAGACAAATGAATTGCACAACAATCGTTCTCGTTCGGTGGTTGTATTATCACAGTGAATTGGATATGCGATAGTGATCGAATACTGTGTTCTTGATAAGTAAAGTGTTCCTGTATTTCTGCGATAGCCAAACAGGATGGCGGGAAGGTAATGATGATTTAAGGACGAATATGTAGGTAAGTGAAGAGTTTGATGGATATTTGAGGTAATTCATACAAGAGTTCAAGAAGTTGCTGACGTCCATCATAGGGCAAGCAGGCACCACAGAGAAGCAGGAAGGAAACAATGGCTTGCCTACCTTTTAATCGAGGAAGGAAGGATGTTCTCTATCTATGTCTCGTAAGATGGCATGTTGAGTAAAGGAAGTCGCAGATGTTGGCTTGCACGATCCATCCTCGGATTCTGTTCTGATCCCGAATTACTGAGGCCTTGCGAATATGAGCGAAGTATTCTTTTGCATGTGTGCGTAGGTGAGGGGGAAATCCGCGTATTGAAGGCAGAATGAGGGACAGCGCATTAAAAGCAACCAATGATTGACCCCTCGTATAGCCCCGTCCGGAACCGTAAAGCAAAGAGGGTCCGAAGGGTCCTCTCAAAACCAAGTTTTGGTGCCGAGGTCAGCGATTGGCGGGCCGTAGGGCAGTGCAGCCACGAGAGCTGTGTATGCGAGTCGTCTCATATTTCCATGTGATTCTGGTCCTCTAAATGGAATTTATGAGGATATATTATTTGCAGAGAGTACAGCAGGAACAAGCAGCGACGGAGCACGTACAATTTCAACCATGGGTCTGACCACCAATGCCTGGCCCATTTTGAGTCAAATGCAAGGCTATCGAATGCACGGATATTCGTTCACGTCCCCCACATGCGCGGATCGTTCTAACGCCACAGCTATTCAGCCTTATGCGCATGCACAGCCACATTTTCGACGGCTGATGGTCCTAGCAGCAAATCAACTATTCTAGCCACGTTGAACTTTCGAGCAAGGCTACATGAAGTCAAAGCAGCTTGTGTTTATTGCGTATCCTACATATTTGTCCAACTTTGAAGTCGCAAATTAAAGATGGTGGGTTATGCTTGTTTTACCGTTTGCTATTAACAGTCATTTAAAAACTAACATTCACATAGAATTCCCTTTTCAACACCGCGCTGAAACAATCCACATCGCTTCGGCGAGATATTTCATCCCTCTCACCACCAGAATCGCAACCACTTACACCATCACTACTCGGTCAAATCTCATCCTCCCTCACTTCATTTTCCCGCACAATCGATTCCTATGCCTCCCTCCAATCCTCCGAGCTCAATGCCGCCAAGAAAGAAAAGGCCTATGAGCGCCTCACCACATTCCGCGCCGAACTCCAAGAATACCGCTCGCAGTTCGCCACACTAAAGAAACAAAACGAAGACAACCAAACCCAAATCGACCGAGGGGAGCTCCTAGGCCGACGACCGCACCATGCATCCACGCCCGAAAACCCCTACGCAAACACATCGAGCGCTGCCGCCGCGCGAGACAGTCCGTGGAAACGGGAGGGAGGCCCAGGAAGTGGCCAGCTGGGCATGAACAGCGGCGACTACACGCGGGAAACGCATGCTTTACGGGAACAAAACTTCTTCCAGAACACGCATAGCGCTCTAGACGAGTATCTTGCACGAGGACAAGCCGTGTTGGGGGATCTAGGACAGCAGAGGGAAATGCTGAAGGGGACTCAGAAGAGGTTATATAGTGTCGCGAACACATTGGGGGTCTCGGGTGATACTATTCGCATGATTGAGAGGCGGGCTAAGCAGGATAAGTGGATTTTTGGAGCGGGGGTGATAGTCTTCTTTGTCTTTTGTTGGGCGGTCTTGCATTTCTTCGGATGAGTTGGCGTGGAGCTATGATTTGAATGTTCTGTGTATTTTGATTGAGATAGTGATTGCACTGCCCGAAGTTACATTTGGCGGAGCCGGTCAAAAGTTGTCGATTTAAGCGTGGCGTTAGGGAGTTCGGGGACAATAAGAACCTAGGCGGCACGCTAGGCATTTGTAAAAAGGAGAGTGCAAACTCTGACTTAGGGAGGCAGTTGTTTCTATATGAGCCGGTGTTTACGATGTGCTCTTCTGATCGTTTCTTGTTTTTCTCTCCATATGCAGCTACAAATTCCGTGTGATCTAGGTTCAGTTACACAATTCCCAGAGGAGAGAGAGGTGTCAGAGTTACTATTTTCGTCTAGCGGGTAGCAGGTTTACCTGCTGCTCTACCACCCCAGAAGGGTAGAGTCACGCTAAGCTAAAAGATTATATACACTGCTATCTAGAAATCATTTCGCGTCGAAAGCGAGTCGAGCAAAGCTCCCATTGAGCACCCAACTCCGCCGGCTCAGATGTGGGTACATTGTGGTATCAAATAACACAAGGTGAATAGACCATGCTTCGCCTGCGAGCAAGCTATGCGCAATTTCCAGGCTGTGCGTTTCACCCATTGTTGGCTTACGTTCTATCTCTGTGAGGACGGAGAATTTAGCCTCGAAAAGAGACAGATATGAAGTCTACCAGTCCATCATCGGGACCGTAATCTAACGCCCCATGTGCATATTTCACATTCTGGATGCAGGAAGCATCATCGAGCAGGATTACTGCATTGATGCGCAGCTGACCGAGTGTCGGCCTTCGCTTATACCCCCCCTATGGAGGATATTACCTCCTAGTTGGTTCAAGCGATATATCTTAACAAATAAACAACAAGAAGTCCTAGAATTATTCTAAAAAGGTCTAGATACTGTAAATTCTTAGCTATTTTGAAGAAACCTTCTTTGGTCTTCGATGACCCTTCACTTGCACATGGCTGGCGATGCCTAGCAAAATAATAAAATTTATTCATTGACTTATATTCATATTCATATTCACATATCCACAAAACCCCCACGATTCCTTCCCAACCTAAATTCCCCTCCACCTCCCCACAACCCTCTCCCCTCCCTCTCACTCCCCCGCCTAATAAGCCCCCGCCCTCTTCTTCCAACTCGGCGAACTCGTCAAACTCGGCTTCTTAAACGCAGTCAAATACGGCGTCCCCGCCTGCAACGTAAAATTCGTCAAATGCGCACCCCCACTCTGCTGAGCCCAAAGCTCAACCGCTACCGTGTTTTCCCCATTATAATTCAGAATACCCTCGGGCACCGGGAAGCTCTTCTGCGGTCCAATGTTATTAATGTATTTTCCAAACTGCCATCCGTTAACGTAAAGCTGGGCACGGTAATCCGCTACACTGCCATTGATTGTTGTGTTTCCGAAATTGAAAGTCAATGGGACATCATATCCGCTCGGGAGGTCGAGTTTGAAACTCGTGGTCCAGAAACCGACGCCAGGTTCTGTGATGCCTTTCTCAGGTGATCCTGATGCCCATTTAGATGATGGCGGGTTGGGTTGTGTGTAGCCTTGGCGCTCAGCATATAGACCGCCTTCGTTGAGTGGACCGCGCACTTGATCGACGTAGTTTTCGCCGCCAAGGTTGCCGGTGAGTTTCCAGGAGATAGCGGATTGGTCGCGGCCGGAGAGGTTGTAGTTGACGATACCGCGTGGGGTCTTCATCCCATCTTGACCGGTGGTCCAGTTCTCATCCAAGCCGTTGTTGTCGATGACGATAGTGAAGACGTATTTGGCGCCAGCCTTGAGGTTTGGCAATGTATAAGTAGAGTTTTTGGCTGCGGCGGCGTCGATGCCGACCCAGGACCCGATGTAGGTGGAGTTGAGCCAGACGGATGAGCCAAATGCGGAGCCCCCTTGCGTGGAGATGTAGAAGGTGGTTTCGTTGCCAGTGGCAGTGAAGTGACCGCGGAAGAGGAGAACGCCGGTGCTGTAGCCGTAGTCGGGGCCGTTGAGAACAACAGGCGTGCGAAGGGGAGTGATGTAAGGGTTAGAATAGGTATTGGTGCTGTTGGCAACGGTCCAGGCTGAGTCGTCATAATTGGATTGAATCTCTGGAAGGTTGTTGAGATATTTCCAGGAGAGCGTGGAAAGATTTGGGAGGTTGATCTTCGGTGCCGAGTAGGTAAGAGTTGAGCTCAACTCTCCTGTCTTGGCGTCTGTCTTATAGTTGACCTTTTGGGAGTTGAAGTAAAGATTCTTGGTGGTCTTTGGTGCACCGATAACCTTGAAGGGAACAGTGGCGTTCAAGTCGCCGGTAATGTGCAAGTCTGAGCCTTTTTGGGATACACCACGAACAAGATATCCGGCCTCTACGATAATAGACGCAGTGTTGTTGACGCCCGAATCACTATTTAAATGTTAGCTTAAGTTAATTAGGAGATGCTTTGGAGACTCACAATGCACCCCATTTATCAGTCCTAACGAAATCTGGTACCCAGTAATTGTAGGCACTGTTTCGGTCTAAAATGTAGACGAACAAACTGCCCACCTGGACCACACGGCGAGTTGTAGAAGTCTGCCAGTTGAGGATGGTCGAGCCATTAGTGCTCTTGGTGGTAACGCCACTGCCTTCAAGGGTTGTCGCTGAGCTTGTGCCAACGACAGCCAGCTCATGTAATTCTCCTGGTCCACCATAGACAACCAAAAATGTTTGACTGTCGACCTTCTTCCATGTGAAGATTTCGGCAGTCGAGTAAAGAAGGGTTGTTCCACCAAGATCGTAATCAGTTACATGCCACTTTGAGTCTCGGCCACTTAGGGTGAGACTTCCATTCAACTGTGGAATTGTGAGCGTGCCTTTGCTTGTTGCAACGTTCAGCTTGTAGTTAGCTGAAGTCAAGGTTTGGTAATCCGAGTGGCGAACGACGTAGAAGTTGGTAGCTGTTCCATTTCCGAATAGAGGAGTGGTAGTGATGGATGCGCTATTGGTGTAGGTACCATTGACCGTAGCTCGAACTGACGTCTGGAGGTATGCTGGGCTGACTTTCAGGAATTGAGCTTCTAGTTTGAGTTCGCTATACTTTTCGCGGTTGACCTCTCTGTTCTCAGTGATAGCCGCACCGTAATCGTAAGAAGTGTAGCCACCAGCATGTCCAAGATTGCCCCAGTTTGTGCCCCCGTAGATCATGTAAATACTGAGTAAGGCAGCGCCAGCAGCAAAGTCATTCTTGTAGAAGACACGCTCGAATTCCATGTTTAGAAGAACTGAACATTGCTGGAAGCCAAGACCGCCCCAAGGATCAAACGCACCACCTTGGAATTCGTTCAAGGAGTAAAAGGTAGTAGGGCTTTGCGATTCATGACTGGAATGGAAATAGGTGGGCAAATTGCCAGTTGGCCAGGTGTAAGGGTGAGCGCAATCAAAACCCAAGGGGTAGGAATCATGACCGTAAATGTCGACATCACCAGCAGTTGAACCATTGACTTTAAATCCAGGAGCAAAGGTTCCACCAGCATCTAAATACAGTTAGCTTTCGTACTTCCCTGCGGTATCCCTGTCCTTCTAGACTCAATTGAACCCGGAGCAAGAAGAGACAGAGAGTACTTACAAGCATCGTTGTTAATAAATGGAACAGTTACTCCTTGATCCCTAGCTTGCTTCTTAACATAAGCAAAATATTCTGGATCGGGCCAACCACCCGGTACATAGCCCGAGTATCCAGAATATTCGTTCTCAGGCTGGAACAGAATGACAGGACCTCCATTTGTGATCTGATATTTGGCAATAATAGCATTGATATGAGCCGAATAGTTGTCCGTAGCTGTGAGGTAATCCTGTGACCGAGACCGTAGGACTCCAGCAACCCGCTGAAGCCAACCTGGGAAGCCACCTCCGCTTACTTCAGCATTGATGTACTAGAAGTCAAACTTGTCAGTTCTGGGTTATCCATCCAAAAGGGGAATTAGGGTTGTCTTACAGGGCCTGGTCGAGCAATCAGGTATATGCCGGCTTGACTGGCGGCATCGAAGAAAGGTTCAAAAGCAAAGACCCCTTCAGCAGTATAATGGCCTGGATTTCCTTCCAGTAACGCCCAGTCCACGTAGAATGAAACAGTGTTGAAGCCCAAAGCTTTTATTTTCTGGAAGACATCGAGCCATAGATCTGGTACTGGAAGTCGATAAGGGTGGAACTCGCCAGAGAAGATGAATAGACGTTCGCCGTATACCAGCAAAGAATGCTCATCGTATGTGACCTGATATTATTAGTATGTGTAGATTAAGTCAATTGAACATCTCTTGTTACAGAGACACGGCAACTATCATAAACTTACAATGTCTTGTAATCCATCACTGTCCCTCTCAACTACCATATTCTGTCCACCAACCTGAATGACCAATGCAGCAGCATGAGCCACCCATGCAAGGGCTGATAAAGCGTATATAAACCTCATGACTGCAAACCATCAATTGGACAAGAATACAATCACAAGTAAAGAAAAAGTAGAATTGCTTCAATATCTATACTATTTATACCCATCTCCGGAATCGCAGCAGGTGATGCAGACATCGAATAAAAACCCACCTCTCGTCCCTTATTTTCCCGCCCCGTCACAACATGTCATTTTCATGCAAGCTGCAGACCGGCTCCATCCACCATATCGTACAAACAAGAGGCTAGTCAAAGCCGATCGGTGCTGCCAGTGCCGGTAGCCAACTTTCTACCAGACCTAGCACCAAAACACCAGGAAGAAAAGCCAACCTCGCCAGGCACAAGGTACGAAAACGTACCGTTTTACCCCGCATGGAGCTGTAGCAGTGCCGATCGACCCCATCAAACCAACCACATGTAGCAGGTCCCATGAAGGTCCTCGGTGGGCGGGGAAATGTTAATGCTATTTAGCCAGATAAACTGACAAACAAAGCAGCAAAACAAAATTGAAGCGTTGGCCGGAGCGGAAGATCGTTAGGAAGAAATCTTGCGCACCAACCGGATCGCACGGGGAATTATGCATCCTGAACTGTAAAAAAGAACGCCTCCGTCCTGTACAGTACAACGCACGCTTGTGAAGATGTACTGGTGGAAAGAAATGGAAGAAAAGTTTGTCCGGAGAGAGAGGTTCCTTGCTTTGTTGGTGGAGCGGGGAATGAGATACCATTACCTCATATGGGCTTGAATTGCGTTCTGCTGCGTCTGTACTGTAAAGGAAGAAAGTGAGGATATTGAGGATATTCGGATCCGAGGTCCGATGCAAGTTGAAATGCTCGTATAGGCGCGTATAGGTGGGCCTGGTGGTTGCATAGCTGCTGTCGACTCAACTCAATTGATGGAAGAGTATGGAAGTGAGAGAGATTCTGGTTGAAGAGGGTAACAGCATGCTCTTTACTCAAAGCACACTCGTGGAATTGGCAAACATATGTACGATTTTATAGCCGCAATTGAGGTGCAAGAAGTCGAATTACATTGGTTCGACTGAAGGTTGTGCTTCCCCCATCAAGGCTCAGAGTCTAGTCACGTGATCAATAAACCCACTAAATTTCTGATATCGAAATCCCACTCCAAGCTACTTGTGTCGCAGAGCTATCTCAGATCATCAATTGCCCACCACTCACCTACCCAGGTACTACTTGCCCATGATGGCGCTCCCACTATTACGACGATTCCTCCTCCCCTCGTTCTCCCTTCCAGCACACCCAACCCTCCACGCCAGCAAAACCCTCTCCCCTTCATCACCCACCTCCTCCATCCTCAGCACCCTTCCCTCCCGCCCCTTTTCCAGCACACCCTCCCTCCCCGCAACCTACAACCAAGTACGCCGCGGCTGCCGGCACGCACAGCCCATGCGCAAAGCCGTCTCGCCCGCTCTGTCAACTGTACTAGCCCCCGCGCTCAAAGGCGTGTGTCTGAAAGTTGGAATCACGAAGCCCAAGAAGCCTAACTCTGCAGAGCGGAAAACTGCAAGAGTGAGGCTTAGCACGGGGAGAATCATCACTGCCTATATACCCGGCGAGGGACATAATGTCCAGCAGCATAGTGTGGTGTTGGTGAGGGGCGGGAGGAGTCAGGATTGTCCGGGTGTGAGGTATCATTTGGTTAGGGGGGCGGGGGATTTGGTGAGTGCTTCTTTTCTTTTTTAAGGGAGAAATGGTCGTTGGGTTGAAGGGGGTGGTTTGGTGGTTGGGTGTGGAGGGATTGGGGGAGGAGAGTAGTGTTTGAAGATATAGTTGAAGGTGGATGAACAACTGCTAACACCGATATGTTTCATAGGGAGGAGTAGGAAACCGAGCAACATCCCGATCGAAATACGGCACAAAGAAACCCAAAGCCCAAACAGCCTAGATGGGAGTTTGCGAACATAAGACGAAAAGCATGCATATGCTATTAAAATACAGGTCTGGAGCTGGAGATGGGGGATGGAATAGGGCATTCGAGTAACGGAAAGCAAATGCGTACATGGTGTGGATTAGAAATATCCGGAAGAGAACCGTAGGATGGGATGGATTGTATTAAATAGAGAAGACGAATGGGACGGATGTAGATATGGAGATAGTGGTGCTGTGGATGGGTGCAGTTATGGTTCTAGAACAGGACGTGGAGGGGAGTGGGAGCAGCTCTTACACGAGTGGATGAGCGAGTGGGAGAGGGTGGAACTGTTCACTTCGCCAGAAAATGTAAAGATATCACGAATTCATGTAAGCACAGATGTATGCTATATGCAGAGACAGAAAGAAGGACCATGCTAGATTTGCACACGCTTCGAGGAAACCTAATGTCGACCACACTTCAATGCCTCACATGCAGGATTTCCGCGTGAAATCGATATCCATTATGCACATTCACTTCCCACAAGAAGCAGCAAATCATCTCTTCAAACTCATACATATCATATCATACAGTTTTGAAAGATAACTTCTACTCCTACTTTTCAATGCGAACATTGCATGCATTTATGATATCCCCCTTATACCGAACTTAAACCTCTAACTGAATCTCAACCAAAAAAGAGGCATCACTTCCCAAGCCCTAAAAAAATACCTAATTCAACATATACAGCGCGCGTCAAAAAGGTGTCTTTCATTTCTTTGATTGATTGAATTCATCACGCCAACGCCGCCTCCTCCTCCTATCATGCCAGATAGTTTATATATGTGTGATACCTCAATCCACTCGCCCCCGTTTGTTTGAAGAAAAATGAATGCTCCCTAGTCCCGAAGATGCATTTTGAATACGAAATGTTATCCATCTAATCTTGTTGATTTTCGTAGCCCTCGGGCTTTTCCATTCCGTTGATTTCGTAGAATCTTGATGTGCCTGTTGAGAAGGATTAGTAAGATGCCTAACTGAGATCAAGGATATGAGTGGTGCTTACATGAATATCCCTTCCAGTCGAAGTTGTCCTTGGGATTGCAGTGACACTTCAGATCAAGTCTGGTCTTCTCCCCAGTTGGGCAATGAGTGAATGGAACGTGGTAATAGGCAATATCATTGAAGAAATGAATTTCTTCCTTCTTCAACATGAGACCAGCAGCAATTGAATGAACTGGCGCATCACCCCAACGTTCGTAGAAAAATCCTCCATCTTTGTCGAGTTGCTCGAAGTAGTCCGTGTAAGCCTTTGATCGAAGCCAATTGAGGTTACCGATTTCGAAGTTGGACCACTAATTGGTTAGTCAAAAAACAAAAGTAAATAGTGGAATACGTAAGCTTACCATATGGCAATGGTTGTATGTCTCTCCACCGTCATCACTGAGGAAGCCCATGGAGTTACCCTCGGCAATGTGTTCAGGGTGGTTCTTCATGAATGTCTTGACGCTGTCCCACAAAGTTGGGATTGTCTCAACGTATTCGTAAAGACTCAGGACGAAGCTGTACTTCTTCTTGTTGTCGGCCATGAATTTGAACGCATCGTAATCAATGTCGCAGAAAAGCTCAATGCTTGGCTCCACTCTCCAGTACCATTCGTAGTTCAACATCAACTCTTGTTGGAAGAAGAAACCGGATTCGAAACGACACATGTGACGGTAGCTGACGGAATCACCGTAAATGATCTTCCGTTGAGCCATATCTTCGCGGACCTTGCGAGCCTTCTCGGTATCAATGTGATCGGGGAACGACCAATGCTTGGTTGGGATCTCTCCATAATGAGTGGTACCAGAAACTAGAGACGTGGTAACTTTTTTGAAGGTAGCGTCGAAGGGCTTGTCGTTCAAGAAGACCCAATCGTAGTTGAATTTTCTGTTAAATCTGTCCTCGACTTGACGAATCGATCGTGCAATATCCCAAATATCCGAGTTACGTGCCAAGGTAACGAATGTCGCATTCATTCGCTCACCAGGGACAGTTGCAGGAGGGAGGGCATGCGTATTTGGAGAAGACGGGGATGAAGCGCTTGAAGAACTCGCATCATCAGCTGAATGCGTTGAGTGACCTGCGCCTGCTTTTAACGGTATGCCCGTTTTATCGAATAGGTCTGTCGCGCTTGGTATTCTTTGAGTGGAGGAGGAGGAGATGAAGTAAACCACGGCGAGACCCTATGCATGAAGTCAATCAGTATCTGCCGATCCGCGCGCGGGACATTTGATATCAACGGTCGATAAAGGCAACGAGAGACAAAATGCGACTTACGAAGAATGCAAAGAGAATATATCTCAGATATCTGGCTGTACCTGTAGCCATGATGAAATAGAATCAACTGATGAGAAATTCGTGAAAGTTTCAGGAACGAAAGCGTTTCGTTTCTTTCTCGTGTTCCCTTCTCGCCTCCAAGCCAATTGTGGTGGTCGGGTCGGTCCTGGTCCTGGTCCTACCCAATTGGACACGGACGATGGAATTTATTAGATTACGAGTACCCCAAGAAGGCTCAACATTTGATGGAAAAGAAGAATAAAAGCACCTCGACCAACAACTTCAAAAGCGACGGATGAAGCTGTTAAGAAATAAGGGAAGAGAAGAAGAGGTAGAAGTCTTTTGATGACTGAAGAAAAAAAGAGCAAGGTTTGAAGCGAGAGCGAGAGGTGGAAGAGTGAGGGGGGAAGGTTTCGAGAAATTGGAAGGGAGGAAGATGGAGGAGTTATGCGTAAGACATTAGGTGTCGTAATACTTTGTAAAGCGAATAAAGGAGGTTTTACTTTGGCATAGCCGGTGGTGTATTCGTCTACCTGGAGTAGTAGTATACTCGTATTTCACGGCCCTTTAACAACCTTTAATAGCCCAGCCTTTACTGCATGGAGGGGAATGTGCATTTACTTTCGCCCAAGGAAGCAGCGCAAAGTATCAAGAGGACCCAGTAGGACCTAGACTGCCGACCGTTCCTACAGTAGTTCTTAATTCGGTGCTTTCGAGGATATGAAAATATCCTTGTAAGGCTTACGCAAGGAGGTCTGGCTACGGTTTTCATGTGAGACCAAAATAACCCAATCTCGTATCTGCTGGTATCTCACAGGAAGTTGTAGGGGGCCGTGGAGTCGTGGGAAGGTGTAGTAAAGGTCTGTTCAAAGCGACCCCAGACAATGAGCTACATTAGGAAGCACTCCTTCAGCACCGTCTACATTTTATTCAATCTAGACAAGGCTACTAGCTCTAGAAATGGCGAGGCTACTGGATAGAACCAGCGCACAACGAGGCTATCGAAGCTCAGTCCTACTGTATCTTACATCAGTTCCTCGCAAGATACAATACAATGTTGTTGATGAAATATTTATATCTTGAAAATCAAGAAATAGAATATTTACTAATACCGAGCACTCTCATCCCCTTTTCCATACCTCCTCACTCTCAATGCTGTGCCTCTTCTTACTAACCAAAAATCCGTTTGTAAGCTTATTCGTCGCTCATCTCGATCTCCACATCTCGGCAGCGAAATTGACGGATGGCAGATCCACGATAAAGCAAGTGCCATCCTTTGAGGCCTTAAATTCTTGGTAGCCTTAAATCGTCGGTAGCATTAGTGGCCTTAAATTTTAGACCGATCGGGATTGACATCTGAGGCCAACAATTTCGAGCTCAGATCCAGTACCTCCACCTTGAATTTCGTCAACATATCCCACTTCACAAGCAGCACCAACTGCACATTAAAAAAAATTCAAGCTCACAACCACCGTTTCATTTGGTCTTTCTTACCTCTATTCTCCCCTCCCTCTCTCAATTTTGTTTTCTTCTCGTCCATTCCTTGCTCGAATCTGTATTATTCACTTCAAAGCCTACCATCTTGAACTGCAAATACTCAACAAGCTAGAATTTCTCCGCCAGATTTTCCACTCTCTTGACGCTTTCATGGATGCCTAGTACTTTGACTTCGCAATATCATAAACAAAATGTCGTTCTTCGGATTCGACCCTACTTCACGTCCCAGCGAAAGGGGACATAATACTTCCGCTCCAGGCTTTGCACAGGTTGCAGATCCGTTTGCCGGTCTATCTAGAACAGAGCTCGACGATGACGCGTAAGTTGGACTTTTTGCGGAATCGCCTGCAATCTTTTACCAGTATCATGATTTGACAAGTGAATGATACAGACTCGATTTCGAAGATACCTACGATGGTTTAGGCGATCAACTTGAGGAGACCGGAGATGATTTCAATGACGATACATTTGGTGGCGGAGGAGGGGAAGCTACATCAAGCAAGCCAGTTGGAAAAGACTTTGATTTTTTTGGACAAACTGCAAAAGTCTCGGATGCTATCAATGAGGAGCAGCTTCGTTATTCTCGACAACAGCCAGTAGTCTCTCGTGCCATTCCAACATCATCCAATTTTTCTCAGCCATCAATTCCGAAGCCAGCGAGGACTGGATATGAACGATACCAGGATCCTGGGTATATTCCCGATATGCAGGTGGATGCGAGTCTTTGGGGTGTCGCGCCAAAGAAACCGCAAGAGCCGGCAGTCGTTTCTCCTCCTGTCTCGAGTACGCCTGTTGGGGGTCGGAAGATGATGAGCTTGGAGGAGGTCGAGGCAGCTATGAGAGCCCAGGCTAAAAAGCCAGTGCCTCAACCACAGGCTCAAGTTCCGCAACAAATGCCCCAACCAGCGCAACAAATTCAACCTCAATATGCGCAGCCACCTCCCCAGCAATTCCAAAACTTTCATCAACAAGTGCCTCATCAGCCACAGCAACACTTTCCAGTTAGCAATCAGCCTCATGCAGAGCAGCGCCCAATCCCTGTTGACCAGCCAATGCACATATTGCAACGTCCCCATCCTCCTGCTACCCAGGCAAATATTCCGACCCAGCCAGCCCATGCCATGCAAAACATGAACAGGTTCCAGGGCCACCCACAAGGCGGTCACCGTGGCCATCATCAGTTACAGCCTTCCGGAAATCGCCATGTTATCACTCATCCTCAGCAACTTGCCAATCTTTCAGAGGAAGAAAAGGCTGCATTCTTGCAAGAGGACGCGAAACGAGCGAAACGAAACCACAAAATATTCTTGCTGTCAAAGGACAATGGTCTGATGACTCCACAAGACAAGAATTTCATCACTCGCATTCAATTGCAACAGCTTGTCACCGCAACCGGGAATCCCAACGAGCACGGTACGGACTCGTTGCTTTCGGAGGATTTTTATTACCAAGTTCACAGTCAAATTCGTGGTGGACCCCGCCAGAATCCCAACCAGCCATTGAGCAACTTTGCACAAACTTATTTGTTCCAAACTGGCAATCGCCAAGGTGGCATGCGAAGACAAGCTCGTGGTGGTGACAATCACGTCCAGCGCATGGAGCAACAGGTTCAGAGAGCTGTCGAGGCCGCCAAAAATAAACCAAAGAACAAGCAATTGGTAATCGAGGGAAGTCTTGGAAAAATATCATTCAGTAATGCCAAAACCCCAAAGCCATTGCTCAATATCAAACGTACCGATAGCCACGAAGCACGACCTGGAAGCGCATCAAGAGATCGAAGAACTCAGACTGCAGGTGTAAGCGGTAGTGATAGGAAAACCGTCCTGACAGATATTGAAAACGTGTACAATACCTTGATGGAAATGGAGGATCACGAACGCTCGAAACCCAGGCCGATGCTTCCCGAAGAGATCAATCCAAAGCATGTTGGCGCAATTGCGGACTGGAATGAGAGAGAAGAATTCCTGAATAAGCAGTTATGGCGACAACTAAAAGTACATGAGCCAATTGGTGCGACAGCCACTCATCCATTTATCGCATTCCTTTCCTTCGCCAAAGGTAAAAAGGCAATTCCTCGTGTCTTCCGCCATATTTCTCATGAACAGCGCGCCACCATTTTGACCATGATTGTAATTCACCTCGATAAGCTCGATGTTGTTCAATCTGCAGTCCTTCAGCCTGGAGAGACACAACTGACAGCTGAAATTCGGGAGAAGGTAGAGCTTTTCTCTGCCGTTGTCATGCCAAGTCTGTTTGGTTTCCTCAATGAAGCTGAATTTGAAATCACCACCGGCGTCTTGGGTCTTATTCTCGGCCTTAACGTTGACCTGATCGCTCGCACCAGAATCGGTGTTAGCATGCTCACTATGATTCTCAGTCGCGCTGAGCTTACCAAGCAAGCTGGGGATGTTGACGAGCGTAGCTGGAATGAATGGTAAGTTCTAGTTCGAATTTGACACTTGCTATTGTCTAACAAATAATAGGTTATCCATGTATAATGCATTGTTTGATGCCCTCGAGCCCACTCTTCCTAACATCTTCCCCGGAACAGTTAACACGGGTGAAGATGTGTACGTTTGGCAATTCCTCGCTGCTATTGGTATCGGGGCTAGCCCCGAGCAGCAACAACGTCTCGTCATGGCAGTTAAAGACCGCGTGATGGAGACAGTCGGATTGGCTAAGACACTACCTCCAGCAATGTCTAGCCAGCGACTTGCGAACGTCAATCTATTCATGCGTTCAATTGGTTTGGATGTCGAATTACTTGCATGAATAACTAACGTTACAACCATCTTCTTTTTCCGCAATATTTATCTGCACCAAAATTCTTCTTATATGTCCTCTTTTGCTCACGATACATGAGGGATGAGAACATGGAATGGGCTTGTTTGATCTTGATGCCAGTGCCATATCACATTTGGTCCAACATGTTTTAGGTAGCGATTACAGCGTGCTCGATCTACAGGGAATTGTTATTTTATGAATGGGGTCGTTGATGGCGGGCAACGACAACAACAGTATTATTATTACTACGATCTATGAGGAGGGCAGTTGTTTGGACAAAATGACTGCCTTGCGGGATTAGATAGAGGGGACATCACTTAAATTAGGTCTTGGCCTACGACGAGTCCGAATAGCATGAATAAGATATGAATTTAAGTAGGCCAAGGTGGCATCAGCACTTTTGATATGGCCTTGTGTCTGCTACCTGGCGGCTCATGTCGTTTAGATATTGATCTTCAGCTCTGCAGCGACACCGCGAGCCTTTCCCTGGTTGATCTGATGATTAAGTATGCTCGTCACGCTCGTGTTGTTCTCGATGTCAGTACCAAGTGATAGTAGCGCCCGCCGTTGCGACCGGGAATAAGTGCCGGCATTCCGGTAAGTATTTTGATGACGAAAGGGAGCCGTTACCGATGGGATTTAAACATTGACATCATGACTTTTTAAACTGATTTCTATCTTCCATCGAGATTTTCGATTGAATGATCCTTTGACGGCCATACTACAAAAATGACTGGGTATGTAGAGATCGAGAGGAGGACTGAGCAGTAATGTAACATTACTATGTGATATGGCGCATACGTACCGTAGGTAGGGTTGAAGCTAAGATCAACGCTCACGTTGAAAACTTTCTTGCCCATATTATTCTTTCCATTCACAGCGCCGGCTTGCTGGTGTAAACTCTTATTCTGTTGCAAAAATAAATACAAACACAATTGATACCCTATTACCGTGTCATTGAAGAGGACCTTTTCCACTTATGTCGGATCCGAAGGAGACTCGCGATGGCGACCAACATGATCATGACCAACAGACAGATGGCGGGGAGAAAGGAGAGAAGGGAAAAGATATGAATACCCCGGTGGGATTTTGGAACAGCGAATTGAATGGAGTCAGGAAAGAGGTCTTTAAGAAGTTTATAATTACAAGTATGTTGGCAAGCAGAGCACTTATGTGCCTCGTTACTACTATATTGCATTCTCTGGCACTTTGCTAACCGGATTTTGAAAACAGCTCTGATACTGATTGTTGCGATATTGGGGATTCTATCTCTATATTGGGCTGCACTCTTTCGAGTTGAACAAAATATGTCGGCGCTTGTTGTGTGGGTGGTGGATTTCGACGGACAAGTCGCTCCTTATACGGATGTTACACCCATAGTAGGACCGCAAATTGTGAGCGCTGCTGAAGCTTTGATTGCACCAAGTGGTGCTGTGGGTTGGGGATCTATGCCTGCTTCGGCATTTGATTATGATCCTATGGCCGTTCGAAAGGCTGTGTATGATCAAAAGTGTTGGGCTGTAAGTATATTTCTTCCGGTTCTGACATAAGGACATCCCATAGACCTTGAGCTTTAACATGGAGGGACTGTCATTCTTCGTACTTTCATTCTGTGCTAATATCTCAGCAAGGCCATCGTTGTAAACGCGAATGCGACTGCTCTCCTCCAAAGTGCAGTACAGACCGGAAATGCATCTTACGATCCAATGGGTATCGCTCAGACCATCTACACAGAAGCACGCGATGACCAAACATATTATGACTATATCCTCCCACAAATAAACCAATTTCAAACCAGTATCACGAGTAGATTTGGTGAGATGTGGGCAAGACAAGTCTTCCAGCAAGCCGCGAACAACGCTACGATTCTCACCAACATTGGCAACGCACCACAAGCGATCAGCCCTGCAATCGGCTTCTCGACATACAGTCTGAGACCCTTCCTTCCACCTACCGCTACGCCGGCCGTTACGATAGGATTGATTTATCTAATCATTATATCGTTCTTCTCATTTAACTTCTATCTTCCGATTCATTCCAAGTTCATCACACCACAAGGACATCCGCCTATGCATTTCTACCAGCTTATTATCTGGAGATGGATCGCGACCATCACAGCATATTTTTTCCTCTCACTCTTCTACTCGCTCATCTCTCTAGCGTTCCAGATCCCGTTCTCGGCACCTCCTTTGAGCGACATCATGGTTGAGAACCCAACAACGAAGTATGGGAAGGGGAGTTTTCCGGTTTATTGGATGTTGAATTGGGTGGGCATGGGAGCACTGGGCTTGGCTTGTGAGAATGTCGCGATGTTCGTTGGACAACCTGTATGTTTGGATTCATTCTCGCGTCGGATCTCCTATCTTTCATCCGAAGATTACTGACATTAATGTATAGTGGACGGCATTCTGGCTCATCTTCTGGGTGATAACTAACGTATCGACGTCTTTCTACGCGATTGAGCTAGCCCCACATTTCTTCTATTGGGGATATGCGTGGCCGTTGCATAACAGTAAGTCTTTCTTGAACATATAAGTTGCTCAAATTTTCGGAGAGAAAGTAGCTAACAACTCGATGAAATAGTCGTCGAAGCAAGTAGAACGATAATATTCGATCTGCATTCGAGAATTGGACTCAATTTCGGAGTCCTGTTCGCCTGGTGTGCGGTAAACACGCTGGTTTTTCCAGCGGCATGCTATTTCATGAGGTGGCAGAGTAAGAAACAGGAGAAGAAGGAGGAATAGGGTGATTATGGAAGTAATCTTTATGATGTGTGCGGATGATGACCGTTGGTGATTCCCACCAGATATGATACTAGAGGCAACTAATTGCAAAATGGTATGATATGAAGGCTGATATAACGACAAATGAGTAACGAACTACTATAGTAGTTACGATAGATAATATGTACAATGTATAATATAGGTAGAAGAACCGACACCAAGGAACCTAGCTTTCCGTGAGCAGTTTCGGGTCATGTACCGAGTCCTCCGTTCACATTACCTGCTCATCCGATCTCAAATTTGCGCGCAAAGTTCTATGCTAGGTCTGCTCTGGATATTCTTAGTAGCTTTAGCTCTAAATCAAAGTTCATGCGGTACTCAGTCGACAGGTATGTCATCGGCTGACGCGCATGAGCCGTTGGCTGATCAGCTTCATCGGGGCTTGGCTTTCGTTTGATATCAACTATGTTATATGTTGAATGATGTGAGCTATGAGATAATATGGCTTAAGATAGAAGGAGGAATGCCTGGCTTGTTCTAGGAAAGAAGAATGTCCGCTGTCGGGTATTTTTGTTCTTGATACAGAAGGTAACTTCTTTCTCGTGTCTCGATATTCACGGGCCAGCTTTCCCCCAATCTCTCCCCGTTCTGCAAAATTCCATGTTAGCAGCATAGCACGATCTGCAAAGTGACATCTTAGAAAACACAGTCTAGAATCTCCCAACCACCTCATCTCATCGTCCCCGTCTACGCGCTGTCAATCAAGCAACCGCTTGCAGATCCGACAAGGCGTAACACGAGCACCTCAGATGAGATTACGAGTACTTTCTCGACCAGCCCACTATTTCCGAGTTTGATAGCCTCGAAACTAGATCTTTCTGATTTTCTGCGACATCAACAAGTTCGATAACTTACAGGGCCAGGAGCGTTGAGGTCGAAATAACGGTCACGTGTTACCCCGGACCAGGGGTTGGAGACGTCGCTTGCCCTCAGAATCCACTTCTGATACAGACCTTGTCCCAAGTTCTCGAAAAATCAACGCCACGATCCTCATCATTACCAATCGCGACGATGAACGATGAACAAGGGCCGAAGACTGGATGGAAAATCGTGCTCCCGATGTCTCGGCTTTGAATATGCTGGGTGATTTCCTGTCATCATTTCTCATTTCGTCTGAATAGACTGGGCGAACAGGTCTGTGATGGACCCCTGTATCATGATCTGAGACTGCTAGATCAGATCACATGTCTCAAGGTTACGGCGTAAGCTGCAGGTACACTGTGACTTTCTGCCTCACAACCAATCGGCAGCGCGACCGATGTCATATCCGCACTTTAGACGCATACAAACGCACCATGACGGCCGCGACCAGTGCGAATATTATTTCCTGGGGGGCGCTTGCTGTCGTGAGCAAGATTTATCGGATGAGCGGACATCCATGACCCTTGCTTTGTATGATCTACGGAACAGTAGAGATTCGTCTACCCAGATTCAGGGTGATAGGACAAGGTCTAAAGCTTGATGTTGGTTTGAGCCAAACTTCGTCGATTCTTGTCAAAGATTCAACATATAATAAGCACGGCAAGCTGTCGTTGTATATCTTCTACTTCTCTTCATCGCATCATCTCTGCAGACTTTCATTCATTAATTTACATTCACTTCTTGCTTAGTTCTGAGAACTTATCTTCTATACATTCTTTACGTTTTAAAATACAATTCACGCCATTACAACTTTCGATTTCAACCTAGGCCGGTCCTTCTCTATATAAAATTAACGATTATTATTTACGAATCTTCTCACGAACAACATTCATCATGAAGTACGAAACCGCCACCATTTTCATGGCCATTCTTGGCTTGGCTACTGCTGCTCCTACGCCTGAGCCAAAGAACACTTTCAACCTCCCAACCGTCCCAAAGAGAATGTTGAGAGGCCGTGAAGTTCCTCAGGAACATTCCCACAACCGATTCCTCGATGGTGTTCGTGTGAACTTGGCTCTCAACAACCCTGCCGGGATTTCCGACCCCGTCTTCGGTCTTCTCGGAAATGCTGCCGCCGCAAAAGGCGCAGGAACCATCACCAACACCGATTGTCTTCATCAAGCTACTGCCGATCAAGCTTTCACCAATGCTAAGGCTGCCGGTAATGTGACTGGTATGGCAGATGCTTTGCTGTATGCCGCCCTTGAGAGAAACACTGGATCGGTTGGTCTTGCTAGTGTTATCTGCAACGAGACTGCTGTCAATCCTGAGATTGCCGCTGTCCAGCAACATCAGGATCCTGCTTCTCCAGGTGCCGCAGCTACCAACAAGGCGATTGTTCTTTCACTTGCTAAGCAGTTGGCATCGATTGGTGCTGATCCGCAAGAAGCTCTTCTTTCGGGCACTTTCGCTCCTGGAACCGTGAGTCTTTATCTTTGAAGTAGCAATTGGTTGATTATTCTAACATTCTTTAGATTGGTGACACAACTGGTGCAGGAAATACCTGTGACACTGCCGATGACGAGCCTGGATGTATCTTCTCTCAGAACCTCATAGTCAACGATGCCACAGCCGAGGAAATCACCGCTGCCGCTGGAGGTGTTTCAGCAGCTTCAAACTCGACCGCCGCCTCTGCCGTTAGCGCCACAAACTCCACAGGCGCAGCTTCTGGAGCGGATTCTTGCGCCGCCGCTGTTACCTCCACAGTTACTGCTGCTGCAGCTGCTGCAACTGGCAACGTCGCAGCCGCCGCTCCAGCCGCAAGCTCTAACTCTACTGCCGCTACTGCGGCTACACCTGCTGGCAGTATGTATATCCTTCTCCTGCTCTATTTAATCTCTTTATGGAACTCAACTAACAACTCCCTTTAGCAAATGTCCAAACTTTCACAGGAACTCTTGGTGGTGCTCCCCCGCCAGTCATCTCCTCTACAGGCACCAGACCTTTCAGTGTTAACGGCGATACCTTTGTTGGTGAGGGTGCTGCATTGCAAAGATCGTGCTCGGTTCAACACAATGCTTGTGCGACTGCGGCGAATAGTGGATCTATCTCAGGAGGCGTGGCACAGTGCGAGACCCAGGAGCAGGCATGCAATGCTGCAAGTGCTGCTGCCAAGAGGGTTTAAGCTATGGTGATGCATATGGCATGCCTAAGGCGTGTGGATAAGGAAACATGGGCTGGAAAAGGGCGAAATGGAATGAGATGGAACGGGATGGGTGTTGAGGAGGGATAAAGCAATGAGGCGTTGGGTGTAAATTACAAGGATCTGGGAAATTAAACGGATTATACACTATCTAGATCAAGAAAATGATTGATCAAGACAATGTTTTTGAATTGTGATTGCTGTTCTTGGTGATACTAGTATACACAGGTGATTCGTTTACTTTCAGCTACCACAACAACTTCAACCCGCCTTCGTATCTCTGCTCTTAAGAAAATACAATTCGGGCGTGCTTGACGACGCTATGGAGCAGCTGCGGGTGATCAACAAACTGTCACACTTCATGCGTTTGCATAACACAGTGCTGCATTGCTATTCCGCTCTGCCTGACGGTCCAATGGATTTCTCGGAAACATGGAATTATCTTTTCATTTCATTCTATGCAATCAGCTGCTGAAGATCGAATCATGCATTGGAAAATCTGGCAACATTATCAAAGCAATTTAGCAACGCTGTCGTGCTGGCGCAATTTTGTTGACGAGGAAGGTTTGCCGACACTAGCAAGTGCGGGGTGATTTTGCCCCGGGTTGCGGTTCTGGGGATAGTTCCCTTAGTTCCCTCCAGCTATATCCGAGAACTGTTCAATATGCAGCGACATCCGTGCTGATGGTGGCACAATTCACACAAGCTTTACGTATCATTGACATATGGCGCATCGGCTGACTTTCCTTGAGGGTGGAGGTGGGGTGGTGGTGTTGGTTATATAAAGAAGGGGTTTCGCATTCTTGAGGTATGTTCATCGCACAATTAAACGCATCATACCATACAACTCTTCATTGCATCTATCCGATTCTAAACTAACTTCGCAATGGGCAGCATCGAGATCCAAACCCCACTCTCAGATATTCCCTCCTCCAACCGCGTTGAACCCGGATCCTTTCCCCTTCGCCTAGCCAATCTCCCTGAATCCTCCCTCCCAAAATCTATCGACCCAAAAGCCATCGCTTCAGAATATATATCCCGCTTCAACAAAACCATCAGATCTGCAGATGCCTCTTCATTGAAGACTCTTTTCTGCCAGGAATCATACTGGCGCGATCACCTATGTCTGACGTGGGACTTCCACACTCTGCACGGTCCGGACAAGATCCACGATCTGATTTCCAAAACAAATGGCTCGAGACTGCACTCGTTGTCTCTGGACACGAGTTCGGAGTTGAGGAGTCCGAAAGCCACCGCGGTGGGCGATGATGGGAAGACAAATGTTGTGCAGGCGTTTCTGGATGTGGAGACGGATGTGGGGAGGGGGAAGGGAGTGGTGAGATTGGTGTATGATGGGGAGTGGAAGTGTTTTACGCTGTATACTGTTTTGGAGGAATTGAAGGGACATGAGGAGAGTATTGGGAAGAGGAGACCGTATGGGGTTGTGCATGGGGAGAGAACGGATGAAAGGAATTGGGCGGATAGGAGGAAGGAGGAGATGGAGATGGAGGATGGTGTTGAGCCTGCGGTTTTGATACTTGGTATGTTATTACACAGATAAAGTATGGGAAGATTTTAGAAGCTAACTGTGAATAGGTGCCGGACAAGCTGGTCTCACAACCGCCGCACGATTGAAAATGCTTGGTGTTAAATCACTCATTGTCGACCGAGAAGAAAGAGTTGGTGATAACTGGCGCACGAGATATCATCAATTGGTTCTTCATGATCCCGTTTGGTTCGATCATCTTCCATATTTGCCATTCCCTGAAAACTGGCCTGTCTTCACTCCGAAGGACAAATTGGGTGATTGGTTTGAAGCCTATGTTAATCTGCTGGAATTGAATGCTTGGACTCGTACTACTATTTCGAAATCCGAATGGAGTGATGAGAAGAAGCAATGGACGGTGACGTTGGAACGTATGAAGGACGGAAAGACAGAGACGAGAATTGTACATCCGAAGGTATATCTACATTGTTCTATACTGATACAATTACTAACATATCACAGCACATCGTCCAAGCGACCGGTGCAAGCGGTGAACCTAACTTCCCTTCCCATATCAAGGGTCTCGATAATTTCAAAGGCACTCGTCTCGTGCACTCCTCCAAATTCACCGGCGCCACCCCATCTCACGGCCAAAACAAAAAAGCCATTGTGATAGGCTGCTGCAACTCCGGCCACGACATCGCCCAAACCTTCTACGAAAACGGCTACAACGTAACCATCGTCCAGCGTTCCTCAACCTACGTCGTCTCATCCGAAACCAGCGCCGACGATCTTGCCGAGCTGTACGGCGAAAACGGCATCCCCACCCACGACGCCGACATGTTATTCCACAGCATGCCGAACCCCGTATTGAAGAAACTCAATGTAGCAAAAACAGAGACGTTGAAAAAAGTCGACGAGAAATTACTCACCGGGCTCCAAAAAGCCGCTTTCAAACTCGACAAAGGCCCAGATGGCGCCGGTCTCTGGATTAAATACCTCCAGCGCGGTGGTGGATACTATCTCGATGTCGGGTGCTCGCAACTCATCATCGATGGCAAGGTGCGTGTCAAACAGGGGCAGGAAATCACAGAAGTTCTCGAAAATGGCATCAAATTCGCAGATGGAGAGGTCCTGGAAGCGGATGAGATCGTTTTCGCTACGGGGTACTTGAATATGCGGACGCAGTGTAGGAAGATTTTTGGAGACGAGGTTGCGGAGAGGGTGGGTGATGTTTGGGGGTTTGATGAGGAGGGAGAGGTTAGGGGGACGTGGAGGAAGACGGGGCATGAGGGGTTTTGGTTTGCGGGAGGGAATTTGGCGCTTTGTAGGTGGGGGAGTAGGAGGTTGGGGTTGTTGGTTAAGGGGTTGGTAGAGGGGGTTTGTGGGTATGGGGAATTGTAGGTGGTGGGTTGTACTGCGGTACTTCTGTGGGGTGGAGGGAGATGATGAATGATGATCATCTCAAGATTTTAGTCTAGATCCGGGCCTTAAGGGTCCACGGGTGGAGGGCGATGGAGATGTAAGATAATGCTCGTATTGTTGTGTTGTATGATCCTGAATTGAAGTACTGTTTGCTTAGCCTGGCTGACTTTCTATTCTACTGTCTTCTCTCCTTCTCTTCTTCGTAGATAACCCTCGTGTTGTTCTGTTGTACGATGTTAAATCAAAGCACTATTTACTGAACTTGACTAAGTTTCTATTTTACTGTCTTCTTTTCAACTACTCGTGCCCCCTACATCTGATTAGATATGATATTGAAATCCATCAGTCAGTTATGCTGCGAAGCTCTTTTGTATGTATGATAAGACATCTTCTGAGATATCCCTTTGCAGCTGTCTCGTAAACTTATGTAGTGTCTTAAACACCGTGCAGCGTAGTATCTCTCTGGTTTTCATGTTATGTTGGGAGTAGACGTTCTGGGGATACATAAATAAACCTTCAACTTTATCTGCTATCTATAATCAACCTAAGATCCTTCTCCTTCTACTCACCTCTCCCTTACCTAGAACTCTTTTACTCTGCAAAAATGCAACCCCTCACCCCTCTTCCCGTGGTTGCTCGAGCGCAAAATGCCCCACTAGCACCCGAGTTTTCCCATTACGCAATCTAATCCTCCTGCAATCCAACATATAATTAATTAGCAGACCGTTCTCCAACAAGAACAACAACCAATACCCGGTCGCTTAGCTCAGTTGGTTAGAGCGTGGTGCTAATATCGATGCTGATAGCTCTGCTACTTCAGCAGGATAACGCCAAGGTCGCGAGTTCGACCCTCGTAGTGACCATTTCTTTTTGCTTTTTTCGAGGAGGACGATGTTTTTGATGGCGAGCAGGGTCTCTTGAGAGGGCTGGATGGGTGGGAGGGGAGGGGGTGTGCAGCAGCGGGGAGGGAGAGATTGTTCCTGTTGTTAGGCTTTTATGACTATTTTATTCCCCCCTTTTTTTTTCAACGCCTGTTTTTTCGCAATTTTTGAGTTGTGCTCTTTGATGCAGGCTTGAAGGAACGAACCATTGCATAGAAACTCGAATTCAAAGTCATCATTTTCGTTAACGATCGGATAAAGAAGGCTAGGTGGCTTAGGTGTTCATGGCGTGCTCGGGTAGCGAATGGCCCACAACTAGCATCCCTGTGGTACGACCGTCTAACTTTGACTATCTCCACCGATACCTGTGTGGACGTCATGCTTGAAATGGCATCTTTGTGGAGTACTTCAATCCGGCACTCTGTGAGTCTTCCTGGGCGATATGAACGATAGCAATTTGGGAGTGAATTTTGAAGTCGGAATTATCTCGGCGACAAGGGGCATATTCGGGCTCGGGACTTCTTCGGTCGCACGACAAATCTTGACATCTTGACAGGCTGGTAGTCTCCGGACCATCGAGAGCAATTGCTTCAAAGCCTCAAATGAGTTGTATGCGGTTGTTGGTATTTCCAGGCGATTTTTAGGTTGCTGTGTATAGCGTAAGGTACTTGAGATCTTCTTCTCTCCGGGAATTCGCTCGAAACCTCGCTGCTACTGCAAAGCTTTTTGCGCCCAGAATCCCCGGTGCAGAAACGACAGGCCGACAATATTGCCCAAAGACATTTGACAATGGAAGATTGCAAATTCTTAGATTGTCTGGGATAGCCGATTGACACTTGTAATCAGCGACAACATATTGCCTCAAAAACACTGGTTTCTTTGCACTAGAAAGCTGGAGTGTCTCGTTCGCAATCCGGTTGTCCGTTTCCTCCAGCATTTGAAGAAAATCTCCTTTGCAACCCGAATAATTGAAAAATATCAAAATACCAGAACTGTGCGAGGGGTGGTGCGGCAGAGGTCGACGTTGGATCTTTCCTGGTGAGAAACGAGCCCTCCAAAATGACTTCAAAGGTAACGGGCAACTCGAATATCCGCTGCGGAGTACTGTTCATTGTCGTGCAGTTGTTGATTGTCGTGCAGTTGCGCTAGTATGAATTCTGAATAGGATCAGATGAAAACACCTCAAGCGTGAAATCCAGCTCTGAAAGAACTGGGTAAAGTGATGGCCCGGTGATATAGTAGATTCATTGAACCACGGGCCATTGGTACCGAAAACTATATGCTATGAGTGTTGCGCTTCACCGTTGCGGGGCAATTATACTCTCGCAACATCCGTAGAGCATGTTGCTGAAGGCATTCCTTGATCACTATCATGGTACGATAGAGCTCGGAGTCTATAAGCAAAGTAGCGAGTATGTCTCCTTGCTTGTCTCTCAACATGATACGGGATATGCATTTTGGTTCGATGCATCCGCTTCTCGCTTGGTGGTGCTAGAGAGCCAGTCAAACCTTCATCCACTTGGATGGAAGGCTCGCTGAGCTTCGAAGCAGGATAACTCTCTGGAGGTTCCTCATCAGTATCGAAGACTTTGTGGCTGTAGGTTGGTGATAAGGACAAGATCAGCTCTTTCCACTTGCGGAAATCGTCTAACGATTTAACTCTATTCTTTCCGGAAAGTGACCACCGAAGTTAATGTATGAATCAGATCTTCTTAAGAAGTTATTAATTTGAGACTTACTCCAAGGAGATAATCTGGATCTCCGGTCGAGGTTCGAGTTGTATCGCGAGTGCGGTTGGAAAAGTTGAGATGGAGCGAGGTTGTGCGTCTTTCCACCATGTACTGAAAATTGCGAGGAGACTTAAGATGATGTGTGCCAAGCTGTTTGCAATGAGATTTGCGAGAGAGTTTGCGGTGGGATATGCGAAGGAGTCGCGCATATTGGATGAGATTTCCCCGAAGCTTGGGGTAGGATGTGCGCCCAAGTGTGCACTGACATTTAAGCCTAGAGTGGTGTTTATCCTGAAGCTTCCGGTGAAAGCCTGGAGGATTGTGATGAGGTGTGGCAATTCTATTGACGCTCGCAATCATGAGAACGATGAGTATCGAAGCCGAGGATTGTCATCGCATAGAGGGTCCAGATGCTCCTTGTGTTGAGACCGAGTTTGGTATAGCACCATAGGCTGTGGTTCACTCGGGCTTGGGGGTTGGTTGTATCGAGCTGCTCGCTTGGCAAATTTCGGTCGAGGAGCTCAAAATGAGCAGCAGGTTGGATGAACTAGCTGTCGTAGAGCAGTTTGGAAACGACCCTCGAATAAGCAGCTGGTGCTTGAAGACTAGAACAGTGAATTAAATGAAGAGATTGAACTGCGAGCTTGAAGGCTGGTGTGAGGAAGTCAATTTCAGAAGTCGATAGTCGAAGGGGAGTGAGTATCTTCAACCTCTTCGTTACCAATATGGATAATTTGACAGTAATCGGTATACGATGGTTTATAAAGTCGATACTAGATCATCGATTGTTCTAGTCGTTTGAAGATTTGGTCTCGAGGTTGGTTTGATGATAGATATTGGAGCTGACGGTGATTGAGAGACCCGGCCGAGCAGCAACATTGTCAACTCTGAGTCTCTGAAGTCGACAAGACACATTCAACAGCGAATAAGGGTCTTACGAATTATCCAGGTGCAGAGAATGGAAGAAAACCTATCGCAGAAACTCTCATTTTTTTTGTCAGAGCACAAGGCTGGGTTTGAAAGTGAACGGGAGGGCATGGTTGTTCACAATATCTTCACGCGAGAGTTGAAAACTCGAAGGTCAACCGGATCACCATATTTCCCAGATACTCGCGCCAACTTAAGTATCGCGCGGCTAATTCGCGTTAGTATCTACTTCGATTATTTCTATTAAACGCCTTCCGTACTGTCTACCGGGTATATCTCGAGATAGATTATGGAATATCTCATTCCCGTGTACCTCAGAAATTCAATCATAGCACTCACTATCTGGAGCTTCACCTTCACCGCTGGGTCACGACTAGTCTCCACTGTAAGTCCATCAACCACCACAGTCTCAAGCGTTTTTCTAACGGAGGTACACTGACAACGGGCGAAAAGAAAGACATTACTTCAAAAACTCGTCGAATGGGGGATGAGAATCGGCGATTTCTGAAGAAACGACGACAAACCACCCGCACCCCACCAAGAGAAGAACGGCAGCTTTCATTTTTGAAGCCCTTCACTAATAACTGAGACTGATTCATCAGTACTATTTCTCATTGAACCATGAGGACTATTAGAAGTTCGCCGAAAAAATTCTTCCAGGAGTTTCCAACACTGCAATTACCTACCAGATACTGAATCCGTCATGCGAGTGCGTCTGCGGCAGGACTGGGAAGCCTCGGACGTGCGATTGAAAACCGAAAATTCTCGACAAGTACTACTTGATCTGTTTCTACTTTTACAGTAGCAAGCAGCATACACGTTGAATCAAGCAGAGGTATTTTACTCTGAGGAAAGGAACTGTGCCCCGCCAAATGCAGCAGCCGAAGAAGATCTCATACCTTCCGATCATTGGCAAGTCTCTCTTTTCGACCGTTTATAAAAGCACCGAGACAGCAAAAATGGAGCGGGGTGAAGTGAATAGATCGAAAGAAATTAGAATTTACGAAGTTGCCAATATATCTTGCGATCTTTCTTAAATCCTTCCCTCTTCGCCCACTCATTTCGCCGATAATAAAAGGTCCCTGAGCTATATACATCATGCTAATCTTGCGGATCATATTTATGCTCTGAGTTATCGGCGAGCGTGTAATCCAGTCACCGTCTGGGGCTCTCTAGATAACGACGTGTCGATTGATCTAATCAGGACAAAAGAGGGCGCACCACCGTGGATTGTTTTCCACATCGCTCCCGCCACCGATGAGCCCATCCTGCTCTGCGCACACCCGCAATACCCAACAACCTTCGCGCCCATCAGACTGGATAAACCACCACCCAGTTTGCATGTCCATTTCGCATAATTTCTCGGGTGCCCCTATGATGAATTTGGACTACTACATCGAAACACCCGATATGGCCTCACGAACCTCCATTTAAAAGACTACAGCAGTTTAGACATTGCTCCCTACATCTAGTAATTCAGATAGAGTTTCCCCCCTCCTTTCCTCCTCGGTCTATGTCCCGTCATCTTTCGTGAAGGACGCTAAGTACTGATCCATCAACCTCTCCATCTCTTCATCGTCGACGATCTCCACCTCGGCGCCCTTGTTCGTTAACGAGGACGGCACTTCGTCTTCCATAATCTCCCCCTCTTCATCGTCAACTGTTACCGCTGTTCTCTCATTTAAAATTGCCGCCCCTACAGCAGCACCAATTGCCCTCTCGATACGGGGAAGATGGGCTTGCGGCATGTGCATCGGCATCGGCATCGGAGCGTTGTGCCTATAACCCGTACCCATCCTCTCCCTCGGTGAAGCAATATAATGGCCATTCCTAACAGCTCTTCTCCGGTGCCTGGACGTGTGGCTCAGGGAATCGGAAGAACCAGAAGAGCTAGCGGTGCCAGGAGTCGAAGAATCCTTGCTATCGGATTCAGTCAAAGCCTGCGAAACTGGACCTTGTCGCCACGGATCGCCATATCGACGAGGAAGGGCTATATTGCGCTTACGACGCATTCCAAAACCTGGTTCAA
Organism: Rutstroemia sp. NJR-2017a BBW; assembly: GCA_002946425.1. Lineage (NCBI taxonomy): Eukaryota > Fungi > Ascomycota > Leotiomycetes > Helotiales > Rutstroemiaceae > Rutstroemia > Rutstroemia sp. NJR-2017a BBW. Next base: position 1,669,990 of record NJPT01000031.1, read on the forward strand.
GCATAGCCCCACGAATGATTACAAGCCAGCTTGTAGGGGACCTGCTTTTCCATGGAGCAGACCAGAAATTTGACTTACGATTGTGCTCCACGACAGCAGCAATATTGCAGCGGTGAGGTGGCCTTGATCTTCGATTTATGTCATCGACTAGTTTAAGAACTTCTCTCGGTGCCTCTTTCGGTAGATCCCTCACCATATTCTTGTCATTATGTTCCTCGACTGGAGCTGATTTCACTTCAGTCTTCGAGGAGCTGGCTCTATTTTTGAGCATTCCCTTGTCTTTGGAGAAAGGGATGGCCACATAGCCAACTGTCGATTTCGTTTGCGGGTATCTATAGACGTTTAACCGCATCCCGCAAAATCCTACGACGACTGCTGGAGATGGGTCTTTTTCTTTTGGTGGCTTGCTTTGGACTACCTAACCTTCATAAATGCTTTTGCTGTCGAAAGAGCTTGTATAATGTTGTCAGTAGAGTCAACAGTCTTGACGAAGATGCGTATTGGAAGACTACTTACCTCGTCGCTGGTTTTCCAATCCGAATTGTTTCTCCATTATCACGCTCCTTAATCACCGCTTTATCGTTCCCAGATCCAGTGAAGCCGGGTGGGAGCGGAGGGGAGCGAGGTGATGGGGCGTGAAATTGAATTTCTTTTGGAGGGCTTCCCACGGCTTGTGTAGGGTGAATGTAGCCTCCTGATTCCCTGCTTGGTCCAAGTTGGAAGATGAAATATCATCACTACCGCTAGAAGTATTATCGGAAGAAAGCCCCCGCTTGCTGGCTGGTAAGGCCACATTGCCATCATACATTTTAGGGTTGACTAAATTTGTCTTAGCGTCTGGATCGGCTTTTTCTTTTCCAACTCGACTCCTATGAAGCCAGCTCGGCGTAGTGCAGCAAATAGGGAAGGAAGTTGGCTCTTAACGAGCTTTAAATCATCCGACTGATCTTCCGTAAGGAGATTACTAAACAACCATTAGTATCTGCAATCCGGGCTGTCTGGCATATGAAAAGTTAAGGATGGCATACCATACCTCTTTCTTAGGCGCTTAAGAACAGAAAATTGTACGGAGCTGAGCAAAAGCTGGGGGTTAGATTTCGATATCCCAATCGACAAGACCAAGTCTTTAAGAGCATCCGTCCCACCCAGAGCATGAGTCATTTTGGCCCAAACACTAAGTTCTACCTTCGCGTGAGATTTCTCATCTTTTCCCTTCTTGACCACTTTGAAAGCAACCCACAATGAGTCGAAGTTCTTCTTGCACTTGTCGCTGACCGCAATAACTGCTCAACAGTCACGTGGAGGTAGTCCTCGTGATCCTTGATCTCCTTCCCTATAGATTCAAGACTAGAGGTGGTGAGAGCCACTGTGGCCGAGAGGTCATTGACCTGCTGATATGTTTGGGAATACGTAGTTGCGAATTTGTTCAAGGTTGTTACGATCTGGATGCCAAAGGCAGCCAAACCAGCGATGGCGGATGCGAACCCAATGGCTTCCGCCATTTCGTGTCGATAAGAACAATGCTTAGATGAGATGTTAGCGACGAGATGAAGAAGGGATCAATGATAAATTATAGAGCTGAAAGCCGAGAGCTGAAGAAATGAGGTTGAGATTAGCGGTGTAAGATCATAACTCCATTTAGAGACTTCAGGGGATTGCAACAAGCCTAATCTTCCACTTCCAATGATTCTGCCGCTGCTCACAAATCGGTTCAGTTTTACCTACATCTGCTTGTAAGACGCGGGACATTATGATCGGATCTCTTCCCTCCTGCGCAATTCCGATTATCTACCCCGCATTAAGTTACTTTGCCCCTAGCCTGCCAGGCCCGCTTACAACCCCTAATCACCTCTAACCCCTGACCCCACAGTTCCTAGCACTGTAGCACCATGCGAATTCTGTAAAGGCATCTTACTTTGGACCTCCACTTCCCGGCTTTCTTCTTTCCGACGTGAGCCTTTCAGTTTCAGGACTTTGTGGGAGAATACTTCAAAAGAAGGACCAGGAAAAATACCGGCTGAGAAGTGTACTGATTCGAATCACTATTCAAGCGCTGCAAGTCTAACTATACTACCATCGCAGCTTATCCCAGAGGTCTTTTTATGATCTTGCCATATTAGTAGAATAGAACATTACAACACTATTGAAGTAGCCTGTCTTCAAATTTTACTTTGAAATTGATTCTGAGACGAAGATGCAAATAAGTAATCTTATAATTAGAATACCAACAAATTAGTCCTTATTCACTTATCTCCCCTCTATCAATCTTCCCCCTCCTCCACTCCTCCTCATAAGTTCTCCTCCTAAACCTCCCCGGCCTCCTCTCACTCTTACTCCTCCCCCCATTTCCCTTCCCATCCCGATTCTTACTCCCATGTCTCCCACCTACTCCCCCCAATATCGCTCCTCCCAACGTACCCAAGCCCGGTAGAATCAAATCCCCGATCGCACCCCCTCCAAACGCGCCCAAGAACGTATTTCGATCTTTGTGACTATGCTTTTTCCGCGCATGGCGCGATCGCGACCGTGAATGTATATTCCGAGACCGAGTACGGGAGGGGGAACGTGACGGTGACGTTGACGAGGAGCGAGAATATGATCGTCCTCGTCGCTGTGGGTGGCGATGGTCGTGGTGAGAAGGAAAGTATCGTGGGTCTGATGGTTCGGAATAGGAACGATGGGGACGGAGATGGGCTCCGAAATGTTGGTTTGGGGGGTTTCCGTAGGGCTGAGGGGGTGGCGCGGGGTACTGATTGCGATAAGGATCTTGCGCGCTGTTGGGGTTGTAAAATGGTTGGGTTTGAACCGGTGGGGGGTGTATTAGCTCGTTATTTGGAGGCTGCTGTGCATAATATGCCTGATGAGGTGGCTGTTGGTGCTGTGGATTGTATTGGTTTGGCTGCGATGGGTATGAAGGGTATTGATCGTACTGAGGATTTTGATGATATTGATTTGAGGGTGGCGCGGCGGGGTAGGGCGAGGAGGAGATTGGTACGGCTGGGTTGTAGTATTCTTGCGTTGCCATGATGTATTATATTAGTTCGAACTGTTGGTGATGAATATTGTACTGTTTTATTGAACAGAAGAATAGATATTCACGTTCATATATTCAGCGTCCCTTTTTCGATGTCTTGAACTCGACGTCACCCGACATGAACCATGATACCTAGATTTCTACGCCTCCGCAGTACTACCTTGGCAGTACGTCACGAGATGTCAATGGAATATAAATGCCGTAACCAAGAGACAATAATGGGCCCTGTGAGTCAAAAATACCCGTTTGTTCCGAATGTTTTGCAGGATCTTCTGGAAACCGGGGAATATCAAGACGGATATAGGGCTTGGCCTGCGGTAATCCTTGGCGAATAGGCTGTCAGAAGACTATCAAACTACCGGCTAACGGCAACGGATGTTGCATGACTTATGATTTGATTCCAATCATAATCAATTAATTTTTATTAAGTGAGTTTCTAAATTAAATCTTATTCTATTTTTGTGGTCTTAAATTTATTCTAGAAAGTCTCTTCGGTTGTTGACATCAACGCAGAACGATTGGATACCTTTCTCTCAATGCCGGCCCGTATTTGTAGATGATAGCAGGTGCCGGCACTAATGCCAACGCAATGAAACCCAAGAGAGAATTTCCCCAACCAAGACCTAGTGTTGCATACATGCTAGGTCCTGCTAGTGGTATGAATGCTCCAAATAAACACCTCATCGAAGTCAGACCGGCGATAGCAGAAGCAGCAAACGGCCCAGATACATCAATGAAGTATGTTTGTATAGGCACAAAGATCCCAATCATCCCGAAGCCGAACGGTGCTAAGCCGAGGATTGGAACAATCCAATGCACATGTTTGTCCGCCGACCACCCATACCAAAACAAGCTGATGGGGACAAAGAATGCGAAGACAATAGAGGTTGCAAGGCGCATCTCCGGCGAATAGACCCCGTTGTTTGCTTTCGTGAGTCGCACCACAGTGGAGTCGGACGTCTTCGCAACGACGATAAGGCCAGCAGCAAACCCGAGTCCAATCCCTAGATATGCAAGCCCGGCCAATTCCACAGGCCAGCCATAGTGGTCGGTGAAGAGACTCGTGATTGTGGTGAATAGAAGATACAAGATACCGAACACGAATGACTGATACAGAGACAGGAGACTTAGAATTGGAGAACCAAACATAATTCGAAAGGGCCTCGATATACCCCTCAGTAAGACCGCGGATGCTTTCATGTTGGCGCCGTTCTTAGCCTCATAAACGCTGCGAAGATCGTCTCGATTAAGCTCTTTCTCAAGTCGTTTCACTTTTCGATTGATGAGGACCATCGCATTGGTCTCTTGGCCGAGAATCAAGTTCGCACACGACATGAACCCGGTAGTTATGAGTAACGTCCAGAACACCCATCTCCAACCTGCTCGCTGGGAGATGAATCCTCCAATTATAGGACCTATGACCGGACCGAAGAAGGGACCGGTCGTGAACATAGCACTTGCCCTCCCTCGTTGATGGAGTGGAAAGAGGTCCGCAATGATGCCACCTCCAATTGACAAGCATGCAGAGCCACCCATTCCACTAAGCAATCTGAAGGCGATCAAACTCCCCATATTCGGCGCTAAAGCACAACCTATCTGCCATACTGTAAGGAGGAGATTTGAATAGTTCAATACTGGCTGGCGTCCATAGATTTCACTCAGTGGAGAGAGTACTAGTGGACCAATCTAATAGTTTCTCAGTTAGTCTAGATCAAACCATTCGAAGGTAGAGAGCCCATTCCATCTACTTACTGCAAAGCCCAGAACAAAGATACTGACGGCAAGTACGCTTAGAATCGTGGATGTGACATTGAACTCTTGATCTGTGTACGCAATGCCAGGTGCAGGAATGGAGGATGACAGAGGGCTTGAACGCAATATTGTGTTAGTCACACATCAAGTTGCTAAGATAAGAAGCAAGAAGTCAAAGCATACCTGACAAACGTGATCATGCTAATGAGAGAGAGTAGAAACCACTTGCGACGGTCTGGGAAGTTTCTGCAAAATGAAGTTAGAAGTGCTCTAAAACGTGGACAATCACCAGGAGAAGCTCATACTGAGGGTTAAGAGGATCATCGAGACTTTCCCAGCCAATCAATCCTTCATCATAATCTGAAATCAGAGCCGGAGTTGTCGACTGCTTCTCGACAGTTGGCTGCTTGACTGGCGACTCCTGTTTGTCCATTGATGCGGCTGAATTCGGATTGATCGATTAATAGGTGATGCGTATCATATTGGAACATGATTATTCATCGCAATCAACAGTATTATATATGTCATGAACTCAAGCATTGTTTTTAGGGCCAAAGATCCTTGGAAGGGGTCTGAAGGACTTAAGCGGATATAACCAGCTATGACCGAAAGCTGCAGAAGCGTACCTCTTTGGCGATAGAAAGGATGGAAGAAGTGGAGTATTCAGGGTATAAAACAAAATGATACCCGTGGCTCGAGTAGGATTGGTCGAGAACCAAGTAGTGCAGTAGGAGCCGGCTTCATAAGTGGGATGTATGGTGTTATGGCATCTTGGAATTCCAACTTAGGAAGAAAAGCAGTCGACTCTTGGATGTTTAGAGTTCATCTGATCAACACGATCAATCATACTACTCTTTCGATATATTTAAATTAGCAAAGGTACATAACTATGACACTTGGAACGATGGAAATAAGAGCCATTCCAGTGAATTGCTGCATCGAACCCACAAGCTGTGACAATCATCAAGTAAACTAGTGAAACATGTCCTTGACCAGCAATGATTTTCATAATAAAACATCCAAATACGATGAGCGTACTAAGCGCTATATATAGCGCACTATATTTCTCACTAGCTGCGAGTGGCATATCTTGTGGCAGACTAAGTGTGACACTGTTCCATCATGTACCAGAGAGCAATGACAGCCTATGCATTCGTCCATAGTTATAGTCGAAATATTTTTCAGTATAGGACAGGGGAAAGGTAGGCCTTCTTAACTCGCAGCAGGGTCCCTAACCGTTTCACACTGACCACCAAACGCCAAGGGGATATCGGTTCTGGTACTCTCCTTTCATCTGTAACTAGGCACTCATTCGGAACAAATATACCCTATAGAACCCCAGATATTATGAAGAGGCAGAGAGTTGCAGCATAATACCAATCAAACCAAGTTCCTGCGCCCAAGAGAACAGTCACAAGGAAGGAGGAGACTCCAAGGAACAAAAATGCATCTCTTCGGACCCTTCGATTGATCTTTGCGACAGACTTTTTGCCAACTTCTCGTTCAAGGACATGAATACATATGCTGGATCTTTTCCATTTGTTAAAATTTACTGGTACGAAGGGAAAAAAGTAGAACGAGTGCCAAGGTACCAGCTGGTACTTTGTTTCACCTAAACTTAATTTAAGCGGGTTGTAAAAGGGGGATAGACACAACTTTCAGATCAGTCACCATAGGAGCCTTTAAATGCTCAAGAATGTCGGGAATGATAATTTTATAGTATCCATGAGTTGAACCTCAAAACTTCTGACCATTACAGTTCACCACTTATTCGGTCCGTTGCAACAGCATACATGCGATTAGGGTAATAACAAATAGAAACAGGTTCGTATATATTTTTATCAGATCTACAACAACGAACTTCTTTTCCCTCCGTTCCAAGGTTTCATTTTCCTTTTCTTTTCATCCATCATCTTCAATACCTCCCCATATGCCAGATTGGTGAACCCTGATCCGTCACCAATATCGCGAGGTACAGATTTAAAACCCTGTGAAGCTGTCATTGGTTCATAAACAGAGTACTCACTCGACACCACGGCTTTCGGGTCTTCGACACAATCTTGACAAAATTTGGCCCATTGGGTAAACAGATGGGCTGCTTGGGGTATCTGAGCGAAAAAAGCAAAGATGTGAGCAAGTGCGTTATACTGGTGAAATTGGACCGAAGCACCAGCTCGGAAAGCTTGTTTTGCCATGAAGGCTCCTTCATCAAGCATACACTCTTGGCCATAAGCGAAGAACAATGGCGGACAGTTTGCCGGCCATTCCTTCGACGATACCGGACTCACTAAAGGATGCGTTATGAGGTTTGTCGTAGGGGCGTAAATATGCGATCGTGGGGGTTTGCTGGGCCAGATGGCATCTGGCTGTAGGTCATCGCTACGCGTCGGATGAACATCATTCAGGATGTCATATTTGGCATTCCGCGAATATGATGGACTAGCCCAATTCACTGCGTCAGCAATTATCCGCTGACTTCAAGGATGAAACAAATATACTTACAAAGACATTGTTGCATCACCTTGAGCACCAAATATTGCGAAACCTGCAGGGTATGGGATCGAAATGCACTTGTCATGAAAATTGATGCAGGTCTTGTTCTGTTGAAAGTGTTGTAGCAAGAGAAGGAAAGCAAGACATAAGTTGCCTCCAGTGCTTTCTCCAGAAATGACAATATCTTCGGGACGGACTGTTTCATGGAACGCATCCTTTGGTGGGTAGAGAAGTGAAAGGTATGCTACCAAAAGGTCGATTAATGGAGCAGGGAAAGGATGTTGAGGAGCCAGCCGTTGCTCGAGAACAAGGCAGCGACCTTTAGTGAGTCTCGCCAGAGTTGATGTGACCTCACGTGTGGAAGCTGGACCTCCAGAACTGAATAAATAAGGTCAATATCTGCATAAATCGTGCAAGTACAATTTCACTCACTAGTTGAGTCCACCATGAACGTATATAATGGTTGTCCTGGATTTGGTATCCTTCATGAGGCCTCTGTACTTTTCTTCCTCGGTAATGTCTGGCTCGGTCTCATTTTTCCCAACTCCGGAGCGAAACCCACTCCATTGCACCTTCACATCGGCAAGTGTCGCAACTAAGTCTTCCTTGGGTGGATCGTTACTAAGGCTATAGATTGCCTCTGTGATGGAAGAAATAATTGAGTTATCCTTTGGGTTTGGAAGAACTGTTCTGCTGGCCCAAATTGGCCCTTTGGCTGGCTGATCAGCTGTCGTAGCAGCTTGTTGCAGTGAGATTGAAGCACAAAAAAGATGGTTCTTTTCTTTTCTAAACTTCTGCGTCCATCTCATGAGACTTTTCGCGGCTTCGTTATCTTCTTCCGATGCCATGTTGATGTATAGAACGTCGTACAAAAAGTGAGGTTGGAGGATTTTGAAATGAAGAGGAGTACAGAGAGGTTGGGAGGCTGTGCCGCAACCACAATTATGGGCTGGAAAAACATTCAGGCAAATGGCACAGCATGTTTGATGCTTTATGCACCTCCATGCCGAAGTGCATGTCGTATAGTAGCACCCAGAAGTTTGATCTCGGCTGTAGGAATAGTGGTCCTCGGGACAGCAACAAAATGCAAGCTTTTCTATTGGTAATTGGATTCTACAGGACATTGTACCTATTGCAGAGTATTTTTCTTGTCCCATGTTCCAAATCTTGGAGTGTAAGTATGCCAACGTGGCAACGAGTTGGAAGTTCGGCATGCCTTCCATTTCCGGTATTAGATTTACCCGAGAGCCTGAGACTTCCGCTCTTTCACTTCCATTCACCTAGACGCACTGAAAATTCCGAATTCAGCTGATCTAGGGTTTCATTTGTGAAATTAGTACCTGGGATATGGAAGACATTAAGAACTATTTTTTTGATATAACCTACGGAATTGAATATCTCGGCGTGACAACCGGCACGGAAGCAACCAATAAACCCGCTGATAGTCAAGTGGGAAAAAAATAATTCCTAGTCATTCCCCATTGGACTAGATTGAGCGTTTGATCTTCGGCGAAGCTGAATCATCGGTCCATTCCTCAACGCAAGGAAAGCATCAAGGACTTGATACTGATTTCTGTTTCTCCGTCCCCACATGTACTCGGCTCGACCAGCTCCAAGATCGGCTGTGTCTTCAACTGGCCTACGAACATCACATGCATGAATCGTGCGGCCAAGAACCGTATACATCTCAAGCAAGGCAATATTTTTGCCGGGACACTGACCCGGTCCAATTGAAAACGGGTTGAATGCTAGTTGGAGAGCAGCTACATCCTCGGTAGAAACGCCTAGTTCTTCATTTGATATCCAGCGTTCTGGTCGAAAGACAAATGGATCTTTGAAAGTCTCTTGGTGGTAATGGACGGAGTAACTTGGGACGCCGATGAGTGTGCTTGCTGGATACCAATGACCGTCAACCTCATAACCGCCTGGAAGTACTTGACGTAGGAGTTCTGATGGCCCACTTGGCGACATTCGCATAGCCTCAAGGCAAAACGCTTGTAAATATCGGCAGTTGGAGAGGGTCGGCCCGGAGCGGATATCCTCGACCGCGGGAAAGGTTTCACGAATCTCTTTCGCAAGTTTGTCGTAGATACGCTGGTCTCGAGTTAGATGAAAGAAGGCGCTGCAAAGAGCAGTGGCAGTTGTATCAGAGCCTGCGGTTACGAGAAGATTGGCTGTAGCAAGCAACTCGCTGTCACTGAATGCTGGACCTCCAGTCTCAGAGTCCTTAGCGTGGAACAGATAATGGAACATATCTTTCCGTCCATTACTCGAATTTTCTTTTTCCAGGCTTTGCTCTTGTTCCTTGCGTTCCTCGACACATTCTTCGAGAAATTTGTAGAAGTTAATGACAGGCTTCGGAGTGACTGCAGCGAGCAGTTTGTCAATGCCCCGAGGTTTGAGCCAAACCCACGTGTCGAGAAAGGGTGAGTTTGTAATCTGAGACGAGGAAGTCAGTGCCAGTTCGGCTTTGGGGAAAAATGGAATTTATGCTTACTGGATACATAAACTGGAGATATTCGCCAATGATATGCGGAATTTGACGTAGAGGGTTCTCTTTGGGTTCAATTGTGTTGAAAGACTTTCCAAAGCACAAGTCTCCAAGTATATCAAAGACAAGATAGTCCACCCATTCGCCGCCCAGATTCTTTGGCGTTGCCCATTTAGTTGTTCCTTTGGTCTTTTCGCCATCTAGCATGAGCTCAATCCAGCGATCAACATTTTTTAATATAAAAGGTTCTGAGGACCTCAAAGATCTTTCGGAAAAGGCACTATTCAAAGGCTTTCGAAGAGCCATATGCTTCTGAGGATCGGTTGTGTTCAATGCGCTGTAGTCCTCGTCATTCCTCCGCCAAACTTCGTACCATTTGGCTTTCCTAACATTTGCTTTGGAATTGTAGATGTCACGATACCCCTTGGGCGTTGCTATCATGACTCCATTCGGTCTATATCGAAACCTATCGCCTATCATAATAATTAATAGCTGGAAATGACTGTCGGAATTTAGATTGACTGACCATAAATTTGGTGGTTCTGCCACAGCCAGACGTGACGATATCCGGTCGATGCTTGATAGCAATTAGGCCACCCCGTAATTTTGCACCAAAATGGGCCCGGCACATCAGCTAGTGGGTGAAAGTACAGATTGTAGATAGCTGCAGCGAGCAGCTGTGCAGTTTAGTCAATATGCTCTAGACATGCCAGTAGGAAGACTCACATATAGTGTAGTACCAATAGGCACTGCTAGTAGTAGCCAGCGATTATAGATGATCTCAGTGAAATCTACCATCTTGTTGACGTCGTTGTTCGGCCAGAGAATTCTGTTTCCGAATATCTGTCTATATTGCAGAATCGGAGGATGAATGTTTGATAGTCTCAAATGTGGCTTGAGGATTTGGATTCGTGCTTCCTTACCTAATGAAGCATTGGCAGGATACCGACGAACTGGATAGAGATGCAAGTTCTCACCAGCAACTAGTCGTTAGCATCTATTCTCAGCAAAAGGTCTTCACTGTAGTCACGCTCCAATCCAGCCTAGACAAATCTCGGTTACAGACGGCTTGGCACGATACGCGCGGACAAAAGGGAGCATCCGGTTCGTTTAGAGACATACTGTGATTGGACCTTGCAGTACGAGCTCATAAAGGTACTGCAGTTGGTTTTTGCAACTATAAAAATGTGAGCGACTGCAAAAAACGCCTCCAGGCTGCATGAATTGTTGGTCGGCCGGTGAGATCATCCCACCAGGACCTACCTTTGTCATGATCGGTGTTGGTGATATCCGGCTTGGGTAGCATGCATCAATAGCCGTGTTTGTTTGAAGATACTCGGACTGTAGTATCGCACGGGCTTTCACGAATCAGGGATGAATCTGCATGCTCGGAGATATGGTGAGGTGGGCGAGGTGGGCGTGGTGGGGTAAGAATTTGGTTAATCAGGAAGCCGGGAGATAGGAATATCGATTTTGACAGCCCGTGCCACCCGGGTTGCATGCATGGCTAACTATTTTACAATATACAAAATCAATACTACCCAACCAATGTACGCGCGTTCGTATCTCTTGCGTAAATCCGAGAAAAGGCACGTGCCAAGTGTATCGAACCTTAACTGCGCCACCGCCAAACATACATTTGGTCTGTTTCTTGCAGAGTTATCAATATTTGTTCTTACCACTGCATCGCATGGAATTCCGCGCTCAAACTAGGAGGGTGCTATGATACCAAAAGTTACAAAACTGTTGTGATCATCTCGACTAGTGCTTAGTATGGTATGATAGGCCGATACCGAGGGAGTGGTAAGATATCGCATTGGATGGGGGTCCGAAGATCGTTACGCGAGATGGATTTGGTTGGAGATGCGGCTAGGTGATAATTTGTTGGTGCTGTTGGAATTCATGCATACGCATGTCAGTGATAGGCCGTGCAATACTTCCTTCTGCTTTAGCATGAGGTGAAAATGTGACAGGCAGTCTGGCAGATACGAGAATCATTTTTAGCTGTTGTACCACCTAAATCAATCCATGGTAACGGAGTAGCCCTGTTCTACGTCTTAACATCACTTCAACTACTCAATTGGTGTCGTGCTAGAATTTAGTTACGCGGTTGACAGGCCAGATGGATGAAACACCCGTCTGAGATTTCGTCACTTTAACTCCAAGGCTAGCGGCGCACAGCAGTAGGATAATCAGTCGGTAAATGCTTCTCATTGGTCCCGAGGCATTACAGAATCTCAAGTGAGCAATGGCCATGTGAAAGCGCAGACTGAATTGTATGCGAAATGCACTGGTAAGCTACATGGGTGGTTGAAGAATGTGTACCATTAATACCTAGGTATGGCTGATACCAGAAAACTGACGCTGATGGTCCTGAGTTCATTAGATCTGCCTTTTGCGGAACCGCAAGTATGGCCAGTCGTGACAACACGTAATATGATCCTCGAGTTGAAACTCCTCTCCACGATCATAGCCTTCACCCGCCCCCTCAATGCCCCCACTGACTTCACCTAGTGGTCCTTCTGCACGCTTCATATCGAGAGACCAGAGTGTACGTGCTATAGTACCACTGATCTCAGTATACGCCAATGTTTTTCCTGCACATGACCTTGTACCGATTGAGAAGGGGCTAAAAGCAGCCCGAGCATTTTCAATCGCTCCCCTGCTGCTGTCTGGTGATTCGATCCAACGTTCTGGTATGAACGCATATGCGTTAGGGGAGATCTGCTCATTGTGATGGAACGCATATGGTAAGACGCCGATATCAACACCTTTTGGCACGTGTACGCCGTCTATCCAAACACCATCTGCCGCGCTGACCTCGCGCCATAGGGTACTACTAATAGGCGGTGACATTCTCATAGATTCGTCGATGCATGCTCTCAGATAATGGCATTGTGCAAGTTTTGGCCCTGTCTGAATCTCCGTAACTGAGGTAAAGCTCCCTCAGATTTCTGCTACTAATTTCTCGTAAGAAATTTTGTTCCGCGAAAGATAGAAGAACGTTGCTGTTGAAGCAGTCGAGCGTGTATCGGCGCCTGTTCGGGAATTAGTCTGCGCCCGAACTTCCACATATATAAATGTAATTTGGAACTAACCTGCTATGAGAAGAAACCTGCTTTCTGCCCACAGTTCACTCTCCGAAAATCCTTTGCCGGTCTCGGGGTCTTTGGCATCAACAACGAAGGAAAAAAGATCATGATGCGAGCTCTTTTCTGAAGCTAGTCGGTCGCGGACCAGTCCAGCCATGAGCTCTAGGTATCTCTCTCGCATCTTGGCTGTCCTACGTGCTAATATCTTTTCGGGTTTTAGGTTAGCCAGATTTGGATACTGCACAATCACTCCGGCCTTCAAGCTAGTAGCTTCGACAGCTTGGATGAGGAAGTCATTTTTCGAGCTCTTCTGGAGTTCGAAAGATTGCCCGAATCCAAACTCTAATGTGACTGTCGAGGACCTTCGAAATGCAGTTCCTGAGCACTGTTTCAAACGGTCTTATAGACTTTCATTTTGGTACCTATTCCGAGACCTTGCTGTTGCTCTTTCGACAGCAATCGTGGCATATCTCTATATACCTCAAATTGAGACGTCTCTGGTCCGTTATCTTGCTTGGTCTACTTATGGAGTTATCCAAGGGCTGACGGCAACTGGTATATGGGTAAACCTACACAAGCGTTGTGCGAATCCAAACAAAATTTGACTAAACATTTGCAGGTTCTTGGCCATGAGTGCGGACACTCTACTTTCTCTCCATCTGACACTCTGAACGATACATTGGGGTGGATTCTACACTCGGCCCTCCTTACTCCCTATTTCTCCTGGCAGTCTAGCCATCGACGACATCATATATATGCAATCATTTGGTGAAAGACCACAACTATGTTCCTCTACCGAAGCATAAGTATGCTACTGCCATAGGCGTCGACATCGATGCACTTGAAGAGCTCACCGAAGACTGTCCTATTTACACATTGCTGCGAATAGTGATTCAGCAATTCTTGGGTTTCCCATTTTATCTCATACAAAACATCACGGCATCGCAGGGTTCACTAAACCTGCCCCAATCCAAGAAGTTCTTAGGGAACAGTCACTTCTCGCCCGCCAGCACGCTATTTCGTCCCGAGGAAGCACATCTTATTCTTCTCTCAGATCTTGGTATTGGCCTTGTTCTTCTTGGACTGTGGTACGCTAGCCAGATATTTGGTATATCCACCGTTTCATTGTTGTATCTTCAACCATATCTTTGGGTCAACCACTGGATTGTTGCTATCACTTATCTGCATCACACACACCCCGATGTGCCCAAGTATGAACCAGAAGCTCGGACTTTTCTCAAAGGTGCACTGGCGACAGTTGATAGGAATCTGGGATGGGCTGGCAAACACATGCTGCATAATATTGCTGATTATCACGTTATTCACCACTTGTTCTCGTAAGAATACTCAACTCTTGATGTACCAAACTCAAAAGCTAACGTGAACGTAGACGAATCCCTCAATATTACGCTGAAGAGGCCACAAAAGCAATCATGCCCTTGCTGGGGAAGTCATAACATACTGATAGTAGAAACTTTTGGATGTGCATGTGGGAATCTTTCACTAAATGTCAGTATGTTGTGCCAGATGATGAGAACAGGAAGCCGGAAGATCGTAGCATGATTTATAAGAGCGGCCCAGCACCAGCTCCAGAGACATTCATGCGCAAGAAAGGATGGGATAAAGATATGTGAGAGAATTGCCGCCATCACAGCTTACTAGGTTACCCGCGAGATAGCTGCTTGACTATTCCATAGTAGCTTCAGAGTTTGGCTATCGAACTGCTTAGGTAGCCTGTGGAACTCTAGTTTGCAAGACGAACAACGAACTTTCGAATGTCCGAACTGTACCCGAGTAATCATACTGATTCACAGTGATATATTTTCTGGCGTCTTATTCTCTTTTTCGGTAAATTGGAAATGCATATGTTCGGGAGAATTTCATCGTCGCTACCCATAATTTGTTGCAGATGTGAAGTAATTGAGGCCACTCGGAAGTAGTGCGAGCCTCCGACGGAGACATGGTATCCGATAGAACCAGACTACTGCACACTAGATATCTTGTCTCTGTTTTTCGGCCGAAAATCACCCTAACAATGTCAAAGCTCTTTACTACGGCCGAACAAACAATGATGTATGTCGCCCTTCTCTGGAGTTAACGCAAATTAACGCCGACGAGCATCATAATGGAGATAAACGCAATCAATGAATTGGCATACTGGCCGCAGCGATCTGATGAGGTATGCAGGAGCACGTGTATATATAGTTTATGCTAACCCCTTCAAACAGCACAGTGGTCAAATTTTCAACGGCAAACTTCCTGATATCTTCTCAAATTCATCTTCCGAACTATGAGCCCATACAAATTCACGGTCTGGCGGAGCCAGAAGGATGGGTCTATTGTTGAGGATACGACTGAACGATCTGAACTCAAAGGCGACGAAGTCTACCTTGACGTCACACATTCCGGTGTCTGTGGTACTGATATCCACTATATATCCTCGGGAATTGCACTCGGTCATGAAGGTATTGGAGTGGTAGAGGCTGTTGGACCAGAGGTGAAAAAATTAAAAGTGTAGGAGAATACCCATCGGGCCACACCCTAAGTTACTGACACGCTGGTGTAGGGGCGATCGAGTTGGCTGGGGTTATTGCTTCGACAGCTGTGGCACCTGTGAAAGGTGCCTTCTAGGGTACATCACGTTATGTGAGACACCTATCTATTACGGCACTGCATCCTTCGACTCTGGTAGTTTTGCAACCGGGGCTGTTCGAAAGGAATCATTTGTCTGGCGAATCCCAGATGAAATGTCGTCGGAGGATGCTGCACCGTTGATGTGTGGTGGTATCACGGTGTGGGTGCCGCTGACAATGCATGGGGTCAAGCCGAGTGATACCGTAGGAGTCGTTGGCATGGGCGGGCTTGGACATCTCGCGATCCAATTCGCAAAGGCTATGGGCTGCGAAGTGGTCGTGTTTAGCCAGACCGAGTCTAAGAAAGAGGATGCTATGAAATTGGGAGCCACCACGTTCATCGCGACGCAGGGAAAAAAAGATTTGACCTCACTAGTCCCGAGAAAAGTCCATCACCTTCTCGTCACCACATCGGAAGTGCCTGATTGGGACCTGTTCTTCCCCATCCTAGCCCAAGCGCCCTCCATCTATCCTTTGACTGCAACGTCAATGGATGCGAAATTGTCATTGCCGTATATGCCATTTTTGCTGAAGGGTGCCAAGGTAATATCATCAATGCCAACAAGACAGTCAGTGAACGAGATGCTCGAGTTCGCGACGAGGAACAAGATTCGCCCAATTATCGAACGCGAGCCGATGTCAACGAAAGGCATTGAGAACATATTTGATAGACTGAAGCAAGGGAAGGTTAGATACCGGGGTGTCTTGTGCAAGTAGTGTTAGAAGAAATTTATTTTGTAATATCACGGTCTTTCTCAAGGTTCATCTGGCAAAACAGCATCACCCAGGCGCGCTTCGCGTTATATATGCACAATCTCATTGATTGAATTCTCTTCATCGTGCTCGAGGTGATTTAGCCACCAATCCATACTCAGAGAAGCATAAACTTTTACAAGGTCTCGAGCCATAAATCGCTGCCAATAATGACGCCGAGTGTCTTGGTCTGTGAAATCGAACATTTCCTCGGGCATTTCATCGCCCGAAGGATCGCCCCATTCCTCTGCTAATTTCTCATCCTCTGGCAACGGCTTTCCTTCCAGCTTCCGCTTACGTCTA
Source organism: Rutstroemia sp. NJR-2017a BBW (assembly GCA_002946425.1). Taxonomy (NCBI): domain Eukaryota; kingdom Fungi; phylum Ascomycota; class Leotiomycetes; order Helotiales; family Rutstroemiaceae; genus Rutstroemia; species Rutstroemia sp. NJR-2017a BBW. Next base: position 1,686,541 of record NJPT01000031.1, read on the forward strand.
TCCATCATTCCCTGTAGTTGCCATACATCCCATCGGGAGACCATAGTGAAGAAGGAGCCTGACTTCCGGTCGCTTGCTATCTCCATGTCCTTGAAACTATCCAAAACCTCATCATTTACGTATATAAAGTAATCATGACGTGTGAAGAAAGAGTTCAAGTAATCACCCGCACTTCTTCCATCCGCAGTTCTTCTATCCACACTTGTTCCATCCACACTTGTTCCGTCCACAGGTGCTTCATGATTGAACCGGGGTTCTTCCCCCTTGAGGTCAGCTTCAACCCACTTGGTAAACCAGGTGTTAACTTCCACCCAACTCAAGCCGTCGAGCTTTGGGTCTTCAATTACAGTCCACTTCAGGCTCTCCCACAGATCTTGATCTTCCTCATTTTTCAGGAATTCCTTCGCCAGTTCTTGCATGATCGACATAAAAGTCTCCCATTTCTCCTGAGATTTATACGTGCAGCGATAAATAACGAAGCCCCATTCTTTGTCTTTCGCTAGAAGTTCCTGCACCGAGTCTTGGTGTTCTCGAATGACAGACTGGGCAGTATCGTAGTGCACTAGCTTTGGAAATGGCATTTTGGAGGAATGTTCTTTGCTGTGAGAAGCAGAAAGAAATAGGTTCGAGTGTTTCTGAAGAGTGGTTGCTTTTCAAAGTAAATTACGTTTGTCGATATGCTTCTGTAATCAATCCGCCGCGTACGTTTGGGAGATTGAAGCGTAATAGCCAACTTATTTCTGCTTTGAAAACTCGAGGTCTCAAGAGCAGAGATACGTGGGGAAATACCAGGAACTTATACCATAATTACTATAATAGTTGCTGGGGATTTTTTGTGCTGTGCTGTGCCGTGCTGTGCCACTCTATCCTTGTTCTGGGAATTGCATGTCACGTTCTGGGTAAGATAGGGGATGCGATAACTCTTACCTACACGCGGTGCATCCTACGAACCTTCGATCTTGCTATAGGAGAGCCAAGTAGAGTCGCTGGAGCTGGGTAGTGGTCGTACACTAATCGAAGGGCAGTACTGGGAGCGAAGGTACGCACAGCTGAGCGGAACAGGGGACTACCAGCGAAACGGAGATGAAAACTATCCGACAATCGAGAATACAAACGAATAATCAAAGCGGCACCGGCCCTTTCGAGTCTGCGGGTGCAGAGCCTGATGAGTGACTTGCATTTAGTGAGCCCTTAAGCGGAACCAGCCCCTACGAGTCTGTAGTGGGATGCAGAGCCTGCGAAGGAAGCTCTCGTAGATGGAGGTCGATAGGATACCTCTGGGGTGTCGTTAATAGAGTCCGGAATCCAACAATACATACGGCTTGCGGGTAAGTTTATACCTTGCCGATGGTTAAGGGGAGTAGTGGTGAGGAGGAGCGGATAAGACCGTCTGTATTTGAGTCCAGCTGAGAATGCAAAGGGGAAGAGAGCAACTGCGAAGGGTTTAAACTACGCGAGGTTTAAGAAGCGTCGCCGTAGGACTACCATCTCACGTGCCACGATTACTTTTTATTTTCCATCGGTTACGGGCACCTCTAACTATTACGATTTTGGTGTTTTTGGGTAAACGTAGCCCACAATATATGCAACTGACTCCACCTACCTATTAGTTGGTGCCTTGTTTATCTTCATCTCTTCTCCATCGTTTCTATCTCCACTTCTATCACCTACATTCATATCAATCATCGCAGTATTATCTATATTATTCTCGTTAAATATTTCCTCTAACATCTTTATATGCTTCGAACAAAGGTCGGTGGTTACAGTTCCTCGGTATTTGCTGCTTGGGGACGCCCTGATACGGTTTGCATCGAGTCGGTGGACGTTCCTCAGTATCTGCCGCTTGGGGACACCCTGACGGTACGTACTAAGTCGGTGGTTACGGTTCCTCGGTATTTGCTGCTTGGGGACACCCTGACACGGTTTGCATCGAGTCGGTGGACGTTCCTCAGTATCTGCCGCTTGGGGACACCCTGACGGTACGTACTAAGTCGGTGGTTACGGTTCCTCGGTATTTGCTGCTTGGGGACACCCTGACACGGTTTGCATCGAATCGGTGGATGGTTCCTCAGTATCTGCCGCTTAAGGACGCCCTGATACTCTCGGTGCCAAAGAGTCAAGGCTGCTCTCTTAGCCTGGGCGGGTGGGATACACACATAGTGTGGGGTCATTCTTTCTAATGCAATTGTCTCTCGTCACATTCATAGCTGATCTCAATTATAGCGCACGACATGGCGGGTCCGATCGAAATACTTGGGCTGGAGAATCTCCTTACAGAGAGAGTATATATAAAGTGGGTTGATGAGGACAGCTGTGGGACACTAGGTTCTTGCATGCCTGGCAACAAACAAAATGTCGATATTATTATGAAAGTGGTCTGCGATTCTAAACAACATATTCATATACAGTTCTCACTTAAGGTGGCTATCAAGATTTCTGGCAAGCGTCACCATATGTATATGCTGTTGGCTGTTCCGCCACATAGTGACTTTGAATATGCCTCGAAGGATCTTCCGATACAGGAGCTTAATGATTTATCCCACCTTGACGCATCCGCCCTTCACGAAGCCGGTATAAGCAATTTAGAACATATTATTGTTCTAAAATTTGATATTCGCTTTATGGGATTTGTTGTTCATAAAGAGAAGCAATCTACAACTATTAACCCCTTCAACGAATCCTCCAGCAAATTAATCTATGCGATCAGGTCTTTATCGCTTATAAAGAAATTTAAGGTCTATATCAGACCTAGCGATTATGCGCGGCAACATTTAAAAGACATTCGCAAGCGCTTGTATAATACAAGTACGGAGATCTGCGAATCTGACATGAGGAAGATATACTTTCGACAAGGCATTGTGCTAGTGGACTGGACGCATTTCAAACATAAGGATCAGCCACCGCCACTATATACCGCAAAAGATACATATAGGCCGACGGAAGTACAGGTTCCCCGTTCCCCGTTGATCGCATACACAGATAAAGAGTCATCACCAAACGAAACTATTGTTCCAGTAACACCGAGTCCTGTACCGGTGTGCCACGGCATTTTTTCGTCTGACAGTGAAGAACTGTCAAATGTCGGAGAAGACTTGCACTTTGATGATTCCAAGGATTCAGGATCTATTGAAACATGCCTTGATGTGGAGGCGAACTCGGATGAGGAATACCTCGCCGAGATCAATGCTCGAAAACTAGATAGCGAGTACCAGTTCGAGTCGAATGCCCGAGAACTGGATGAAGAATACCTCGCCGGTATTCGAGAAGTTAGCCAACAACTCAGAAAAGACGCTACCTCGGAGGCTCTTGGGTCAGAATTCAGGGAATGGTTGGATGCAGCAGCGAAAATAAATCCAAATGTTCTAGGACATAGAGCGCTGACTTCCAAGCTACTTACTCTTGGTGAAAGTGTCCGTGAGTCTGATGTTGCAAAGTTCGACGCTACTAGACCTTGGTGCTCTGCGCTGTTATTCTACGATCCGACGAATTCAAGCAGTACCTCCGAGTTGCAGGATTCGACGCGTCGATTGCTTGTCTCGGATATAGCTGGGCTCATCAAGTCAATTAACACCTTTCAACGTGGTGCTGAGATGACTTTTCTGATGGACGATTTTGTAAAACTAGGCAGTGCTGCGCGCACAGGTAATAAGGAGCAGTATGCGCGTTATAAAGTTGAATGTCAATTTCGGATATTGGTCGACAAGAACAGCAGCAAGGGTTTGTCCAGGAAAAGGAATATTTCGGAGATAGGTAGCAATGCGTATAAACGAACCAGGATAGAGACGTAAATATCAAATTAATGTTTATCTATCGTCTTGTGGTTCCCCTTCGTCGGCCATCTTGCTGGCTGTATCCTTGAACGTAGTATACCACGAGGGGATTTGCGCTGCTTCGCTAATGCGGCTCAAAAGTGCCCCAGAAGAAAAAATACTTGGCAATGACCGGCCAGGCCATCCACTACTTTCTTGGAAAGCATTCATCGGGTCTTTCCACGGAATTGGAGTGGCTTATGAAGATACCCTTGATCCAGCGACATGACCAACCAATAGTGATTCACACACAACAGCTTAAAGGAAAAGTCACTGCGAGTCTCGAGAAATTAAAGGACAAAGTCTTGGGCATAATCAGCCGACCCAACACTGAGGGACTCTCAAACATCGAGTTGAGGAACGCGATTGGTCCTCAATCTTGCCTTCTGTTTATATTCTTTGAGTATATATCTAACCGTCCAACTAAAACAGTTTATTGTGTGTAGGATTCTTCAATGTCGTTAATCTCGTCGTTATTTTTATAAACGATATCCACGACTATCGTCTCTGTAATTCCGTATTTCCATGCATCTCGTAAAATGCTTTCATCACTTGCATTATCCATTCCCGCTGATGTAAAACCTCGCTCACTATCGCCCGCAGCCGAATGCGGAAACTCGTTATGTCGTACGGAACCGAGGGCATATTTGGGACCTGTATTGCGCGCCGTATTGCTTGGCCCACTGCCGCCATCTGATGATTTCGACTGTCCACGAAGCAGTTTGTATAAGGGTCGGAGAACAGGAATAGTTCCACAGGCCATGGAGACTAGAAGCTCGGTGAACCCCCATAGAGTAAATGGGACTGTATCATCTATTACAATATACTGGTTAGCCGATATTATATCAATCTTTAATGGCAAAACAACTTACAGGTATAATCATGACTACCCAACGCACACAACTCAACCGCGCGTACTAGACCACATGCACCAGCACTGGGCAATAATCTCTAAGCAAAATTTCCTCAGAACAAGATGGCGGCACTCACAAGACACCCAAACTAAGACTAAAACAAACAGTCATTCTCTCCTTCCTTTTGAGTTGCACTGGCGCAAGAAAGTACCACGGAAAAAGCGCTAACACAAAATCTATGAAAGCTGTGAAGATACTCGTGAAAACTGCATTAACTGTCATATTGAGATTGGTTTTATGCGGTATCAGCGGATTGAAAACCGCATGTATTGGCGTAGATTGAAGGAAATCCAGAACCGCACATAGGACACATACGATAGTTGTACTAGTGATACAACCATAGAGAAAGTATCTATGCCAATCAACGACAACAAGACGGAGAAGGAAAGTTGCAACAGCAGCTTTGCAAGTAGCCATAGCGAAGAGGTTACATGTTTGCCCAGCAATTTCCATCTTGTTAGACCAGACGAATTCTTCGAGTGTCAATTCGTTATAGTGGCTACCGAGGCCGGATAGTGCTGCTGCTGTAGTGAAGGAGCTGAACATAATAAATAATATCTAGATCGTTGTTAATTACGGACCCCAAAGGCTCAGTGGTTCTATAGAATACTTACAAGAGTAGCTACTATGAGCCAGTCCTCATATCCATGTGCTCGAATAATCACTCGTCGAGTATAGAGACGAGCAAGTACTAGAAGTATAGCGAGAGCTGTTTGGGTCCATATCACTATAATGATAGTAGAACCTAAGCCTGATAGATGGACCATTATGATGGTCAATTTCTGATGCAATCGCACTAAACTGAAGATTGAGCCTCTGTATCGGTGAGCTACAGACTCTATATCTCTCCTAGTGGTGAAGACAAGAAGCCCCGCTGGTTCGAACTTAAGGTGAGGTTGGAGGACTTAAAAGCTTGCGATGCGCACAGATTATAGTTCGGTGGGAATTCATCTCAATCATTATGTACTATCCACGAGGCCATACGACTGGAGAGACAATTCCACAGCTATGAAACAATTCCGGAGGATCTTCAGGAGCAGATACGTTTCTGGGATGACGAAATCTAGATGAATTACTTGTAAAAGCTTTACGATAAACTATCGAAGAAGGACGAGTTTTTAACGTACTATCAGATCCTCTATCCCGCATTTCTTGGAACAACAACACTTCGACCCGAAGTGTCACAATGCGCATTAACTTTAGTAAAATACCCTGGCCCAAAGATCATTGCGAGTCAATCTTTTCTCCACCGGATAAATTTCTAGTGTCAAAAAGCGCTCATTTACTTCCACCGGGAGGTGGAGGTGGAGGTGGGGCGGTAATTGGTAAAATTACATGTCCATGAGTAAACTTAGACTAGTAGATTGTGCGGAAATAATTCTGATATCCACTATTGCAGCTGCAATGGAATGTAATGATGATCAATAGAAGGAGCGTCCTTAGAGATCTCGATTCGCGAAGAGCGGATATGCAGATCCTACGAGTAATGTGCATTCTTCAAAACCCATAGCTCCGGAAACAATTTGCATGAATGTTGGGAGAGCAAGAGTAGCAAGGACTCAAGATCTTCTCCGGCATATCGTAAGTTCGTTTGGCTTTGTGAATGGTCTCAGAAACCAATATCTGCTTGGGACAATCTTGATCAGAGTAAGAAGGAGAGGATCACCATTCTGCGCAAGGTGAATTTACCGGACGTCGTCTCCAATATTTTGCGAGAAACTGCCTTGAAAGTTATACTATGCTGTGTTTTGGCAAGGTAGATGAATGGGTGCTGCAAGACTGCTAACCTAACATGCCGTGATTCATCTCATAGAATATTCTTTGTTGCTTGAAGCATAAGAAAAGAGCTTATCGTTGGTTATTCTGTACTGTTCTGTTCTACATGCCCCATGCACTCGGTATTGCTTTTTACGTTCCACGGGAAGGCAAGAAGGTGTCAACCCTGGTTGCGCGAAATCGATCTTGCTCCGAGTAAGCATGGTATTGACGTCAGGTTTATCTTTGAAACATTTGCCAACGTAAAAAAGAATAGTATGTAAGATTACTCTGTATTGTGCATGCAGTAGCCGAGGTGACCCGCTGCAGCTACTAGAGTGTTAAGTACGCAAGCCATACCTTGAAGAAACGTAGATCTTTTCTAGTAACTTAAGAGCTTTCGGTTTTACAGGATGCTTGGCTTCCTGCAGGGACTGCATATCCAATAACTACAAGTACTTCGTACATAACTGAGAAGAACTGCAATCCAAGTAGTCTAGTGTTCAGACTATTATTGTAAAAGTAAGTTCCACCAAGAATCCTAGGTTCGGTGTTCCGGGGATATGGAGACTTGCGCCGACACAGAGTCGGTGGGGGGAGAGGTGGTCCATTTAATATTGAATGGGAGGTTCATGGGAGTGGGGATATTAAGCTTGTGGTGAGTTGAGGGCGTTTTTGAAAGCGTGGTTCGAGGAGGTGGGTGCAAGTACGCGGTGAAGAGGCACGAGATTTCGGAGAAGCTGAGGTCTAGCCGATCCACGTGGATGGAATACTGGGGTTTTTTTCGGATATGATGTGTTATGCCGTATCAAGAATATTGCAAAGTTTGTTCTGACAGCCAGTTGTCAACATGGATGGCAAAGACAAATATTATATTTTGGACATGAACACAGCGATAAATAATCTCTGATATGTGACAATCGGGGTAAGATTTTTACTTATCATTCCCCCGCCAGTTCATTCCCTTTCCCCTTGGACCTTATCTTCCTTATAAGTCCTGCTACCAGTGCGTTTCTGTAATAATGATAGAACGATATACTCCTCATATTCACCAGAGCCGAGGTCCTCGGATTATTGTTGGCATGGTAACTAGGCGGTAAAGGATAGCAGAAAGATTACGTCATATCAATAGTTTCGCAAAAAGACAACAAAACAGCATGGTACACATTTGTCACAATTAACATATTCATAAATAGCACAGATATTGATTTCTTTTCTACTCATGTGTCTTGCTCCGAGACTTATGGAATCGAAGCAATGCGATTCTTCCAGCTATCTTTATTCCTGGTTGGCAACTACAAGTACAAATGATCAGTGTGACCCCACCGACCTGCAGACCAAGCAAGATCAAGATGAAGATCCAACACCATCACTCCCATTTCCCACATCACGAACAACATTTACTTCCCCAACTTCAATATATCATTTTGCGTCGCGGGCCAGGAGAGGGGCGCAGAAGCAGAAAGGAACCATGAACAGTGACACGGCTTCAAATGCGAGCGGAGAAACAACGAGGACGAGAGCGACAAACACGTCTACCATTTCCTTTCAAAACCGGCCAATCTTACTCCCCACGCCGCCATCGACTCGCCAGCGCTCCACTAGTCCGACTCGCAAGGTACTTAGTCGATTAAAATTAGCGACACCATCACTATGAGTCTGTCAGCCAGATATCAGAATGGAGCAGCCGCCTGCGGTAAGGCGGTCGAGGAGCATACGGAGCATACTCATGACGAAAGTATCGAGTGAAGTGATCCCTCATAGTCTCCAGGTAGTTGTGTTTACTTTCATCTTGTTTTTCATATCTAATCAAGTGAAGGCTCGACTTCGAACAGCAGATCCGGACCAGTCCGAAGTATTCGACGCATTCGGAGCGTCAACCCCTCTCTTCGAAGATCCTGCGGTCGTGCATTCAGACTCATACATCAATGACCTTTGGCAGACGGCAGACAAGATATACAATGAAGCGCGCCGCTGCTACGACAATCATCTCGACGAAAGTGCATGGATGAAAGTCGTAAACAAGGTTCTCGAATCTGCGGAGCTTGGCCAAGATTCCTCTATACTACGCGTCCATAGCATCCAAACGCAAACCATCGACCCCGCCTTCATTCCCCAGCATATATCTCAGTCCTTCGCAAAGAAAAGCAGACCTTGCATTTGCCTTCTCTTCTGATCATCCGACTATAGTAATAGCTATTGAACCTATCCTTATTCCTCCCCGATTACGGTGTAATCGGGTTTTTTTTGGGTGGTAAAATTAAGGTATAGTCTATCCAGAGCTCAATCCCGATTAAAATATAATCAGGCAATTGTGAAGCTCGAAGTTCGAAGCTCGAAGCTCGAAGCTCGACGCTTGAAGCTAAAGAGAGGAGAGCCTCCCCTTACCCGCTCTCTCCTTGAATAATGGCATTGGCACTGGCACTAGCACTGGCACTGGCTCTGGCGACTACTTCTACCCTTCCTAATCAGGCAACTCTTACACATTCTATCGAGCATTCCAGTATTTCAGTATATCCTCAGTATTACCCCGTTTGGCTAATATATATAGGTGTAGATGATATTAAAGATACTACATACGTCCGTAGTTAGTATACCTTTGAAACCAGCCACCATAATACGGCCGTACATTAATCCCTATACTACAACCTCCTTATGCTCTTTCTCAGCAGTATATAATAACAGCATCTAGCCCTCCTCATCCCTTATATCGATATCGACCTGGCCAGTCGCGAGCAGTAGCTTTACGACTTCTATATGCCCTCTCTTACTAGCGCAGTATAATGGCGTCTTACTAAACATATCCTTTATATTGATATCGACCTGACTAGTCGCGAGCAGCAGCTTCACGACTTCCACATGCCCTCTCTCACTAGCGCGATATAACGGCGTCTCACCAAACCCATCCTTTGCATTAACATCGACCTGGCCTGTTGCGAGCAACAGCTTCACAACCTCCTTATGCCCTTCCTCAGCAGCGTACGATAGCGGCGTCCGATCATCATACATACCCTTTGTATTAACATCGACCTGGCTAGTCGCGAGCAGTAGCTTAACAACTCCCTCGTACCCTTTCCCAATAGCAAGCAATAGCGGCGTTATCCTTCACATCCATATCGACCTGGCCAGTCGCGAGCAGCAGCTTAACAACTCCCTCGTACCCTTTCATAGTAGCGAGAAATAGCGGCGTTCGACCGTACTCATCCTTTGCATTAACATCGACCTGGCCTGTTGCGAGCAACAGCTTCACAACCTCCTCATACCCTTTCTCAGCAGCATACAATAGCGGCGTCTGATTATAGTATATATCCTTTATATTGACATCGACCCGGCCAGTCGCGAGCAGCAGCTTAACAACTCCCTCATACCCTTTCCTAGTAGCGAGCAATAGCGGTGTTTGACCGTACTCATCCTTCACATCGATATCGACCTGGCCAGTCGCGAGCAGCAGCTTAACGACTCCCTCGTACCCTTTCTCAGCAGCGAGAAATAGCGGCGTTTGATGATAACTATCTTTTTGATCAGGGCTATTAGAACCTAGGACTTGTACCGCCTTTTCAACTCCAAAGTATGCTGCTAAATGTAGGCCAGTTATTTGCCTTGTAATTTCTTGACTATATTCCGTGCGCCCCGACCAGTCCTTAACGGCCATCAATGCTTGACTCGATGCCTCGACTTGTGCCTGTTTTTGAAGGAATTTTACAACACCGTCACACAGAATCGAAGCCTTACGAGCATGATGCCCCCAGTTGTGAGACGCGTAACTGTATAGCTCATATGACCGTAGCCGCTCTTCAAATTCATTGTCCGTTTGACAAATTCCACTCTGAAAGACGCTAAAGGAAAGATAAGTGACACAGATTGTTGTAATCTCAGCCTCTGCATTTGGAAACCATTTACTTTGATTTTGGTCGAAGTATTCCTGTGTCGTATAGTGGACCAAGCGGATAACACCGCTTTCTTCATCGATTGTTACTAACCCAGCGCATATAGACCGCAAGGTTATAATAGTCGGAATGAAGTCCCCATCCAACTCCGTAGCGTCTGTCTTAACAGCAAGGGCATGCTGGAGTTCTTTAATAGAAAGTGGCCTTGTAGCGTGAATAATCCATACCAGAGCCTGTTTTGCGAGTTCTCGAGAGGACTTCCTCTGATCTTCAATTCTCTCCATTGCCTGTTCGTAAATTTCATCTAATGCATCTATTCCCTTAGCAAGGTTCTGCAAAGATTTTTTAATATGTCCTTTGGTTGGTAGACCGGGAAGTATATCCATGTATAACCTCGCAAGTAAGAACCTAAGAGCCACAGTTAGTTATATTTCAACTATATATTAATGAATACCTAACTTACATTCCATCGACTGCTCCAATTATTCCTTTTAAAATCATGTTTTGGATTTTGTCGTCTAAAATTTCGGATTTTTGTAAACGCATCTGAGCATTTAGATACATTTCAACATCTTCATGAATTGCGCTGATTTCCAAAGTAAGACCTCCAACGAACAACTTTGCGATTTCGTCATTGATCCGAGAAGTTGCAAAGAGATTAGTCCCAGTCTTGGCTTGAAGGCTGAAAAGCTCTGGTAAGAATCTTGTTCGGCATTCGGTTGGTTCACATTCATCCAACGCATCGACGATAATGAAAGTCCGTGAAAACATAGCAGCAACAGACTGCAGAGTTATTGAGATTTCGGCAAGAGAAGGTCGCGTGTGTGTATACTTATGCCGGTCATAAATGGCTTGTACACTCTCGGGAACGTTTGACTGTTCTTGAATCAACTGCTTTAGAAGACTCAGAAGTAGATCTTCGGCCTTCTGTTCATGTTTCCGGTTGAAGTTGCAATATAGGTATGCGATACCAAAGCTATCATTACTTTGAGATTTCTTGTTAAGATCTTCGACAACGAGAGACGTCAAAATTGTCTTCCCTGCACCGGGAATGCCTGGACAGAATAACGTCTGTTTTTTAGTGCCTAACCACTTCCCAAACTCCTCCGAGTCTAGCAGCCACTGGCCGGTACCTGCTTGTCGCCTCTGGATATAGTCGCTCTGCTGAGAACCGTAGTTAAATGGTGTAAGCCAGTCAACGATATTCTGACGATGTTGATCATCTTGTCGTTGGCTTATTTGGGTAATTTTATCTTCTATAACCGAAGATATATAACTACGTATAAATTAGCTAAGCTATGCATTGAACTAACTATCTGACGCTAATACACACCGCTTTACTTCATCGATTGGCATATGAAAGAAGAGCTGCCTTGCGTATGCAGCAGCAGCCGCCGCAGAATATCCATGCCATTGATCATTCTTGTGCGAGTCACAGTAGTCTGAAATTCCACGGATCACAAGGCAAGGAAAATCGGCCAAGGCCCCAGCTGCCTCCATCTCAAAGCACAGAACACCATATTCCTCGGCAATATTGTCTCTCATTATAGCATCCTTGATTACCAGCTCCCCAGATGCGACTATTCCCCTATGAACTACCACGTATAATTCATCGTCATCGTCATCGGTAGCTCGCTGAACCCGGTGCAAAGGGTCACACCCACATTTATCGCAAGAAACTCCAGTCTCCCGGTGTATATAGTCTCTCTCGAATAGATAATCCTGCGTAATTCCTGGGCATTTATACCTTCGCAGTCCTCGAATACTTGTATCAATTCTCTTGATATTCTCTCCGATTGGATCCGTGCGAGATCGAGCTCGCTTTGCCGCTAGATCTTGCGCAGCATTGAGAAGCACTGCCGGCGGTGGTGCAAGAGCACCTGTACGCTCAAATTGACCGAGTTTGGCTTTTCCGTGGTCGTATTGTACCGCGCCCGAATGCCCACCTGCAGGCTTGCTAACTACGATATCGCCAAGCCGAATCATTCCATTGTCGGTTTTCACTGGTACGCCGCCACCGATGCCTACCAAGAGACCAAATCTAAGGTTCGGAAATGTTATCCTCATTTGAGTGACCACCGTAGCCGCGGGGTTATTGCCTGGTTGATGGAGCCCCGCGATAACGACGTTATGGCCCGCGATACTGCCAAGGTTGTACACATTGTGGTCAGTAGGGGACTGTGGCAGACGTTCATGCTCCTCGTCCAGCATCTCTAATGCAGCAATCTGTTCTACCTCCAAAGGGCAGATCCATCCGACCGTGTAACTTTCTGGGCTCAATTTAGGCGCCATCGCAGAGAATACCGTCGTGGTACAATCAGTGTAAGGCTTTGATGGGTGCTTTTGTTCGGCCTGTTGTCGCTTCAACAAGACCAGAGAAATCTTGGAATTCCTTCTAATAGAATAAGAAAGTTCTAGAGTATCAATGGTTGCTTAGAGAAACTGACGTTGAAATGCAGCGCTTCGCGATGCGCCTGGAAGATGCCTCACTAAAATTCTACAGGCAACTCGCAAATCGGTATATTTCAGACTGGGCTTCAGTTTGAGCTTTATTCGGACAAGTCGATTGGGGGGCTGTCCCGAGCCTTGCTATGGTGGCTGAACAGACACATGTAGCCACTGTGTAGAGTAAGGTTACTTTTGTGAAGATTGAGTTTGGTCACTGGCCAATAATGATAAGTTATATATTAACTAGTAACGCGGAGTACTGCGCTTCAGTTAATATAGTATAGTGTCTTAAGGTCTCTATCTCAGCCGCAAGGGATCGACTTGGGAATAGCGCCTTCAAGGGAAGCTTAGCTTCGCAAACTATATTATGGCTGGTACGCATTTTGGCTGGTACAGACAGTCAGTACGCATTTTGATGGGGTCGCCGCGTACGGACATTTTGTATCGCCGGCCTGGCCTTACTTTGTTCCGGACGCACAGACGAAAAAAAACCGACTTTCTTCCAATCAAATGGCCGGATTTGATGACAGAGGCCCGTACGTTCCAAATTTTGCTGACCCTTCACTTTAGCGCCTCGCGCGCAGGTCGAGAATACTATAGGCAGCAAGCTGCCAATTATATTCGTTCGATAAGCTCAAATGGGATTTCGAATAGGGATATACGAATATGAATCGTCATTCGCCACGACGGAAGGACAGCAAGGAACAATAGCCCTGAACTGTGGAAGTTCGGCGCAGGGAAAACGAGGTCTTATCGGACGAGGGGTATGTGGAGGAGAATGCTGCTTTGGAAGACAACGCCACAACACCATAGCCAACAAGGCGAGGTCGACAGTATCGGTTGACCAAGCTGCCGCTAGATCGGCAGCATTCTCTACAAGCCGCGTTCCAGATAACGTCGTCCAGTCCAGCTCGTACACCAACGCGCTCACTCTCCACTCATCCAACACCGACTCAAGCACTTCCTCAGCATAGTCCGGGAAGTCCAAGTCGAAGCGTGCAACGCGTCCCGCCGAGACCTACATCGACCTACAGCTCTTGAACAAGCCGGTCGCATACCGTGTCATGGATGTGGAGCGGGACGACCTGGTTGAGGACAGGCGTGCTCATCGAGGATCTCCAGGCGCTGCGTGAGAAGAGTGTGGCTTTGCCTGGCAGCCTATCAGGTTCGACTTCCATTTTCAGAATTAAAGCGACTGAGACCAGCAACAGTAATCTACACATAAATTATTTTTACTACCACCTGTCACTATCTACTACTACTTGGAAGCAAATTATCGTTCCAACTCAACAGCTCTCATGCCAAGTCCATCCCATTTCCTCACAGATGTTGCACCCGAATGCTTGGCGTTTCTTGTTCTGTGGATTTTCTGTGCCTTGTGCACCGCATGTTCACCACAGTATTGCCAAATGACGTGCTTCTCAAAAGTAATCTCATTTCCTTGGCTCCTTCAAACTATTGGCTTGTAACATGATGCATGTACCTGTATATGAAGAACACGATTCCCACGGCAGCTGCACCGCAATTTCAACCAAACTCATCATGAAGCTTTCATTCGCATCTATCGTTCTGGCTGTGGCGGGGGCCCGGGCCGCATATTCGGGAGATATTGTACAGTACTGGTAAGTTCACCTCGAGACGGTTGTTACACAAGCAACGTGCTCATATCCTAGGGCGGACCAAACCAATGTTCTCGCCAATAGTGCCGTGATCGGAGGATTGCAATCCCCGCCTTCAGGCTGGGTGGGAGCTATCGTCCACGGCGCTATCTACCAAGCAGCAACTACAGCGGCGGGAAAATCGCACGGCTTTCAGCAATTGGCTGTTTCGCATGCTGCACATAATGCACTTATCTGGGTCTTCCATGGAACAAGGAATTATGCGCCCACAAATGCTGTGATTAGACATGTTATCCCTTTAATCGGACTTACCGGGAAAGACTCCGAAGCCGCGATTGAAGTCGGGCGCGAAGCTGCTAGGAAGGTTATTACGGCTCGTACTGATGATAAGATTAATGATTTTGTGGACTACATCTTTCAGACCCCGGCGCCGGGAGTGTACCAGAACACTTCGGGAGGTGCTGCCTTCCCTGACACGCCTCAAGCTCGATTTGTGAGGTTGTTCGCAGATGTAGGCGATGTGAGCCAGTTCAAGGTCGCTCCGCCTCCGGATCCGAGGAGCCCGGAATATGAAGAGCCGCTTGAGTATGTAAAGGCTCAGGGAGCGAGGAACTCGACCGTGAGGAGGCCATTTGATACGGAGACAGCGTATTATTGGAGGGAGAGCAGCATCTCGTAGGTCCATTCTGGGAAAATGAAGTACTGTACATGCTGATCATACCTAGGCAATGGACTCGATTCGCGAATGCCGCCGTTGGCAACTCATTAGCTAACGATGTTTTCAAATCCGCAAAATACTATGCACAGCTCAACTACGCGTTAGCCAACGCTGGCATCGCAGCATGGCACGCCAAATACCAATACAATACCTGGAGACCCATAACCGCGATCCACTACACCGACACCTACCTCTCTAGCGGGAAAAGCGTCTACGATCCCAACTGGACTCCCTTTCTCACACCCACACCAAGCCACCAAGATTACGTTTCCACCCACGCAACATTCGGCTCTGCAGCCGCCCAAGCAATCCGCAACCACATCGGTACAGATGCTGTTGATATCACTGTGAGCAGCAATGTTACTGTCGATAATGTGGGTGTGGTTACGAGGCATTACACCAATTTGACGTATGCGACGGTTGAGAATGGGGATAGTAGGGTCTTTGGTGGGGTGAGTATATTTTTTCTTCTTGATTGTGGAGTGGGGTGTGTGTGCTGATTAATGTAGATTCATTTCTCGTTTGCGAGTGTGGCAGGGAATAAGTTGGGGACGGAGGTCGCAGTTAGGACGTTAGAGAAGTTTGAGAAGAGTTGGGATAAGTACTGATTACCGGAGGATGGAAGAGTATACGAATGAGATTACCGGTCGATGTCTACTGTTTCGGTGAACTTATCAAAGGTGATCCTCTTTGTATAATCAGCCTTTAATGTAGGAAACGCAGGAAATGCATGATCGCTGATATCTGCAAGACTTTACAATTACGCAAGAAAGGCTTAGAAAGATTGTAGCTCGAATTTGATACGTCAACATAAACGCGAGGGCAGAGGGGTCGGACGTCCCATTGTGAAATGTGTTGTGATGTCTGCCTTTGTGGGGCGTGGTGTCGCTTGTCTGTGCTGCTCAACATCATGTATTCCTCAAAGAAGTAATGCCCTGCCCTGCCTTTCATTACTACGTACAGCTAAACCTAACGGGGGGATCTTATTCATGCAATTACAAGAAAGGATTAACCGGGAAGCATTTCTTGTTCATAGTCCTGCTCAAGAAAAACTCTATATATCTCAAATCCCCAACTTGAAAATATCAAGAAACGAAAACCCTCAATTATTTGGACGATTTGAATTAATTATTGATCGAAAGAAATCAAACTGGATTACGCAAAACGGTATATGAAATAAAATAATTGGTACATATACATCAAACAGTACAAACTGCGGCCTGATAGGTAAGAGAACCATAGCCGCTTTACGAGAAACGAAATATATGCTAACCCAATCCGTTTAGTTCAGTGGTAGAATTCTTGCTTTGGGAAACCAAAATTGTAAGAGGTCTCCGGTTCGATCCCGGATTAGGCCCATTCATTTTTGCTTTTTATCACGATCAACTCTCATTTTTGAGTAGCTTTTCGTGCATGACCTTCTGTGAGACTAAAAATCTAATGCTAATATATCAAAGTCCTTCAGGATTGCTACTGCCACATTTTACCATATCAGACAGACTACAAACTAACGAGGAATATCCATTGACGACCTCTAGAACTTGCGTCCCAAGTTTTGGTAGCTATGTCTCAAAATATCAATGAACTACAGCACGCAGGGAAAGAACACATCACATCCCAAACTAGATGATCTCCAAACTCCTAGTCTCCCAATCCTTACATAACCTCCTCAACCCCGCTTGTCTGGGCGTAGATTGCCAGGTTCCAACACGATAATATTTCCCCTCTGTCTTCGCAGGATGAAGAAGCAGTCCAAAAGCATAACGATGGCGTTCTCTGTCCTGAGTTACACGGAAAATTGGGGTGCCGTCCATTTCGAAAAGACGTTTCTCCCCTGGTACATCTGTAGAACCAATGTCTTCATGTTCGCTTTCCTTGAGCTCCTTTTCATCTTCGCTTTTCTCAAGCTCTTCGTGGTTAGGCCGGTACGCCTTGCGCGCATGACAACTCCCGAGCAACATCATTGATAAATTGCCAGGCAATATCATATTCTGGCTACTGTGCCAGTCAATAAAACAGCTCGCTACGGAATGGCCATTGACCTTGATTTCCCACTCCGGGACATTAGGGAGTATAGTTTCCGCCAAACTTAACGTTAAATCTGAAGGTACATCTGCTACTTTTCCAGTAATCCACAAACTTCCATGTTTGAGTGCCCCGAAAGGGTTGAGTCCCTCAGGAGTAACCTGAATATTAATGTCGACCCAGTCTTGACGGATATTGACGAAGGACCATTCAACCAGAGCCCAACCCCTCAACTCAAAGTTCACTCCAACATTTACACCGGCGAAACTCCACGACGGTGCTATGTAGACATCTGGCGAGTCAAGGGCTGCAAGACGCTCTTCTAACCCAGCCTCTTGTTGTTGTGCACAACTCCAAAAAAGCCCACGAAGCATGTCCTTTCTCCAGATTCCAGCGATGTAGTCGTCTTGAGTTACTTTCGATACGCGCTCTGCCAAACCAGATAGTGCTGGAAATTTATCCGTTGCGAACGTTAATTTGCGGTCTGAATAGCTTTGAACCATCTTAAGCCATGAATCATATATTTGATTGATTGAACTGCTCGCGAGTACGGTCCTTGATGTGAGGAGGGACATCAAATTGCGGTTGGAACCCCAAGCCTGATACTCTCCAATCCTTTCCGAGAACGTGACGTTGTTGCAAACAACGTACGTTCTCGCTGAAGTCAGAACTAAAAGCCGCGTAGATAGTGCCGTTTCTTGATATGTCCAGCCTCTTGCGGCCCAAGAGCAACGTAGCAGATCATACTCTAAAGGTGATTGAAAATTGGGTCTAAGGTCTTTGAAATCTGCAAAACGTGAAAACCGAAGACTATACGTACCAGCAACTTGTGCGACGATAGACGACTGAAATCGGATATTGATGGTATGAGACTTCCGCTCGAGGAATCCTTGATTACAAGAGGACGACGCTGCGGCGCATATAGTGAGATATGAATACCTATACACGCTTCCCATTGCTGCGGATTCTCTTTCCCAATCAGATTTGTCATCTTGAACAATGCATAGTGCGTCAATCCAGAGATATCGTAGCTTTAGAGCGCGACAGACTGCAATTGCTTCCCGGGCGACAGTCGAAATTTGGGAAATCAAGAATCCAGACATCATGTGGTGTAGTAAGGCTCTTTTTGCCGTGAATTGGCGATCTGCGTCAGACTGCGGACCCCAACAGTAACTGAGGGTTGCGTAACGGAGCGGAATTTCGTCGGTTCGTTCTTTGCGTATATCCTTGCTGCTGATGAGACGAATGTATTCAGATGATCCTTCACCTAGGTCCAATAGTCTTGTGGGAAGGAACCGGAACCGTGACTCTTCGAATGGCTGCACTGGGTGGCATACAATCGTGCAAACCTTCAATACCCTCAATATCATAGTAATATTATCTTCGCAAAGCGCATCGGAATGAGGAGGCATATCTAGTTGCAGCCATTCCCCGCATGCATCTACAGGGATTAACCAACTCAATACCAGATAATGGGTCATGATTTTCATAAAATGGTAGACGAGGACTAACTGGGAAACGCCTCTATAGCGAAAATAATGGATTCTTTCGATGCATCTACTCATTCAACCAAGAATAGTATTAGCGATAGAGAAAGTAGAAACAAAACTCAAGGAAGGCCTGTCTCTTTGGGGAAAGTTACCCTCTGGGGATGTGAGGTCTAGATCAGCCACTAACATCTGCGTTGTCGGACGAAAACCTGGCATTTGGCCCCATTCAAACCTGAGCCGGACGAAAACATCTCCATTGTGATCGAAAAACCGTTTTTGAATGGATTGTCTGAGTAACCTGCAGAATTCGCAGCCAGCCTCCGCAGAGGCTTTCAACTGAGGCAAATTGGGCGTTTTATCTTCTAGTGCATATTTCAACGATAAAATACGCTCCGACTTTAATAACCCAGATTCTCTGAAATTGAGGTATCTCTTTCCGTTGCTCGATGTCGTTTCGGATCCGCCCAGACCGCAATCATCAAACTCGAGAACTTTGCACCTTTCGCAAAGTTTGGCGCCGTTCGTCGGCTGCTGCGGATAAGGGACTCCGTAATAATTCATGACTGCCACATACAATGCTCCGGCCTCGAGTATGCGATGGTAGGCTCGCTGAACAAGCTATTAAAGAATCGATTCGACTCTTCGTTCGTACTCCCACACCTACCTATGGCCAAGCGCGGGGAGAATTGAAATGGTGGGGAGAGCTGAAGAGTTGGGTTTCAAAGGTGAATTGGGCCTTACACACCCCAAACTAGTTAGCGCCACAAGCACTATTCCCGCTGCACCCGTCAATTGTCTCGTCGTTCATCAGCGCTCGGAGGGATGTCCAAGGGCACGGGGGAGACTGGTGATGCTGATAAATGAGTGCGAGAATCTAGTGATTGTGCTGAAGATATAGTTGGAAATGCAATGATGCAATCGTGGATGCACCATACCAAATTACAAAATGAACGAGATCACGTCCATATCTGCGCCTGGAAGAATAAGATGTGATTCCTCAGGACGAGTAGATGAAATAGCGCGCTGGGCGGCGAGAAGGGACTATTGCCCAGAGATATCTTGGATTGATTCAGAATTAGTTAATCCCAAAGAGCACATTTATAAAAACCATTTGGGGGTCTTATGTCAGCTTGTCCTATATTTTGTAAAGTACCTCATAGTCCCATTACAAGATTGCGGCGGATACACCCCCTGGAACCTGCTTCCATCGAAGTCTCTTCACTTCCTTATCTATTTGGTTCAGATACGCACTCTTGTATTGAAGCTCGTGTTGTGATTTGTAGAGATTCAGTATATGATAGATCTCATGGTATATAGTTGTGTTTAGAATGCCATGTAGATTTTTCAAAGTAGGCTGTGTTTTTCCACAATGTGGAAAATTATATGTGCTATATACCGTAGAAAAAGAAAAGACACTCGGCAGTAGCCGACATCCATTTCCGTGTTGCGCATATCGTCGTCGCACAGCATATTGCCTTTTCCCTTTTCGGTGCATGGAGGCCATTCAATGAGGCTGAGCATGCTGGCGTAAAGCTAGGGCGACCAGTTGCTACTGCAAGGTTGGATAAGATGCGCATTATTTACTGGCTTCATTTCTGGCTTGCAGTGAGGGAGACTCTTACCTTTTCTTTTCCTCTCATTTGGCTTCAAGCAGGAGAGGACTATTCAACTACCAAGTGCGCAATCTTTTTTACACAGGTGGACTTTCAATTATTCTTTGATTCCCTGTTCTTGGGTTTGTTTAGCATACCCAGGTATGAATTTCAGCACAGATCCTTCGGATTTTAAGTTCACCAATTGTGTTTACGACTTTTTGAACGGGACTTCGGTATACTACAATTATTCTAGTTCAAGCATACCGACTTGCCTTTGCGTTGCCAAGTTCCAGGCTGATCCAGACATCGGCGGACCCGGCGTAAGCCAGCCTCATGAGATAGACTTTCTATGGCAATAACACCTCCTAGGTCTTTTTGGCATTCGTCTTGACTGCTTGGATAACTTGTTTCGTTTCTTTATTTGCGTGGTATTGTCTGATCTCGAATAAATTCAATGACTACCTGTCGACGACTAGAGATGGAAATTTCAAGGAGAACCTGCAATATATCGCTAGCTCAATGATTCCCTTCGGTCCAAATTCATGCGATGGCATCAAGAATCATAGCATAAGACGACTTGCACAATCCATAAGACGAGGCGCTCACGTAGGAGTCGTCGGATTCCTCCATATTTTCAGCGATGGACGACCACGAGCCACCGAGTTCTCCCTTCCTGTTCTTGACGTTCTTTGCGACGTGCAAGTATTCACTGGCATATCCATCATGATAGCAGCATTTGCAAGAATGAACACGATGGCCTTCTACCACCAGTATCTGATCCTAAACTATTACTGTTTAACCTTGAATTCCTTCATGCTAGGAAGGTCAGGAAAATTAAGCCAAAGTCATCAAAATGGCAACAACGACAGTATGGATACCTGGCACTACTGGACCCGACTCTTCTTGAACTCCGTTGCATCGGTTTTATACCTCATTTTCGAACTTCTCATCATGAATCGTCAGGCAATGACTTGGAGCCCGGTCGAGAGTGGAAGATGTTTCGTCTCCAACGATAACACGAGCTCCTTACTTTCGTTTATGTGGCTTTTTGGTATTGGGCTGTACACAGCATATGATCTGCTTGCACTCGTGGCACGTCTTACAAGTCGAGGAAGCTTGACGTGGATGGACAGATTCGCTAATTTTACGAACCGACAAGAGAAAAACTACCGCAAAAAATACAAAAATTGGGTCGGTTCGTTGATACAAAGAATCAAAAGGCCTAACACCAACTCGATAAATACCACCAGACGCAGCTACGGCTGTATGTCATTCGATACTGGGCACTCTAGATTTCGAGACGTCTGCCTAAAGTTCGCTCTCAAATTGATTATTCTTTATTGCCCACTTTTTGTTTGGTGGTGCTTTTTTCAGGTCTTCGCTCTTTGGGCATCCGGAGACTCGGAAAGCATCATCCAAATTGCAATGCTCTTCGGATTCTGCACTTGGAACACCTACGATCTGGTTGACATGAAGCTTTCCAACACGTCACTCGTTCCAGACGAGACAGCTTGGGGTTTTGGACAAGTTCTGCCACTGGCATTGCTCGGTTTGATATTGTTGAATATTTTAGATTCTGCACAAGGTATGGAGTTCTCGGATTCTATGCAGCATGTCTTTGTTTACTGACAGGCCTGTAGGTGCAATGCGAACGAAGCCTAAAACTGAACTGGGAAGCAATTCCACTGGTGCACAATCGCAGGAATTGCAGGAAGTGCAGGAAGTGCAGGAAGTGCAAGAAGTGCAAGAAGTGCATGAATTGTATGAAGTGCATGAAGTGCAGGAAAGTGCGGAAGTACAGGAAGTCTAGGAAACATAGCGTCGGCAGGGTACTACTAGCCAGATACTCTGCCTGAACCACCTGTAGCTGCACTAATTCATCGACCAAATCCAAGTATATAACCAAAATATACAATTCGGAGTATGCTTAGAACTAATTCGACCGGATTGGTTGCCACCTATCGGATTGAGGCATCAATAGGTGGGCGAGAAGCTGGAAATCTCACTCATAACACGCATTTTGTAGCATACTTTTGAGATATCTATTCTGGCAAGTGTATATATGATTCTCAATGCTGATGATTCACTTGAAGGACTAAAATATGGAAATGATAAGAAATAAATAAATGAATTGGTGATTGGAAAGGTGAAGTTGGTTGATGAGGTTGTGCGCCCAGTGGTGAACTGTCGCGAAAAGGGAAAGAGGGGCTGAAGGTAGCTATGGGACCAGCTTTGGTGTCGAAATCCAGAATTCCTTGCGCATACAAGGAAGAGAATGAATTGTTCTACGCGCTTCAGAAATAACCGATGCAATGGGAGACAGCTCATCTCGAAGTTGAAGTGATATCGTAATATTGATCTTCTCCCTGAAACACATGGCATATCCCTTTGGAGTTACAAAATACAAACCGATAACCAAATCCATAAAACAATGAAAACCTTGTTGCTCGTGTACTCTATCCTCCATACTGTTTCCAATGCGCCCTGCTTGCATTTATCCTATCTCAATATCCTGTGGAATCGCGTGATCGAGTTCTTCACTTTTTGGCCTTCTTGCCTCCAGCAGGTTTCCTAGGACCGCCCTTCACCACCTTGGTTGGTTTGGATTCAGCTTCTTTTGGCTTCTCCGCTTCCGGTTCTTCTGCCGCTGGTGCATCTGCCATTGGCTCATCTTCCTTTACTTCCTCTTCTTTTGCTTCCTCTACCTTTGCTGGCTCCACGTCCGGTGCATCAGCCATTGGCTCATCTACCTCTTCTTCATTAGCCTTTGGTTCCTCAACCTTCTTACCCTTTTGCTTTTTCTTGGGGGCTGGCTTCTCCTCCTCTTCTTCAGCCTCATCCTCAACGACTGCTTCGTTCTTGCGTTTCTCAGTACCGCCAGCTTTCTGATCGCGTTGTCGAGCGCTGACTCGTGTCCCTTGTGTAGGTTCCTTCTTTGCCTTGGGTTCTTTCTTTCCTGCAGCAGCAGCTCCCTTTGGTCTACCCCGCCCTTTCTTTTCATCATCTGCATTTTCATCGGTTTCCTCTTGCGCCTTATCGTTCGTTTCGGCGGCAGCTTCTCCTTTGGTCTCTTCAGAGTCCTTTTTCTCTTCGGCAGCTTCTTTTAGTTCGGAGGACTTCTCGGCCTCGGTCTTCTTCTCGGGTGGACCCTTCTTAGGTTTATCTTTTGAGCCGGCTTCGTTTTCGTAGTCGCCGCCTTCTTCTTCGTATTTCTTTGCGATCTTGTTTGCCTATCAATTGAGTTAGATTGGCGTTGGGAAAGATATGCGATAGATGTTGAGATGGATTTACCTTCCATGCGGCCATCTTTCCCTGCCCGGAACCATCTTTGTTGGTCTGATTCTTGACTTCTGAAATAAACATTAGCTACCAGACACACAACAGAGCTCATATATGGGTAGTGAAGTGTATCATACCGTCCGTAATCTTCTCCTTGAGCTTTGGATCAGTTGGCTTTCCCTTTGCAGACGGCATGTTTGCAGCAGTACGAATGCCAAGTATGCGATGTGCTTTGACGAATGAATTAAATCGTGTACGACGAATTGCTGAGAATATCAAGCGACTTCCCATATAACAGCTTCAATTGAAGTTTAGAGCCAGGTCTGAATGAGCAAAATGAAGGTAAATGGTCGCGTGGAATATTGAAAGAGGAGAGGCTGGGGGATTCAATCGATGTCGTCAATAAATACATGGGCGTCGGTATAAAACAGGGGCTTATTATAGGCACTTATCAGTCCCCTGCTACCGTGCGGTGGGGTAAAAACAAACAGAACAAGTAGGAGAGACCAATCGATCACCTACACATATATGTACGGAACTGTGCAGCATGTTTCGCAAACAATGCTTTACAGTTTGTATGGAGTCAAACTTTCATGAACCACAGAAAATGGAAAGTACCTCCGGAAAAGTTGTTGTCTCTTTCTCTGTTTCCCGTTGTTCGAGGTCCCAAAGACGTCCTTGGACGTGGACTCGTCCTTTCTCCGGCTCGATGCTACCACTCACTCCATATGCAGCTCAGCCAAACAAGAGAACAGACGTGGATTGAGTGAATTGTGACAGGTGCCATATTGGACA
The DNA here is from genome assembly GCA_002946425.1 of Rutstroemia sp. NJR-2017a BBW. Taxonomy (NCBI): domain Eukaryota; kingdom Fungi; phylum Ascomycota; class Leotiomycetes; order Helotiales; family Rutstroemiaceae; genus Rutstroemia; species Rutstroemia sp. NJR-2017a BBW. The sequence continues at coordinate 1,710,875 of NJPT01000031.1, forward strand.
TCAGCCTATATCGGCGTTTTACCTCGTCTCAAGAATACCTTCGAACTGCTTCATACCCGATTTCGCGGCGAAACTCTATCACCAATGTTCCGCTCACGCCAACAGACGGCAACCTTGAGCATTTGAGTACTAATATTGTTGGAATATATCTTGGCTTCCTTCAACAATGTGAATACTTCAAGCTGTCCAAATTCCCCTCTTTTAGCGTCGTCCTGACCCAAGAGCAATCATGTTGAATCCGTTTGCTAACTGTAAAATGTTGGATGACACGAGTCAGTATCAACTTCCCAACGTATGAATCTTCCCCACGTATTTCTCATCATTAACGAACTACAGATCCTGTTGTGAAATGAATCGCTGCAGCTATTTCATTGGAGCTGAAACGCCTAATGTTATGGAGACTGGCGTAGTATTTACCTACTTTATAAAATATTTTACGAGTACTCGTAACGTTGTCGTTACATCTGTCGTTTAAGTAACGCACCACATAGACTGTCGACAATCCGAATAGATGGCCAATTTACCCATTCCGCACCATACTATCAACACATTTCTCCATGGGTGCCCAGATTGATTCGAGATATCATTGGGTAAGATCAGCTACACTGTTCCTGATGCTGTTCATCCGCTCGAACTTCACATTCAACCTGAGAAAGTCCGCTTATATCATGTGCATTGGCGGTCCTGAAGGTGCATCCGTCTCCTGGGCGGGCTTCTCCATGTTTGTTTCGAGAAGTTATTTTGAATCCGGAGTGATCGGTGCAATCATCCGAGTGGGTTCCAAGCACAGAGAGACTCTTTCTGTGGCCCCTCTCGCTCAGAAAAACTGGTTGGTCCGGGAAAGTATATCACAGTTTGTCACTGTTGTCGAACATATCCTAGACAATATAATTTATTTTATTTGATACATTTCCCATCAAGTGAGCTTTCTCTTAGGTGATCTGGTTCATCGTAAAGATGGTATATTTACTGATGGTGCCCGTCGTTCAAATGACGAAACATATCGACTATCCGTCTACACCATCGAGCAAAAATATTCTCTTCATGGGACAGGCGTGTTACATCCTTGCGGCCTAAGGGTCAAACAGGCTTCTTAAAACGGACAGCTACCTATCTAAAGGAATCTTTTTTGTGATGTCACTTGTACATATCTAGCTGCAAGCTATGATTTCATCTCTGGAATGGTATGAATTGAGGTGATTGTAACGGTGATTTGACTTCCTTCTGCCCTATCCAACTGGACATCCCGGTACCTATGCATCCTGATAACAGGCATTTCGTGGTGTTTACATCTGCTCCTTTTATATCCTTCACGTTTCTATGAAACCTGCCTGTTAGTATTCACTCTAACGCCAACTCAACCACACCGGCGAAAATCTGGAATCTCAAGGCAGCGAGGCAGCAGCACGAACCATATATCCTGCTCAATTCACCTTTCACATACCAGGACTCGACTCACATCCAGCTTTCGGATTCAATTCACTATCCTGTCGTTCTTTCCTATTTCAGATTTAGGTTGAGTCTTCTATTTGATCTCAAAACTCTCCTCCGAACCTCAACTTGTTTCATCTCACCTTATACACAACACCTCTCTCCAGTGAGACTTCATCAATTCAAAGTTCACCTTCAATCAGTCCTCACATTTAATCAGTCTTTATTCTCACGTATACTCTCTTGGCAAAGCCGCAAAGGTGTCAATATATCCTCAGATATTTACTTGACAAACTCATATCATTCAACCAGCTTATCTCTTCATCTCGCAATCAGTTGTTGTACCTGCTCAGAGAAATATCTATCGATCACAAAATAATAGGTATCTTCGACCTTCCGACATGTCCTTGCTTCGCAATCAGCTCACCTCATCTAGCCATCAGACGCAACATCAAAACATCATGTCCGCAAAGCGCCACCTGGGGCATCATATCATTGATGATTCCGATGAAGAAATCTTCGTCTCGTCAAAACGCCCGCGAAGAGTTGCATACCCTCGCCCATCATCACGGACAGTAAGTCCGGAGGTCGGAGAAGTCAAGGCAGTGCAAGCTATTGCTCGAGAGCTTCCCAGGTTCGAATCCAATACTGCCAAAGTCGCTACTGAGGCGATCGCCAACGCACCCGCCGCCCCGACGGTAAAGACATACCAAGAGTGAGCCTTTCCCGAACTGTCCCACCTAGCGCCAAATACTAATATCATCATCTATAGTGTTCTCGGGAATGAGTTCGTAACCCTCTACATCTCACCTTCCAAAGCTCCCTTCACTATCCACAGAAATCCTCTTGCTGCGCATTGTCCAGCCTTTGTAGCATCTCTCAACATCCCCGTTAGCGGAGCTCAGTTCTATGAGCATCACGCACCCTTCCTCGACTTCACCGTGGTGGCATTCGCTGCTATAGTTGAGTTTTTATACAGGAAGGTCGTCCCTACCCTCAACAGAGCCCGAACAATTCGTGGGGAGATCACCCGTTATATGGAGATCTACGAAATTGCCCAAAAGATGTCGTTTCGCTCGCTGAAGAACGTGCTCGTGACGCAGATCGGGATCATCTATCTCTCAAAGGAAATTAGACCAAGTATTGCCGACGTCAGGTTTGTATACACTCGTACGCAGAAGGATTGTGGTCTACGCAAACTCGTGGCGAGTCATGTGGCCTTTGCTAATTTAACCGCGGGGAAGAAGAGCAAGAAAGGAGCGGGTGACGGAAGAAGAGACGGGGCAGTGAAGGAGATTCAGCCTGACGTTATTACCGCGTTGATGACGGAATTTCCGGATCTGGGAGCGGATATCGTGAATGTGAGTAGTGGCTGGTTCAAGGATGGAAGAAAAGGCGTGCAGCGATTGGCAAAAGGTCTCATTTGTGAGGTCCATGAGCACTCCGAGGGGAGATACAAAAACTGTCGTGACGCTGGAAAGAATTGGTCTGACATGGTAGGAGATGATGACGAGGCTGAGGAGTAGATGGTAGTGATACGTTTGGGGTGGGGGTGGGGGGTTTTGATAAACGGAGGATCAGGCAGTGGTGATACATTGGGGGGGGTGGTAATAAACGGAGGACAACAATTCGAGTATATAGGACGGAGGTATGGCGGACACATTCTCATGGTGATTGGGACTTCTTTTATAGGAAAGCATGGGTTCTACTTACGGATACGCTTCTCAATTTTTCAGCATGGTTTTTATCCTCGACAAGCATACCTTACTTCATTTAGATATCTACAGACTCACAGTATCCTACTCTATCATGAGTTGCAGACTTCGGGAGCTGGCTCTCGAGCTTTTACTATCTAGTCCAAAAGTTTCCACAGACAGTTTAGCAATGCGATTACATTTCCATTAACCCCAAGCTCGCGATGAAGGTGATTTCTTCTGTTCGCACAGCTCGAAAAAGCGCAAACTCTTACTCTCCAGTCCAGTTCTACACACCAAACACGCAACACCATTGCGAATGCTAGATGAACACACGGAATATAGTCATGGCAGTCGAAAAGCAAGTTCAGAGGAAGATTACACTTTGAATGGTCGGGTATCAACCTCAACTACGAGGGAGGGTGAGTTTCAAATCAAGAGAAACAAGAAACAGCCGGCGCGATAATAACACCGAGACCTTCGATTTTGCAGGCCACCGAACGATAATCGAGCTCCTATCAAACTGCCTCAGTATACTCTCGACAAAAAAGACGGATATCATACTAAAGGCTCTTCTACTATCGATCTGAATAGAGGAGGTATATTAAAGTTGAATATCGGATGACTTGTATATAGAAGACTATATAAGAAGACCTTATAGTATACCCTTTCCAATGCAGATCAGCCTTGATCACCTACATTCTGGCAAGTAAGAGGCCAATGCGACATCTACTGTTCGTAATATTTACAGAAGAGAATTCTACTTTACAGGCCAGCCCGAAACTGGCTCGCGATAGGAATCTACCGCTCAGTAATTAAAATTTGAGTCCTGAGAAATTTGAGTCACGGGATCGGCGAATTGTTGTACAGGGTAAGTAGATTCGGGAGAGAGAAGTTGTGGCGAACAAGTAATCTATCTTACTCTTCACCGATGATGGGCTCCACGGGTTTTCCGCCTATGATCCTACCTAGAGGCAGCCCATCATCCTGTCACCTGATGTCGAAAACGACGACACATCGAGCCGAAAAAATGAAACCGCCCTAGGACAAGACCTCAATTTGAAAGAAATATACGAAGCAATTTGGAGGTTTGGAACAGCTTTATACACTGAGATATCAGAATTTAGAGAAAAGGCCAGTAGTAGCAGATACCCGTAAAAGCATGTTTCATTAGTGTTGAGGCTATTCAGACTTCGAGCACCCCGTGATGTCACAAAACCCGAATCCGTTAAATCCAAACAAGACGACGCATGAGATGAGAGTTTCGTAGTAGGAGAACCAAATATAAAAGTCAACTCGAAAGACCTGAAAGAGGTCCAATCCTTTACCCTCGCCCGTAATTTGTGAGCCCAACCTATGAACAATGGCTACAACATAGTCGTCTAATTCCTTTACTTCTTAGGAGGGTACTTGTTCTTGAAGAGATATCTGCAATTGCATGTTAGTCCTGGTTGTTCCCGTGCTTTGCTCCTCCATAGAATAACTTACGAGCTCAACCAGTAATCACCCAAAGCGAAAGCACCAACAACACCCATCCACCCTCCTACAACCTTCCATGTCAACTCTCCCGCCGCGTATTTCCTGTAAGCACCAAAGCCCAATCCTGCGCTCAAAGCCACCACAGCGACTGCGTTTCCGACGAATACAGGGTTGTCGCTGTTATCCTGGATGCGGCTCTTTGCCTTCTTTGACTTTTTGCCAGCAGAAGATTCCTTAGCCTTGTCCTTAGCCTTGTGAATGCGAGCCTCGATTTGTTCGGCCTCTTTGTCGATGCGGTTGGCTTGTGTTTCAGTCTGCACTGGTTGGGATGAGAAGTCCGAGGGGACGGTGTGCACGCTGTCGGTGTCGACGTCGATCAGAGAAGAGGTGGACGCGGACTCGTTGGGGATGATGGATGGTGGGGGTGGGGCACGTTTCTATTGAGTCCATGTTAGAAGGCTATCGTGAAGAGCATGCAGGACATTGTCGAAGGAGTGAATGGGGTTGGGCTGGGCTGGACCGCAGTCTGTCTGCGTGCAGGCGGGCCAAGGAAGTACGGTCATGCGGTGAGTGGCAGAGAGATAGAGAGATCAACAATACATACCTCCTCGTCTGTTTGTTGCGGGCCGGAAGCAGCTGCTTGTGCGTAAGACATCTTGATTGTGTATTGTTTGTGTATCACAAGATAATTGTGTTGGGGGGGTTGTGAATAGAGTTAAGGTGGAAGGGGAGCAGGTTGTGGTTTGACGTAGAGAAACCGGTCAAATCAGATTGGCGTATGATGAAAAAGTGGTGTGGGCAGAAGGGAGCATGTGAGAAACTGGGAAGAAAGAACAAGGCTATTGAAGGTGTGGCTGAAGCTCGGATTCTCGCTTAACCCCACGAAGCTTCGTTTTCGTTCATCATTCATCATTCATCATTGCTGACGTAGGCGGCTCGACAGAAGGTTCACAGGAGTTTATGTAAAATGCAGGAACACATAAGTTACATTTACATTTACATTTACGAAACATGCAGACTTGGATTCAACACCGTCTTCAAGAGCTGTGAGACAGTCATGGTTTGTTTATATCAATATCAGTTTTCCCGTTCTGGCGTTTTGCGGCAGTGTCCGGTCCGGTTCCACATCACCCCACCATTACTGTGAAGATCCAGGAACAAAGACGCAAATCCCTAAGACATTGGCAGCCACACATAGAAACGGAAAACGGATCACCTAAGTTAGTGAGAACTTCGGGGAGATTTTTATTTATTACTGTACAAGTATTAGACGGTCATTGTAACCCTTTTGGAGACCTTGATGATACATCTGATACATCTGATACATAATCAATACAGCTTTCCCTTTCATTTCGTCTTAGCATCAAATGCTGCTTTTGGTACCAGTTCTCCACCCTCGTCTCCTACATGCTCTACAGTTTCCGACTTCGCGTTTCGGCTGTCGCGGAAATGTTCCTGTTCTTTCGGGGCTTCGCCCGTATTGTCTCGGCTTTTCTTTACCGCTGGTTCAGAAACAGGTTCTACTGGCTTGGGTGACGACTCGATAGCTTTCGATGTACTTGGTGTCTGTGGTTCGACTGATAGTTCCTCTCCCTCCTTTGCCATTTCTCTCGCACGAAGTTCCTGCTCGACTTCATCCTCATCATCTTCCAACTCCGATGCATAGGTTTCCGGATGTTGTCGGAAACAATCTTGCATACCCCTGGATGAACTGTCAGTCGCGGTCTCGGGAAGCGCACTACGGCCGACTTACTTGAACTTTTCTATACAATCAACACCCTTCGGCTCTTCTTTGGAGTAAACAAAGCAGCTGAATGCAGCCTTGAACTCTTCACCACATGGCCCAGTTGCCATACCTCCCAAGCAGGGACAATCCCAATTGATCTCTCCGGTCTCTGGATTGAATGCTCCTTGTTGATCTGCTTCCCCTTGCAATCCTTCCATACCCTCCTCACCCTCCTCGCTCGTCCCCTCTGCGGCCACGGTCTTCGCAGCTTGTTCATGCTCCTTTCTCTCTTGTTCGGCGATTGCTTGTGCCTGTCGTAGTCGCTTCTCCTCCATTATTGCGTCTATCGTGGATAAGTTTGATTCCTGGACATTGTGTAATGATTCATCGAGTGTCTGAATTGCAGCTAAAGAAAAGTCAACATCTAATTCGAAGCTCCTGCGCCAAAGGCAATTATTTACCTTCCGGTTCCTCTGCGAACACATTGCTCGTATTGTAGTAATAGATTCCTGCGCCTGCTAGACCCCATCGTGCTGCAGCACTCTTCCAACTCCTCGACTTTTGTGCCGGTGGTGCAGTGCTTAGGAATCGTCTCGCAGCGCTGTTCTTAATTTGAAGCCTCGAAAACGCCTGGCGTCTCGACGCAGCTCGAAGAGCGGATCTAAACATGGCGGAAGATTTCAGAATAAGGACAGTAAGTTGTGAGACGCCAGAAAAAAACACAAAGGAAAGATTGTTGTAACTCAATGAACCGTTGACAGTAGCTCAGAATTATCGTTTGTAAGCATCAATTACTTCATATTCCGTATTTTTTTGCGGATCCTCCCGAATGGTGGCTTGGATAAGGATCATGTGATCGGCGATTAGATAACATGATGCCTCCTTCCCGTTTCTGTCTTATTTCCTTAGGTCTGCTCACGCTTCAATCTCTTGTTATTCGTGAACTTGGGTCGGTTCATGATACCTCTGGTTGAAGCATCTCAAGCAGGTGAGATCTTATAAGGCTCACACAATTTCCGTATCATGGATTCCTCCGACGTCACCATCTGGCACCCCGCCGACGTCTTTTCTGACAACCCCTCCAACCACAAGGGATTCGCGCTTATCGCCCTCAACCAACCTTTGGAGCTTCCATCTGTCATTTACAGAAGACTATGGGACAATGCTATCTATCACATCGCGGCTGATGGAGGAGCGAATCGGGTCTATGAGAAGAACCATAGCACACCCTTTAACGCTCAGTCGCCGCATTCCAGCCTTGCGGAGGAGAAGAAGGCAAAGAATTACCTCGATATCGATACCGTGATAGGAGACTTTGATTCTATGGATTCTGGTCTTAAGCAGTATTTCAAAGATAATGGGACTGAGATCATCAGGGACGACGATCAGTACTCTACCGATTTCGCAAAGGCCGTCAAGTATGCAAAGTCCTTCGAACGTCCCACAGACTCCGAGTGGAGCCCATCTTCAGGAATTCACCAAGCCAAGCTTGAAAACGCAAAGGGTTTGAAGGCGCCTTTGAATATCATGTGTCTTGGAGGTCTAGGCGGACGCGTCGATCAAGGGCTTTCGCAGCTACACCACTTGTACATGTTTCAACAGGAGCCCGACTATTCATCCGGCAAAATGTTTCTCTTCTCTAACGAAGCCATAACGTTCGTCCTCAAGAGTGGAAAGCATAAGATCAAGGTCAGGGACGGATCAGACTTGATCAGGTTTGGGAAACATATCGGAATAATACCGATCAAAGAACCATCTGTCATCACCACAAATGGACTGGAATGGGATGTTACAGATTGGGCGACAGAGTTTGGCGGCCAAATCAGCACCAGCAATCACGTGAAAGACGATTGGGCGTTTATTGAGACGACGAAAGATGTAATTTTCACCATTGATTTGGTGATTAATTTGTCCGGTGTAGAGAGATGAAGTAGTGTGGAGATGAGCGTACGAATCACTCCTGATAACTATGCGGCTCAATCTAAAATATGCCGTAAGCATCCTTCTGTTTTCGTTGCCGTTGAGAGACGCGGTAAAGATTCTAACAATATCTTAGTCGAACGCTGTGCCGCTGCCATACCGGCTTTTGTGGATCTGGTGAAATTAGATTGCACGGCTTAAGTCTGACACCAGTGTGTCCCAAGAATATTTAGGTTGCTTTTGGAGATGGAAAACATGGGTACAGCTAAAGGATTGTCCTTTAAGGTGTCCAAGAACTGACCATAATTCGCAGGAAGGAGCCCTATTTCTTTATGTTAGACTCGAGCGAATCAACGCTTTTATCTTTCCGAAAAGTTTCCTGTTATGGAGAGTGGACCCTGTCAGTGGAGCAACGGCCCCGTCACAGCTGTGTGGTCCAAATATAACAGCAGGCGGGAAAATCATATGTGTAGACGAAAATGAAAGCAGCCTCATTTCTCTCATCATCAAAAAAGCAAGATCACGAGTGAAGTGTTTACGTGGTAGTCAGCATTTGCCCGTCGATACCAAAGACAGGATGTCGACCTTAGCGACATCAACCAGCGCGACATCAGCACACAGTTCGGCAACAACTATAGTCGGCCCGCTGACCACAACGTATACACCATCTGCTAGTGATTGCACCGATATATTCTATGCCAACAATCCAGCCAATACGAATGGTGGTTGGCTAGCGCAGGGTGCGATTGGGGATGGAAGCACGAGTTGCATGCCTACCAGTTATCACCGAGAATCCTCCTGTAATCACTAAATTTCTTTCCGTTATGGTGCTAGGTCCGGATGTTCTTCTATGGCGATTAACCTGCCGTCAAATACTGCTGGACATACTGTAGTAGTGCTATCAGATAGTTCAGTAGAATGGAGAATTGTGCATTGAAGAAAGCCACCGGCTTGAAGTCATGCTTTTCGATATCTACATCTTTCGTAAATCTTCCCCATGTTTCTGTTATGCATTAGGTGAATGCCAGAATTTACTCAACGTACTGACTCCATCGAACTCTAGATCATTACTCCCCGGGCGTTTGTCCTGCAGGCTATGATGCCGCCTGCTCATACCTTACCCCAGACGCCAGCAACAGCGATGTCATCAAAACTGTCGCTACATGCTGTCCCACGTATGTGTCTATCTCTTCACCATCTCCCAGCTACTAATCGTCACTCCAGCGGCTACACGTGTTTCGCAAATCGACCAGCTGGCCAAATCTACGGCTGCACATCATATCTCCTTTCAGACACCGTACTAACTATGCGTTCCGCATTCTTCGACACTATTAAACTCACGTCTACTACTTCCTACGCAATCATCACAAGCACCACTACCATGTCCGTTACTGGTACTATGAAGCAGATTAATGCATATGGTGTCATTATCGAGCGAGCAACAGATGATCCAGAATGGACGGCAGCGACAGCAACAACGACATCTTCGGACTCCAGCTCGAGCACTCCCAGCTCAAAGAGTAGTGTCGAGGCCTTAACAACCTCTAGTAGTACAAGCGCAGCCTCAAATCCCTCCACCTCATCATCATCATCCTCCTCCTCAAACACAGCCACCGCAGCCGGCATCGCCATCGGCGTCATAGCCGGCCTAGTTGTTCTCATTCTATGTGGATTCTTCATATACAAAAGACGCTCACGCATATACAGAAACGTCAACGCCGGTGCCACAGAACAAAAGCTCATCCCGCCGTATCAGGATAATACCAGCGGCAGTGCGACGGAGATGAGTGCAGCGAATTCGAATACGTCGCCTGTTTCTGAGCTGAGAGGAGAGACGAGGAAAGAGTTGCCGGGGAGTACGACGCGCGCAGTGGAGTTGGCGCCTTATCCGGCGGAGCGGAATGGGACTGGGGCGGCGGAGCGGAATGGGACTGGGGCGGCGGAGCTGTCGGGTTTGAATGCGGAGAGATGGGGGGAGTTACATGGGTCGGAGACGAGGATGGTGTAGGAGGGGAGGTGAGGTCAGATTGACGGGTGTGTGTCTGTTGTTTTTGGGGCGCAGCATTGATTTTGGAGTGAGTTGATTGATTGATGACTGGAAGAAGGCCTGACTTGCAGGAATGCTGGAGTTGGATCGTGATGGTGTAATTTGTAATATATGTGGATGGGTATGCGCTTCGGGATTTGGTTCAAGCTTCTAAAGGGGAGAGTTAGCGGGGGCGAGAAGTGATCCGCATGAAACTGGGTCCAAAAATACGACATATGCCGTGAAACGAGGGCTTGAATGAAAGGATCTAGATCGTATCACCTCGTGGTGTGAGATGGATGCTCAAGAAGCAACCTGGATAGCTCGATCTTATGAAGATTCTACCTAGGCAAGAGAACAATCGCCGGCCAGGCGAGACTCGCATCTGCGACAATTGCAGAATAGCACACATCGGGAGTTTAAGAACCGACGAGCTTCGTCTAGTCACAAATTAGATACCCAATTTACAAACTGGCGGCAACGATTCAATAAAGAGCTCCTCCTGTAAGGCAGATGGGACTGCACTAGTCGCGACACCTGCACAGGATAGGATGATGCTCGGTTCATTGGTATATAGCTACAGTACATAATATACAAAAACCACCCGCAATAAATATGCAATGTAATGTGCACTTATACACTTTTCCCGCACTATCTACTTGATTCGATACCCGCTCATGCTCACGCCCTTCTAATCAAACTTGTAGCAATCAACCCTACGACCGCGGCTCCCACAGCCGCGCTCTCCAGTGCTAGAACAGTCAAATCCTGTTTCCGTATCGATACCTGTCTCGAGCTCCAGAGATCTAATGCGGCTTCTTTCCATGCGTCTATGTTTTTGTAGTCGAAGGGGAGTTTGAAGATAGGGGTGTGGACGGGGGGAGGTGGTGGAGTGGGGATGTGGAGTTCGGCGGTTTCCATTGCGGCGGCTTCTTCGGGTTCTTCTGCTTGTTCGTTCTCCTGTTCGGACGTGGTTGATGGAGGAATGTCGTCGGAGATGGTGGAGGCGGTTGCTGCTGATACTGGGTCGGTGTTTAGTTCTGTTTCTGGAATTGGTTCTCCTGATTCGATATTCGTTTGAGACATTTGTGTAGGCGAGACCTGAACGCCGTGTTCTGCTTCCTGCTTTTCCGACAACAATCCTAGCGCCTTCTCCTTCTCCAGCGCCTCTTTCACCTTCTCTTCAAACCCTGCAACCAATCTCCTCCTCCTCCACGGCTCAAACCCGAATTGGAAGACCAAGAATAACAAAACATTCACCCCCATCAATCCCCATGTCCCCCACGTACTCATCCGCCTAATCTTATCACTCCAAATCTGCTCCTCATGATACCGACTCAGTATACTACTCGACAATTTCCCCGCCGCAACCTCCGCCTCTCTCTCCGCCTCCGCTAGTCTTTGCGCCGCTTCTTGCACCGCCTGCTCGTTGCTATGATCCATACGATACAGCATCGTGAAGCGCTCCAGATCGCTCGGCGTCCATGTATCTTTGCGCGCTAGGAGCGTTGTGACTTCGCGCTGCGTCGAGGCTCGGTCTGCGACGGTGGTTTTGTATTGTTGACGAGAGGAGCGCACGGCTTCCTGAGCTGCTGCAACCCGTGCTTCCAGGGCAGATATCCGGTCTTTGAGGGCTTCGATGCCGGAATACCCGGTTAGGTCGTTGATTCTTCGGGAAGCGAGGAAGATGTTGCCTTGGAGGTGGTCCATGAGGTGGGAGAACCGTTTGGTCATTTCATGGCGGCGGGAGTCATAAGAGGATGGCAAGTCTTCTTCAGCGGTGCCATTGTGGTTGTCGTTGTGTTGGGCGGTGTTTGTTTCCGCTGGTTTGTGATCCAGCTCGGACTGTGAAGGAGGTAGTTCGATGGGACTTGAGTCGTTTGGAGGAATTGGCGACTTCTGATCATCTGGCCGCGATTGATCTGCGAAGAACCGTAGATTGGAGGAACGGACTCTACATTGCAGGCAAACTGACGGCCTGACAACTGGCCGGTGTGAGATTCGTAAAGTTCTTGACACTGAAGACGAACCTGAATCGAGCGCGAATCGAGGGATGATCCTTGCCAATGGTTGCATGGCAATTGTCGTTCTCTTTCTCTTCTGTGACAAAGAGAAGAGAAGAGAAGAGAAACTGTGCCTAAGTGAGGACCGACGGACGGCGTGTCGTGTTCCTGACTCGAGAAGTCTTTTCTCTTCGTTTCTTGAAGTCGTTGAGCTTGGTGGAGCTCTGACCAAATTCTTCCGATGATGACTTAATTCCCTCACCGCTTATAGAGGGGCTCGATGCCGCGATAAATTCGGAAGTCACTAACCCCACCATTTGAGAAAGCGATGAGACCCTGAACGTTCAAATATTCTAGAATTCTAGACGACTCCTGCATACTTGTTGAACAACTATAGATCGATAGAACGTGTTTAGAACGCTCCCTCTTGTTGGTTCACGGCTCACCGGATTTTATTGTCGTCGCGTCCTGGTTGTTTATTTCCTATCTGCATCAGTTCTCGATAATCTTCATCCCAAAGGTATTTTCTATCTTTCCTCTCACTATCGCTGTCGCTATCCGAATAGTCCCCGATTCCAAAGGACCTTCACGCCGCACCAGTTTGTCAACATTCATTAACCGCTCCCAGACATATAAACCGGAATTCAGACCACGAATTATTCAAGATGGGCTCAATCAGCAACCTCCCCGCCATGAAAAACTCGCCCAAATATATCTTCTTCACTGATTTTGACGGCACAATCACCACTCGCGATTCCAACGATTTCCTCACCGACAACCTTGGTTTCGGCCAAGTCCTCCGTAAACAAGGCAATCAAGATGTTCTCCACGATCGCAAATCATTCCGCGACTCCTTCCAAGAGATGATGGACAGCGTTAAAACCCCATACGACAAATGCATCCAGACATTACTCGAGAATATCAAGTTGGATCCATATTTCAAGGAGTTCATCGACTGGGCAAACGAGAACAATGTGCCGGTGGTGGTTCTAAGCAGCGGAATGGAGCCAATTATCAGGGCGCTGTTGGAGCATATGGTCGGAAAAGATGCGGCTAAGGTTATCCAGATTGTTAGCAACGATGTGGAGGTAAGGGAGGGCCACAAGAGTATTAATGAAGAAGGTGGATGGAAGATTGTATTCCACGATGAGAGCCATTTCGGACACGACAAATCGAGGGAAATTAGACCATATGCCAACCTCCCAGAAAACCAAAGACCTACGATGTTCTACGCTGGAGATGGTGTATCTGATCTTTCGGCTGCGAAGGAGACTGATCTTTTGTTCGCTAAGAAGGGGCAAGGTAAGATCTCCCCCATTATTTTTCACTGGTTTTAATTCTAACAACTTTGCAGATCTCGTCGCATACTGCGTGAGAGAAAAGGTTCCATTCACCATCTTCGAGGACTGGTCCTCCATTCTATCAACTGTCAAGGACATCGTTGCGGGCAAGACCACGGTTAAGGATGTTTACGCCGCTGGAGTTGAAGACTTCAAACAGGGAGGAAACGAGAAATAGATTTCCGGTAGCTATTGTTAATGCTTTTGTCCATAGAAGATAGACCCTTTATAGACTTATAGAGATGTGCATTAATACAGCTACATTGCTCTGCAATTTTAATGATTCTAAGCTCAGGTTTATTCTCGCACCGACCAGGGCCAGCTTCCTGAATGTTCATGCTAACAAGAACATAGATATTCAGCTGTTAGCTGGTGCTCGTGACCATCTCCTTTTCAGGTATATACACCATTCTTCTCATCACGACAAATACCTCTTCGCCCTCCGCTTGGATACGGATTGACTCGAGTTCCTTAAATCCGCATGCGATGTATAGAGGATAGCCCGATTTAGTACTCATTAGACATATAACAACCTCATCGCGAGTAGCTCTATCTACTCCCCACTTCAGCAACCTCGACCCGAATCCACGACGACGATAATCTGGATGAGTTCCAAGAATCCGAAGATACAGCTGGTTAATACCGAAAGCTTCGTTATTACTTTGACGTACCCGAAGTGCGCAGTCGATGAATGCAGCACTGCGAATGGGCTTTGCGTCCCTGCGTCCCTCAACACGAACCACTACACAAGATATCAGCAGCATATCTCCAAATCCACGAAACAGAAGTCCACAATGAACAAGCTAACTTTGTTTGATCACATAACTAGGGCCATGCAAACGCTTGTTCACATAGGATACATCCCATATGGATAATGCGGCCGCCTGCCAACTTCCTTCTGATGTCTCGACTTCAAGGATCCAGACCTCAAAGTTGTCGTTCTCTTCGTCGACCATAAATTCAACATATGATTTTTGCTGTCTCCAGTTGTCCTCGGGGTACTCATGTCGAAAAGGAAATCTATAGTCCCAGTTTTCGTCGTCCTCCAGACTTTTGATGAATAAAGCCGTAACCGCGTCGATGTCTCGCGGGCCCGCTTGACGGATTCGACTACTTTGCGCCATGAGGTTATATTTGAGCACTTGCAAAGTTTCTGGTGTTCCCTTTGAATGCTTTGGAAGGATGGATGACGCTGGTGATATATTAGAGTCTGATGACTCACTTGTACTTGCGGGTAAGCAGTATCCGAATTTGGGGGGCCGAAAGGGGGGCCGAATCCTAATTATTTCCGGGATTTTACTTGATTCGAGTAAATTCATTTTTAATGGAGCTTTGGGTATAAGTGGAACATATCACCACAATTCATTTCCAATCACTGCAGCATATCGTGATGCCAGGATCTTGACAGAAGACAGGGGATGGTAAGATCTTACCTCGCGAGGCCAAAAGACAGTACATTGGCACTCTCAAACTTGCACGCGGCAACCATATTATCCCACATGTTCACACTCAAATGTGGAAGATGGGAGTATTTTGAAACCCTCGAGAAGCAGATGGAATGGAATTGCTCGATTAATTCCACTAGCTGTCGTATTTTCAAGCTTTTTTCTTGAATAGGAAGTCGTAGATAGCCGCGCCGGGTAATGTTGGTAGCACAAAGATCTGTCGGCAAATACAGGGTTAACCTTACATATAGTAATGACCCCTCGCACTCATACCCCGTTTGGTCCTTATCTAGATATATAAAGCTTTCATGTCATTGTCAGACGAAACTAATAGTTTTGACTTCAAAAGCACTTCAAAAACCAAGCGTTGATTGACCATAATTTGCACTTGCACTTACCTACTTTCCCTCCATCACACCAGCACAACGCCTAGAATCTTTCACCGACCATGACTTCTGGAACTGCTCAATTTCACGTTCCCGGCCTATCCGAGCCTTGTCAAACGTGGTACAAAGTCTTTGGTGATCTCAAGACAGATGCAACCCCATTGATCGTTCTCCACGGCGGTCCTGGAGCGTGTCACGAATATCTACTTCCGCTGACCGACCTATCGCATTCTCGTCCTGTGATTTTCTACGACCAAATTGGCAACGGTGCGTCTACTCATTTGCCCGACAAGAACGGCGACGAAGCCTTCTGGACGGTAAAACTATTCAAAAATGAACTGGACAATCTCCTTTCACATCTCAAACTCAACGAGCGCCCTATCGATGTCCTCGGCCATTCTTGGGGCGGCATGCTAGCAGCTGAATGGGCAGCGGGTCCTTCAGCAGACATTCTCCGTCGCCTCGTGATTGTGAGTAGCCCGGCTAGCATCGATGTATGGCGAACATGCTTGAGTATTTTGAAGGCGAGATTACCCGAAGATGTCCAGAAAGCTTTGGACCGCGCAGAGAAGAACAAGGATTTCGAAAGTCCAGAGTACGAAGCTGCTGTGGAAGTGTTTTACAAGAAACATGTCAGTCTTACGCGTCCGTGGCCTGCGAAGGAAGTTCAGGTCGCACTGGACTGGTTTGCGAAGGATTCGACTACGTATTCTACTATGTGGGTTTCAGTCAATTTTCCCTGTGTGTTGAAAACTGTCATCTAATACTAAAGACAGGTATGGACCGAGTGAGATAACCATTACTGGATCTCTGCGCGACTGGACTTCTGTTTCGATCTTGCATAAGATCACAGTTCCTACACTTTTGATGAATGGAGCGGAAGATGAGGCGCAAGATGTAGCGATGCAGCCGTTCTTTGATCATATTGAGAAGGTGAAATGGATTACCATTGACGATGCAGCTCACTTTGTTCACGTTGATCAAAGAGAGAAGTTCATGAGGCATTTGGAAGCATTTCTGTCGGCTTAGTGGTGTGTTATAATAAACTGGCCGCTAGCAGAACCGAAATTTGTATTTGAAATGCATCCACAAAGCTTTTAGTCTCAGATACTCACGGCCTGGATATCTGCATGAGTAGCATTCGGCTCCCTGGTTCTAGATAATCCCACCTAGAGGAGAGATATACAAGCGGCAGGGGATGTGTGAATGTTCCCAGACGATAGGAGCTCGCTTGCACGAACCGTCAATAAATATGACCACCTCCTTGTGATCTCTGAGAATTTTCATATCGGCCCATACCAAAACGAAGAGTCCAAACTAATTAAGGGCAAAAACCACATGTCGTCGTAACGTCTAGAACTCAGCTATGACACTATCTGAAAAGTACATGTTTCCATGCGGTGGTGCAATAACATGTGACTAGTAGATAAAATATTCTCCGACATGACACAAAAATTGGAGTGTTCGTCATTTCTATGTATACACCAACCTAGATCCCTTCATCTATCATTACATACAGCGTCAATGCGCATTTTATCGCCCGTCATAGGCGTACAAGTAATCGTATCATGAGATGGCGCCCCTCGCTTGCTTCGTGTCCCATAAGCATGGTTGGGCACTGGTTTCGTTACATTAACCACAAGCGCGCTCTGCGCTGTCGCGTTGCTGACACTCTCAGATCTACATCCTGTGCCACCTCTGTCAACCCCTTTGCCCTTTCCTTTCAATTCAGGAGCACCGCTCGGAGGCAAGCTAGCAAGCCCCATACCTTCTAGATGCAGGCCTTTAAGAGTAGGGAAACCATTCCCGGATAGGCCACCAAGCACTTTAATCTCATCGAATGATCGTTTATATCCAGGCAAATTTCCTGGTATGTTCGCGGATAGCTCGCTAAGTGGTGGCATTCTTTTCCTGATGTCTTCGAAGGTTTTCTCGCTGAGAGTGTAGTTACTGAGCTTGCGCAACTCCTGCCAAAACGCAAAAGTGACTTTATCTGCGGGCTGTATTGAATCTGGTGCAGTACCGTCAAGGGTTTCGGTTTTTACTCGATTCTTCTTAGTTGATGTTTTAGAAGGCGGAGCTTTTCGCTTCGGCCGCTGAGGAAGAGATTTGCGCGAGTTCTTGCTGGATACCTGAGACACTCGAGACTTTGGGTTGAAATCTCTTATCTGTCCAGTTGAAGCTCTGTAAGGCTTCCTATCAAAGCTCTGCCAGTATTGAGGTCGAGAAGATTCCTTCCCCTCACCATCCTGTACCTTTCCAAGTGAATCAAGGATCCGGAACGTGAAATGTACGCCGTTAAGTTTGTCGTCCCGAAGAGCTTGAGGTCGATACTTCGGCCTGCTTTCCGAATCGCCCGGCTGTCTATACCTGAACGCCGTCTTTTCTGGCTTGATCTCTTGCCCACTTCCAGGTGGTAACCATATATCACCCCGCCTAGTCTTCAGATCAAGCACCCAGGCGTCGCAATCCCATTCCACCCAATAATCAATGAATTCTCCCCACGTACTTTCTGGAGGCTTGGTCTGATTTACAAATATCACACTTCCTCCTTTTGCGTGCACAGCTTGTGCGAATTCTCGGACCATCCGTTTCAGACCAAATACTCTCAAACTCGTCCCGAGAATCAAAAGGACATCCGGTCCCAATTTGAGATCATGGACGACAATAGGACCTACAAGATTCGCATTCGGATGATCTTCTCCATAGAGAACTATGTCTGGTCTTAATCTGCCAACTGCGAGTCCTCTCCTACCTTTGTCTTGCCGCGAGAGGGAGCTCGATACACACGCGGGGCAATCAGGCGCAGACCCAGCCATGGTAGTAGATTCCCGGTCCGCTTCGTCCCAGCTGGAGAGCTTCGAACATACTCCACATCGTAACATGCGCAGAGATCCATGTAGTAGGACGCATTCAACTCCGCTTGCAACAGAAGTGTCGCGTTCATTCCCGTTGGGAAGAGATCGACTTTGAACTTTCTGAAAACGAGTACGGTCACCCGCCCCAAGCTCTAGGTCCGTACTGAGTCCTTCACGCTCCTCCAAGCAGTCAATGTTCTGTGTGTAGTTTCGGACCAGTCGGCCATTGTCTCTGAGGGTTCGAATGAATTTGTGTGTATGAGTGGTCGATTTGACTTCGTCGTAGATCTTACGCCGAAAGCTCGAGATAAACATATAGAATATCGAGGTAGAGAATGGGTCAGACCATATAACAGAATCGAAGAGATCTTTGCCTTTCAGATTAGGAAGCGCGCGCGCAGTTGATGACTGTGAGGCAGGTTCGTCACATTCGGAGGCGGTCGTGATAGAACTACTTTCGCTCGAAAGATTACGTCTCGAGTTGCAATCGCTCGAAGACCCTCCAACTGTAGAGCTACCCGCTGAGGATGCGCTTTCAATGGTGATATTTGAAGGCATACTTTTGATGTTATCCTCTCGGGACTTTGGTCCAATTCTTCTGGACGACCGTCTAGAGAAGGGCTTAGATTCTTGTAGAACAGGGTCACCTAACCGTAGGTCTGTAGATTGTCTCGAAGGAGGTCTACTCTCACTAAGAACATCAGGCTTGGAGTCTTCGATTGAAGGTTGGTCGATCAAATCTCGAGAGCTCGATCTTGAACAGGGAGCTGACTGGGCTTTCGCGGGTAAGCTTTGATCAGATGTAGATTTTTGAGGACTGGGTGAGCTGGAGCGCCTCTCTGTTGATGGCTTGTTTGCGGCCCAGTCACAGTACTTTTCAGGAATGACGACAGAGAAGGTCTTGGGTTGTGGACTGTGCGGTACGTTTTGATTGTGAACCATATCGTCTTTCGCACTGTCGTCCTGTGCATTATTGTCCTCGAGTACCTGGGAAACTTCAGATGAATACTGGTTAGCGTATTCATTCGATTCCTGCAAAAGTTGCTGTGAAGGCTTTTCCCCAATACTTGAATCTTCTGATTCCAATTCTGGTTGCTCATCATCAAGTGTAGTGTTCTCTACAGGTGTATGACTGCGAGAACGACTTCGCCCTGGAGACGAGCATCGAGAAGCGGGAGATTCTGGTTGTAGTGAAGACTCCTTTGATGCTTGCTCAGCAGGCTCATCAGATGCTACTTCGACCTTCGACCCATCTGCTCTAACAAGTTCATAATACCAACGATCAGTGACCCTCCGCTTTTTCTTGGGCCGGTCGTCAATCTCGACATCGTTGGTTGATGATTCCCAAGGCGGATCTCGAAGCGCGGCATCATATTGAGCTTGAATCATAGAATACAGTCCGTTCTCCGATCGAAAGTCCTATCGAAATGTTAACATCGATTCTTATCGGAAGACTATTTTCAAGGTTGGGTGGACTCACAGGAATACCACAGTTAGTACTTATCCCAGCACCCGTTACAACCACAACCTTCCTTGATTTGGCCATAATATCTGCGATCTGCTGCAGCTCCGTCGCCGAGCTTGGTTGGACTTTTATTGTAGGCATCGTCGCGAGTTGTTGCGGAGAACTGCCGTGCCTCTATTTCTCGTTTTGAAATGGGAAGAAGAACGATATCTCCTGCTCTTGTGGATCGCGAACACAAGGTAATTCTTTTGTTGAAGTTGAAGGTGGATGTGATTCGATCACAGTAGAAACGCCGCCTCGTCTCAAGATTCAGGTCATTTCGCGTAGAATCCAGCGTTCTGCTACTGCCAACATATGATTGTTTTGTATCCTGTCAAACAGATTCGTGTCGTGGGGAGTTCAATGTCATTGAAGCTCGGTCCCCGATGGTCGTCGAAGCCTCCTGGTCGTGATGAGAGTTATGCGTGCAAATCCTATTCGATGATATATCCAAAACGCCAGAGTTTGACCCAGGAATACCAATCAACGCCGTAACCCTACAAATCCTCTTCTGAGGCTAGCCAACCATCTAGCACGTATATATCACGGATGTCCTAGCATAAGCTGAATCCAACACCCATAGAATGGTATTACTGTGCCCAACAGGTATCGTATATGAAGCAGTGTATCTCTGACAGTATTCGATGAGATTGGGCTCGTTGGCAGTTGACGCGCCGTTGGAGATTCGAGGCTTCGGAGGAGACTCAAGGAGATGCTGAATTCTAGGTGGGTCGTCACTTAATGCGCATAAGGGGAGTCCGGCGACGTTTTTTCAGGAGGCGGGAAATAAAATGATCTAACCTCGCTCGTAAAGTCGTGTATTGAGGCGCTGAGGTCGGTATTCCGTGTCTACCGTCCGGTTGAAAGCGTCCAAATATCGTAAATAAAAGCGAATTGTCGTTGGTAATCCTAAGGAAAGACGCGAAACCGATGAAAGGTTACCGCGTCGCGCACTGACCACTCACATTCTGGTTCCTTGTCCATGTCTTTTCTCCCCCACATTACCCTCAAACTATTCAACACCGACATCCAGCTTCTAGGTTACCTCCTACTTACCGTGAAGCCATTCGCGTGGTACTTCTCCGCTGCTAGATATTGATATGGTTAGAGTGATGGTTATAGGTGTTGTACGACAAGAGTGTCAAAATTAGTCATTCCGAATAGCACACCAAACATTCCGTCTAGCCTCTCACCTACCACAGCAAAAGTTTGTTGACGATGCGTGTTCAGAGGCAAATCTCCTGCAGTCAGGTAGGTGTCAAGTCGTCCTTTTATTATGGTCTGAAGATTGCTTCGACATTTCCGTTGATTACCGCCTGGGTATCGTTTGTCAACCATATCCAGCAAAAGAACGTTCAGCCCTACGGCATCTGGTCAAGCGGCTATGACTCTTATGCTCACCGATAGGTTTGCCAAACTCCTGACTACAGACGTTTGTTCATGAAATGCTTTAAGGGCATATCAAAGGGTAGGAACCGTTTGATGGTCCTCATTTGCTATCCATCAAAGGGTTTATATTCAAGCCATAAATCGCTGTGGTCGAATTATGAAATTGACAAGTGTTCCTCATTCTGTGCCTCCCAATCCTGACAGGTATGCGTTGTGGATCTGACTAGAGTCTAATACTATCTGTTACTTCTACTCCTTATTCTACTTTACATGCCAGACCGACGAAAGATGCAGTTCGTCTGGCCCAAAGATGGGCATCGAGGCCGTGGACATCGAGGCTTTTTTGGGCGACTGAACAATGTTCTGACAAACAGGGGTCCCGATGTTTTTATTCAGAAACAGGGAAGCAGAGCTGCGATTCCTCCTGATGTCTGGGGAAACTGGTAGTATTGTCCATTTTATTACAACTACCAGCGGGTACTCTTGATGTTGTGTGCTAACTGAATGAAAGGGACTCATATCACGATAGAGGTGTACATGACTATGAAGAGAAAGGTGGTGGAAGATCAGGCCGCACCGGGTTCGGGACTCTGTCTAGAGGATTTAAAAGATATGATCCGCATTCTCGGAAATATGTCGAATGGGCAGAGCCACACGACTGGAATGGGTACGGAGTCGGCAATATACCTGGGGAATATCCACGATTCACGCGAGATGAAGCGGCTCGAATGAAAAGAGCAATAGACAGAGGGCACAGAATAGATCCGGCGAAGATGGGAAAATATTGGAACCACAACGGGCCTAACGTGAGTATCTTTCTCGCCAAGCAACAGCGGATTACTAACTTGTTTGCAGAGGTTTCGACAAGAATACGATGAGTACTGGCAAGAGGCACATCGACGTGGCGAGAATTCTCGGGAGGGCTTACCGAGTTGGTTTGGACCGAATCCCTATCTGGGAATGCATCAAGAATGGCCTGATGATATGGATTATTGGGGTCGTATACATGGAATATGGTAAATTAAGACTCACAGAATGGGGCACTGGGAACTGCTTTCAAACTTGGTGGGCATTTAGTGTCGCTTTGGTCTCTTCTTCCTGTTCATCTCTGCTGGCCCTCGTTCTCAGTTATTTCTTTGCGAGGCATGCGAAAGCATTTCTATTCTGCAGATCTCCTTAAATTCTTTCTAGAGCTCGCCTGGGGGGTTGTAATAATCGATATGCAATTTTCGGGGGCGCATGAAGAGGCACAAAGCTTCAGTGGTTATTTCGAGTGAGAAGTAATCATATTTATATCTGCATTCAGTCTGGACGATTTTGACAACCACCGGCTTTGCACAATTGTTGGTTTTTCGTGCTGCAGATTCAAAAATTTTGCAGTTGCCAACCATTCTTGAGGCAATATCTCAAGTCCTCTTCCTTCTGCGATCAACAAGTAGCAATCATAGTAGTCAAAGCAGACTTCTCTGCACTCGTCACCGTCAAGCTATAGGTGTACTTGACCTTGATCCACATCTTCGCATATGTGCACCAATAACTTGCTGCAATTGCCACAACGGATTAGCCTTCAACTTTCCTTCTCTCACGATCTCCCTTATTTACTCTACTTTCCTTGCTTCTCCCGTCTATCCCTCTTGATCACATTTCCCCGTATCAACAAAAATAAAGAGAGAGGAACTCACTAAGCGACGGTTTCCAATCCTCCGGTCCACTATCTCCCTTCGACTCATTCACATTGTCCGTCACAGCCAATAACTGCGGATTGGTCACATCATTTGCAAAAGCCTGTCTCTGCGCCGTGGTCCATGCTGATGCGCCGGACTGGTTCATCTCATCAGTACTGTGATTCACACGATGCCCCATTCCATCCTCTTCTTTCCTATCCTTCTCCACCAGATAGCAAATGCGGGAAGGAAACAACATACTTTCCAAGCGTTGCTCAAAGGAACCAGGTGATCGATGTCGAGATCACTAGCCGCAGTCCAGGTAGCCCCGTCGTAGGGAGAAACCCACGTGCCGCTGGTGGCGGTACAAGCGCTGTTTACGACAACATTTGTGCCGTCGCGCTTGAGCACGTATTCGCGGGTGTTGCAGGTGCCTGAGATGGTGTTCCACTAGGTGAAATTTTGTCAGCTCTTGGTGAGATGGATTGGAATAGGTGAGAAGAGGGACAGGGGAGGTGGAGATGGCCAGATGAGTGGAATCGGCGGATTCGGGAAGGTATGTGGAATCACATAGTGAAGAGATCACTGCCTAGAAGGAGATGAATATCCCGCTCGGAGCAGGACACCCAACGTCGAAAAGTCCAGTAACAAAGAAAGAACTCACAGTAGGAAACAAATCCCTGTCATACCCATCCTGAGAACCCGCAGTCTTAACCGTCAGCGCAGCGAGTTCCGTCTTCGCAGTCGTAGTGGCCGGGATGCCTGGGGGAGTAGGCTCAGGAAGTGGTGTAGCGTGGACAAGCAGTCCTTGAAGAGCGACGAGAAGTAGGATTGAGAACATTTTGGATGTAGGACTGATGCTTCTGAGACTGATATCTAGGGGTGGAAGCTCTACTCTCTTATGCGTGCGTGGGGAGGAGAGAACTTATAGACGGCTGCTTTGGACAGATTCATACTAAGTCATTGCATCAATAAGCTATCATTGGTATCCGCTTGCCTATCTCTCTCCCTGACACTATTTCGAGGCATCGTCTCCAGAGTGCAAACAGCCGTATCCCACAATGTTGATTTCCCCAGAACACCGCACCGCCAATCACCCACGCACATTTCTTAAATTCCTTCTCCATCAAGCATCCATTTCCGCACTTCCCTTACCCATATCGCACTTCCGCATCCATCACACACATCCTATCCACCTATCTCACAGTCCCTATCTCCCACCTGTGATCAGAACTTCCCAAACCAGCAACCTAACACCGGCTCCACGCATCTTAAGTCGAACTTTAAGCATAAAGCCCCCAACGAATCTCATACAGGCACAAAGTGGGATGCCGGGTTATCA
Organism: Rutstroemia sp. NJR-2017a BBW; assembly: GCA_002946425.1. Classification (NCBI taxonomy): domain Eukaryota; kingdom Fungi; phylum Ascomycota; class Leotiomycetes; order Helotiales; family Rutstroemiaceae; genus Rutstroemia; species Rutstroemia sp. NJR-2017a BBW. Next base: position 1,735,082 of record NJPT01000031.1, read on the forward strand.
AATCATGCCGGCACATGTTATGCAGGCGGTGCTTGGCGGGGATCCGCACCTTCCGATTTTGGGAGGGAAGGCTTGGCATAGCGGAGCACGCCGAAGAATGGAATGTTTTGGGTGGGTTTTGTGGGTTTAGTCAGTGTGTAGATTGATTAGATACTGTCATTGATAGTTGGCGGTAGTATCGGAGGCACAGGGCTGAGATAGCATAGGGTAATTGGTGGTAAATTTGGGGTTGGAGTGATTGAGAAGGTGGCTGATAGAAGGGAGATATGGCAGGTAAGGCTCCGTTGTCAGAAAAGAGCTCCGCTCTGGCAGTTGATGATATGGTGCTTACGAGTCGTGCAATACCATCGGGTATTGATAAGTTACATCTGGAAGGTGGCATACCTGTAGCAGGGTGGAAGACACGTCGATATCACTATCCTGATAGTGCATATGAAGTTGTCGTCGGACTCCACCTACGTTGGCTCTTACCTATAGTAACTACCTCCATATCGATGTGTCCCTTTATGTATTTTGGGTAGACCAGCCGGGTATTTCTAACATTTCACAACATATACCTAAACATCTCTGTTCCTCCCTTGCCCGATGACTTCTTATCACGACCACCCCCTACACCCACAAGTCCCTCTCGCTCTTCTCCGCCCCTCTCACTGTCCATTCTGGCATTCTCTCTTCTCAACCACCACCTCAATCCAGCTGCCAGCCCCGCGACGCCAAACATTACACATGCACAAACTGCCATTCCCTTCGTATATCTCGGAGCTTCCTTCTCAGGATACAACCGCGTCCCGATCAGCGGCCCACATTGTCCAAGCATCTGCATCATCGCGAATGCAATTCCCTGGCGCGAAGTGCTCGACTGATTGTTGATATTCCACGTGATTGTAATAGCAATGACAGAGAAGAAGCCAATGCATGCAGGATAGATAGCCATGTAGCGAATGTAGCTTGACGGATGAAGAGGAAGGGCGAGAGTTAGATAGCCGAAAGAGGAGAGCAAGGAATGGAAGATGATAAACAGAGAGCGGGTGCGGAAACGGTCAGATAGATAGGCAGTTAAGAGGACAAAGATGAAGGAAACAAGGTAAGGCGGTGCGCTAAGCGCTTGCGATACTGCGGTAGAGTGTCCCATAGAGCGTAGGATTGTGGGAAGAAAGATGGGCATACTGCTGAATGACATGTTGGTGAAGAAGAAGATGAATGATGTAAGTAGAGCTTTGGGGTCTGCGATGGTTGAGATTACTTCGCTGAACTTCAGACGATCTTTGGATGTAGGAGTAGATGAGGTAGATTCGTTACGGAGTCGTAGGACTGCGACCTTTTTTTGACGGCGTGTGAGATATGATGCTGTAGCGGGTGAATCTGGTATGCGATGCCATGAAAGGACAGCAATGAGCACACTAGGGAATCCTTCTAGTAGAAACAATAACCGCCAAGGAGCAATCGGACAGTATTTTCCCAATTCCACTATTCCCCAAGCCAAAGAACTCGCAAATGAGGTGGCAAGCGGAGCTGCGCTCAAGAATATTCCTGTTCTCAAAGCTAATTCATCTCTCTTGAAGAAGAAAGATAGATAGAATGGGATACCAGTGAACCCAGCCTCGCCAATTCCGAGTAGTGTTCGCAAAATGAGAAGGCCAGTGAATGAGGTTGCTATGCTTTGTAAAGAAGCAATAATTCCCCAGGATAAAACAATGCTAGTGATATAGATGTGCGCAGGAACGATTTTCCAAAGGATGGACATCCACTCGAACATTATGTATGCGACATAGAAGACGGTTATGACCCATTCGTATTTATTCGAGTCTAGGCGAAGATCTTTCTCCAATCCTGCTATTTTCGCATTGCCAATATCTAGATATGTTCAGCTACTCTCTCACGACCAAATGCCACGACGGTAGTAGCGGCTGGAGAAGAGGGGTTCAAAAACTAGGGGAGCTATACTCGACCGGTCCAAAAAGCTCAACATGTACAAGAGTGCGACAAACAGCACCAGCTTCTTGTCGAACTTTCTCACCACAGCCCGTTCCTCATCCGGTGTATATAATTGATAAGATTGCACAGTCGAAATACTACCTCGTCTCCTTCTACTATCGTGATACCCGCCCTCGGCCTCGTCGTCCATTGAATCGTCATCGTCTTCCTTATCAGCATGCCGAGTCCTCAACTGGAAGCTCTCGCCTGTCTCAGCATATAACTCGGACCCATCTTCGGAATCTGGCGTAAGGTGCGCGGCAGAAGTAGACGTCGTGCTTGTGGAGCTTGATCCAGGGACCGCATACTCTGGTTCGTCTGGTGAGGATCGCTTTGGGGGAACATGATGGAGGGTTTGCATCTCCATATTCAGAGCGCATACGCCGTGCCGCACGAATTATCGACATGTATGTCGAGTTATGGCCGCATCTAAAGCATTGTTGTATTGTGCACTATTGAATACGGTTAAGTAATTCGAAGTTGTAGCACTTCTTTCCCCAAGGTTAACGGCCGCCGCATCAGCCAAGGTGCGTGCACGGGCCAGTCGCCGCTTCCTTCTCACTCTACAACTTTCGGCCAACATCTCCTTCTTTGATCATTCATACTCCCCATACACCATAAACCTCATTATTTTTACTGAGAATATTGCTGGCTAATACGTCTGCGCGGTCCAAAATGAACTGCCAAGTACTAGTGGTTTGGGAATTTGCAGAAATAGTCCCACCAAACTCAGATTTAACAAGAGGGGATTCGCTGTGTGATATCCCTACAATTTCTAGACAGGATTCGAGTTCTCTCGGCCAATATGCTTTGATGGTGTCAATATCATTCCAGTAGAAAAGTTCCGCGAATTTCTTATATCAACTAACATCAATTTCTAAGCCCCCAGATCTCCCCCCATCTCCTCCAATTCCCTTCAATCGGACCATCCAACTTCCCAAACCGCGCCTCCTTCCCCGTGTTTGCTTCCGGCAGACAAATCCATTCCCGCACACTGCCTGGGATTTCTTCTCTCACATGACTAATACAAAGCAATGCTTGATCTTTATTCAGACCACTCATCACGGCATTGCCTGATTTCGCGATCTCAGACTCAACGACTTGTTTATCTTGACCATGATGGGAATAGCTTTTTGTTTCGCCGTGGGCTAGGAATAACAGACAACGATCGCGAACCCCGTCGTCCATGCCGCTGAATGCTTCATCTAGAATCACAAGATCCGGCGACTTGATAATAGCGCGGAGGAACAAGGCGACGCGTTGGGACGAGAATGGCAGCTCACGGAAGAAGATATCATCAGCCCAGGTGGGCTTGGGCTCGGCTCCAAAATGCTCCCCTTTTGCAGTGTCGCTACTTACAACTCCTCCCGGCCTCAAATCATGTTCAAACCATCGCAAGCATGCATCAATCTTCTTGTTTGCTTCGGCGTCCAACTTTGGCAGACCCATAAATGTATCAGCCCAAGCATTCGCTAAGACCTTTCTCAGCGTAAGGTTCCTCGGTATATGATTATGGATCTCGGGACTTGAATGCCCAATTCTAAACTGCAAATCAAAGATGGAGATACCTGGCTTACCAGGTTCGGGCAACCTTGATCTACCGAAAAGACGTATCGGAAGGGAATAGGTTTGTGGATGATCGGAACAGATCAACGACAGCAGAGTGGTTTTGCCCGAACCATTTGGACCGAATATACCCCATCTTTCGCCCCTCTTTACAGTCCACCATAGGCCATCTCTTTCGTCGCCGTTCACAGTCTGTGTCCAATTCCCTAGCACAGATTTAGATCCATACTTGACACGAGCGCCTTCCATTTCAATAAGGGGCTCGCCAGTCTCTATTGGCTCAACATCGTCTAGTCTGTAACCGTCTCTGCTCATGGGGACAGCTTCGTCTATGACAGTTTGTTGGCCGAATGTGCTCGTCTTCTTCCCGTCGATCTTTTCCAAATTTGGTATGAAAGTAGTTGGATTTTGTTGATGATCTGGTTCCTGGATGCCATCTGAAGTCAAACTTCTTCCAACCTCCTTCAAAGAGCCCTTCGACAAATGTAGATCGTTTTCCCCGTCCCCTTCCAATTCCGAATTTTGGATATGTTCCTTCAACTCTCCTAGAACATTCTCCTTCTTTCCTAATAGGCCAACCTCGCAATTCCCCTTTAAAAATACCAGGTCTGTTATCCAATCTGGAATTGGATCTTGCGGTCTTAATGATACCACCAAACGTGGGGAATTCTTCCTTGCCAAGCCGTGCAGCATTGGACTCAAGCTCAATAGTGTGGGTGGGTCCAGTCCCATGAATGGTTCATCAAGTAACAACACCTCGGGCTCCTCCAACAATGCCCTAGCAATCCTAGCACGTCTTGTTTGTCCATTGCTCAAATTCGAGACCGGCATATGGATAAGCTCCTGTAATCTTAAGTCCTCAATCACTCTATCAAGGGTCCTTGAATCCAAGGTCTTTTCATCTCCAGAAGTAGAAGGATTCAATTCTGTATCCCCTTTTAGATAATCCAGGACACTGAAATCCGTCTCTTCTCGTCTAGATTCATATCTTGCGCTCAAATAAGCACTTTTGGGCGCTTGCCGTCCTCCCAATCCTTGCTCCCCATCAAAACCTACATAGCGAATTGCACGATTGGGTGAGCGGAGTTTGGAATCGATTTCGGAGGTAGAGAGGTACGGATAGGATCGCGCGGTCGCGGGGATGCATAGTAGACCACCTCTTAGAATCTGCAAGAACGTCGTTTTACCAGACGATGATGCACCAACAATAGCCCAGTGTTTTTCTGATGTGGGAAAAGAAGGAATTTCGAAGTTGAGATTGGAGAATAGAGGAGGATTTGAGGCCGCTGTTATGTGTGAGGAGTTCGGATGGTGCCGATAGAATGTGCCATTGTTGATTCGAACAATTGGCGGTCGAGCAGCAGATGTTCCATATCGACGAAGAAGCGCCAGACTCCTCTGTGATCCGGTTAGAGGTCTGCCCATTGCGAATTAATTAGCATTGAAGCCATATCGTAGGACTAGAATCGTTTCGACTCACTCTGGTTTTTTTATGGTATGAAGCTCCGAATGCGGGGAGCGGGAGCGGCGTTTGTAGTTAGACGCGCTTATTTCCGTGGCTTGAAATAATTTCTAGGCATTTGCTTGTTGCCAAAATTAAGCGTTCGTGGCGTTCAGGCATGGAATTATGGGCTTTTAGGGCTGATGCTAGAGATTATCGCTGAACTTCACTTCTACATTTCGTTTTGCACGAAGCATTCATTTTTATTTCAGATCATTTACTGAAATTTCGGTCATGCACGTCTGCGCAATGCGTCCTACTAATATGCCAAAGATACGTTCGGCATCTGTATGGGATTTGCGCAAGGACTCTCATGAGATGGGAAAGTCAGCGAAAATGCGTATCTGAAGGTAGTATCGAGAACCACGACCGTCTGAGACAAACTCGAGCTTCTAGTGATGCTTAAGTGATACTCAACAATGCCAAGGCGCTGACATGGTTGCTTGTCTATTCAACCCTTGGGTGAGCACAGAAGGCCAAGAATTATAGCATGGGCTATTCTGGGGGATCTACGTCTGTCGCAGGCTGGCTAGCTGCCAAACTCAAATGACCAGTTCGAAAGCATCTCCATTGCTTCACATTTACTTATCAGATCGGCCGTCGCTAAACGTCACAGTCAAACTCATACTGTTCACCCACTACCGACGAACCACTGCTACTTCAACAGCTAGCATGCCACCATGCCTCTAATGGGCATTGCCATACGCACTCTTCCACCAAATGTTGGCGATCCTCATATCCCACTTCCTACATATCCCACTGATCATACAGGAATAACACGACGATTCTCTCTCCGAAATTACCGAGACATGTATCTTTGCAATGTTATTATGGCTTTCAAGCGCCATATACGCGCCCTATATGTGGTAAAAACAACTCATGACGTCGCGAAACATTTTTGAGATAGGTCCTGAGACGTTACATGACGTCTCCTAAATTGTGCAACACATCTCGCTGCGCTTGAGATGAATCGCAGGGAGCAGATTGATATTCTATGATAGCGATGAAACACTGTTTGTGCTCCTATCAACTGAAGTGATGAGCACGTGGCGGTCTAGGTTGCTGGTAGGCGAGCAATAGTTCAATTGCCATAAAGGGATACACTGACGAATACCACACAAGACCGATGCTTGACTGGTTAGGTTTTATCTCCCTTTCGCAACAAGATTACCCGTGCTATCACCAGGCAGGCAGTTCTGTAAGCGGATCCCCAATTCAGGGCAAGGGCAGAAGAAAGGGACGTTCTACGATAGAGCTTATGGGTACGTCTCACTGTCCCATTTGAAACTTTTCATGCAGGGTACACCATAAGCTCCGCATTACTGTACGATGTATTTCAAATACTGTCTTGGCTATCATCAGATGTTTCTCATTTTTTCTTCATCTACTTTCCGGCTCCTAGGTAAATTCCGTTGATCCTACTATATTGGAGATTGAGATATAACATCGATATAATGTTATGGAAATGCAGGCGGTGGAAATTCATGAGGGGATTCGAGCTTCTGAAATCCCTATACAAACGCCTAGCAGACGGATATAAGTCCCTGAGGAGAGGCGTAATGTCCGGGAGGCGGGGCGGAATAGTTGGAGGTTACCCGCCCCATAACCAAGTGGACTACCCGCACCCTAGCATATTTCCACAGTAACAGCCAATGCCAGCCCATCCCGGATCCTTCACTAAATACTAGCGCTGGGTTGTGGTCGTTGAACAGAAAACTTGGCAGTTACGGCAGTGTCGGTAACCTTTTTCCAATATTGTTCTACCTACTCGCACCATGCCACCAACTGTGATAGTTGGGATACCAGTGTCTCATCTAATCATAGTCTACATCTGGCTTTCATCAATAGCGTGTTACCCCGCAGATAATGCCCATCACTCACAAACGTACAACACTGCACAACACAACCCAACCCAACACATGGGAAGTTGGGAACCCATTCTGGAAGCACCAGATTTGTACAGTACCATCTGTCCGGATCAATCCCCCTTTTGGAACGTCTTTGCATACAAAGAAGATTGTGGTCCCACAAAACGGCCGCTGCTTATGCGCCAATCCGCGATCGAAAATCTTCTAGGTTTCTCCGCGTGCATCGACTGGGATTAGATGGCCCCCCAGCTCCCAAAATCGGTCTCTCGACGAATAGCCGGCAAGTATGCTGCTGCGCTTACCGGCATAGCTGCCCTGCCCTTCACTTACTTTAGTACTCAAGTAGTTCTTCGAGACCCTGGACGCCGAATGGATGTTTCCACCCGATAAGACGAATGATGTGAGGCAATCGGTGTGTGTCTTATCTCGCATTATTCCTCAGTAATCAATTAGCAAAAAGCTAGACCCGCCGTTTCAGTGGCCGAGGTTGCACTTTTACTTTTATGTCGGTGTGCTGCCGTTCTTTTCTACCCTTCCCCGTCCCAAAGCTTTTTTCTTTTCCTTACAACCACTCTTTCCATCAAAGTCTTTCTGGCTACAAGTCGACGCCATGGACGCTTTCACCCCAGCTCAAGTAAGTCCCGCTCAATTGAGTTTCTCCGGCGTGGTAAAGCTAATGATACTTCCCAGACGACGGAGCTCGTCTCTCGTATTGGTGCCAAAAAGGCACGGATGAGGATTGACAAGATGTTCATCAATTCCTTCATGGGCGGGTGTCTGATATCTTTTGGTTGTGCGCTCGCTCTCTCTACGAACGCGTCGCCGTGGTTCCAAACCAACGCTCCTGGTCTCATCCGAACTATTTCTGCGATGGTCTTCCCGGTCGGATTGATAATGGTTGTGCTTACGGGAGCCGATTTGTTCACCAGTTATTGCATGTATAGTGTGGTGGCTTGGTTACATAGGAGGTGTAGCTTTTTGGATCTGTTGAAGACCTGGTTCGTGAGCTTCTTCGGAAATATGGCGGGCGTCTTGTTCTTCATGGCGGTTCTCACTGGCTGTAAGTTTTCCCCCAGTCAGGCTTGAAAATATGGATATTGATATTGCAATAGACGGTGGAACTTTCGAATCTGGTGCATACAAGGCCGAAGCTCTTACTTTCGCGAAGGGAAAGGCTGTTACCCCAGAATGGCATCAGATTTTCCTAAAGGGAATTCTCTGTAAGTTCCTTTTCATGCCACACAACAATGGAGAAACTGACTGGAGACTAGGCAACTGGCTTGTATGCATGGCCGTTTTCCTAGCCATCTCATCCCGCGAAGTGATCTCCAAAATCGTTGCAATCTGGTTCCCTGTGATGTGTTTCGTGGGATTGGGAACTGACCACGTTATCGCTAACAGTAAGTCGTCAATTTTATCACAAAACCCACGTTATCAGCTCTCGATAGGGGTAGATTATCAAATTCACATCTATCGACCTAGAGAGCGTAGTGCAATGCCATGCATTTGCCAAGCTATCAAATCTCCTGCCAAGGCTTTTCCGCCCGATCGTGCTAGCTAACGTCTCCACTCAGTGTACTTCATACCCCTCGCCATCTTCCTTAAGGCACCTGCACCTCTTACCGTTCGATACTATATCTGGAAATCGATGATCCCATCGCTTCTTGGCAACATAATTGGTGGTGGTTTGTTCTGTGGTGCTGTCTAGTATGTCCCTCTTCACCTCCTCCTGCCCTTCTTCATCCCATACCATACCACACCACACAAACAATACACATGCTAACCTTGTTCCCCCTAGCTGGTACCTCTTCCTCGCCGACGGCGAATCCATCCCAATCCACTTCGACTATTCCCCCGCCAACACCGCCGTCTACGAGCAAGGCGGCCCCATCCAACGCCAGATCACGGCCAGTGGAGCCGGCACCGCCTTCGATCATCACCACAACACCAAAGAGCAGCAGGCGGACGAAATCCCGAACTCGGGTAATGGCGCGCACAGTGGCATTGCGAAGGATTTGCACTTGAACAGCATTAAGGCCCTGGGAAGGAAGGCCACTTGGGGAAAGAAGGATGAGGAGGATACTACGACTAGTAGTGGGAGTGTTTAGGTTTGGGGATGCAGATGGGTTGGGGAGGATGGAGTAATGGATGCATGCGGATTTAGGAAAGAGGGGGCAGCGGATGAACATACATGACTTCTTTGGGGAGAGAAGAATGATGGAGAGGATTTGATTGACGGCGAGGGTGTTGAGATGTGGTTCGTGTTATTTGAGATATGGACCTATCTATCTACCATATTTATATATACCAACGGTGTGTAAGTTGCACCAAACATGAGAAGCAACTTCTTGGAGTTTCATGCTACTTACTTCCAGTAGGTTTTCTTCTGTATACACTTTTTTTACTTCTTCCATATATATACAAATATTTGCATTACTATTGATTCACTCTTTACTTCTGTACTCTTCTTCTTTATATCTAGACTATAGATTCTGTATCATCTTCTTAATATCTCTTTTAATGTATTCGTCGAGATGAGACGAAACGAGATGAGCAATGATGATATATAATGTTAGCAGTAACGACATCGACGTCCTGTGATCACAGATGAAATCTAACAAAACAGCTATCTATCCTCTATACCACAGTCTTATATACGTCGTGCAGATATGCGCGAAGCGCTGTCCTCGCCGCCTCGGTGCAGACCCGAATGTGTGTAACCATTACCCAGGATATCAATCGGATCGTAGATCGTGCTACCCTCATAGCACCTAACCTCAGGCTCTTGATTGTGGGATATTTGAAGCTGAAGTAGCGAAGCTGTTTCATATATATGTGGCGTGGTTGTTGCTTTTGTCGGCGATACTTACTACCTAGATATGGTACTGTAATCCTAGAACTACTCCTCCAATAATAAATAAATATCACTATCTACTCTAACAAATAGATATATTCAAGCTCGGTGATAAATAAGTTGTGTAAATAGTTGAGGGGGATGGAATTGATGGTTGTGGCTAACCTAGCTACTCCGGAATGAAGTTGAATACAAATCGTTGTTTAGATCTGGTTATATACAGAAGCAGAATAGACAGTGTCTTTTACCCTAACAATTGCAAGAAGAAACAATTGTCGTTCGTTTCGCAAAGTACTCTACAACGACATCAAACGGTCGTTTCAGTTGTCCGAATACCACGCATTTGAGGCACAGCGAACACAAGCCAACGCTCCGGACATCCCCCGAGATTGACGAAGTACTTGGACATCAAACGACCCGAGAAATACTCCTACGACTACTTCAATACGAACGAAACGAAGAATTGCACAGCAAAGAGTTCCTCGGCATCTCCGTCTCGCTCCGTCCACTGACGACGGACGTAAGTATGGGGAATTGCTAAATCTAGAGGATCGACAACTAAACGACTAGAATAGAAATTTGACGGCTCCACGGCTTCCGGATTTTGCCCTGGATGCACGAATTTGTAAGATCTACGAAGTACGAAAGAACTTTACCCACGGATTATCCCAGATCAAAGAGACGCCTCATCTATTTGACTTTGTGAATTCCAAACTACTCGAAGACTCGTCGTTCCTGCTGTTGTTCCACTTCCAAACTCTCCAGCCTCCTCCAATTCAATTCCGTTCAACTCAATTCGTATCAATCCAATCTGCGCTCTCCACTTTCATAAGGTTACTTACTCCTTTACCCGCGCCTGGTGTATTTACCCTTTCTGCGCTTCATAACCATAACATATCACTACTGTACATTCAACATACATTCAACATACATCCAATCCGGACTCTCCCGTACATATACATACATAATACATACATATTACATACACTACATACTATTCGTGCCGCTTTTCATTACGCCTAGACTGGGACTTTTCGTCTTTACGCGTTTGTCGAATACGGGGTAGATTGGTGGTTTAGCCTTTGTCTCTTTGCTTGTCTTGCCCAGTTCTCTGTTTCTCTCCAGCTTTCTTTACTACTGCTTCCGCTCGTTCTGCTATTACAATTGCGACAAAAACCCAATTCAATTCAATCCAATCCATCCAATTCATCCCACCCAGAAAACCATATTAATACAATTCAATTGCGAATCTTTTTCGTCGATACGTACAGCGAACGCCAATCTTTCCAAATACTCTCTGAGGTGGCGCTAGAATTACCCCGTTTCGAAGCTGCTGCACCCTCAAACCACCCACCCCGATTCCCGACCAATGGCGACTCCTTCGAGCGCGAGCCATGGCAATAACGCTTCGCAAATCAGCCATCCATCAATCCCATCATCATCATCATCACCATCATCAAATAACCATGAATCGCATGAGATGACCAATCTCAGCATCGACACGCACACGAATTCAGGCGCAGGAACGTCCGGTCTACTAAACCATATCTCCATTCCGGAGACATCTCCTATCACCTCGGATTACTCCCCATTGCACATACCCCTACCATCCGATATGCAAGCCGCGGCGAGCGATAATCAAAACACGAGACCGCACGCTGAAGCGACTGCAGTAGCAGCCACGTCAGAAGTATCGAATTCGCAATCCACACCCACCGCTCCCATACAATCCACGACCTCGCCCTCGACCTCCACCTCCGCCCCCATTATCACCAATACCGACTCCGCACCCGCCGCCGCAGCCAATACATCGCTTTCTCCGCCCGCTCCATCTTCAGACCCAGAGCTGCAAATCACAGTCCCCGACCCCGCGACCATGTCCTCGTCGTCGTCCCCTCCACCAGACACGGCCGCGGCCGGGCCCGCGCTCACCATCACGCTACTCCTCACGTCCGGCTCTCGACATCCGTATAAAATCGACGAGAAATATCTAAACAAGCGCGGCGTCAACGTCCCTGATGTGACGGAGGCAGGCCGAAAAGATCCCTTCAGTATCAGCGTGTATACGCTCAAGGAACTGATTTTGCGCGAGTGGCGCGATGAGTGGGAGGCCAAGCCTAGTAGTCCGAGTAGTATTAGGTTGATTTTCTTTGGGAGGTTGTTGGATGATAAGTTGGCTTTGAGAGGTATGTTTGGTTTGGTGCTGCTGCTGTTTCATTCTTTGGTTTTTTGTGCAATTGATGGGGGGGTTTTTTTATAATCTTTGGCTAATACGACCCGCGCAATTATAGAATGTAAATTTAATCCCGACGGAGCTAATATCGTACATATGACGGTGACGCCGCAGGATCTGGTGGACGAGGAAGAGGCGGCGAAGGGGGGCTCGTCGAGGGGGAATCGGGAGGGGAGCGAGGCGACGGCGGGGTGTAGGTGTGTTATTCTGTGAGTGTGGGAGGGGAGGACTGGGGTGGGGACGAGAGAGTGGGGAAAGCACGGGAAACCCTCCATTCAGCGGGCATATTTACAAGAGCTTGGTTGGGATTGGGGTTGGGATAGCAAGAAGCAAGAGAGACATGGTTGAGGAAAGAAAGAAAGTCAGGCGTTGGGATCATTGGTTTCGTGTTTCTTCTTATCTATGGCGATGAATATGGGATGGATGGATGCATGGATGGATATCTTCATCAGAACGTCTATCTGTTCTGTTCTGGTTTCTTCCATCCTCGACATATGGATGGATGGATGGATGGATGGATGGGATAAATGTGGATGGGTCAGGTCGTGTATAATAGTGAAGAGACGAAGGAAGGATCTCTGCACCAGCAGTTTAAGTGAGCGAACGAATCAGCGGTTGGAATTAAGGACACTATTGTATATGCCGGTAGGAATAGGATAGAGATGCAAAATAGGTATCTCGTAGCGATTTTAGGACTGTTCAATTTTTTTTTTTTTTTTGGTATTTGGTTTGAACTGAATGAAGATTTGAGAGGGGCTGGGTATGGGCTGTGTTTATTGAAAGTATAGGGAATGGAGAGGGAGGGGGGAATGTAAATGGGGTATCAGATCGGGGGTTGTGAATGGGAAGGAGAGAATTGGCTATGGGCGGGAGGGATGGGATATGGAAAGTGAATATAAATAAGGGTTTTGGATACTGCAATACGGATCATTTGTGAGGATGAGTGGGTGTGCTTTGTGTGAGAGTGAGAGTGATAGAGTTTGTGTGTGGTAGTAAGAGAGTGAGTCTGAATCTACGAATGCATGTATATGATGGGTGGGAGAGAGATGAACTGGCGGGAGCTAAGTGAATGAGTGTGTGAGCGAGTGAATGAGTGTGTGAGCGAGTGAGCGAGTGAGAAGAAGTAGCGTTAGACGGTTTGCATTAGTTCGTTGACTGAAAGGTTTCTACTGAGCTGGCGGTGCCTGATGGATTGGATTGGCACAGCATAAGAGTGGGTTAATCTAATTGCAAATAAGCAGGTCATTTCATAGCGAAGGTCGTTGTGAGAGGTGATCAACGCCCTATGGTCCTCTATTTCTTCTTGTATGTGCATTGTAGTGGATTGTCTGATACTGATATGGATGGATGGTATAGGCAAGACCAAGCAAGAAGAAGGCTTCTGTCGAGTGCTATGTGCTGGAGAGACAAAAGCTTGGACTGAATTTTGTCCTTGGTCATTATAGCTCATTTATCCACCAATCATTATTGATTGCTCATCATCTATAGCTTTTCAACCCTCATGGCCCATCAATCAATCATCCACTCGTCCTCCCATTCGTAACATCTCTCTTTCCTAACATCCCTCATCCACTCATCACGCATGCCCCAACCCCATCCATCTACAACCTCCCCATCCCCACCTTCCTCTCCATCTCCTCCTGCACCCCCACCACACCCCTCATCTCCTCCCCAGTAAAAACATCCTCCCACTCAATCCCCGCATCCGTACCCCTCAAAATCTCCTCATGCACGCCTGGTCGTCCACCCCCCAAGACCAGCGGACGCCATTCTCCCTCTCTCACAATCTTCAGCTCCATTTCCCGACGGATCGGCTCGCTGAGCCCGAAGGTGCGGCGCAGTCCCGTCTGCTTGAGCGAGTGCTGCGTGGCGGTCCAGTGTAGCAGACGTGCTTCGAGCGGGTGCGAGGAGTCGGGGACTGGGGCTGGGTGGTTCTTGCTGCTGTGGAGGGAAGAGGATGGTTGTAGCGTGGGACCGAGACCGCTGCGGAGGGTGTCGTGGAGGCCGGGGGCGGAGGGCGCGCTGAGGTTGGTGGAGGAGAGGTGCGAGTGGGTAGTGGAGTGGGAGGTTGGGGGGACGATGCGCATAGACTGGAGGGAAAGGAGGTTAGCTTTTTGCGGTGAATTGATGAGTATATGGTAAGTGGGAAGATAGATAGGTAAGAGGAAAGGAAGTGAAGGCCGGTGATTAATGCATCTTGAGCTCTCTCTATCTTTCTATTTCTGACTAGGAGAGTGTGGACAACGTACCATGATTCCTGATTTATCTTGTTGCTCAAAGGGTACTTTTTGTATTTAATTGACCGTTCTTGGACTCGGATTTATATCGTGGTTCTGCTTGTTGATTGATCGGTAGATGGAGATGGATTGATTGTTATGGAGAGCTTGAGCTTCCGAGCTAGGCTCCAGGTACAGACGTGTGTTTGAATTTAGCGCGGAAGTGGATGATTAAGCGCCGCTGTGGTGCAGATTATGTAAGCATATCACTTTAGAGTTGAGTTCTGGTCGTGACGGGAACAGAAAGCCGGCGGAGATGGCAAATTTCAGATCAATCGAATACTGCGATATTGTTTATTATGGAAGATCTGGCCTTAATATTATTTGGAATCTCGTATGAAATACTTGGGTTCGTGACTTTATTCGCGACCGCACCGCCCGCCAGAACCATACAGCCAAAATCCAGTTACGTCAAGGAGTAAATTGTTGTCGATACTATCAGTGTAGAGTCAGGATGTGCTTTCGAGTGCACTACAGGGGAGTTTGCGACCCAGACAAGCCAGTATTTGTTTCAATACACCTGTTACTGATATTTCAGTCCGAGGTCAGGGCAATGAAGTCATACTATTTTCATATCTAGCGATGTCAAGCTGTCGACGGGCTATCGGCTGTTCTCCCCAAGTCTGGTGATGGAAGTATATGCATCTCAGAGAAGCTCTTTGGCTGGTCCTTATCTTAGTCCACACCCTGTGATAGGCAGACTGCTGAAGGCGATGAGATTGTTCGTGCCTGTCTTGATAGATTTCAGGAGCGGGGGTGATGTCTATGCGAGTAGCGTCGACGAGCAAAATACTCCCGCTGCTGATATTATTTGTTGCATATCTCAAAAATGAGTTATCGTGAATTGATTGATTGATTGATTCTTATATCACACTTTAATTCTTCAAGACTCAAGACGTGAGCTTACTGCTTGCATTTGAATAGGGTGGATCAGGACAAGACACGTTGCCCCCGTGAGCACAAATACTACCAGGTGGTTAATGATACTACGCTACGCTATGCTGCTGTTTTATACAAGGAATAGGAGTCCTGAACCGTGCTGTAAGGTCGAAGAACAAGTTTTCGGAGCCTGTACTCAATCACTCCTTGTACCCAGGTTTCCAGGATGCGCAATGGAAACACACACAAGGCGAACATCTCCAAAGCTTCTTCACATCTTCTGCTCCGCTCACATCATCACTCGCCAGAGTTTCCATCTCCACTTGCATTTTTCTTCCCTTTTCCTGCTCTTCTCCTCTCCCTCCTGCTTCCTCTTCCAGTCCTATCTCTACGCTCAAAACCAACCCACCACCCTCTGCTCACTTCTCTCCACATCTCCTCCAACTCTTCGTGTCCTTCCAATCCTCGAATTCTCAGTCTTCCTCTCGGTAGCATCAGCTTCTCCAGCTCCAAAAAGGCACATATGAACCTCCTGCTCTCTTGTCTCGAAATTCTAGCACACATTGCGTATTCCCTTCTTTCTTTGCTTTCTGAGTGAAGGCAGATTTCCAACCCTTCCAGCTTCCCAACATAGGCTTTGAGAACATTGGTGGCTGCAACGAGGATATCCGGGTCCATGCATGTGGCGTAGGCGCTGGTAAGGGTGATGTATTTAATGGATTGCGTGGTGGCGGCTTTGAGCTTTTGGAAGACCTGGTGGCTCTGTTACTTGGGTCAGTATATGCTCTTCACAGATGTGGGAAGAATAGGAAAGAAACGATTTCAAAGCGCATAAAAGTCGGAACGGAGCTCATACCCTACGGTTATGCGTACAAACAACATGGCAGCTTGAGTTCATACAGTGCTGGTGCAGCCTCTTAATTGTCCCTTTCGTTCTACTACACAATCTTGTCATGCGATTCTGCATCCCTCGTTAGCCCCGTTCCATTAAATTCTTCCACCGCCCACTGCAGGGAACTCGAACGATGAAAACAACTTACACAGTCCCTGCGCCGCTGATCTTTAATCAACTTATCACAAACAGCACAATGAATATCCTCAATACAGAACTCCCACCACCGTTCCCGGCCCGTCGTTTCAGCGAGCTTTCGAACAGCAGCATAGTCCTCAGACGCATCTTGTACTTGGGAGGTGCGCTTCTCGCCGTTGATACGAAGGTGCATTGTAGGTCGGGTAGTGGATTCAATGTATGCACGAATGGGGTCATGCGCTATCGGCTCACAATGGAAACGCGAGAGTCCGTGTAGGTCCGAGAATGCTGTCTCCAAGAGCAGTTTTTGGTTGGGGAGGCAATCCATCCACACTTTGATTCCTGGACTGGGAACCTGCACGGTGTTGACGATGCATTCGTAGGGATCGTAGCCCTTTGGCCGTCTAGACATGGGAGTACAGGGTATGACTTTCTTTTCTGGGTGCTGTATGTCTTCTGGCTGCTGTATGTATTCTCCCTGCTGTATGTCTTGTGTGTGCTGTATTTCTTCTGGGTGCTGTATGTCCTTTTGCTGCGTATGATGGACTTCATCGCTGATTACAGGAAGAGATTGTGTTAATGCCACTAAGGCAAGGGCTCCTTGAGCCACATCGGGAGCAGACATCACAACGGCGTTGTCATCCACGTCTGTGAGTTTAGTCTCGATAGCAGGGTCCTCATTGTTGAAAAGTGCATCGCTGTCGACAAGCACATCATCGTCCGCCCATCTAGCCACCTCCCATCCCCGCCATACGCACGTTTCTTCATCATCATGCAGGTTACCTAAAGATAAACTTCGCACCTTTTCAGGAACAGGACTTTGCGCCCTTTCAGGAACAGGGCTTCGTGGGGCTGGACCTGGATCCCCCGCCAACTTATCTCCAGCCTTGTTATCTGTAATAGGATGTTTGCCCCCAAATGGTACAATCAAATCCCCCGCTTCCACTGATAAGTCGCTCAGAAAATCGTCAGACGGGTCAGAAATTTCCGGATTCTCCATCTGGTCGAGAATCCGATTTATACGCACCTGCTCCTCATGCGTGCCGTCAAATCGACCAGCTACAAGTTTGTCGATGTACTTCTGCCGAGTTTCTGCATCATCATGTTTCTTGAGAGCATTACAACGATATGTCTTTCTCGTCCAGTGCTCCTCAGCATCTGAAGATCCTGTCCTCTCTCTTCGATATTTGCCTTTCTTCTTTCTCCTTCGAGCTGCTGTTTCTGAAGACGGCGAATTCATAGAGTCTGATGATTCTCTCCTACGGCGACTGCGACCACGGTCTTCTTGGTTACTCAAAGTACGGCTTGTAATATACATTGCATCGTCGAATTGGGTGCTCGGTGTGATTTTTCGACCTGTTTCATCCTCGTCGCTGTCTGTCATCGTGAAGCCCCCAGAGTCGAATTCCATAACTTGTTCTGTGTTTGCACTATCTCGCCAGTACTCTAGAGTCTCGGGAGGTCTCTCGCCATCCTGAGGATGCTGTCGATCCGATATAGGCTCCGGTGACGGGGCGGATGCGCGGTAAACCTGCAGGTCAGTACGCCACATGCCGAAGTCCTCGTGAAAACGAAGAATTGCATCCTTTGCAAAAGCTGATTCTTGTGGATTTGGTTTCTTGGGCGGTCTGGACGTTTCTTTAGACCCGTCCCGGAGACTGATCGTCTCCAAGCAGTTTGCTAGGGCGCGATACATCTTTGAATCGTCTTTGGAACCAGAGGAGCTATCAGAGAACTCGGAGTCATCAGATACCGCTTCAAAAGTTGTTAGCATTTACAAGATAGTCAAAGATCTGATACTGGCGGTACTTACATGATGTAGGAGAGTTTGGAGTATCATAGTCAGATGGGAAAGAGGCAGGATCTCGCAAAGGACGCCCTGCATCCGCTAGTAGCCAATGGAAATTGATAAGCTTCCGTCGCCTTGACTCATGGTCGGAAGAGGGGTCGGACTCACACGTATCGAATTCTATCGTTGGGATGACTGAAAGATTTGAGGTGTATCGCTCGAGATTTCGTATTTGACGTTGCTCCATGATGGGTAGGAGAGCTTGGGTAAGTTAGAGGGAGTGGATAAGCAGTTAATGATGAGCAAATGCAATATTCAAGACCGAGAAACCTCTCTAATTCTATTCAAAGACTGCTAATGAATGATGTTTGTTTTTGTAGTGTTGGGAAGTTTGACGGCCGGGAGAAACCACGAGATATGGTTGTGGACATGTAGTTGCGGGAGATGGAAAGAACGATATCATATATTCCTATTTGAGAAGGAGCCAGCCTAAGTCAATGGGAATAGCTACTGAACCCCCCAAGAGACATTAGTGATCACGAGATCTTTAAGATTGTTTGCCTCTTCTCCAGCAACTGAACTCCTATCAAAGCCATGATGAACCTCATTTCATCCTCACTACTTCACAAATATTTTCATGTACACCAATCCGACGAGTAAGCATTTCGCGCTTCTACTTCTCGGCTTATGACTACTCTGAAGGTATTTTCAGTACATATCCAAGCGTTTGTAGATATGACCCATCCCAATTCGACGGTGATCTATGCTGTGAGGAAAGTCAAGCCGCTGGGCGGTTTTCCTCACTCGACAGAATACCTGGGTGCGTACTGGAAGCCTGGATTGCATATTTGTAGATCAAATATCTCATTATATCTTGCTGTCATCCATTCTCCAGCTTGGTACACTGATAGGCTGAGATAGATGAAGGTGTAGTTTTAGACATGCAGGAAGAGTGTTCGGCGTTGCTCTCCAAATCAGATGAACACAACGGTGTTAAAGTCTCGTGAAAACGAGACACATTAAAGAAGGCATAGAACTGTTTGTATCGCTTTGCATAAAGAGACACGGCAAATACAAAGTAAAAGCCATGAAAACATATCTATTGGCAGTGTCCTCTTAGATCCTACATCAGTCCACTCACCCCCATCTAGGGAACGCAGTCTTCACGATGGGAAGCATGGGTATATTCAAAGTACAGCGGTATATAAGACATGTGGATGAAGCTGGATCAGAGACTTCTATACATCATATTGCCTTCCAGAACTTTTCGGATTGTGATATACGTTCCCGGCGGCGGCACATACGCCGAGTGATGCCTCCTCACCTAGGAATATAAGAACAGCAATCTGCTTATAAACCAAACAAAGATAAGAAGTAAGACCACTCCCAGTACTCTATCAATCAGCGCGCTTACGCCGGCTAGCAGATGAATTTCTACCGGCCTCGTGATAAGCAAATATATAAAATCCTCTCCGCGCCGTTCCAACAAGACATGCCCTAACAAATATTCCATGCACAGCATGTATTGCGACTTCACTCGCCGTCCTCTTCCCAGAACCTAAGTTCCTTCAGCCCTACTCCCACATCACCCAGTCAGCACGGAAAAGGCGATCGGTTCATTGGATAAGTCGCGAATGATATCAGCCCTTCCATAGACGGCTCACCCTGTCCATCCCGTCCCCAACTCGTCCCCATTTGTTCGTTTCCACGTGGCGTGTAATGCTTACTGCGCCGAAAATGGACACCTATCTCTCGATCCACACGTGGGCGACAGCGTACACGGATGATCGAAGTGCGTTGGGCTTACTCGCTTTGTTGGAAGGCGTAGTGTACGGCGAGGAGCTGATTGTTTTTCCGATGTCATGCATCGTGAACGATAGGAAAAGGAAGGAAAAGCTCGCGGAAATAGTAACAACAGCTAACACGAGAACGAGGACAAGAATACAGAGATGAATATAGTAAGTAAGCATCCAACCAACCCAACCCAACCCAACCCGAGCTCCAGGAACCGAGAAGACCAAAATGAACAGTCGGCTTCGTGCATCATCAGCATAGCCAACCTCACCCAACCTTACCTTACGTTACCACCAAGAGCCTAGAGGGGCACACAAACCCGAAGCCGTGGGCTCGCGTTGCACAAGGGATGCAAGGGCACCTATTCCCCAACGCAGCTGAACTTGCGGCCCATCTTGGCGACCTTAAGCGTCGCAGAGGCGAAAAAAAAAAAAAAAAAATCCCTAGAAAGGGAAATCAAAAGAAAAAACGCGGGTTGTACCGAGGAGAATTAGCATGACGGTATGTATATGCACGTAGCCTTTCAATATAGGAAGAGAACCTGGGGGCTAGAACCAATGTACGGAGTTTACCTTTCGGTGGCTTTACCGGCTGGATTTGTGTAGAATGGAAAATCGAGATTTAGGTCTGAGAGTTCGTTCATTCATTTGTTTGTTTTTGTAGGCAGGAGGTTTACGGCCAGCGCTGAGAAGAGTATATCCACACCGCATCACACAAGGCAAAAGCATACAGTAGCTAAATATCCGACTCCCTTTTCCAGTGATGAGCGAGCGGGATGAATATTTTGGGAAAGTTCACTCTATGCGTAGTAGTTGTTCGATTCATTGGATGTAGAGCTTACCCTGTGCTTACTCCTATGCAATCATATTTACTTTTGCCAACGGTATTTGTGAAGCAAGCAAAGCCGGCTCTGTGATTCGGTGCCGCAAAACGAAACGGGCTGCTCTCCGATCCCATCGCATTGCATGAGCGTACCGGTACGGTGTGTACGGTAAGACCAGCAGGAAATTTTATTTGCTGGGATGGAAGAGGATACGGTGATTGCAACATTATCTGACCTCGTACAAGAAAGGAAGAGAGGCATGAGCAGGAGAGTCGTTCCGGCCGTCGGTAATGATGGCGATGGGACCTTGCATGATGTTGTACAGAAGTAGGACCATGTTGATATCCGAGGAAATCGTGTACTACACGGATATTTTGGTTCTGCTTGAACAAGAACAACGCCCCTTCTACTTTCGACTGTCGAGTCGTGGGGGGACGAGCGGACTTGAGGGTTGAGGTAATAATGATGATGTGAGGTGAGGTAAGGAGAAAAAGGCGAGCGAAGCAAATGTTAGGAAATTTCCCTTTACGTCAAAGCTTTTCGCTCTCGCTTTCTAGCTCTCCAAACTATTGAAGCCACAGCATAGGGAAGGAAGGGGAAGGGGATGTGGAAATGGAAAATCAGCAATGATCTCGTGTTGGTTCGCATATAGAAAGAGGAAGACGCGAAGCTGACGATGGAGATGAAGCGCCGTCCGCCTCGCACCTCGCACCCCAATGATTGAACAACAACTACTTCGCAAGAACCTTGATGAGTACTTTGCTGCAGTGATCTTCATATGATCTGCAATACAGCAGGGAGGAGGCCCTTTCGGCTGGTGTGACGGATCCCGACAATTGCAAGTACCGAAAGTGGACTATTGCCTCTTTTAAGCAGCCAACCCAGCTATTTCCGATTCATACTGTACTGTAGAGAGAAGATGTAGGATTGCTATACAACCGCAGTAAGCCGGATTTCATATCCCAGATAGCTGGGAAGGAATATATTCGTGGAAAGTATTATTCTTCCTCCGTAAGATTCTAGAAAGATTCAGAGGCTTTTTGGGTTTGAGAATAGGCGACGCGGATGAAGGGGGATTTTGCTTTTATGTAAGGACAAGCAAATAGAGGGCTTAAAGCAGCCATTAAATTACCCATCTCTACGTCGTATAACGTCCTATGAGTAGTTTACACCTCAGGCATCACATTCCAGCCCCTTGCTGGAAAAGCAGCTGACGAGGGATAATCTCGCACAGCCACGACCAAATAGTATTTCTCTCGTCCTGCCCAATTACGACGAGCGAATAGAACCATGTCAGCACATCCACTTCGAGCTTCTTGGGTAGGCCAAAAGTGTAGCAGCAAATCTCCGCATGATTTAGTCAGTTCTTGTTTCGTTCGTTCAGCAAGCAGATTTGGGTATTCTGTCAAAATAGCTACCGGCATAAGGGAGTTATGTTAGTTAGTTTTTGTGAAATTCGGTGGTTGGTTTCTATTCATAGCTCAGATGACCAAATGGCGAAGACGAACGATTGCACTTTTCGGTGATTACATACAGCACAGTACAGTATGATAGATACCAGCCAGTGCCAGACGACTACTCCGGCTGGCCGGAAAAGAGCATACATGGAACATCTCAAGTAAGAAGAGAGAAGAAAACGTGTTGCGCTGGTATTACTTGCGTATTCCCACTCTCTGGGGAGTACATTCGTTGTTCTCCAACAAATCGATGACAGCTCTACCACGTCCTTCTACAGCAACTAACTAACCCAGCTCCGGCTAGATATGGGGATCATGCAAGATGCAAGTACGATTCATACATACAGTACACCCTAGCCAAGCCGCTCCCTTATTTTTGCACACACTACGGTACGGCGCGGCGGTATAGTACTACTACCACGAAGAGTGCTGGGAAGAAAGGACTGGCGCTTCCCATTCCACTGCAGCGGTGAATACGATGCGTTAATCTGTGGCTCCCTCCGACCGACCGACCGAGTTCTGTCACTCGTAGTTCGCTCCCTCCCTCCTATCCATCTCCATCCATGGTTGAACAGCATGAGTATGAACTACCATACAATAGGCAAAGTGCAGTCAGTATCTTGCGGTGCGGCCCAGGGGGAGAATTGCTTTTTGCGAAATCCGGGATGAAGGACAGAAACTTACCGGTCGCGAGCCAAAAAATGAAAAATGCCTCCCCAGCTAGCTAACCGTACGACGGTACGACGGTACAGTAAAAAAAGGGATTCCTATTTGCGCTCGCTCTTCAATACAGAGTCTACTTTCTCGGATTTCCTTCCGAACAGCCAACCCTGTAAATTTTGTGGCGTCGACCGACCCTGGGCCTGCTAATGCAAAATAATGTGATGGGCGCTGATGACCTGACACTCCCGAGCATCCAAGTGTCGATCTCTACATTGCAGGACAGTGGTGCTGTGATTCGTCGGGACGAGATGCAACTCAATCTGAAGACCGTAGATGTACTCGGCATCAAAGTAGCAGGACAAAAGTTGAATGTTTCCCCCACTCAGCTGGTATGGTTTGGTGATAGTTAACTTACTTGCTACTATGATGCGGAAGCGGATATCTACAAAGGTATTCCATCTATCAAATATTGAGTGGATTCCCGATATTTCTCGGCGCTATCTCACCAACTAGTCCTGCTCTGCCTTTCCCTTTCCTATCACGATTTCCCATTCCCATTTCCCATTTTTTTCAGCATGAAAAGTGACAGCCATTAGTTCGAATACGATAATGTCCGCCCACTTCCCATCCCGCGCTATTGGGCCCGATGCGACCGACGAGTGAAGGGAGCCAACAGCACAGGTAGCTAAGCACAGGCGCGACAGGCGAAAGAGATGAGCAAACAGCTTGTTGGGTTAGCTGAATTCCGCTCTTCTTGACTGCACTACACTACATTACTATTCCTCGATGGTATTGGTGTTACAAATACGGGACCTTGGAGCTACTCGTACGGATTAGGAGAATTTAGAATCCTGCGGCGGTACGTACTTCTTGCTGTACAATATTGCGCAAACAAATTGTATTGTTGGTGTTTAGCGCCATTCGCGACGTGATTTTTATTCGCAAACTGTAGTAGAGGGGAAGTTGTGCGTACTTAAAGTTATGCGATTTTGTAGTTTACGAAGTACAAGGCAAGTTTAAGCAAGAAGAGTGCTCTGAACTAATCCGAAATGGACTGTGTGATCAGATGATCGTCGGATGGAAATCAACTTGGGGGAGATGAGATGAGATCAGTTAGTTGGGTTGGCGTTGTTGGGCTGGGAGTTCGCTGAGCAGGGCAGGGATTGAGCAGCTATCCTGGACGAAAATAAATGAATGATCTCCCTCAAGTGCCGGGCCGGAGAAGGGAGAAGGGAACATCAGTGAGGAAACAGGAATAAGGAAAGATTTCGAAGGTTTCACGGTTTCACAAATGATGGGAGAGTGTGGAGTACATACATACATACATACAGCAAGGCGAGGCAAGGCGGCAAGGCAAGGTAAAGGTAAAGGTAATGACGGTAAGGTAAGGTAAGGTAAGGTAAGGTAAGGACAAGGATTTGTATCGTGATGTTCATTTATGCAAGATGGAGGGTTGCGACGCTGCTAAGGAAGGAGAGTACTTCTTCGCAGACCGGTTGGTTGATGGATGACTCGATGTCAATTGCGCATGAACGATGAATAGGTAGCCAGCTGTAAGAATGTTGTTGTTGTTGTTGCTGCTGCTGCTGCTGCTGCTGCTCCCAGCTGGCAAGTCGGTCTTCTAGGCTGTACACTCTTCGAGCATGGCCGAACAAAGTCACAGCCCGCCTGGACGTACGTAGGTCCTTACGTGGATATTTCTAGGTCAGCGTTCGCCACGATGTATGCTATGCTATGCGATGCTAATGCGATGCGATGGATTGCTTCTACGTCGTGCAGCGAAAGGAAGCTGGACAGGACAGGAGCGTCGGTCTCTTCCGTACTGTTCGTACTGAAGCCAAATCCTGAAACGCGATATCCATCGATTTGCCCATTTATCCAGATGTTCGTTCATTAGGTTCTCCTTCATCTTATTCGCTAACTTGGCCGACGCAACAATTTACCCCTTCGTTCAATTCAATCCAATTCCTCGCGAGCCAGCAAAAGGCGGAAGATGTTTGGTTTTCCAGGGTTCTGGGGCATGGCGGACTGTGGATATTCTACTATGTAGCAGTAGTCGCTTTACTGTAGCTGTAGTTTACTGAGTAGATCCGTAACTTGCAAGGGGACTATGACCTGTCAGTTGTTGCTAAGTGAATGCTTATAATTGGGGCTTTTCGACTCTTTCTAATTTGTCACTATTTTTACACATTCCCTACCAAGCCCACGCCCCATGTCGTACTGAAGGGAAGAGCCACCAAAAAGCATCGCAAATAAGAAAAAGGAAAGAGTACTTCGTAGCGGCCGGCCCATCTCCCATGCAACCATCGATTGTACCAACAGGTACTACTGCAATAGGCCAAGGGCATTTGCATTTAGTCCTCGGAATTATCAAAATTATCGAAGGGCGAAAAGACGGAATGGCTCCTTTCATTCAACTCAACGCGACTACTGGTCCGGTCCCGTCCATGAAACGATGAAGCTTGGGAAGGAGAAAGGAAGAGAGCAGACGCCCAGGAATATCTTCGACTTCGCCAGGTCAAGATTCCATTTCGAATTCCACCACCCTAGTCGTAGAACGATATCCCCATATATATCCTGGTCGACACTCAATCCCTTGAGAGATCATAAATCGAGTCTTGTAAGAAAAGGGTGTGAGATCCGGGCGATGGAAGATTATTCCTAGAACCCATACCCAAACAGCAAATCCCCCCGAACATGGGTGAGGGAGTGAGCCCACTTGGACCCAGATGCTCCTAGGACATTTGACCCTTTCCCATGTTGATTCCCTACCAAAAGTCCAGGGAGCGTGGGAGCATTACTTCGTACGGCGAAAAGAAAGCGAGCTAGGCACGTAACCCAGCAATTAAATTCCCCTAAGGAAAAGGGAAAAGGGAAAAGGGAAAAGGGAAAATGTCACCGCCTCTTAACCTTAGCAGTAAAGCTCCCAAAGCTCTGTCATCTCACCTCCATCAGCGAAGCATCTTTTTTTCCCCTTGTGTATCACCTTTTCTCGCTCTTTAAACAAAATAATAATTAATATTCTTTTAATAATTAATACCCTTTCCTTAATTCTACCACACATTCTACCACAGACAAGTGGAGCTGTAGTCAAAGCAGAGAAATATACCCAAGGAGAAAAAAAAAAAAGAAAAGCTGCTGAGGGCAAGAGATCAGCCAATCGAATCAGAACCATACGGAAAGCCTCCTCTCCCTCTCCACATTCAGATTATTATATTCCCCATTTTGATAACTTCCAATCCGACTAAAAGCACAGTCGCCGACCTATATTCATGCTATACTATCATCAGACGAAGCACACGACCAAACCGCATTAAGAATTTTTGACCTTCTTTTCGAACACTTTCATTATCATCATCAATACCCACACTATCCAGCACATCCGCCATCCACCCATCCATCCCTCTGGCTCCGTACGTTTCCTAACTCTCCCTACCCAAGAGCACGGATTCAATGCGAATGATCTTCCTATCCTTCTCCATCACCAGGGAATGCATGACATCGAATTAGTCCACACTACAGCTCACGTCAAACACACGCTTCCTTTCTCGAGAAATATACCCCGTCTAACCTTGATGTTCCTTCTTCCTACCTATACCACCTACTCCTCATCTTCCAGAAAAACCTTGGAAGCATTCTTCTTATTTCTTTTCAAGCTGATCTGACCTCGAGGGACGCTTTCCTATCTTTCCACATTCAACGGCCTCTATTGGATTTAATCTCACCTGGCCACCACCGCATCGAATCACACTCTCATTGTTATATCACCCCTCTCAGCCTCCCACTCGAAAGTCAGCCCTCTGAGCCCAACTCCCCGCTCCTATATCTAGAAGTCCTCAGGCCTTTCTACCTTCTCTCTCAGCATTGCATCGCATCATACCTGGAGGAGCGCATATTTCCGAACCGTTTCGCCCGGAGTCAACGAAGGACCTTTTGCCTCTTGCGAATCCTTTCAAGCAACAAGCCACACATCGCCATATCAAGAACGTGTCAAGCCTGTACCCCGAATCCTACCGCGTTCGAAAGCCTCCAGCCTCCATCGCACCCCAGACAGCTCAGAAAACGTCTTTTATTAATATATACGATACATGATCGGATGAGATAGACAACGGGGGAAAAGTTACTGGACTCGCGGCTTCTATCGACACTGTCCATACGGGAACATTTTTCGCATCATACTCTTGGTTTGAGGAGGATCTTGGTCCAGCTTTCACGAGGCTTGAAGAGTAGTCGAATCGTCTCGCTTGGTGTAACCTCATTCAGCAGGCAAGCCATCAGCCGCCTTGTAACCCACACCGTACGCAAGTACTCTGTACACGAGATCTGAGCAGTCGGGAAGACCACATTATCCACATCCACATCCACATCCACATCCACATCCACTTTGTACAGATTTTTGACCTTAACCTTTTTGGATTGGGAGTGCAGTTTTTTGCCTAACTGGTACAAGATTCAAGATTCAAAAGATCGGATTTCAAGATTCTGACAAGCTCAAAGTCCACATAAAGTGCGAGACAAACCCCACCACCACTTACTTGTAAGTTGCGCTTTACCCTTTCTACATGACCCCATTCTCTTCAAGGCTGCCGGCTGCCCTTTTCCTCCACCCTTTCCACCCATCCTCCACCCTTGCACCAGAAGCAGTCAAACCGACTCAGATCAAATGCCCATACAGACCAGTAGAGCTCATAGTCATATGTACACCAACTAAACTGGGACTGGGGCTGCTCGTCGAATCACAATACTTCCTCATCACTTCAACGCAACCATACCACCACGATATCTTCTTGTACCCTGGGTACATTATACTCTTTTACTCACATACAGGAAAGGCATGCGCACATGCTTGCTCCCTATCCTGTTCATCTGCTCCATACTACACTGCACCCACTACTACACCACTTTCTCTTCGTCTGCCTTTCAACGACTTGTCACCGGCACATCTACATATATCATGACGGCATAACTGAAAACTAATCACTCTTCTCCACGCGAACAGGTCTATATCTATCCGTCCAGCCCATCTCCTCCCGTGTGGCGACACATCTTCATATCGAACATATAAGAATCTCTCCTGTACGTTCCTCACTCCACCCTCCCTCGTGAATGTGCTTTCCGCCTACGAACTCTCATTCCCATCACGATTCATTGCAATAATACTCTTACTGCATTTGGGGTTATCACTTACAAAGTCGGAAACTAATCCACCTGCTGTCAACATCTAGGAATTTGGAAAAGTCTCTTCATTCTTCTAGTTCGCAAGTTCCCGAGACTTTATTCAGACCTCAAAATCCATTAGTTCAGACACTGTGGTAGCAAGTGCCTTAAGAAAAAGCACTTCTTCGACTTAACTCCTTCTACCCCAGTCACTTCACCGATACTTAATAGGAAGTCGGCATTTCGCCCACCAGCTCGCTCGTGTATTTAAGTTCAGCGCAGACCGCCGTCAACCTCGAACTTAAAAAAATAACTTCTTTCTAAACACGGAAACGAAGGGAAGTATAGTTAGCTTACTAACTATTCTACTCCGCTATCACCTATCCAATCCCTTTCCCCCCTCCGGTTTATCTTAGGAATCGGATCCACTCTCGCCCCGATCCACAGCATTCCTGACCGACACAACACCTCCACATCGCATTCGAAGTATAGCTCATATTACATTCGCAACGCCCAGGGCAACTTTTACTACTCAATATTTCCATGGAAAGAGGATCTGAAGTATTCCCCGGTACTCAGTAGAACGAACTCCTCCTGGTTTTAGGAGTCTGTCCGTTCAGTGTTGATCGCTTTCGCGAGACCATCTTTATAAACCGTTCCATTTCTACCGCCAAGCTGGCCTACTCAACATACACCTTGTTCGAGGTACGTGGAACTTTACCTACCTCACTGGCGGACCCTTCTTTGCTAACTTGATCCTTGACAGCCCGAACACCTATCTACTGGTAGACCGATAATCATCGACGAAACCTATCCGTCACCAGAGACTGCAGCTTTACACGAAGAAGGGTACGAGGGAGCCCTTGTGCCCCGGGCGGATTCCCCAACAGATATCCTGTCAATGTCTGCCTACGGGAAACCACAACCCCCACAACTCCATGGTGAGTTTGATGCGCGGGAAATTCCTAGCCTGGCTATCTCGCGGGCCTTCTCAAACTTGGTCAAATCTCAGTCACTAACCTTCCATACAGGCTACGAACCTAGTCGGAACTACAGCGAGAACGCATTCCCATATTCCTCGCAAAGCTATGGAACCCAGTCTTCGATACCCACATCTACTCCAGCGCCAGTTTTCCAAACCCCAGGACAGATGACGCCGCTAGCATATTCTTCAAGTAACACACGTACAACCTACGATGATCAATCGGGTCCTTACCTGAACGTCGGGTCCTCGCCGATACCTGAAGTTACATCCTTTTCACCCTCGAGAGGTCCTGCGGGAACTACACTTTATGTATATTTCACAACAATGTATGAGATTCTCACCTCGAATACTCCGACATTCTTTTTGGGATTCGGACAGCAAAAGTGCCCCGCCTCAATAAGGAAAGTAGGCCCATCAGGGGGAGTGTGCCAGTACACACTAGCTTGCGAAGTTCCTCAGTTTGCGGGTACTAACTGGTCTTCTTCGCGGGTACCAGTATTCATGTTCATGGAAGGTGACGGGGATGTTATTTCAAAGGTTGAGGTTGGGGATTTCACGTATGAAAATTCTTCCCAGCCACTGGAAGGAACGAGGAAACGAAAAATGTCGACGGACTCCACGGATCTTTTGAGGAGCCCGGCAAAACGAAACTCCCAGCAACTGAAACCGAAGGAGGAATTTAGTCCTTATGGATTTAATCCCGCCGACTCACCCTCTTCCTACTCGCCATATTTACAAGCGACCTCAAACTACTCTAGTCTCATGCCCCAGTACGGTCGATCATCAGGTTCTTACACACCCCAAGCTGCACCAAGAAATATTGCTTACGGCTACGCAAATTCATCGACAGCATCACCTCCAAATTTGAAACCATCTTCACCTCATACATCTACATGGAACCCTGCATATTCGATAAGCTCCAGTATAGCACGAAGTCCAGGTCTTCCGTCAAATGCAAGCATGCACAGACCTGCGTTGACATCTCTGCCGTCACCGGCAGGCAATCCCACCTTCACGCGCACATCAACTTTACAGTCGCAATCATCCAGCCCGGCAGCTACCCCCCACGGTGGTCACACCTACAATCCATATCCAATGTATGCGAACAAAGCTAAGCTGGATATTGATGGAGATTTGTCAAGCATGATGATACAAAATTGGACACCAGAAGAGTGGGAAGCCAAGAGGCGGCTTGTACAGTTCAAGCGATCACAATCTGGGTGCACCATCACGACAAACTTCCAACCGATTACTGCCGAGGAGCGACCGTCACATAGCATTGTAATCAGTTGCATCTACTGGGAAGAGAAAAATGATTGTTACGTCACGAGCGTGGACACTATCTATCTATTGGAGCAATTGGTTGCAGCCAGGTTTACTGTGGAAGAAAAGAACAGGATACGACGGAATCTAGAAGGCTTCCGACCGGCTACGGTATCGAAAGGAAAACCCGATAGCGAGGAATTCTTCAAAGTCATCATGGCTTTCCCTAATCCCAAGCCGCGTAATATTGAGAAGGATGTGAAGGTCTTCCACTGGAAGGATCTTGGACCCGCCCTCAAGAAGATTATCAGCAAATATGTAAGCATAATCCATTATCATTCCGAAGTGTACTAACAATCCATTTAGTCTGCCAGTCCATCTTCAACGCTTCCACCTGCGCATCCACCTGCCCTCCTGACCCCAGTAAGCTCCACTGGCTACGCTACCGAGAATTCATCCGCGGCTATGTCATACTCGGGTGATCACCACGGAGGCATCTCACCAAGATCCATAGCAGGATCCACAACTTCTGCTTATAATTCCAACCTTCCGCCACGAACAATTTCGCCGCAAAGTCAAAAGTCGATGATGCTCCAAGGTGGCCCCCCTGATCTTCGGCTCTCTGTACCACATGGTGGTCCTGAGTCGACCAGCCATTGGCAGGGAGGTGCACATCACATGCCCACACCGCAACATTATCAGCATCAGCTCGGAACACAAAGCGCTAGAAGTTCATGGGATCTATCGAATTATCTTGAAAACAGTCCCGCGACTGCCGCCGGCACTTCGGCACCCCAGACAATAGATTATCCACAGCACCACCACCAACCACCGCGAAGCGTTGTGGATGCATCTTTGGCTGTGAGCGGGGGTGATGATAACAGGATGGGACGCGGTTTGCCTTCTCATCATCAACAAAATAGTCAGCAGATACCGCGTACGTGAATCCACGCAACGCTCCTATTGGACGAGCCTTGATCTTTTCGGAAACTCATGAGGGCTTGGATGCCGATTTTGGACCACTCAGACTGGGAGTGTGGTCTAGAAAAGGGTGTCCAGTGAAAATCATTGGTCATGGGACGAAGTTCAAACTAGCATGTTTTAGTGCATTGCTAAAAGTCTATCTCGTATTACCCTCACATGCACAATCCTGCGCGCAATCCTTGCACAAATCCACCCCATCCTTGCAGCGCTCCCATCCATTACCATTACATTGACATCTCGCGCTAAACCGGAATCGGTTCTCACCACACCTCCTCGACGACCAAAATACCCTGCTGCTGCTGCTACTTCGCTTCTGCTTGGCTGCTGCTTATGTTCGATGTTACTCTACCGTAAGGATCTACGCACTAGGTAGATATCGACATTCAGGGTTTGTCTACACACTACCTACATACATACAGACACACAAACCTCAGAACTCTAAGCGACTGTGCGTCTCACGAAACAAACTATAATGCTACACCCACCTCAAACTACACCTCCTCTCCAGCCTATCAAACTAATTCCTCTCATACACGCATACTCCGACTCAGGCAAATCACACAAGCAAAGCAGGAAACTCCTCCATACTGCCTTCTACTCGATGCGACACCCTCATCGTCTCTGATCATACCCCACTAGCGGAAAATAGCCACTTCTTTCCAACGTGCACGGGATTCCCACTATCTACTCGCTCTTAATACGATGCTGCCACCGCCACTTACCTTACTCCACACCCTCATGCATTCTTTCTGCATCGGAATTTCCTTGTTTACATGCATGTCGCTATCTATCTACTACCATCAATCTATCTATGTTGCAGCTTATCTCGCACATATCGATTCTCAAGCTTTTTCCATTTCTTGATATCAATCCATAGCGTTCTGTTTGGGGTCGGGTAACTGCGGCGAACCGGTTGGGATGGATGGTCTGATATTATTGTTTTTTGCCGTCCAACATGGGACTTTGGGAATGGGCGAAAAAGTCCCCGGTGGCGTTCGACGATGTGCTTTTCTTGATCTTTGCATTTTTGATTTATACACTATTTTCAGCTGCATTGTACTCGGGCGTGTAGCATATACCAATAACCTTTCCTCGAAAAGGGTTCGACGCTTATTAATGTTGTGTTATTTGTCTTGCTTTTCTTGGTTTTGATAATCGCTTTTGGTTCTTGG
Source organism: Rutstroemia sp. NJR-2017a BBW (assembly GCA_002946425.1). Taxonomy (NCBI): domain Eukaryota; kingdom Fungi; phylum Ascomycota; class Leotiomycetes; order Helotiales; family Rutstroemiaceae; genus Rutstroemia; species Rutstroemia sp. NJR-2017a BBW. Next base: position 1,767,350 of record NJPT01000031.1, read on the forward strand.
TTGCGCGTACATACGTACGCACACACAAGCAAAGCACTGCACACGCGTGCACACGGGTCAAGCGGGCGTTCATCCAAGGTGCAATTATATCTACGTCATTCTGGGAATATCTTAATATTCTTTTCCATCATGGTAGCACAACATTAATCAATACCATCTCATCGCATCTCAACCTTTCTCGCGGCTTGCTTGGCAGAGAGAAGAAAAGAAACAAAAATATTCATTCTTGCATATTACTTGCATATGGGATGCAACCTCGCGAATATTTTTTTGGATTTCCTTTTCTTCTTATTCACCAGGGGTTTTGTCACGGTGCTACCGTACCCGTACCGAATGCAGTCCAACCTAGTCTGGTTCGGTGCAAATGTTTATGACTCTACTTGTCTGCATTACGGGTGCCGTGCCGTGCCGTGCGGTTGTACTACCGAAACACGAGAACGCCCACGCGTAACTGGTACGAGCTTGTACGTGCAGGACCTTTGCGCCTGCCGGGCGTACATACATCGATGTTTTTTGCGGAGGGGGGATCTCTTATCTAGTAGCTGGTGGGGAGAATGCACGGCACAGCTCGTTCGTTTTTCCTTCCGCTTTTATTAGCTCGTCGCTTGGGGGTGGAGCATGGTTCACTTCACTGGCCTTTGAAGATGGGAGACGTCGTCGACATGCACTAGGACGGTTTTCTTGATCGAGATCATTCTCGTGTTGGCTTGGCTGTGGCGTCTCGTTTTCGGGATGCGCAGCAGATGGTAGTCTGAGGATAGGTTGCTTGCTGGAGGGGGGGTGTCTGTCGGTATATACGGCAGCCGCTCATGTTCTCGTTGGTCTCGGGAGTTGATCTTTCCGCCTCTTAGCCACCCGATCTACGCCATATTCCGGCACTATTTCATTGCGTGACTGGCTAGTTGGTGGCGTCTGTTTTATCTTTTGTTACTGCTGCTACTGTTGGCGCTCTGGGATATCATTATCGTCGTCGGAGATAACATTTTGTTGTCAGTGTATCGTTGCTGTTGGTGCTTCGTTGCTGAATCGAGGTTGTCGTTTGTTTCTTTTGTTCTTCTCTTATGTTGTTCACCATTTCATTTGTATTCGCACACTGGATGGGCTTTATTTGGGGTTTCGTTTAGGTTTCACTCATGGGCGGATTGCAATGGTCTTTTTTTGGGCGACATATTATATTATACTTGCATTAATACCGACCGGCGTTTCGATGAGCTGGTTTTGGGGAAAGGACGTACGAGTCTGTTTTATCGTATTGTTCTTTTATACTGGGACTGGGATAGACTGATGGGCCGGAGACCTATCAGGTGGAATAATAGCTGGGCTGTACTAGGACGATGGATGGATGGTATGAAAGCGAGATGATGGAATGGGATTTAGATAGGTTGGATATAGGTATAGATAGATGGAGAGAGAGTACTGCAAAGTACGATATAGTGAGGGGACGAGGTAGTATGAAAGATTACTTACTTAATTTAATGCTTAATCCATATATCATAACAATCTGCTCTCTATATTCATGATCCCGAAACGTGACGTGACGCTCTCCTCATCTACCATAAACCGAGCCGTTCCAATCCAACGGGCCGGGAGAAAAATCAATACGTGATGTTGTTAATGTGTTTTACATACGTTCGACGAATACTACGTTATGCTACAAGTATGTTCTGCATAAGACATAGATATCGCGATGCAAAAATTCTGCGCGCGCGTCGGAACGTGACTTTCTGTACAGTACTTCAATCGCTAGAGTACGGTCACAGTACAGGTGGCGCGCGGCACAGAGTACAGCCGAGAGGAATGGCCCGATCTTGGATACGGGTGGCTACAGTGGTTGATTACAAGGCTGGCTAGGTTCGGGGTTTGGCTCCGATACTCCGAGGGCACTGAGTAGTATGGTATGATTTGGCTTTTGTGATGGGATCTTGTGCTGCTGTTTGGTTGTTTAGTGTATTTGGGTTCTCGGGGGGGTTGGCGGTGGTTGTGGAAGCTGGACTGGCACGACTGGGTAGAGTACTAGAGAGCGGCATGGGGATGGGGAAGGGGATGATTGGATTGGGTTGGATTGGATTGGATTTCTGTACATTGAGATTCATATTGATATTATTAATCCGGTTGTTTGAGTTAGAAAGGAAGCTCAGCGAGCGTCACGTCACGGTAAATGTAACTCCTACGCTGTGACTGTGACAACGACATACCATACATAGGAAAAATCGACCCAACGTAATGGTTCGTGCTGCTGTTACAATGTCTTGTGTTGTGTTTTTTGTGGATTGTGTGACTGGGAAGGAGGGAGGATCTTGGTTCTGGTTCTGGTTCTGGTTCTGGTTCTGCTTCAGGGTATTGCATTGCGCTTTTGGGGGAACTAGTGAGTGGATGGCAATGGAGGAGATAGTTTGACTTAGTGTTAGTGTTAGTGGTCGTAGTGTTGAATTAGGGGTTTAGTTTAGGGGTTCAGTTAGGGGTACAATGGATGTGGGGATGGAGATTTATCTGGGAAGGGAATTTGCCGTTATCGGAGGTTAAATGAGTTGGGTTAAATGGGAAGAAATCAATAATTACCTATTTCGAACTATTTAATTTCAGGAAAAGAGGTTAAAGCGAAAGCTCGTTGCACAGTACAGTACAATTCTCTACTTGCGAGCAAGATCGCATCTGCAGATGGGGCGCTCACCGAAAAATTCGCACCCCAAGCTACACGACACCGATTGACCGACAGAGATGTTATGCAATGCATATACGTTTCAAGTTGCACGAGGACGACTGATGGATAATGGACGACTTGAATTCATGACATCAAGGGTCCTGGGTGGATGGGAGGAGATGGGATGAAGATGGGATGGTGATAGACATGGAGATGGAAGTGTCTTACATCTATGCATATGCAATGCACTGCAATGCAATGTACAGAGGGCTTGTCGACTGATTCTATTGTGGTCAGGCTGTCGGTCAAGCTTGTGGTGTGGTGTGGTGTGGTGTGGGATTGTATGTACTGAGGGTCCGTCTATCTTTTGCCCGTGTGTCGAAGACGAAGACCAAGACGAGGGTACAGTACAGTACATACAAGTACGGAGATGGAGGGTATGTTTCAAATACAGTACACCCTTTTCCCTCGCCCCAAGTACCATCTCCATGTATGAGCTTGCAAAAAAAGGGTTCGATCCAATGCAGGCAGGGTGCTCGTACTTCGAAGAGACAAGACCGTACAGTACGGAGAGAACTCGACGATCTCCACTTCTCCAAGCACTCTGGGGTACTGAGTCATGTAGTACGGGAATAAGACCTTTCCCCCAACTCATCTCATCTCGTCCCATTTCGCGGTATTCGCTCGCAAATGGTGGGGATGTATGCACAACAATGGGGTATGGTTATGTTACTTTTTCATCACGGATCGCGCGCCAGAATGGGACGAGAAGTCTCATCTTAGATCAAGTGAGCTTGCGATGTATGGCGCCCCCCTCAGAGGCTGAGACAAAGACTCGCGATACGATATCTATCTTCTATCTATCCATATGGAACGATGCACGAGTGGATGAGTATCGCCGTCTAGTATGTACAGTACGAAAGAGGAAAACACCTCAGCACATCCACAAACTGAAGGATCAAAACATGGCATTCCTGATCTCCACACCACTGCGTCCATCCACTCGATGATGATGATCGCATGTGGAGAAAGTGAAGGTGAAAGTCAAAGCCCAGCTTTCTCATCCGAGTGGTCGGGATAAGTCGAACAGCCCCAAAAGCTTCGAAAGTGGGACCTCCACAAATGACCGACGCGAGCGAGTGATCATCCCTCCATCCATCATGTACTCTGTATTATCAAGAAGTGGGGGAAGGGAAGGGAAGGCAAGCTTCTCTATCTGCGTTTCGTTTCATCCAGACCTTGGTTTCCGCGCTGCAGATTCTTGATTTCTATCCTCCCTCCCGATGTAATCTATGTACCGTAGATCGTATCGATGAACGAATGATCATAACAGATGATCATGGATCTGGGTGTGTGCTGCATGCGTGTGTATGTGCATGCTAAATTATGTGTACAAGTACAGTACAGTACGTGGATAGATGGGTAGGTGTCTGTGCTGAAGATATTCAGCAAGTGAAGATTCTCGGAATGAACCGCAGCTTGACGGGCCTCCGCAGTCTGGTTGGCCGGCGGGGACGGGCGCCGGAGAACGGGAACTAGTTTGTAGTTTCAAGATACCTCGTAGATCGGCGAAATATAGCTAGTGAAGGTGAGGCTAAAGAAAAGAAAGAAAGAAATATTGCGATTTGCTGGCCTAGTATGAAGCTAAATTGGTGCGAAGTTTGTCCATGAACTTGTCGTGGTTTGATACTGCTTTGGGTACCCGGTGTATTTTGATACTGCATTGGGATCCGGTGTGAGTTGGGCTTTGCTGGGATTATTTAGAGTAGAGAATCGTGAGCTGTGTATTGTACTTAACTAGCCGTTTAGGGATACAAGCTGGGTCCGAGCAGGTGCATGGAAAGTGGAGCGGTGATGGAGATGGGGGATCTCGGCTTCGATGCTCCGGCGACTTTAGTGTCGAAAAATATCCAAACATGCTGAATGCAGAAAATATGGCACTGTCGTAGATGCGCGATAATACTGATGTCAGCTATTATTTGGTGGCTAGCAGCTATATACCGTCACATATAGCACGCTGACAGCAAATGTCGACCAGATGCAGGCTATTTTAGAGAAAGGCTGGGATGCAAGCTTCAATCCGGCACAGCCAGCTCTAGATAACGGCTTACTATTATTTGCTTTCTTTTTCGTGGCAATGAATTAACGCAGATTCTAGATGGATAGTGAGTAATCTACCAGGGGCGGGTAGGTAGTTGAATCGCGGATACATACGCGGTCTGCCTGTACACAGTAGTGCTGAGCATTCGCCATCGAGTGGCGGGGAATGTGTTGGCAAGGGGTCTTCGAAGCTCGAGCAAGACTACAGTAGGAGTCACCGATTGTCATCGTGAGTTCTTTCCGAGTGTTTCGGTGAGCGCCCTTGGGCGAAATTAGCAATCTTCGCGCCGGCGTTCTTTTCACGATGAAGAGAGCCGTGGTCAATAGTCTCCCTCGTTCAACCTCACCGAGCCTTTTCGGTGAGAGATGATTCCAAACTGGACTGGGGCAGGTAGCACCTGGTTCGTGGCCGTCAATGTCGACCTCTGGCGCAGTATGACGGAAGCCTAGAGTCGCAAGGCATCCCGGGCGATTGCAACACTGCCGGCAGAGGTCGTCGCAATGGCTTGCTTGGAGATGGTGGCTAGATGTTGCAACGTTGCTAGAGCCTGGTAACCAGGTTCGAGTGACTCACAGAGAATAATTGACCACAAGTGTGAATCATTTCTGTGTTATATTGGAATATTATCGTGATCATAAGAGTTTTCTGTGCTATTGTGGTGCCTTTTTTGGCGATGAGTCTATCCGAACCATTTACCTGAATGACTAGGATGGAGTAATTGGAGGCCTCTCCATGGGTTTTTTCCATTCGTGCCTGATGTTGGTACCTTGACCATAGTGCCCAGGTAAGGTTGTTGACGTAAGTTTGCTCCTGCGCAAAGGCTGCACCAAAAGTGACGTCCAAAACCCAAACTATTTACTTCCACAAACAACTACTTCATTGAGAAGGTAGCAAAACTTCCAGAGAAGTAATCCAAATTAGTTAGCCATTCCGAGAGATGGGCCATGTTCGAAATTAACATTGACGTGATCGATTATGTCCTCCATAGGACGTGTTTCGTAGTAACAACGGTGGCACAGGTTGCGAATCCAACTAAGTACAACCTAGCAATCGTATATACTCTATGGTTAGATGGCTGGTGAACCTTGGGAGTATGCTGGAAAAGCGTCGAACGGGCGGTGCCAAGGAGTTGAGCAATAATCACTAAAGCGGGCGATTTAGTAAGCTCATTGTCAAATATCCAACATTGTTACATACCCAGCCTCATGTTTTTCGATATTTTTGCGCCTCACAAACGCGTGTGTTTTGGAAAGAAATATCCCAGCCCTACCGTCTGACAGGATGAAGAAGGTTTGAAACTCTCTGCGCCACCATGTCAATCCTCGCGTCGCCACGTGTTGACGTTAAGAACAGAACTTCGGATGACATATTCGACAGGAATGAAAGTATACGGTAGGATGCGTTACAGATAGACAAGAATAACTAGCAAGTATGCTGTTTGCAGCTTTCGTCCCAAACGGGCATATGTGCGAACTTTATTCAGGGCGATGCTCGGTTCGGTGCATGAATCCTTCCGTGGCAGTGCGGCGCAGGCATGCCTTGCAAACCCAATCGTCGACGAAGGTCGGCCATGCCCGATATAGGATCACAAGGAATTTTTCTGTATTTGACGCCATGCAGAGCAGAAAATAGATGGAAGTAATGTCAATGAGTGGCATGGTACAGGACGTTCTCAAAGCCTTTTCCCGATCGCTTAATCAGGGGCCATTCTTAAAGAAACAGGGATCTTCCATGGGATTTGTCGCTTGAATAAGTGTACCGAGTCTTGAAAAGGCCCGTAGGAATGCCTGCGAGTCTGCGACTAGAAATGAGCCGTCGCGGTATCGATGCCAAGCACCTAGAAGTTTCTCGATTGAGAAATTATCTCGGGCTCGTAATAACACGCGCGGCTTTTCCGTGCTTATGCCATCCTTTGGATTACAGTGCTGCTTTGTCATGGCCATGGCGACGACGGCCCGTATACTGGTGCTCTGGAAATTCATAAACTCTACTTGAGAATGAGTATCAGAACATAATGATTATGTACCTCGGTGAAATACACCGTCACGGTATGGTCTAAGACGCCGAGCATCTATTGGCATGGCATGACTGTATCCGAGCCGTCAGTGCCATCTCGAGAAACTGTGACCAAGATTGGCCCGGAAGATGAGCAGATTGGCGCGGGGAATCAATTGATTACCGAAGACGGCGAGAATCCGTGTCCGAATTGGGATCTTCAACCAAGGTGGTTGACGTGTCCGTAGACAGTCTACCATGGCGATATAATTCTCAAGAACGACGTCTCTTATTGGTCAAGGTGCTGAATTGATTGGGGAGCTGTAGTTGTCATTAATGTGTCGCCGAGAGAATGGCCAATTGATGCTGCCGCCACCTAGTGTGTGAATGTGCTGACGGCACGCCATATAATTGGCATAATTAGCAATTATTTTTAAGGATGAAAGAAACAATTCACGCCGTGGAAAGTTTGTACGACTTGACTTGAAGTAACCTTATGCTCACGTGTCAACGCGTCAGAAATCGCGTAAATCGCTACCATAAGATATATATTCGAGGTTAGTCGCCTTTGGATGTGAATAAAACTATCGATATTATATCTCAACTCATTTCAATTCATATATATAGTCTCTACCATTACCAACTAGTTATAAGATATCTATATAAACAAAATATCTATATTAATATCAATAATTCGATATCTACTCCCCAAGTCCTTGTTTGGCCGAGATATTATAAGACGAGATCTAGAGTCGAGAATATAGCGAAACTACTGGTAGTCGACAAGAAGAGCTGCGTGATGCTTGTCGATGTGTTACCCAGCTCAGGGCCTTGAGTAGGAGCAGCGGGAGACTCGTGTGGCTGTAGAATCACTTGGGAGGAGGGAACTTGGCGAGGAAGCGCGAGAGGGGTGCAGTACTCAACGAAACTCAAGAAATAGCTACGGTGGAAGTGATGGGCCAAACTCCTGGCAACTTCCATTGGCCGGCCTTGGACACATTCTCTTCTCTACTATAACTATACTTGGAATAGACAAACAACCTCAGCAGGGTAACAACCTCAATAGCGAATGGATCTTCGCCAAGCTCCCAGGCAAGACCTAGCCCGCAACACGTACGCGCGCTGGAATATGGTCCGTCCTAGAGGCGATTGGGCTTCCCACGCAGGTAGAAAGATAGCAGCTCAAGCTCCGTGTGCCTACTTGTTCATTGGCATCTGCTGGGATGAGATGTCTGAATGGAATCTTGTTCTTCTGTCGGCCAGTCCCGACGCGGGAGCAAGTACAGTCGAGGGAAGCTGCATTCAAGGCGAGGGGATGGGGGGATCAGATGCATGGGTGAAACACCAAAAGAAAGTGAAGAGGCTAGCATAGAAGGAGATATGAGTGCAATATCTTTATCGGAACCTGTTGGAATCAATTATTCTATTACGGAATAAGTTGTGCGTTCATTGGCAACCTGATAACATTGTACGGCTAATACAATCGCCAGAATCAAACATCCTGATTTGTCCTGTAGCTCAAGATGCTCCATGAGATCCATACTTCCCTAACAGCCCCTCCACCACTCTTAAATTTTCCTCCCAGTACCTCTCTTTCTCTTCCTCGTCCAAATCTTTCGGTCTCCACTCTGCCTTCATGAATAGCGCAAACCGGAACCACTCCAAAAATACCCTCGCTGCTTCACTCTCATTCCACGTCCTCCATTCCGGAATTGCACCGCAAAAGGCGTCACGCAGCTCGTCGGCGTGTGCATACTCAGCACCAAACCCGTTAGGCGCAGATTCTCTAAAAATCATCTCGATGACGCGGTGGAGCGAGGCATAAGGAGCGCTGGCAACAAACTCCCAGTCGATGATTGCGTTGATATCGGTAGGTGTAGTGGGTGACAAAATGACATTGTGAGGCCCCATATCGGAGTGGACAGCTACCACAGGGATATCTTCGATGATTGCAGGAATATTGTGCATGCCGCCCTCTACAAAGTCCGTGACCCGTCGCAAGAATCGTGCCTTGTACTCATCAATGCCCTGTTGCCGTTTGAAGGAGTCTAGAGAGGAGCAGATATAGACGCGGAGGTAGTCGCGGACTGTGGTAAAAGGCCCACCGAGATTGTAATGTCGATCTGGGCCGACGCTGAGGACGACACCATCATCGGTCTCGGTTGCGCAAAGCTCGCAAATGAGGCGACCTTTAGGAAGGGTGATGTGCCAAGTGGCCTGGAATGCAAGGGCCATATGTCGGACGAATACTAATTTCTCTTCATGCGACATACGCGGGTAAACGGAATCGGCCATTGGACCTGGAATCAACCGCGTTATTTTTCTGCCCATTCCAGTCATCTTCTGCCTCTGCTCTTCGCCTGGGATAGGATATACGGTAGGTAGGGGCAGGATACTAGGGTCGATGGTCGAGGAGATCAAGCTCATAAGGACGTTCATTGAGGTGACATTCCCGTGGTGACGCAGCTGCACAACGTACTGAATGTCTGGGTCTTCTTTAATCAATAATTTATACGAAATGCTAAGAGCCCCGTCCGCGAACCTTGAGGATGCCTTCAAGTGGTGGCCAGTCGCCGTCAAAACAGCCTCTTCAAGCTCTACCTTCGAGAGCAGCAATCCAGGAAAAGGTGCTATCGGTCGCCCTAAAGAGGGAGTACGTTACTCCCTTGCCTTTGGGGGAACCGATAACTCCAGAGAACATAAATGCAAGGAGAGCGGATATTGCTTCGTCTTGAGACATGCTGCTTTGTAATTCGGTCATGGTTTGTTCTAGCGTTATGTCGAGTATGAAGATGGGAAGGAAGAAGTGATTCAAATTATTCTCTGTGTATTCTACTAGTAAGTGTACTAACTACCGGACCAAACTGTTAGCGAATACCCTCAAATCATCCATTAACCCTTTATAATCAACTACATTAAATACAGTCAATATAAGGGTCATAAGATCTAATATTAAATCTCCTGATAGAATCGAATACCGCGAGTATAAAACCCGAAAGAGAGAGCGATTTTACAATTCGTTGTTAAATAATACTGATTTTAAACCACTTTTTGATGATTTAGCAGGTGGTCTGGTAGTTAGTACACCCACTGGTGTTCTGCGACTCGAAGCTCCAGAATTCTACTCCCGACGCAAGAATGAATACGGTACGATTCTGCAATACCTCTTTTATCCATCAACGACTCCGTCAAGTCCACAGTGAAAAGTCCAGTCTCCATCCTCCAATACAACAAACATTCATCACCTTATATCTGAGCGAGAACCCCCACACGCTTAAGCCGCATGCTACAGTACATAGTACATCTAACACAACCTCACCCCCACACCCAGAGAAACATAAACAGTCAGTGCGTGCACCGACATGCAAATGCAAGCATGCGGTGCAACAGTGTTTGTGATTGTGATTGTGAGAACCATACTGCAGAACGCTTTGACGTGGTATGTGTGGGACGGAGGTTGTTTCTGTTTTCGGATAGTTCGTCCGTGGCGGGGTGGAAGGGAGCGTGGGGGCGGAAAATGTGGAGTAGGTGGTTTTGTATCCTGGAGTGGAGGAGGGACGGGGATTTCCTGTAGAAGGCGATGGGAGCAGTACGGGGATTGAATTTGGGTATTCGAGGGGTTTGGAGGTATCTGGTGATGCTATTTTGGACTTGTTGCTTTTATATTAATATATGGCGCTCGCTGCCTTGAGAGCAAATCTCTTTGGAATAGGATGGAAGGTATCGCTTGTTCAGGATTTTGAACTTGAGTCTTGATGGTGTGGTATTGATTACATGTCTGATTTGCGATCTAACTCCAATAACGAGTGGCCTAGTCTACATATCACCTTCAGTCCTGACGTTGTTTGTCACCATCGGAGTTGGAAATGAGAAGGCGCAAAGATGTGTCTCTGAGAATAGCCACTTCGCGTGGAGGTTGTTCTGAATGTGAGTGCATTCATAAGCTGCTATGACTGAGGATTTGTTACAGAATACTATTCGAGATCTATAATGTGGATTCTTTACCCCTCCGAGTGAATCTACGTACGTATGGAGGTGCGCAAGTCATACACTGCAGATCAGAGAAAGCCGGAAGCATGTCACAAATGCTCCAGTCTAGCATTGCCTTGGTGGAGGAAAGTGGTTCAACATTCACTAGTCTAGATGGGGAGTTCATTCCCAAAACCTACTCCTCCAAGCTAGCGTCGCACTGAATGTTGCATTCACCGTCGATATATGCAGCAGCGCATGCCACCGAAACTACCCGGTATGGCGCTCACAAGGAATTCAAATACTACTGGATAGAACTCTCGTATTATTAACCGCCGAGAGCTATTAACACCACCACGCGCCTTCCTTCATCTCATCTAGTCCCAGTCAACTCTTCGTATGACTGTCGAAATCAACGATGCGTATCAACGGCTTGGTGTTATTCTTCGAGGATACCGCCACATATCATGAGCATTTGATAATCTTTCCTCTTGAGCATTCAACGATGGAACTTTCTTTCTGCCACCAGCAACGGGAGCGATTGTTACGAGCATGGAGAACAGCAGAGATTATCATGATTAGGTAGGTATCTATCCAGCACGAGCAAGATGATCGATCATAAGAAGGTGGAAGTGTTCGGGCTTGGGAAAAGAATACAGCATTTTGAACGACTTTACGGAATCATCATCCACCTTGACGCTGTATCTGCAGCGGATATGGTCACTAGATCAGATCATGGTGCGAGGCTATAGAATTGTCTTTTGGGGTTCGCTCTGCAGAGAAATATCGAGATCCACAGAAATTGAATGGCGCTTGGTTTCTTCGAAGTGGCTTGTCATTGGGGACTTCGGGTTGGTAGGTGGATATAAGAACTTCGTGTTTGAGAATCTGAGCATCTTGTGTGCGCTTGAGATATGCGAGGATGGCGACAGAAAAACACCGAAGGTTGGAGTTCGTCATCTATTTCTTTTGATTGTACTGAGTGATGAAGACTAGACTTATCCTGATCTAGAAGCGCTCTTATGAGACGATAGGCGTGCGAAACAAGTGATCATCCCGACGAAGATGTTGACTACCTCAGCTTGACCAAGTCTAATAAGATCAACTGAAGTCAGATAGGATTTAGTATTCCTGACTGCTGTGTAGTACTCCTATGGAAAGTACAACCTAGACACAGTGGACATTTCACTCCAACTCATCAACAACTATGTCACCACTAGGGTGGTAGATTCAACAAGAAAATATTTAATATTCATTCAAATTAGATACAAGAAGGTTCTATGCACATCTCATGCTTTGAAAGGTGTCTCAAAAGGAGCTTCAGCTTGCGGTGTGATACGAGCAAGATGTCTACGTTGTCCACCTGTCCAGTCTACCAGTGCTGTGTGAGTCGCTACTCTGTTATCCCATACCACGACAGTCTTTGGTGCCCATTTGACTCTGGCGTGGAAGTCGGCTCCGAGTGCGATGTGGTCATAGAGGAAGTTCTGGTTGGGTTAGATATGGATTCAACGAACGGGAAGCTGGACGATGTTGCTTACCAGGATGAGGTCACTTTCTTCTTTCTTGAATCCGACGATGTTTCGGGTGACTATCGATTCATGTTAGCAAGAAAGGTGAAGGATGAAAGTAAAAGATTTTGCCACTCACATTGTTTGTTGACAAATAGAGCCTTCTCCCCAGTCACTGGATGTGTTCGAACGATAGGATGAACATTAACGACAGGTTCCCTACGTGCTGCGCCATTCCTGTAACGAGAAGCATTGATCTGCTCGATACCAGAATGCGTAGCCTTGAGACCATGCAAACGCTCCTTGAACGAGTCACTCAAGCGGTTGTATGCCTCCACACCATTGGCGAATAGCGTATCACCACCGGTCTCCGGGATATCAAGAACATACAAGAACGTCGTTCCAGGTGGTTGCTGTTCGTATGTAACATCTGAATGCCATGCAACACTACTCGTTCTAGTCTCAAAGAAACTATTCGCTGTCTTGTCTGCAGCTCCCCGATGCACCAAGTGCACTTCCGGATAGCCGGCAGGAGCACCAGATGTGGGATGGATGTGGAGACGACCGAAGTATCTACCAAACTCAAGGGCTTCGTTGATGGGGAGGTCAGCGAAGTCTTGGTCTCGGAATGCAACGACTTTGCGCTCTGCGACAAGTCGAGCTAGTTGGTCTTTGCCCGCGTTGCTTAGTTTGCTTAGCTGAACGCCGGTGATTTCTGATCCGGTCAGAGGTGTCAGGTCTACTTTGGTTACTCCTGGTGCCAAAAGCTCCGGATACGCTGGGTCAGCATCGAGGCCGTGGTCTTGGTGCTGGAATGGCTCTAGTGGTGGGTAGACTTCATCGCCCCATGTTGGTAGGTAGTGAGGGTACTAAAGTGACAGTCAGTGCTACTCCATGTTAGATAACTTGGTGTCAGTAGAACGTACGGATGCAGGCGCAAATTTGCCAACTCCTTTCTCCTCAGCTTCCTTGTCATATCCGATTGGTGCAAGCTCTTTGTATTCACCAAGTCCGTTTCCAGTCAATCTGACCGTGGAAGACTCATTGGTCCTGCTTGGAAGAGTGGTCGTTTCTGTTGCTGAGGGCGCCATTGTATTATTGATGTGTGAAAGTACAACGAAAGGAATTTCCAGAATCCAAAATACCAAGTCCTCGGAAACTTACTTTGAACATCTCCCGGCAATGGGACGGCCGAGGTCATTTAAGTAGATTTCGACTTCCCCTCGTATCACCCCTCTTCTGCACGAATCTATAAGAGGCATCGCGCAATTCCCAGATAACGACATCTCGCATAGGACGACGGCATTTCACACAGGCCCTCATTGGATCCGTAGATTAAGTCCTCCGAGATATCAAGCAGTTGTTGATTGCGCGTAACTGTAAGTCGTTGATCGTTGACGGAGACAGCCCTTCATTGGTCGCTAGATGATGGTGCAATTGTGCGAGAAGATCACGAACGCTGGAATAGAGCTTTGGAAAGTGGAGAGTCAGCAAAGAGCATTGATAACTGTGCTCGGAAACCTGCCTCTTCTGGGACAGCTTCGGTAGCTTCGATGCCTTACTCCATTCACCGGATATATTGTCGGCCGATGCATGCATACTCGTGGTAGCTGTTCACTTGAGCAGCTACACACGTGATGTTCATCATTGCAGCTACGTCACGTGCTGTACAGTCCTCTATCCATCTTGTGCTGAGAGAGTTTGGAGAATTACTCATGTCTTGCAGGTACCATCAAGATCTGGTACGGACACAAGCGTGGCAAAAATGGAGGTGCAGCGTGCAAATTCTTCCACGCAAAATCACTTGCTGAGAAATCGAACGTTTGCATGTTAAAGCCGAAAAGCCACCTGTATTCCAGGAACTTCTCGGCTACCGTAGCGACCATCATCGTTTATCGATATCAGCGGGGCAACTTTTTTCTTTTATCAAAATCCCACATTCGCATCACGAAAAGTCAAATCATAGAATACGACGGCATCATGTCTGCTATGGATCTTGACGCTCCAGTGTCTATTGCTCCTCAGATGAGAGAGCAACAGACAGGCGCTACGTAAGTCATTCATCTCCAGAGCTTCCCGGAATCTCCGTCTAACTGTTTCTCTTCTAGTATTCTCTGCTGCAATTGTGGCGCTCCCATCGATGGAACAACCTCAGCAGGAGCCCTCTGCTATGACTGCGTAAAACTCACCGTCGATGTATCCCAAGGTATCCAACGAGAAGCCACTCTGCATTTCTGCCGCGACTGCGACCGCTGGCTATTACCTCCTGCGACCTGGATTGTCGCTGCTCCCGAATCTCGAGAACTTCTTGCCTTATGTCTGAAGAAACTACGGGGTCTACACAAAGTTAGGATTATCGACGCAAGCTTCATCTGGACCGAACCGCATTCTCGACGTGTTAAGGTTAAGCTCACAATCCAAGATTCGGTGTCGGAAGGCGTGGTTCTGCAACAGGCGTTCGAGGTCGAATATGTGGTGGCGTACCAGCAATGTCCAGACTGTGCGAAATCATATACTGCGAATACATGGAGGGCTTGTGTACAAGTCAGACAGAAGGTTCCTCACAAGCGGACTTTCCTGTACTTGGAACAGTTAATTCTCAAGCATGGTGCTCACAAGGACACTATCAACATTAAAGAGGTGAAGGACGGGTTGGACTTTTTCTTCGCGGCACGAAACTCGGCGGAAAAATTCGTCGACTTCCTAAATTCAGTTGCCCCGGTTCGAACGAAGAAGTCTCAAGAACTTATTTCTATGGATATTCACACCTCCACCAAATCCTACAAATTTTCCTTCTCCGTTGAGCTGGTGCCTATTTGCAAGGATGATTTGGTGGCAATCCCTATCAAGCTAGCGAAGCAAATTGGGAACATCTCCCCACTTGGTATATGCTATCGAGTAGGAAACTCAGTCAATATCCTCGATCCACAATCTTTACAGACTGCAGACATCAGCACACCGATTTACTGGCGAGCACCATTTACTCCGTTGGCAGATGTCCAGGAATTAGTTGAGTTCGTTATCATGGATATTGAGCCTCTCGGACCACAGAAGGGAAGATGGATGCTTGCGGAAGCTACCGTTGCCCGCGCATCAGATCTCGGCTCAAACGACAAAACATACTACACTCGCACACATCTCGGAAACGTTCTTCATCCCGGTGATTCAGTTATGGGATACATGCTGACAGGCACTAACTTTAATAACCCGCAATTCGAAGCTCTTGAAGAATCCAATACCTACTCATCGCAAATCCCCGACGTGCTGCTCGTCAAGAAGTTCTACGCTCGTAAGAAGAAGTCCAAGAACAGGAACTGGCGCCTCAAGCGCATGAACAAGGATGAGGGAGATCTTCTACCGAAGAAAGCGGACCAAGAGAAATTGGATAGAGACTACGAGATGTTCTTACGGGATGTTGAGGAAGATAATGAGCTGAGACAGACATTGGCGCTGTACAAGGCCCAGAAGGCCCAGAAGGATAAGGATGCCATGAGTGTGGCGGAGACGAGTGATGGAGAGGACGATGAAGCGCCTAAGATTGACATGGATGAATTGTTGGATGAATTTGATGAGCTCAATGTTAAAGATGAGCAGTAGGTTCGGTTTGATGGCATTCATTCATTATATCCTGGGCGGCGTTCGGTGGTAGATTGGCGTTTGTGGGCGGCTTGGATGCGGTGAATGAGAAAATCAGCGGTTTCTTGAACAGACATGAAAAGCTCTACTGCTGAACGTTTCAGTGTCATTAGCAATTTTTTTGGTATTATGACTTTTGGCAGATGATCATGTGCTGCTTTCAGACCCGCACTTTCGCATGTGCATAATCTCTGCAGTAGGAGATGGAATAGAAAAAATCATTACAGCAGCTTCACGCGTTTCCATCTGAGTGTTAGATTGCAATAATTTATGTGACTGTCTCCTGCGCCGAATGGGAGGATGGCACCTGGGTCTTGACTCAGCTGATCGTATGTGCTGAGGCTCCATATTCCTTTATGAGTATTTTGTGCAATTCTCACGAGATCATATTCCCATAGCACTCAAGTGAGGATCCGACGATCACCTGAAGTAGGCCCGCTGGCCGCTACAGCTCAAGCTTACGCAGGCAAGCAAGAAGAGAAAGTTCCTTCATGGGATTCAGATCTCTGCGATGCTTCAAGTCATTCGCGACAAAGTTACATTGTGCCGAGCCATAGGTTCCCAACCTCTATGCATCCGCGCTCTCTGTATTCTCTAGACGAGGGATTGAACCTGATCTGAACTTGGTGTTATCTGCGTAGGAGGTTGAGTATCCGTTTCCAAGGCAAGTAAACAAATCCGCTAACTTCATTGCAGCTCTTCTCTACCTGAATACAGTCCCTCCGATTGTCCTCCACACGATGAGTTTTCCATGGAAACCTACACATCGGACGCTGCTGCCCAAATTCAGTCCAAACGAACGGCAACTGCGATGAAGTTAGCAAGCAGCTCATATGCGACTTCTGTGCAAGCTTAGGTTGGGGATTTAGTCTGCTAACTACGTCCTCGCTCCTTTCATAAGCTCAAGGAAACATAGAATTTCAACGAGACTTTGGAAAATATCATTACTTTCAAATATATTCGTACCTTCAGCATGGTTAATTCTCATTCCGCCCCGCCCCACCAACACTTTAAGCGCGACTTCGACCCTCAAACTATTCCTTTCTATGCTGAAAGCCCAGACTCCATAATCACGCCAAGCATGGATGGCGACCTCTTGATGACATGCAGCAATGCGTCCGGCCTACAAGTGATTGACTGGCAATCAGCAGTCATCTGTGTCTACGGTGACTCCAACCTCAAAGACGGAGCCGCTGCACGCGGATTCTGGAGTGATTATCACGGTATCAGCTACCCGCACAACGCCTATGGAGATGTCCCCATAAAATTCTCTCAGACAAAATCTTCCGCAGAAATATACGCCGCGATTGCCGCGTTGGAGCGACTTGGGCTGGTATTCGGACCTGATCGTAGGCGCATCTTTCTCATGACGAATTCGTCGTACCTGTGGCGTGGAATTACGACTGACGTCTTTCGATGAAGGGATATTGACTTTAAGTATGATGATGGGACGGACGTTGAGAATGCGAAGTTGTTTAGATGGCTGGATGAGCTGGTAGAATCACTTTGGGCGAGGCATGTGACTGTTTGGTTTTGGCTTGTTAAGCCCGAGTTTAATATGATGATGGCGTACACCTTGGCTTATAAGGCTTTGGGGTTCGAACTCAAGGTGTATAGACGTCCAAATGGGGAGGTGGATATAACTGGCGCTTTTGTTGCTACTGGGAGTGTTAGCGGTAATAATTGTATCAGATGTGGGTTTACTACAAATAACTGGGGTCGCTATGCGAATGGTATTGATAATGGAGCAGGGCGTGTTAACGATGTTGGTAGAGTTGACGGGGCTAGTAGGGCTAATGATGATGGATTGGTTTATGGTGAGGGGCAGGAGGAGGTGAAGATCAAAAAGGATGAGGGCAGGAAGATCAAAAAGGACGAGGGGAAGAAGATCAAAAAGAATGAGGGGAAGAAGATCAAAAAGGATGAACGGGGGAAGATCAACTATATTATTCTGGACTGAGGATAGGATAATGGGACGCATATGAATTCTTCAACAGGGAGGAATAAAAACGAGGCCAATGCTTGGAATTTGGGTATTATCATGATCCCGTTTGTGAGCAGAGATTGCGGCCGTATTCTTCTTTTTCTTTTCTCGGACCTCCGAAAACTAAGGATCTATTAGAAAGACAAGAACTCGCCCACTCGCATCACCACTTGGTGAGAATATAACTATCACATCGAACGTTGAAGATATCGTCCTATCGAGCAGAGGCTAACAAACCCCACATGAAGACACTCAGCTCTTGCGACAAGAGGAGCTGGGATGCCAGATTGATATGACGGAAGGGAAGACCTCTGCCTCTTGGACGACAGCTTTCTACTGTAGATGGTCTCGCGCCACGATGATCGCTTGGAATAGGGGAGGATACAAATTCCCAGGATGAAGTGGTAATGTCGAAAAACGTTAGATTACATAATCATGCATATATTCGATAAATTATGTAATCGTCAGCTGCTAAATTAGGTCACCTATTTCGCGTGAGAAAGAGCGCGTTCATTTCCCTTTAGCACCAGTCTCATTGGTTGGATTGAGCCACCCCACAAACATGAAAGGAAAACCACTTTACTTCCTCGCGCTTGAGACACGAACGACACGTCCAGCTCCCCCTGCTTAGATACAACGGCGCGTCCCCTTATCGTCATTTTGCGAAAAGAGCAAACTTGGACCTTCAGAGCTCATGCGACAGAGCATCATACATAGGACTGGACTCGTTCTCCAATCCAACGAAGTCCTGATAACCTCAACGGGAGGTGACGCGATTCACTGCTCAACCGGATTTTCTGTCAGCCAACCTCTTTTATAAACGACAATAGCTTATCCTCCTATGGCCTCAAGAAAGATTGCGACGAATCCTCAACCTCTTGCGAATACATCAGATTCGAGACAGAATCACCTTCAACCCAATCCATACTCTGCCGCTGCCAGCGCATACGACAGCGGCCAAAGCTCTAATAGATCACATCGTGATATGTCGCTCAGTATGAGTCAAGGTTCTCAGGTTGGCGGCTTAATGATGCAGCCAGGTGGTTCATTCCGACAATATGATACGATGCATGGCATGAATGCCAGAGATTCTGCCCCTCAGATCTACTCAGTCAGTTACTCTTCTTCAATGATGCGATTCACTTTAACTTGCGCTTACTTAGGCTAGGCTGTATATTCTGGAGTCGATGTATATGAGATGGAAGTCAATGGCATAGCGGTTATGCGACGTCGGAAGGATAGTTGGCTCAATGCGACTCAGATTTTAAAGGTCGCCGGCATCGAGAAGGGAAAGCGCACCAAAGTTCTGGAGAAGGAGATCTTGATCGGAGACCACGAGAAAGTCCAGGGCGGTTACGGAAAATATCAGGGGACCTGGATCAGATTCGAAAGAGGCATCGAGTTCTGCAAGCAATATGGAGTTGAGGAATTATTGCGACCATTATTAACATATGATATGGGCCAAGACGGTGGGATTGCTGGGCAAGGTGGACATGATACTCCCACGAAGGAACAAGCTATGGCAGCGCAGCGCAAAAGATTATACAATTCCGGAGCGGAGAACAGGAGTAATGGACAGTCTGGAACATTCTTTAAGAATATTTCAAGCACAGCTTCACATGCTGTAGCAGCAATTAGCAAGGCACGATTCGACTCCCCAGTACCGCGAATGAGAAACGGTAGCGCTGCTACTCGCCCTACAAGTTTCAGCAGACAGTCATCGCAACAGCAGTTAGGTAGTCAAGAAACCGGGTTTCCGGGAAATTCACAGCAAAGTATACAGAGTTTTGCGACAAATGACGGACTAAGCGGGCAAGATTCGGCCTATGCTACCCAGTCTGGTTTTCAATTTTCGCATACTGGGAGGGAAGACAGCGACTTTCAGGAACCGCCAAGAAAGAGGTTACGACAATCGCCAGAGCCCAATGATACCCAACAGTCGATGAATGGTGGTTACTATAATATGTCTCTACGAGAACCGTCACCAACAGAACCCAACGACTCATTTCTCTACCAGAACCAACAATTAGCCTCGCAGGATGATGAAGCCCCGGCGCCGCTTCCTCCACTATCTGGGCTTCAATATAATGGAAAGGCAGGCTTGGCTTTGTTATCACTTTTCCATACCGATAACTCATATCTGGGGAAGAATGAGTACAATGATCATGAAGTATTTCGTACCATGACCGGAGTGGAACTTGACATACCTATCGATAAATCCGCAAATACTGCTGTAATATGGGCTGCAACTCTTGCTCGTATACCGGTTCTACACAAACTCATCCAGTCCGGTGCAAGCATATACCGAGTCAATCTGAGAGGAGAGACAGCGTTGATGAGAGCATGTTGTGTTGCTAATAACCTTGATCAAGGTAGTTTCCCTGATCTTCTGGAGCTTCTTGGGCCGACTATTGGGTTCCAAGATAAACGTGGTCGAACAGTCCTTCATCACATTGCAGTCACATCAGCAGTCAAAGGTCGTAGTCCCGCCAGCAAGTACTACCTAGAATCACTTCTCGAATTCGTTGTCAGGAAAGGAAGTTCATTGAGCAGTCAGCAATCATATGCGAATGGGGCTCCAAATCCACACGCAATGGATATCGGCCGATTCATGTCTGAGATGGTAAACGCCCAGGACCAATCGGGAGATACAGCTCTTAATATTGCAGCGAGAGTTGGGAACAAAAGTATTATCTCACAACTAGTAGAAGTGGGAGCGGATCCATCAATCCCTAACCACTCAAAGTTATGTCCTATGGATTTTATAGAAGGTCTTGGAAATGGTGATCGCGCAGGCGGCTTCGGAAGTCCTGACAAAAGAGTTGGAAAAGCTTCCCGCGAAACGAGTGGCGAGATCATAGAGTGTAAGTCCCTTCGCCCTTCCATATCTACCGATTACCTTGAGTGATTCATATTCTAACATCTCCTTTAAAGCAATAAACGCAGTCCTGCAATCCACAATCGACGAGTTCGGCAAAGAAGTCGAAGCAAAACAACTTCAAATCGACTCCATCCACGCCAAACTCCGTGAAGCCTCCGCCACCCTCGGCGAAGAACGCCGCGCCTTCGAAGCACGTCAGGAACGCCATCGCCAGCGCGAAGAACGTGCATTGAAGATCGCTAACCTCACACGTGCCGCAGAAGAAGAAGCTCTCCGCCTCTCACAACTACAACAACAACTTAATCAACCGACTTCCGAACTGGACATGAGCGTCGGCGATGCGGATCGAGATCTGGTTGTGAATCTCCCCGATGATGGTACAGCGGCGGAGATCAATATCCCGGCGAAAGAAGTCTTGCAAGCGAGAATTAATGCGTATAGAGCGAATAACGAACACTTGGAAAGAGAAGTGAAGGAGCTGAAGGAAAAGGATAGTGGACGCATAAAGAAGTATAAGAGGATTATTAGTCTGTGTACGAGGGTGGATGAGGCTGAGGTGGATAAACTTGTAGGGAGGTTGGCGCGCGCGTTGGAGAGTGAGAGGGGAGAGGTGGAGATGGGGAGGGTGAGGGAGTTGTTGGGGAAGTTTGAGGGGATGTGAGATTGGTTGCATGATCATGGCGGATGAGATGCATTGTACAGCAGGCGAAAATGGCGTTTCTTACTACCTTAACTTACTGGGGATCGGGTTGGACTTGACTGGTGGAGTACCAGTACTTGTGCTTTTATATATATTTACTTCATGTACTTATACGTTCTGGGGGTGAATGGAGGCAGAGGCAAGGCGGATGATGGAGATACCTAGGGTATGGTGGTTGTTTGTATATGATATCTTACAATAGGATAGGATAGAATGAGAGAATGATGAATAGCTGTACTTGCTAGTTCTTTCGTTGTGTGCAGATAATGGGGATCAGATGTCTTGGATTGTGGTATTTTGTTTTGTCTCATTTCGGTTTATCTAGGGGGAGACTGGCGAGTGCCATGAATACTCGACGGAGGCAATTCTCGTAGATGTAGATGAAGTTGGCGTGTCTTATCCGATCAATAACGTGGCCCAGAACGTAGTTCGGGAACGTGGTGCATATAGCCGTGCGCTGGCGATGATTATTTCACTACTAGGTAGTGGTAACGAGGTTCGATGCTGGCAGTAACAATATCGTGGTATTGAAAATGGAGCAGACGATCTATGATTATTGGTGTATCTAAAATATAAGATATCTTGTACATGGCACGTCTATGGTATGCCCTGTGGACGGCGCCAACCCTTGATGGAATCCTCAGGTCGTTGTGTTAGAACCTCACGCAGTCGCGGATCGTCCTTATCTTTATCAGTATGATAGATCCTCACGTGCCTAGGTAGCATCTGATTAGTGTTGTCTCATTGAAATGGGGGGAAGTTGGGGAAGTTCTTTTCACCTCATCAAATTATGCTCACGATGACATCCCTTTATTGAACAAAAATGCGGTCGATGGCTGGAGTGTACTTTCATGTGACTGTTCAACAGATATTGGGTCTTGAATGGTGCGGCAGTGCATCCGGAGTGCCTGCATGAGTAACTTTCAGGCTGTAGAGTCGGGATGTCGTCGATGGAGGATCCGTTCATGCTCGTGACGGGGGTTGAACCGGAGTCATCTGTACCAGGTGTAGCAGCACGACTCCGTCTGTCATCATCTTCATCGTGTGTGTTGTCGGCATGAGAAGCATTCATATTTCTCGCATCATAAATATAACCTGAGAGTGGTGAAGAAAGTTGTGTAATTTTTTCCTTCGTTCGACTGCCCACTGAGCCTAACAGATCTGTGATTGAATGTAGCGTAGTTGAGCCAGTGTTCTGTATGTTTGGGGTGAGCAAACTCCTAGAGGGCGTTGATGATGCATCTGGTACCGGTGCCGGATATTCTAGACCGCTATCGTATCTGGCTCTCCGATATGCTTCGAGTCTGGTAGCAGTTTCTTTGTCTTGTCCTGTGAGATGCTCTATGGCATTCTCTGACATTTCACGACGATGGAGCTCTCTGGCATCACGTTGGTGCTGTAAGCTCGGAGCGTCGACTGGTTCTGTAGTTTGAGTCAGGTTTTCAGGCATGAGTTTCTTTAGCGAGTCATATTACCTGAAGTCACATAAGCAGTACCTTCCGTTATGGATGATGACGGAATCTCTCCTTTCCTGCGAGTTAAAAGTCGAGAAAAACGTCTTTCTGCCCTGGTCGACCACAAAATAGTATTGAAGTCGGAAGGTCCTTCTGCATCAGTACTTGTAAAAGCTGTTTGATGTTTTTGGAAGATCTCATTTGTGTGCAGAAATTCTTCCCCAAAGAGAATATCACAAGTTAGATCGTTCAAGACATAGAAAGTCATTTCCCCTTCTAACGGTGATTCAGAACACACAATCAGAGGGATCGTGACCTTACCAGTCAATCGTGCCTTGCTTCCGTCGGCGAACTCGACCTCGGATTCTTCATCGTGGATAGACTCAAGTTGCAACTGCCTCTGCATTGCATATGATAGTGAAATAAGGTCAATGTCTGATCCGGTGTCAGGATTCGCAATTGCCGGAGAAGAAGCGGCGATACAGCGAATTCGTCGTGTTGGGTTATCCACGAGACTAACTCGGTACGGACCCGATACGCGCGGTTCGCGAGGCATGAGGCGATGCGTATGAGCAGTCAAAGTATGGGTCCAAGCCAAAAAGGACATCCCCATGATCAACGGAGTTACCAGTTGAGGAAACACATAGAAGTCCAAGCTCATCTCTCGGTGGAACTCATTGGGAAAGCATCCGTATGTCGTTACCATACCTACAGCTTCAACCTCGTTCCCGTTAGCTACCCGAAATCTTTTTTTGTGTCTTGCGGACTTCATGATAGGTAGATTCAGTTCCGCAGCAACTTCAGCGCTCATTATGTTCTCCTCGCATCCAGAATCGGGTCGAGAATGAATTGTTAAACCACCGACTATCATTGGCAGGTCCATTTGTGGATGGAGGTGGGGGCGATCAGCATAGAGAGGAGTAATATCGTAGTGATTTTCTTCCGGTTCTGGATCTGAACCCAAGATGAAAGCATCATTCTCTTCATATTTTTTCTCCTTTATCAATCCTGGAAATAAGTCCAAGACGAAAGCGCTCAATCTACCATCGAAAGGCTCACTATCTTCACGCCACTGTAGTCCGAAGTTAACTGGTTAGCTCCTCGAGTATTTAATGAATCTAGCCATCTGGGCAATTCAATCTACTCACTTGATAGTCATCTTCGTCAATTAAAGGAGCGGACATCGGCTGCATGAGCGGGCTCTTTGGTGGCCCAACATCTTCGGGATCATAGATATCGATATCCATGACAGCGCGTCAGTCTTTTAGCTTACCAGAGCAGAATATGGTAGAAGGCGCCGATGGCATCAACATTCGTTGCTGACTTGAAACAAACTAATATGCATGGAAGAAGAAATTTTGCGACACGTTGGTAGCTGAAGTGCAAAAACTGCGACAGATCGCAGTAAGTAAAGAAGTGAAGATGCTACCCCGCACAATTGAGTCAGATATGCTTCGCCTCAAGCCACCCATGCGGACCACTGCACAAGGCTTCAAGCAGGGCTTTTGCTATCATAAGGCCACATGCGGATAGAATTGTAAAATATTTGGGGAAAAGTGAACGAACTATATTGACATCAGCACACAAAATGACAACCGACGTCGAACTTGCAACAGTCGAAATCCGCCATATCAGCGGGTACCCATCACTCGCATCCTTCATCGCCAGCGACAAAGACAAAAGCACAGTAATATACCGTCGCTTCGATCGTTTATCCGCGCGGAATATTCTCTATCTACAGAGCGAGCTGGCCGAGTTGGAAGCGCGACAAGATGAATATGATAGAGAAGATGTAAAAGGTTCGATGGTCGACAAGCAGTGTGCGCGGAACTGGAACGAGTTTAAAGAGCGGGCACGTGATACCGAACGACAAAAGGATAGATTGGAACTTGTGAAGGAGATTCGAAGAGTGATGAAAGAGTACAGTTAGTTGGAATTTCGTGGGCTTCGGAATCTTCTCGAGCGGGGCTGATTTGAAGCAGAAGAAGCAATTGTGCTTGACAGCACGTTACTATCGATCGAGAAGCCATCATCACGGACGCTGACGGCGTTCAGGAATGTATTCCATAATGTTCACGTGTCTGGGATCGATGGAGCATATCCCACGCTGGGAGGACACAGTAGTCAGATATATGATGACGCAGATGATCTCATGGTTTTGAAAAGTCAACTGGAGGAGGATAGATTGACGCGATTCTTACGATATTACTTCGCGATCCTCTTCACAGTCAAGAGAACAGACAGTCCGCTTGTATACTTTTCCGAAGGACGATTGAGGCTCGTTGTGGCTCTCATAAATCTCATCTTGGCCGCCGTTCTTCTTTTTGGGGCAATTTACAACCTCTACTGGGTTTCTAGCGATGGGAAGAAGCTCGGTCTGATCGCTGGTTATACAGTTGCATTTGCTGCCTGTGTTGGGTTTGCAACAAATGCGAAGAGATCGGAAGTCTTTGCCGGTTGTGCGGCGTATGCTGCGGTTCTGGTGGTGTTTGTGAGCGGGAATCTCGGAACGCCAGCGGGGACGGGGACGCCTTCAAGTGTATGATACTGTGGGGTCTGAGGAAAATGCCATATAAACTACAACAGTCGCTCTTCAAGAGATCTTCTCATCCAATTTATGAACCAATAAAATGAATACCCCAAAACCCAAGCGGAAAAAAAAACTGCTGAGCTATCTTTGAGCAAGCGAATTTCAGTACCAAGCAACACCATACAAACGAACTAACTAACTAACAAGCTAACTAACATACAAGCAAACAGAAATCCCCATAGGAAATAAGTTCAAACACGAAACCTCCACCTCAACACAACCTCTCATCTCCATCAAACCCGTCACCCCCACAACCTCCCCACCTCCCGCACCCACTCCCTCGCCTCCTGCAACCCCATCAACTCCTCCGGCGCAAATACCCCCATATCAAGCGTTTGATCCTTAGAATTATACCTCATCTCGACATCTATCGCCGGCTGTGTATCACATCATATCAGCAACCCGTACTCAAACCTCCCTATTTGGAGAGCCAGTGGGGGATAAACTTACACAATACGCCTCCTCATCCCTCTTCTCCAACTTCCCATTCAATTCCTCCCTCACACTCACATCGCTAACTCTCTGCCTCGGTGCCGCATCGATGATCTGTTCCCAACCTCTCTCTTTCCCTGCATTCTCATCCACACCTCGCAAAATATTCACCCAAATCCCCACCTTCCGTCCCGTCCAGCTGTAAATATCATCAAGCCCAACTCCAGTCATACCTTTCTCAGACAACATTCCCAGATCCCTCTGTACAAACTGTGCTGTATCTTCGAGTTTCGCTGCGTTCGCGCTAATCTTCAGAGGAAGCAAATTCAATGTTGGAGCTGCGAGATGTGAGAGGTCTTCGCCGTGGGGTGCGCGATTGGCTAGGTAGATTCCTAGCAGGACGTCTGGGTTTTCGGCTTTGTCTGTAGGTGCCTCGTTGGACAGTTTCTTGGAGTAGAGTCGTGCAACTGAGGCGAGTAGGAGATGATCGATTGAGACTCCAGCCTTTTGAGCAGCTACTCTTAGGTTCGGTGCAGGAATAAGAGTATGGAATAATTCGATTCTGTTTTTATTCGAGAGTGGTGGAGAAGGTGGTTGAGCTATCGCACCGGAGAGATAAGATGTCCAGTTTTCTTTAGCTGTTGCTGTATCTGCCGAAGCAATTGTCCGAGCGACGAAGTTCTTGAAGCTGAGAGACGAATTTGGGAGAGATTGGTCGTGGTAAAGAGCCTGGAGTTCTGAGATCAGGATCGGTAGACTAATTCCATCGTAGAGTGCGTGATGGATAGTGAGCTGGAGTTCAACTCCCGCATCTGAATCATTTCCTTTCCGGACGGCAAGGTTCAAAGGCGGATGGTTGAGGTGTTCCATCTTGCATCTGGCAGGCATCTTGTCTCCTTCCTCAACATAAACTATCTCATTCGGTGGATCTTTAAAAATGACCTGAATGAGTTTCGAACGTTGCTCCACGAACCCAGTACGCAGGATATTGTGCCTTTGCAACCATGTCTTCCAAGCAGAATCCAATTTCTCTTTCTCTAGGTTTCCGTTCAGACGATAGTTGAAAGTGGGATAGAACAGAAGTCCCTGAGAGTTTTGCCAATGCCTTATCATGTAAACTTGTCCAGCTGTGGCTGGCATAACATATTGAATTTCGCCCATCGCCATCCGCATCTCCTCGATCGTTGCTTCATCCAGCGCAGGTGTTGACCGAGTAAGCACCGCATCAATATCCACAACCGATTCTTGCTTCCCCTCACCACTTTTCAACGATTCAGCCATAGCTTCAATAGTCAAATGCTTCAAAATATCCGAAACTCCCAGCTTAATCCCATATTTCCTCAGAAGCGCCGGAAGTTTCAATACCAGAATCGAATCCAAACCAAGATGAAAGATTGTAGAATCCTTAAGTATGCTGTCCTCAGGAACTCCAGAGATCTCATGCAACGCTTTTCGTAGATCCAGTTCAACCTGAGACCATTCGCTACTGACTTCTTCTCTTGGTCGCTTGCTTGTAGAGTCCTTATTCGAGTCTCGAAGTTGAAACTTAGGTAGTGCGCAAACAGAAACACCCTCATCATCCGTCATGATCACATTCGCATCCACATCATCAACAGTATGCTGAAGAACAGTATCCAAAGACTCCAGTAACTCCACAGTCTCCTCCTCATTTCTTGCAACCGCTTTGCAAGCCGTCGTCCACGCTAAAAACTTATCATCAACAATTTCCATCTCAACACAGATTGGGAACTCAACATCCGCCGTACCCTGCACGGATCGATACAAAGGGTCTGCGTCTTCATTCTGACGACGGCCTTGATAGATAAAGAGAGTATCGAAGAGTGTAGTGTCTTTGGATGTGTCGTTTCGAGATGCCATGGCGTACGCTTGAGCTGTCCCAAGCGGGAAATGCTGGTATTGACGAGTGGTGTCGCTCATTTCCTGCATGTACTTTAACATTTCCCCGAAAGTCCCATGCAGGACCGATCGTACTGCGACCGTATTCATCAACGGGAACATAACTTGATCAGCTTCCTCTGTGTCGCGGCAGGAAAGAACGGTTCCAAATACGACATCAAGTTGCCTCATGAGTTGTGCCAGGACTAGCGCCCAACATGTTTGTCCTAATGTCTGAAGCGTGATGCGAGAAGATTTACAGAGTGCTTCGACTTTCGAGAGAGATACTTTAGATTGCCTCTCCAGACGATGAACAACTTGTGACTCAGGTCCTTGCAAATTTTGCTTTGAAAGAACAGCGACTGGAAGATTTGAGAGCGTACTCTTCCAGAAGCTCCTCGCCTCGTCGGTAGTTGATTCGAAAACCTGCTCAAGGAAGGGCGAAGAATTCGGTCTTGATATCTCCACACCGCGATAAGCTCTTTTGATATCTTCATGAATTGTTCGAAGAGATCGACCATCATAGAGCGCATGCGAGATGGCCATGATCATATAGCTCGTACCTTCGACAGTCACGAAATGTGCTTGGAACAAACCGCCGTCAGTGGAAGCCGTGGAGACGAGTTCAGAATTGGCTCTCGTCATGAAGTCGTCGATATTTTCCGTCCCAGAAGGCTTGATTGATAATGACACCTTTGGTAGTTCACTATGCACGACCTGCGCATAGCTCACAATCAATTGAGGATCATCCACCTCCATGAAAGTAGTCCTCAAGATTGGAGACCGAGCAACAACCAAATCCACTGCCTCCTCTAACACCACCTCATTAACACCTTCTTTCAATTCGAATACCTCAACATTGAAGTATCTTCTAAATCCAGATCTAATCATCTCGTTCACCATACTCTGCTGCAGTGGCGTAGCTGGCAAAACATCCTCAACATCATCCGGTAGTCGATTGTGTAGATATTCCTTCAGCTGGCCCCGTAGTTCCTCAAGCCGCTTTCTAGGTACCTGACCATCTTGCTTCTCATCCGAGGTAGAAATCTTTGAGCACATATTTGCGATGGTCTGGCACTTAATGATCAAGCTGACTGGAATCTGAATACCTTGATTTCTGATTCGGGAAGACAGTTTAATGACGTCGATACTGTCAAGTCCGAGTTCAAAAATTGACGAGTGCTCATGGACATTCGGCTCCTCCATCTTGGCTAGACTAGCGATCTCAAACCGGATGATTTGCGCTTCTCTGGCCCATACAAACTCGTTGAGAGAATGGTTCACCAATGGAGACGCTTTCTCCATTACCGTATTTACGGTTGTCTCCGTGGCATCATTCTGCAAGCTCGTGGAGATCAGATCATTCTCACCATCGACAATATGCTCTATCGAGACTCTCACTTGCTCCAAAATGTCATTCGCCTCATCCCTCGTCATCACCGAGCCTTTTGCAATGAGTGTCAGAGTCAACTTCGTGCTATCATGATTGAGCGTAGCCTCAAACGCCAGTGGATACTAAAAAGAAATTAGCATCATCTCCTTCCTAACTTAATGTATAACTTACATCTGCAATACTTTCATCTTCATCATCTTCAATCTCCACCCATAGCTCCTTCGCAAAAATTTCCTCTTCCATCTCTGGCCTCTGGAATACAAAGAGAGTATCAAACAAAGATTGGCCCGGCTTCGCTGGACTCCATTTTTGAATATCTTTCAACGGAGTGTGTTGGTAATCTTGCATCTTCATATTGAAGTCATGACACTGCTGTATCAGCTTTTGCATTTCAATACCGGAGACGATGTCAACGTTAAATGGCACCGTGTTAAACAGGGGTCCAATGACTTTCTCAGCTCCTTCAAAATCCATAGCGCGTCCAGATGTAACAAGGCCAATGCTAAGGCGCGGGGACATAATTTTTTGGATCACAGATACCCATGCTGCTTGTATCATTGCCTGGGGTGCAACCTGTAGGTTCTTGCGCACTTTTTCGAACGCCTCGAGATTTTCGAGCTCCATAAAAACTGTCACATTTTTCGTGGCATTGTATTTCTCAGCGAGCGGTTGATGCGACCAAGACTTGAGATGATTCTTCCAAAACCCCTCAGCTCCTGTGACTTTCGCCAAAGGCCCGTGTGACAATGACGAGTGGAACAACGGGCCGTATTGAACGTCTCCACAACCATTGTACGCACCCATGAGACAGCGCAACATCATCCCCATGCTGTTACCATCGTAAAGTCCATGGAATAGTCTCAGATCCATAATGCTGCCATGAGTCGGACTCGAAATTTCGAAAGACCAAGGAGACCTCAACGCCACAGATTTCTCCATCATCTCATAGTCACCCCCTTCCTCTACAAAGAAATCTCCAGACTTCAGAACTACTTGAGCAAATCCATCATCCGTTGCCACAAACTTTGTCCTCAAGACCTGAATATTTGTAACCGTGGACCGCCAGGCGCTCATGAGCCTCTCTCTGTCGCCGCCATCCGCCAGTCGATATCGAAACCTGTTAAAGTAAAGTGCCTTCTCGCTCTGAAGAAACCTGTAGATCATTCCCTCCTGCATAGGAGTACATGGTGCGATACTCTCAACATCCGAGGCTTCCACTCCCAATTCTCGACAAACATTAACCACATGTCGTTGTGCGAAGGCTGCTATTTCTTGAGTTGCAGCAATATGTGCATTATCCTTACTGTGGTCCGAACTTCCAGCTATGATTGCTTCTACCAAACGGCCAATATTGGGGTTACTTTTAACGATGGATAGCTTTGCGTTTTCGTAGCCTGAGTTTTGGAGGGCGCGAGAGAAGCTAATGATGGAGATTGAGTCGAGTCCCAGCTCGAAAAGATTAGAACTGTGACTTAGGACGGATACCTCCACGCTCATGACACTGGAAATGACATTAATGACTCGTTTTTCTGCATCATTCCATTCCTTATCATTTCGGTTCGAATAGCTTAGTTGTTGGAGATCCTCCACACTCAGTTTGTTGTACAGTGCCGCGAGTTGTTTGGAGTCTGCCTTGTTATTCGCATTGAGAGGGAGAGCCTCGATAGGCACGAAATGCGTAGGAACCATATATCCCGGCAGCCGCGCTTTACAAGCATCCCTCATGACCGAAATTGCTTCGCCGGCATCAGATTGATTTTTGCCAGCCAATACGAAGAAAGTGACTAGTTGTTCTTTTGCTTGCGTGGTATGTTTCAGCACCAATGTGATTACTTCGTCTAGATCATCTCTGCTCTTCTTGATAACCTCATTGATCTCTCCCAGTTCAAGACGCTGGCCCCGGAGTTTTACTTGATCGTCCGCTCGGCCGAGGAAGAGGAATGTACCATCGTGTAAGATGCGAACAAGGTCCCCAGTACGATAGACCCGCTCATTGAAGTGCGTCAGAGTTGGAAATCTCTCCCTCGTTAAATCCGGACGATTGAGATACCCTTTACCGACCAGCTTTCCTGAAACACAAAGCTCACCGATGCCGCCCCGTAGAACCGGTAATTCAGTGCCTGGTTTCAGAACAAACGAGCCCACATTAACGAACTGCGGACCAATATTTGATGGCTTGCCATCTTTTGGCACTCGTGGATACATAGTTACTCCGATAGTAGCTTCAGTAGGTCCATAACCGTTGTAGATACAGCCCTTCTCGCCCCATACATCCAGGATTTCTTGCTTGAGTTGTTCTCCTCCAGTGATAAATACACCTTTCCACAACGTAGGTACATCGTCTGGATGCAGAAGGCGCGCAAGACTAGGTGTCAGATCAATGTGTGTTATGCAGAGTTGTTGAATCGCTCCTGGGATATCCTCGAAAATCAGATCACGCGGTGCTGAAGCGACACAAATTCCTACACTCCAACTCCAGAATTGTTCCAGAACACTGACATCAAAATGGAAAGAAGCAAACTGCAACCACTTTGACTCCTCGGTCCAATGACCGGCGAAGAGCCTTTGGAATGCAAGCATGGCTTGTACGGCATTCTCATGAGTGAGTAGGCATCCCTTGGGTGTACCAGTCGTGCCAGATGTGTAAAGGCAATAGGAGATGTCTGAAGATAAGATATGCCTTGGAAGCTTTACAGGTTCAGTTGTGCAATTTCGAAGCACGGCCGAGTCGCTCAGATCTACAACATTTTTAATCATGCAAGATCCAAGGTTCTGTGCTGGTCGACCGGCAGAAATGACCAGCTTCGCGGAAGAATCTTCAATGATGAAATTTAACCGATCGGCTGGAGCATTAGGATCAAGTGCAACGTAAGCACATCCCGCTTTCATGATACCGATGATGGCGAAGGAAGCTTCCGGACATTTGTCGAAACAAACTGCAACAATTTCTCCTGGTACTGCTCCCCAATTCTGGACCAGGTTCGCAACTTTATTCGCTTCAGCATTCAGCTGCTCATACGTCCATTTTTGGCTGTCAAACTTGTTTTTCTCCAGACATGTTGCAAATTCTAATGCAGGCTTGCTAGGCCATAATTTGGCACCTCTCTCAACATACTCATGAAGTAGAGTGATTGAATCTGGCAAGACGGGCTCTTGAGCAGGCGTAATAGAGAGTAGTTCTGCCACTGCCTCCGGTGCTACATCGCAAGAATTCGAGGGATTTTGGAGCGTGTCCATAAGCAGCATGTCAAACTGTCTCAAGATAAAGTCGGCATGAGGCCGAGGAACGACGTCGTCCCTGAAGGTTAGCCGGAGTGTCAACGCACCGTCAAGGCTAGGCTGCATTTCTAACGATACCACATAATCCACCGTTGCATTTTCTTCAATCACCTTCCAGGGCGGGTTTGATGCATTGTCATTGTCGGGTAACTTTTGGTAGGCAAAAAGCGTATCAAATATTTTCCCTTCTGGATAACCTGCCCACTTCTGAATGGATGTAAGGGGTGTAAATTGGTGCTCATGAAGTTGAGCATTGCTAGCCATAGTCCTCGATAATAAATCAGCATTGGTGCCAGTGATATCACAATTCACCGGCAGTGTTACGATGCTCGGGAACGCGATCGAGTCTGCCGCATCACATACTGATCTTCCAGAAAGAGTTATGCCGAATGTTGTGACGTTCTCTCCAGTATAGGCCATCAGTAATCGTGCCCAGGTAGCCTGCCCTGCAGCTTGCACAGTGACACCGATTTTGCGACATGTGTTCTCCAATTCTATCATTGGCACAGCGGATTTGAGTTCTTGAACTGCGTGATTTGTTTCTAGTACACGTAGAGGCGTTAAGTCAGGAAACTTGTTGACGACGATTCTGTTCTCGCTTCGTCCCCAAAATGACCTCTTTTCTTCCTGGCCTACCACCGACGCTTGTAGAATTGGTCCCAGAAGTAGGTTAACGCTTGGTCGTGCTGTAAGATTCCTTGAATTGTACGCGATAGCGAAGTCAGAAAATATTATCTGCATTGACTGAGCATCATAGAGAGCATGGTGTGCCTTCAATTGAAGAAGGGTTCGAGCGCCGCGCTCTATGATCTTCAGACTCCATGGCGGTCGTATTTGATCAACACTCTCCAAAGGGATATCTTCCTGCCCTTCGTACCATGGTAATGTGAAAGATTGGGCCGTGTATGTGACCATAACAAAAGGATAGATAGAATCATCAGTCTGCGAAAATCCGGTCCTCAGCATTTCATGAGCTTTGCAAACTTCAGACCAACTTTGCTTGACCTTTTCCAATGAGTGGCCTGACGAAAGTTCAAGCGTCACACTGTTGACGTAATCTTGCCCTCCAGAATGTAAGGTCTGAGCGATCATACCCGCTTGCACAGCCGTACAAGGTCTCACAAATTCGACATCTGTTAGGGGAATGCCGTGCTTCGAGCAAACCATAGCGCGGAACTTGGTGTCAAAGGAGGCAAAATCAAACTGTTTTACTTCTTTTGTCTCCTTTTCTGCATGAACAGATAAGAAATCCGCAATCCGCGAGATTGTGGGACGTTGTAGAATATCACTCGCAAGAATTGTGTAACCATGAGCTCTAAGACGAGCAGCCACTTGAACAGCACTAATACTGTCAAGACCCAGCCGGAATATGCTTGCGTCTCTCGTGATTGTTTCTGAAGGCACATCTGTGAATGCAGAGATGATATCTCGAACCTCTAACTCTTTTGGATTCATTGGGGAGCTTTGAGTTTCCGGTTTAGCATTACATGCGGTCTTGCGTGCTCGCTCTTCGGATCTAGACATTATGATCTCTCGCACAGATGAGCTGAGAATCTGCTGTCTTGGATTCTCCAATGCCGCTTGAATAATGCAGTCGAAGTCTTGCAGAATCTTATCTGCTCCTTCCTCGGAAATATGTGAAAAATGTGAATGAAGAATAATCTCAAGGGTATCATCGCTATGTCTCGGGACAACCTCGCAAACAAGGGGAAAATCCATGGCGCCAACATCGTCGTCTATTGACCAGATGGATGAGTCTAAGTCTTTCGGTGGTTGCTGCAAAATAAAAAGGGTATCAAATAAACGTGAGCCGTCAGGGCTGAATTTGGTTTGGAGTCGTCGAAGTGGGGTCAACTGAAATGCTAGAGAATTTGCGTTGAATGACTGAAGGTTTCGGAAGGTCTCGAGGTAAGTAAGCTTATGGATGTCTTTGACTCTCGTCGGAATAGTATTGAAACATGGCGCGACCAGCCGCTCAACGCCGTCCACTGGCACGGTGCGACCACTGACAACGTTGCCGAAACAAACATCCGTACTTGAGAGCAATTGAGATAGTATTTTAGTCCAGACAGCATGGAAGAGAGAGAGAATAGTGGTGTTATTCTTCCTGGTGTATTTCTCAATCCAACTAAGCGCGACTTTGGCGTACAGTTTTTGGACTCGAGAGCCAGTTTGCTGAGATATGGCAGTCTCAGAGATGCTCTCCAGGGAGACCGGAAAGTATCCTCTCAAGCATTCTTGCCAGAACTGATCAGAAGAGTTGGAATCCGTAGCCGTCATGTACTTTAAGAATGGAGTGAAAGATAAACTTGGGGCTAATTGCGATTGATGATACAGGTTCTCCACTTCCTCATAAAGCACAGCCAGTGCGACCCCATCATAGAGAGCATGATGCATTGATACCATCATCTTTGTCTGGCCAGCCAACTGAAGAATATCGATTGTGTAGGGCGGTGCATATTGACTTTTTGCAGGTCGCATCTGCACCTCATGAATAGCATCGTCTCTGGTGCTTGCCTCCAATGAGCCAAAATCTATCCGGAAGTCCTTCAGCACAGCCTGAACGTAAGCAAACTGAGGCATATCTGTTGCAAGAAAACATGTGCGAAGAATTTCATGTCTCTTCACCATTTCTTGCCAGCAAGCACAAAGCTTTTGTATATCGCCGGAGATATTGAGCAATACATGGTTGCTGTAGGCGCTCCGTGATGACGATTCCGCAGCTGAAAGCATGGCCTCTTGAAGAGGAGTACAGGGTGTGATAGTCTCAACCACAATGCCCATTTGGGTAAAATCTTCCATGGTCGATCTCATGAAGTTTGAATCAAAATTGAATGAACTCTCAGTCCTAGATGGGACGTGACTATCCATTTCCTGGAATGCCGACATTCTCTCCGCCAATCTCACCACAGATGAGTGCTTGAGGATATCAGAGATCTCAACTTGTCTACCAGTCATGTCGCGAAGGTATCTTGAGAACTTCACGGCTGATATCGAATCAATGCCTAAACTGAAGAACGAAGTGTCTGGATTGATATCGTCAACGGGACAACTAGTGACCTTAGACAGGACACTGCGTATTTCGAGCTCAAATTCAGTCCAATTGTGATCTAGAGCAGATCTTGACTCCATTATAGTTAAATTCAAGTAACTTAAGTTAAGGCTTTCGTATAATTTCATCAACCGGCGCTTGTCAATTTTGCCTTGCGGTGTTGAAGGAAGTTGTGAAACTGGTATGAGAGCAGACGGCACCATGTAATGAGGCAGCCTTGACTGGAGTTCCTTGTAGAGACTTTGAATTGTTGTCTGGTCTGGAGTAAGTGCATCGAGAGTGGCACTTTCTGAATCATTAGAAGTGGGGGCCCAGAAACAGACCAGGCGCTGTGAATTGTCCTCGCTTGTGATCACCATTGCTACACAGTCGAGAACATATGGCAATGATAGAAGGATGCTACTGATTTCTCCAAGCTCAACACGCTGTCCGCGTATCTTCACTTGATCATCTTTCCTTCCTGTAAAAGCAAGAGAACCATCAGGCATCAACCGACCGAAGTCACCACTTCTATACAGACGTCCAAATTCTGGGTGATCAATGATCCTTCCCTCTTCTTGCGATGGGTCCATGTATCCTCGGAAGACTTGCGAACCACCAAAGCAGAATTCTCCTTCGCCACCACTTGGGACAAGTTGAAAGTCCGGGGTACGAGCGAGCACGAAGGTCGAAGTATTCCGAAAAGGATGTCCAATATTGTTGATGTAATCAGTTTGCGACACCTTGGATTTGACAGTACAAATGTTGGTAGTCTCGCTTGGTCCATAGCCTTGATAGAGGCCATGATCCGCCCACATATTGAACACCTTTTGCGTAACTGCTTCTCCCGCAGTAACCAAGAACTCAACCTTCGGTACATTTTGGGAATCGATGAGAGCAGCCACAGTTGGTGTCAAACTCAAGTGGGTGACATCAAGAACTCGAATAGCGTTTTCAATATCCCGAAATAGGACATCTTTCGTCGCGGAGCATAGACAGCCACCAATTCGCCAAGTGAAGAAAATCTCGAAGACAGAAACATCAAAAGCCTGAGAACATGCTTGGAGGAGGCGAGAGTCTTTAGATGCCGGATAAAGATCCACTAGTACGTCCAAATTGCTGACAAGATTACCTTGTGTGACCATAACACCTTTTGGTGTGCCGGTACTGCCTGAAGTAAAAACACAGTATGAGAGATAGTCTGGATGGAACGCTGGCGGTAAGTTTTCGATCGAAATAGATGACCAATCGATATCATCTAAGTAGAGCTTTTTCACGTCTGTGAAATCCTGCAGCAAAGACGCAGACCTGAAGTTTCCTATCAATAACTTGACCTTTGCTTCCAGTAGGATATGGCGTAATCGCTCCTGTGGCACATCTGGGGTAACCGGTAAATAGCCTGCACCTATTTTGGTAGCTGCTAGGACAGAGGCATAAAAGTCATGACTCTTCTCTAAACATATGCAAACTATCTCATTTGGAAGAACACAGTTATCGGCCATGTAGTGAGCGAACTGATTGGCACGACGATTCAATGAGCCATAAGTCATGTATTGAATATTCGAAGCTTCGAAATCGATCGATTCGGCGAAGGCAATTGCCGGGCGTTCAGGGTCTTCTTGAGCAATTCTTTCGACAGGCGAAGAGAGGGTTTCTGATCCTAGAGCCGTATTCGGGGTGGGGTTTTCGATGGAAAGAACGCTGGGGTGAAGGTTTTCGAAGACATTGTCCAGAGCTTCGGTTGAATTTTCGAGGATGACCTTCGCGACTTGTTCCACTTGATGCAGCAAAAGGTCAATCTGAGATGATGGAAAAATCGACTTTTCGTAGTTTGCCTTGAGATGGACATTGCTTCTCGTAGGAGTAATTTCCAATGTTAGGTTGAACTCAAGCTGGTCTACCTGGTCAACAAGCACAACGTGCTCTCTTGTATGATCATAGCTGTGGAGAGTCTGCTGCCAAATCAGGAGTGTGTCAAAAAGTGTTTGGCGGGGCTCAACGCCGATCGCGGATTGAATATCACGCAGCGGAGTGTTGCTATGTCCAAGGTGCTTTCTTGTTGTACGATTCAAGTCTTCCACTAGATCTCGGAGGGTCGAACTTGTTGAGATATCAACACGAATGGGTAAAGTCGTCAGACATGGCCCTACGATGTTCTCAATGCCCCGAATAGAAAGTGTTCTGCCAGAAAAAACGGTACCGAAGCAAATATCCGATGATCCCAAGTAACAGCTCAGAATAAGAGAGTAAGCAGCTTGAAATATGGCTTGAGGGCTTACGGACAAACTTTTTGCAGCATTCTCGATCATCAAAGTATCAAGCTGAGTTGAGTGGTGTACTACAGCCAATCCCGTACCATGGTTCTTGGTGACGTTGAAATTTGGCATATGCCTCAGTTCAAGATCTGCCAAGTGATCTTTCCAATAATCTTTCGATTCCCAAGTGTCAATGGAAAATGGCTCATCGATATATCCATACACGACTTCTGCGAAAGATGGCCGAGCAGGCGGTGATTCACTTCTAAGAAGTAATTCAAGATCGTCCAGCATGAGTTCCAGCGACCATGCATCATAAAGCGCATGATGAATATGCAGCAGGAGCTTACTGCTCACTTCTCCGGCAAGGATCTCCCAGCTAACCGGATGATCCAGTGAAATATCCCTCGCATCATCGAATTCGTATGTAAAAGTCTCGACTTCCTCGATATTGGAGTCTGGAAAAGCTTTCCAAACCAATTGAACGTAACCCTGTGCGTCGGATGATTCCGAAAATCCAGTTCTGAGAATCGGATTATGCATGGCAAGACTGTGTAATGTTTTTCGAATATGTTCGGGGTCAAGCATTCCAGGTAATTCTATTTCCACCCAGTTTCTATATGCTCGTTTATTCAATGCTGTCTCGGCAAGCATTGCGTTCTGCAGCGGCGTGCATGGTAAGGTAATCTCGAAATCTCCATCGTTATTCTGAACAGTAATATATGCTTCTTCGTCGGTGATTGGCGTACTGATTGTAGTTGAAGGTGCTTCACTGGTAGATGTTTCACAAATCTGGACAAGAGAGCTGAATGTCTCTGCTTGCAATACTGAAATTGTAGTTACCTCAAAACCCCGAGATCGAAGCCCGCTAGCAACCTTAATTGCGACTAAGGAGTCAACGCCTGCAGCGGCAAGTCGCATACCTGATGGAAATGACCCTATCGCCTCTTCCAAGGCTTCTCTTACTCGAGCCTCAACCAGTGTAGATTCGACTGTGTCATCCGCGAGTTCTCGGTTTTGCTGATAATCAAATTCTAACTTCCGCTTGTCCACTTTGCCAGATGGTAGGTAGGGAAATTGATCAAGGAGTATAACTTCACTGGGGACCATGAAATTAGGTAGCCACCGAGAGCAGGTATGAAGTACTTCCTCTGGCTGGATCCTGCTATCATCGACGAGAGCAAAGGCCACAAGAACAGTGCCAAGCACCACAGCTACTACTGTCTTGATCCCTGAGTGTTTATACACAGCATCTTCTATTTCCCCAAGTTCAACCCTTTGACCTCTCAGTTTGACTTGTCCAGCACTCATCCGGCCATGAATTTCAATGCTTCCATCTGTAAGTATCCGGGCCTTATCGCCAGTTCTATAATACTTCTTACCATCCACATTTATAAATGCGGCTCTATTCTGTTCCTCGCGATTGAGGTAGCCTTGTGCAAGTTGCGCACCTCCAAGAACTAGTTCTCCAAGCTCACCGCGTGGGAGCAATATGATCTCGTCTTCTTTTCCTGATGTAGAACTCGCTTCGGCAATGAAGGCGGACACCGTTTCGAATGGAACACCGATGTTATTGTACTTGGTATTCGCTTGCATCTTTGGATAGACTGTACAGTGTATTGCTGCCTCAGTTGGCCCGTACATTCCGTAAAGTATGCTTTCACGCGTTTCAGATCCCCCAAACTCTTCCACAATTGGTCTCGTCAGCATTTCTCCAATTGTCATCAAGAGTCTCAAACCAGGAACATTGGATCTTTTCCGCAGAAGGGCGCCAACAACTGTCGGGGTCAGTTCTGCTGCATCTATCTCCAGTTTATTGATCATGCCCTGGAGGTCATTAAGTAGCTGACTTCGGTCACATCCAACCAGGGTGCGACCTCTGATGAAAGGGAAGAAAATCTCGAACACAGAAACATCAAAGGATGGTGCAGCGAATTGCAGAAATCGATCGAATGATGGAACTATATTCTCATGTGCTAATAGAGATTGTGAGACAGCTTGGTGGCTGACTGCAACTCCCTTTGGAGTTCCGCTTGACCCAGAGGTGTACATGACATATGCAAGATCGTTAGGGGTAGTCTCACGTGATGGGACGTATTTCTCCGTCTCTAATGGAATGGAGGGGAATTCGTCGACAACAACGACCTGAGGCCCATTTTCCCACGATACGACATGTTGAAACTCTGCCGTAGTTATGATTATATCGGCGGAAACATCGCCCACAACAAACTTAATCCTATCCTTTGGCGCATCGAGGTTGATAGGACAGAAAGCGCCTCCAGACTGCAGTATGGCGAGTTCGGATATGTAAAGCGCAGGAGACTGTGGCAGTAGTATGGGAACAATGTGCTGCCGCTG
Source organism: Rutstroemia sp. NJR-2017a BBW (assembly GCA_002946425.1). NCBI lineage: Eukaryota > Fungi > Ascomycota > Leotiomycetes > Helotiales > Rutstroemiaceae > Rutstroemia > Rutstroemia sp. NJR-2017a BBW. The sequence continues at coordinate 1,807,456 of NJPT01000031.1, forward strand.
TGTGCGTGATCTGCTCTGTTCAAGCGTGACCTGAATTCGTGTAACAAGCGCTGCCACACAAGCTTGGATATCTTGATAACGATAGGTTTCTCGTCTCTTTTGAAGGATGAAATCGAGAGCACATGCGTTTGAATGCGCGTTCCATTGAATGAGATCATGCAGTAGTTGTGGTCCAGCCAATACGCTCGGCGGATCGTTCAATCTTGAGGAGTTCTCATCCATGATGGATAGTATCGAACGGCAATCCTCATAACCCAGACCCGAGATATATATAGGGTAGATGACAATGCTTTTGCCGGGAAGAGGGCGCTGACAAACCGAAGGTTTCAACGACAGTTCATGTTATCGTCGTCCTTGTGAACCCTTTGTGAAGGAGTATCAGTTATTTTGCAACGACCTTCGTATTCTTGACTTTCACGTGGGTTGACGGAATGTAGGCAAGTACCTGTACTTAAGGCTACTATGCTGGTGTGGTGGAAGATGGTTAGTGCCAAAGTTGATTAGTCATGGTAGAGCAAGAAAAAACTTTTGGTTCAGGTGCGCGAATAGTGTGGACGCGGATATGAATGAACGGAGTAGAAGGAGATTGGCCAATGGGTTCGTGGTTCTACATGGCTCCTAGCACCAGCCCTGTCACCAGCGGAGATAAAGTTCAAAAGTGGAGAGGCGTGAAAGGTGCGGGTGCTTCATGGCTATGTGTTGGTGGGCTGTTCGATGATACAAACAAATGGCAGGCTGAGGATGAGCGCGATGAGGTTGATGTAGGGGAGATATTATCTACATCTCGGAGTCTTGTATATAGAACGTCTAGAGAGGTATGAGAATGGCAGGCAATTGTAGCTCTGCGTGGCACAGTGCTGATGATTGAACGGTGGAGGAGTGATGGTGTCATTGATCGAATTTATTGAAAACGGGAAAATTCTAGGTTTCCACGGTGTCCACGGTTTCCACGGTTTCTACAGTAATGCGGAACGCCACAAGCGCCACAAGCGAAAGACCGTGCTTTTACTTGCTCTTATCTCTTCCCTCTCTTCCCTCTCTGCACAACTTCGGTCACATTTCCATTTCAACCATCAACAAAAACCCAAGCATCAAGAATCAAGCCTGTTTCTCTTTTGTGAGGGCCTCTCGAATGCAATTGCTTTGATTGTATGTTGAGGGAGCTTTTCGGATCACATTATTACCTGCATTGCTCGCACCTTACTCAAAAGATCTCTTCCTTCGGTAAACAAAATCGAGCTCGGCGCCCTTTATGCAAGATCTTCAGCGCGCGGGGACTTCCCTAATGCACTGCCAACCAACCAGCATCGCGAGCTTCGCAGAATGCAACAAGGATGAAATGAAGTGGGACGACTTTTTCACAATCTTATCAGATTGAAATTTTCATCTAATCAGATCGTATCATCCCGCGGCTTCTGAACCGTTCACGGAGCAAGTGCGTAACTAACAGCAGAGTTTGTGTAGATCTTACATGAAGATGACAGCATACATGAGAGCAGCGAAACCAATCCTTACTTGTCGCATTTTGTTGCTTTTACCACGAGCTCTAGACTGTGTTGCTTTCTCTAACGTGCTTGCAGTCGAACCACTCACGAAATTCTTAGGGTCTCTGGCCGACCTGTTGTCTTCGTCGACTTGATTTAACTAGCTATCTATTCATTATGGAGACTGGGACATTACTCATACCTCTGAGATTCTACAAGGTTCACCGAGGACTGTGGACCCTTCTTTCTATCTCACCTAGTTCAGTACCAGTACACTAGACATCGGTCCCGAGATCTGTTGTAACTTGTCAGTACCTTCAGGTACAAACCTCGTGGTAAGACTTTCATTGCCGACGCAGGTCACCATTCCCCACAAGGTACTTCCCTAGGAATATTATGTCGGGAGTCTTCCAGTGAAGAAACTTTCTTGCATTTACGGTGCTACAAGGCTGATTAGCTTAGAGTCTCCGAACGCTAGGTTATATACGACTGCCGTTGCGTGAGACTCTGAGGAAATACTGAGTGCCAGGAGGGCCGAGGAAAACAATGTCATTCTTCGCATGTTTTGTTTGGTCACACAAAGTCGCATGAAAGTATTGTAGGATGACATAGTCTTAGCAACTGGATCAAGTCCGTTAGAAGGACATCGCGCTGCTTTACGAAGCACAACAGAAAGCTCGCAGCTGACCACAGTTTTTCTAAAAATCACAAGATGCACAAAGTAGCAAACTCTATTCCAACCTGCCCGGGTTGATGAGGGATAAATTGGGCCAATATTGGTAGGAATCGTACGGCTAATCAGTCTGCATCTAGGTTGGGCAAGATATGATCATACTTCACAGATGCTCGTACGACCGATCATATTCGGGCTGATGGAAGAACACACTACTGTATGTGATCAGACGTGCTTCAGCGTGCTGGAGCAGTTCTACGAACTTCGGGATGAGTGGATTGTCGAACAACCTTCATGCATACAGGCACCCACATTTTTACATATCTCTCTTACGTGGTGACCCCACTATCTCCATCCTATTCTCTGTCATTACGAAATACGCCGACCAAGCCGCGTCCGTCTGCTGAATGTTTTTCATACCGTTCTCCATCTAGGGAAGGAAGAGACAGGAATCCTCAGTCCATGGCTTATTCCCACTTTCCTAACGTACCTTAGTAGATCTGCAACCATGACCATATAATCTGCATCTAATCTCTCTTCCGACCAGGATCATGATTATCTTTTCCATCTGATAAAAATTTTCGCTCTTGGCAACGACTTAACCTGCAGGATGTAGAGCTGCTCCCACCCGTGCCACCTTGTTTTTGATCTGATAACAGGAATGACGCTGCCGATGTCGGTATATCGAGGGATTTCTGGCAATTGTGCGGGAAAAGCAGCGGATAAATGCGGAGCAAGCTGGAAAAGGTTAAGGAGACGGATCAGATAATTTGTCTTGGCATTGAGTGGGGAATTCTCACAGTCAATGAGCAAAGGAACAGCATTTATGTCCTTCATTGGCGGCTGCAATTGCCTGTCATCGCAGCATGGAGATCTTCACGTGCAATGGTAACGGCTCGCAGAAGACGTCGTCATCAGCGACATCTACATATACGCAGCGGTGTCTAGAATGAGCCATATACATACCGAATTTGTAGAATTGTGAATTGCTGTCTGGTCGATGCAACATTGGCAAAGAAAGCGAACCGTGACTCCCAAGGTCGTACCGTCGTTGCTGTCATGATACTTGTAGAACCGACCTCATCCCGGGGACGATCTCGGTCTTCTCTTCGTCGTCCATGTTGCCCCATAAAAATGCTCGCTGAAGGATTCCCAAAGGAGATATTATATCTCCGAGCAAAGATCAGCCAATGGCATGAATTCATGTGAATGTACATATGAGCTTGACGACCCCCATGTTGAGCATATTCATTCCATTACACAATTCTGCCTTCTGCCTTCACAAGTCCCGTCTATGTGCTCACATAGTGTATACAGTATATAGACTATAATATCCCCACGCTCGAACGATTTTGTGTCACCTACCTTACTTAGTCTTCGGGTACAGACAGTACCTATCCAACATCGACGTCGACGACTTGGTTCCCTGTTCTCGAGCCAAATCACGAACAGTCCTTCCCAACCTTCTACATTGTATGACAACGCAGCATATCCCAAAACAGCCCATACGATCATCCCGAGCAATCTCATCGTCATCTCACCATCCCCATCCCGGATATAAATTGCGAAATCCGTCCGAAATCCACGCGCCTAAAGGTACTTTTCGTCATTCATTCATCCATCGTGCGGCTTTTCCAGACTCACTTCGTCACTTCGTCACTTCGTCGCTAAGGTAGTTCATTCCCGCATAGGGCCAATTACATGACGCAAGCGACATAAAAAACATAAAAAGCGCCAGTACGAACATCACAAAAAAGCACTCATTTATTCCCCGATACTCGTTACTTATACGGCACGTTGCACTATTATCTGCATCGCCTTCTTGCATTTCCAGGTTTGTTTGCGAAAACGTGACTTGGGCTGCACAAAGGGCATTTTTTGAGTTTCCAATCAGAGGACGAGCATTTCAAAGCACTTTTGCTGCGGGAGGTAGCTGTACAAGAGGATACTTGGGAAAAGTACGAATCTTTGGGCTAGAGACGGAATTTTAAAGGAAAGACGAAATTTTTCCTTGGTTTTCTTGGGGATTTTTATCACTCTCGAGTACTGTGTGAATTTTGGGCGAAATTGTACTTTTGCGGGAAATCTTGAGACGCGACAACGAGCATATTCGACTTTGAAAACCCACGACTTTCGATTATACTCTAAAAAGGCGAATCAGCAGTCAAATCGAGTTATTTGTACCTTTTTTATTTGTACCTTTTCGAGAAGGTTAGAGTCGACGAAGATTTAGGCAAAATGGCACCATCAGCTATCAGCACTTCTCCGGAAGTCATGCACCCTGCGACTGTCAACGGAGAAACTGTTCTATCTAACCTCAAGATGTCCAATCTCTCCCTCTTCTCGTCTAACAAAACCAACTCTCATATCACTTCCTCCTCACCAACTTCCACCGAACCCTTCGACCTCATCTGTATCGGCTTTGGCCCCGCATCCCTCGCCATCGCCATCGCCCTACACGACCTCACTCCCTCCAACCACCCCGCTCCCCGGGTCCTCTTCTTAGAGAAACAACCCCAATTTGCCTGGCACAGCGGGATGCAGCTGCCCTCCGCAAAAATGCAAATCTCATTCCTCAAAGATCTCGCTACCCCGCGGAACCCCCGCTCGAAATTCACTTTCATCAATTACCTGCACTGCAAGAACCGTCTGAACACCTTCATCAACCTATCGACTTTCCTTCCCAGCCGCATGGAATATGAAGACTACCTCCGCTGGTGCGCCAGCCACTTCGAAAAAGACGGCTGTGTGCGCTACGGCAGCGAAGTGCGCTCTGTGGTCCCAGAGGACAGCCAGGGCGGGAAAATCGGCGCCTTCGAGGTCACGTCTAGTGATGCGTCCTCGGGTGAGCAGGTCACGTATGCGGCACGTAATGTGGTGATTGCAGTAGGCGGGCAACCCTCTCTTCCAGCTACGCTTCAAAACATCCCCCGCGTCTCGCACTCCTCTCAATACGCGAATGCCATCACGAAAATTGCCGCAGACCAGAAAGCTTCTGGGAGAAAGCTGCGTTTTGCGGTTGTGGGCAGCGGACAGAGTGCCGCGGAGATTTTTAATGATCTTTGGGAACGGTTCGATGATGCGGAGGTGAAGTTGCTTGTTAAGGGGAGTAGTCTGAGACCCAGTGATGATAGTCCTTTGTATGTTTCCCATCTTTCCATTCATTCTCCTCTCTTTCCCACAATATCTCCTCTCGCAACACCTGGAAAAACAAACTAACCACCCCCCAAGCGTAAACGAAATCTTCGACCCCGAACGCACCGACACCATCTTCAACGCCCCCGCCGCCCTCCGCGCCTCCTCCATCAAAGCCGACCGCGCAACCAACTACGGCGTCGTGCGTCTCGAGCTCCTCGAGCACCTGTACGAAAAACTCTACATGCAGCGTATCCGCTGCGAATCCTCCTCCACCGCTCCCCGCGCCCAGATTCTCACAAGCAGAATCGTGACTTCGACGTCAGCGGGGAAAGACGGTTTGGAGCTGGTAGTGAAGAACTCGAGCTCGGAGAAACTTGCTGAGGGTAAAGATGGAGAGGATGAGGTTATGAATGTGGATTATGTGTTTGCGGCGACGGGGTACCGCAGAGATGCACATGTGCGTATGTTGGAGGGGTGTGAGGGGTTGAGGCCGGTGGGGGAGGAGGGCTGGAGAGTGGGGAGGGATTATAGGGTTTTGGTGAGGGAGGGCGCGGTGAAGAGGGGGGCGGGGATTTGGTTGCAGGGTTGTAATGAGGGGACGCATGGGGTAAGTATTTCTTTCTTTATGTGGGTGATGAAAATGCTAACGAAAACAACAGTTATCCGATACCCTCCTTTCGGTTCTATCCATTCGTGGTGGCGAGTTAGTAGACAGTATGTTTGCGGAAGAGTTCAGAAGATGATTACTTTTACTACTCTACTTAGGGTTATTATTACTCGCAGCTTTTTGTGAGCATGAGACAAGAAGATAAAAAAGGGTTTGGGAGTTCGGATCAGATGATGTGTTGTTGGGTGAATAGGTTTATACCTTATTTTAGAAGACTTCATATTATTAGAAATAAACCTCTATCATTACATCGCCTTGGTCGTCATCTCCGTGCATGTGGTGAGAATTGAGTATGTTAGATCATATGGAACTGTCTTTCAGCACGGTGGTTTGATGATGTTGAGGTGATTTGAATTTCGAAGCATCAGAGTAGATACAGTACTGGCACTACTAGCCAACAAAACATCGACTAGTTATGTGATGCATTTCTCAGTCACCAAGCGAATCAAACACCCTCAAGTGAACCGCGATGGTATGAATTATGCAAGTATCCATCTACATTTCTTAGTATCTAACTTCATTACATTACACCTCCCCCGGTTCGCAACCCCTCTATTCTGGTTCTCCAGGAACAGTACCAAACAAAACAGAAGAAAACAAAAGAAAACTACAACACATCCAAAAACTAAGCAACAACTACCGAAGTATTATACCTCTCCAACCCCCTCGCCACCGGCATCTGTCTCTCCCTCTTCCTCTTAACAACCAAACTCCTCTTCCTCTCCACCGTCGGCGAGCCCGTCCCCGTCCCCGTCCCCTGAGCCATACTCCCCCTCCTCCTCAAACTCCCCAAAAACCCTCCTCCTCCTCCTCCACTCTTCACACTCCCATTCCCACTCCCCTTCATCCACCCCCCATCATCCCCCCTCATAAAACTAAACCCCGTAAACCCACTCCTCTGACTCTGCTCCGCCTTTCCATTCCCATTCTCCGTCCCCGCACCCACAACCCTCACCCCCTCCCTCCTCGCCTCCCTCCCCGCCCCCTCCACAAAAACCTCAAAATCACTCCTCCCAACCTGCCCCTCCAGAATCGTAGACACAGGCCGGAAACTCTCGTACGGGACGTAGTAGTTCTCATACTCATACTCATAATCGTATCCCACATCCATCATCAGATTGGGAAAAGACTTGAAGAAGTGGGATTTCTTTTCGTCTGTGTTTTGTTGAGTTTGGATGGAATTGTTGGTGGAGTAGGCGGTGTTGTTGCTGCGTGCAGAAGAAGCAAGAGAGCTGTTGATAGATTTGGATTTGGATTTCGGGACGCGGGGTAAAGGCGGTTGGGATTTGGTGCGCGGGATGCATTGAGGTGTGGAGGCGGATGCGGAGGCGGTGGAAGGGGTGCGGTGCGGGACCGCGGGGGAGTCGGAGCCTAGGGTGAAGTAGGATTTGGTGGAGGGGGTGCGTTGGGGTTTGGGGGGATGGGGAGAGTCGGATTGGGATTGGGTGCGGGAGAAGGTGCGTTTGAGGGAGGAGAAGCGGGAAGGGGGGACGGATTTGGTTGCTGGGGTTTGGGGGGCAGGTGTGGGGGGAGCGGCGGCGGCGGTGGTGGTGTTTGTTGTGGTTGGGAAAAGAGCCGGACTAGATGTCGCTGTTGTAGTGGGCAAAAGAGCTGGTCCAGAGGTTGTTGTCCTTTGGAGAGGAGCATCAGATGCTGTTGGTTGGACTGGCGAGGATACCCTTTCTGGTGGTGGAATTGAACTTGCCGCTGGAGCAGGGGTAGGAAGAATGGCTATTCTTGTCGTCGTTGTGGTCGTCCCGGATCCCTCAGATACGGTAGTCTCTGGCACAGGTAAAGTAGGCGAGTCAAGAGCTGCCTCGATTGCTTTATCCGTAAAGGTGCCCGCCTGAGACGATTGATTTGTTTCAGCCGCTGTAAGAGACGAAGAGAAAGTAGGAGATACAGGATTTTGGCTTGATCGGAGGGATGAGTTTGAGAGCACTTTCTTGATGAAAGTAGGTGGTCGTTGGTTTTCAGCAGTAGGAGATTTGGCAACGTAGTTTGATCGTAGTGATGAGTTTGACATCATCTTCTTGACGAAACTGGGGTTGTCTGCTGTTCTTGGCGGCCTTTTGCTTTCAGCATCGTCTGCTGTTCGTGGCTGCCTTTTATTATCTTGGTCTCTGCCACGGCGAGAAAATCGTCGCATGATGGAGTTAGATCTTCTTGGTGCTTCAGATAGAATAGAAGTACCCGTCATTTTGGTGTCGTCCGGTTGTGGTGAGTTTGATCTCTTTCCCTTGCGGGAAAATGTTCGTGAGAGTGTTCGTCGAATAGATGCTGAACGGCTGACTGGGGGTCGAGAAGTCGACCCAGCTGTTGCGCCGAGCTGAGGGTTATCCATCCCTGGAATATTCGTCCTTTTGCCACCGTTGAGATGAGAAGGTGGTGGGCGTGTGCGATCCTGAATGCTAGGATGCTTTCGGACGGGATTTGTTCGAGGAGGAGCGCCGCTCACTGTCTCTGATCTCGTCGGAGTATTCACAGAAGACTGCCGGCTCAGCAAACCCTTTCTCATCCTTCGTAATCTCGGCACCCATCCATCCTGCCCATCATCTCCCCCTGAATTCTTCGGAGCATGAGTTCTATCGTTAACCATTGCATTTCTTGACATTGTTGTCAGGGTAGTTCAAACGACGATCTGATGGACGTGTTTATGTGAAAGATGATCACTGGATCAAAATCAACTTCAAATATTCAAAGAAGAAAAGAAAGCCTGAGCGATGATTGACACGAACGGACGAACTAAAAACAAAACACTGCTGAGGGTTGTTGGTGCATTTAATGTATCAAATGGTACTTCCGTGCATCAGATCTTCAGCCGACTAGTGACTTTACTGCATGCACTTGCAACTGAAAGTATAAAATCAAGAAACACATGCTGATAGAAACATATACCCAATGGGTGTTTGGAAGCCATGATTTGCAGTGAATACGGAGCTCTGATTCGAGAGCGTTCAGGAGTAGTCTCGCAAGAGTATTACTACTCAACAATGTGTCAACGGTCGGCAGATCCTGAAATATGCTACACGCCAAATAGAATATCGAAAGACAAGTATGGCAGGCAACGATTATCATAACGCGAGCTCCGAGCTCTTGCGCCAGACTTTTAGCAAGAGAGTGGCGCTCTTAGCGTATCCACACGAAGTATCCGTTCGCAACAGAGAGCATGAGTTAGTGTGATTGACACCAGATACGGATGCATCTTTTCATTTCCTTCTAGGATACAGAAGAATAGATTGTAGCAAGGTTTCAACGAACGATGAGTAGCTTACATATATTGTACGTGAACTTGCACATGAAGGTGCGGGGTAGAGACATAGTACTTGGGCGGAGATACAGTAACAGCTCGTTGGCACTAAACCAATCTCCAATAACGAATTATGTGACATGACATCGACATGCATGACTGTACATATCATCCTACTTTAGTTGAATCTTGACGAAGATTCGTTGGATAAGATCTCATATAGATAGGAAACACGGTAGCGGAGCTAGATACTGTAAATAAATATGTGAGGCGACATCTAGTCTAACCATGTCAAAGTATTGCCGAGTGTTTCACTATGACAATCGTCCAGTCACATTCGAGATCACCGTGCTTATTCTCCAGAACGAAGATAGTCTCCGTTCCCGACTCTCATACAGAGTTCCTTGAGTGTTCGTCCAGCCCATTCGAAGTCTTCCATATCGAGGTAGACTTGGGCACTACGGGTGGATGAAAGTTAACTTTGCACATCAAAAAAGCAAGAAATTTACTCACCTGAGCCGCGTCCACCATTTACCTTCGAGGTAAGCTATCATAATCCATGTATTGTAGTCCTTCATCAACGTATCGACCATCCAGAGGTAAGCCTTCATTTTATTACTCTCTGAAACATTGACCATGCCCTCGACCTTTTCCTCGCCAATCGTGATTGGTAACAAAACATTGATGAGAGAGCAATCTGTCAAGGTGTTTGTGCTGTTATCCATCACCTCTGTCCCAAGTATCTGGGCAACAAGCGCACCTCCTTCTTTGCTTAAGTTTTTGCAATAGTCTGTAATTGCCTTTTCACCACCACAAACTTCTTGACGCCACTTAATAGCTTCCGCAACACAAAGGTAGTTAGTGTTATCAATGGTACCGACGAACTCAAATTGGTTCACGAAGGAACTCTTCGCGCTTGGCGGTAATGGGTTTACAAAACCTGTACCTCTGGCAACGAAACCATGCGACGTTGGTAAAGATGACCTCATCAAATCCTGGTGTTTTTTGGGAACGTAGAATACGGCACAACCACGCGGTACATGAAGCCATTTGTGACAATTGCTCACAAAGAAGTCCGGATCCAGCTTGGAAAGATCTATTGGTATATGCCCAACGCAGTGAGCGCCATCGATTAGAGAATATATCTCTTCTTTGCGGCATATAGACACGAGACTTTCGAAGGGAACCCGTAGACCTGGCACCGACGTAATTGTATCGAATATCGCCACACGAGGTCGTTTGCCTTCGGCTTTCGAGGCTGCAATGCCCTTCTCGAAAGCTTCGACGAGGCTTGCATCCTCGATAGGGTATGAAATGTCGATTTTCCTCCCAACCATACGGCCATTGTTAACTTCAGAAACGTAGTCAACCTAAAAAATTTGTCAGAATCTCTCGATTAGGTTTCTGAGCGATCAAAGCACAAGGTTCGACTGGAAAGTGGAAGTTAGGGTCTTCCAAGACCACGTACTGTTAAGCCACAGGCACCGTAAATGGTAGAGAAGTAAAGCACTTCATCTTTGCCGTCCTCATTCCAGACTAGATTTCGGAGAACGGTATTAACTCCTGTGGTAGCATTTGGTACAAAGACCACGGTATCCGTAGGAGCATTGAGCAACTTTGCTACAGCTTCCCGTGACTCATCAAGTAATCGGGGAAAGGTGTAGCGGATGAACAGATCTGGAGAGTTTTCGCACTCCTCCTGATACTTTCTCTGCTTATCACGAACAGCACGGGGTATGGTGCCGAAAGATCCTGGCGTTGATTAGATAGTTGAGACAGATACACAACGAGTGATGTATATATACCGTGATTCATATTCCTCCAGTTTTCCGCGAAAAGGAAATGCTTGGCCTTCATCTCCTTGCCAAAAGGAGAGTGTTGATAGAGAGCGGATGACTCATTTAGGGAGACTTCTCCCATCTTTGCATCAAATTCTCCCATGATTGAGTGTTGGGTGACGCGAAAGACTCAACGAGAGACAGACTCTAGAGAAGGATCAGGTATAACTTGAAGACGGCCAAGAGCGGTCCGCACCACGCATATGATAGGTCGAACTTTAAAGACAAGAAGATATAAAATATGAAATTGAGAGATGGGGAATGGAACCGTACATGAACGGCGAATATAAATACTAGGAAATAAACGATTCCAGCCACGACTTACATCGAAGTAAGTTCGGTGAAGTGACTCTTATCGGATGACTCGACAAAGAAGGGGATCTAGAGATAACGCAGAGAAAGAAAGCACTTCCCGTCTACTTTACTACGTACACAAATAGGGTAAATTTGTCAAGCAAAGGGCGTTTTGGTGGAGGTGTGTGGAGATGTGTGGAGGGGAAGGTCTGTCGGCTTAAAGATTCTCGCCTATCAGAATGACGCACAGGTGCCATCGGGCTGATTACTTAGCGATTCATTCTACAACCCCCAGCACGAACAAATTGGCAGAGTAAGAACTAATATATCTTCAACATCTTCGTACCACCGACTCCGTTCATAAGCCGAGCGTATGCGGATTTCAAATGTCTCTTGCCCAACTACAGAAGTTACTTCCGCTGCCGGAGGCTGACTTGCAGCAAGTTCTGGACTATGCAAACACCCTATCCAAAGAAGCCGCAGCTGAGCACTTCAACAACCTATTAGGGGAGTCACCACAGAGTATTGAATTTATCTCGTCATTCAATTCGAGGCGGAAAGATCCCACGACGAAATCCCCACCGCCGAGCTCCTCACAAGCTTCCAACTCGAACGAGGGTGTACCAAAACACTCAAGGGCCCCAAAGAAGAAGAAAGCACCTATTCACACACCACCACCACGTCAAGTACAAGATACATATGCTGCACAAGGAACCGCATACAAGAAGAAGACAGAAGATGATTACATATCGAGGAGATCAACGCCAACCCCGTCAGCGTCAACATCAACACCTGCAACCAATGCTTTTGCCCTCGACCCCGCACCATCCGCCATTCAAGCTCCAATTCCTCGCGCCCCTCCTTCTGCCGCCGGCGCCCTGATATCTGATCTCAAGTCCTCAAAGTCCAACTCTTCTTCAAGGAATGCATCTGCGAACGCCTCTCGGAATGCATCTCGAAATGCTTCCCCCGCCCCTCAAAAAGCAAAAATAAATATCACCGGTGGCAATTCCATGCACGGCGCATCCACGACTCTGACGGAACTAGACGCTGCAATCCGAACCCTTGAAATCAGCACCAATACTTCCCTACCCACTCAAGATCCTGCCAAGCGTCGCTGCAACTGCATAGCAACACGACATCCCCTTCTAGCGGCCGCGCCCAACTGTTTGAATTGCGGAAAAGTAATATGCGTGAAGGAAGGCTTCGGGCCTTGTACATTCTGCGGTTCGCCAATCCTGGGAAAAGACGACGTTCAGAGTATGATCCGGTCACTAAAAGAAGAGCGAGGCCGCGAGAAGATGCTTCTGGACAACTCTGCACATAAACGCGCGGACGTATCACGAACCCCTCTACCGTTTACTGCTCCACGCGAAGTCGACATGACGCCCGCAGAGCAAAAGGCAAAAGAACATCGTGATAGGTTACTAGGATTCCAAAGCCAGAATGCGAAGAGAACGACTGTTAGGGATGAGGCTAGTGATTTTGATACAAGTATGGCTGTTAGTGGAGGAACGGGCAGTATGGCGTGGGCGAGTCCGGCAGAGAGGGCGAGGGAGTTGAAGAGGCAACAAAAGGTGCTGGCGGAACAGGAATGGAATGCTAGACCGGAATATGAGAAGAGGAGACAGGTTGTTAGTGTGGATTTGGTGGGAGGAAAGATTGTGAAGAGAATGGCGAAGGTGGAGAGGCCGAAGGAAGTGGACAGTGAGGACGATAGCGGGGAAGTAGAGGAGCCTGTGCAAAGAGGCAATGAAGGTGGTGGAACGTTCAGTAGAAATCCACTCTTGGGTGGTTTGATCCGACCTGTTTGGACTGCAGGGAAAGGGAAGGGTAAAGAGGCAGAAGGGGACGGGGAAGATGATGCATATGTGCGAAAGAAGAAGACCTGGCGAAGAGTTCAGGATGACTTGGATGATAATGAAGACGTCATTCTAGATGGAGGGGTGTATGGTGGGAATCCTGTCGATAAAAGAGATATACGATTGGGTGATGAGGAGCATGCCCATGGGTAGATGATAGATATCAATAGATACGATACCCACGCTCTGTAGTACAGGATAGGATGGCCAATCTGCCTTGAAATCCCACGACTATCTGTTCCTTCTGCCTGGAGACAATCCCATGATTGTGCACTCTGATATGTAATTATAGTGACTCCAGCACGAGCAGACAGTTGTTCGTCGATCGTCTAATGCATTTGGAACATTGGATGGTCTATTCAAACAATTTTCGCAGCTCTTGTGCTGGCAATTTATTTTGTTCGATCTGGTGGATGACCAACTTGGGTAGGTGTGATTACCTAAGCCCTGTGATATCCCACCGGTGTCCCTCGTCGCCTACTTCTTTTCATCCCCACTTTCAACAGCAACAGCAACAACACCGCTGCACCGTGATAACATACTATGTGTACCGACGATAGTATAGGCACCAACAATACAGAGGGTACCATATGGTGTAAGCACCTTCAGAGTAAAGGGTACTCCGAAGCGATAGTATCTATTACTATAACAGTACCTATAGAAGAAATAGTACCTTTAGTAGAACCCTTAGTTAGTAATCATATAACATCCCACCAGTCCTATCACTCCTATTTGGGAATTGAACAATAGAACTAATAGGAGCAATAGGATAGCAGGGAACAAAGGACTATATAACTAGATAGTTTTCCTTAGTATATAGAGCTTTATATTCAATCAATAATTACTACTTGCTTACCTACTATTACAATTCGATTCCTTATATAACTATTTTCAACAATAAACCTATAATAATACTATCACTCCCGCCGACCATTAGTATTCGAGATCCTGACCACTTCCACATAACTCAGAAGACAAGTATTCGTAACAGTTTAGGCTCCGGCTAGAATACTACAGCTTAGCAATACTCTTACAATTCCCTATCAACCAACCCTAACACTTAGTTGTCTCCGAGCTTGAAGTAATTCTTATATTTAGCCTCTATTACTATAGTAGTATAATATAAGGTGGAATAGGTTCTTATTCTTCGATTATAGTACCTCAATAGTAATATAAATGTCTGTAAATATACTCTAGAGGACTTATATATTGTGGGGGTGTTAGTCACCTCTTTTTAGTCTAGCTCCAGCTATTAGGGCCTGGTTCTTCCATATAAGGAGGTGCCCTCCCATCTTATTTAGAGAACTATCTGACTGTTTACCCACCTTTTTGACCTCCTACGTTGAGTGATCCTTTCGTACACCTGGATCTCCTGCTACACGTGCTATTGGGATGCACGTATTCTCACTTTGAGCCTCTTACAATATAATATCTATTTCCCTCGGTTTCTTGTGTTTCTAAGGGTGCGGAATCCTACTAAAGTAGGTATCTTGTCCGTTGAGAGTAAGCCCTAAGAGTATTCAGGATCCAGCTGCTCCTTCAGATGATATAAGTTTGAATATAAGGTTCTATTGTGATTGGCCGTCCAATCTCTGAGCCTAAGGTCCCTATGGTTACATGTTCTGTACTGGTCGTAACAGTAAAGGAGAATATCATAACGTAGAAAATGGAACATCTTAGATTGCTACTTGCTCCTATAGACTAGAGTTTCGACACCACTTTCCCTGATGACCTCACTCATGAGTCATGCTTGCCATGAGTTCTGCCCTTGTGGCCCTTTCTCTGACCCAGTCATAGCCTTATACCATATCTTGCCCAAAACGCTAGGCTGCAAAGACAAAGATAGTTAGCTATACCGAATGAACAGTGGGATCTCGAGAAAAATATATGTGAAAAGGGGCGTTGCGAAGTGATATTATGGTTGTTGATTAAGTGATTAACCACAGAAAAGTTTTCATAACCTTGACTTTTGATACATACCTCAGGGTACTGGTCCGCGAATCGTTCCTCATGCTTAGCCGTACCTATTCCTACAAATTCGCGTTGACTTGTGGAAGATTTCTTTTCTGAATTGTCTGCACGATCATTTTCCGTTTCAGTTTGTCTTTGAGTGGCATAACCAGGAGTGTGTGTTGCTGTAGCACCAGCCTTGCTGAAGACAGCGGCTATGTTTTCCGTCCCAGTCGTCGGCATTTTGTGGTGTTGTTTTTGGTCCAAGTTGATTCTCTGTGCCTCCTTTCGATTTTGGTTGAATTTCTCGAAACTGGCTCAAGACAAAACTAGATGTTCCCTTTATAGATTTCTAGTAAAGATCAATATGGTTCCTAATCAAATTGCATCATGGTCGTCAGAGGTAATTCTTGAGGCGCAGAAGTTTGTGACGTGTGCCAACCTACAATGGTCGGAGTAGAACGCCCGGGCGAATTAAAACATATTCCTTGCTTCCTCCTTTATGTATTATCTGGGTGTGAAGGTTTGGCCCTCCAAATACGGGTGGTTACCTTCTGAGCCTAAGGTGCCTTGACTCCCTTGGTCACTACATGACCTGGTCATAACAAAATACTTGTAGTCCCTGTTCTAGCAACTCCAATTTGTGAGCCAATCAGCTCGCAGAAATAACTTCTTTGTGTTATTTGATTATTCAGGAGAAGATGACGAGCTTCCAGCACCAGCTACTTCCCATCGAAGCTCCGGAGCCACAGATAGTGATCTTGACGATGACCTAGATCTTTTCGACAACTTTGACCTGGCCATGCCTATGCCGAAAACACCATTCGCTTCGGCTCCGGCAGTGCAAGCTTCTACGACCGGTGATACCAGTCCTAAAGATTCGGAGGACAGCAGCCATAAGGATTTGGAAGATGGCGGGGAAGTTGATGGGCTGAAGATTCCGCATGATGCTTTTTGGATGTAGTGCTTTTTCCCCTTGGCTGGGAAAGAAGATCTGAGGAGTAACGAATGATTTGATGAACACGAGTGATGAGTTACGAGTTATGTATGTATGAGGAGGGATTGGCTTGGATGGAGTTATTGCATCTTTGGGATGAAAAAGAAGGAAATAATGAAAAATAGCATCCCTCCGCTGCGTACGGGGATGCGAGCTAACAAATCGCAGCGAGGTGTGTCAGAACTTGGTGGCAAACTCTTTGGCCGCAGGAAACCTCGACGTCACGTCTGCAGTGAGGATTTTCGTCTACTCTTTTATGAAATCTCGTGATTTTGGAGAAGGCGTGGCGCTGAAGAGAAGGTACGTGTGGATAAGTGGCTGGGTGATATATTAGCCTAGGGGTGCTGCTAGGGAATATTCCTTGGGAAGTTGAGGAAATTCACGCGCTGATGATGTGCGAAGAATATTGAATCGTACACTGTGGATTTCTAATACGATCTCTAATCACGACATGCATCTTTTCTATTCACTTTTCCCCATCTACACCTCTACCCCTTCAACTCCTCCTGCAACCCCACCAACCTCTCCCACCCCTTCGTCCCCTCCCACACATCCCTCGCCCTCCCCACTACCCCCCTAACCGCCTTCCTCGCCTTCCCCTTCCACTTCCCGTCCTCATCCCCATAATTCTCATACGCACTGCACAACCTCTCCGTCCACCCCACCACCCCCTCCCACTCCCCCTCATCCTCCAACCACTTCTCCGCGCCCCCGTTCCCAACCCCTTTCATACTCCCTCTCCACCCTTTCTCCGCACAATCCAACGCCCCAGCATAGTCTCTCCTCCACAACGCCACTTTCTCCAATACCTCGTATAGCTCCCCCATCCGCGTAATCAGCGGTCTGATTTCCCTCTCCAGAACTTCGATTACCGCGCGCGCGAGACTGCCTCTCGGGGGCATATACACGCCTTTCTCGTCGAATGTACCTTTTTCCTCGTCCCGATCCTGCGCGACTACAGCTGCGACAAGCGAGCCCAGAACATCGATGTCGATGGCGTTTTCACCGATCGAAGGGCCTCTAATACGGATGATATTGCGTAGACCGAGCAGAACCTCAGGGTATGAGGGAGGCGACATGCGGCCCGCGATCGTAATCACATTATCCCAGATCTTCCAATTATCATGAGCAAGAGAAGCGCCGCGTTTATAAGCCGTGAGTGCTTGCCGGAGGATTTCCCTCGGAGAAGGTTCTGCCGCTTTATCCATCTCGGAAGAGAAGTCTATTTCCTGCTCATCAGACCCCGGCGCAGCTTCAGATTTCTGTTCTTGCTGTTTCGCCAATTTCTGCACCGAGACTAATTCTGCGTGTTTAGAAAGCAGCGCCGAACCCAAATTACTGTAAGTTTTCGCATCCGTGTCATCGATCATGATGGATTGCTGGAAAGCGACGATAGCGCCGTCCCAATTGCCGACGCGGAGATCAATGTCCCCGAGACGGGACCAAGTGTCGTTGTTTTGACGGTTCACAATCGTAGCTTTCATGTACGCGTCGCGAGCGGATTCAAGGTCGTTTTGCCGCGTGTAGTAGTCGCCGAGAGTGCGCTGCGCGCGGGCGTAGCGGTTTTTGGAGATTTCCCATGCGCGCAACCAGCAGTTTGGGTCTTGGTCGAGGTCGCCGAGGATACACCAGAGACGGGGGGCGTGGGGAGGTGGGGGAGTGCGCATTTCGCCGTCCCAGCGTTCGGCTACGATTTCGGGGGCGTCGATGTCGTATTGGTCCATTGAGGGACCTTTGGAGGAGTAGTATAGTTGGCGGCGGACGATTTGTCGGGCTTTGTCTTCTTGGTTGACGGAATGGTAGCAGAGTGCGACTTCGGCCCATAACTTTAATCGTTTGAAGATCTCTAAAGCGCTGACGAGACTTCCTGCGTTACTCCAAGCAAATGCTAGTTCAGTCTCTAATTCCCATCTGGTCGGTGTATTGAGTTGATTGATGTACTTCAAACGCTCGGTGACTGGTGCGGACTCATCCGCTTTGGCTCTTGGTAAGAATGAAGTAACCTGAATCTGAGGAATTCCATCAGCTGATGGCGATGGCTCTTCTTGCGTATCCGCAATAATTTGATCAACGATAACTTGAAGTTGAAGAACACTTCTCTCTTGCGTTCTGGAGCGATGCGATTCGATTCTGCTTCTGACCAATAATGCTTGTGTGTAGATTTGCCAGTTGGTGGGTTTGTCCGATAAGACACGAACAGCAAATGGTAGAATCTCTTCACTGTTGAGCTTGTCTAGTGGAGACAAGGTGTCTTTGAGAGTCGCCTCTGTTAACAGGGTTATTTGATCCAGAGGTTGAAGTTGAGGCTGTTCATCTGGTTTCATGCCCATCAACGACTTTGGCAGGTTCGAACTTTCCACCACTTCCGAGTCTATCTTGGCGAACTCAATCGACTCCAAAAGCGTATCATCGTTCAAATCCAAAGCCGTAGGAGCATTCTTCGCTTCCTCTCCCGTCTTTTCAGACGCCAGAGTAGTCTTATTCAACCCATCCTCGACCTTGCCCACATCGTCCCCCTCTCCACCCTCCTTACTCTTCGCAAACACCACCAACTGCGAAATATCATTCTGCTGAAATTTCGTCCTCTTCCCCAACGCCCCACTCAACGCATACTCAAACCCCGACACCTTACTCGCCAACTTGACATTCTCCCTCGCCTTGTAATCCAAGCCCTCCATGATATAAATCTGCGCCTTCTCCAACAAAAACATGACCTTCTGCTCCGTGGTATACGACGACTCCTTCCCCAACACTTCTCCTTCCAAACCCTTCAAATCCTTCTCAATCCAATCATGTAGTATCGTTGAATCGTTCATGCGTCCATGACTCACTCCGCTAAGAAGCCGCTGATGATACGCATTAATCCTCACACGCATCCACTTCGAATCCCGCACATTCTCGCCCACCACCCGTGGGAAGTAAGCCGTGAATACTAAACGCACGAGACAGAAGAGCTCTACGCGAGGAATAAACTGATACACCGAAACCCCATCAACATCCAAACTCCTGAAACACTTCTCCCTTAAACTCCCACTCCATTCCTTCCCCCCAAAAACCTCCCCAAAATCCGCCGCCGGTCCCGTAACATTCGTCTGCAAAAACGCATTAAAAGCCGCCAACCCCGTGATAAAAACACCTAACCCGTCTCCTTCCTTCAATTTCTCACCCCCCAAAGAAAGAATCTGCTCTTCCTTAGACAAATGCACAATCTCCGCCAACTTCTGTATCAGAGTTTGCGCGGGAGGGCTGCGGAGCACGGCTTTGTAATCACCGTCCAAGTAACTCGTGACTATGTCTGAGACGTCATTATTCTGCTTCAAAGTGTCCAGATTGAAGAGCAAAGAATCCAAAGACCTTGTGGAAGCTCCGGCCTGAATATCAGAATCAATCGACATCGCGAGAAGGTGAATACTTTGGCGTGCGATGTGTGAGTCTTCAGAATTTTTTCCATGTGGGAAAATTTATCAAGGTTGGGCGGACCGATTTATAAGCGAGGAATTTTTGTAGTGAGGGGAGGCAAAATATTCTACAGCGGAGATGTTGGTTTATCAAGTTGCTTGTTTCATAAATTCTTCGGAAAATACGACTACAACTGTGAATAATGTATAATACAATATAATCCATTGACATGATGTGCGATCTTTACTACTTAAACATGCTGAGGGGAATGCTACATAAATGTGGTCAACCATCCATCCATCCATCGCTACTGCCATGAGCATTTCTGACATGCCAAAATCCCTATGCAGACAAGCCATCCCACGACAGCTAAATTGTAATCATACATAATCATACAAGTATTTATTTCTTGCCCTTCTTCTTATTTGGAACGACCTTGAAGCCAGCAGTGGGTTCCTCCTTGGGAGGGCCCTTCTTAGCAACTTCGCTCCATTCACCACCGGATTTATCAGCAGAGGAAGTATTGGCAGGCTCAACAATACCCTTTTCAGCCAACTTGTGACGGCGGATATACTCTTCAGCAAATCTGCGGCCATCCATGACCTTCGAGTTAGAATACACGCTATCAGCAATAATGCTAACTTCAGGCGGGAATGAAGATAACATGAGGATGAATTCGTCAACTGAAGTGGCTGTTAGTTTATCACAAAGGCTACGTAGAACGATCAGACTAACCATTGATGTTGGAATCAAGGCCATCCTTAGCACCTAAGGTGGCCTTTGCCCATTTCTTGAACTCTTCATTAGCAGCACTGACACCAGCTTGACTACCGGCCATGGTAACGCTACGAGCGGATGGTGATGGACGAATTGTGCGAGCGGCTGGGTTTGCAATAGCAGCACTACTAACAGAACGAATAGGAGATGGAGCAGTGGCAGCGGGGCCAGTTGGAATTTTGACCTTTCCGCCGGCACCAACTGTAGACCAACTTCCACCCACAGCAGGAGCAGCTGCACTCGACTTGCTCGCTAGATCTGCGTAACGCTTGCCAGCTGGCGTCGTGGCAGGGGCTTGAGTAACGGCTGTAGTAGCAGCAAGCTTCTTCTTGCGAGACTCCTCTTCTCTCTGGATATCGGCAAGCGTCTTCTTCGCCGGAATAGCATTGCTGACGGTTGGCGTCTTGACAGCGGCAGGCTTCGCCCAAGCTGAGGGGGCATTGGAAGGTGTAGCTGGTGAGGCAATATTACCCCAGGTAGAAGTGGTTGGCAATCCCGGGGCCGGAGCAGCTGGCTGGTTAGCAAGCATCTTCATTTCTTGGTCGAGAAGGACACGACGAGCGGCGGCAGCAGCTTCCTCGGCTTTGGCGGCTTTCTTTGCCTCTGCCTCTTGGATTTCCTTCAAGGAAGGACCCTTGGGTGCCTCGACAGGCTGAACCGCCCATGGTGCAAGGGTTGGGCCAGCGCTAGTGGTTTCGGGTGTCTCAGAACGCGACCTCACTTCCGCGTGTAAGGTATCTGGCAAGCCAGAGCGACCTCTTTGAGCATGAGGGGCAGGAAGTGGGGTAGTTGATTGAGGAGGAGGTGGGAAGGGCATGGGAAGGCTAGTGTTCACCTTAGCCCATGGCGAATCCGGCTGTGGAGCTGAGATTGGTGATGGCTTGCTTGACGCGGCTGCAGAAGCTGCTTTTTGAACCTGTTGGGTCAAAGAAAGAACCTCTGGAGACTTAGGGGCGGGCTTCTCTTCCACCACATTTGCTTGCTCCTCAACTTGGGGCTTTTCCTCTTCTTGTTCGACATGAGATTGAGCGGGCGGGCCAATAGGTTCATTTGCAACACTCGAGGAAGCCTGAGCTGCCTCCTCTTGGTCGTGGTCTGCTCTAAGTTGTTCGAATTCGCGAAGGCGGGCTTTGAACCCTTGCGGGTCGTTCTGGCGCGCCTGCTCAGCTCTGGCAGCTTCACGCTGGGCATCTGTCAGTTGAGGTTGGCCAAAAAGAGCGTTGATCTGTTGAGCTTGGGAAGTTGGAGGGCCAACTGGTTGTGGGCGATCTTGCAGACCTAAGCGGGCCAAATCATCAGGAAGCATGAAGTCATTTGGCATTCCACCGCCCATCATCTGAGAAGGGCCTTGTCTTGCCTGAGCATCAAAGAATCCGGAAATGCCTCCTGGCATAGGTGGCTGCGGAGGCATTGCGATTGGAGAGGTTATGCTTCCAAAGCTAGGCTGACTCTGTAGGCTATGGGCACTTGAGTGGTGATGTAAAGTAGATGGTAGACCCCCCATCTGCATCTGCTTCATGCTTACTTGCTGCTGAGCCAAGAATTCCCGCTGTCTAGCCATAAGATACTGCTCTTCTTGCTTGCGCCTTTCGAGATTGTTCTGTTGCTCGGCAGTCAGGGTGGTACCGAAGCTGGGGAAAGCTCCGGCAAAAGGAGGCTGAACAGCGCCAGGCTGGACTGCCGGAGCAGCGGCTGCCGATGTGAAAGGTGGGCCTGGCTGAGTGGCAGGTGATCCGTGAGGAATGCCAATCTGAGGTACAAGGAATGGTTCACGTGAATTTCCAATACGTCGAATCAGTTGTCCAAGAGGCTCAAACTCTGCATCTTCAAGCTTTTTGACAGATAGATCAGCGGTGAAGAATGAGGCTTTGTACCAGTCATGCATTTCAAGTCCCGACCAGGGTCCTTGGGCCTGTCCTTGTGAATCAAGATACACCCAACGCATCCTATCTGGCATTACCATCATGCGTTGTTGGGCATTCGGTGGTGGTGCATCCGACGAGGTTTGAGATGGTTGGTAATTAGATTGAGCTGAAGTGCCTTGCGGAATTGTTGTGCCACTCTGAAGTTCTGCAGATGAGAAAGGTCCTTGGTTGCGGTTGTCTGGCGCGAATGGATCATGTCGCTCAGCATCGCGCATACCAGGAAATCCACCTCGGCCAATCGCTCCGAATGTGTTGTTCGGTCTCAAATCTCCCAGCTCATTAGGATTGTCATTTTCAGCACCTTGCATCTGAGCTTGCATAGCAGGTGGAAACAATGATCCAAGCTTACTACCACGACCAATAGAATTAACGCCAGAGCCGAACATGCCACCCATTGATCCTAGAACTGGAGAAGGTAGTTCGCCCATAGGACCAAAGATTGAATTTCCGAATGCGCTAGGGAATGCAGATCGAACTTCGCGGTCCGGAGTTGAGACCATGTTGTTATTGGTGGGCCAGCCGCCCATCGAACCTATATTGCTGAGTGATGGAAGTCCTCCCATTGTCGAGAACCCTCTCGTAGCTCCGACACTAGAAGTCTGGCTGCGGTCGCTTCCATCAAATGCTCCACTACCGAAGTTCCTTGCGAGATTACCGAAAGTATTTGGGGCATGCTCAGGTATCCCTCCTAGTCCATGGGTTCCCCTGTGCTGATGAGCATCTTCGGCAAAGCTAGGATCTTCAGACTCAGTTCTGTCGCCGCGGCGCTCCTCAGCTGGACTGCGGAAAGGGTTAGTATCTGGACTAAGCGGCTCATTGTAATTATGGCCTTGAGTAGTCTGGTGGTTCTGAGCGCGCATTTGAACATCCCGGAAGCTCGGTACATCAGACATTCCAAAATCACTAGACAAGCCTCTAATTGGCGTATCTAAACCGGGAGCTTTGCGTTGAGGATTCAAAGACGGACTTGTATCCAGTCCTCCTCCGAGAATGCTGGCTCCTGTAGACAAGCTGTCATCGCCGCCAAAAGGATCTGTGTCAGTGCGAGGTCTATTTCTCCAGGAACGTTCAGCAGGCTTTGACTGAGACTCCTCAGAGGTGTTATCCTTCGGCATGAGATGTGCGAGTCGGCTCTCAGCGCGATTGCTAAAATTTCTCTTGTCACTGGGAGTTGTCGGATTTGGCATCGCAAAAGCACCAAAAGTACCCATTGGAGACATTGTTGCGCTAGGAGGGGCTGGACCCCACGGAGACAACGGAGCATTTGCCATAGGAATTCCGGTGGTATTACTACGCATCAAGCCTCCAAATGGCAAAGAACTCTTTGGTTCCTCTGGTCGATCCTCCGGTTCATCTTTCAAGTCAGAAATGGTAAGTTTGCGAGAGAAAAATGGGGAAGATTCGTCTCGAGGAAAACGACCATTGCCAGCGGGCGAGCCCAGCCCAGCGGAAAATGGCACAGAATCGCTAGTCTCTCGACGGCGAGTTCCAGGTCGACTGGAGGCTGGCGAGGATAGTCCAAAGTTCGAATTGCCCGATCCGTGAGAGACAGAGGTTTTGCGACCATTCGCGTTTGGCCCCTGACCACTTGCATCCTTGTTCTGGTTTTGAGGCGGAGGCTTCATGGGCGAATTCACATCGGTAGAAAACAACTAGCATATACAATCAGCAACGTGAACCCGCTGAACAGCAGCAAGGGAAAGCGACTAACGTTCTTCTCCTCGTCCGTCATTTCCTCTAGCGAGATGAGACGCTGACTGCCATTCATGTCCCAGCACGCATCCGGACCAAAAGTTTCTCTGCCATCGGTAGTTTTACCCCACGCTCGACCATTTGTGCCATTTGAATGACCTGGATTCCACCCATCTTCAAATAACCTTGACACATCGCCATTGGATGCGCCCGAATCCTTACTCTCCCGGTGCGCTTTATACATGTCCAACAAACGCGCTTTAGAATAACGTAGATCTGCAGGAACAGACTGGTCATACGAAGGATTCGGCGGCGGTGGTACGTCTTCAGAAGCTTCAACACTTGGTGTTGGAAGAGATTCGGCTTGGGAAGGTTGAATGTGAGGGGCGTTAGAGGATCGACGGAAGGTCAACGTGCCATTGGTGGATCTATTGTCTCTTCGAGACCTGGAAGCAAAAAGACTGTTGTTAGCATGTTCATCAAAATATGAGGCATCTTCAGAAGAATTCCTAGAGGGCTGGTGGAAGCGTGCGTCTGTGGACATCGTATCCGGCGATTGGGGCTGTATTCTGCAGGCATGATGTCGTAGTGCGGAATACCGATAGTGCAAGCGAAAATGGCATGCGATCATGGAGCAGGTGGTAATGACAGGATAAAAGTATGTCTTAGTTGCTGTGAATATCTTTTTGGGAGCCAAGCTTGTCGTAGTAGCTAAATAATATTCGCGGTGCAAGAAAAGTGTGAACAAAATCAAACTTACCACTCGGCGCCTCGTCCCTCGCCCCTCCCCATCCGAGAATCGCGATTTGCACCTTGACTTGCAGCTGCTGCAGCTGAAGCAAAACTTGACGGCATTTGTGATGGCATATTGTATTGTGTGGTAGCTTCCTATGTTTGGCACACGGAAGGAAGGAGTTTCAACGGAGTGAAGGTTTGATCGCGCGGCGACAAATATGGATGAACGCTAGATGGCGAACAAATTTTAATCGGGGTTTCGAAGCTTGCAGTGAGATGCGGTTGTCTTAGAAAATATCTTGGAGATATTTGAAAGATTTAAATCGTGGCAATTTTTCGATTGAGAGTGGGAGGAGTCGTCAAGGTTTTGGTGCTTGAACTTGAATTTCGTAGGAAAAAGAGGTCGACGGTTCTAAGGGCAAGAAAGGTTAAGAATTTCTTTAGGACTAGCGTTCTTTTAGAGGGTTTGTGCCTGGCTCTGGGTGAAGGTTCTCTGAAAATAAGGCTCACACATTCACGGCTGCTCTGACTCTCGAGACACTCTGACTCTTGGATATTTCAAGATAATTTACCCCTTTTCATGCAGCTCTCTTTAATTGGTATGAGCATGCACCTGGCATGTAAATATTGTCTCCTGATTGTATCGCGACAGTCCTCATTCATGGTATGGTATGGTATGGTATGGTATGGTTCTCCTCCCTTGATACGGGGTACTTGAATCAACACACACAAAATGAACACCTTCAGTTCCCCTCATTTGTCGCGCACACCAATGAAACGGTCATCACCAAACTCAATTTCTCCCAGCCCTAGGGTAAGAAACCTCTGCATCGCTGCTTTGTTTATTCACTATATATTCACCATGGTAAAAAGACAACCAGCAGAACCATTTGATGGCTTCAGGTAAGACCCAGACTTTGAAGCAGCATGGCAGGCTATGCTTCAGGTCTAGACTGTGTCACCTTGCGAGATCCTACCACTGGTGTACCACAACCAATAGGGAAATTCGTTTCATTCGGCTGCCTATTATTTCATGTACGGAATACTTACACGCTGCATCTCACCTGCGGCTTGCGCTCAAAGCAGAAGGACGGTCTTGAGATGCATCACGTACTGTGTGCATGCGACATATTGTCGAATGATTATCACTGAGACCGAGTATCGGGCATAATTGAAGAAAGAAACCGACATGTGCAAGAAGTTTGTTTGTTCTCGGGAAGATCAACCGGGCACAACAACTACAACATCGAGCAAGAGGTGTTGTAGTTGTACATCGACCTAAGAGATTCACTGGTTGATTTAATCCTATTGGATATCGATTATTTTCATCACCTAAGCTGGGAAGATGCGCTTGGAGTTCGTCCGACCTTGCCACGGATAAGTGTTAATGTTTGCTCAAATGGCTCATCAAGCAAACACTCTCAGCCTGCGTTGTCGTCAACCGAGGAGATCTTCAGTCAGAAGGCCTCTCCTTATAGCAGAGAGTTAGTTCTCGTTGTCCGGTATCGGTAAGTCTGTGTGGTTTGTTCCTTATGTTAATCTACTTGCTCTTCCTCAATCTTCGAGGTTTTTCTTCGTCAACACATTCAACACATTCAACAAACTGCTCTGTCATCCCGCGTCAGTATGATTATCGAAGAAATAGGTCATCGCTTGGGTTACGATCGCAACTCAAGACCATCTCGCTTGGGAGATCCTCGAAGTGTAGGCACTTGTCTTGACCATCGCCATGTGCGGAATGGTGTGCATTGGGAAAGTTGTCCGAACTTTGGACATAGACCATTGACCAGTGCGGATCGATTACAACACGGACGAGTGAAAGAGCGCCATAACAGGCTGGGAAACCCACGATACGATGATGATCCGCCATCTCTTCAGAGAAGCCCATCTAGCGAGATGCTTATGAGGGGAGGTCTTGATGTTCTAGGTTGCTTGGGATATAGGGGTATGAGCTCGGAAAATTCTCGATATGGAAGCATGGGTCCGGATAGGGCTATGGATGTTGATCGTACGGGTAACCTCTACCAACCTGAGCGCCAAATGCGCCGAGCTCCCCCAACTCCACAGCACGGACGCCTAGGACCATCTCCTTTCCTTGAAGACGAATTTCGCGACCCTCGAATGCAGTACCATGATCTTGGACCTGGTCGATTTCCGCAAAGAATGCCACCTCAACACCACAGCCCAGCAATGATGTACCACGACATGCAAAATTCTCCAGTTTCGTCCCACTACGGCTCCATTCACAGTCCGAGCAGTGTTGATCTGAGAATGGAGCAGGCTATGATTCCTTATGGTCATCGAGGTCAACCCTATTCCAATTATCAATCGCCCTATGTCGAGGACTGGATCAGTGAAGCGGGAATGTCTGATGAGATGATGCAGAGGCATGGAATGGGTGACTGGGGCCGTGGTAATGGAATGGGCGAAGGATTCTTCTATGATGACCGTTCGAATAGTAGTAGAAATGGGTTCGGGAGATTGGGCTGAGATGGGATTTCTGTAGAGGTGAGCCTAACGAAGGACGGGAATATGGAGAAAAACGCGGGAGAACACGAGAGCCGGAGCTATGCTTAGTATATCCATATCAGAAGGAGGGCTTACGTTTCTTAGAATGTAGTCGTGGCACGAAATTTCAGGATATCCCTTGGGCATAAATGTGGATTAGATGTCAAATTCATGTATCATTATAGTTACGGGAACGAGAACGAGATATTTCCTTTTGAATTCCTTACAAATAGCAATTACATCTTTCAATATCATCTCTCCACATGTCGATGTTCCCAGATATTGTATTCACGAAACACCAAATATTTGCACTGACCAGCCACTCTTTGCCATCTGAAAGAGAACGTCATCCAGATTGCGCAAGAACTCTGTGAACACATACTCCGTAACTATCAAGACCTCCAGCCCCAGCTGCCAAGCCACAATATCTGCTCGTGACTGTGCCGAGCTCCGCCACGATGCGCCGTTTTTCCCGATCTCCCGAGAATGTGCTTGGGCACAAGCCCTTGCTTACCAGAATACCCGTTTCTACTATGGTATGAGCGGAAGTATCGTATTAACGTCAAGCGCAAGTCTAACTGTACAGGTATGCACTGCGCGCAGCCAAGACCGACATGGGCTTTTCCGGATCTGACCGGCATTTTTTCATATCGTCGGTGCGAGGCGCGTGCTATGGAGTGAGCCTTGTCGTTTTTTGAGGTGTGGAGGTGTGAAATGGCATAGATGTGCTTTTGATCCAGGAGAATCCGAATGTAGGTGTAGATGAGACGTAACATGGCGGTAAGAAGCACATGTAAAACCTCCTGCTGACGGGAACCACCACTCGACATTCACCGCGACCACACGCCCCAATCCTACCAGCTTGCCAGACATACGCAGTCTCAATAGACTCATCTTGCCCCTCGAGCCCCTCATCTTCACCTCAGGAGCTTCTCGAAGGATCATAAAGATTGGTCTTCCATACGCGTTTCCACCTGCAGGGGATCTCCGTTCTCCAAGTGGCGCAGCTTGCCCCTCTTTCTGGATTCAGCAAATGGACAACCGGCCAATCAAACATTCCCAGCTACCCAGCCCCGCTTACGACGGCTTTCCTTTGGGCTTATTGATTCACTGCCCTACGGCGTCAGCTGTGCCTCTTGGCTCATTATAAGTATCGAGGGTCTGTCAGCATTTTCCCTTCATCTCACCTACTTTTACATATCCGTCGCAGATCAACACAATCTTCTCAATCTTCTCACAGCGCACTCTAATACTCAAACCGACGATGTCGAATCAAGAATTCTACGGTGGAGGCGGCGGTGGTTATCCTCCTCACCAACAACAACAACCATACGGCGCACCACCATCTCAATACCCTCCTCAACCCAACTACGGCGCTCCTCCACACAACCCTTATCCACCTCAGCCAAACTACTCCAGCCCACCCTCCGATCCCTTCGCCGCCGCCGCTCCCTACCCACCACAAAACGTCGCTCCTCCATATGGCGCCGCCGCTCCTTCTCCCTCACACTCACCCTACCCTCAACAACCATACCCACCTCCATCCGCCTCTCCCTACAACCAACCCTACCCCCCTCCCTCCAACGACCCCTTCGCTCAAAACCAACCTCCTCCACACCAACAACAAATGCAACCCTACCCCTCCGACACCCGCGGCTACGGCTCCCCCGACCCCTACAACCCCAACCCCCACGCTCCCCCACAACAAGGACTCGCCCCCACCTACCACGAACCCGGCGCGAACGTCCCCCCCGGAATGCAAGAAACCATCGGTCCCAACGGCGAGCGGGGTCTAATCTCCATGGGTGTCGGCGCCGCCAGCGGCTGGACAGTCGCCTCGCATTCGGGCGGCGGCACATTCGGAAAACTGCTTGGTGCAGGGCTGGGCATGGTAGCTGGACAGGTCGCGGGTAATCAGCTCAAGAAATTCAAGAAGAAGAAGAAGGATCCGTATTCGAACCGTGAGGTGGATTATTATGTCGATGAGCACGATCGCGAGGTGAGTCCGCCGCGGTCGGAGCATGGGTATGGAGGACATGAGCAGAGGGGGCATTCGCCTAGTGGGTATGGACATGGAGGACATTCGCCAAGTGGGCATGGACATGGTGGACATGGACATCATGACAGTCATGGGCATGGACAGTATGATAGTCATGGACATCATAAGAAGCATAAGAAAGAGAAGCATGGGCGACGCGGGAGCTCATCTTCTGATAGCGACTAGAGATTATGAGTGATGGGCAACGGTTTTCTTTCTTCTCTCTACTTCTCATTTCGGGATATGTGGCGTTTTGGATAGGAAGGGGAGGAGATGTGTATGCATGGTTTTCTCGGAAGGAGATCTATTTATGAAGGAGCTTATGATGAATGAATGAGTGGATATCATATCAATGAATTTGGATTATTTCCTCTTTGAAAGGGATACTTTTGAACTTCCTCTACACGTCTCTTATGTCTCCCTTGAATCTGAGTCCTTGCCCGTGAATCAACTAAATGCACTAATTCGATGATTTGGACTGTCGAATCTATGAAGAATATATGTAAAGTGATTTAACAATCTTATATCGTGCAGGATAGTCATCTCATCTATCTCTACCTCCATATCTATTTCTCTCCTGGCGCTGAGTGAGGTAGTGATTAACGGCGTCTCCAACACCTGCAATAGAAGAGGCTCTTTTCCTGGTTTCCTCTAACACCCTAATATCTTTCCACTATCAATCCATCTAACTTCCCGCCCAGCTATCTAAACGTATCCGCATCCCCATTCAGCCTCTTCGCCCTACAATCAGAATTCCTCAAGTCTCCTTATCCAAAACCTCACCCTCCCATCCCCCACCACACTCAAAGAAAACTCGGCACAACATCAAGGCTCTTCTTCTCCTCTTCCTGCTTCTTCCTTAATCGTGCCTGCTCCAACCGTCTGGCTATGCGATCCCGAGTCGCGGAGACTTGGGTTAGGGAGGGGGGTTCTGTTTTTATGTGTGGCTCGGTTTTGATGGACGGTTTGGTTTTCATAGTTGGTTCGGTTTTTATGGACAGTTCGGCTTTTATAGTTGGTTCTGTTTTTAGTGGATTTCGCGGTGCTGTGAGGGGCTTTGAGACTGGTGGTTGATGAGGTCTTTCTTGTTTGATGTTTGGGGGTTTTGTTGTCGAGGGTTTGACTTCTGGTTCAGTAGGAGGGGGTTTACTTTCCCGTTTAAAAGACCTGAACGAAGGAGCTGGTATAGGCGCATCGAGATCATCCTCATCCTCATCAGTCTCCGAAGCCATTTCCACCTTAACCTCCCCTCTCCTAAGCGGCGAACTCCCCCTCCCTCCCCCCTCCTTCTCCTTCCTCCCAAACCCCCTCGCCGCCCTCGTCCCCCCAGCACCACCAGCACCCACCTCCCCAACCCCCTTCAAACTCACCCCCTTCCCCCCCGGACTCGCCATCAACCCATGAATCGACGTTCCCACATACGGCAACCTTTCATCTTCCTCATCACTCTCATCAGCCCCCCCTCCAACCCTCCCACCCCTTAACTTTTCGATCTCACTGCGCTGTCTTGCCATCCTCGCAATCGCCTCCGCCTTGCGCTTTCCCTCCCCCCCCATCCTCCCCACCACAGGCCGCGAGATAGAAGTAATCGTCGCGGCGTTGCGCGACTGGGCGAGTTTCTCCTGCCGCTTATACTCCGCTGTATGCAAATGCACAGTGAACATTTTCGCAATGGAGAGGAGCTCGTCTTCGACCATGCGGTAGCGGTCGTCGTGGTGGAGGCCGGGGTGCATGAAGCTGGGGGGAGGTTAGTTGGGGTGAGGGAAGAACGGCATGGGGGGGGGGGTGCTTACGATTCTGGGGGTGGGGAAGGGGGAGGTGAGGTTGATGGTTCACGTGCTTGGGGGAGGTTAGTATTTATTAGAATGGATGGTGTGTGGGAGCGGAGGTTTGCCTGAGTTTTTGCGTCGCGATATTCGGGAGGAGCCATCATCGCTCTCAGCGTCCGAGTCATCTTTTTCTACTTTGGGGCGTTTTGATGGGCGGCTTGATGATGATGCGACGGATGGTCTCGAACGCGGCGCGGATACGGTGGGTGCTGAAGCACCACTGGTTTTCCAGGGAAGAGTTCGAGGCATGGCGAGGAGTTGGAATTGAGAAGGACGAGATATTACGCTTTATGGGAATTAATTATTTTATTGAAGGAAAATAAGTTTGATTTCGGAGGGATTCGTGAATGAGTGAGCGTACTGTACAGGATGTGGCAGTCAATACTGTACGGCGGCGCAGATGGAGTGCTGTGGCAAAGGTTCAGCACTGCGCTGTAGGCACACAAGGCATCACCAGTCTTTCCGGCGTGGAAAAATCAGATCGATTTGAGATAATTTGTTGTAGCTGATTACCATTTAAGAAAAAAAATATTCAAGACTTTCGGATAGTATAATTTTCTATTATCAAATATCTTTTAGCATTAATATCTTTCCACGGAAGAGCCATTACCTACTTTCTTAAATGGATGTCCAAGTCATATCCTGACCACCTGCAGCTAAGATTTGCGGTTGAACAGGATTGAACATCGAACTGAGTGTCAGGTAAATATCTCAATTTACAGTTTAGTGGCTTTCACTTTGGATTTTTACAACTTCTATGCATCAATATCTACGAGCCTCTTCATCTCTGAGGTTAATTTTCGAGTCGAGTTTTGAATTTCGCGTTTCCTCCCCAAGTAGCATATGTTTCTACAATAGCGAATAATTATACCCACAATCCCTACTCGCGGTTTACGAGGGTACCTCATTAGTTTTCACTCTACCTGGGGTTGATCCAAATCCGAAAAGCCTACAAAGAAAGGATATCCATCCTCCCTCCATTCAATCAACCGAAAGAATCGACTGGCCTCCATCCGCAGTGACCCTCCGCCGGATATGTGTCTCCAGCAACTTGCTCGTCGACTTCACCAGATTCCCATCTTCGTCGATATCAAGCACCGCATTCGGAGAGTATATGAGAGCAGCCCCAGTTCTTAATCTCTCTATCTTACCCATGAGTTCATTTTCTTTTAAGACGTCCATCGGAATATGTTTTTTCAACGCAGAAAACCACTCTGGACTGCTGAAGCGATGCATAATGGTGATTGAGGATAACGCGATGAGGTCTGCTAAGAGAGCGGGCTCTTGTGTAGATACGATCATGCGAGCACCAAAGTGGCGTTGTTGGCGAATGACGGTTTTGAGGCTGCTGTTCAATATTTTCGCGCCAGGTAAGTTGAGCATGTACTGTTGATAAAGTTATTAGCAACGTATTCAAGACTGTTCGGCGAGTGACAAGTTTCATTTACTTTGTGAGCTTCATCGAGCACGACCATCTTCCCAGAAGAAGAAGATTGCATGTATTGCTTCAGACCCAAGTTGAACAAGATGCAAGCTGTATTGGTATCCACAAAGGGACACGAAAGATCCATAATGGTGATTTCACCCTGTTCAAAGGTCGGCATGGGGCATTCGTCCTTAAGGTCCAGGAACGATTCTAAAAGACCTAATCGAAGTCCCAGCATACTTTCTTGGTCCCGGCTGAATTTACAATACTTGAGCTGCCTCTTGAATTCGAAATAATGGAATTTCCTCTCCGTCGCTAGGTCACGAATGATCCTTTGGACTTCTGCCATATAAAGCGGTACTTTATTTGACTCGTCGAATGACATCAAGGTGCTCATCATTCCGGCATCCAGGATGTGTAACTTGAGCTTGAATGGAATAGCCGATACATTCTCCAACTGATTATAGTCGTCGCGGATATTCGGGTTTGTTGGAGATGTCAAAACGGTGACCTTTTTTACTACTGGATGCTCCTGGAGTTTGGGATTGCGAGAACGCGAGGCAAGAAATGCAGCTTCACTAACGGTGAATCCTGCGCCACCTCCGCTGTAATCTCCGTAGCTGAAGACGAGAGCAGAGAGCGGCTCTTGAAGACGTCCGAGGTGTCTGGACGGAATCAATGCATTTTCTGTTTCTTAATGTCAGCTTCGTAGTTATTTGGTAATCATTTGAAGGTGCGTTAACACATGGAGCAGCGTGTGTATAGGACCCACGGTTGCTGCATCAAAGTTTAGGTTGATTGATAAATCAGCTCGTATTCAA
Source organism: Rutstroemia sp. NJR-2017a BBW (assembly GCA_002946425.1). Classification (NCBI taxonomy): domain Eukaryota; kingdom Fungi; phylum Ascomycota; class Leotiomycetes; order Helotiales; family Rutstroemiaceae; genus Rutstroemia; species Rutstroemia sp. NJR-2017a BBW. The sequence continues at coordinate 1,840,759 of NJPT01000031.1, forward strand.
ATGATTGTCGCTGTTCGTGATATCTTAAGGCAATGAAAGCACAAACCAAGCTCAGCATCTTCACCACTTTGGTCCGTGAAATGGCACGCCCGCTCGTTCAATGAGAGATCTCTTACCAAGTAAATATGATGTAGTATGACTTTTTCCGGAGCCTTGCACACCAAACACCATCGCCGAAAATGGAGTGTTGGTATTGAGAAAAAGGCGTGAACTTCGCCCAGAGTTTTCATTAATATCACCCAGGTAACCATATTGCGGGAGTAGAGGGCCGCCAAACTGATCCAGAATCTTCCCAGAGATGATTGGTGCGTACCGGACTTCATGTTCTCTGGAGCCAACGTCGCCTGGATTAGCATTGTTAACGACAACGTCTGTCCGCAAGAGATCCATGAGATTATTGTCGGGTTCATCCACTTCGGTCTTGTCTGAGACGGAGGGAGTTGAGACGTGGTCCGAAGTGTGATCTTCTGCCCTTTCCGGCTGGATTTGCAGTTGTCTAAGCTTCTTGCTAAGACACCATTTTTGGTTAAATTGGGGTTATTTCCGCTCTGTGCACTCTGTGGTTCGAGTAATAAAACAGGATTGTTATCGGGTTGAGTAGTTATTCTTTCTGGTTGTGCTTCCTTGATGAGGTTCCAAATACCGATGGATGAAGTGCCCATCTGTGCCCTCTGTGGTTCAAGTGAGACAGCAGGATTGTTATCAGCTTGAGCAGTTGTTATTTCTGGCTGTACTTCCTTGACGACGTTCGAGTTAGTGACGGATGAAGTAGACACTCTAGACGCCTTCAGGGCCTTCCTAGCCTCCCGCGCCCCCCTTGAGGCCTTCCGCTCCGCTTCCCTGGCCGCTTTCCTGGCCTTCTTGTCATCCTTTATAGGGTCTACACTTGCAGGGGAGATGGGTTCAGGTTTTTCCACTGGTAGACTCTCTGAAAGTTGAGTCGCTGGTTTGAAGAATGTGATAAGCTTGGAAAATATCGATGCAGGCCCCTGTTCCTCAGTTTGAGTAGCCGACCCTGGGAGTTGACTATTCGGTTGAATTTTGGGTTTCGGGTCAAATGTTATTTTTACTCTTTTGGCTTTCACTACCTTGTCAAACGGTATACCATTTTGCTTCCCGAATCTATCAAGATTAGTTTGGCATGGATACAGTCAGAGCGTGTTTATCTTACGCGGCTACAGAAGCAGCTATTTCCTTTGAGTCCTGGGCCGTAGTCTGACCAGACGTTCGCGTAAGGTCCTCAAACTGACTTTGTGTACTACTCGTCCATCGTCGTTACAATAGATGAAGCGAAAATGTTCACTGACCCACAGGTCAATGTTCGGTTTCGACTGAGTAGCCAATGTGCGCTCAAAAGGCGCCATGCATCTCGAAAAACGATTCAGTTTTAAGGCACAACAATTCCATTTTGAGGCATGTTTGAGGTACATCGGCTCTGACTTCTATGAAAGAACCTCACTGAAGGATCCGAGCCGCGAAAAGGGAAGAGGGTGGAGGGTATAATAGGACCAAACGAGCCCAATGAAAGAAAGAATACAACAAAGTATTTGTGGCCAGAAGAAATGGAAAAGAATAACCGAAATGAATCTCTGGTTCATTTTATAGTTGCATGTATATTGAGTACTTGACTGGATATTTACAGGCGGCAAATGTTCTAAAAGTTGATATATTCTTTTCGCAGGTTCATCACGTGATCATAATTTCCCAGCCTAGTGTGTGGCTAGTATGTGGCTAGTATGTGGCTAGTATGAATGTCGAAATCTACGGTCCCTGACTCCTGCTGCCCTGCCGGGACAGAGCCCCAGGTAGCCTTAAGTGATTCCAGTACAGATATGACTCCGCGCCGAACGACCGAATAAGATGGAAGCATAGCAAGAGTAAGCTGTGCACGAGCACGACTTCCCCTTCCCTTTTCATAAACTTAAGCCCTTCAATTGACAGACATATGAATAACTTCCACTTCAATCCAATTCATACAAAGTTGAGAAGGCCACTTGGCTTTTCCTCTCCTAACAACAACATCCATCCGTTTCTTTAACTTTCTTAACTTCTCACTCTCGTTTCCATGATTCAACAAAAGCATTCCTGATTCACGCCTATATATCATATATGATACACAACATACAACATACAACATCGCATAGCATCGGATCCTGTGTTACAATTGCACCCATGAGGCTCTGCGCTGGCTAAGATGTCGCTTTCTGACAGGAGAGAACAATCATTGTCGATGGACTCTGAGAAGTCCGAATACGATGACTCTTCAAGTACAGAGGATATAAGTCTTGCCTTACGCCATAATGCAGACGCACTCGCAGCCCCCACAGCCTTGACAACGCTAGGCGCTCACAATGGTGCTGGCAACATTCAGCTATCCTCGCAAGCAAATTCGTTATTTTATCTCTCTTTAATCGAAGCAAAATGTAATGAGCAAGCATTAAAGACTTTGAATACGGGTCGAGATGCAGACGATCACCTGCCTGGATCACATCCAGACGTTCAGAAAATGGCTCGCGGTCTTTTCAAGGATATGGCTGCGGAACTGCAGAAGTCTGGGGTGCTACCTAGGGCCGGTGAACTTGCAGCACAACAATTCGCAGGCCTTCGTGAAAGTTACCTCTCAACTTTCGACAATATCCTCGAGAATGTCGCAACGAGAATAGCACGTGATCACGGTGCAAACAACTCGCTGTCTATAAGAAGCTCCCAGTCGTCATTCGGTCAATACAGCCTTGATCAACTACAAAGATCTACGATAATGGCTCCTCGAACGTTAGATCCTTTCTCTTCAGACGCCTTGACGACGAATCCATTTCAATACAGATCAACCTACCATCGAGAATGGCAACAGATCGGTCTTTTGGGAAAAGGAGGTTTCGGGGCCGTTTACCGAGTACGACACAAAGTTGATGAACAGGAGTATGCGATCAAGAAAGTTATTATTACACCAGAACAACTTCGAACTCTCGACACGAAAGCGTTATTGTCTGAAGTTAGAGCGCTGGCACAGCACAAGCACCCAAATGTTGTCAACTACTATGGCTGTTGGATCGAACTAGGCCAAGAGATTATTCCATCCGAAAGGCGTCTGTTGGATGCAGAGGAATCAACTTCAGTCTCGATGACAACTAGGTAAATAAAGCGTAACTGTGTTTCCTTATTGATTTTGCTGACCGTTTCAAGCGAAATAGAAGTATCTGAAGATAGGTTTGCCCTTGAAGACGATGCAAGTATGAGTTTTGGCGGTCTACGAGAAGATATGGAGAAAGAGCTAGATAAAGATAGGAGAAGACAGCGGCGGAGTACCATGACCGAGGAGAGCTTTTCCAAGGCTGGGATTTCATTCGGTATATCGACTTCCACGTCAGCAACCACAAGCGAAATTCAGTTTTCGGAGGACGATGATATCCAAGAAGACGAAGATAATGCCATCATACCAACCGATAACCGAGCGCGAATCCTTTATATTAGATTTACAGTGTACCCGCTTACGCTGGAGGAGTATATCTCTACCGATCCGCCAAAACCAGATCACGAGTTTCCCATCCGCCATTGTTTCCACACCATCCCTTCCATCCGAATCCTCAGCGCCATCCTTAACGGAGTCCAGTACCTACACGCAAAGCGTATGATACACCGCGATCTAAAACCAGCAAATATCTTCCTCTCCGCGAAAAAATCCCTGGAAGCATTCTGCCCCTCTCACGATCTCATCGACGTCAGCCGACAAGCCTGCGCTACCTGCTCTGGCTCCGCCGAAAATAACCAAGCTTATATAACACCCTGCATCGGGGACCTCGGACTAGCAGTCGAGTTAAAAGATAGCAATACTCCCAGCAGCAGTTCCTACCTTTCCGAATTCAAGCCTACGAATCTCTCCCGTCTAGGGTCGAGACAAGCTGGGACTACATTATACTGCCCTCCCAAACGCTCGGTGGTCTGTCCGAAGTTGGATGTTTATGCGCTGGGAGTCATCGCTCTCGAGTTAATTATGCCGTTCACGACTAAATCGGAGAGAGGGATTGTGTTGAGTGGGGTTCGGGAGGGGAAGTTCCCTAGGGATTTCGAGAAGCATGAGATGGCGGAGGGGATTAAGATGATGATTTGTCCGGACCGGGACGTGAGGTGGGGGTGTGAGGATGTGAGGAGGTGGCTGGAAAGTTTTGGATGATGGGAGTATGTCCTCTTTATGGGTTTGGGATGAACGTATGTATTAGTGATTGAGGCAACGGGAGTGGGAAGGAAGAATATTATTGGATTGGGTGAGATGATATACGAGTATAGAGCTCAGAGGATAGCGGATTATGGTATAGCGAGTTTGTCGGAGTGATACCCGGGTAGAGTTTATATATACTATAATCACCTACAAATAAAGCGTAATTTTTCTATATCTCCCTACTCAAAAATCTAACTTCGGGGTATTTATGGAAGGGAATAAATAGTGTATCTTCAACTTATCTACATTCATCCCACTTTTTACTTGCAATATCTCTCCAGTAAAATAGCTTCATCATATGTAATCGACTCACAAATAAGCTACTTCTCTTCTCGAATTAAATCCTCGGAACGGAACCAAAACTGACCCGATCCGAGTACATCTTTTATCAAGTGAACCTTTTCCCCCCTCACCACATCTACAAACCCGATACCGCGCGGCCCAATCCAGCCGTGTATCCGCAACACTTATCTCTGTCGAAAGGTGGGGGATAAGGTCAAAGTCAAATATTCGGTGATTCTTCAGCCGGCGCCAAATGCTACTGCGATACAGTGGTGGGATAGTGCGGGGTGATTTTCTGCCTCGGTATTTGGGCTTGAATATACGGTATTTCCGAGGAGTACTAAGTAGGGACCTTTACTGGATCTGGTTAAGATGGGGGTTTTGTTTTGGGTCCCTGTGGGCTCTTTGCTGTGGTGTTGTGGGGGTGTAGAAGTTGAGGTAAGTTTTGGATAAGAGTTTGTATCTTACCGTGTTCTCTTATTGCTGTCTTGTGCAGGTCTACTATCTTTCTTCACAGTATTAAGTAGGTATGTCTAATATTCTATCTTACCTCTACCCATTCCGCTAACTCCCCCTCCACAGAACCCCCAAAAGCACCAACATGGCTCCCTCCATCTCGCCCTACACCCCCGAGCTCGCCGCCGCAGCCAACGACCTCTCTCTCCTCTTCTCCCCCTCCAACACCGTGACCTCCGAAAGCCTCGCTATAATCCGTGCCGGTGCCGCTGCGGTCAACTCCCCCTCCCTCGTGCTCACCGACCCCGAAATCACGCACACCGAGCGCACCATCCCCGGTCCACACGGCGATATCCAGCTCGCGGTTCTACAATCTGCGAACTCTACTTCGAAGTCTAGAGCTGCGGTCTACTATATACATGGCGGGGGCATGGTGTTGCCAGGCCGGTTCTCCGGGGTATCGTTGTTCTTCCCGTGGATCAAGGAGTTGGATTTGGTGTTTGTGAGTGTGGAATATCGTGTTGCGCCGGAGCATCCCCATCCGGTGCCGGTGGATGATTGCTATGCGGGGTTGAGGTGGATGGTGGGTGAGGCGGGGGAGTTGGGGGTTGATAAGAGTAAGATTATGTTAGCGGGGTCATCTGCGGGCGGGGGGTTGGCTGCTGCGACGGCGTTGATGGTTAGGGATAGGAAGGAGCTGGACACGGTGTTGATTGCGCAGTGTTTGATGTATCCGATGTTGGATGATCGGATGACTACGTGTTCGAGTCAGCAGTTTATGAATGAGGGGCTGTGGAATGGAGTCTCGAATATTAATGCGTGGGATATGTTGCTTGAGGGCAAGAGGGGGGAGGAAGGGGTTAGTGAGTATGCGGCGCCGGCAAGAGCGAAGAGTTTGGAGGGCCTGCCGAAGACGTGGATTGAAGTGGGCGGGGCGGAGTTATTTAGGGATGAGGTGATGGAGTATGCGAGACGGTTGTGGGAGGTGGGGAATGATGCGGAATTGCATGTATGGAGGGGGGCGTGGCATGCTTTTGATGTTTTTGCGCCAGCGACGGAGGTGGCGAAGAGTTGTTTGCAGAAGAGGTTTGAATGGGCGAGGCAGGTATTTGAGGGGAAGTGAGTGGGGGGGAGGGTAGGTATGCCAAGGGAAGTTGGATATTGCGTTGTTCATTTGCCGTGCATAACTCCCATATAGAGTACTAGACTACAACCCCATGAATGCGATGTGGATATCTTCGGTTGGTATACCGAGTTTCAAGATCATAACGGCGGGTTTCTCTCGGTGTCAATCTGGCATTGACATATTTCATCTCCTCTAACCGTTATATTGCGGGGCAGAACTCGATCCTGCAGTAATGACAAGCAAATGACAAGCAAAGTACAGTACATGCAAGAGCAGCCGAGCAAGCATACTTGTATATTCAAACAGAAATAAAACCCAGACCAGCAAACCGCCTTCCTAAAGCACTCCTCTCAACTCTCAACCAACACGCAGCCCAAACGATCGTACGATTCTTTCAGCATCTGGACCCTCGAGTGACGTCTACACTTCCACCCCATTCTCCCCCCACCAATCAGCTCCCCAATCACAGCAACCCCACATTACATAAACACCCTCTCGCCACACTCCCACCAGCCTCACCTTGTAATTAAGGTTAATTCGCAACGGTCAGCTCTCGGCCCACTTTACGAACTGCCGAATTTGGTCTCGCAGCGAATAGCGGAGACGATTGAACCAACATGAAAATGAACAATCCCATCTTGGAGCGAAAATTCGATCGCAGAAGGACAGGGGACTTCTTTATCGAGCGATGCAGGGGAGAGGAGTGGTGAAGATGGAAAATTGGAATTGTGTGTAAGCAGTGACTGATCCTAGCTGACGTCGTTGATGTTCAGAAATCTCAGATCTTCATCGTTGAAATGACGTAAGGAGGTGAAATGGGCTTCAACCGAGTATTGTTATATATTTGTTATATATTTGCTATGGACGGGAGAGAAGCATTAATCTTTCTTCATACTATCTCTATTCTTGCAGATATATTAATATCTCGATTTGTTTACCTCAAAGAAAATATAACATACATCCAAAATGGCTATGTCACAAGCAGCCGCAGTGGTCGAGAAAGTCCTCGGCCATGGATCCGGCGCAAAGACCGCGGCAGATGTCACAAATCCCGCAATTGACCGTAGCAAGTATGCGGATCCGAGTGGGGAGAAGATGAAGGCGTTGGTTTGGATGGGGAAGAATTCGGTGGAAGTTCGTATGTGATTCTGTTTCTTTTTCTTCCGTTTGCCCATTACGAGATATGGATGTATGGCATTAGACAATATCAAATCACTGGGCGCATGCTACGATTGTGTGGAGTATCGTCTTGTGGTTGTTGTCGCAGTATCAGTATGCAGCAGACCGCTAACCCCCCAACAGAAGAAGTTCCCAAGCCACGTGTAGTAGAGGACCGCGATGTCATCCTCAAAGTCACCGGAAGCACTGTGTGCGGAAGTGATCTTCACTTGCTTCACGGTACGGTTATCGAGATGGAGAAGGGTGATATCCTAGGTCACGAGTTCTGTGGTGTGGTTGAGTCGAAGGGTCCTGGTGTTACTGGTCTCGAAATTGGCGACCGTGTTGTGGCTTCTTTCCAGATTGCTTGTGGTGATGTATGGTTCCCCGTACCCTGTCTCTTTTGGTGGTGGTGATGGTTGTAGATTGATGCTGATGTTCACTGAACATAGTGTTATTACTGTCAAAAGAAAATGTCGTCGCAGTGTGAGAGCACCAACCGCAACACTATTCAAAATGGAATGGTAAGTTGGATCACCCCCAGATATGACAACTCAGATGTTAATAGAAACAGTACGGAGGCCAGACCGCGGGTATGTTCGGGTACTCCCACTTCACTGGTGGCTTCGCCGGAGGACAAGCTGAATACGTCCGTGTCCCATTCGGAGATGTCAATCTCCTGAAGCTCCCAGACAACGTTCCAGATGAGAAGGGTCTCTTTCTTTCTGATGTAATATCCACCTCCTGGAACTGTGTTGTCGACACTGGTGTTGACAAGGGAGATGTTGTTGCCATTTGGGGTGCCGGTAAGTCCTCACAGTATGATCAATCTCATATCAGTATTGACAGAATCTTTAGGTCCCATTGGTCAAATGGCCGCCAAATTTGCCTTCATGAATGGAGCCTCTCGCGTTATCATCATCGATTCCAACTGGCGCCTTGACTTTGTGAAGGAGAAGATCCCAGAAGTCGAAACCCTCGACTACAGCAAGCTTCCAAGAGGAACATCTGTCACAGCCAAGTTGCACGAGATGGTGCCACGTGGTCCTGATGTCGCGCTGGAATGTGTGGCTGGTGAATATGCTAAGGGATGGGCTCACTACTTCGAGATGTTGTTGGGCTTCGAGACAGACACTTCGGAGATTCTGAACGAGATGATCACTAGTGTGAAGAATTATGGAAGATGTGGTATTACCGGTGTTTACGTTGGTTATGTAAGTTCCCTCTCCCCCTTCTTTCTCTACTTACATACTTATATATTCCCAGACCAACCACTTCAACATTGGCTCCCTCATGGAGCGCGGTGTCCGCCTCATTGGTAACGGACAAGCTCCAGTACAGAAATACTGGAAAGATCTCTTGAAGATGATCGAAGAGGATAAGATCGATCCACTGATCATGGTCTCGCACAGAGTCGATATCTCAGAGATGGATCAGGTCTACTACAAGTTCGATAAGAAGGAGGACAACATGCAAAAGGTGTTCGTGCAGACCAGATTCTCGCAGCCTCCGGCACCGGGAAGTCCGGCTTTGACTACTTATAAGAAGTAGAGGGGTGATGAAGTGCGGAGTTGGTGGTGTATGATTGGATGAGATTATTAATGACTTGATGATTTAGTATGATATCATTTGAAGTTTTTAGTTAGTTATTGATTTTAATTTACTGAAAATAAAAGTATTACTATCTCAAATGTTCTTACACTCGTCTAGTTGATATCATAAGATGTGTTCAAAAATGTTTTGTTTCTGGGCTTGAGAGGACTGTACGGAAGGGGAAGTCGTCTAGGTTGCTATGCGCCCTGAAATGAGGTCTATTCAAAAGAAAAGACTAAATAAACGTCGAACTCATCTCGTTCGGTGAATTGATTACAAGGTTCATTAAGTATCGCCCTTTTCCACGTCACGACCTCAACAGTACCTACACACCAAGCACCAAACACCAAACACAAACCAGGGAGAAAAAATTACTATAATTTTCATTTCTTGACCTAAATCGAATTTAATCTCAAACAGCTCAACACATATCACACCACATATATACCATCTCAAGTCGCACCGCTTACCCGGCTTATCCCCAAGCCTCGCGCAAATACCACCCCAGCGGCCCAGCCCATCCCGCAGGATCGCTCTTCCGATCACGTTTATTCCTCCCGTTGAAACGAGATTGCTAATACGAAAATTTGATTTGCGTGACCCCGGATATTTAGAGGCGGAGTTGTTTCTGAAACGGGGGTGGGGTGTGGATAACGTGATGTTGAATTAAAGTTGATTCGTGAGAGGGGGTTTATTCGCTGGGTTTGGAATTGGAGACATTAGGGCTGGAAGAGGGAGATGGACAGGGAGAAAGGATTGAGTGCTGCGGATGTGGGTTGGGGATGGTGAGGAGGGGGGTACAGAGGGAGCCGGGTGGAAGGGAGGGTGCCGGCTGATGATGCTGGGGTGAGGCATTCGTGATGTCTTGATATTTATGTATTCTGAGGATGGAGGGAATGCACATGTTTCTGATTTACGGCGTAGAAGGGGCGCGATGCGCGTGTTCTGAGGATGCAAATGAGAAGGACGATGAGGTATAAAGAGGAACGTGATGGCTATGAGAGGTGAGAGATTCATACACACATAGTTCTATCACACGTTCTAATAGTTTATTCACTTTATCCAGTCTTTACCTACTGTATTTCTCTCTTCGAGCATCAGCACCTGTTTAGAATTGCTTCTATAGCCTCCTTTCCCAATATCACCACTTTTTAGCAACAGCCCTCGAGCAAAATGCATCAACCGTTCGTATTCCCTTCAAAATAACTCACTCCTTCTCTTGCCATGCTAACTAAAACGTACCCTCATAGAATCATTCCACTCTTTGCCCTTCTCGCTCTCGTCCCGCATATCATTGCGAATCCTATTCCTCTGCCTATAGACACTTCAAACACTACTACCAGCATCGCCCTCCCAGCACCAACTTCTATCATCAGTTACGCAACTGCACTTCCTGTTGCTTCTCCACCGTCATCTATCACGCCTGCTACGGACGATTCTGATGATATTGAAGATCCGGATGATATTGATGAGACGAATGATGATGATGATGAGGATGAGGATTCGGACGATGATCAGGATGAGGATGAGGATGAAGATGAAGATGAGGATGAAGATGAAGATGAGGATTCGGACGATGATGAGGATTCGGACGATGAAGATGAATCGGATGAGGATGAGGATTCGGACGACGATGAGGATTCGGACGACGACGATGAAGATGATGATACCGACGATACTGATGGTGTCGACACTCTTGAAGATCTCGACATCCTCGACGAAATCGACGCCTTGTCGCCCCCGAACAATTTCACCAAGACTACAGATCCGGAGCAGTACTAGAAGCAGACTTGTTCTTCGCAGGACGATACGCGGAGTCACTTAACCCTGTATTCACCGTGTCAGTTCCCGCTATGCCAGAACATACTGGGAAGCTATATGCTCGATAGACGGTGAAATCTACCGGAGCAAACTGGTTAGGACCAGTCAGTGTGGAAGTGGTGCTGAGTGGTGATAGAGAGAGTCATGAATGGGAGAGGAAATCAGAGAGATCATTAGATGTAAGGAGTGAGATAAATAGAGGTTTTCATTTGTTTGCGAGATGTACTTTTCCCGGGTTTGAGAATCCATTTCGTACTGCGGCTGGAGTGGAGGGAGACAAAAACCAGAGGCTCGATAATACATCTTTTATTAACATAGTACCTTGACTTGTAATATATAGAAGAGAGTACTGTCATTATATCCTGCTATTATTTTATTGCTCTGTTTTATATTTGATTGTTGTTATCTCGGATAGAGGAGGTTTCGTGGAAAAATCGTGGGTTGAGGGAAGGGGTAATTTAGTGCTGTCGAGCACGATGCGGGCCCGGCAACAACGAGCCATGTCATGTGAATCGCATTCGTCCTGTCGTGAACAGCAACCTCAACCTAAACTAATTATCACTCGCGATGTCATATCGAATGACGAGGACATCCACAATACCTTACGCAAATCAGAGACATTAGTTCTCATGAAAATAAAAGAACGTTTGTACTATCTATTTCTGTAGTTGTATGTTCATCTCCTGGTAACCCATAAATCCCATGAGACAACAACTACGAACCCCGGGGATCAAATTCTCGCTTGCGACTGCTGTAGCAAGTACAAAAGAGAACTGATTCTATGACTGCAAAATTATGCCTACGCTACTAAATCAATCAACCATTGAACCTCATCCAAACCACCTCCATTGTACAGCAACCCCCTTACCCTTCCACCCCCCCAAAGCCCCCTCACCCACTCCCTCCCCCCAACCCCACCCTCACCCGTCTCCAAATCTCCCTCCTAAATCCCTTCACCCAATACTCCGTCCTCCCCAACGCATCTTTATTCTCCTTAACCCTCCTCAACAAAAACTGCAACGATTCCTGCGCCGACCCCCAAATCATACACTTATAAGCCTTGGGCTTCAGATCTAGCTCTTTCACTATTTTCTCCTTCATAAGCTCCTCCTTCGGCTTGGGTGTCGTCTCAGCACACAACTGCAATAACCCACAGCTGATCTCATCAGCCATACCTTGCAGCTGTCCATACGCGAGCTCGATGGTTGGCTGCCCGGACTTGAGAAGTGAGGATTGTGTGGCGTAAGCGAGTTTGATACTTTGGTCGTTGTGGGTTGCTAGGAAGAGTTCGGCGCGGGGATAGGGAGATGTAGCTGAGGTGGTGATTCCGGGGTATGATTGGCGCAGGAGATTATTGGCGATGGTGTTGTAGGCGTTATGTGTATCTTGAATGGTGTCGTGAATCAAACTTCGCTTTTCCGTGGCGATGTAGGCACCTCTTACAAGTTTGATTCCCAAGATCCAATCTTCTTTTTGAGCTAATTGAAGGTGCCTGAGGATGTTCTGAGGGGTCTGCTTTAGGTAGGCTTGCATGGTGGTGTAGAGGAGAGCTTTTTCGCCTTTGTTGAACATGCGCATCAGGTTAGTCGTCCATTGTTCGATTGTGGGTTGGATATCTTGTTGCTCGGCATCAACCCATACTCGAGTCCCCCTTGTGGCTGCTGTTTGACAGATCTCGATCATTGCTTCTTGGACTTGGGTTGGCGGTGGCTTTTGGCCCGCAAGTGCTTCTAGCACGGAGGGTCCCGCTCCGGAGTATCTAGAGAACTTTTCAGTCTAGAGTCCATGACAGTGGGGAACTAGCGAACTTACTTCAAGGATAGAAAGTCCCCTGGGCCTAACAATGATAATGTCTCTAGGAGCCCCTCTTTCCAAATTCGAATAGAAGCTTCCCCTACATCACCGTCCGGTGTCGAGGTTTCGTGTCTAGTCATCCCGCCAGTAACATTCACCTCCTTTGCGTATCCCAAGATCACTCCCTTCAGTCCCATACCTTTCATATTTCGAACACTCTCCCTCACTTGAGATGGTGTTTCCCCAGCCATAAAATGATCGTAGATCAACTTCCGTATAAGCACATGAAGCACTGGATTCCGGTCAGGATTGAGAAGTACAGAGTTGGAATTGGCGAGTTTGTTCATTAATGGAAGACATATGTTGATGATTCTTGGTGACGCTAAGATCGACGTAATGAAGTATGATTTCAGAAGCCTTCTCATAGGCATTATCGACAGCGGTGGAAGCTGTGAAGCCCCGACAGCCGGTTTCCGGAGCACATCGGGGGAATTAGCGGTGATTGTCGTTGTTGATTGCGTTCGTTGTTGTGATATACAACCCCGCCATGAGGTTAAAGCTCTCCCTGCCGCAGCAACTCTGCACAGTCGACGTGAAAAGAGCAGAGAGTCCATTTTCCACCATTCCTACTAAACAAAAAGAAAGAAAGAAATTGAGATAGTCCATTTCAACAGCCTCTCATCGATAACGACATGTTAATAAAGTTCTGTATTAGCATGAGTAGCCTGTGTAATGTCGGGTGTTATTCTTCGTATCGTACATGACCCCGCATGTAGATACCCCGATGAGCGCTTAATAACCGTATCAGGCAAGATCAGTCGTTATCATATCGTGTTAATATGCGCGCGAAGCTGAAATAGGAATCTGGAAGCCATCAGGCACTAATTCTAGCGTAAATGGTATTGCCGAAGGTGGTTTGACCCGCTGTGAAGTTACGGCCACCACTTCCGAGATAAGGGGCCAATGTACACCTGGCTCCGCAAACGGTCTCGTGGTTCCATTTGGGTAACACGCCATATGCAACGAGATATGCGTGTGTGCAGTTTGGCTGGGCTGAATCTTATTGTGTGCATGTGCTACGATTATGCCACAATTAACAGTCCTTGCGAAAAAGCAGGCTAATCTGCAATAGATTAGTTCCCCTTTCACGATGTTTGATAGCGTTAAGCCTTGTCTGCAACATGCTCTCCCCAGTGCAACTATGCTCCAGGAAAGATTGCTTTGTACGGATAATATGTCTCACATCATGGAAATATATAATAAACACTATGGTCCTCAAATGAAAATCGCAAGGTATCCGCGGGAAACATTTCCACGCGTAATGTCAGTCTCTATCGAAAGATCAGAAGCCCAGACCAAAGTATCCCAGGATGAAATCGAATCTATTCTAGCCAAGAGAAGGAATCACTTCATGTTCAAGCCATGTTGTGTCGCATCTATGAATGCATCGGTGAATGAAGATCGAACCCCGCCTTTCTCCAACGTCTTTAGACCCTGAATGGTGGTTCCCTTCGGCGAGGAGATCTTCTCCCGCAGAATTGCTGGGTGTTCACCACTCTGAATCATCTTCGCAGTCCCAAGCATGGATTGGGCCAGTATTTCCATTGCCACTCCACGCTTAATCCCCTCCGACACTGCTCCGTCCAGAATTCCATCGAGAGCTAAAGTGAACCAAGCCGGAGTAGCACCTGCTAGAACACCACCCGCCTGGAAGAGGTTATCAGCGAGATAGCTAGTTTGTCCAATCTGCTTGAAAATCCATCCTGAGATTTCCGTGAACTTTTCGGATATGGGGGTGGTTCCCGATGAGATCAAGGTGATTGATTCACCAATTTGTGCTGCCAAGTTCGGCATAGCCCGCACAAAACTGCAAGAATTTTCCTTCGGACTACCATTCTTGTACACAAAGCTCCTCAATCGTTCCTCGGGTGTGCCCGCAAGCACGGAGATAACCAGCTTGTTCGCCAATGCATCGGCAATACCATCGCAGCCAAGGATGGATTCTGCCATATATGGTTTGCAGGCCAGCAGAATTACATTTGCCTCGTTGATAGCAGTCAAATTGTCATCCCGCAGGATAGTCAACCTGTCGGAGTAGTCAGAGAAGGAGGAATTTAATCTCTTTACTGATTCCTGACTTTGCACACAAGCAATGAAATGGGAAATTGGTGCCTTTTCTTCCTTGGCCGAGGATTTAAGGATACCAGCAAGAATTGCTGAGCCCATAGATCCTAATGCATGCTGATAAGTATATAGCTATTGGGTTTGAGGTTTAGATTCAATGACTCACCGCATCCTATCACTGCTAGTGTCATGGGCTCATGCCCGTTTGCGGCTTGACCAGACATGATATGACGAGTTTCGAAACTCTTGGTAGAGCAAGATCTGATGATACAATCTGGCGTCGATACGTCGTCGATGTACTCAGCTGTGCAGAGGAATGCGGCTGTTTTTGTTATTTGCAGAATGGCGGGGTGGTGGGGGTGGGGGCTGTTTCGATTTCGGAAGGTCCGTGCTACCAGACGACCTTTGAGTTTATTTGATGCCTTAAACTCGGGGCATCAATAGGATGCTTATCGATAACGTTAGTAGCCAGAATATTTTCATGCGCCGTCTTGTTTTGAAATACTTCACAGTTTGAATCCGTGGAGTCCAGTCGTGCCAATGGCTTCGCTCAAGAGTAGTGCAGCGTTGAATCCTGCCGTAGCAGAACTGCTGCCTCTAATACGGCACACATACCGATCTTTGTTACGTGAAGCAAATTATCTTGCCGACACAGCTGCCAGGGATTATTTCCGGAGATACATTGGTTATCGATTCAATCCATACAATCCGGAGAAGTTGGATCCAAGATACTGGGGCACAAACAAGTTTCGGAATGAGATCAAGGTGGAAAGGGTCAAAACTGGCCTCAAGGACGCTAATAGTGGCCTGAAAACCCTGATATATGCAAATGGCGGGAATTTAGGAGCTCTAGAGCAGGTGCTCATGAGGGCCTATGGGCGCGCTGGTAAAAGAAGACGACAATTGATGGTTGACTTGTCGAATGTCCGCGGAGACGACCTACCTCAGGATGACACAGCTCTACAGCAATTGATTGACAACCAGAGTCCAAGTGAACCGAGTAGGAGCAAGTCAGCGCCTTCTGATCTCAGCTCTTCTTACCAAATGAACAAGACGATGCGTCAATTCGTGGCAAGTCAGCAGGCCAGTCAGCCCCCGGAATCAGAACGAGGCAAAATAAAAAGACTTGCACCAAAGATACCTACGGAGAACATATGGGGAAGGAAGCTGCCTAGAAAACGGGAGGCTAATATGAGGAAGAAATTCTTGGCCGATACTCTAGGAAGAGTCCTGCCACCATTGCCAGCGCATGAGTGGGATAGATTGGAGAGCCTTGCCGAAGGAAGAATGCCTCTTGAACAGCCACCACCCAGACGCACCAAGGTCGGGGATTGGCCCAGGTCTCATTCAGGTCTCGAACTAGAAGCGTCCGATCTTGACGCAGCTGACCTATCAAAACGTTTCCTCACCCCTGTTCGAGCTCAAAAGTCGTCCACGACGCCGACTGAGCTTCCCATCTTCGAGGGAAGGGCAGTGAGAAGGTTATACGGCAAGATCTGGAGGCTTTCTGCCAAGATGGTCCAGGATGAGCACACGAAGGAGTTTACTATTGCATGGGGTCGGGATAAATCACCAGCTGCAGCTGGACTCGTCACGCAACCATCCGAGATTGATCTGGTACTCTTCGATGGGTTGGACAGCAACGGAGCGTCTGCCTCAGCAACTAGCCAAAACAAGAGTAAGAAAAGCGAAAAGATTCCAAACTAGATCGCCGGATGAAGGTTATGCCAAACAAACTCGGAATAAAAGAGACTCCACCATTTATATTGGACACCCAGAAGCATAGGTGACAATTTGATTGCGTGGTTCAGTCCTGTCTGCGATGGTACGAGATGCGCCTATATCCAAATTGCCGGATGCTGAGAATGTTTGATTTCCTAGGTATTATTTTTTAAACCTTCGGGACCTTCTCTGCTAATTCTTTCAAAGCATCACCATCCACTCTCATGGTCTGCCATTCAGTCATGGCTTTCGCGCCAATGCCCTCATAGAACTTAATGCTTGGCTCATTCCACTTCAAAACTGACCACTCCAACCTTCCGCCATCCATTTTGATCACCTCAGTAGCCAATTCTCGCAACAACGTCCCACCATATCCTTTACCTCGTTCACCTTCCCGCACATACAGATCCTCCAAATATATACCCGGTTTTGCGCGCCATGTGCTGTAGTTATAGAAATATAAAGCCATGGCCACCGGTTTGTTCGAATTCGAGGCTTTGGCGTCGGGGAAGAGAAGAAGACATCGTGCGGGGCGAGAAGAAGATATGGCGTCACCAGTCGATGGGGTAGTGTTCCCGGCAGAAATAATGGGTGACGGTGCAAAGGCTATGGTTCTGGAAAGTGATTCGACGGTTGCTTCTACAGAAGAGGATTCTTTCTCGTAGTCTGCGAGCTCTTGAATGAGTTGGAGAATGCTAGGTACATCTGTGCGGGGTCAATCATTAGTCTCAAATTCGTTGAAAAAAGGCTGAATGACTACCTTCGCGCACCGCATGCCGCACAATTGGTTTTGATGCCATATTCTGCAGCTGGGAATTGTAATTAGAGGGCAGAGATGTTCGAACAAGTCTATATTTGCATCCGATTTATCGGTTTTGCTAGATGTACATAACCCGCATAATGGGCGTGGTCGGGACTTCCCGCCAATGTGCAGTTTGTCCAACCTATAACGGGACTAGCCTAGCGGTGAAGCCCTAGCTGCCGGGTCATTCCTATTAGGACATCTCCAACTTCCGCACCTCATAACTCTTTCATCGACCTAGCCTAGGAAAGATTTCTGGCGTGGACCTGCTTTACCATAACTTTGATATCTGCTAACCTCGTCGCACACGACTTCATTGGGGCGCATGAAGTCACCTAAACTTCCGGAAGAACCAGCTGTTGTGAAAAGGACATTGAAGATGAGTGACTTATCCTCAGCGACCTGTCTCCTGGCACCCAATGTTTCAAGTATCTCGTCACACATGATCTTCCCTTTGCCATAATCAATATATTCCAACCCGTCGATAACGCAAAGGAGAACTGCCGGTGCCAAATCTAAGAGATCAGAGAGGAGAGAGAGTGCCGCCTTCCAATTTGCTAATGGATTCTTGAGCTGGGAGAACGCTCCACACTCAAATCAATCTTACAATCGACTTCGGGGGCCAAAACTCCGATGAGTTGACGGATAAGCCCATATACCAATGACACAGCGGCTGCTTGTTCCAAGGTAAACTCCTTCTGTTTGTGCGAATCCTTAATCGGTTCGCAGAAATGGAAGATGGTTGGAGCTTTTGCTTCCATTGCAGCATTTATCAGCGAACCAGCTAGTATTGAAAACTCGGAAGGATACTTGTTCGTGGGTTTCCCGTGGATCCAGAGCATGGTAGGTTCAGAGACTTCGAGCCATTCTCTGAGTATCATGGCGACCGATGTAGCTGCAAAGGATGAGGAGGGCATGATGTTAAGAAGGTCCACCGAGTTTCCTTGTATGAAATTCTCCAGCTCCTTGGAACTCTCCCAGATTTCTGACTGCTGGTATCCTGGCCCTCCACTCCCTTCGCTATGGTCTACCCTTGAGGATTCGAGGTCATCCTTAATCAATCTTGCGCTAGGAACGTATATACGATTCATCTTCTCTGCCTCTTCCCGCTCCTAACTATCGCTACGAAAGATACCTCTGAGCATTCCGGTAGCTCGTACTCCAGATTCACGATCCATAGTCTCAAGGATTTGTTTGAGCATACGCTTTTGAACATTTTCTACATGGGTCAATTTCAGAGCGACCGAAGTTGCATGGAGCCTTACCATCTAGCATTTGCTGCCGCAGCACCCGCCATTCCTCCATACCTGCATCGAATTGTTTTCTTCGCTGCTGCTCCAGACTTTCAGCTAGTTGACGTTGGTGCTCTCGAATCTCTAAGAGCATTGTCTACAAGCTCCGAATTCCACCTATGGTGGTCTCTTGATGAACGCCTTGTGCGACATCTTTGATACATTTCATTCGATCCGCGAACCGGTCATAAAAATCCTCATTGAAAGATTTCAAGGCTCTCACTTAGATCCGAATTAACAAGTGCTTCAAGAATAAGGGATTATGGTTTGTACCTACTCCGACTCTTCTGATTATACCATTCTGTACAGTCTTTGAGATACAGGAAGATTTCTTTATACAGTCTTGCAAGGGCAGTTCGTGTATACTCTGTGGGGATTCCTTCCACTTGTCTCTTGGCAAAGTCAACCAGATCACTGATCTCATCGAGAGCTCTCGACAGACCCTCTGAGATCTTAATATAATTTACTGACGCCTAATGAATCCGTCAAAATATACCAAAGATCTCGCCACTCAGGCTGTCTACATACCTTGATCAGGGTTTTGATACTTCCACAGAAGATAGAGACGTATTCATTTGTGCTTGGGAATACATCGAATGCATTCCGGTGCTGGTGGACCTTGCTGGCTAATTTGTTGTAGTACTGCTTGGGTTTGCCGCCGCCAAGGCGTTTCCGACTATTCATCTCGGTTTCAGCTTCTTTGACAGTCATGATCACCGATTCGAATGTATGAGGCGCGGGTTCCATAATAGCTAACTTTATTGACTTTTGAGGTAACATCGAGGGTCATCATCGACACAGCA
This sequence comes from Rutstroemia sp. NJR-2017a BBW, assembly GCA_002946425.1. NCBI lineage: Eukaryota > Fungi > Ascomycota > Leotiomycetes > Helotiales > Rutstroemiaceae > Rutstroemia > Rutstroemia sp. NJR-2017a BBW. The sequence continues at coordinate 1,859,948 of NJPT01000031.1, forward strand.
GGATTCTACGGCTGGAATAGAGATCCATCCCTTGGGTTCAAAAGAATGAACCCCCACGAGAAGAACAGCCGTGTACGTGGGTGCAATTGCTATTCGTGTGATGGAGCTAGACATGGTACGGAAAAGCTGCAGTTCGCAGAATATGAGCATATTGCACTCAAATCAGTGCACACGACTGGAAAACTTTCCGATCACCAATATTTGATAAGTTCGCCGAGAATATGGGTAGGTCCAGTGACACCCTTTGCCTTGCCACCTTTTTCTGATTCCGAATAGGGCTTTTCGTTGAAGCATATGGATTGGGGCAAGTTTATCTATTGGGTGGGTTTGATACAAGGTAGTAGCTAACGAAAATCTCCTCTATCTGAAGATACACTTGACATGGATGCCATACAAGATATTGCCTTCAGCCATGAGGCCATTAATGATTTAGTGTTGGACCCGGAGGACAACAAGCCTTTACTAAAGGCTTTGGCCAAACGATATGCGCAAATGCCTCATGATGTTGACGTTGTTGCTACGGTCAAGAACGGTGTGACTGGTGGAGACTAACCCAGATAAGAAAATATGGGCTGGCGATTTTGTGGAAGGAAAGGGCGAAGGTCAAATCATTTTATTACACGGACCACCAGGTTTGAATCTCCGTGATCCAGTTTTAACTTATTTGTTAGCTAACTTGCTTTCACAGGTGTTGGTAAGACGTGCACTGCTGGTATGTGTACCCATTTCCACCCTAGGCACGCAGCGCTAACACATTGTTTAGAGAGTGTTGCTGAGTTCACTGAGCGTCCCTTGATCTCGCTCACATGCAGTCACATAGGTGTTGATCCCGAGAAAGTCGAAGGCAAGCTGCGGTTATGGATGGTAAAAGCGAGAAGATGGGGAGCTATTCTACTTATTGATGAAGCAGACGTCTACCTAGAGGAGCGCACGGCTCATGACTTCGACCGCAACAGCCTGTTTGCAAGTGTGTTTTCCCGTATTCTGCGCTGGGGATTACTCTGCTGACTCCACCACTAGTCTTCCTGAACTGTCTTGAGTACTACCAAGGCATCTTGTTCCTCACTACAAATCGTGTTGGAACTTTTGACGAAGCCTTCGCCAGTCGAATTCATATCTCAATCTGGTATCCAGGTTTTGATGATTCGAAACGTATCAAGATCTGGAAAACTATGATCAGACGACTTGAACGTGAGAGGAAGGATATTAAGGTGCCATGGGACTTGACCAAGTACATCGAACGCGATGAAGATTTAAAGTCAGTGGAATGGAATGGGCGGGAAATTCGCAATGGTATGGACTTCTTCATTATCGTATCAATTTTATTCTTGTGGACTGGCTTTCTCACATGTTCGTCGCTGACTATGATCATGTCACAGCATTCCAAACCGCAGTAGCACTTGCTGAATACCAAGCAACAGAGGAAGGATCTTCAGAGGTGGAGTTGAAATGCGAGTATCTGGATCAGGTAGTCAAGATGTCGAAAAGGTTCAAAGAGTATCTTTCTACACTACCGGATGGCAATACGGCGAAGAAGATGTGGAAGTATGGTATGAGGAATGATGATTTCGGTGGTGAAAAGAGAGTTGGGAGGTGAATTCGGGCTGCTGCTGGGTAGCTGATGTTGTAGCTGGTAAGTGTCAAGAGGTATATTTGGCCAGGATTTTTCTTAATTAGTTCGAGAACGACAACAAAAGAATCGATGAATAAATGGCCTTTCATTTCATGTGGAACCAAAGTCTCTCAAAAGTCAAATCCCACGACGCACGTTGTTTTCGTCCGAGCTTTCGCCGGCCGCTGCCATTTTACCCCGCACTCACAACGGCGGCACTACTGCGGCTTTTGATTATAACGATGAGCTCGAATTCTTCATCTTGATGCGATGTTTCTTTTCATGAGACACATCTGCAGCAACAGAAGATGCCTTGCTAGACATTGAATCAACGCATCATACATTTCCTACATTTTGCCACGGCACAGATACTTAATCTTCTTTAAACCCCGGACTCGGCGATAGCTACCCCATGCCGATGAGCTAGCAATCATGGATAACACTGACGTAGTTTGGGAGAGATCGTCAGTAACGCTAGCTTGTTTACATCCGATATTTTGGAATAATGAGATATCAACATGAATACCCTTTCTGATTCTAAACTCATCCTTCTCCACGTCCTGTTTTCAACATCATTCATTGTCCCGAGCACACACTTCGAGATGGCAAACGTGAACAACACCATTCCTACGAAGCCAGAAGGCAAGAGAATTGTAAGTTATTTGACTATACATCAGTTTTCTAGCAGTTGTTGACATCAAATAGGTCTTTACAGGTGGAAGTGGAAAAGCAGGTCGACATGTCATTCCGTACCTTCTCGCGCAAGGCCACAAGGTCCTCAACCTCGACCTCATCCCATTTCCTGACCCGTCTGTCGACGTCTACACTCTCAAAACGGACCTCACAGATTCAGGTCAGGTCTTCAATGCTCTGACAGCGCACTTCAACATGACTGGATACTTCGATGGACCAATTCCAAGTCCGCCAGATGTTGTTATACATTTCGCAGGTTCGTCTCGTGCCCCTTCATCAATCCACCCACCCTATATACTAATCCTCTATACATCACAGCCTACGCCCGGAACATGCTCGTTCCCGACAGCGAGCTCTTCCAAGCCAACGTCCGCAGCACCTACAACGTAATCGAAGCGGCCTCCAAACTCGGCGTCAAAAAAATCATAATCGCCTCATCCGAAACCGTCTACGGCGTCTGTTTCGCGCAAGGCGACGCCGAATACCATCACTTCCCACTGGAAGAAGACTACGACGTCGATCCCGAAGACTCGTACGCTCTATCTAAGATCTGCGGTGAGAAAACCGCACGAACGTTCTCGCGTCGCTTTAAAAACGATATCTATGCGTTGCGCATCGGGAATGTCATAGAACCGCATGAATACGAGAAGGATTTCCCGGGTTATCTAGCGGACCCGGCGTGTAGGAAGAGAAATGCTTGGTCGTATATTGATGCGAGGGATTTGGGGCAGATTTGTGATAAGGCGATAAAGAAGAGTGGATTGGGGTTTCAGGTGTTTAATGCGACGAATGATACGATTACTGTGAAGGGGGAGGAGGGGACGGCGAAGCAGTTTTTGGAAAAGTTTTGTAAGGGGACGGAGTTTAAGAGGGAATTGGGAGAGAAGGAGGCGCCGTTGAGTAATAGAAAGATTAGAGAGGTGCTGGGGTTTAAGGAGGAGCATGATTGGAGGAAATATGTTGATGGTGGTTGAGCTTGTCGACATCATATTCGGTTCCGCATGGAGAGCATAATATCCAATTGAATGATGTGTGGCAACTATTTTTTGAGAGCGGACGGTGCTTAAATCGCAGCTCTAGGATCTCCTCGCATCTACTAAATTCATCTAATGATTGGCCTCCAGCCTTTTCTCCTAATGAAGGATATCGACCTTGATTGTTCATAACTCTTCCGCATCTCGGCTTGATAGGAGAGCTCTCCTGGCTCTAGATTGACCACGTTCTCCAAAGAAAAGGTTTTATGAGCAGCCTATTCTTTCCATGATCTCCATTCACAATTCATTTCCCACTTCCAGTTACACCCATTCCCCTCCTCAGGTAGTCTTGAGCGTCCATTTCAACAAGTCCTTCTCAACAACCTCGTCTTTTTTCTGCACCAACTCTTCCACATCCCACCTCGCATCCAAGAACCTCCCATTCAACCACTTCAAGTCCTCCAGATTCTTACTCAACCACACGCAAAAACCTCCGCAAAGATCCTCGCTATCGACCAAATCTAATCACTGGTGTTAGCAATCCGTTTCTACTGAACCCTTCCGGCACAAACAAGACGCCTGAAACAGCCCCTTTCACTTCTTTCCAAAATAAACAGCGAAAGAGGGAAGAGGGAACCCAAAACTCACAAGGCAAAAACACCTCCGGCGTATTCGGCGTCGCTGTTGGCGTCGCCACCGCCCCCGGATGTACCGTCACAGCAACCAACCCCTCCTCCCCAAACTGTCCTGCCACCATCTCCACCAAGCGACTCTGCGCAAACTTACTGACACAATACCCCGTATTCGCAATCGGCCCATCAACCAAATTCGCAGCCAAACTCCCTATCACAAAAAACCCCTTCCTCCCACCCTCACTCTCCAACAACAACGGAATCAGATAGTGCGCGCAGTGATACGTGCCTATGGTATTAACATCGAAGTTCTTTTGAAAATCCTCCGGGTTTCCTTCTGTAACCCGCAGGGTCACGGGGCCGGGGTAGGCGGCCACGGGGATGAGGATGTCGAGACGGGCGAAGGTGGTGCGGATGTAAGTTGCGAGGGAGGAGACGGAAATGGAGGAGGAGATGTCGACGGGGTGGATGCAGATGGTTGTGGTGGGGGAGAGGAGACGGGCTTTTTGCGCGACGAGGGAGAGGTCCGAGGGGGTGCGCGAGGAGATTATTATGGCGGAGGCGCCGGCTAGGGCGAAGCTGTAGACAAGGTGTTCGCCTATCCCGGAGCTGGCGCCGAGGATGGCGACGACGAAGGGGGTGGGGAGGGGGTTGTTGGTGGGGGTTGTGAGGGGGGTGAGGGTGTGGTGTTGGGTGGGGGTGAATTTATTCATTTTGGTGGTATTTGGTTGGGATCTTGGTGATATGTAATTAGAAATATACAAAATAAAAAATATGGTTGTCTCAATATAAGAAGCGTTTCTAATTCTATATATCCTTTCTCTGCATGAAATTGATTCTCACTCATGAATCTTATACTTTTTCGACTCATAATGAGCATTTAGGAACCGTCCAATGATAATGCTTGCCAGAAGTGGGGGAGGGGCTCTTGGCGTGAGCCAGCATGTGGAGCACTTCCGTATGTGATGCAGATGCTCGGTGTGATTCAACATGAAGGCTCATGTCGAAAAACATTGAATTTACAACTGTTCTTTCCATCTTCCTTGCTCTGGACTTTTGCGACAGGATGAGTTGTGAATGGACGAACAGGAAGAAAATGCATGCGCAAAATGCGACGGCTAGAATCACGAGGCCCTGAGGAGTGAGCCTTCGGGGAGAGTGCGAGTCGACAGAAGCAGAGCAAACCAGAACCTATGGAAAGCGTGCAAACCATGAGCAGATGTAATTGCGAGAAGTGGTGCGCGAGGGCTACTGAAGCTATTCTGTCGCTCATCAATTGGAATGCATCTGAGGGAAATCATTTGGGGGCAAGGAAAGAATCAGAGATATACAGTCGAGGTTGTGCCATACGAACTGAACTGAAATTCGTGTACCCAGCACATCGTTGCATCCGTTCGCCATGACAGGACAAGGAGCGATGCACGCTGACTGAAGCACAAGAAGCAGATAAATGGTAGCTGCTTCCTAGCCAGATGACTACCATCTAGATAGGCAGAGAGGTTCACTTAAGACTGAGGTTCAGGGACTGAATGGCTGCAGAGAGAAGCCGCGTGAATATGTGTGCAAACAAATTCCTCTAGGAGCTGCAGTTACCTCGAAGAATAACATAGTCTCAAATGGGGTTTTTTGGATGCGATGAAATACTGCCACCTTACGAACGTATTTTCGCACATCGAAATTATGATAAAGTCGTCGACGTTTACACCTCAGATGTATGTTCGGATATGGAGGCCTTTAACCTATTACAGTTTAAAGCGCCCCGGTTTATACTTATCGAGGTTGACATCAACTATGACGTCGAGTATCGAAATTTAGAACGAACACAACATACTTCATAAAGCCCATTCTTCGGAAAGAGAATCAGAAAACAATTCAGAAATCTCAGAAATCCCAGAAATCCAATTGAGCATATCAAAATGTCCGCACTCTTCGATACCACTCGCAATCTTTCCTTGTACTCCGTAAGCACCACCTTTACGTCCAGATAAGCATAATCTAACGACCATCCTGCAGATCCCAGTAGCTTGGGTATTGAGTATCTTACCCCACAGCTATGCCATTACTCGATCGAGTAGCTTCGATAACCGCAACCCGCGCGAGTACTCCGACAACCTCGATGCTGACAAGAACATCGACGAGACGGTTTGTTCCCCTATTCTTACCGAGATTCTCCTCATGCTAACGTCGAACCAATAGACCAAGGGCCGTATCCTTCGGGCCGAAGCTGCCCAGATGAATGGTTTGGAGAATATCGGACTATTTGCAGCGGCAGTAGTTGCTGGAAATGTTGCTGGTCTCTCAGCCCGAACGCTGAACCTGTTGTCTGGTGGTTACCTCGTCAGCCGTGCGGTGTATAACTTTCTTTATATCAACTCCACCACGCAGATGATGGGGCATGCCAGAAGTGCTGTGTACACGGTTGGCATTGTGAACATCATGACATTGTTCATCAAGAGTGGTAATATCTTGAAGGATAAAGCTGCGAATTTGCTCTAGATTAGATGGAGCCGAGATCGCGTTGTATATATGTACTTTTAGCGTTAGCATATAATTAAGAGGTAACCTTAAGTTTTGACCAGAGATGTGCAATCTAGTTGCAAAATTGAGAAGTGGACGCGTGTAATCTGTGAGATTCTGAGCTGAGAATGCATGTATTGATCTATCTGCAGAACTAATCTACAACGAAAAAGAGGGTTTATATAGTCAAAGAAAGCACTGGAATGTCCATTTAGTCATATATGTTTCGGATTCCGTCCTTATGGCCGACGACCTTCGGATTCCGAGAGTATCTCTGAATGCCTTCATTCCCACATAATCACTTTCTAGAGGGCAAAGACAAAATGGTAATCAAAATTTCTCCAATTGCTTTACATTGTACTGATAGCATCCGTTTCAAGGTTCAAGCCTGCAAGTTACGCCGCGTTGCCATAGGCCTATCGGAACCTCCCGTAGGCGGATGAGAGACACCGCATCCGCGTGGCTTGTTTCAAGCACATTTCCAGCCCAGCGACAGTATCCTCCCGGTAGACGTATCACAAATATAAAATTAAAGAGCTCTCTTTACGTTTTCGAAAGAGCGATAAGAAAAGTAGTAAAACCAATGGCTACAGAGGTTTAGATGGCCACGTTGCCCTGGTTAGCGGCTCCTTGAACCGGTGAATTTCGGTACTGTACGGAATACTGTACAGCAAACAGCAGGTGCCATGGGGTACTTAAAAGCTTCTTGGCGCCCTCTTATCAATCCTACCCCTCCCATTCCGGCGCGTTAGACCATCAACTCTTGCGATTCTTCCTAGTCTCCTCCATGCTATCGCTGAGGTTCTCATCATCATGACATACTACTGCTACCCATGCGATCGCTCTTTCGTCAGTCAGAATAGTTACAATCAACATGTCAACAATAGTTCCGCTCACCGTCAATCGTATGATTACTACAGCGAAGAGGAACCAGAACCAGAATTTGAGTGCGATGCCTGTTCCTCCTGTTTCTACACCTCCAACTCCCGTGAACAACATCATGCTGCTTCACACAGGGATCGATACTGTGTTCCGTGCAAACGCATGTTCATGAATGCCAACAATCTAATGCAGGTACGATGGCTATATCTTTTTGCCCGAGATAACATCTATCTATCCTTATGCGATGCACTATCCAAGATGGCCACCCACAATCCCATATCCCCTTGACTAATGCTATCTATTCTAGCATCAACATTCCCGAGTTCACGTCGGCAGGAATCTCAAATGTCCCTTTTGTAGTGCTACTTCTGCAACCGCCTCTGGTGTTGTCATCCACCTCGAATCCGGCAGCTGTTCTTCCGGCGTAAATCGTCAGAAGATCAACGCTGAGATTCGTCGTCTTGATCAAAACCACGTTATCACCAATCGCCTTCTCACCTACCATTCCTCCACTACTACCACCGCTACTAATCGATCATGGAACGGTTATGCCTACGAATGCTACCTTTGTTCCCGCCAGACAGCTTCTTTGGATGCTTTGAATAAACATCTGAATAGCCCTGCACATGAGCAAAACGTGAGTATATCCACTCCTTTGGAGTGCGTTTCTTCGAAGTTTAGAAGCGCGCTGCTACTTCCAACGTTTGTCGTTTTTCAAATATATCTGCCTGGTCATCGCTGACAGTTTGACTCGCTAGCTGTATCACTGTCCCAAGGGAGCGTGTGGAAAGCAGTTCAAGCTGTTGAGTGGGCTGGTACAACATGTAGAGAGCGAGACTTGCGGAGTAATGAGATTTCGACAGGTGCAGCAGGGGGCAAGGAACGGTATCAATAACATGGTAGGAAGAATGATTGGGATGTGAGGGGTTCGTTTCGGGATCTAGTACGGGACAAGACGAGAACAGGGGATGAAAGGAGATAGGCTTTGCACAATTTATTATTTGCAAAGCTAAGAATAACTACAGACTACTTATCCATTATCTCTATCTCCCCAACCTGTCCGACTTGTCCGAGCTATCTACGATGTATCCTTCGACACAAACAGGAACGGCCGCAGTAGGGTAAACTTGGTCGGTGAAGCGATGTAATGGAATGTTTACACCATGTTGCCGGCATTGAAGACCGAACTAACAATTCCTTCCACCATCCTCGATTTTTGATCACTGACTACCAACCATTCTATAGCACGTCGCAAGAGCCTGAATGAGGAGCGAAGTCATGGAAAGCAAAACTGGTACCGTTCAAGACCATTAACTTATCAAGTTGGTTATCAGACGCGTAGAGGAATCGTATCATGCGTCAAGAAGTTTTCACGTGATTATCACGTGAATTAGAGTGACGTTTTACTCTACATCTAATCGGAAAGGTTTGTCGCCATCAAGATAAAACTACAGCCGAAAATGAGATGGCATTTGTTCCAATTCCGCAAACCGTGGATTGTTGGAGACTCATTTGTTCAAAAGTTCCTCCGTCGCATGGTCTTTCGGCCGTACGGTCAACGCTCACTGCCTCGCATGACGACATTTTTGCACAGCCGTAGCGCGGAAACGTCCAACGACACCCAATACTCAACATCGCGACACCATTTCAGAGATACATGCTACACATATGTCATAGCGCGTGGCCTTGCAAGTTTGATGTTGCGAAAGGACGCGAAATGTTGGAGGAATCTTACTCCGACTTCTTAGGTGCTGCGGCCGTAGAGATGGGATGAAGTTCAAACACGAAATGCATATAAAGGCAGAATCTCAGCTCATTCGCTTTCCTCCCAACTCACAAGCTTCATCTCCTCGAAGTTCAAGCAGAACTATCAGCTTGAATCCATCCTCGCAACTTACCCGACAAATACCTCAACTCCAAATATAATCCTACCAACCGTCGCAATGTGCTGCAAGCGAAAGACACAAAACCAGTACCAATCCTACGGTCCTGCTAGTCAAACCTTTGGCCCCCGTCGGGGATGCTGTGGGCGTCGTAATCGCGACGGAAACTTCCAAGGAGCACCAGGTCTGTTCGGGTTTATCGCTCGTCGAATCATTGAGAAAAGAAATGATCGGAACGCTGCTCGGGAGCAAGGGCAAAATTTTTTGGATGGCCAGACATATGGCGTTGAAGAGCCAGTGTCTTATGAGAAGGATATGAAGGAGGGAGCATGGCACGAGACGGATGGTGCTCGTGATGTGATTGGGAAGAAGGGGACGGACGAGGTGCTTGTTGAGCAGCCTGTGAAGGAAGGCATCGGGAGAAGAAGGTTTGACGAGGCATTGGGAGCTGGAAGGAGATACGAAAGTATTGTTGCTCCACCTAGGTATGAGGAGGTGATGAAGAATTAGTGGTTGGCTTTCCTTAAGCCTCCCATGGAAGTGAAGCCTTTCGCAGGAGGCTTCAGTGGAAAAGCCAACGATTAGACCTGGGTGGAACTTTCTGTTCTTTTTCACCAAGTTATTTGTTTTTCTGGGAATGGTTATCTGTCGCCTCCACGAGTGGTTTGCGTGGAAACTAGTATGTACCTTCTGAAATTGGGAAAATTGGGAATGCGGAGTAATTCGGAGGAAGTAAAGGGATAGAGTTAAGCATGGGAAGGTTGAAATGCAAGTTTATTGAGCAAGTCGCGAACTTGGCAGTGACCCAAGCTTAGCAACAACAAACATGTGCCAGCTGCATCCTGAGTTTTGTTTACACTTCCAAGGCTACTCAGCAACTTGTTGATCAATAGGATCTCCGGATGTTCTTGCTAATTTTGCTGCACATCGCATGCATATTCACGTCGAGTAGGATGGTGCGAGGACTTGTAATGTGTGGGGATGATGCGAGGACTTGTAATGTAAGCTTTATTCCATCCGCGATGTCTATTAATGCTAATATATCCATTTACCATAACCATCCAAGGCATTGAGCGAACATATCTTTCGCAGACGTCCGTCGAACAAGACCATTGAATGGGTTTATCTATCCTACTCATCAAATATATTCCTCCAATACAGCCATCAACATACACTTCCAACAACTTGAGCATCTTACATCACTGCAACTGACAGGTTACAACATGTCTATCTCAAGTCAGCAATCATCAAATCACATTACAGACGACAGAATCGCAGACTCACCCATCTCTATATCTTCGAAGCATGCCTCTACGTCTATCGTCCTGTCACCATCACTATCCATCGTCACTCTTCTGTGCAATCTCATCCAGCTCCGTGATCTTCTAGCGTGTCTGAATGAATACTGCGGTGTGCTTTGTAGTTGCGAAGCTCCGGTGAGCTCGCCCAAGTTTGGCTGCGCGCGAGGCTGTCTGGAATGGATGACTTGCCAGGTAAATAGCAAAGCCGATGGACCGGTGACAGCTAGTGTTATGATTGAGATCAGAGCTTCGATTGATAGGGACATTTCGTGTGTTCGTGGTATGCCCAGAATGATGAATATTGTGACTGTTTGAACTATTGGACGGGATCTGGTAAGAATCTAGTAGCCCGAGTGTCTTCGTCAACTAAACTTATTAGAAAGTAGGATTTCCCTTCAGAGCAAGACGGCAGTATATAAGTTCTGTAGACGTGAAAGATGTACGAGACTGGAGTTACACAAGGAATCGTGAGGCAGTGTTACATGGGTGTAAAGGTACCGGGGAACTGAATATTTAAAAATCGGATTTTGGCAACTACCAATTGCGATCTGTGCAGCTCATGGCTCAGCAAAATCAGATTTAGGGACCGGCCAATAACTCTTTCACGCATCAAGGGCAGTAGCTCGTGAAACAATCCCAAATGTGTTGACTAGCTGTAATAATTACAGTACGTACAGTTACGACAATATGTCCGAATGCGGTATTTTGAAATCCAGATTTTGGAACTGGCCACTGGGTGCATCGTTTCAAGGATCTCTCGTTACAATTGGCAGATGGAAATCCAGACTTTGGAACAAGCCAATCACGACTCATCTTCAATCAGCCGCTTCGACCTTGCTGCATGATTACCTTTCCCCACTCAGGTTGCATCGAGGCCTGCACCGCCAAGGATAATGGAATTCAGATTTCGGCAGCATCGAATCACAGAGCAGTGCTATGCTGGGATGCGTTGTGGTACCCTTTCCAGGCTGAAATATAATCCTTCAAGGGCGTATATATTCCGAGAAAGTTCCTTCTACCCAAAGGCTACCAGCCTTGCGATACACTTTTAATTTCCAAACATTTCACAACACAGCACTCCCTCTGCTGTGTCTTATTAATGACGCATTTTCTTCACCGTTCCAATATCAACTATAATTGATCCGAAAAACACGCATTGAAGATGCCAGCAACTACTACCACCGATAAGGGCAAGAGGGCTGCGAACATTGCTGAATGGGAACAGCATAAGCAATCCATCGAGGACCTTTACATCACAGAGAGTTTATCTCTTCAAGATGTCATGGACGCTATGGCCGAAAAGCATAGTTTCAAAAGAAGGTTATTACCTTATTCCTTGAAAACATATTTGGCAACCAGCTCATTCTTCGCAACAGCAAGGCGCAATATGAGGGGACCCTCAAGAAGTGGGGATTTCGAAAGAATATGAGTAAAGATGGATGGAAACATGCCCTTCATTGTGTTGCAAAACGAACATCCCAAAACAAACAATCCATGGTCAAAGTAGGAGGCCGGGTTCGCACAGAGAAAAGCATCGCGAAGGCCCAACATCGGTACGGCTATCAGACGTTTGCGGAAAAACAGCTAGGTGCGCGTAAGTTCGTTAGACTGGAGATATTCTCATGCTAAACCTCGAATCAGGCCAGAGAACCCCGCCTGATACATCCGAGGCCATGGTTACTACCCCTCCTGCAACTGCTTCGCCACCCTTGCTCTCATCCAGCCTACCTTGGTTTCAATTCTGTTCGCTGTTTACAAGCATAGGTAACTGGATACCTTGGTTATGATTGTCCGCTTCTAATTGAAACCAGTGAAATCTCCCGCGGCCAGAAACTCGATGGCATCGACGGTCCGGTTTGAGCCTGACTCGACACGTCCATATCTTGCTCTCGAGTCTGCAGTATCAGACATAAATGACTTTGGTGCGCATCATCAGCCTGAGAACTTGATGAGAGTCGGAGCTCGTAATCCTGCGGCCCTCTTGATGAACGAGAGTCATACCAAAGATCATGGGAAAATCCGAAAACTCAGTTCCTTCCTCCCGTTTGGTCCTGATGGAAATGATCAAATTTCAAGATTACCTACAAATACACCCTATGTGGAGTTTCTGACGGGCTTGTACACGCTTTCTAATAATATTTTTACACATGATACCGAAGAACTTGTTCAGAAACTTCTGGAAATATGCCGCTCAAAAGATGGACTTAGCTTTCTCCGTGAATTGCTAACCAGTCGAAACCGTACTATTATGGCCGCGGCTGAGAAACTCTTGGTATCTGCTGTATATGCAAAAGATGAAAGCCTTGCCCAGTTCCTCCTCAATGCTGGTACCAGCCCAGATGGCATGTTTCCTAGGAAACCTGGATTCGAACCGAAGAGCAGTCTTGAAGTTGCCGTCAAAAAGGCGGACAAGAACCTGGTTTCTTTGTTGATTGGAGCAGGCGCACGAGTCGATCCGTTGATATTATTTTTCGCTGCATTGCGCAACGATTTTGATATAGAAATTGTGAAGCTCATTCTACAGCACCCGGTTCCTGATGGCGAAATTCCACTGTGGAATGAATACTTCATTGAAGGACTTATTGCACGGCGTTTGCACATCTGGAGCATTGAGCTAGTTGACTTACTCTTGGTTTATATCAGTAAAACAACTGGAATCAACTACAAGAAGGCTTTCAAAGGACTTCTGCTTGTAGCCGTAATTGATGGCAAGCAAGAGGTCGTCGAGCATTTGCTGTCTTTCGCGGCCAGATTAGACCTCAACCGTAAGAATATGATCGAAGGAATTCTACCTATGGCGGTAAAGAGCGGCAAGCAAGAGGTCGTACCGTGTCTGTTGTCTTTGGGAGTCGATGTAAACCTCGCAAGCCCTAACGAAGAGACTCTCCTGGAATCAGCAGTGCGTAGGAATGATGTATCCATGGTGGAATTACTTGTTTCGCATGGAGCGGTCCTAAATCGAGAACAACAAGGTCGCAAAAAATTGCCAACGGCCCTGCAGATTGCGGCACAACATGGCAGCCGTTCTTTAGTATGCTTTCTGCTCAACCATGGCGCTAATATTGATGCAGAACCCTTCGACTTTGAAGTGCCCGACCCAAGTTACTTCGGCACATTAATCGTGAAAATGACGACTCTGCAGTCTGGTGTGAAGGGTGGGAACCTTGCTGTCGTGGAGATGTTCCTGGAGGCTGGAGCGTCTCTAGAAGCGAGTTCTCTGGGCCAAATGATACAGACAGCGCTTGAGATTGCCTGCGACGGTGGTTCAGATGAAATAATTTACCTGCTCCTTTCCTACGGTGCGAAGGTCAATGCTGAAACCAAAAGTTTGTTGATTTGGCACACGCCATTGACCCGCGCCTTAAGTAGTAGGCGCAAACACATCATTTTACTCCTTCTCGAACGAGGCGCAGATGTTAACATCCCTTCCAAGAATAGTAGATTTCCGAGTCCGCTCCAGGTGTGTGTTGCAGGTGGCGATATCGATATGGTGAAACGTCTTCTTGACCTTGGGGCTCATCCATACGATTCTGGTGCACTTTGGGCGGCAGCCTATACTGGCAGCTTTGAGATCATCCGCTTGCTTCTACAACACAACAAGAATTTTATAAATTTCCATCGAGATGAGTCTCAGATTAACTGGAAAGATTATGGTCGAGCTGCTATTTCTACTGCAATCGAGCAAAGAGACTTTGAATCAGCTCATCTACTATTAGAGGCAGGGGTCGATGTTGCTCGCTCTCCGGCAATCAAATTAGTCGGAAGTTTCTATGGGAAAGATTCGGTCATAAACAGCACGACACTTACAGCTCTAGCTGCAGCTGTCTCGGTGATGGACATCCATTTGGTGCAGGTGTTGCTGGACGCTGGAGCGGATGTGAATGCCTGCCCTGGCGAATATCCCTATTCCGATGATTGTGCATTTGATCATCTGGAATTGACCTCGCCAAATATTGAGGAAATGGTAGAACTGCTTATCGCCAGCGGTGCACGTATCAACCGTTGCAAAAGCAAAAATGTTCCTCTTCACCGTGCGGTTTCTCAAGAACTTCCTGCTGTCGTTCGACTTTTTCTCCTAAAGGGTTCCGATATCAATTTGCTACCAGCTCATGACTTTGGTAGAACAGTTCTCCAAAAGGCTGCCGAGAACGACTCAGTTGATATAGTCGTATTCTTGATCGAATCCGGTGCGGACACAAACGCTAGCCCGGCCGAACACGGAGGAGCTACCGCGATTCAATTTGCAGCAATGAACGGAAACTTCAAAATCCTTCAGCTGCTGCTTGCGGAAAATGCAAACCTTTTTGCGCCTAGAGGCATTTGGAATGGACGCACAGCGCTTGAAGGAGCAGCCGAGCATGGCCGACTAGATATGGTTCAATTTATACTAAATAAATCTACCGAGGTGGAAGGATTATACTTTGAGCACCAGTTGTGTCGTGCCAGTAAATATGCACGGAAATCTGGTCATATAGCTCTTGCGGAGATGATTCAATCACATCAGACAGAGAGGTATGGAAGCTCAGGCTGCTGTGGACATGAAAGTGTTTTTGTACTTGGATCGACTTATGACTATGATTCGGGAGAAAGACAAAAGCTTCAAGCTGCCTTTCCCAGCAGGTGCTTTGATTCGACTTTATATGAAGAGGAGTTTGACCCAGAGGACTTTTGGTCATCTCCTGTCAATTCTGATTCTTCAACAGAAATGAGTGGTGATGATTCCGAGTCAGGGGATCAAGATTCGGACTCAATAACCTCCCCATCAGCCCCTGCCAATGATCAGGAGTCTTTTACTCCAGATCAGGATATCAGTGGTGTAGTGTCACCCGCAGCAATGGAGGGAGTGGACTTTCACAATACCTGGCATCCCGAAGAACCTAGCTCCGAGCAAGGGTACCAACTCGGGTATGATGAGATGCTTGCGATTCCACCCTTTGACATCGACCCGATCGTACCAGAAGCAACTAGCCCTGGTTTCATTATTGAGGAATTATTCTGAATTCGACGTTTAGTATGTTGAAACTTTCCACAGATTGAATGGACTGGAATCATAGACTATCATGCGACTGACACCCGGCACACTTCAGGAAAAGGCAGTCAAGCCATTTGGTACTCCCGAGATATTGGAGCTGGCAAGAAAAAAGTCGCTCTTACCCTGGAGTTTCTAATCTTCCTCTCCTTTGGAGTTACAATACTTCTGCGTGCTTGAGACAGATCGCCGAAAGTCATTGTTTTGAAGTAAGAACTTCACACCAAAATGGCATCACAAACTCGACAACAACTGGACCGCAGGGTCTCATCGCGGAGATCTGCAAGACTTTGAGCTCGCGATTATCAAGGATCGACGGAGTCGGTTTCTTAGTCACGATTATCATAAGGATAAGATGTTTCGGAACTCGGGAGAACGAAGGAAAATGGCCTTGGTGACAGCTTTATGTTGACAGGTTTTTTGTTTAATTTTAGGGTCGAGGAAAGCTGGGTCTGGACACGAAAATGGATTTAATCTTCATGCCTACTACATACAGTGAAAATAACGCAAAAATTACATTGGGAAGGAGGCTTTTTGTGCAGGAACCATGGCACGAGTTTCCATTCCCATTTCCTAAGATCGCGGAGAACTTTTCTAGTTATCTCTGGTCTTCTCCTCGAATCATACTATTAAGCTTTCGTTTACCTGGACCGAAAAATCACCCCTACCTGTATGGACACTTCGTTCCTCATCCGCAGGACCTCATCCGCGTTCCCAACACTTTCTAAACTGTTCCTCACATCTCCCAATCAACCGACTTCTCAATCCTCTACCTACACCACCCTTGCCGATCTTCACATCTACGTAGCTGTCTTGTGCCCTTTCATGCGTACCCACCCACCCACACGTCACCGTAAACCTTTTCAACCGTTTCTGGACTTCTACCTTTCCCTCTTCTACCACTTTCCACATCTCGCACGCCTTCTCGTGCTCTTCATCTCGAATCTAACGCCTTCAACATCTCCTCCAGCCTCCAACCCCCACCTTATGCCCCTTCTTCACTCAGCTTTCCTCAGACCCCCAATTCCGAACTATCTCTAAATCTGCCCGTCTCATGTCCACCATAAACTTCCCTTTAGCAACAATCCAATCTTCGTCTCCCGCCAGCTCAACTACCTCCCCTATCTGAGCTATGGTGGCGGACAAGGTGAAGCATTCGTCCAGAGTAGCTGGATTTAATTCATAGACTGCGAACTCAACCCGGCGGATACCCAACTACAGGGTTGGGTCACCCACAGCTGGTCTCCTAGAACTTCAACCCATCTATTATCCACATACATATCCCTTCTCAGCCTATACTTGACTTCTTCATGTTCTGGATCACTGGATTTGCTGGCCAAATTTTCTTCCTCGCCAGGCTTGATGTCGGCCGATTTTGGTCTGCCGGGGAAAATTGAGTAGTCGGCATATTTGTAATGTGATGAGCACTAATCATCATGAATGAGTTCTAGCTACTTCTCCTGTGTTCTGTCGCTGCTAGCAAGCTCCATAAGGTCTGATATTGAGGTCTTTCACGAAGCTGCGTTTGGTTGAGCTCCTTGTTGTTACTGGAGCCTTTTATTTTCGAACTGACGCACTTAGATGAAGTATCGAATAGGCGTGGAATAGTAAACGCATGGCAATATAAATTCCATTGGACTCTACTTTATTTCTTATTCTTCCACCGCTGGCTCACTCGAGCAGAACATAAAAAAGTAATTACTTGGAGATTCTACCAATATCAAAGAACCATAATCCAACCCGAGCATCTCATAAACCATCCCCCTCGCCCA
Source organism: Rutstroemia sp. NJR-2017a BBW (assembly GCA_002946425.1). Classification (NCBI taxonomy): domain Eukaryota; kingdom Fungi; phylum Ascomycota; class Leotiomycetes; order Helotiales; family Rutstroemiaceae; genus Rutstroemia; species Rutstroemia sp. NJR-2017a BBW. The sequence goes on from NJPT01000031.1 coordinate 1,877,243, forward strand.
ACTCAAGCATTCCACTTCTTCTCCAAATCTAAAATACACTTCACCGTATCCGTCAAGCTCTCCTCCAAACCTCTATACTCCCAATCCTTCCCCTTCGCATCTCTAAAAATCTCCAAACTCCTAGCCGGGTTCAGAGGCGTCGGATCCAAACCCTTAGGAAACACAAGACTTTCATCTCCTCCCTTCGGCAATCTGCTGTTCAATTCCGGGAAGTTCTTGCGAATAGTGTTGACGATCAATTGAGGCGAAAGGGGCCCGGAAGTGGTGAGAATACGTTTATTGGATGCGAGGGGTGAGGTGAGAGCGAGGACGTGGAGGAGTGCTACGTCGCGGACGTCGGTCTTGGGATTGTGTGTCAGTAACTTCAGGAGTGGAGTAAAGAGGTTGAAGAACTCACGAAATCAAAGTAGGGAAACTGTGCATCTTCTACGGCTTTGTGGGTACCGTTGAAGAAAGCGTAACAGGCGAAATCATTGGTTTCGTTGACGTTTTTCGGGCTGGGAACTGGTTGAAGCATAGGTCCAAGAATGACATCTGGATTGACCACTGCAAGATCAAAGACTGGCTTATTCTCTTCCAGGTACGCCCACTGTAGGTCCAATTATTAGTAAATGAAATTAAGGAAGGAAAGAATGATGTCCAAACGTACAGCTGCTCTTTCGGCCTTGACCTTGCCAGTATTGTAGCCTAGTACGGGATTTTGGCTGGAGACTGCATCGGCTTCGGTTACCTGGACACGTGTTAGAGATGCTAGATGTAGCCTTTAGCAAGGGAAAGACGAACTGGATTCCAATCATCCTCCGTATATGGCTTTCCTCGAACGGTTTGATCGTCATAAGAATTGAGGATCGAGACTGCACTTCCGAGTAATACAAAGCGTTTGAGCTGTTTGCCTCCCTTCTCATGAGCGGCCTTCAGGGCTTCGAGCGTCCTTTTAAAAGTCAGATTATTACGGTTATCTAGGGCTGTGGCTTGCTCACCCATTGACGGCGGGATCAATGAGATCCTTCTTGACGTCCGTGACAGTGAATGTAACAGGTGATGCGGTATGAATGATGTAGTCAAAGCCGCCTTTCTCGGCCTCAGCGGCCAAAGCATCATTGAAAGCGCCTGGTACAGCGATATCGGGAACGAAAGCAAAGTCGACTTTGCCTTTCCACTCAGGGTGTACTTCCAGGATCTGATCGGCCTTTGGTTGAGACCTGACACTTGCCGTGGGTTTATATCCTTCCTAAAGTACATTGTAAGTCATGGTAACATGTGTAAGGAGAAGGTATCTGATTTGGAAGTACCTCAATAAGCTGGGATAGTATATGAGAAGCAACGAAGCCGCTGGCCCCAGTTAAAAAGACTTTCTTTCCGTTACCAGACATGGCGAGGTGATTGTGGTGCTTGTGGTGACTGTGACTAACTTTTTGATTGTGGGAGTGTAGTGATTATGATGATAGTTGCGATTTTTGAGATCATATATAGCAGGCGAAAGGAGCTTCATATAAGTAAGTCTGAACTGCCATAGCTTTGTAAGAATTCGGCGTTATCAGCCTGAGAAGCCAGATGATACAGCAGCATAGTATGCGACGCTTGCGGTTAAATCTCCATTGCATGATAGTAATCTCTGTGCAGCTCTTTGTCTTCACCCAATAACATTGTAATCACCCCGCTTCGGCATCATAGCCAACGGTTCACTTGTGGAAGATGCACTGGAGGTATGTAAGTAGAGTATGCAGATAGATTAATAATGCCCTGCCGCCAGGAACCATGATGTGAGAGCTGAGCCAATGAAACATTACTAATTGGCGGCTGAAAGGTGCAGGGTGATCACTAATCAACTCCGGGATGGAAAGGCGCAATTATAACGCTTGCGGACAATGGAATAACGACTTCACCTCGCCGTTTACTGTCCACGATAAGGCGTCACTGGCGTGTCAAGAAACCCCACATTCCAAACACGGAAATCATGAGACGGTGGTAGCGACTAGCATTCCCACCAGAGGCCTTCATGAATAAGCCAGTGCAACTGTAGACCAGCAAATATAAGAACAGCCAACCAAACCCAGTAACAGGCAGGGAAGCCATTGCCAATGTATTAGACAACTTCTAGGACGAAACGCCTACCTATCCTCAACCGTTTGGAGTTCTTCAGTTCCTGAGAACTGATGTAGCTTGTCAGAAATGGACGCTACTAAGAGCCGAACCTTATGGAAAGCCAACGTCAATTCCAAAGTATAATACCCGACGCCCAGGTACGTTCTACGGGCGAAACGGCCAGCTTTCGCAATACCAATTCCGGCCGTCTACCAAAAGTCTTAACCTCGTGCTCGAATCATTGTCTTTCTTGGCAGCCAAATGGCGGAGAGCGGCAACAATGTATGACTTGAATTGACTGCCGAAGAACCCAGATAGCTGCACGTCATCCGTCTGCAAAGGATTTGCTTCTCTATTGCCCAGATCGCAATGACGGCTGGAAAGCAGTCATACTCCCCATTTGTTCGAGACATGAGAGACGAGTTAGCAGCAAGAAGCAAGGCCATCTTCACCGCACAATGCCTTCTCTACTCATCGGCACTTGGGTATCATAAATGAAAGATGCTGCAGGAAATATATCTTCATTTATATTCTGATCCACAGGGACCAACAGTTGGGACGATCAAGTTGTTTCTGGGTCTCAGGTGCCGCGCGGACCCTTGACCGCTCTTATTCGCGCACATCGCAGCACGGAAACAAGCCTTTCAGGGCCCCGATTAGATATGGAACCCCGCTTTGGTGCTGCTCTGGCCCCACCAAACCGCAGCCAGAACAGCTGTTACCCCTACCGTACCGAGCCCACCACCCCTACAGAGTACTGATTAATCGTATCGCTGTCCTGATCTACGAGCTACTAATAAAGCAATTCATGCCACGAGTTTCACCCGCCGTCTCCAACTCCAAATCCAACTCCTGATCCTCTTCCTTCCGCGCGTATCGCTGTCAACAAGTTAAATACAATCAATCGCTTCTCTCGAATCTGCCAAACCTGCTCTTCATCTCCCAACTATCCAACAAACCACTTCCAATTCATATCTTCAGCAAACAAAACATACAAACAAAATGGCTACTACAATCCCCGCCGGCAAGACATTCATCGATACCATCAACAGGTCATTCGTCGATGTTCCTGTCCAGAAGGAAAATGACAATGCTATCCCTACCACTGAGTTCCTCGAGGCCTCCGAGTCTCTTACTACACTTTTCGGTACGTCTGCCTTTAACTCTCTTGCTCTCTTCTCCACGATTCCCTTAAAGCAACAAATAGCTAACATCGGTCTCCCTCGTAGATATCCTAGGCTCTACCGCCTTCAAGCCCGTCAAGAGTGATATGCTTGGTAACATCAACGTACGTCTGCAATTGCATTATCTACCCTCTTCTACCACCCACCTACCTGTTCCCATATCCTGAAACCCATCCCATGAAACACAACCATATCCGTCCTATCTCAGTAACAAACCCAACACACTGACGAATCGCCCATACAGAAACTCCGCGAAAGACAAACCGCCTTCCCAGCTGAATCGCAGACCCTCCAAGACCTCGTCATCAACGAGATCAAAAGCAAGAAACACACCGCCACCGAAGGCCTCGTCTGGCTCGTTCGGTAAGCCCCTCTCTTCCCCTATCACCCCCTCCTCCCAACATCAACCCCTCACTAACCCCCCTCAGCGGCCTCGACTTCACCGCGCAAGCCCTCTCCCAAAACCTCTCCACCCCCGGCGACGAGCTCTCCGTCTCCTTCCGCTCCGCCTACGCCGACACGCTCAAACCCCACCACAGTTTCGTGGTAAAGCCTTTATTCAGCGCCGCCATGTCCGCGTGCCCCTACCGCAAAGACTTTTACGAGAAACTCGGCAGCGACCAGCCGCAAGTGGAGACTGCGCTGCGTGAGTGGTTGACTGCGTTGGAGAGTGACATTGCGATTTTGAAGACTTTCTTGGACAGGAAGGAGGCGAAGTGGTAGGGGGTTTATTTGGTTTGTGAGGATGGGATGGGATAGGAGAGAGGTTATGAATGAAGTCATGAACGGATAAATGGAATGAGAAGATATGAATTAAAAAAAAGAATATGATTTAAGCGTTATTGAAGCAAGAGAATATCATGTACGCATGCATCAAACATAGTTAACAATCTGCAAGATTCATCTGCGGAGCCTACACCAAAGGGAGCGGCTATATATTTACAAAAGAGATTCCAAGTCCCCCATCATTTGCTTCAAAACTCACAAGCTGTGCACACATCATATACTACACAACTAGATATCTCCATTTCGTAATCCTACTAACTGACACTTGGTATTTCTGCTGTGATCTCTACTACTCGCTGTAAGTCATGCTATCTAATCCCATACTAAACAATAAATACTGCATCTGGATATCGGCCTGTGCTTTGTAACCGCAATAAAAGAAACGGGAGCGTTTCTCCCCAAATATGTGCCGGCACCTACTCCTTTCTCTTCCCTACTACGTACGAGACGAGACGTAAAAGCCATTACCTCCCTCCATCCAAACATACACGGAACCCGCTAGCATATCGATGTGTGAGAAATAACAAGAGGGAAAAGAAATAAATAAATAAATCATTTATGGAAAGGGGATTCCTGGTATTTCTCTCCATCTGGGTGTCCGTCCACGCCCAAGTATATCCCACCCCGTCCCGCCACATCCCATCCCATCCCATCCTATTCCATCATGATCTCATCGCATCGTGCGAATATGTTCCAAAGCCCTGCGCCCTGCTCCCGCATTCCATAACACCGCACCAATGATATCATTTCAAAAAAAAATAAAAAAATAAAAATAAAAATCCCCTTTCCTCCATGCCCCTCCCTGTTTGTTCGTCCGTTTGTTCGTATGTTTTGTTTGCTGCTTTTTATCTCCGTTCATTTGCTCAGCTCGTTTGGGTTGTTCCGCTGCTGGTTTCGTTCGCCTTTTCTGTTTCTGTTGTCCATCTTCGTGATCATTCATTTGTCGTAGCTATCAACATAGCTCATAATAGTCCATTTGAGTTGTGTTGCCTTCGCCATCTGAACCTAATCTGTTCCCATTTTCGTCATTCCGCTTCAGCACGTTCGTCTTCGCCTTGTCCCTGCCTGCGAGTATCCCATGCCCTTCAAGCCGTTTTCCACTGTATTTTTCGTTGTGAACTCTGCCGTTTTGCATTTTGCAGATCATCGCATCATCTCCTAAATATCCTCCGCCGCACAGTCCTCAAGAACTGACAGCTTCCCACATATGAATAGATCAAATCCTGTCTCAACCCAACGTAGAACCTATCCCTCTTGACCTTGCACATCTTTAGCTCCGGTCTCTCCTCCCCATCCTCCGTTTGATCATCATCCTCCTCCTCCTCCGCCTCTCTCTCCGTCACTACGCTCCGTAACAACCCAAAGTCCTTCTCAAAATATCCCTCAATCTCCTCACTCCCTTCAACATCATCCCTCCCGACCCCCACCAACTCCGTCCCATGTCCCGGTCTCAAACTCGCCCGCAGCCTCCTCCGCGCACTATTCTTGCTATCCACCGCAATACTCAGGCTCTGCAAGTCCGGAAACAGCTCACGAATGCGATGCTGCGGCGTCGGCAGATCACTCGCCACAACTGCCACAAAGCGCATGTGCAGACTATCTAGCGCCACGTTCCTCCAGCCTTTCATCGGCGCTATCGATTTCGGCGTTTCGTCGAGTAGGAACCACCGCACATCGAGGAAGATCGACGCCACGCAGTTGAGAAATAATGTGTCAACAGAGGGATTGAAATAAAAGGGTGTTATGCCGGCGACGGCTTCGCGCGGCTCGCTGACAGGCGGGGGGTCGTAGGACATCAGTTGGTAGTGGGCGAGTGCGACGCTGCGGGCTTCGCGATTGGTATGCAGGAGGGAAGGGATCTGCCGCCGATTCGAGCGCAGTTTTGTTTTGAAGTTGTAGGGCGATGAGGTCGGACAGCTTGGGTAAAGTTCGTGAACCAGGGGGTCGGGTATCGCTGCGTTCCAGATGAGGAGACGGAGTTCAGTGGGTAGGCTGGAGAAGAGCGGAAAACGGCGAGTGAGTTTAGATGTAAGAGTAGACGATAATTTGCTCATTGTCTTTCGTTTACCTTTTGATGCAAGAGCGGGTTGAGCAGCTGGATAAACGTTCGTCGCATTGTCATTGGGGACTGTAGGCTCAAGCGTGCTCGATATGCTAACTTTCGACATCGTTGGTTTGAGGATCGTGATAAGCTAGAGATAAAAAACGCAAATAAATATCTTCAGATGCGAAATTACGCAACTGAAGAGCTGCTATTGAATTCAATAATTCAATGGTGAATCCAACTGACTCGAGGGAAACACAGTACGATCGTAATGGGCCCTACGGAGGTATTAGGGAGAGGTTGGTGCGACAGCTTAAGGTTTGAACAACCACAATTTTGTACGCCTACACCAACGGGCACGATTGGAGGTCGAAGGAACGAAGTGAATCAGAAATCATCGAAACCGGCAATGACATGTGAATAGGACTATGTACGGCAAAATCATATAAAATGTTCAACGTAGAATTCGTTATCTGGTATTGTTTTGGGTGCGGGTAAGCGTGATGAAAGGATGAAGCGGGGTGTGCGCCAATGTTGTTGTTTGGTTGTTGCAGGTGATTGACGAGGCTGAGCAGTTAGACAAGCGGGACACCAGGGACAAATTAGTAAGTTCAGTACTCAGAACTCAGGAGTTTTCATCACGGTTTCGGATTCACCGAAAGATCTTCATCCGGAACATATTCTTGTCGTTGTACAGATTGTTCTTGTACATGTTACATTGTTCTCGAGTAAGCTCTTTAGTACCGGTTGGCCCATCATTTCATTTTCGGCTCTTCGTCACAGGAGGAACGTTCTTAGCAGGCACGTCCTTGCTTTCAATCCAATCGCCGCTTCAGCAGTAGGATCAATTCTGCGTCATGGTTTACGCAACCGACCAGTTCTCAACCGCGTGGAGAAAAATTATTACGTCTTTATCTTCCGTCTGATCATCCCGCAAAAGCTTTCAAACATTACACTGTCATGTCCTTTCAACCATCGAATAATAACTTTCACACTCGCAACCTCTCCTAAGGGATACAGCAAGTAAATCTTAAACCCGAACTTCATGTTCTCCGGTACAACATCTCCTGTCATCCCTTTACTCGAGCCATCAGGTTTATGTCTCCTTGCGGCTCGCGACCATACAGCTGTATCGCAGAACCCTATCCCAATAGAAACATCTGCCTTCCAGGCCCAGTGTATGGGAAGCTCTTCCATTGTATGGTTGATGCGGGATGCGATTGTGGATATATCTTCTCCTATCATCTGTACATCAATTAGCAGCTGCAAGGCGGTCCTGTGAATAAACGTACGTCAATGGTTTGCTCCACCGGGACTGGTAGTAAGCTCTTCTGTAGACTACTACATCCACGAGATGCAGCCATACTGGGTCTCAAGTCCCAAAAGCTCCACCCGACCGCCCATCTTCTCGTCCTATTTCCCTGCACAAACTCCGTGACAGCATAATTGTCAATCCCTCCATGTTTGAGTTGCTCGATGATCTGAGCAACACTAGAAAATTTGCCCAACATCGAAGTATACCATTGCACTCTTTCGCGTAAACTCAGAGAGTCTTGAATCATTCGGGAGACGAAAGCAACTTCTCCCCCATCACAGACCATTTCCGTTTCAGAACCAGTGCAAGCTGTGAAGGGCGGCCGTTTCTTCGATGAAGCTGATGATATGAGGTCTTCTTTAGAAGAATAGAATGGAGGATTGCACATGGTGAAATCAATACTTGAGAACAATGAGTAGCTATCGTGAATCCGGTAGGCCATCCCTTACCTGGCTGTTTCCATCGTATCCAGAGGAATCATGGTGCCATTCGTCTGTGTCTGAAGCACATGTATCCGATCATCCAAACCATTTATCTCAACATTCCGCCGAGCAAACGTCAAGCTCTTGTCATCAATATCTGAATACAAGATTAATATCAACATACCAATGCAGAACAGTAAACATACCTGTAGCAGTAAACTTCCAAGCACCTCGCTGGGCACATCCTAGCAATGGATAAATGCAGCTCGCACCCGTCCCTATATCAAGTCCATGAACACCCCTTTCTGGCTCATAAATCTCCGAAAAAGACCTGCTTGACGTATCAAGAAGAGCTTGTATCCAGAGGATGTAATTCAATCGATTGGGAACCTACTACATAGTAAGCACCAGCATCGAACGAATTTGTAAAAGCAAAACATACAGGCGGACAAAGTCGATCGTCGGGAAGCTCTAGCTTCAACCCGAAGTCTCTCTTCAATAATGATATCGTGAGTTGCTGAACTGATTTAGGATCACTGAAATCCAATTGGCCGTTTGGCTTCAAGCTGCGAGAAACTTCAGCACATGAAATCTAATATTTGCATTGGGACTATGACTCAGATGACAGATGGGCAGAGACAAAGCACCAAGTCCGCGCATGACAGAAGTAGAACCTACACTTTAGCGAAATCGGGATCTTGCAGACCTAGCTGTGCGAAATCAACATCTTCTTCGTAGATGTTTGGCGATGTTGACATGTTCAACACAGAGGAAAGCATGCAGAAACCCAGTGAGTAGTCGGCAAAAAATAGGGGTTCAACGCATTTTTCGACTTTATTTGTCTTCTTTTAGTTATGGATTGTTTGCTTTTGGTTACGGAAATTGTCTCGACTAAGAATCTGATAATGCGGGACTGTCACCTACAGTAGCGTGCGGAAAAGTGGGGCAAGCCGTAGCGGGGCTCTGCTGGCTAGCGGCGCATGGAGGGGTAGATGGAAGTCCAATATTACATTCTGCATTCTGATATCGTTCGTAATCTGATTCCTTAGCCAAGTAGTAACCTTTACTCCTCCCAGCCCAGATACCCCAGAATATATGAATCATTCATCATTTCTCATCATCGCCAGACTTTTGTTTCTTCGATGCATGTCCCTGATCATCACTAGGATCTTGAGTTGGAACATCAGGAAGCTCAACCTTGCTTGCGTCTGTCTTTTCGGTACCCTTTTGCAGCACAGCTCCATTCTCTGCGGACTCGCTTTCATCAACTTGCTCCCAATCGTCATCAGCTTCGTGCTCAGTGGGAGGGAAAAAACGTCTGACAGAATTCAATTGGTTAGTTGTGGTAAGTAGGACCAAAGACGAGAAACTCACGGGAGCCATTTATCGTAAGCAGCCACATCCTTGGGCCCAAATGTGCAGAAGACAATACTTTCCAGTTTTGAGCCGTCCTCACTCTCCAAGAAATCCCTAACAGTCGAAATCGCAAGGGGCGCAGCCTCATCACTAGGATAACCATAAACACCAGTACTGATCGCGCAGAAAGCGATACTTTTGCAATTATTCTTCACAGCCAACTCCAAACTAGTCTGGTAGCAGCCTTCAAGGTTCGTTGCCGAGTATTCAGGCTCATCTGAGTTGTAGACTGGCCCGACCGCGTGTATAACTTTCTTGCATGGTAGATCGTATGCATCTGTAATCTTGGCCGATCCAGTTCTGCAGCCATTGAGCTTTCGGCACTCCTTGAGCAGGCCGGGTCCTGCAGCTCTGTGTATCGCGCCGTCAACTCCTCCGCCTCCCAACAATGACCGGTTCGCAGCGTTCACTATCGCATCAACTGCTAGTTTCGTGATATCACCAGCTCGAACATAACCGATACGATCGTTAAAGGATTGATTCGGACTTGGGGCGATCTCGGTAACTGGGTCAGCTTTGTAAGGAGTCAACTTCTTCAAACGATAAAGGAGTGAGACAGTTGGAATATCAGCGGCAGAGACGATGTTCGACATGGCTCGTCTGATACTGTTCATGGGTTCTTTATTAAAGATATATATTAATCTGGCTTGTGGTGTGGTGGTCGGGGAAATAAGCTTGAACTCAAGGCTGCCATAGCTCCCAAATCGTGACTGTATCAAACCAGGATGTGCGTCGATCCTAGAACTAGATAAAGGCCGCAAGCGATTGCGCCGATGCTTCCTTTCACGTCCAGGACTCCAGCGCAACGTCACTCATGAAGAATCGGTTTGGGAATTTCAACCAAATCTTTTCTTTTTCGAGAGTAACCATATAGAAGGCATGAATATTGTTTGAATAAGGTAAGCCGGACCGAACTCTGACTTACAATTTTACAAGGGAAGGACGAGAAACATTGAGGCGTAGACTTTGCAACGTCTGGGGTAAGGAGCTGGGGATTTCTCCAGTCAGCACTTGGAGGAATGAGCTCCATCATCATAGACGGAATCGCAACGCCGTGGGGGAGAGAGAAAATAGTAGTGTTGTCAGAGCTTCGAGTGAAATCACGCTGACGATGGATGGATTGTGCGAGTCTTTTGCGATTTGTTTACGTAAGTACGTAAGTATATTGCGTGGCTGTTTGGGAGAACGATCGGTAGGATGACAGATGACATCCTACTTTGTAATGCAAGTATTCCCAAAAGATATTGCCTCTTACAAGACCCGTTATACGAGACCGAGAGGGTATACGAGACAGTATGTTGATGATTGAGACAACGATCGGTAGGGCGATGTAGGTCTTCAAGCAGTATACCAGAGGAATCAGTGTGGTATGAAAACTTTCAACGGAAAGGGTCAGTATACCCTCCAGGGAAAGAACATCTATTTCCTACAGGAAGATAGCATATCCAATCTCTTGCCCGCCAGTTTGTGAATATAAAAGGTATATCATTTCCTGTCAGTTCTTGAGAAATCACACTCGCCATCAAGCATAACAATTACATCTACAATCGACACGATACAGGCATATCTTCACACAACCCATACAATTCTTATCAATTGTCCAACTCCAAAACTCCACCATCAAACCATACATTATGCAGACCTCCTCTATCATCGCTGCCCTAGCTATCTTCAGCGCTGTTATGGCAGGCCCAGCTCCAAGCGCAATGGGTATCGAAGTTATTCGTCAAGAAGACGGACAGACCATGGTCCGTGAAGTTGTAAGTTTCATACATTAACTTCAATCGCTATAGCTAACCTGGTACCAGACTCGTTCATTAACTGAGCGATCATGCACCGGCTGCGTCCATGTTGGTGGCATTTGTATAATTGGAGAGGGGAACTGCTACTCCTCTGAGAATGCTTATTGCACAGACTGTGGCCATGGGCGTGTTATCTGTGTTGATCACAAGGGAGGCTCTTGCAAGGCCCCCTAAATCAGTGTGGTGAAAATCTTCGTTAGGAAGTTGGCGATTGCTTTCTTAGTGGAGGTTTCTTGTTTGAATATCATTTTCTGTGTCATCTTCTGTTTCTTAAGGTTGTAGAAATAGCTGCCAGTCATTACCACAATATAACGCTAGCACGGCTGGGCCGTTCATATTAAGATATAGTATGTACAAGTTAACGTCAGACGAGTGATTTTACTGCAGTGGAGGAATAGAAGTAGTTCATGGTAGTCGCTAAGCCGGGACCTTTCCGCGCCAGTATTTCTGTACCAGCCACAATGGTAGGTGCGGCCGCCTACTGTACGACAGCCTTGTAATCAAATGAGCCGGAAGGCTGAGAGTTTAAATTGACTCATTCCCCACCCCTAATTGACCCCTCCATCAAACTTTCGAGCGAGCAACCTTTAAATTAAAAGAACTGTCATCGACACGACTTTCTTAGTCTATAACCCAAAGTGGTCTTTCGTTTTATTTTCAAGACAGGCTTCTTCTCTTTTTCATTTCACCATGGCGGACGCAATTACTGAGGGAGCGGCCAAGCTCCAGCTTGACGAGGAGACTGGTGAGATGGTCTCTAAATCAGAACTGAAGAAGAGATTACAGAAACGTGCAAAGAAAGCTGCCCAAGCAAAAGCCAAGTCCGATGCACCACCAAAGGAGGTCTCATCGAATCCCAAGTCGAAATCTGAAGATGCAAAACCAGCAGAATCAACAAACATTTTCTCTCAGGGATTCCTTGCTGAAGTTTATAAGGAGCGCCCAATGAAACCTGTCTATACTCGATTTCCACCCGAGCCGAATGGTTATCTTCATATTGGACATGCTAAAGCTATTGCCGTAAACTTTGGCTTCGCGAGGCATCACGGGGGCGAGTGTTATTTGAGATTCGATGACACAAACCCTGAGGCAGAGGAGGAGAAATACTTTACTGCGATTAAGGAGATGGTTGAGTGGCTGGGCTTCAAACCTTACCAGATTACATACTCTAGCGACAATTTCGACAAACTCTACGAGAAGGCAGAAGAACTGATCAAGCTAGATGGGGCTTATGTTTGTCATTGTGGTGGTAAGACTTCCTATGGACCAAGACCCTGTGAGCTAAATACTGATCAAGCTTTCAGATGCTGAAATCAAAGCTCAGCGTGGTGGTGAGGCTCGGGGTCCACGATTTAGATGCGAACATGCAAACCAGTCTGTTGAAGAAAACTTGAAGAAGTTTAGAGCTATGCGTGACGGCGAATACAAGCCAAGGGAGGCATTTTTGCGTATGAAGCAGAACATCGAAGACGGAAATCCTCAGATGTGGGATCTTGCTGCATACAGAGTCTTGGATGCAGAGCACCATCGAACGGGTGCAAAATGGAAGATCTATCCGACCTATGATTTCACCCATTGTCTATGCGATAGTTTCGAGAACATCACGCATTCACTTTGCACCACCGAATTCATCCTGTCGAGAGTATCATATGAATGGCTCAATCGAACCTTGAAAGTCTACGAGCCAATGCAGCGCGAATACGGTAGACTAAGCATAACCGGAACGGTGCTTTCAAAACGAAAACTCAAGAAGTTAGTCGACGAAAAGTATGTTAGAGGCTGGAACGATCCGAGATTGTACACTTTGATTGGTATTAAGCGAAGGGGTGTTCCGCCTGGAGCAATTCTCGAATTCATCAACGAACTAGGTGTCACTACCGCTCCAACGAACATTCAGCTTGCTAGATTCGATCAGACAGTACGGAGATACTTGGAGCTTACAGTACCACGTCTTATGATGGTATTGGATCCTATACCTGTCATTATCGAGGATGCAGAGGAAATGGAGCTTGAGATCCCGTTCTCTCCCAAGGTTCCCGCGATGGGTACCCACAAGGTCAAATTAACAAAGACCGTTTACATTGAGAGAAGCGATTTCCGAGAGGAAGACAGCAAGGACTACTTCCGTCTTGCACCTGGAAAGTCCGTCGGTCTCCTTCAGATCCCATATCCTGTCAAAGCAGTGTCTTTCTCGAAGGACGGAGACAAGGTAACGGAAATCAGGGCGGTCTATGATAAGGAGGGCAAGAAGCCAAAGACTTACATTCACTGGGTTGCGGAAGGATCAAGGAATGTTGAGGTTAGGATTTTCAACTCACTGTTCAAGAGCGAAAAACCAGATGATGCGGAAGGTGGGTTCCTCAACGATATCAATCCGAATAGTGAAGAGATCTGGCCAAATGCGATGATTGAGTCTGGCTTCGATGAAGTTCGGAAGAGAGCCCCATGGCCGGAGGCCGCAGGTGAATCTGAGTTGGGTAAAGGCGGTCCAGAATCTGTCAGGTTCCAGGCCATGCGCGTTGCATATATGGTATGTGATTTCGTACCCATAATTAACTCATGGCTGACTTTTCTAGGCAATGGATTCGGATTCTACGGATGATAAGATTGTGCTTAATCGCATTGTCAGTCTAAAGGAGGATGCTGGGAAGTGAAAAATGAGCGAGTCGTTTTGATTGAAGGAGCTTGCGTCTTTGAGATACCAGAAATAGAATAAATGACGAGAAATTTTAGCATCAAATGAATAACAGTGCCAATTCGAGTAAATAGACGTTCAATCAATTATGTCCGTATACGTATTACAGGCACATAGTCAGTCATCTGATTCGTCTTTGTTCACGCCGTTGTCGATGACCTTTTAAGATGGAAGTCGGGGACATTGAGAAATATCCCTACATCAAATATCTCCCTATGACTGAAAATGCCAGCCGGTCCACTGCCATCGTCTTGTTCAAAATTCTAAATCAGTAATAATTCGCCGTTTCAAAAATCCCGAGGAAAGGAGCAGTTTCTTTCACGATGTCAGAATCTCAGTTGATATTATATGTTAAAGGCTGTCTGAGCACAATTAACGGTTCTATGGTGTAATGGTCAGCACGTCGGATTCTGATTCCGGAGATATTGGTTCGATTCCTATTAGAACCTTCGTCACAGAAGGTTCCTTCCAAGCTCAGTTCGATCCTGGGTTATAGAACATTTTTGCTTTTTTGTTTGTTTATCATCCTTTACTTTTCGGGTATTCTCACAATCTACTTACCAACTTGCCTCCTTTTAACTCTTGAATCATATGAGAAACGATACAGCAGTTGGGATAACAGTTGGACCAACAGCGACCAACAATTTTTGGGGTACAGTGGTGTGGGAAGCCACATTACGTAATCTATCAAGGAAGATCGTGGACCCCGCGATTTGTTCCTTTGATTTTTTTTCTTCTAGCCTATGCACAAGTTTCTAATAGTCCTGCAGGTACAATTTTTAGCAAAATCTCTATCTCGACTTTCTTGACTGGGCATCGCATCTAGAGATCTCTTAAAATAAAATCCTGGACAAAATGGCACCATCAGCAACCTCTCCCCCGGCCGCGGACACAACTGTCGATCCCACCGTCCTCACCCTTCGCAAAACCCTCTGCAGTGAAAGCTCCCCGCTCGCCCTCCGCTTCCGCGCCCTCTTCTCCCTCAAACATCTAGCCTGCATTCCCGACACCCCATCTACCATCCCCGCGATCGAAGCCATTGCCGCAGCCTTCACTTCTCCCTCTGCGCTCCTCAAGCACGAGCTTGCGTACTGTCTGGGGCAGACACGGAATCCTGCTGCTGCGCCGATCCTCCGCAGCGTGCTCGAAGATCGCGATGAAGACTCTATGTGCAGACATGAGGCTGCTGAGGCGCTGGCTGCGCTAGGGGATGAGGGCAGTTTGGTGTTGTTGAAGGAGAGGAGGGATGATGATAAGGAGGTGGAGGTGGTGAGGGAGACGTGTGAGATTGCGGTGGATAGGATTGAGTGGGAGGTTAGTGAGGAGGGGAAGAAGGAGAAGTTGAGACAGTCGTGAGTAGTTATATTTTCTTTTCTCACTGTGCGAAGCATTTCGCTTGGGGATTTTACAGCTTGCTAACGACTTTGCCCTTCAGGGACTTTGCATCAATTGATCCAGCACCCACCATCGAGGAATCCAAGTCACAGTCAGTGGAGAAGTTGGAGGAACAATTGTTGGACACTAAACAACCTCTATTCCTACGATACAGAGCTATGTTCGGCCTCCGAGATCTCGCCTCACCCCCAGATCTACCCACTGCCGTTCCTGCGGTTCAGGCTCTTGCCAAAGGACTCCATGATCCATCCGCACTTTTCAGACACGAAATAGCGTTCGTGTTTGGCCAGTTGTCACACCCAGCGTCCATCCCTGCTCTTACCGAGTCGCTCAGCAATCTGGAGGAAGCCAGTATGGTCAGACATGAGGCTGCTGAGGCTTTGGGTAGCCTGGGGGAAGAGGACGGCGTTGAGGATATTTTGAAGAAGTTTTTGGATGATAAGGAGCAAGTCGTCCGTGACAGTGTCATTGTTGCATTGGATATGGCGGAATTCGAAAAGACCGGCGAGACTGAATATGCGCTCATCCCCGAAAACGTTGCAGCTGCAGCTTAAGGGTATTTGCCCGAAAGTTTTCTCCAATGCGTTAGATAGATTGCTGGTGCCAAAGTGCTTGGGCCATTAAAATAAAGTCTTGTATCAACATATTCCTATGCGCCTAGTGATATACAATTCGTAATTCGTAAAAGTTCTGCTCTGCAAATGTGTCTCTCGTTCCCGGCATACCAAAATTTCCAAGAGCTCAGTTGTTTTCAGTCCACCTTCAAAAGAGTCAGCTCCCCCGTATGAGTTTCATGACCGGCAGACTTACCTGTTCCCGCATTTACAGTGGTAGAAGATGGTACTTCCTTCATCTGCACTTCTCAATTGTACGGCAGAAAACCTAACTTCTTTCGCTCCGCATTCTGGACAATCCGTCTTGCTCATTGCTTGATTTTCGAAATCACTCTTCTCGACAGTTTGCAACATCGATCTCTTTTGTCTCAGCAGAGAAGGAAATGATGCGGGTTTCGTCGTTGTTGTAATGGTCTTCGAGGCAGTATCTAGAGGGACCGCAATCAACGAAATGCGCCGATAAAGATTTGACGGAACATTGCGACAAACCTTTGTTCTCCGCTCCGCAGCAGTCGCATACCAAGATACTGTTCTTATTTCCAGTGGAACTCTCCAACAAGTTACCACAATCTGTGCAGAAAACCAAAGAACCGACGGCGGACATTTTGAGATTGTTGTATTTTTCTCTGCCTGGCGAATTGGAAGTTTCTTGGTGATGTTCCTCGAAAATAAATTTTGATGCAAGGCCGAAGAAAAAGGTGCGCTAGTCACGGACCCCGTGGGATAATCTCTATGGGTAGCGCAAGGCTGCAGCTGCAGCTAACCAGCATTACTAGGTATTTCTAAAGGTGAAGTGGAAATTGAGCAAACAACTACGTACAACAGATATGCTTCTGATCCATGAAGATACCGGTATCTTCTAACCCTCAGAAATTCTACAACATGCTCGCGCCAGCACACTCAACAATTTAGAAGATTCCCAAGCGCATCTGATGCCAGCCCTCCATCTCGCGGCGGAACGACATCTTCTCTTCCACCATGGCGGCCCCAAATGGATATGGATATGGATATCAAAATGGCCATAATGCGCCGACTAGCGCGTCAAATTCTGGAGAATATCGGCCCATGAGGCGAACTCCATTCACTGTCGACGAAGCGCTCCCTTATTCACCTTTCTCTTCTGTTGTTCCTTTCAATTCTGGTAATGGCTTCGCCTCTTCTCTCAAACTCAACTGCTTGTATCGTTTCATCAAACTAATCACATATCACTTGCAGGCATTATTCCCTTACCTTCTATAGGTCTTCGTTCTTCTGTGCCAATATTCTCAACAACAGCAGAACTTGAACATGGCAGACAGAGTCTGGAAAGTTTGAACACGGATGCGACAAATACATATCAGACACCTCAACGACTGGAGCGAACCCTGAAAGATCTACAGCAATTGCTTAGACCGGAAGAGCATACCAAATAGCAAGTTTGCAACTTCGATCTGATTTGATATTAACTAACATGAGAAAAGCAACTTCAAGATCGGACCAAAAATCAATTCCCGCTCTGAACCAGCTGCCGTGAGGCCGTCCCTTTCTCCGTTCGCAAAGATGCTTTACGATTCGACTGCGGTGGAATATCAGACACCAGAAGCGTCAACAATGAGACACAAGATTTCCCAACAGAAGCCCAAGTCGCAAACGAAGTCCAGAAAATCGTCCAGCACCCACGTACAAACGAACCAACATGCATATAATTCTAATGCCACCGTTTTTCCAGAGGCTACAACTACAAAACCGAGTGCGGAAATTGTCACGCCAAAATCTTCACAAATTCACCCGAAATCGCAGATTGCAGTTGTGATTCCTGCTCCAGTCCTCACACCACCTGTCCAACGTTCACAAAATGCAGCGTCAACACCAGTTCCGATCAGAAAGCCTCAGCAGCCTCTGAAACCTATTTCTGTGATCGTACCCCAACCTCAGCAATCTCACAAGCCTATTCTCCCACCTCAACGACCTATTCCTTCACCGCAAGCAAAACCCGCCGAGCCTTACCACGCCGAATCAAGCGTTCCGCCATCTTCATCAAATCTCACTCTGGCAGTTGTGATTCCACCATCTACATTGCGCCCAGAAGAATACGAAGTTGTTGCAGATCTACCAGATTCACCAGATTCACCTCAGCCTGCTTGGCGAACAAGAAAACAGGATGGTTTTGAGGAAAATGTTTCTGGAGTAGTGGACCAAAGAGAAAAGGCCGATGCTGCTATCCGAAATTTACGAGAATATCTCCAAGATGTCTTTGAAGCAGAAAATCAGTTTCAGCCTGGAATGGACTTGACCGGCCACAGCTACCTCATATCCACAGATGATGGTGTTGGTCTTTCGGCCTCGACACAAACCAAGATCGATACATTGCTGAGCAAGGTTATTGAACTTGGCAGGTACAGGCAAGTGCCCATAGAAGATCTTCTTCGCTTACAGAAGTTATCCGAGGCTTCTTCAAAGGAGGCTGAAACGGTTGAGCTCAAGATTGATGAAGAAATGGGAGAAGCAGAAGTTGAGGCTTTGTTCAATCACATACCACAGGCCGAGCTGGGATTGAAGTCCGCTCGTACTTCATTGAGACTCATGTCGGGTGGTCGCGAGGAGAAACAGCTCTATTCTGAGGATGTCATACAGTCAGCTTTGAATGCATTCAAGAACATTATGGATCGTTTCATAGTCCCTATCGTGGAATTGCGCAGTACCGGATCGACTTCTTCGCTATTTAAACTCCTTTCCGCCCAAAAGAAGGTTATCCTTAATGTATTAGGGCAATGTCGACGTCTCTTATCACTTATGGCAACTCTGATAGCGAACATTGAGCTTTCGGAAACTGTTATCAATAGTCTTGAATTTGTTACTTCGACATTAATTTTTGTCGAAAATGCCCATGCGGAAAAGGACTCTGTACTAGGCATTGCGAAATTCGATACTTTGCGTGTTGTAGCAATGGATGTACTTGCCCAGATCTTTTTCAATAATCCTGATCAGAGATCGGAAATTTTCAACGAGATTCTTACATCATTAGAAAAACTGCCAGTCACGAAGCAAAGCGCGCGTCAATTCAAATTGGTGGAAGGTGGAAGCATTCAACTCGTTTCTGCTCTGATCATGAAACTGATTCAAACGAGTGCAAGCAAGACGGATGATGCAAAGGAAAAGCGAAGACGGAAGGCTGCTGACGCTCTCATCGGAGATGATGACCATGATACTCAGACTAATGGAAACACAGATGATAATAGCCGCGCGCGTTATGACACCGAGAGTCGTGCAGTCCAGCAACACGTCACTGCAATTCAGGAGCTCAGAGAATGTGTTTCGCCCTTACTAGAGAGTGCGAGGTCCAATGCAACTTATGTGGTCAATTTCATCATCGGCAGAGCAGTCAAGTCAACAAAGAGTGGAGATACACCTTACCGCAATCTTCTTGATCTGTTCGTCGAGGATTTTATCACTTGTTTGAACTCTACCGATTGGCCGGCTGCTGAGTTACTTCTGCGACTTTTCTTGTTCAAGATGGTACAATTGGCTGAGGGTGACAAAACTGCTGCTCCGGCTAAGAATATGGCTCTTGATTTACTTGGGTCCATGGGTGCTGCCATCTCCGAATTGAATTCTCATGTTCGAAAGACTGCTGCTGCTATCGAATACCGCGATGATCCCATGGGTCAGGCTCTTTCTAGGATGACCGATGAGGCATTAGAAAACAGAGGAAGTGTCCACGAACTTGTCAGCTGGAAAGGCCCCTTCTACATGTCCTTGGACTACATGGAAAATAGATGTCAATCCGAGCCTCAACTAGCCAGCGGACTTGCCTTTCTAATTGCTGAATGGGCTGCAAAGGTATGCCACTCATATGATCTAATCGATGATAATGACCCAGATGTCGAAAAGGTTGAGCAAAACTATGGCAGGATAGCCTATCGACTTCGAATGATGATTTCTGACAAGCGCTGGTTCTCTACCGAGCACGGTTTTGGCGCTGTTATGCCTAGTCATGCACGTCTTGCCTATTCATTGACATTGCTACACTCACAATTCTGTGGATCGTTCGGTCGTGTTCTCACTATCTTACTTGGGTCGATGGCTAGTGAACAGGCTACAGTTCGCACCAAGAGTTTGAGAAGTGTCAACCAGGTTCTGGAAACCGATCCCAGTATTCTCGACCGAGAGCCAGCAGTTAAACAGATGATTTTGAGATGCTCCAACGATTCTTCTCCCCAAGTTCGAGATTCCGCTCTTGGCCTTATTGGCAAATGCATTGGACTAAGACCTGCCTTCGAAGTTGAAATGACCCCGAGTATTCTTCAACGTGTCACCGATAGTGGTGCTTCTGTACGCAAACGAGCTTTGAAACTACTGAAAGACATCTACCTCAACAATTCCAACAAGGAAGTTCGGAGCGCGATCGCAGATGCTATGTTGCATCGAGTTACTGATCTTGACGACGGAGTTCAAGAATTGGCACGTTCAACTATAGAGGAGGTGTGGATGCTTCCTTTCTACAAAGCTGCCACAGCCGAAGAAAATACTGTACAAGCTAAACTAGCAATCTCTGATCATGTTGCTCTCATCATCAAGACAGCACAACGACAAAATGGTGTATCAGGTGTGTTGGACAAAGTCATACAAAACATGCTGTCAAAGAAGTCAAAGTATCCCGACGCCAATTTCAAGGTGTGCAAGGCACTCGTCGCTGCTATGTTCGAGACGATTATCGATAACTCGTCTTCCGAGGATTCGGATGCCCCAAAGGCCAAAGACGCATTGGATGTGCTTACCATTTTCGCGAAATCAGATCCCAATCTATTCACTGCGGACCAAATCCAATTACTACAACCATATGTATCTAATGTGGGTACGGGAGAGGAGGCTGCCATTTATCGTTCTGTTGTTGTCATTTTTCGACATGTGCTGCCGAATTTACCGAAGGTACAGCACGGCTTTCTTACCGCTATCAGAAAAGATTTATTACCGACTGTTGCAAGAAGCCCCAGATCTATCCTGGATGATTTGATGGCATGCTTGTGGATTATCAGCACCACACTGGATGATTATCACAATTTAACCAGAATAGTGTTGTCCAGTTTATCCGGTATTCACAAGATGAAGAGCGTTAATCTGAACGATCCTAGCAAGGCTGATCTGGTCAAAAAATTGACGAAGCTTCTCTTAATCTCTGGAATGTGTGGAAAGCATTGCGATCTCGATCCTCAACATCAGACATTCAAAGAAAAGGAATTTCCTACAATGAAGGGTACATCTGTTTCGAAGCTGATGGTGGACACCTTCGCACCTTTTGCGACTCCAAACCAACCGCTGGAAGTGAGAAAACATGCTCTTGATGCGATGGGAATGGTTTGTCAATCTTGGCCGAAGAATTTCTCTGCAGCAAATGTCTACACCACTTTCCTGCAAGTTTTCAATGAACAGAACCTTGAATTGGAGGTGATCATCATGCGAGCTTTCAAGGAGTATTTGGCCATCGAGGAGAAGCGTTCCGAGGAGGGTGCCGACGGCTCTGTTGGAACTGGTACTGATTCAACGGCGAAGCTGGGAGTAATGGGCGGCAGCCAAGGTGACGGTGTTGCTTTGGATATTGCTCAGCGATTCTTGAAGGAGATCGCAAGGATAGCGCTTAGCAGTCAGGACAAGGAGGCACTTCTTGCGGCAGAAGTCGTCGCCAGTATTAACAGGCAAGGTCTTGTCCACCCTAAAGAAACTGCCTGCACTCTGATTGCGCTCGAGACTTCACCTACACCCAAGATCGCAGAGACGGCATTCCGCGAGCACAAAGCACTTCACGAGAAGCATGAAACTATTCTTGAAAAGGAGTACATGCGCGCAGTTCAATCTGCCTATGTTTACCAACGAGATGTGGTTAAAGACACTCACGGTGCTACATTGAACCCGTTCACCTCAAAGCTTTACATGATGATTGACGTTTTGAAAATCAGCAAAGTCAAAAATCGAAAGAGGTTCTTTGATAGCTTGTGCTCTCGCATAGACTTTGATCCCGCAAAGCTTGATGCAATCGAGGATCTCCCGCTTCATCTGGACTTTGCGCAATTTGTGATCGAAAACCTAGCGTTCTTCGAATACCAGACTGTGGATGAACTGCTGTCAACCATTGTAACTATGGAGAAGCTAGTTGCAGGAACAGGTACCGGAATTGCTCACGCAATTGAGACGGAGGTCTTCCATGTTAGTCTTGACCAACCATCCCAAGTGGATGAGAACGGCCTTTCCGTTCCGACCAAGCCACCAACAGACCCCTTGCGTCTGCAGCAATTGATGGCTATATCTATCATGCTTACGAACCTCTGGGAAGCCCGAACGTACCTCCGTCGGCAATATGGTTTAATGAGTCGGGAAGGGAAAGTCAAAGGTGCTACTAAAGACCTTAGTCGAGCACCAACTAAGGTTCAAGGTATCACTGGTGACAAGTTCTGGGGCGAAGTCTGTTCGAGAATGACAAGTTACGATTCAGAGGAGAAGATGGAGAGCCAGTGCCGTGCATTTGTTGAATTATTGAACGTTGATCATGATTTCAAGGTTTCGGTTGAACACGAAGAAGCTGATACCCACGCTCGACCTAGCACGCCTAGCGATGATGAAGACGGTACCCCTGGTCCACCAAATGGTAGTGGTAGGGGCCGGAAGAGGAAAGGCAGTGGCAGTACGCCTGGTGGAAGAAAGAAGAGGGCAAGATCCGGTTCCGTCTCGAGGGGTCGCGGCAGGCCTAAGGGTTCGTCCAAGAAGGGTAGCGTTGAGGCTAATGGTGATGATCTGGAGTGGGATTGAGTTACAGTTTCACCCACGGCGCGCGACGGCTGGGTTGATGGATGGCGTTTGCTTATTTGGATGGTGCGTACCGGGTGGGGGTAAATATTTCATTCAAGATACCTGAACATCCCTTTGGGTGTTGCTTGCTTACTTGCTTGGTCGATCTCGACATTTATCCGTTCGACGTCCTGGTGGGCGTGGTATATGATTACATGATTATTGGCGGAAGAGGAGACGCCTTCGCTAGAGTGTGGTCAAAAGCGGCTCTTATCAGGCACAAATGGCCTGGCTGTATTATCAATAAAGAATTAGTATTAATAGATCGACAACATATCGAGTATCTTTCCGGCAAAATGAAACAGACTTCGGCAATGAAGGTCTGGCGAGTCAGCGGCTTGGAGTGACCCAGCATTTTCGCAGTCATGTCTTGGCCGTACACAGACGAGTTTCGGTGGAAAGTTTCAAGAAACCGCTTGCTCCAGTTGGTACAAGTATCGAGAGCGGTGTCAGTCTGTCTCGGTATACATTCGAACTTCGAAGCTTAGATGCTTTGACACTTACGTGGTCATTGCGACATTTTGGTTCTCGTTGGGCTGGACATTGTCATGGATCAGGGCTCACATTATGGGGAACTACCAGGGGCAGTGGAAGAGAAGTTTCTTTCACCACCACCTTAGTCTTCTCTCTCTGGCAAATTTGGGCAATGCATCCTAATCAACCCCACTGCAGAAATTCGTCCACTCCTTGAATGATTATATTGTTTCTAGCCTCCGATAGGTCCATTGCGTGACGCAGTGACCAAGTGGAGCACTGAGAGCGATTAGTTTACCGGCTACCGGGGAACTACTGAAACATCTCGCTTTAGTAAGCGGCTGGAAGAGAGCTCTAGACTACTGAGTAGCCCTGATTCACTTGCCGAATGCCCAGTTGTCTGCGAGACAGGACAAACTCGGATTTAAGCAAACGAACGTTTCCGGTTAACGCGATCCACAATTTCGTACAGTTACGTGAATTCCAAGTTCCAACCTGCCGTGTGGGGATGGTCAATTTCAGTACTTAGTAGGTACGGGTCAACACAAATTTCGTAGATACCATGGACTTTCCTTGTGTATTCAGTCTATAAAACTCTGATAGTATAAGCGTACATAACCGATAGTTCATGCCGACCGCCTACACCAACAGCCATCTGAGCTTCAGTCCCAGGAGACTCACACGCACCCACCTACGTAACGACTTTGCGAACCATCTCCACAAACTGTAGTCGCGAAGCTTAAATTGCAGCAATCTACGCAAGGTTCGACCAAACTCGTCTAGGCCTTGCGTACGGTACGTGCAAAGACACGCATACGGAGTAGAGACAGACAATAATACCGCAAATGACTTTGACCTGCCATGTAATAAAGTTATGTTTAGGTTCTCTTTAGCTGTGGGTTGAAAAGATGGTTCCCATTGTTATTCCCAAAAGATCTAAATTAAGTAATCCGATCTGATCTTGATCTTCCTTCGTTGCAGTGGATCGCGATCCACTGATCCACCGTTCTTCATTTCCTATAGGCATCATCTGTATCAGTATCTACTCCGGGTGGACCGCTATCCGCTATTCATTCCCATATACTTCATAAGGCGCTTGTTTCCAAACGGTCAAGCAAATATTCTACTTGCAAACCACCGCTTCCACCTCCACATCGTGCCGGAGAACCTCCACATCAGGCCAGCAAGGACTCTTGCGTCTTCGAATAGAAATATTCACAAAAAGAAACAAAAGGAATCCATTTCTTCCTTGGATTGGACGTACAATGATCGTGCCACCGCGGGGAAACATATCATGGAGGATCGCCAAGTAGAACTTCTCTCGGTGTTGATTGTATTTGTCGCTTTGTCCTGGATTACGGTCTCGTTGAGATGTTATGGACGGATTTATATCTCGAAGGTCTTTGGCTCCGATGATATTTTTATTATAATCACACTGGTATGTTGATTATTCCTCATGAAAACAGGGTAGAATAAACAGGCTGACTCGAACCTAGCTGGCTTTCAGTGCGACGGCGGGATTGGGAATGGCTGGTATTCATTTTGGTATTGGAAGACATAATGCAGAACTTACGTTGGATAATTTGATAAACGCTGCGAAGGTAAAACCTACCAAGCTCTGATTCTTTGTCGTCCATTGACATCGCTCCCATCTAGTATCAAGTCCTTACAACGCTCGCATACATTGCAACAACCGCAATCCTCAAAATCAGCGTAGGCTTGCTCCTTCTCCGTCTCGTCGACATCAAACCCTTCTACAAATATCTCATTTGGATTTCCATGGGAGTCGTCAGTATTTGGACGCTCATCACTTTCATCATTGGCTTGATTCAATGCCGTCCGCTGGCCGCGGCTTGGAACCCGTACATCCCCGGTACCTGTCTACCATCAGATGTGGTACCGAACTTTGGATATGCAATTTCGGCTGAGACGATCTTTTTTGATTGGTTATTTGCGCTTCTGCCCATCCCAGTTCTGTGGAATATTAAGATGAACAATCGCTTGAAGATCTCCATTGCGCTTATTTTGAGTCTGGGGGTTGTGTAAGTGGAATCTTTCTGCAATGGTTGAGGGACGACTGCTGATGAGATGAATCTAGAGCAAGCATAGCCACTATCATCCGTTTAAAATACATAGTAGCTCTAGGTGAACTATCTGACGGTCTTTGTAAGTTCTCTCCTCTCTTTCAAACCCCCAAATCCCGTCTCGATATTTTCTAACACTCATAGACTCCATTGCACCTGTGTTCCTCTGGTCTAGCGTCGAGCTTGGCCTTGGTATAATCGCCGCCTCAGTCGCAACATTACGTCCAATACTCCGCAGATTCCACATCATCGGCTTCAACAGTGATGAGGCTACCGAATCCCGTAGTGATAATTACGCCAATGGTTACCGCAAGACGGAATCGGCGTCCATACCGCCTCTCTCGCGCCAGTCGGATGCAGGATCTTCGACAACGCCAATGAAACCCAGACCCATGACTAGTGGGAGGGAGTCGACGATGGAAAGAGAGGTTTATGAGATGGATGATAATTTGAGGATGATTCCTAGTACTGGGAAGGATGAAGTGAGATATAGCGATGCGGTTTGAGCACTATGGCCAAGGACTATAAATATGCATAATGTTATACGGTTATTAGACGGAATCGGTGTTGGTGGACTAATGGGATTAAAGGACATGTATAGATGCGCTCTCGCGCAGGGAACAGGAAGGGGTTAGGGAACAGGAAGGGGTTAGGGAACAGGAAAGGGGTCAGTGAACAGGCAAGGAGTCGGGGAACAAGAAGGGCATCAGGGAGCATGGAAAGGATCGGAACTGTGTATATACCCGGAGTTTTATGTTTGGACAATAGATGTATGTCTTTGATGCTATTCGTGTATTGTAATCTATCTTATTCATAACTATGAAGATCTCTTGAGGATTCTATCTGCGTGTATTTTCATAGACTGTCTCCGTTAACGTACACTATATCTGGTTTGGTTTGCCCAAGTAGTGAAATCACATAGTGCTCCAGGCCTGGCCTTCCCTAGAAGAAACTCATTATAATATGCGTAAACATACTAAAATATCACAATTACTGTGATTTTTTGTTTATGCGTAATACATTCAGCCGTGTTTTCTTTCCCATGGAAAACTCAACTGCGCCGCTCGGAATAAATACCCCGGCCATTCCACCAGGTACCTGGTAGTCGGCGCCGTAATTTAGCGTCTTGGCATTATCTCATCCTTCCAACCTCACCAATACCCTCTTAATCCATAACCGATCACGCGAACAACCATCAAGCCGGCTTCAAACACGTATTGCGCACTCTTTCACTTTTTCTCCTTGGAGTTCTCGCGGATGGTGCAAATATGTCGTCAGTAGCACGCGTCTTAATTAGAACACACCACATGACATCGAGGGAAAAAATTTTGAAGATTAAGAGGGCGACAAAAAGGCTCGATTGCTCGGTGCTGATAAGGACGGGGAGGGCATCGCCGGGGCTGATGTTGGCTGAGGGGGAGGCAGATAATGTGGGGCTTTGGACGGAGGCTGTTAGGGTGAGTTGAAAGGCGGGGTGGAAGGGGGGTTTTGAGGGGGTGTAGAGTGGTGGTATGGGAGGGGCTGATCAAATCGAGTGATTATTTTCTTGCCTTCAAGGGATCTGAGTAGTGCTCATGTCAATGGTCTTGAATTCTCCCCAGTGTCTTGTTGCCCTTCGGCCCAATTTGCAATCATATCTCTCTCCCACTGCTCCTACTCTGAATTCCTCATTTCTGACCTCACCTCCCACATTTTGTCTTACATATCCCCTTATTGCTCCACTTCCCTCACTGCGACTCTTTCCCTCATCATTATTTTTGAAAACACTCGACCACCCCACCTCTTCCCCGGACCAGGAGCATCTACGTTCCAGGAAAATGGCTCACATACTAACAACTGTCTTTCAGAAACTCCGTTACAAAATGTACCAACAAATGAAAAAGGAAGAAGTGGACCAGAAGAGACTAGAAGTCCCCGCGGGAGAAGTACTGGAAACTGAATCGATAAGGGAATTTGCGCGTGTTGCTAAGAAGGATGAGGAGCTGGGGAGGTGGTGGGAAGAGGCGATGGGGTTTGCGAATGGAGAACCCAAGCCAGTTGGATTGAAATAACCAGTTTTTGAACCCGCAAACTCTACTATCAAACATCCTTGGACGGGGCTTCATCTTTCGCTCATAGAGAGATAAGCTGCCGGCACAAGAAGTTGTTTCCACATGCAGCTGCCACGTTGTTGCCCAGGTTTCCAGAATCTTTCGTTCCGACTATATGACCGTGAAGGTCGGCTTCAATTCATCGATCCTACGAGCATCCCTTTTCAATTGACGATGGATTTGCAATTGTTCCGACATATGCTACAAAATATGTGCGTGGTGCTGTTCAACCCATATACCTGAATTCGTCCCACCTGTGGAATATTGGCCACAGACATGCAGAGTTGGTGGTGTGGTCTGCAGCAGGAAACATTTACTGGATCTTGGACAGTCAATGCCCAGTATGTGGAATTATTACTTACACGGACTGGTGAAAGTCGAAATGGGTGTCAATGAAGTGGAATTTGAGTGAACGGGTTGAAGAGGTACTCTCGAGTCATTGAGTGACTGTTGTATGGCCTATCTTGGGAATGCTTCTCAGCATCGTCATGTTGTTTCTTGACCAGAATTTGGACATCTCCAGAGCCCTCCGGCTCACATGGCCCCGCGGCGAGTTTGCTAGGGCGGGTCAAGCCCTGGTCAACTTCTGCTCAATTCTGCCCACCCATCCCACCAGAGATCGTCAACTCGTAAGAAGGTGCCCGAAAAGGTCCTC
Organism: Rutstroemia sp. NJR-2017a BBW; assembly: GCA_002946425.1. NCBI lineage: Eukaryota > Fungi > Ascomycota > Leotiomycetes > Helotiales > Rutstroemiaceae > Rutstroemia > Rutstroemia sp. NJR-2017a BBW. The sequence continues at coordinate 1,905,123 of NJPT01000031.1, forward strand.
TTCAGTGCTTCACATCTGGGGTTCTAAATATGTTTCCGTTGTACGCTCATTCTCCACAGTTATCCTCATCCGAGTGTTTCATGAGGGGGCCTTTTCCTAACTTTCAGGTTTATCAGTCTTTTAATTTTCAACTATGTTTTCAATTCTCTGACTGAAAGATTTTCCAACGGAAAACATAAAAAGAGAATCAATAATCTTGAAATGTGAAGTTGTTTTGCATTCTCCAGAAACCTTATCGCCGACTCGGACTTCGATAACATATAAGTACTAGATTGGTAAGCCTTGGGGCTGCCAAGAAGATGTGCATCGATTCATCCTTATATAGTAATGGGGCCTCAGTGGGTTTCCGGATCCACATAATCTGACGTGTGTAAGTCTGTTTCTCTCTTACATATCTGTATTTTCTACCTCCCATACTGGAAAGTCTTACAGTATCTCAACAACGTCAAAAATGTCAAATAGAGCAGCGCTTTCTGGCGGCAACTTTACAGTCACACGACACTCTACGACATATGACTATATTTCCCCAATCAAGCTGGACCTTGCTGGGAAAAATGTGCTCATCACAGGGGCAGCTTGGCAGGACGGAGTCGGATATGCTACAGCTACAGCCTTTGCACGTGCAGGGGCTTCAGCGATAGCATTAGCTGATCTCCATGATGTGTCGGACGATCTTGTTATGAAGCTGAAGCTTGCTGCAACGCAAGCCGGACGTTCAGAGCCTGTGGTGCTGAGCTGTACCGTTGACATTTCAAAGGAGGCTAGTGTGCAAGCAATGTATGAAACCATATCAGAGAAGTTCGATGGATGTCTAGATATCGTCGTCAACAATGCTGCTCACATGGAACCATACAAGCCGTTGCTCGATTCAGATCCAAGTGTGTACTGGCGAACATGGGAGGTCAATATTCACGGACTCTTGAATATTGCTCGTGCCTTCCTTCCTATGCAGCTTTCAACTCGGGCAAGCAGCAACGGTCTATGTATGATGATTAATGTATCATCTTCAGGTGCACTGAGCGCTCGTCCTGGAAGCGCGAGCTATCGGAGTTCAAAGCTTGCGATTCTGAGATTGACAGAGTCTCTGCAAATGGAGTATGGTGATCAAGGACTCCTGACCTTTTGTGTTAATCCAGGAGCGATCAAGACCAAGATTACTGAGACCTTGCCTGAGAAGGTGCGCAATTCGTTTCCTGATTCTCCGGAGATAGCGGGGGATACGATTGCATGGCTGGCTGCTCGGCGTGTGGAGTGGCTCGGTGGGAGGTACGTGAGCTGTCCGTGGGATATGGAGGAGTTGATGAAGAGGAAGGATGAGATTATCGAGAAGGATCTGCTTAAGATGAGGATGGCTTTGTGAGTTGTCTCCGGTGGTACGGCAGATCTCAGCTTCATGAATTCGGCGGTAGGCTGGCCTTGGCCCCAAACTCTTGGGAACTTTTGGGAACTTTCGATTATTTCGCGGGGTAACTCTTCCCTTTTTCTTGAGTGAAAGAAAGTGCTTTTAAATACTTTGCTGCTCTCTTCAATCGGACTGCTCTTGCTTGACCTGATCACCATCTAACTGATCTGAGCTCAAAAATTGCATCTTCAAGCACTGTAAGACGCGTTGTTGAAAAATCCCGGGATCACAACACTACTCGATCTAGATGATGTCCCTGCAGACCCAATGCATGGTGAAGGAACGCTGGGTTTGTTCTGAGCGTGACAACGTGCAAAAGCTCAGGTCTATGTGGGATGATATTATCGAACACAACCGCCAGCTCCAAACAACGTTGAATGAAAATAAAGCAAAGTGGAAGAATAAGGAGGAAGAGTTCAGAGACGTGGAAGGGAGGATGATTGATAGTGGTATTCCAATTATAAACATGGAAGCAAATATGAAAGATGCGGCGGAGAAGATGCAAGAGGCAGATGCAAAGTGAAAAGAGGGTGAAGCCAAGCTGGGGCTGCGTGAGTCGTTTTTTTGTTAGCTCGCCGTGTACGTTCATGGGGTGTGACGAGATGCCAAGGCTGGGTAAGATTTCATTTTTGTGTTTTCTATATAAACCCATCATCATCCTTTCCACACCTACAAAAATTTCCATACTTCTCTCTTTTCATTTTCCACAACTTCTTGCTGCTCATGGACAGCCTCACTCTCAACACCCTGTCGGTTTTCACCAAGCCACCGCCCTTACCACATCGCCCTCGTGCATATCGCCCTCATGCACTTCATCCTTGGCATATCGCCCTCTTGCACGTCTTCGTCGTGCATATCGCCCTTATCACATCGCCCTCGTGCATATCGCCCTCATGCACTTCATCCTTGGCATATCGCCCTCATGCACGTCGTCTTCATCCTTGGTATATTGCCCTCGTGTACGTCGTGTACATCGTCCTCGGCATATCGACCTCGTGAACGTCGTCCTCGTGCATGCCGCCCTCATGCACCTCGTCCTTACGGAGTCGACATCCTCACGGAATATCCGACGCCAGTTGTTCGGAGGAAAATCTCGCTTTTAGGGTACCATTACACTCCAAGATGCAGTTTGATGGCATGCTGAGCTAGGGGTATCTTTTGTTGTTGGCTGACATGATTCTTGGGTCCTAGTGTAAAAAACGCAGGACTTCGCAGGCTCCAAACTGTGCAAGCGTCGCTCGGCACGGAAGCCTTTCCCACTCATATCGAAATTCCCTTTGTTTCGTATAGGGCTAGATTATACCCAGCTTAATCGCGGTATCCCTTCTGAAGAGTTTACAGGGTTCGACGGCCCAGTAGTGAGCTACAACCCTGCTGGGCTATTGTCTCAACGCTGAAGCTGCAGCATTGGCATTGGCATTTTCTGCACTCTCATTATCTCAAAATGGATAGCCGGGGAGATTCGCAGGTCTTCGCACCAATCGTGGCCATTGGAATGATACCATTACTGTGGTGGATGCGTCTAGCTTCGTGATGCTGTACTGATGCAACCTGCTTCATCTCAAAACAGCTACAGGCGCACTCTTTCCCCAGGGCGCTGGATTTTCATATTTTCTTAGTGACAATAAACTGGTAGGTCAGGAGTTCCTTACGAAATTTGGGTACTGGAGTCAATTGATTTTCAATGCTGGTCCTTTCCGGCAGGTAATAGTCTCATGGAGTAGCAAGAATATTTTATAAACCAATTCTCCTTAATGATGCAATCAGCTACATCCTACAACTCTGGGCTTGCTCTAACTACTGATATTGGAAACCCGTTGATTAACGACTTCCCACCTGAGGGAAACAGAATTGGAAGTCAGGACTCTTTTATACTATCGGGCACCCGCAATCCATTGCCTTTCGACGAAGCCTCCTTCCTACACATCGATACTCTTATTGGACGGCAAGGACAATTGATTCGACAATATCCATTACCAGTCGCCGACAATAGTTCATCAATCGAATACACATTCGCGATGGCAAACAACGTCTTCGCAGAATATGTTACCACCGCTCCACCTCCACGCCAGCGTATTGTCTGCACGAAGTGTCCCAAGACTTTCACCCGTGAAAGCGATCTCAATCGTCATATGACCTCAGTGCACAAAATCGGACCGCAAGTACTCCATCTGTGCAATATTCTGGGATGCCCAAAGAGTGTTGCGCCTGGATATAGTAGAAGGGATAAGGTTGTCGAGCATTTGAAGAAGGCCCATGGTATTACCCGAGGTGCACATAGACAAGTAAGTGGTGCCGTCAACACCACTGGAACCATCAACGCTGCCCAGACTCCGGCAGCCACAGGCACTGGTGCGAATGGAGGTTTCGGATTTGAATCCCCCGTGGGCTATATCGGCAATGGCGATAATGAACAGATACAAGGTGTTGTCGATGCTGGACAGGGACACGGAGTTGCTGATTTTGGCATGATTGGAGAGTTTGCCGATATTTACTGGAATGGGAATTGGACCCAAGTTGATAAATCTTGCTTTCAATCTAGCTTCGAGGAATAGGATTGGAATTTGCAGTCAAATATGAAGAGGGGAGTTATGAAATCACGGTTAGAGAGACCAATGTATCATGATTTTGTCTCTTGTTGTTGTTTTATTTCCTTACGCGCAGAAACGCCACAGGCTCACAGCTGCATCACTTCTGACAATTGGGCGATGAGTTCCCCCATCGTCAGCAATTAGCAAGAAGGTGCACCCAAGTTCGACTCGAGTACGATTGTTACGGTATGTATTCATGTACATCGTGCAGAATAGGATAGCGTAGTATAAGATCAATATCCACCCAGCTAGCAATGCTTTTTTCATTATTTGTCGTGCTGCAGGCCGAGCTCTTCCACAGGGAACCTTGACGATGTAGTAAGAGATTTCTCATGAAAAGAATCAAGAGCTGCGTTTGAATCTGCTTTTTTTCGAGCCTCACGATACGCCCGAAAATCCATGATTGTAAGATTGTATCGACTACTTTTCCAGAGCACGCGAAGATACACATACTAGTCTGAACTTAGGATTATCAGCTCAAGAACTAACATCCAACCGGCTGGAAGGGGCTCTTTATAAACAGAGAAGCTCTGAACTAAATAATCTAAGCGGACGCGCATGCACATAGTGAGCAGCTGCCCTGTGGTTACGTAGTGGGGCGTACCGGCCGAAGCGTCACGCTAATTGAGCCGCCAAAGCACAAGTATATATAACCAAATAAGACGAACCCATACATCAACAAACATCACAAACATCTTTGATGGTCTGACACGGTCATTTAGACAGGCAACGACGCACAAGCGTTTTGTTGCTTTTCCGTTTTGAGTATTCTGTGTTGCTACTTTGAAAAGCTGTGTATTCTGTATTCAGGCTTTGGTAATTCAGCGTTTAGTTATACGAATCACGGAAGTACCTTTTTCTCACCGATACTGCATCGGTCACCGTAATATGCTTACCATTTCCGTAATCCCGTACATTTACCCAGAGTTAAATGACCGTAACGTATACAGGAATCCAATCACTGTCTTCCGTTTGTACCGTGGCTTGATTTGTTCATCGTATACAATCCAATCACTGTCTATAGTTCGTACCCTTCCTTCCAAGTTCCAACTACAGGTTTGCGATTTGTGTTGTAACTTACGACTTATGGAAGCATTGTTCTCTATGGAAACTTGCCACAGGCATGTGACCTGTTCTGTACTCTACGAAAACGACGTAGCATCAGTCTGGGTCTAGAGACAGGGCTGTGAGGGCGATATAATCCATTCTGCGGGTACAGCGCGCGGCTGAAAATGCCCACCCCAAAGGACGAGCTCTCCTCATCAAATCTGAACCAGATCATCTCAAGCGCCTAGACAAATTCCAAGACAAATTCCAAGGATGAAAAGACTTGGTCGCTTACTTGGCCCCCAGCGGTCCAAGCGGTCCAAGGCCGGAGAATCGAGCTCAGAGGAGAGAGCGCCAGAAATCGCAGATTCCGCGGTCAGGTCGAGCGCAGTAGCGCAACAATCGGTTGATTTGTATTCCACGGATGGACCCACCGGCATCAGGTTCATAGCAGATCCAACTGATGCTACTCTTGAGTATGATATGATTCAAATTCTAGCCACTGTGACGATTATTTCTAACCTGTGTCCTGAACAGTATCGTTTTCGTACATGGCCTCACTGGCAACCGCGACAAAACATGGACGCACGCGAACGGAGTCTTCTGGCCGCAGGTGTTGGCAGAAGATATACCAACGGCACGCATCATGACCTTTGGCTATGATGCGGACGTCGTCAAATTGTGGGGCATGGCGGGCAGCAATACTCTCAGAAATTATGGGAAGAACTTGGCATCTGATGTGTCGGATCAACGAAGAGGACATAGGGAGCGACCTATCATTTTTATCGTCCACAGCCTGGGGGGTCTTGTCTGCGAACAAGCACTCTTGATCTGTGGAGAAGGCGAGCCAAACCTTAAGAAAGTCTTCCAATCTACGCGTAGCATTATCTTCATGGGTACACCCCATGGTGGTTCGGGGCTAGCAACGCTAGGACACATGTTTGCTAAATATCTCAATGTTATCCGGCACACGAACTCATCGATTGTGGGAGTCCTCCAGCAAAAGTCAGAAGTATTGACTGCAGTGCAGCAGCAATTTCAGCAATTGCTCAACAAACTTGAGGTTAACATTAGCATATACTGCTTCTTCGAGGAGAAACCTGTTGTCGGCGTAGGGATCATTGTTTCAGAGCAGTCGGCTGTGCTGAACCAGTACCCTAATCAGAGTATTGGCGCAAATCATATGGACATGACCAAGTTCAGTGGGAAGAATGACGTGGGCTATCAAAGGGTAGTGAACAGGGTGCATGATCTTGTCGAATTGATGAATTCAACCCAAGCAACCGATATAAGTCAGGGGGAGCCTTTGAGTGAGAGTAGCCAGAAGCCACCACGGGTTGGTAATCTCGAACCTGCTTGTAGCGTGCCTGAGCGAAGAGTTCCTTCAAATCAGCCAATCAGCAACACTGTCTCTGGACCAGCGTTCGCAATTGGAAGTCAAAATGTGCAAGGGACCTTGAATATAAGTACGTGAATCATGTAGCGGCTTTATAGTGGTAGCTAATGATACTCTTATGTTACGTAGACTATGGAAGTGATCCAGCCACTGAGAAAGAAAGCAAATGCCAACAGCTCCTCAGAACCTCAGACTACGAGCGGTATAAGGAGAGAAACCCATATCCCGTCAAAGGCACGTGCCAATGGTTTTTGAGACACAAAAATTATGTCACCTGGCGGGACAACTCTACCTCAAGTCTTCTTTGGGTTTCTGCAGATCCAGGCTGCGGTAAATCTGTGCTATCCAAGTTTCTTGCCGACAAAGAATTACAAGCGACCAAAGATCGAACAATCTGCTACTTCTTCTTCAAGGACGACAACGAGGACCAGAAGACCGCTACGAATGCTTTGTGTGCTTTACTCCATCAGCTTTTTATTCGCAAACGCGAACTTCTTAGCTATGCTATAAAAGTCTACGATCGAAATGGAGATGGGTTAACGAAAAGCATCGACCTCTTATGGGATATCCTTACAGCAGCTTCCGTAGACCCAGACGCTGGAGAAATCATCTGTATCTTAGATGCCCTTGACGAATGCAGACAATCAGAGCTTGAATACTTGCTTCAAAAAGTATGCAAGTTTTACGAAGGCTGTCCTCGCGTTTCAGACCAGACAGCCCTAAAATTTCTTGTAACTAGTCGACCATTGCAGTACATAGCGGACAACTTCAACGATATCACTCAAAAACTACCCACGATCCGTCTGGCAGGCGAGGAAGACACAGACCAGATCAAGTGTGAGATTGACTTGGTTATCGAAGACGAACTCGAGAAGATCCAGCAAAAATGGCGCCTGGATCAAAAGACACTTTTGCCTTTGCGGGAAGAACTTTCTAAAGTCGAACATAGGACATATCTATGGCTCAAGCTGATATTTGACTTGATTCGCAAAGATGCCCAATCTATTACGAAGAGAGGCCGGCTAAAAATCTTTGGCACGATACCGGATTCCGTTGACGCTGCATACACAGCTATTCTCAACCAGAGCACAGATAAGGAGCAGGCAAAGAAACTCTTACAGATTGTTTGTATCGCAACTAGACCACTATCCGTAAAGGAAATGAGCATCGCAATATCGATTCAACCGGAAGATAAAGCACTTGAAAACCTCGAAATTCTGTCAGAGGAGTACTCCAAGGGCTTGATCAGAAACCTTTGTGGTCTCTTTGTTAGTGTGATCGATGGAAGAGTCTACTTGCTCCATCAAACAGCCAAAGAATTCTTGATCGGGGAAAGGGAATTTTCTCAATCGGAGGCTGCGTCTGATTGGATTTGGAAGCATTCACTCACTATAAAAGACTCTAACTTGATTCTCGCCAATATTTGTATGTGGTATCTGCTACTAGAGAAGTTTAGCCTCGAGGAAACTTCTAGGGACACCCAGAACAATAGCACCAAGGACGAGAATATCAAGGAAGTTAAACTGGTATCAGAATCTGATTTCTTCAAGTACACCGCAATAAACTGGGCTACTCATTTCCGAGAAGCTACGGTTCCAATGGATCATACTTCGATAACATTGGCCTTGGATCTCTGTAACCCTCAAGCATACCTATATAAAATCTGGGGTCCAATGTATTGGAGGAACGCTAGGGGAATTTATAGGTCGCCTACGAAGCTTAATAATCTTCACCTCGCTGTAATATTCGGCCATCAAGGAGTAGTAAGCCAGCTACTTACGGCGCCGCTAATCAACGTTAACACGGCAGATGGAGAAGGTCGAACGCCGCTGTCGTGGGCCGCCAGGAGCGGGCATAAGGCTATAGTCAAGCTACTACTCGCAGCAGGGGCCGACGTCGAGTCGAAGGACAGCGACGGTCGAACGCCGCTGTCGTGGGCCGCCGGGAGGGGCAACGAGGCCATGGTCAAGCTACTACTCGCAGTAGGGGCCGATATCGAGTCGAAGGACAGCGACGGTCGAATGCCGCTATGGAGGGCCGCCTGGAGCGGCAACGAGGCCATAGTCAAGCTACTACTCGCGGCGGGGGCCGATACTGAGTCGAAGGACAGTGATGGTCAAACGCCGCTGTCATGCGCTGCCGAGAGCGGGCACGAGGCTATGGTCAAGCTACTACTCGTAGCGGGGGCCGACGCCGAGTCGAAGGATAGCGACGGTCGAACGCCGCTATGGTGGGCCGCCTGGAGCGGCAACGAGGCTATGGTCAAGCTACTACTCGCAGCGGGGGCCGACGCCGAGTCAAAGGACAGCGACGGTCGAACGCCGCTCTTTTGGGCCGCCAGGAGCGGCAATGAGGCTATAGTCAAGCTACTACTCGCAGCAGGGGCCGATGCCGAATCGAAGGATAGCGACGGTCGAATACCGTTATCGTGGGCCGCCTGGAGAGGCTACGAGGCTGTGGTCAAGCTACTACTCGCGGCAGGGGCCGACACCGAATCGAAGGACAGCGACGGTCGAACACCATTATCGTGGGCCACCTGGAGGGGCAACGAGGCCGTGGTCAAGCTGCTATAACCCTTAAGCTCTTTATAATTAGTTCTAAACCACCTCCCCGCCCAACCACCTTATTACCCTCCTTCCTTTATATATTCCTCGAGATATCTACTAGAATGTTCTTTTGCTTTGAAATCAAATTGGATTACTACAGTACTATAGGTTAAGAGTACATACGTAGGAACTGTAGCAAGGGCAAATAAGGGCATTGTAGTATCTGGTGCGTACAACCTCCAGGGCGAAATAGTTCCTCAGACGAGGCAAAGTCGCCACTCACGCTGCTTTTACTTAACACAGAATATATCAAACACATCAAATTGATACTATTTAGAGTCAAATTCTCAGTACTTTGTGTACCAACCATAAGCAGCTACACAGCGCTGGTGCATTGTATGTACTAAATCCCTAACCTCAGCGTCTGTGATATTGTCCCAGGCCTTTTGTACAGCTGCCCTTAGCTTTGAGTAGCTCCTGTGGACCTCAGGGTCTAGCACAGAATGTCCTTCATTCTATTCCATATACCGTAGGAGGACGGGACGGTCATGAGGCACAGGGCCACAATTTGCTTGGGGAGGGACTCGGAGGAGGTCGGGAAGCGGAATTTTCCGGCAAGACCTCGCATAGCCGCAAACGTCACAGCCACACGTTTAACAGCCACAGATTTTATACAATTTTACCGAGATTACTATAACCACACTGCCGCCAACCAGGATCCTTAATCGCTTGACTAGAGGAAGTATCAGCCCATGTGGCGACATCGCATAACATGGCGCTCCTTGGCCGCCACCAGACTGACAATAACTTTTTAGCATTAGAATAAAACCTGGATATCTATGAGAAAATGAGAAAAGAGAGGGAATAGGTAGGTGGTAGGTGGTAGGAGGTGCAGGATGTATTCTGGGATTCTCTAGCTATCCGTAGACCAACTTCAGCCTACGAGCTCCGTATATCGGTTTCGAATTTTGGCTCTCAACTTCCCAAAAACCGAAAACCATGAACGGATTTCCAATAAGCAGTTGTTGCAATATAGAACCTCTATCATCGAGAACGAATATCTGAACTTGAAGTTGTATTGCGCTTCATCTTCTTCTGAATTCAAAATACCGTTACTTAATAGATACGGAAACCGATATATGCTCTCAGTTATCGTACAACGAACGGTGTGTGAATAAGTAGAAAGAAAGGAGTAGTCAACATAAACTATATGTAGTTGAAATCGGCTAATTGTATGCGGTGTTACGAAAGCTGTTACGAAACATTTAGTTAAAGTAGCTCTTAGGCGTCTTACCGTCAACAGTAATCGGAGTCAACATCTTTAATGGTCTAACGGTCAGTATATATTTTGAGTTAGTGCTACCACAGACATAATCAGCTTACAGCTCTCATGGCTCAACGGTCATGAGTTCAGCTCGGCATCTTTGATGGTCTAACGGTCATGATTTCCGCTTGTCATTCATCTGGCAAAGCGCGGGAGACCGGGGTTCGACTCCCCGTCAGAGAGATATTCATCTGAGTTCATGTTCTCATCAACTTCATTTTTGCCTTTTTTGGATGGAGTGAACGGTGAATAGGGCACATGCTCACCATCTGCTTGCTCTCTGCAACCTCTGCTTGCTTCATCCACTGCTTCTCTGCGAGTTCCTACTTCTACAAACTCTTGCAGGTCATATAGAGACGGAATTCAACTCCCCATGGGAGAGTCCCATTTCTTGGACCTCATGATATAAGTATTGAATGTCCTTTTGCGGTCCTTGATGTCCATACGTTGAATCCTGCTCATACTTCGTAGAGACCCAGCGAGTTGGTAGTTGCTTGTGGATACAGAATGGGTTGGTCGTTGTGAAGAGTTTTCAAGCGGGGCGCCCCACAACGAGAGACGCACTGACGATCTAATCACGTGAGTATTATATGTGATTATATTAGACTTCATTACACGCAGCGTCAGATGGACATCTTAATAACTTTTGGTCTAATTGTTTGGACGCAAAGAGACCTTCCTTCGTTTTATGAAGTGGTGGTTGGTTGCAAAGTTGGTGTACCCCTTGAGGGCTAAGCGAGGTACCGTGACTGTATGCTGTACGAGGATTAACAATCTATTCTCACTTTGTTCGCGGCCCGAACGGACCCTCTGGAATACCTTGAGGTAAGTACAGAATATATCATCCATCGCTGGGCAGTTACAAAACTTGGATACGCAACCGAAGTATATACTTTGGAGATCCCTATTCTGGCAAGTACATATATGATTCTCAATGTTGACTTCACTTACAATCCGATATGTCCGATTTACTCTCGGAAAAATGAACAAATCTGCGATTATATACCCGATATTGGTCAATGAATTGGTGCACCGACTGGTAAGCTAGATAGTAGACGTGAAGATCATGCATGATGCTGCATTGGTGCAACGTCGTGCGAAGAGTGTGGCTCACTGAATTGGAAGATGTAGACTTGTAGTCGAAAGCAACGTCTGAGACTGGCAGACTGCATGTGCAGAAATGGTTAAAAATTATTCCAAATAATCAAACTACGCCTTCAACTCCGCTGGCATTCCTGACCAGCCGATATATCATCCATCACATATAACCAGCCCTCCAACAACACACATACGCCAATCCCACCTAGTCGCAGCCGTCAGATCATCCACATTCAACACTCTCACACCCAGCTCTTCCAAAGCACTCCAGATCTTATTCCGAAAACTAATCGGCCAACTCGGTGTATCCCAATATCTAGTTTTCAACCCAAGTCCCTCTGCCAGTTGTACTTGTGATCGAACTGTATCCTCTTGTTTGGCGGTAAGGTGACCAAACGCTGCCAACCCTACAGCCCTGCGCAGAGATCCGCTCGCGTAGTATGAATTGTTTGCATGAAATTGGTTGTTCGAGAGGTTGTCTATCGGCGCGTCGTAGAAGATGTCGCGGTAAGTTGAGTTCGAGATTATCCGGTCAAAGGGTGCGCTACCGGTTGCTACGATGGTGATTGGACGCTCTGTAATTCCAGTTGCGGGTGTCCAGTAGGTCAGCCAGTTCACTGCTCGGAACGGTTCTAGTTGCTGGGAAACAAGATCGAATGTTATGTTGTCTGTTTCTTTGAAATCGAGAAGAAGGGTTAACGAGGCATTTGGAGACATGGAGAACACCCCCGCTGTGGTCGATGAAGAGTTGTCATTCTGGCGCTGAAGTATGTTCATCAGTGGATCCAAGTATAAGCTGCGGAGTGTTCGGGTCTCCTTGAGTCTCTTAGACGTATGGCTAACTAGAAGGTCCAGTTCTCCATTCCTTAGGGAGTTGTTGCGAGGCCAGATGTCTGCCTCGGTGCTAATGCAACCTGCGGCTAACCCTTCGTATAGGGGCACTCGATGAAGATAATCGTTGTGGGAATGACATGATACTGGAAGTACATCCGAGCTGAAGTCGTCCACCCATGTAGGATCTGCCGCATGTGTTTCATTGGGAGGTGTATATCGTTTGAGGATCTGTTGTAGTCCGTTGTTCGGTAGAGGAATGTGAAGCCGATTTACGACAGTTACTATCAAGGACAGCCACAGTCTGGCTACATCAGATCAAATTGGCTTGCTCCAGGATGTGAGATCACACTTACAAGAGTGCGACGAAGATGAGAAATAGGATCCCTGATAGAGAATGGATGACTTTGGGAGTGAAGAAGTCCTTCACTTGACGAAAAGTCTTTCTCATACGGTTGATGCGATGTCTTGAGCGGTGCGAATGTGATGTTGAACTTTCCCCTGATTCTGCCACACTGAATTCGTCTATAGCGTTGTACATTTGGGTATAGTCGTCTTTGAAGGGACGGTATCGCCGGTGATGTATAGAGGTCATGTCTCATCAGCGAAACTGTGACCGTCTGACGATAACATATATAGTACTTCAAGACGGAACAACTGATACTGAAGAAGCACACATGAGGACAACGACACCAACAGCAAGGCAAGTTATTGTGCAGCCTTCAAGGCTCCATCCATGTACCAGTGCGCAAAGGGCTGGTATCTCTGATCCTGGTGCGACTCGGACCCTGCATGAATACTGGGGCCACGAATACGAGGTGGAAGCTCCCCGCTCATTGCAATTGACAAGGCTGATGCGCACGCTCGTTAACGACAGTAATGTATGTTGACAAAGACTAAAACTTCGCATCGTATGTTCCTCAAAGTTAAGTTATCTAGGCAACAGTTCCGGCAAGGAACTGTCCTCGAACCGAGACCAGTCAAACCTAACCATGTCTTACTGATTTTAGGAGGAAAGAGAAACCACCCTCAAGCTTTGTGAGCCGAGAGCAATGGGACCAGTGGGAACATGCCGCCTAGTGAGCTCTATGATTTGGAAGGATTCGTGCAATGTTTGTTGATGAAATGATGACCGTGTAAAGTCATGGCTGTATTTGCGTCCCTGCTTTCGGCAACAGCGCGGATGAGTGATATTGCTATGGGTAGTTGGTTGATCCACAACTTTTCAGCAGATTTTGAGAATTACTAGGCTATTCTCAAGTCCTTTCCTTCCATGAAGATGGAATCCGGATGTCATTGGCCCATTTCGTAAGGAAACAGGTACCCAAGATATAGACGAACGTCTGACAAACACAGCCAAAACCAAAACTGCCTTATCATTACGAAGCGAAAGCGAAATCTTGTCGTAGAATCCCCTACACGTCAATCCAAATCTGGCTGATTGCAGAACGTATGGGGTGCTTTCCCGAAAGCCAGGGATATAGCAGATTCGAATTTCTGAGTAATGCTATAAGTCCTTACGATCAAGCACACCAGAACATTTGTCAGAAGCTATTCTGAAGTAAGATCCCAAAAGTGAAGTATGCATGGGATTTGTGTTTCGAGGAAGACCCTAGTGTTTGCGTCATTATCTTTCCATGGTCTTTTGCAACATGAGCAACTCAAGGAAGTTGACATCACTCTCTTGAACAGCTTCCCACCAACAGTTGCAATTCACGTCAAATGTGACTTTGGGAGCCTACCTTCGAGGCCATTGAGCAAATGTCCAATTCCAACCAAGAATAAAGTGGTCCCTGGCCTCCCAGTCACTGACTCACTGGGATGCAGGTCACTCGCGGCCGGACTTGCGAGCTTGAGCATTCTGTATATGTGAAGAAGCAGTGAAGAACAAACAAAATGCCACATATTGGCTCGGCCTGGCTCAAGTATGCACTCCTAATTGGCCTTATTGGGGCGCATTCTTCTTCCCTGTCAGTCAAATCACTAAATCACACCATGGTCCTGACTCCTTCGGCAAATATGCAGAAGACCAAATTGAATGTCCTATTCATCAGAACCAATTACTCGGGAGCCAGCCTGGCCTTTCGGCTTTAAGAATGAAATACTAATCCAAATCAATCCCCTCATGAGTGGAAATTGCATGGTGATGAGTAATTCCACTTCCAGCATGCAGGCACTACCCTGACCAGTTTCACGACTAGTACTAGGTCGTTGTTCGTAAATTCCGCGCGTCTATTCTCACCTCTCGGCATAAAATATTTCAAATTTTTACGTGCCGTTAGAACACGTTTCGAGAATAGACGACAAGTACGTACAAATGGTGAAAATGCCGCATATGTCAGCATTCCAGGCAACCGCATATTCCCCTTTCCCCAACTCGCTTGAGCATCGGCTTACTTGGTCAAGTCATCCGACTTACCGACATCGTGTCATCAACATCGCGGTGCTTCTGATCGTGGGGGAATGTGGTAATACTTGACGTTTCGTGGGATCTATTATTGTTAATTTGTGGATCGGCCGGCAGTAACCTTATGTCCCGTACGAGGCAATGCCTCTTCTCGCACACTGCAGGCGTCAACCTTCCGTCCCGCCACGTAACGCATTCTAGGCATCCTGTTCCGTCGGTCAGGATAAGCTTAAGCAGCAAGTGAGCAGCCACGAAAAGGCGGAACGCATGCAAGTATGCTTAATCGGACTGCGTACGTGGATCTATTCTTGGCACTATCGGTCGACACTACAGAGGTTGGATGGGTAACTTTCGTACAGGTTTATTAAGAGCCGAGAATCATGCCGATTCGAGCCGGGGTTGTGCATTATCGTTACGTATCACGGAGCCGGTGTTGAGCCAGCACGGGAATATATTTCGGTTCGGTGAAATTTGAGGTTACGGGGAGAAGAGAAACAGTTGGAGAGGTGGCTTAGAGGAAAGGTGGGGTTGGTCTTGGTGGGGTTTGTCTCAGCGGGGTCTCCAAATTGTATTTAGCGATGGGTGCATACGAGCATGACTATTAAAGCTTGGTGAGGCTGTGTATATATTATTATTTGGAGCTATGTCCTATACGTATAAAAGTATATATGACGCGGTTTTTACTTCTTTCTTAAAAGCCGGTTGTGTCGATGTAAGCAATACTGCCGGCTACCACCACAGTTCCGTTGATGGGGAGAGCGAGAGCTGTATTATGTTAGTATCGTATCTTTACATATCCTTTGACCTCAATTCCCAAGTGCGAAGAATGAGAGAACTTACCGCCGCTAGTACTCAAATACAGGATATTCTTATCTTTACTTGTTCTCCCGAACTTCCCTGCCGTAACTCCCGCCAACGTTGTCGAGAAGTTACTTCCTGCCGCAACAGACGCAACGGTCTTTCCCTTCGGCACTACACTCAGTTCATCCATCTGATTCTGTGCTACAAAGAATGCACCATCGCTCTTAATGATGAAATCATCTGCTTTCGGAACATTGCTCACCACGACCTGACTAGAACCCACTGGTGTTCCATCTGCCTTGATTTGGATCCTGTTGACAGATCCGAGAGCCGTGTTCGTCCAGTAGAGATAACTTCCAGAGATCTTAAGCCCATTGACACCGAGATTGGTTGAAGCGCCAACACTGGGGAATTTCATAAGCGGGTCGTTGATCAAGATGCTGTATTTTCCGGTAGTGGTGCACACTTTGTACACCCAGCCATTGTACACATCTCCAACGAGAATATTTTCATCGTCTAGAGTCGTCATACCATTTAAGAAGTCAGCGCCGGGAATGTCGACGAGCTTCGTCACCGTAGCATTCTTGGTAACGACGCCGGACGTTTGGGAGAAAGTCGTCATGTCGATCTTCCAGATTGAGTTGACGCCGGATGTTTTGACAAAGGAGTCATCGACTTGGGCGGAAGTAATGACATAGAACTTGTCAGTGGTAGTTTCAGAGATGCCGAGCGCGCCCTTGTAAGTCGTGCTGTTGAATGTGGCGATGGTGATGGGGGAGAAGGCGGAAGTGTGGGAGACGAGGAGGACTTCCGGGGTATCGAGGCGGGAGACCATTATGTCGCCGGTGGAGCGGATGGCGAGATTCTCACACCATGACGGAAAGTCGAAGGTATGGAGGACTTTTACCGGGAAAGGGAGAGTCGGGGTGAGCGTGCTGGTTGCGACGGAGTCAATCGGAGTACCCGTGATGAGAGACGGGAGGAAGATTGCGGCTAGAAAGGCCAAGATCGGCCGACTAATGAAAGAAGTCTTCATCTTGATTACTATACCGCAGCCGCAAAGAGACACGGGGGGTATATTAAAGGGAAGTTGGTGAGAGGAAGGAAGAAAGAATGCCGAATAAGTTTCCAACTGCGCGGTTATTGGGAGGCATGATATAGCCTATGTTTTGGGAATAAATTCATTGTCTATACAAGGGATATTAGATTTCGCCCCTACTAGAGTCAAGTTGTCATCGGGACCGAATTCAACGATCAGGAAAGGTTCAGATTCCAAAATGCTCTAGTACAATCAATCTCCGGGTTTGTACTGGGGTTGTTGCATTCGACAAGGGTATCTGCGGAAGGAGAACACTTCTCCGCATGAGCTGAAAGAACTGACTAATAAGAATTGCATAATATGGTGAATGTCTATATTTCAGTTAGATAATCCACGCAGATTTTATAATGTAACACGAATATTTCTTTAATATCGTGAAGTAGTCTTTTATTGATCAATACTGAAGACGCCCCAAGATAATGGTCGAAGGTAGCAAAAGCTTGATTCAACCACCGTCCCGTCCCGTGCAATTTCATCGGTGCGCACTGGCAACCGCCCCCAAGTACATTTTGTGGCCCTGAATTTAGGCTCAGTCTGGTCGCACGGCATAATTGCCGAATAAGATAATCTTTATATGGCTGTCAGCCAGCTCGGATATCTTTCCACAACAGGTGAATATTGAGTGCGTACCCCTTGTTTTTGAGTTACCACTGTGTCGGTAGCCAGTAAAACACTCATATGGCATTTTATTGCTTATCTTTTATCGCCACGTTGGGATCTCGACCTTCTGTTGTACTGCATCGCGGGGCGGAGCTTGTCGTTCGGTCCCCTACTTGATCTTAAGGTTCGTCCACCTGCCGCAAAGGGCAAAGGTCAGGTTGTTGAATTGCACGAAATACATGCCGATAATATTGTCCAAAAGACATCTGGATAATGAAAACATTCTAGTATCTTAAAGCGTTTGGAATGTTTGCCTGATAATGGTAACTACCTGCAATATATTGTTCCAAATGGGGCCTGTTTTTTCTCCTTCGAAGAGACACGGTGATTCGCTCATCCACCCCGAATATATGTAGAAAATTAAGTTTAGTATTAATGAGCGAAACAGGGTCGACGTCCATATTAACCTTCTCACTAGGGATTATTGAGCGGCCCCTAACCTAGCACTCAACACTTCCCTTACTAGTTCTTTTCATCAGCTGTCTTTCGAGCCAGGGTGTGGTCCGGCCACTGTCGTGATCCTGTTCTTGCTTCTCTCCCTTTTCGATATCGATTGCTCCTAAATCATCAACCTTCACACTGTATGTAATTTCCTTCTTGATGCCTTTCCAGGAGTCTATTTCCTGCTCGTTGGGTAGGATTTGGACCTCGCTGCCTGTGTCGTTTTCCTTCTTTTGGGAGGCTTCCTCGTCGCTGATCATGCTGAAGACGTGATTGCTTGGAAGTGACTTCTTTTTGGTGTAATTTGAAAGCTCGTAGGTGTGCCCCACTGAATGAGTGCGGTTGTGGGTGGTTGATGATTTAACTTGAAGGAATAATGGGCGAAGAAGAGGTACGGATGAGGCAATCACTACTAGCGTGGATTCAACTCTACAGTAAGGATTACATTAGTAAAGAGAAATCGCGATAGTTGGGTAGAGCCTTTACTTACTGGACCCAAACAAAAAGAGGAACCGTATTATCTGCAACCAGTCAGTCGTCCCACCCATAATGCGCCCGAGAAATGCTTACAAGTATAATCCCCTCTATCCGCGAGAGCTTCCAAATAAACAATCTTCATAATGACTCCTATGAATGCGCTATAACAAAGTCAGTCTATCCCGAGTATTCTAAATGGAGTATTTGACCTACAGAAGACTTAAACTCAGCAAGAAGACCAAAGCAAACTTCGTCCGCTTATCCATTTGTAAGCTCCAGAGCATCGTTGCTGGTAGACACGTCAAGAAAAGATCCGTAAGCCCATTCCATCCCGAGTGTGCGTAGCCGATGTACTGCAGCTTCAGTTAGTCAACCTCACTCAGACATTGGAGAATGAACCACACTAACAGTCTGCAGATCTTCGGGCCAGCATGAGCTTTTGATCGAGAAGTCCCAAAGAGCCCGAACATCCTTGCATTGAATGTAGAGTGTGATAACAACAATACTATTGGGAATGAGTTGTGCGTAAAACAGTGTCCATAGCGCTACCCGACGCCATTTCGTTATACCGAAGAGCTGAAGCATTAGGATGATGAATGAAAGTCTGCCGAAAGTAGAGCCCATCACACCTATGCAGATGTCAGTCAACCAGTCTCGTTCAGTAAATGTAAATCTCACCGAACGATTGTCCAATGGCATTGTACTTCATAGCTTCTACTCTATCTTCAACGTCGAGATATGCATAGTGCCGGCCCCAACCGTAGTGATATTGTACTGTGATCAAAGCTGCCATCGAAGAGATTGTACACTGAATGTATGAGTTAGCTACAGAAATTGGGGTATATGTTCCGTCCGTCAACCTACCATAGATACTACAACCAAAGCATCACTAAGTCCGAGCTGACGAGACACCAATCTTTGAGTCAAACATCGTGCGATCACAATGATTATCGCAAGAGCGTTGAGGCTCCATATTGCACCAAGAGCCCTCCCACCTTGTTGCTCATATTAGAAAGCTGCAAACTTAAGTGTCTGGGACGACATGAATCACTCACCAATGTTTATGTCCGGGCCCAACGATTCAGACGACATACTGGGGATTTGCGAATGCCTACTAAAATCAGATCGATAAAGACCTTACCCGCGAGGGCTCATGAATATAAGCCAACATCAAGCACCTCATATATTACTCTCTTAAAGTTCCCGCTGCCACATTCCCGCACACATCAGTGAAGGGAGACATGGATTATCACCCGCTCATGAACTGGCCATTTGTGCGTTTCGTATGCTGCAGCCGTGTCCCGCGAGCAACAAAATTAAGCCATGTTAATTCGTCGAAGCACAGCCGAGAAGCAACGAACCCCGAAACCTCTATGGAATTAAGGTTACTTACCTTAAAGCAGAGAGAAAGCCATTCAAGTGTCGTATTCCGCCCACACACGGCTGCTTACAAGAACGGCCAGGGCCAAAAAATCGACCAGGTAAAAGAAGTACCGTGCGCAATGCAGGAAACTCTGAATAGGGAAATGAAGCCGTTAGAATACCGCCACATTTCATCTGATGTTTAGTACAAAGCGATGTAATCAGTTCGGCTAGAATACTTGAGAAATTATCCAGATACTAGCAGGCCTGAGAATGTGATGCTCGGATACCGCCAATCAAGAATTAATCTACGAAAGTAGGCTAATATTGTTCACCCGGAGCAACCATCATCTAGCTTACGACGGCTTAACAATCAATACAAATCAAAAGGAGAGCATTTCGGCACCGAGTTCCACGGAACGACCACTAGGATTGCGTGTGTACCTGCCTAAGAACATGCATTCCAAGAATTTCTTGGATCCCCTCAAATCGGCACCCCGCACGATTCTACCCGTGCGAAGTACCATATCACCAAAGGAGAACCGGAACCGGAATCCAGTCAAAGCAAAAAGCAGGTATGAAAGTCAGGGGAGCTGTACCTGATGACACTTGGATCAAAGCGTTTTGATGCTTGTAGGTGGGAAAGTTCGTCTGTACTGCAAGGAGGTAAGGCAACAAAATGGATGAAAAGTACATTGCAAATTTCTTCATTCGCTCGTCAATAATCTGTGGCTTGACCTAAGCATCTTGCTATATTCCCCTGCATGTAACAACCATCACACATTAGGTTTGCGCTTGTCTCCCTTGTACTTGAACTTTGAAGTATGGAACACAATGTGCATAAGTATCCCCAGCACCGCCGGATAATCGAAAAGCTTCGGTAGATAGTGGCTATGTCAGGTCATCAGGACGTCCCGCGAAGCTTCCTGCGGGATGCGTAGTTTCTGGGGTAGACCCGGGAAAGTATTTCTTAAATACGATACTCAGTGACCACCCTCAATCCGTTGGCAGGATAGTTTGGGGATCCAATCCTATCTCTTCACCAAGCCTTCTGACCACTGTCTTCAGTGCCGTGCAAGCTGGGCTATCAGGCCATGCATCAAAGAAGCTTTCGCCGTAATCGCACGACATTCCGATTCGTGGATCTAATGGAACGGCGCCAAGGAATGGAATGTTCATCTCCTGTGCAAGAGCTCTCGCACCACCTGTCGTAGCCTGGAATATCTGACTCTCATGTGTGCATTTCGGACACACAAAGCCAGACATGTTTTCCACGATACCCAAGACCTTAATGCCCGCTTTCCTGCAGAAATCGATCTCCTTCCTAACATCCAGTAACGAAACCTCTTGCGGTGTAGTAACCACCAA
Source organism: Rutstroemia sp. NJR-2017a BBW (assembly GCA_002946425.1). Lineage (NCBI taxonomy): Eukaryota > Fungi > Ascomycota > Leotiomycetes > Helotiales > Rutstroemiaceae > Rutstroemia > Rutstroemia sp. NJR-2017a BBW. Next base: position 1,925,973 of record NJPT01000031.1, read on the forward strand.
CGCTCCATCCACTCCACTCTCTTTCAAGAATGAATTCACACTCAAATGTTCATCACTCGTCCCCGGTGGCGTATCCACAAGCAAGAAATCCATCTCCCCCCATTCCACATCCTTCAAAAACTGTTTTATCAAGCCATTCTTCTTTGGTCCCCTCCAAATGACCGCATCATCCCGATTCGGTAACATAAATTGCACACTCATAACCCCCAGATTCTCCATCACCCATACTGGACTCCACCCTGCACCGCTAACATGAATCTGCTCACTCTCTACCCCCATCATCTTCGGTATGCTTGGCCCGCAGATATCCGTATCCATAATCCCCACCGTATTATCCTCATTTGTCGCGAACGCATGGCCCAGCAGACTTGTAAATGTGCTTTTGCCTACACCACCCTTCCCTGAGAGAATCAGGATCTTGTGTTTGATATCCGCTAGACGCGCAGTTATGGCGGGGATATCGGGATCGGGGCCTTTGGGGGCAGAGGCACATATCGCTTGGTTGGGACAGCCGGCGCAGGAGTCTGCTTTGCCTGCAGCTTCGGATTCGGGGCCGGGACAGTGTTCAGGTTCGGGGGCGATGAGTTTGGGGGCGGCTTTGAGAGGGTTCGATAGTACGTCTTCGACATTATCGGGGCGTTCTTCTAGAGAGGGCGCCATGGTTGTGTATTTTTTTGGAAGATATTCTGCGATTGTGGTTTGGAAGGGAATAATTTAACAATTTATATGATGGCATCGGAGATAAATGTTTACAAAGCATCATACAAGTTTTGGAGGGGTTTGTAAGGCAATGATTTAATTGGCTGTTTCCTCAGGCGAGCCGTGCCCGCCGTGAGGTCCGATTATCGGCAACTTCAAAGAAAGACCTCAATCCTCCGACCTCCAATGATTAAATTTGGAATACAGACCAATGGTCTCCCATTCCGGTTGCTATATTTACAACATCCGCTACTTCCAAATACTTCGTGCCTTTTTCGCTTTCACGTCGTCGTTCATGGGACTTTTACGCTTCCACCGTGTTTCCCTTGATATACGGCTCTCTCTTGAGCAGCTGAATAACACTCAATAAGGGCTTTCTCTTCCGTTGGGCTGAGATACCGCTGACCGCGTACCTTTTCTGCCCACGAAGGGTCGCTCATGAGCACGATGCCACAGAGTGGAGACGGGCACTTTGCTAGAATCTGATACGGCTGCATAGGTTCTAGGGATAGCTGGATCGAGACCTCACACAGCACAGTGTTAGCGGCGTCTAGTTGTTCCTTCCCGTTGATGGAAAGGATTGTCGAGCACAATCATGACAGGACGGCATCATGGACAGCCACGGTCAGGGTCCTCGAGCTCCTCAGCAAACGATTCTAGCAATTAGTAGACGCGGCTAGTCTATTATTTCGTGTTTCCACGCGTCGTTGCCCTCTCTTTCACATCTTTGCAACTCCAAGTCCACGAAAACCTTACATCAATGTCAGCGCAATGCTGATATAGACGGCATTCAGTGCTCTACCAAACTCAGTACGTTAGGTGAGTAGAAGCCAGCTCACGTGAAGATGGATTACCTGCAGTAATCATTTCTTACTCCATTTCCAATGTTTTCTTCCACGATCTTCTCGCTGCGTGCTTCGATCGTTCTCCTAAACGTCAAGCATTCCTGCGACTTCCGAATCATGTGAGTCTTACTCGGAAATCCGTTTAGCTGATCAAGTTCACACTTCCCGCCGACACAACTATGGCCGAATGCACCAACGAAGTCAAATAGCCCACTCAGCCTCTGCGAACCGGAACCAATCACTTCTCCCGTCGAATATAACGCCGAATCCTTGATCAGCTTTCGTATTGAAGTCACAGAATGGTCAGGTGAAAAGAATTGAACCCACTCAGTCGTTGAAACAATTAAAGATGTGTACAATATACAGTATACTACCTCCTACCTCACAAGAACAAAAGAACTCATATCTCGATGCCATCGCAACCGGGACAGCTACAGTTGATTGCAACAGGCATGTCTGGGACGAGGTCAAACAACGAGCAACAGCATATACCGGCTATCGACACAATTGAGTTTCGGCGAGCACCAAACAGTTGGTAGGGGATTGATTTGAATGTGACTCTTTGCAGTGTCAGGGAAACGCTAACAATTCAACGGTGAGATCGGCAACGCTGATGGATTCGCTACCGTATGATGAAACTACCTCGGGACTGTGGTACATGGGAGCAGTCGCTCGTCGTGCATTGTGGCACTGATCTGGCACACCCTCAACACGATATATTTAGCCTATTTTTTATTGGGATTCTCTGGCAGCTTTTGCGATAACTGGACCAGTCCCTCTCTTCATCCAGTATCTTGTACGAAACAAATGTAATCTGTCTAATAGCCTTGTCGGTACAAAAAGCAATTTGTGTCACGGGTCTTGCCTTAGCTTCCCCTTCAAATTTAAATTCTACCGGTTTCAACGCAGATTCTAAGACCAGATTTAGTTTCCGCATTGTCCGCTGCTTTGGCATTAACTTACTAGGTGGATCATCGTCTCCCTTCCTCCCTTCCCAGATCTTGTCTGCGTTTGAGATGAAACCAGACACAACACCATAAAGTTTGCCTTTCCCTTTTGTCCCGTGTTTTCTGTCCAACCAATTGTTGTAGACGAACTTGCAGAATTCTTTAGCCATGATGGGAGATGCAGAATGGTGTTCTTACCGTCTGCCATGCTCCAATATCTTTTCTAGCTGTACTGTCAGTCTGAAATGGTAGGATTTCAAGACCTATATAGTCGACCTCCAATTGAATGACTGCAGCGCCGCCCTTTTCTGCCTTCGAGACTACTGCCCAGTGTTCAGCGTACTCCTCGTCCACTGTTGTATAGAAAGCTCGACCAGTCTTCGATATGTTGAAGTCGGCTGCTTCATCCTTGAAGATCGATACCCCATCAAAAATTGCCTGGACGCTATCTATGTGGCAACCGTGGAAGACTTTGGTTGGGAGGGACATGTTGAGTGCAGCTCTTAGGTTGCTAAAGAGTCGTCTTGTTCTCTATGCTACAAGTCATGGCTCGGGCGAATGCGACTAGGTACTTATATCCAAATCCTGAGCACTAGTATGTTCATGTGAAGCAGAAGCCAGTATTCACTTATAGAGCACAATGTCACTCTCTCAGGAGTGGCGTCACATCTGGGTTCGCAGTCCGGCTGAAGTCACTGGGTAACATCTGAAAAATACCACGCGATAAATCTAGACCCCATTTTACAAGAGATATCGAAGTGAGGCTGGCTGACTGCGAGCGTGTTGCGATCCTTTTATGGACACTGCGTGAAGTAAACAAAAGCGGAGAAAGTGCCCTCAATTTTCATTGGCGCCGAAATCCATCTCAGACATATCCTCAGCTGAACTCCTAGAGTCCTAAACTACAACCACTCTTATAGACATGTTAGTAGGACGTTAGGAACATTTTTATTGCAGCTGAAGCAGCACGGACATAGTCGGCAACTACTACCATAAGTCCCAGCTATCTCAGAGCCCTGATCGCGTTGCGTTGATGTAAATTTCGTCGCTTGTTTCCCCTCAAACGGATTAAATACCAACGGCACGCGGCCCCGCTTAGTCGTGGGTCGCGGTGTACCAAACGAAACCTCGCCAAATTCCAGTGAAAAGCAAGATTACAAAAAGCAGCTTTTTAGAACCTTTTCATTCCTTGTGATTAAATTACCAGAAAAATCCTCTATGTACTATTTTGAGATTTTAGTCTCTGAGAGCTTTCTAATACCAAATATCTCAAAATTTGAAATTTTCTTGATATAGTACTGTGGTATGCTACGCGGGGCTGCGTGCCTGCGCTCCCCGGCCCATCGCGTTTTTAAGCGCGTTTGGAAGCAGCTCGTCTCTATACCAGTACAGTATTGAATATTTAGTGGCAGCCGGAAGTTTGAGCCGGTGCACGGCGTGGTATTTAAGCTGGGCTGGCAGGCAGTTTTAATGGGGCGTGCATAAACCATATATGCTCAACATTGCTCTTGTAGAAAACCCCCAGAAGTATTACTCCTGCGAGTCTCTAGCCAGGGACCGAGGATGAGTGATTTTCGACGGAAGGAGAGTTGAGGTCTAAGAAACACATGGAAGTGACTCTAGCAACCCCCACGAAATGGAGACGGCACTCCGGGGGTGCTACTAGACCAAGATATCACTCATTGAATATCAGCAAACCTATATAGGGTGCCTCCCAGCCAGTGAGCCGGCGGATGTATGAGACGGTCGTGCTCAGATATACAGCATTTACTACATGCTTGGGTATTTGCAAACCATGGAGAGGACGGAAAGGGTACTGACAGAACTAAGGAAAAGATATTTCTCTTCGGACTTCACACTTTGGACCCCCATGAGATAAGCACCTTGTGCTTTGTACGATGTGATAGACTTCACGCTTCTTAAGAAACACAACGACACGCATACGACGAGATCTACTATCTGACAGACAAATATACACCGTTCGCTTCCCACGAGAAACGTCCACGAATTGACAAAGATGATAGAGCAATGCATACTGGGTTGTCCAAGGCTTTGTAGTGCCAGCGATCAATTGGAAGCTAAGCGGGTTTTGGGGGTCTTGAATCTGAGAGTTCTGATTGGTTTATTTCAATTCTGGACCGTTCGTCCTCAATACCCTCAATACAGTACTACTTTAGTAGGCTACAAGTATGTCTCGACACACAGACCAGGACTGATCACATGCATCATCGCCCAGTGGGGAAGCTCGAAACCTTGTCTCCGCAAAACGCTTAAAAACTTCATAGCTCCCTTTGGTGGGAGTCGCGGTGGTGTACATGATGAGCGAATTGATATTGATATCGATTTCTATGAGTTGGCATGTCGGAGATATTTGGGTAACATTTGTACTTTGCACTTGCACTTGCACTTGCACTTGATGTAACATAGTGCAGATAAACTTTGGGGGTCAGGGACAAAGAGGAAAAGGGCGTGTGAGTGGATGGGCAATCCAGTCACGTGTCAGTTTCCCCACGCTTTGTGCAGGTTATTGGTTATTGACATGTGAATGGACGAAACTGGACGACGGCAAATAAAAAATCTATGTCATAGATTGCCAATTTGACAGATCTTTATGACAAACAGAACTGCATAAATTGCAAGAATTATGTATAACTGCCGGCACACATAATTGTCGCCAGCTATTCCTGCTAGAATACAAGTACAGTACTCGTACACTCAATTGCTACTCGAAGAAACTCCACATTGGCTGCGGGTAGGAACGGCTCCTCCTGTCTCGAAAAAAACAAGTGCGAGTTAGTCCTCCTCCACCCACCAACCACCCACGACCAAACCGGAGCTCTACGAAGTATGAATTGGTAGCTGGAACCTTGAACTCGCAGAAGAACACAGCATAAACGGAATATGGCTCATCCCACTCCTTCGATCATATGAACGCATAAAAGAAGTGCACGGAAAATTCCCAGCATTTTTCCATACCTCGCCAAACTCAACGTGTTATGTTTAACACCACCTAGACTGCTCCCAAATACAAAGTCGCGAAGTCTCAACGACAATTGACTCCGCCGTCCTCAACACGGCGTACTTCTACCATCATGAGTACCTCTACAGCCATCCCGCAAAGGCCGGATGATTTACACAAAAGACCCACAACGAAGCCTGGAACCGACGGAGCAGATCTGTCGAGCGACAGCAGCGCTGAAGACACCCCAGTGAGTGAGAATGAAGTTGAAAAAGAGAAGAAGACATTCGGCAGAACTCCGAATGGCACCAGTAAGTATACTCTGGCGCTTCTATTCACTCGCTACCTGTCTAGAGACATACAAACTAACAATTACCCCGCAGTCTTTACTGTCCCGCAGACCCATGATATGGTCTCCCAGTTACTCGATCCGCGCCAACCCAAGAACCTCTCCGATGCCATAGTTTTAGCCATTCTTGCTCTCCATATAGTCGCCTTATACGCGTTACCAAGTTCCTTAAAACGACCAGTCTTCGCGATCATCTTCCTTTTCTGGAGAGGCTCGTACAATGTTGGTATTGGATACCTCTTACACATACAATCAAATCACAAACGCATGGTAGCATGGGCAAAGAAATGGAATCTGTTCGAAAACCCCAAGACTGGCAAAAACCCGCGACCATGGTTATACCACTTGATAAAGCGGGAGCTAGAGGCTAAGATTCCCGAAGACTACAAGTTCGAAGAAGCACCCATTGAATACAATACATGGTTGGTGTTTCGACGAGTGGTGGACCTCATCTTGATGTGCGATTTCACTTCATACTGTTTGTTTGCAATTGCCTGCGGAAGTTCTCCAGTTGGCGAACGGCTGATCATGACGATCCTTCGTTGGGGTGCCGGTATTCTCCTTGTTCTATTTAATCTTTGGGTTAAGCTCGATGCCCATAGAGTTGTAAAGGACTATGCATGGTACTGGGGTGACTTTTTCTATCTAATCGACCAAGAGTTGACTTTCGATGGTGTTTTCGAAATGGCACCTCACCCCATGTACTCTGTTGGATATGCTGGATATTATGGCATTTCCATGATTGCTGCAAGTTACAGCGTTCTAGCAATTTCGGTCGTTGCACATATTGCACAATTCGCATTCTTACTGATTGTGGAAAACCCTCATATCGACAAAACTTATAACTCACCACCTCCTAGAAAGCATCAAGACAGCCCTACCCATAGCGACATTGTACACGCGAATTCGGCGGCCGGTAAAGATCTTGCTGCTGAATTACTTGACTCGGCACTACAATCCCACACTTCACACATGAATGTACCTCAGCCATCTGCTGTTCATAATCTTATGGGACTTGGGAATATTGATCTTTTCCGCATTACTGATGTTTCCGTCCTTCTGCTACAAGCTTACGTCGTGCTGGTTACCGCTTCGACACCATCGACACCATTCTATCAAGCACTTTTCGTAATTAATGCGATGGTCTGGCGTCTGTGGTTTACTTTTGGTCTCGGAGTTATTCTCAACCGACAATCAAATAAGAAAATGTGGACTAGGCATTTCGTAAAGTATGGTGATGGCACAGAAGAAGCCTGGAGGCAATGGAAAGGCATGTATCACTTGAGCATGACGATGTGTTACGCAAGCTTCATTGCCGCAACTTGGAAGATGTACTCGATGCCTTCTGACTGGGCTTACGGACTTGTATTATTGAGACATGTTGTAGGTGCTGGTTTAGTCGCTCTCCAGATTTGGACAGCTATTAGTGTCTACGATTCATTAGGCGAGTTTGGGTGGTTCTTCGGTGATTTCTTCTTCGATCACGCACCCAAACTCACTTACAGTGGCATCTACCGATACCTCAATAACCCGGAACGTATCATTGGCCTTGCCGGTATTTGGGGAGCTGTCTTGATCACGGGAAGCAAAGCTATTTTCTTCCTGGCTGTTTTGAGCCATACACTCACCCTTGGTTTCATCCAATTGGTTGAAAAGCCTCACATGCAAAAGCTATATGGTAGAAATCTTCGACAAGAAGCCGGTCTCTCAAAGAGTATCAGACGCTCATTACCTTCTCCTTTCCAGAAATGGCAAGGAAATGTTGATCGAGTCCTGGAAGAAACGAGCCATTTCGTTGAAGAATTTCTCGAAACTGCTCGGCCTAAGTTTGCAGCTGGTGTCTCCACCATTGTCCGCGATACAACTGCTCTGTTTAGCCAATACCCAGCACGTCTAACACTGACACGCCTTGCACCAGATATTGCCGGATTCGACCCAAGGGACTACTCGATTTTTATTGAAGGAACCCCATCATCAGCTCTATCACAAGAAACCTCATCTAAAGAAGGTCTATCAGCTCGCTTCCCAATAGAGCGAACGGATGGATACAAACCACTCGTCTTCGAATACGGCGCTCCCATCCGAGTAAAATGGACCGCCCCTATCAACCACAGCAAAGCCGACTGGGTAGGTCTCTACATGGTCGCCGATAACGCTTCCCGCGACGTAACACGTATTTCCTCCCAAGGTCGCTGGGTTGCCACCGTTCCCAACGAATACGAGTCAACGCCGGCAGATAAAGGAATCATCGTCTCCAACAGGCTGGTCTCGGGTGCCCAACGCAAAGATGGCTCGACCCAAGACTACATGGAAGGTGAAATGATCTTCGAGGGCGATAAACTATTCTGGACCCAAGGCGTGTTCGAATTCCGCTATCACCACGACGGCAAACATAATGTCATGGCCATCTCACTACCTTTTGAAATTCGCATCGGGAAATTCTCCGACGAGGATATCATCCCCGATCCTACATCCTCGCCGGAATCGGTCATTCGTTCGGCAATCGAACAAGCTCTTCTTCCTGTTGTACGTAACTGTTTCGATAGGGACCCGGAAATCGCGCCGCATTCGGTAGAAGAAAGCTTTGGCCCGCTGGTCGCGAGAGACGGGAAATATCCAAGACGAGTCATTTTTGCTGTGCATCAGATGTTTGGTGTGGAGTTTGCACCCGAGGTCGTCAGGGCCGATGGGAATGTGAGGAATTTGGCTTGGAGAATTGCGAATGCTAAGCAGGTTTTGGTATGCAGGCCGTCTTTTTGATTTTTAATTTTTCTTGTTTGCCTTGCTTCTTATATTTTTATTTTTTGACCCTTTTGGGTGTTCTCATTTTTACATTTCTTGTCATTTTTGGAGAGGCGTCTTCGATCGTGTGGGTTATAAATAGGCTGGCTATGGATGGGGCTTGGCATGATATAGCATAGCATGGCATGGCTCTTGTTAGACGGTGTTTGATTTATTTTATTTATACTAATGGTTTTCATTTCATTTCATTTTTAATACTGTGGGATGTCGAGAGAAATTAAACAGAAGGTATGATTGGACCGAAAGACTAACGAGTATTGCTATTTTCTCCCTCCATTACAGGCTCCATATAGTATGTCGAAATCTAGAGGCTCTTCTACGCCGACTGGTGAGAGGTATGAGGAGGAGGGGGTGAGGAAAGAAATAGCTTAGAGGGAGGGAGGTGATGTGGGGTGTAGGCTGGGGTAAGTGAGATGAAAGAGAGAATTGTGGAGCAAGGGGGAGGAGCAGGCATTGTACATACTTATTGCATAGACTGCATTGGCCGGACTCGATTCGATATCATTACGGTAAGCATTGAAATGTTGGACGAAAGCGCGGAGAAATGGTCGCATGCATGATGGAGAATGGAGGAGTCATATAAGGGATAGATACCCTCGCATGTGCTGTGCTATTTAGATGGTTTTGGAGGAAGATGTATAATGAATGAAAGACACATGAAGTATATTGCTGAGTTGCTGCACCACACGTCAAGTTGTTGGTCAATGATGAGTGTTGAGTAGCATCCGGTTCTAAATCGACTGCGCATTCGTCACCTCAGTAGCTTTCCGGTGAGTAAACTCATCACCCTTAGCTGCAAACGCCCGACATTTTCAATATACAGCGAGGCCACCCATGAGCACTTCCAACCGGCCTTCAGTATTCATCAAGTTCTACTCACAAATGTGAAGCCCCTCAGTAATCCCGAATCAACTTGGTGCTTATTCGTCTCTGCATTTGAGATTTATGTTGGCCATCCGGATTCCGAACTCCCTCATACAAGCAAAGGGAACTGGGAAAATGGAGTCAAAGATTCACGTATACGGCAGGAATCGTTGTCTGGATATCTCTTTTCGTTTTCTTTCCCATCAGCTTTCGTGAATTCACCAAAATCAATCCACCACCGCCAAACCACTCAGCTCTCCCTCCTCCTTCTCCTCCCCGTTCATCATCCATTCTCCTACTCGAACCTACCAACTTTGAATCTCCACCGGCAACCCCGAAAACCTCGATATGCAACAAAAGCATACCCCTCACGTAAACTTAACAAACCATTAACAGCAGGCCCCATCTCAGGCCCCGATGGACCCTCATATAGCGCTTCCAGCATATGCACCGCCTCCTCCCAAGAAATAGACATGCAAACCAAAGAGCAAACCCAATGTAACGAACGGCCAAGTCACTGGACCAAGAAAGATGTTTCTGCCTGCACCGTCCGTCTCCAAGGAAACGAAACGAACGTCTGAATCAGGATTCGCCACCGCATCGGCGACACCGATACAACTCCACCACCAACGAGTGCAGCAGCACGGAGGTACCGAAATTGTTCGATATGCAACAAAATAAATCCAACCAGACACTGAGCTACCTATTGGTATGAGAAAGAAAGAGGCATACAAGCACGGGGAATTAGAATTCATCAACAACAACAGTAGGCCGGCCAGCCGGCCAACCCAGCCCAACTAATCGAGTTACTGACTGTACTGGACTTAACTCAACGGAGACACCGAAAGTATAAGACTTGCAACAAAATATGTCTTGTACAGGGAAACAGAGGTAAATGGCGTGGTTGCGATGTTCATGACGGCTAGAACAGGCCCAGGGTCGCTCACTGCCTAGGCGCTTGCTTGGCGTAGGGTTGCCTATATGCGGAGAAATGAAATGGACGGACGGCGATACCGATGATTTGCGATGTGCAACAAATAAGTTATTTCGAGTCGGATTTTAAAATAAACTGAAATATAAGACTTCATCTCAGTTGCTCTCCTCAGCTCAGTCAGAACGAGGCGGGCGATGCGCGCAGAATCTACAAGTAAACTTACCGAAGCACCGCACCGCACCGCATCGTACTTACCTTACCTTACCTGTAAGATTACCTGTATCGCCTAAATAGCATAGCATACAGTAGAACATTCCATCTTAATGTCGATATGCAACAAACAAAATTCCCAACACCATGATACCAATCAATCAATCCCATCCCTCAATCATAAGCGTACTGCAGATGGAGATGGAAAATGGACATTTCTAGAAGTTCTGAAGATTTGCAACAAAAAAGATGAGAGAGGGGTTCTAGAAGGTTTTGCTCTGTGTAAGTTAGCGTAGGGTTAAATGAATGGTTGTGGTTGTGGTGGCGAAGTGGGGTTATTTTGTGCTGTAGATCTACTTGCTCGCTCGTAGGTTGGCGGAGGGGAGGACATAGAGGAAATGTATTTGTATACAGAGTACATGAGCCTTAGTGTGCTAGGGATGTGGTATTTTAGTAATAGGTCATGTCAAGTGTTAAGTGCATGGGTTACTTTTCGTGTCTCTACAAGACGCGAAAGATAGCACAGCTGTAAACAGAATATATGTAATCGTCTCACAGTAGTGTATAGAACAGATATAATCATATTATTTCAATTTTCCTTCCATTCCCTATCATATCCTCATCCGTTGAAGTGGAATAATGTAAATACCCAAAACATGTCAAGCAATCAATTCATTCATTCATTCATTCATCAAAGTAACCCACCCACAAATATCCCATCCCATTTCATTCCATGCACCCGAATCACCAACGCCTGGATATCTGCACATATACACACATACATACATGTATGTTCATGACCAACACAACTAGGTGTAAATAGATTCCGTCCAGGAGTTGACTTGAAGACCTGTTTGCTTGTTAGTCACATGCTAGAGAAGTAGACGACAGTTGAGATGCCACATACCAGTTTCTGCCATCGGCGCATCCTTCAAAAACTCCAACGGCATCCAGACCAAATGTCCCTTAATCTGATCAAGTTTCTGTCTAATCTCCTGAGGCGGTATCATACGGTCATAGATATGGCCTGATCTGACGCCCTTCGGTGGAAGGAATTTGTCATAATCGTCGAATGTTTTAACTACAACCACCTATGTCAGCACATCTTCCCGATCCTTCCCTTTCCAACAAATTATAAATAGAAAAAGACGACGGAAAACTTACCAAAATTATCCGGATCAGCATGGAACAATTGTCTGAAGATCTGCGAATTCTTCGTCGCTCTACCAGTCCACATATCCCAGACATCATCACTCAAGGGATCTTCGACGAAATTGTAAGTTTCGCCTTCATGAATATCGTTCGGGACATCCGGTGGTTGAGCATTAGGATCATTCGAAGCATCTAAATCTTGCGGTTTCAATAAACCAAGATGCTCACGCCACAGGTAGCGTCTAAGAGTTGCTGCATGATAGCTAGCTTCATAGGGTTGTCCATTCATCGTACTTGGGATTGTCTTGGTATCAGTCATGACGATAGAAAGCTCGCTGTCGTGAACACCGAGTTGTGAACGATCGTTTAGGTTAGAACTTCCACAGACGACTGTCTTGTCATCGATGATTAGGACTTTGCCGTGAATGTACAGTTCCTCTTGAATCCAGTTATCTGCTTCGCCCTCGAGATCACCCTCCCATGGTTCATCGACCAGGTTGGCTTGTTCGTGCATGGCGTTCTTCGCGACACTGTCGGTACTAGCAGGTGTTTCGTTTGTTCCAGCGGCGTCGGCCTTGGACTCAAACTTCCGCTTCGCGTCGGTCAGCTTTTCTGCGTCTTCATCTCCTGAATCATCGCGTGGATCCAAAGAACTCTTCAATCCCATCTGCTTATCACGACCACCCTCATGGTCCCGAGAGCCCTGAATGCCTTCGGACATAATTTCTTGTGCTTCGGCTCTCTGAACATCTTGGTATTTAACGCCAGATTCTTCCTCTTGCTTCTTAATCTTGGCCGTCACGTTCAGACGATCATATGATCTCAGATTGAAGAAGAAGATGTGGTTTTCGGGCTCAACACCTTGAGCCCTAACTTGCTCGAATATGGAATGTTCTCCTCGACAGATAGATTTGTATTGGTAATCCATGATGGCTCTTGTTCCTGTAGCGGCATCATCTCGAAGGTCGCCTGCGAACCCGGGGATGGATGGAATCAACACAATGACACGGAACTTTCTGCCTTCCTTGCCTGCCTTAACGACGGCATCAACAATTGCTCTACCAATCGTATTTTTGATGGGTAGTTGATGCTCGCCAGTAGCGGTGATGAAAAATTGATTTTCGATGTAGACATAATGTTGTGCGTTTCGGATGAGTTCACTGTAAGCATTTTGGATACTGTGCTCGGTAAGAATACCACTGGACCAATCGGCGCTACTCCGAACAACCTGGGCATGGACTGTTCCTCGCTCACCCAGGGTTTTGGTACTCAAAGGGCTTAATGGGTGGTGGATGTACTCTCCAACGGGATGCTTGGGTCTTTGCACACCAATTAGGTCCTCATCTGCACCTTCTCTTCCCTCCAGGACCAACCAGTCGAATCGATCATCTCGTTTGTATTTGTCTCTCTTGACAAAGTTCCATCTGAGAACGAAATGCTCCGCAATATCGTAGACGCAATCTCCGACAACTCCCATAGCAACGTCGTGCCAGGGCATTCGTCCGTATTCGGCCTTGGAAAGTTCATTTGCTTTCCAGTCTTTGACATTTTGGAAGTCCATGACACGATTATTGTTGAAATCTTGTCCCGGCCAAACTTCAGTTGAAACACCTTCAGGATGCACATCAGCAAGTGGATGTTGATGATTATCCCATCGGCCAAAGCAAAGATCTAAACCGCCAATGAAAGCCAAGTTATAATCAATCACAATGAACTTCTCATGATGTGCCCAGTAGAAAGTCATGTCTGCAGCATTTTCGAGTACGTTGTGATCGGGATGACGCATAACCTGGATATTGCCGTGTCCAGGAGATCCTTCAGGACACAGTGCTTGAAGGGCATGTTTTGTGTGCTCGGAGTTACAAGTAAGGGCAGCCTGTAGGAGGTCAATTGCAGCTCAGCATCATGATCAAGAACTGGGAAAAGCTACCTCCACTTCACGATATACAATAACAAAGATCTTAACGCCTGCTTCCGCTCGTCGCTTGAGAATTTGATCAAGACGCCATTCCTGGTTGTAGTACGGAGGTCTTCGCATGAAAAGCTCCGGGGAGAGCCACCAATCTGCAATGTATATCGTTTCTTTGGCAGCTTCAAGCGCAATGGAGACAGCCTATATTGTTCCATTCAGCTAGAATTTTGGGTGCTTTCAATCAGGCGCACTTACCCAGAAGTAATCCCGCCCGTCTACATACCACTTTATATTATTTCCAGGTCTTTCTGGGGCAAATGATTCGAAACGATGCGATTCGGCAATTTTGGTTCTCTTCGCATCGGTAATCTTTTCGTGTTCTTCGTCGTGACGATGGTTTGGATTGAACTGCGGGGTTGTCAGTGGATGGCAGATTACGGCGCAAACAAGAAAACTTACCAGATTCCCGAGCTTTCCAATCTCATGCCTGCAAGCCAATTAATTGAGAAGATTAATGGTTGGAGTTTCCTAACTTACTTCTTGTGTATCAGGCCTACCTTCACGTCGTGAAGCTTGGTATCCTTCAACTTGTTGCGCAAAGCACTTATTGGGTTCTTCATCTTTTCCTTGAAGGACTCTGGGTTCGACCCTCCATCTGCAGGAGCTGAGGTCGACATCTTGGGGGCGGCGATTGCAGTGTGGTGCTAGACGAATACTGTGTATTAGTTGGAAACTCTGTTTGCCCGCACTATTGTAGGTTTCGTCTATGTCGTCTGAGGCTCTGAATGCGGCCAGACTTGGAACGGTGCGGACTAAGATAGTGTTCAATGAAAGGAAGCGGTTGATGGTCCGAGAGTTCACGAATACGGTAGATGCAGTGGCAGTCTGTCTGCGTAGGATTCTAAAATCCTAGTCTGATCGTCGGTTCCTGAATTTAGGAAGTAGCTGCAGCGGGCATGGCAAGCTACGAGCTGCGAGATGTGCTGTACTTGTACTGTACTGACTCGAGGTACAAGTATTTATTGAAAATGCAATACAAGCGTGGGGTGTAGATGGCGGGGCAGCGAGATCAGCAGATTCCAAGGTTTATCTCGCTTTATCTCGCTTTCTGTCGCCTTCTCCACCGTGCCGGCTTGGCCTTGTTCATTCTGCGCCTTATGCCCTGTTTATCTTGATTTGGTGCTGTTGGATGGAATGTTGTTCGGCTGAATGCGTGTGAATGGCGCCATGCTGCTGTGCTCGACAGCCTTATTGATGATGTCATTATGCCGACTCGGTCCGGCCCCCCCTTTGAGCTTGTCGTTAAGCTTAATACTTCGGTGTGGGAGGTTTTATATCTTCAGAAGTACTTCGTGTTGTTTCTTCCCCCAATTTTTTGACATATTTGTGAATAATGCTTCGGTTCGTGAGATGGCTGTGGCGTGCAACCGAAAACGCTTGGCCAGTGCCAGCGACGGCTCTCACGGTCGAAGCGTACCGTACTCTGTCGAACCATGGAACTCAATTGCTTTTGCAGTTTATCAGGAGCGCACCAGCGGCCACTTGAACAGTTTGCGGAAACTGCGAGTTGGCTTATACCTTTAGCATACATTTTCATTTCAACTGCGTTAGCATCTTCCCTTTGCTGCATTTGTGCACATAAAGCAGACCATGTACCTGTCATAATGGTATACCCTTTCTGAACACTATACTCTCTTCTCACACGCAATTCACATCAGAAACACATCATGTCAGCATCACCCGAAGTCGGCAGTTATCTTCTGGCATTTCCACCAGAAGTTCGCGTGCTCCTCTGGCAAGAGATTCTCAAAAGCACTCCCCAGCCTCAGAAAATTTCTACCGAGGACTCCAAAAGCTACACCAGCGCCCAGGAACAGGTACCCATCTCAACCTCCACAAAGCCCAGAAAGCGAGTCACGAGAAGTCGCCCCGCCACGTACCGTTGACATGCTCCCTGGAGGGTCCCCTCACATCGGCGATCACGGAAACATGGTAGTATCAAGCAACAGAAAACGTGCATCTTTCAGGAAAACATGCGCAACGACATGGTTGAATATCATGACGTCTAACTTCAGCATCGACTACTTATTAAGCAAACCATCAGTCTATGGAAATTAACCTTTGCCGTTGAAAAGGCGCGAATGACCCAACGGCAACGCATTTTAAAAGAGCCTACCGAGGAAGAGTCCGGCAAGTCTGGTAGAAATCTGAAACGGCCTTTTCATCTGAGGAGAATCAACATGCGGTCGTATCTCAGGTTCGACGCTTGGGTGGAAGGAGCATTGGTGGAAAGATCTCGAGTAGGCCAGTTCGACGACGTTGATTAATGAGCATAGATCCATAGGCTCAAACGGGACGTCTTGTTAGGAACAGTCTATTTTGTAACCAAATCAATTTGAAAATGGTCTAGCTCAAGTTATGATCTAAGATATTCTCCTGATTTTTACCAAAAGCAAAACGATTGATGTTATTTGACTTTCAACTCTGTGCATATCATGGTGCCCATTACGACCTCCCCTCTTTCTCGTATCTCTCGTCTTTTAGACTGTCCACTTTGGACCGACCTTCATTGTATTGTTCAACCACGAAATGATATCAAATCTGTGATGCAAGTCCAAAATAACTTGAGAACGTAACAATGAACTGATCAAAGATCTAAGAATAGAGAGACCTTTCGAAGAATACAAATTTCAATCATCCACAGGTCCTACTAAATAAATTTTTCTGCTACCTTCGCCGTACTTCTCTGAAGCGGCCGCTTTGTTACATAATCCCACCGGACGACCAATTAAAGCACACACAGGGTTAAGCGAATGAATCGCCGCCGCCGAGATTCTGCTGAAGTTTGACCCCGATAAATAATCAGTGCCACATATGCTGGAGCCGTTTGAATAACTACAACGCAAGTTATTCTCTCCAGACCTTCTGCGCGATGGCGCCTCTTGTGGATAATCCGATGATTGCATCGGCGACATTACACAATCCATGTAAGTAGCCTTTTTTCAGAGTCGAAAATTATACATTTCTGATATAGTTGCATTTAGTACCGCTATACTTACATTCATACATCTTGCCGTTCGCAATTATCTGGCCCGTCTTCTTTCGGTACTATCTCTCTCAAGACCTCTATGATAAACACATTGGCGGGCAAGAATGGACCTTTGTTTGGTGTGGGACAATCATCACGGCGCAAAGTCTGGTTTGGCTCTGCACACATTGGAACGTTAATCTTAAGGCGCTCTTCACCTCGACCTCTGCTAAGTCAGTCGCTGAGGCTCAACTGATCAAGGTGCATCCTGTTGCAAACGCCGGAGCAGCAGATATCTGTCAAATAGATAGGGACAATGTAAGTGTGCAAGCATGTATGGCCGGACAACAGCTGACAACGTTAGGCGGGGGGCAAAAAGAATATCTCGTTCCTCTTCCAGAAGCGCCGATTCCTATACGACCCGACGAAGAACTCGTTCGCGCCATTAGTCTACTCGATCGATGAAGAGCCAAAGCCATTGTTAGAAACTTATCAGAAGTCAAGGGGTATTACATCCGCATCAGAGCTTTCAAGAATTCATCAACATTATGGCAACAACACCTTTGATATCCCTGTGCCGACATTCACAGAGCTTTTCAAGGAACACGCAGTTGCTCCATTCTTCGTCTTCCAGATTTTCTGTGTGGGATTATGGATGTTAGACGAATATTGGTACTACTCCTTATTCACACTGGTTATGCTGGTTGGGTTCGAGAGCACAGTGGTCTGGCAACGTCAACGGACTTTGAACGAATTCAAGGGTATGAGCATCAAGCCATATGATATCTGGGTCTACCGATTAGACAAATGGGAAGAGACACAAAGCGACAAACTTCTACCCGGAGACTTGGTTTCAGTTGGCCGAACCAAGGAAGACAGTGGTGTGGCATGCGACATGATCTTGGTCGAAGGAAGCGCCATTGTTAACGAAGCTATGTTGTCTGGAGAAAGCACTCCATTGCTAAAAGATTCAATTCAACTCCGCCCTGGATCTGCAAGGCTCGAACCTGAGGGTCTAGACAAGAATGCATTCCTCTATGGAGGAACCAAGGTATTACAAGTCACCCACGGAAATACCGAGGAAGAGAGGCCTCAGGTTGTTTCAGGTGTTCCACCTCCTCCAGATAACGGTGCCATGGCAATCGTAGTTAAGACTGGATTCGAAACCTCCCAAGGAAGCTTAGTTCGAACCATGATCTACTCCACTGAACGGGTCTCCGCGAACAATGCCGAAGCCCTTTTCTTCATTCTTTTCCTCTTGATTTTCGCAATCGCCGCCTCCTGGTATGTTTGGGATGAAGGTGTCAAAAAGGACAGAAAGCGATCGAAGCTTTTGCTGGACTGTGTCTTGATTGTTACCAGTGTCGTTCCTCCTGAATTGCCGATGGAACTCAGTCTAGCAGTCAATACTAGTCTCGCAGCTCTCAGTCGTTACGCGATCTATTGTACAGAGCCTTTCCGTATTCCCTTTGCTGGACGAGTTGATGTCGCATGTTTTGACAAGACTGGTACCTTGACTGGTGAAGATCTTGTCGTTGAGGGTATTGCCGGACTTGGTCTTGGCCATTCTGGAACCGACACGCCACAGGAAAAGAATGGAGCTCACAGCCATATTACCCCGGTACAGGAAGCTGGCTTAGAGACTACTCTTGTTCTCGCTACCGCTCATGCTCTTGTAAAATTGGACGAAGGCGATATCGTTGGAGACCCAATGGAGAAGGCTACATTGACTTCATTAGGGTGGACTCTTGGCAAGAATGATACACTCACCAGCAAGAAGGGCGCCTCAATGTCGACTCCGTCTAATACTGTTCAGATCAAGCGTCGTTTCCAATTCTCCTCGGCCCTGAAGCGACAAAGTTCTGTTGCGACTGTTAGTGCTACTAGCCCTCAAACTGGAAAGAAGATTAAGAGCACATTTGTTGGTGTTAAAGGAGCTCCAGAAACCATCATGAAGATGTTGGTTAAGGTCCCTGCTGATTACGAGGAAACCTTCAAATACTTCACTAGAAAAGGTTCACGTGTTCTTGCTCTTGCTTACAAGCACCTCTCTACTGACTCAGAACTTGGCTCGGGCAAAATCAATGATCTCAAACGCGAAGATGTTGAGAGCGAGCTAAATTTTGCTGGATTCTTGGTTCTCCATTGCCCTCTCAAGGAAGACGCTAAAAAGTCGGTTCAGATGCTTAATGAGAGCAGTCACCGTGTTGTCATGATTACTGGTGATAATCCTTTGACCGCTGTTCATGTTGCACGGGAAGTTGAAATTGTGGACAGAGATGTCCTGATTCTTGATGCTCCAGAGCATGATGACTCCGGTGAAAAGCTTGTTTGGAGAAGTGTTGATGATTCAGTCAGCATTCCAGTCGACCCAGCCAAAGCTCTTGACAAGAAAATCATTGATGGATATGACCTCTGTGTAACAGGTTACGCTCTAGCCAAGTTTAAGGGGCAATTGGCGCTCCCGACTATCTATCGCTACGCATGGGTATATGCTCGTGTATCTCCAAAACAGAAGGAAGAAATCTTGACAGGTCTGAGGGAGCTCGGATATCATACTCTTATGGCTGGTGATGGTACCAACGACGTTGGAGCACTTAAGCAAGCTCACATCGGTATTGCATTACTCAACGGCTCACAAGATGATCTCAACAAGATTGCGGAGCATTACAGGAATACCAAAATGAAGGAGCTATACGAAAAGCAATGCTCGATGATGGAACGCTTCAATCAGCCAAAACCTCCTGTTCCTGTCCTCATCGCACATTTGTACCCCCCTGGACCGACGAATCCGCATTACGAGACAGCGATGAAGCGCGAAGCGGAGAGGAAGGGTACTACCTTGGCTCTGATGGAAACTGCTGCCAACAAAACCAACGGCATTGAGACTATCACTTCACCCGGTGCTCAAGCTCTCCTTGATGGTCAAAAAGCGAACAAACCACAACTTACGGAAGCTCAAAAGAAGGCCACTAGCTTGGCCAGCAATTTGACACAATCTTTGATGGAAAGTGAGCTCAACGATGATGAGCCTCCAACGATCAAACTTGGTGACGCTTCTGTCGCAGCTCCTTTCACCAGCAAATTGAGCAATGTTATTGCTATCCCGAACATTATTCGCCAAGGTCGCTGCACACTTGTTGCCACCATCCAAATGTACAAGATTCTCGCTCTCAACTGTCTCATATCCGCATACAGCTTGAGTGTATTGTATCTCGAGGGTATCAAATTCGGAGATGGTCAAGTTACTATTAGTGGAATGCTGATGAGTGTGTGTTTCTTGTCAATTTCCCGAGCCAAATCTGTTGAGGGTTTGTCAAAAGAACGTCCACAACCGAATATCTTCAACTTCTATATCATTGGATCTATCCTTGGACAATTCGCTATCCATATAGCTACTCTCATTTACATCGCTCGTTACTGCGACCAAATCGCTCCGTAAGTTAATCCCCCATACTTGAACCAAGCCCAGCTAACATTGTCTAGTCGTGATCCAGATATCGATCTTGAAGGAGAATTCTCGCCATCTCTCTTGAATAGTGCTGTGTATCTTTTACAACTTATCCAGCAAATCTCAACCTTCGCAATCAATTACCAGGGTCGTCCTTTCCGTGAAGCATTATCCGGTAAGCCATTTGTCCGAATACCACCATCACTCATGCTAATACACTTTTTATAGAAAACCGAGGAATGTACTATGGTATCCTTGGAGTTTCCGCAATCGCTTTCTCCTGCTCCACCGAGTTCATTCCCGAGATCAATGAAAAGATGCGTCTCGTACCATTCACATCTGATTTCAAGGTGACCATGACAGCCACCATGATTATCGACTATCTCGGCTGCTTCGTGATCGAGAAGGTTCTCAAAGCACTATTCTCGGACTACAAGCCGAAAGATATTGCGATTAGAAGACCAGATCAACTTGCTAGAGAGCAAAAGAGAATTGATGACGCGAAGATGGAGGCGATTCGTGCAGAGGAAGAGAAAGCTGCGAGGGAGGTGGAGGAATTAGAGAAGAAGCTACAGAGTAGGCAGAGGGCATAATGGTGGGTTGGCTAGGTTGTGCACTCAGCTCCTTAGATAGATTGTAAATTATGTATAGACCGTTTTGGTTTTATATGATTTATGTACGAGTATCCTGCTTTGTGATCGAGAGGTGCTTGTGAAACTGGTGTGTAGGTCACCGTCATCCAAGTGAGTATATCAGAGTCTTTCTCTATGAGAGATACAAAGGAGTAATTAGCTTGTTAGCGGAATTGATACATAGATTTAATCTTCAATATGTAATGGGAGGAGGCGTTTGCATACGAAGCCTCATTGATTAGACGTCTGCGATTGGGGGCGTCACGTACATCTGTCGTGGATGATGCACTGTCGCGTTCATTGAGGACTGGTGTTAGTCTGACTGAACATGTAACTTTTGTTTCACACCTAGAACAAAAGTATATCTTCAAAAACATCAATGCTCACAGGGTGTAAAAATCCCGTGGACACTTGCTGTTTCCATTACCAATTCGACGTCATGATGCTGCCGCTGTTTGATTTTATTGAGTTTTAAGTTCCAGCCTTCCAGGTTGTGTTGCCAAGCATTGAATCGTGAAAGAAACCTGGAAGTGGATCACCAGAAGCGCGACAACTCCTCTTTGCATGCGCAGCTCTTTCAATTCAAGCTAAGTCTATCACTTCGCTTTCTTTTGCCAAAATCCTCGTTGAAGGATTTTGTACATTTTCTCAATTGAATCAATTGGAAAAGATCTTCAGGGGCAAAATGGTTCAATGGAGGAAATTGTTCGGTTTGGATGGAAGGTATGTAATGTTTACCCCGCGATAAGAGCTTCCTGTGGCTTCCTGGAGCTTCAGAGCTACCAACAGCAGCTTGATAAGAAATTGATATTAATGGTCATTCACGAATAGCGCAGATCAACATCTATGGCGCGATGAAGCTCGAAGACGTATGTATAACTATTCAGTCCTACCAATTCAAAGCGACAAAGTACTAATTCAAGAAGTTCTCCCATCTTATCACGAAGATGCTCTCCCCAGCGCTATCGCTCCTATCGAAGTGACGAAAACCGCACTGCGACTGCGCTACCTGATCGAAGAGACTGTTTCGTGCGAGCTCGAGGAAGACTCCATCACGCGTGCAAACTCAAAAGTCATCACAAGAGGTGTCATTGCGGCAGCGAGAGAAGCAGGCGGGAAGGAACATCGTGCCTGTGTAGTGTATGCGTTGTTGGTCTGTAAAAGATGGTTCAAAAAACAGGCGATGTTAGAGCTGTGGGATGCAGATCTACATAATGTGAGGGCGACAGCTTGCGAGGTTATTGCGAAACAACTGTGAGTTTGTCCGGCGGCTATGACTGGAGCAAACAACAGAGATGCTAATGCTTTGTGTAGGATTGAATCCGAAGAGGACCACGATTATCTTTTGCAGGATGTTCTACTTAAGAGGTATTCGATTTTGATTGATGGGGAACAGACCGCGCCGGCGAACGTCATTGAGAGAGCGGTTGATCTTCATGCGCTCAGGGTTACTGGTTCTTCTGGGTACCAGAAGTGTGTCAACTATCTCTGGAGAGGATGGCTCATACAGGATGAAAATGATCCTTCGCAGTTCGTGCAATACAAGGAGAAAGGAAATACAAACTACTGGACTCACGTTGATCCCGATCGCATGCGCGCACCCATCTACCAGAATGCTACACAGATCATTTTCTCTCTCATCTATCTGGCTCTTTATACTGGCGCAATCAACACAGTCAATCCTACCGGAGATCTCGATGTTGTTGAAATCATCCTTTACATCTTCACGGCTGGCTTCTTGTGCGATGAGTTCAGCAAGTTCTGGAAAGTCGGGAGGTATTATATCGGCTTCTGGAATGTCTTCAATCTTATTCTGTATGCTCTTCTTACGACGAGTTTGGTTACGAGAATTATTGCTTTGGGTCACCCATTGAACGATAACGATGGGAAACGAGAGAAGTTCAATGAGCTCAGTTATAATTTCTTGGGTAGGTGTTTAATCAAGACGAAGTTTCGAAAACTGCTAACATTCCCCCAGCTTTCTCCGCACCTATGTTCTGGATGCGATTACTTCTCTACCTCGACTCTATTCGTTTTTTCGGGGCTATGCTTGTCGTTCTCAAAGTCATGATGAAGGAATCTCTCATTTTCTTCGCTCTTCTCATCGTCATCATTGTCGGATTCTTGCAAGCCTTTATTGGCTTGGATAACGCTGACACAAATGCTGATGCCACCATGTTCATCCTACAAGCTATGGCCAACGCCGTGATGCAATCGCCCGATTTCTCTGGCTTTGATAATTTTGCACCGCCTTTCGGAATTATCCTTTACTATATTTTTGCATTCCTTATCATGGTCGTCCTGCTGAATATCCTCATTGCTCTGTACAACTCTGCCTACGAGGACATCACGGAGAACGCAATCGACGAATATATGGCCCTCTTCTCCCAAAAGACGATGCAATTCGTCCGAGCCCCCGACGAGAACGTCTTCATTGCCCCTCTCAACCTTATCGAAATATTCTGCTTGATCCTTCCCTTCGAATGGTGGATGCCACGCCAACAATACGCAAAACTCAATGACTACGTCATGGCAACGATCTATAGTCCGCTATTAATCATAGCAGCATGGTTTGAACAGCGAAGCGCAATAAGGGTCACGAGTAATAGAAAGAGAGGCGAGGAAGACGATGATACGACGGAGGAGTGGGAACAGCTGGCTGGGCAAGTGGACTTTGAGGGTGAGGGCTGGGCTAAGAAAGTCGAGAGGGTGACACCTAATGTTGAGAGTGATGAGGCGACAATAGAAGTTAGAGCATTGAGGAAGGAGGTGGAGGAGTTGAAGGGCTTGATCTTGCAGTTGGTTAAGGGCAAAGAGAGTGAGAATGGGAATTAGAGAAGTGTGACCCAAAGGCGGGGTGTTTATGAGGAAGGAGGTTAGATTGCATTAAGAGATTGCGAGGTTGGTGTACGGATTCGAAGGTGTTAATAGGGCTGGGGTTTTGGAAGAATTGCCGGCACGTATGTACATGACGAATGAAAAGCAATGACCTTTAACCAGCCTTGTGGAAAGCAGGCTGACGGGCGTAAGCCGTGGTGACGGGATTTGTGATCATAAGCCCACGCATTTAGGCTCTTCTAGACACACGGGAGAAGTCTTCTGCCAGTGGTATCAAGCTTACATTTTCCCCAAAACATCGACACTTTTTCTTCAATTCCATATTTGCAACACGAAAATCAAAGACAAACACATCTACTGCTCGAACATATCCAACAAAATCTACTCATCCTCACCACGTGGTATCAATACCAACAGCTCTCAAGCCCATTTCGCAGCGTTCAGAGAACAGATAGCGGGGTCTCATCACACCTTATTTCCATGAGTAAGATCAAGAGCGGGAGAGAGCGGGAAGTTTTCTGCATCTCGTGCATGGTTTGCAGATCCCGCTGTCGTATCACTTCGATGCGTCGATCGATGAATGAGGAAGATTGTACCGACAGTTCGGGCCTCTTGCCGGAATCGCAAACGTCTGGAATGTTGTGCGACGTTTGGTTGGATGGGAGGGCGGTCGTGTGATGGATGGTAGGATGGGTTATGGGATGGGGAGACGAGGACGGCTGGAGTGGTTTGATATGAGGGGCGGGAAGAGGAGGTGAGTTGAGGGGGATGGAGGCTTAGGTGGGTGAGAGTGAGGGTACTCAGGAGAGAGAGTTGTGGTTTTGGTATGGTATTGTTCTATGGTTGATGCACTTGATGCTGTGTTTGCAAGTCCCAAGTGACGACAAGATTGGATTTATCTGTGTAAGTACACATACATTTTCTACTGCGTGCCACTGCTAGAGACATCATCCAGTCACATTCAATCAATCCGCTACAATACGAGCTGGAGTTCATTTCATCTCACTGTAGAAGTCACTTCATCTGACAAGGCGCGGGTGAACCATTATTCTAAGCCGTGTCGTAAGAAACTTCCTCGAATTATCGGGAAACCAACATTACATCTAAATCGTACCAGGCAACCTATCATGATGACCAGATCTTACCAAAGCACCGGTAAAGTTTTTGTTACACGTTCTGTACGTATATTAATGATTAAACACGAGATACTATACATCTCACGTCTATCACGCGTGTGCATAGTCCGGCATGGAGAAAAGGCTGTACGACAACTTTGTACGTGAGGATGTGAATACACTTCCTTGGTCGCAGTGATACTATTGGCTGGTAAAACTACCGGGATTAGTGTTTCCATGGCAATATCTGCTGTACAGGTGAGGTCGTCTATCCGAATTTTCACTACATCTACGCCTCATCTACATATCTTGCGTAACCCCACACGCTGCACGCTGTCACGCGGTTGTGATTGTGATTGTGATTGTGATAACGAGGATGGATATATTGGACGATTTTGGCTCTTATTGGTGAGAGGGTTGTGGGTGATAGTGGCGCATGCAGGAAGTTCACACTGCATGCTGATATAGAAATATATATATTACTTCTTCACCACCTTCTCAGCACTTTTGGTAGTTCTTCAATTCACTTCCTCGGTTTTTGACTCTACGATTTTCGCTCCTGCCATCATGTCTCCGAGACAAGCCCTCATATTCGGGGCATCAGGTATCTCTGGCTGGGCGATTGTCCGGGAAGCTCTGCAACACAAAGGCCCTACGGACAGAAACTCAAAAAGTAAACCCACTTTCGATCGTGTTATTGCACTATCTAGGAGTCCATTGAATGAATCTGAATTCTTAATTACCAAAGATATCACGATCAAAAGATTGGTTCTTCACTCCGGCATTGATCTTGGACAAGCTGAAGACGCGGATATTCTATTTAAGAATATTGAAGGTATTGAGAAGACAACTCATGTATACTACGCCGGTAAGCTTCTCCTTACCCGTCTCTCATCTTCCAAGCCCAAATCTTCAGCCTCCTACCAAGTATAACGCACTAAACATCTGCCCAACCAGCTTATGGTGGCCATGGCACCAACCTGTCAACTCTCAAGAAGATCAACACCACGTTCTTCCGCACAGCTCTCTCTCTAATCACGACCCACTGCCCGAACCTCGAATTTCTCACTCTCCAAACTGGCGCTAAGACTTATGGTTTCGAGTTCTTCGGCCAGCCGGGTATGAGCGAGTACTATCGTCCACCACATGTGGAGACAGCGCCTAGGCTTCCCGCGCCTTATGCTGATAGCATATTTTACTATGAGCAGATTGATGATCTTATTCGCACTCAACGTTCCCTTCTCGAGACTGACGCCAACGGAAATGCGAGAGGGGAACTAAATGCAAAAGAAAAAGGAAAACCGAAGTGGAAATGGGCAGAGATCCGCCCAGACCTCATAATAGGACACACGCCGCGCTCCAACGGAATGGGGTTTGCGCAGGCATTAGGGGTGTTCTTATCGATGTATGCATTTGTAGAAGCCAAGGGAAAAGAGGTGAAGTTCCCGGGAGCGGAGGAGGTGTGGAAGGGAAGAAGGACGGATTCGAGTCAGGATTTGGTGGGGAGGTTCAGTGTGTGGGTTTCGTTGCAGGGAGATGAGAGTGTAAATGGGAAGGCGTATAATGTGGTGGATTCGGGATGTGAAGGAACGACGTGGGAAGAGGATTGGCCGAGGTTGTGTGAGTATTTTGGTTTGAAGGGGGTAGGTCCTGCATCTGAGGAGAACGACATTGATCCTACTTCTGCTTCTCCTACGTCGGTCTCGGGGTCGGAATCAGAGTCAGATGCGGGGACGCAGATGGGAGGGGGGGAGCTGACGGGTGTTGATTGGGTCATGGCGCATGAAGGCCGGTGGGGAGAGTGGTTGGCGCAGAGAGGAGTAAAGGATCTGGGACAGGTAAAGGGATCAAGCTGGGATATGTTAGTGGGAGTTTTGAAGTATTTGAAGATGGACAGGAGGTTGGACGGGAGTGAGATGAGCCGGATTGGATTCAATATCAATGGGGAGGTGGATGCCAAAGGCGATGGAGATATAGTTGCGGAGAGGTACTTTAAGGCTTGGGATAGGATGAGGAAGAGCGGGATTATTGCTTGATTTTCATGGCTGTTGACGAAGGGCTCCTAGGAGCATTCAGAACGCTAATCGGTTTGCCTATAGGCATTTACGATATGCAACAAAGCAGAGAAACCTTCACGTGCTTCACCTGGAGATATTGGTTTGTTGCATATCTCAAATAAGGATTAGTATAATAAGGATTAGTATAATAAGGATTAGTATAATAAGGATTAGTATAAAATTTGTATACGGCAAACTATAGGTAGTTGACCGCCGTTGAATCCCCGTGGGTGGAGGTATGTGTGATTTTGTAGTGACGGTTCCGGAAAAAGCAGGAGCGAAGGCATCGTCGAGTAAGGCGTTAGGATAAACTCTTTCATTGGATACCTATCTGCATCATATTCTGAACCTCACTTCACCTACTGGTATAATAGAAATCCTTTGCGGGTTTGTATACAGCCTCGCGGGTTCCGGTGATGACTCTTGCAAGGGAAGATATCTCCGTGGAGGTTCTGCACTCTTCCGTCTCAGTCCCCTCAATTTTCTCCGCGCGCCGTACACGCGCTTTGAACCCTGCAATGGTGCGACAGTCGACTGGGAAGGAGGGCCAAAGCGACGTTGATATGCAAGTACCCGCACCGACGACATCACCAGCCTTGTTCACACCTCGAGACTTCTGTTATTCTTCTGTGGCATCGACTCGAAAGGTCCTTACAATGGAAAAAGAAAGTAATCGGCAATGCACCCGTCCGCAGCCTACTCATGCTTTTCTGCCACGAAGGGCAAGGCAGAAGCAGAAAAAGCATGGGAAAATAAACTTCCTCGCCACAAATTCACAACCATGAAAGTTCACAAATGGTTCACCCTCTCGAATTCACAGATGGTTCACTTTCCAGAATTCACAACACTATCAATTCACATTCGATATCTTTATTCCTTATCTCCCATTTTCCTAGTGTTCACTTCACCTTTACCTTCATCTTCATCTTCACCTTTACACTTTCGTCCGATCTTATAACTTCCGCATTACCGGTTTTGGCGAACGAATGATCGGTGATATTCACTACATTTGTTTTTGTTTACTATGTTACGTTTATTGTTTACGAAGGAATTCTTCACATACTCTGCTGCTCCCAAGTTCTGAGAACAGAGATCGAGATACAGACTCAGAATTGATGATCAGGTTTCTTTACTTTGCTCGAGGGAAGTACTATTCTACAAGAAAAGTACCACATTGGTTGCTTGGTTCAAGAGATTGGCTCTGTGTACTGCCTTCTCACACATAATAAGAGCGTGGACGAGGTCAAACTGCGCTCTCTGTCACCACTTGCAACCGCCATTGGATTCACAACGACGGCACTAGATCGGAGTATCCAGATCTCTGCCCAACAACATCTTTCCACACTGCTGATCAACAGCAACTCAATTTCCCAACAAATATGAGTCAACTATACTCCATTATGGAAGAGCAATTGCCTACTCCACCAGCGTCGCCAACCAACTCCAAATTGCTGCAAACCAGACTCGACGACGGCGATCTGGCTGATCTTCAGCACAAATCTGGCAGAATTCCATACTCAATGCCGCGCACTCCTGCTTCTAAACTTCAGGTATACTCTGATCCCAGGAGTATCAATGCTGCTCCCGTCTCACCTCCTAGCACGTCAAGTTCACCATTGTCAAATCGCTCACCGAACTCAACGCCCAGTCCATCATCAAGCCATGAAAAACTCACATCATCATCATCTCTCACGGCAGATTGCTCTTCGCCTTCGAGTAGATCGTCTCGAAGCAGCCATAGTGCGAAAGTATCGCAGAACCTCCAATCAATCCTCGACAATCACCCCATCGTTCATCATGATCCATCCCACGACAAATTTGTTTTCCCGGAAGAAGGTTCTGCGTTCCCTTATATGTTTGGCGTGTCTTTCTACAATATTCTTGGTCTTCCTGAATCACCACGCACAACTACTGAAGATGTGCACCACGCATATTTCAATCTCCGTATGTACCTACTTATTCACTTCTCTGCATCCCCCAGCCCTTTCCAACCAACCATTCAGCTTTGCAACAAATTCACAACACCTATCATATCACTTCACCTTTCCATTCATCCAGTCTCACTAACCCACCTTCTTCAAAAACAGTCAACTCACCCATCTCCCACACCTTCTCCCCGAAATACAAGACCTGGCTCTCTCATATCCACTACACGTTAACGAAACCCGAATCTCGCGAAACGTACGATCGCGGTCGCAAAAGCGAATTGTATATACAAGAGAGAAGAGATATTGAACACTGGGAGGAAAAACGACGAGAGGAGAGGGAGAGGTTAGCTCGCATTAGGAGGAGATTTAGTGGGGAACGGCGCGGGAATAGCGGTGATGTGGGGTTGAAATCGAATCAGGATCAGGATCGATTGGATCTGGATTTGGGCAAAACAAGATTACGTGTTAATACAGGAGGGGTTCGATTATCGACAAATACAACAGACACACAATATAAGAAGACCACGAATACATCCAGAAAGGAAGGGAATTTGAATTTGAACCAGAAAGTTAGGAATTGGAGGGCTGGAGTTCAGAGAGATAACGATCGGTCGGTATCACATGACGTAACGGGCTTGGAACTACAAGAAGACTGGGAGAACGAGAACGAGAAATATCAAATGGGAGAAGAATTCGAGGGATTAGTTGGTGGTGAAATGGTAGTGGGCAGGAGAATGGGAACAGGGTTTGAGCTTTTGGGTGAGGATGGAGATTCGTGGACTAGTGAGGGTGATGGCGGGGACGAGAGAAAGGGCGGAGGCGAGGCTGAGGGAAAAGATGCAGATGAGGATAAAGAGTTGTTGGCTCTGGAGACGCTGAGCGATATTGACGGGGATGAGGAGGTGGAGAAGGTTATGTCGGATGCTATCGAGGAATGGAAGGAGAATGGTAGGGATACAAGCGCTGGGGTCAAAGGCTTGGAGAATGAGAATGAGGGGCGAGGAGGAGAGGAATCATCGCTTTCTGAGAGCGCGCTTGACATCGAGAACGGTGCGAAGAAGTCCGAGGATAATGCATCGTCTCTGTTGCAACCACAATCACCAACTTCGACCACATCCTCTCACGCCGACAAATCAGACTCCGAACCAGCATTTCCATCCCCATCGTCGACTGCACCATCATCACTCTCTCAACCAGAAAACCTCAAACCTGAGACCGAAAAGCTTGAACGCGGACCAGTTGACACAGTCGATAAAAACAAAGCAGCACAACCCAAAGCCGAAACAGCGACGCATATCTACCCCGACGAACCCGCAAAGGAGATCTGGGAGCCTGATTACGAGGGGCCCGGCGATGGAGGAGAGTTCTCGATCTGGAGTATTCTAGTCCTCTTCTTCACTCTCTTCAAGATCTTGGTGGGGTTAGACGGAGCTGGAGATGCGGGGGGTGTTTGGGGACGGAAAGGGAGAGCATATCAGGAGATCTGGGAGATTGATTATTGTTCTGATGAGGAGGAGGCGGAAGATGGCGAAGAAGAGAGAAATTTGAACACTCCAGATGAGTCCAAGTCAAAAGCGAAAACGAAAGCTATTCCATCTGCGATCATGGACTCGGAATTCCTCGTTTCGTTGACCCTCTACTCTGTCGGTTTGGGTGGCCTGCTGCTTTGGTTGTCGATTGTTTAGGCGGAGCGAATTGGGTCAAGGCATACATGCGGGAAGTATACGTCCTGTGGAAAATGGGATGGATTTGTAGTAGGGGATTTTGTTCTGTGCGCCGAAGGAATAGGCCGAGTCATGAATGATGCTCAGAAGGTCCACGCACGCACACGCACATGAATATGAATGAGCACTGTTAACATAGCTGTTGCTGCTACTGCTACGGCTACTGCTAAACTACACTGGAAAGGAGCTGTTTTACTTTGGCTACGAACGGAATGGGCAGGGATGGGAGGGAATAGGATAGGGGAGTTGGTTGCAATTACTTGCTTGCTTTTTCTGCTTGATTGTCTGGTTACCTAGTCGCTTGGTTGCTTGGTTGTTTTCTTGCTTACGTTCTGTCTTGCTTGGATGGAAAGATGGAAATTCATTGGCTCGGCTCGGATGGAATTGATTTGCTTGGATGGTCGTGTGCTTGGATGGATGGATGGATTTGATTTGAGTCTGCTCGGATGGAACTCATTGTCTCAACTCATTTCGGATGGCAACAAGGTGGTTACGACGGAACGGAATGACCACATACATACATACATTGGCAGAGCTAGGATAGCTTAGGATAGGTTGGTATCAGGATCAAGACATGATGAATAACGAAGGAACGGCAAAGGGGAACGGGGAACGGAGCGATCAATGGATGAATGAATGAATTTCAAGTACCGGAATAGGTTAAGGGAATGTTTTTCATTTAATACATACATACATCTTTGCGATACATTACGATACAGTACAGTACAATATATATTAATGTCATTTATTCATTTCCTCTATGGACAAAACTATAGTGGTGACTACGTTCAGTTCAGAAAGATTGACTCATTTTCACATATACATGGATAAAGGGTTTTTGAAAGTAGAAATCTTCGTTGGATTTTAGATAACATCTAAGTCTATCTATATCTATATCATGGTATCTCATCTCATCTCATCTCATTTTCATCTCATCTCATGATCATAACCCATCTCATCTAACATTAAAAAGCAAATAAAATCAAAAAGCCCCAACTCCAAGCAATTCCCAACCCATCCCACTACGCCATCTCCTTCTGCTCCACACTCATCCCCTTCTCCCCATCCTCCTTCACCGTCTCCACCACCCCCCAAACCGTTCCCTCCGCCGCCACAACCACCTCCTTAACCCGCATAACATGTCTTCCATGTCTAACCCAATGCACCGAGACGTATCCCAACACATACACGAACCCCACCAACGGTACCACATACGAGATCCTGACCCCCGCCGAATCCGCAATCGCGCCTTGAATCGGCGGGAAGATGGCGCCGCCAGATACACCCATGACGAGAATACCTGCTCCGCGACGGGTATGGCGGCCTAGGTTCGCGGTGCCGAGAGTGAAGAGCGTGGGGTACATGGGGGCTTCGAAAAAGAAGAGAAGGATGAGAATGATGACTGCGCCGTTGCCGTGCCAGGCTGTAGCGACGGCTGTGAAGGCGATGGTGCAGACGGCGTAGACCATGAGGAGGAAGTCGGCTTGGAAGACGGTTGCGAGGGCAGTAGCGACAAAGCGGCCGACGGTGAAAGTGATGAGAGCATAGGAGAGCATATTGGATGCTTGTGCGGAGGAATACGATGCATTCTCCGTAGCGTAGTTGATGAAGAACGAAGCGACAGTGACTTGGGCACCAACATAGCAGAACTGTGCGATAAAGGCGAAGATCATGTTGTACTGTTTACGGAGGGGACCCTGGCCGATCTCGTTGCCGAATTGGTCGAGAGCGAAGTTTTCTTCCTTGGTGCTGGAGGAGAGCATTTCTTCGGAGACTTCAGGGAGTTTGGCGATGAGGAAGAGCACGGCGATGGCGGCGCCAGCGCAGGCGACGGCCAGGTAGACGAATTGCACGTTGGTGAGGTTGTGGGCGTTGGCGCCCGAGAAGAAGAATTTGGAGGCGATGAGCGGGCCGATGAAGGATGCGACGCCGTTCCAGGATTGGCAGAATTGCAGACGGGCGGAGGCGCTCGCCGGGTCGCCGATTACCACGGCGTAGGAGTTGGCGGCGGTTTCGAGGGTGGCGAGGCCGCAGGCGATGACGAGGGTGCAGGCGCAGAAACCTGGGAAGGGGGAGTTAGTAACTTGGGAGTCTGGAAAACATGTTGAGAAGGATTGATACATACCTCCGAATGAAGCAAGGCGATGTTCATAGGTAGAGAAATGCGCCGTGGGCCAGAAGAAGATGGCGCCGAGAGAGTACAACGAGAGACCCATCAAGATGGTAACTTTGTAACCTTTGCGCTTCATGACTTCGGCAGCGATGGGAGAGAAGATGAGGTAACCACCACCGAAGTAAACGACTTGGAGACCGGTCGATTGAAGTTTGGTTATGCCGAGGACGGTCTGGAAATGCTTATTGAGAACATCGAGAAGACCGTAGGAGAATCCCCATAGGAAGAAGAGGGAAATGATGAGGGAGAGGGGATAGATGAGAGCTCTTCCGCGGAGGAAGCCCGTGGAGAGCGGGGCGGTGGAAATGGGGACTCCGCCGGCCATTATTGTGGTGGGTTGGGGAAAGTGAAGAGTGTGCTTGTGGGTGCAGTACAGTGTCGACTTCGAATAAAAAGGTTGAAGTAAAGTGACTGAAAGTGATTGTGGATTCTCTTCTCTGTTGAGAAGATGAAAGTGTGTGTAGAGAAACAAGAATGAAGTCGATGATGATGTTCAATTGAGATGATGGGATGCCCCTTCTTTATAGAGCTCGAGAAGAGATGTAGATATATCGCTCCTTCCCCAGTTGTGCATTCACTACCACATATGCATCCTTACCACCTACCAAGTACTACCCAGCATCAAACATCTGGACTTCCACAGACCCAGACCCAGTTCGAAGTCCCACCCAAGATACCAACATCTTCCTCGTTGGTCCAACATGCGGCAACTGATGGCATCCCAGCTTCACGGTAATCTTTAGGATCTCTCCAGTCCTAACTCCCGAAGTGCTAGCTCGAGCTTAGTACGCAGTCCGGTTTTTGACGGTCTGCACGCAAGCACCTTGTCATTGGATGGAAAATGCATTACTACACGCTTCGTGCTGCAGCGCTCTCCGAGAAATGTGGCCGAAGAGGGAAGGAGCGCCTAGCGCAGATCTCCTTGCATTAAGCTTGAAAAATCTCGGACCATTTCTCCCAGCGACCAGGACTGATCTGGTCTGGCTTCATTCCATCCAAACGCATAAAGTAGTGCACTTTCCCCAGACCGCTTAGCTCTCCGCTCTGCTCCGCGCATTTATCTTCGGGGTAATTATGGGTCTGAATAGACTCAAGAGACTTTGCGAAAGACAAAAGTCCCACTGAATAAAGACATAAGTCCCACTGAATAAAGTCGCGACGAGGGCGAGGGATCAGGTTTGATGGAGATACAGTATTGATCAAGTGACTTGATATTTCCCAGATTGCGACATGGGCTTTGCCGGTTTGGGCGCGGGGTAGTTGCAGTTGCCGACCAGCCAATCAAAGCATAAGCCGATGCCAGCCCGTCATCACAGTTACACAAATGCCCTCATCTCAATGCCCTCATCTCGACAGCCGAATAAATCGCCCGAGACATAATTGGTCCACCGGTCCCTCGCTCAAATGTATGCTGTATTATGTAATACTTCGTACTTGTACCTCTCCCGCTCCATCTGTCCCTTGCACACACACACGATTCTGCACCGCGATAATACAGTAGCTACTACACACCAAGGCCACGGGCACGCCGACAATGCTCCCAGAAAGCTTCCTCAAAGCTTCTAGCTGGTCTGGCCACTCGCCATCTTTGATAGTGTATGCAGACATTCTTCTATATTCCTTCTAGCGGTTTTCTAGCGCTCGACGCCAGCATTGTTGGGCGGCGGATCGTCGGTAGAGCCGCTTTCAATTGCCTACTTTCAAAGGTCCAAGTTCCAAGGTCCAACCAGCCTCCTTGCAAGTTGCAACCCAATGCTCGTCGGGATAAGCGATGCGAAACGAACCGGAATGGTTACCAGCGGGATGGGAAGAGCTTCGACACCATCTTACAACTAATACCATCAGATATACTAAAACTATCTTAAAGTACTTAATTTTCTTTCGTTTTCCCAGTAGGAACCTGGTGTGGCGCGATTCCAGGCGTTGCGCGCACGGGCACGTTAAGCAAAACCTCAACACATTTGCGAATTGTGAATACCGACAGTTGGTGGTTACCTACCTGTTGCAAGAAACAGCCATTGAGGCGAATGAAAATGCTAATCACAACACTCACTACACTATCTAGTTCCTCCCAAGCTTGGTAGCTCTCAGATGATCGTGACACTACAGACGGGCAACCCTATCAAGAAAGTATTCACAAACTCCATCTTTTCATTGGGATCCACGCCCAGCTCCGAGGAAAGAGTCCTATCTCTAGCATTCCTCGCTCGTTCATACAACATTTCCTCAATTTCCCGGTGCTGAATCTGTGCGTACCCAACTCTTTCGTACCCGTCCTGTCTTTTCAACAACACAATTCCTGAATGCGCGTCATTGATCTTATCGATTCCGATAGGAGCGATGAAGACTTCGGTCGGTGAAGAAATATGGCCTGGGCCAGGCACCGAGAAGTCGTAGTCCATCTTCTCGTTTCTAATGAATATGTCCTTGAGAAAAGGTGTTGCAGAATCCAGACACAATGTACCGCGCCCCTCGCCCTCGCGGCGCTCAAACCTAGCCCTCAGTAAGGGGACACGGAGGGTGATCGAAGCCTCCTGGATCTCACCCATGCAAGCCTGCCCCTTGGTGACATAGCGAATATCTTCAACTTTCACTGAGTCGACAACGTAGTCTACATACGACTCCCACATGACCTGGGATTGCACACAAGCCCAAGACCACGTAGGAGCTCGCCAAGTCGCCAGCCGTCCCGTCTTCGGCGGTGACAAAACCATCCACAAAAGATCCAGAAGCAGAGTCTTCTCCCAGAGTCCAGCCAAGAACCGGTCGTCTGCTCTTAACGTCTCCATGTCCTGGGTGAGAGCTGCGAGGGCTGGCATTCTGTCCTTCTCGAACGTAAGTTGTAGACGCGAGTACTCTGCCACAGTTTTGTACCATAGCTTCCTGGAATCATCAGTGAGTTTCGAGTACGGTCGGCAATCGTTCCTGCCAAAGGGTTTGTCGCTGCATCCGCTCTCGCTTTTCCTGGCATTCAGACATTCCCAGATAACTTCCTGCGCGCCAAAATGTAGCACGCGACGCGAAAATCGCATCTCTTGATAGATCCAGCCTCGATTCAATAAAGGCCATCCCTCCAAGTCCATCTCGGTCCAGTGCGTAGGAAATTTTGGAGGCAGTCGGCGAACGTAGACACCGGTACCAGGAACACATTTGGCAAGGTAATCGGCACTTGTCATGGTATAACAGCCTTCAGTGCTCTCTTTCGATTTCGTAGCCGCGATGGTGATGAAAGCGTTTTTATATATGCTTGCCATCTGGGGCGCTTGCTCGTTCCAATCGTCCTGGCAGTCCTGAATGATGCACAGAGAGTCGATCCAGAGAAAGTGGATGTCCATGCGCCGGCAAATCTCTACTGCATGGCGGAAAGTCTTGGGCAGGTCTTTCCATAGAATCTTAATCTTGAATCTGTTAATATTCTCCAAGGTCGTCTGTATGATATCGTTTGAGCGGCCCCAGCAATGGCTCAGGCAAGCATAGACGGGTCTATCGGGCACATCCTCTCGAAGCACAGTACGTGCATCTGTGAGGTCCAGAAGCCTTTTTGGCGAGTAGGAATTATCGCCGAAAGCAGGGATTAACGAGTTACACTCCGGATGATTGATCTTACAGTCTTGCAACCAGTCAGCGATAGTCATAAATGTCCTATCTGAAGATGTATCTCCAGGTAGTAAACTTTTTACAGGAATGTGACGGAATGGAGTGGAGTTCTGCCCTGTAATGTCTCAGCATTAGCTATGAAATGACAAAGATTGTAGGTGTATACGTATATTTGAATGCTACTCACCATGAAGAGTGAAAATATCAAGAGTAAAGGGGTATGAAAATTGATTGGGAACAGGTACGTCAACTTTGCAAAGACCGAAGTTTGCCAAAAACCTAAAACGAACTTTCTTTTCTTTCTGAAAGATATCAGACGCGAAAGATGCGAAGCACTTTGCGAGAAAGGAGCATCGTATACATCCATCATCGGCTGCACTTTGCAGGTGGTCAAGGGAACCAATCCAATATAACACTTCAAATGCCGTCTTCGACCCATTGCAACAGGAGCAAAGGTCTGTCAGACTCCCGCTGTTTGAAACCTGCCCATCCTGTTGTCCAGACGCCACATAACTCATGATATTCTCCTTCAATGAACTGGAGCAGTATCGACTACTGCTTAGCATACGTATCGGTTGCGATGTGATTAAGATGTACGAGGACGTAGTGGGTTGGACAAGGGCTTGCGGAGCTGGAGCCTTGCTCCTAAACTTTAATCCGAGCTGGTTTTCGAATGTCAGCGCTTGGCAAAAGCGCTCTACTGTACTGTACAGCCACACGTGCAGCGTCAGCAGCAATAGGTGTGCAGGTTCTTTGTCTCTAGGTG
The DNA here is from genome assembly GCA_002946425.1 of Rutstroemia sp. NJR-2017a BBW. Lineage (NCBI taxonomy): Eukaryota > Fungi > Ascomycota > Leotiomycetes > Helotiales > Rutstroemiaceae > Rutstroemia > Rutstroemia sp. NJR-2017a BBW. Next base: position 1,962,955 of record NJPT01000031.1, read on the forward strand.
GACTTGGAATTAGCAACCTCTCGAGCTCAAGCGCAGTGCTCGGGATAGGATGATTATGGTGGTACCGAGTAATTTGAGTCAGTGATATAGTCTAGGCTCTCTTTGGTTAAGCGCATTATACGGTAAACTTATCCTTGCCTAGTGAGCGAGGACGAAACTTTCTCGACTTTCTGAGTGAGTTTGAGGGGAACCAGATTTCGTTAGCGACTGGAATCCCCATACCGGCGAGCTCGACGGACGCACAATGATGAGGTGTTGAGGATTGAGGCGTTTGTGGCTTTCCATCTCTATGTGCCACAGTCGCTCCCGCATACGAACATCACGATCACCTCCTCCCCAAATCCCGGCCAACTTCTCCTCAACTCAACTCCAATCCTTTCTTTTCTTTTCTTCCCATCCCTCCTTCCCATCCCCATCCCCGCCCCTATCACCATAACTCCAAACCCGCCACCCAAACCCTGCTCACACCATCCACTCCACCCGCCAAGGCGATCCAGACCCTTTCTCGCGTGTTTACTCCCAAGACCCACCCGCTCTCCAGGTTCCTGTTTCCACCTTTTTCCTGGGGCGGGATGGATCTCTCCACGTCTCCATAATAGGTCCGATTGATACAGTATGAGCGGTCTCGCCATTTTCTTAGTTAGTTAGTTAGCATCTCCGCGAAAATACTGCATGGCCCCGCCTGGAGAGAGGTGTAGTAGTGTGAGAGCGGAGCTCCGCGTGGAGTACGGGGTGGATGGTTGGTTTTACGTGATGGAATATACATGTCCTCCTTCATCATCACGATGGAAATAAGAAGCATGAGGACGGTCAATGACATGCGACTGACTCCTTTTCTTGGGATGCGATGCTCGCTTGCGTGACAGGGAGATGCTTTCTTCTTTCGACAAGGGCCTAGTGTTTGGAGCCTCACCTCACATGGATATACCCCGATAACATCTGATAAGATTGCTCATTTGCCGGTGGTTTGGTAATTCTTCACAGGAGGGTTAGGATGACCTGATCATGTTTGCGACCTGCGAGATTAGGTTTATCAACATACAAGAACGCCCTTGATACTCAAATGTATTTTCAATTAAGGTTGGAAAAAGTTTTTCGTAGAGTGCATCTTCGATCTCTTACCTTTCGGGGAAACAAACAAGTCATGCTTTACTTCACAGCCACACGAGTATTGCAGAATGACCAAATATGTATGGATATCATCATTCTACAAGTAGTTCTCTACCCTACACAAGCCATCCAACCCTGACCACGCATCTACAACTTAGTCCGTCTCCCAACCAAAGCTTCCACCACCGCGCAGCTCATCAAACCCTCCCCCCCATCTCACATAATCCCATCAAGCACATCACATCTATCCCGTCCAAAGAGCCGGTCCCGGGATGGTATAGTTCTTCAACGTAACATACGGATTGAAGTAAATCCCCGGATCGGTCGACTTGTACAAGTTGGTCGCAAGCGTACCAGTTGGGTTCGCGGTCCCTGAACCGGTTACGTCGATGTTGAGACAGAAGGGGTAGTTCTGCGCGCCGTTGAGTGTGGTGGCGCCGTGCAGGGCGATGATTTCGTGGCGGAAGACGTAGTGTCCTGGAATGGGTTCTGGTTAGCGGTCTGGGGTTTTGGAGGGGCTGACTGTGTGGAAGATAGTGGTCGGGGTAGAGGAAGAGGTTGCATACCTGGAGCAAGGGTCTTAGGAACAGTGGTTGTCCAGGAGTTGTTGTTGGCGATCAAGTCTGCAGCTGCCCAGACTTGGGTGTTGAAGTTGATGCCAACTTGGTCGATCTTGACGAATTTGAGGGTGTTTTTGTTGACCTTGGTATGCTGTTAGTGCGTGCGAACTTGGCAGGGGAAGATATGCATCATGTCATATCATGTGTAGCAATGAACATACAGTTGAGCAATTTCCGCCACAGTTAGCAACGTATGTAATCACAGGACCGATACCGTGTGGCCAAGTGGTCCATTGGAATTGGACGGTGCCTCCAGCGGGTACGGTTGCGCTGACGTTGGCATTTACTGCGTTCTTATGGCAGACGATGTTTGAGGTTCTTGGAGCGATGTTAGTTCATATGCACCATTGAGAAAGCTGCAGATATATATTAAGGAGAAATATTGGATACAACATACTGATATTGATCAGGAGGGATGAATCCAATATCCAAAGCCTCCTCATACCAGCCAGGTGTCTGAGGATATGGCACCTTGTTGACGACATCGTACCAGTAGCCAACTTGCCAGCCGGAAGTATACTTTCCATTAGCTACAATGCCGGAGACATATCCATGGCCCAGAACGGCGCTGGCGAAGGAGAGAAGAGTGGAAACTTTTGCTACGCTCAGCATGATGGTGATGAAATGACTCTTGGAAGAATGGCGAGTTGATTGTCCTGAGAGAATTTGAGCAATATATGAAGCAAGAATCATATAGATGAAGAATATGACATGGGCTTCAATGTCGAAAACCGCGTGTGACATTCATTACTAGACGCAATATAAGACCCGCATGGAGATTGATTAAAATCCGGGGTAGTGGGGGCCAGGAGTAAGACGAAACACGCACTCAGTCAAACTTATTGGTGCGAATTTCAAACAGAATCTGGGGAAAATAGATGAAGTTTGCAGACATGATATGAAATAACTGGCTGAAATGCTGCCAAGACGGCCATAATTGTGCCTTTTATATTGAGGCGGCATTTCGGAACGATGAGGCTGGCGAGTGCAACTATGCTAGCGCGACAACACAGGATGTCCGGTCCTGACTGGAAACAAAAAGTAAATGTTTCGAGGGTGTAGAGACATTGGGATTCGTCGATCTATGGCGATGGCGCAACATGGTCGCTTTAAATTGCCTTTTTTGCGGTGGAGAAGCCAACGTCAGATGTGCATCTTGACCGGGGACATTGATGTCGGCGTGGATTTCGTCTATGGCATGTGATATAACTTACTTCACTCGAGTTGATCAAGACTTCTTCTAGTCATGATAGCGGGCGAACGGATCACTGGAATGAGAAGGTGCCATCACCCCCACGGCGATGAGCATTTAGTTGTGCTCGACGTCTCAGCGGCCAGCTTTGCCGTGGAGCGTGGCCGATGAAGATATGAGTGATGAGTGTATCCCCCGCGCGAGGTGCGGGATCTTATCCTGAACTTTCGTTACCAGGCGAGTTATATGTAATGTTGATGATGTGACAGGTGATTCCACGTCGTTGAAGTGTACTGATTCCGGCAAGGTTTCCACAGACTCGAGACCCAAATTTGTCGAAGCGCACGGACCATTTGACGACCAGACCTCATGCTGTGCTGCCATTCTTGCTTTCTCGACACGACACAACATCACCATGTATCAACAAAATTTGTGTATATCGATTACTCTTCTACTAGTCACGCTGGAAAACTAGAGTTCGGCTACTTATGATGTAGTGATTCTCTGGTTAACATGTTGGCACCCGCAGATTTCATGGACCCAAACCCATAGCCGACGCAACTACGGTCGAAGTCGGACACCTAAAGTAAAGTGTGCAGACAAAAGCACATCTGGACTCTTCCAGCCATCATTGGATACTGAATCTACTTTCTGAGCTCACAGGAGTCGTTGTATTTCCTTATTCGAAATATGATAGGACATTCTCGCTTTCCCTTGACTGCTGCCCGGCTGTGTCTCTTAACCGACTACTCCAAAACTTCCACCTCTGACAAAGTCCCAACTGTCCATGAGGTACCTCTTCTGATTACTATTTAATTCCTCACTCATTCACTCAATTGTGCAACCTCTGCTCGATCAACGTGCTGCAGCTAGGATACGCTAGATTCGGACGTCTGCTACGAGAGACACCTCTCCTAATGCAAATAGCCCAGATCATTTAGGGCAATCGATCCAGAGCACTCAACGCGACTTAGAATGGTGGCGTAGTATAGGTAGTCTGGTTTCTGGCGAAATTTTGCCCTTGGGGTTGACAGATGATGGCTGTGTTCTAGAGAATCTGGTACGATTGATAGACGGAGCGTTTGTTATGGTAAGAGCATAAAGTAAGTAACACCAGACGTCGAAGGCTACTATGAGCTGTTCTATTCCATTGGTCAAAACGTGTGAAGAGAGGTTGAATCACAACATACCTTCTTTCTAGTGATCACAAATGACCAGAATTCCACCAATCCTCTACAGTTCCAAGTCCATTGCCACTGTGATGGAAGAAACTTTCAGCTAAAACCGCTAATTCATTATCGGAATAAGCAAATGGTTGCACTATTTCTTGTTCCTGTTCCTGTGCAATCACATCATTGTTTCCGGCGTTCATGACTGCGGTATTAACTGAGCTTGGGCCGGACCCCTCGAAATCCTGACGATCAACCCGAGTAGGTTCTGGTAGAGAAGAAGCGTGGCTGATCTTTCCCGCCGCAGGATGTGAGCCAGAGAATAACGATGGTCCAAAAAGTCCACTAGCTGCTGTAGGTATTTCACTGGATGAAGAATATTCCAGTATCTCCCAGAATTGACCTAGATCAATGAGAAGACTACGACTGGGGGTTTGAGCAGGTGCATTAGAGGTAGTATACGTATCAGAGACTGTGTCACAAAGACGCTGTAGCTTTTCCGCCTAGTGTTACTGTTAGCGATTTATTACTTCCCGTGTGAAGGGGCGTCCTACTATGCGCATAACATGAGGCCACTCTTTGAAATCTCGAATGAACTTCAAACATTTGTCAAAACTATCACGTTTCTGTTGTCGAATGACAGGATCTTCCGCGAAGCTCTCTTGTAAGTAGATTGTTGCAATGATCGCTACGCAGTGAGCAATAAATGGATCCGAAACCTTGAACGACCTGGCCTCAAGCATGTCAATATATCTGATGATCCATCGAGCATGTGATGAAACCAGATCTGAGACTTGCTGGAGAAATATCTCGGGAATCTGTGACTTGATGTTCTTGAGTCGCAGTGAAAGCAATAAAGGGTTATTTAGCAGGCAGAGATTGGTATGATAGAGGAATTGGATGAACAACCATGGGCCCCAGTAATCTCGATTTGCATGTAGGTCTTCGGTGGTTCTTTGAGAGAATTTAGCCGATTTAAATCGGTGAGCTTGTGATGACCTTGTCTCAAAATCCATCTGCTGAGCCATGATGAGAGCATAGTCAGATTGTGGGGACCATGGAGGTAATGTGCTTGGGCTACCACGCCTTCGCGCGTACCGAGTGATTTTGAACCACACTTCGCTTAGCTGAATTGCATATGCAACCACGCCCTTGTCCTGCGTATCAGGCGTGGCAAATTCTGGAGATGACGCATTAGGCATATCTCCATTGTAAGTTGCACCTGGACTCAGTGGTCTGCCTGTTGTTTCTGGATACCATGGAAAGTTGTCCTCTCCAGAGAAGTCAATGACACTAAAATCAGCGCCATGTAATCTCTTCAAAAGAAAAAGGCTCCAGAAGCACCGACGTCTTTCTTCACGTGCAGTATTCGATAGTGGAATGGAAGATTCTGTAGTTAGTCCCGCATTGTGTGCCAAACTCGTAGCTAAACTGCTATACACACTTGCTTGCCGTGTGTTGCCATCTAGAGATGCCATTTTAGTTGAAGCCACATATTACGTAGAAGCATACTTACTTGTAAAATCAACCAAACTCAGAAGACATAGCGACTGCAGTGTGGAAATTTCCACCCTGCCTCCGAAGATGCTCTCGGAAACTATGGAGCGAGCAGTCTCAGCATATCCGTTGGCAAAACCAAGCCTGTTTTGATGAGAAAAGTCCTCATCTAAGAATCTGATGGCCAACGCGGAGACCGAGAAAATTACCTCAGGACTGCGACTCGCGAATCGTTCAACAAACTGTTTACGACGGAAGAGAGGAACAGGTTGGCAGTCGCAGTAGATAAGGTAAACAGTTGCTATTCGGTATAGCATATCACTTGACGGCAATCTACTAGAGAGAGATTAGCTACTAAATATGGGAGCATCCAACCCGAATTTTTCTTACCTAGCAGAGAGCCGAGACGAAGATGGTGTTCTCGGCCCATGGTCCAGATTTGACACGACGGGCGAGCCCGAGATATGCCTGGAGGTGCTTCTGCTGAAAGATGCCTGATTGGCAAGCACTTCCGCCAATTGAGCCTCTACATTTTTCAACCTGTCTTCCTGCGGACCATGGGTCAGCATTACCCGGCCTCGACACTTTCAAATTCACCTACAAGGTCTACATCATTGGTCAATCTTTGAGACGGTTCGAGCCGCCGCGTATGAACTGCTGGTACTGGAGCAGGAGCTGGAGTTCTCTCAATTGAGACTCTATCCACGATATGGTTACCAGCTGCGCTCCCTTCGTCGGCGTAATAACAATTCTGCCTCAACCTCGCACAATGCGAGCAGACCGGCTTCTCTCCCGGACACCTCGTCTTCTTACGTCTGTAATTGCCAATCAGTCCGAATTCCGCCAAAATCAAATCAGCACCTCTTCGGCATCCGAATGCGCGTCACCTCTACAAGCTTACCATCGGCTCAAGAAAATCCAAATATACTTACCGACAAGGTTCACAAGCTTGGCGAATACGTTTTGCAGGACGTTCCCCGGACATCGAATTCGCTGCACTCGCACTTTCGATGAAATGTGCAAAAAGGTGGAGGTCGTTCATGTATCATGGTAGTGAATTGGAGTGGGCATGAAGTTGTTGATAAAGAGATCTCGGCGCTAGAAGCTAAAGTGGGACGGAACAAAGCAGGGGTATCCGCCGGAAGAAGACGGGGTGATGCGTACTCGTCCAGATGCTCTCAATTGAAGTCAAAAAGGTGGAACAACTTGACTATGCAAGTTATGAGATAAGTTCATGTCTTTATATATCCATTTTTGCGTTTAAAATCAATGAATTGAATGAAGTGAGGATTTCCACCGCCTTCCACAACGCATGAGGAGACACAGCTTGATACAAGACCAATCACTCAACGTATAACCGGCTTCTGCAAACAGATGACGTGGAAAGTATTTAAAATTGGAAAATTGGTATTGAAGCTACAAGTACGCCGGAAACCCAAAATGTCAACATTTACAAACTCGCCCTTGTCTCCACCTCTGGCCGTGTTCCATACACTTTCTTCTCAATATCCGCGAACATATCGTACTCGTTCATTTCCTCAATCGTCAACTTCTTCTTCTCGTCTGACACCTTGTAGTTGGGATTGGTAGTATTGGACGAGAAGCCTATTCTTTCGTTTATGTTGACTCTCGCTCTTGCACTAGCTTCCTGCACACGCGATGCTCTTGGTTTTCGAATCTGTTCGTATACCTTCAATCCTTCCCTGATGCTTTCTTTGGAGTTTGCAAATTCGAATTGATTTCCAAAGATGATACCAAGAGCAGCCGCATCTTCTATAGCTTGACATGCACCTTGACTTTGATCGGGAAGCATAGGGTGTGCTGCATCGCCAAGGATACATGTGGATCCTGCTTGCCAGTGAGGGTATGGCTGATGGACAAATAGTCTCCAAGGCTTGACGTCTGTTGAGTTCTTGAAGAGAGCAAGAAGTTCTGGGTCGAGATCGGGGAATGGTTTGAGAATATCCTCCACGGTCAAGGTGTGGTTCCATCCTTCGCCAGCATGTTCGCTCTCTGCTGTTGGGAAGAAGCAGTAGAATGAATGAACTTCTCCATCTCTACATGGCGAAAACACAATCTTGTGAATGCCTTGTCCTCCCCAGAATTCAATGGCACTGTTGGGTGATAAATCCCGAAGTCCAAGTCTTCTGGCATCTGCGGTCTCGATAATGCAATGCAAGCATGTGGATGTTGAGAGCTCTCTGTCTGGTACTATCCCGAGTGTTTTTCGTACTTGCGAGCCGATACCGTCTGCGCCAACAATCAAATCATGTTTGGCCTGCAAGCCGTTGGTAAATGTAACGATTCCCTGGTCGTGGTCGATTTCTAAGCATTTGTGGTTGCACTTTAGAATTGCTGGAGTACCAGAATGATCTGGACCGCAGGCGGAATCCATTAACATCTCGTGCATGTTGACCCGATGGAACATATTGTAGACATGACCCCATCTTTCCTTGTAATCTGCCAAATCGTATATGTTTTGCACCTCTCCAGTCTTCCAGTCGTGCGAGATCAACTTCTGTAAGACTACCGGTCGTCCGATTGGAATATTTACACCCCAGGCCTCAAGCCATTTTGTGCCGTTTGCTGCACATGAAATAGATGCTCCAACTTCTCCTGCAAAGTCTGCTCGTTCGTATATCGTAACTCGGTGCCCGGCCTGTCTTAGACTGGTTGCTGCAGCCAATCCACCTATTGCGGAAGCTTATCAGAAATTGTCGCAAACAAGCAATGGGAGGGATGCTCACCTATTCCACCACCAATAACAGCGACATCCAGCTGCCTCCAAGCTTGTGCGACTGACCCCATTGCGAATGATATGGACTTAATGTGCTAGAGGATATTGACAGATACCACAAATTGGAGAATTTAATGAAAACAGTACGAATGGATATCAAAACAGTTGCGATTGAGTATTCCAAAGTTCTCTGGACGCATACTTTATCTCACTCCATGATCGAGACAGTTACCTTTCAATCTTACCTCCGAGATGTGCAATGTGCCATCCGAGACCATATTGCATGTGGAACACCCCTCAGTGGATGTTCCGCAGATACGAGTCATCCGGATAGAGTATCATAATGAAGGCCGAAAGATCTCCAGATCCGCTTCCGTCTCTGCAAAATCGATGCTGTCGATTGGGGTGCGACTTTGAAGGTGGGACAAAGAGATAGACCCGTCTCCACGATGAGGTGAGGTTCATGTCCGTGCTTACATAATCCCTTCCGCTTCCGCTTCCTATCCGTATCCGTACTTTAGCAAACTCCGCGTTATGATTTTTGCTTGTCTCACAAGAATGGGATTCGGTGCTTTACGGGTGCTACCAATAAGCTCTGGCTGTCCCCAGTTGTAGTTCTGTTGCGCTGATCGATTTCACACGATGGTTCTGCTGCCAGTAAATGATATCGCTGGCCTTCGCCAGGAAAGATTCCAATACAGGGAAGATCATGAATTGCAAACTTTGACTGTCTATTCTCCAGAGAAAGACGATAGTTCTGAAAGTCTCTCCAATACCCCAAGACTATGGATAATGTAAGACAGTTGATTCAATCCAATCATGTGCTGTTCCCCCAGTCTCGTCCTGACAAACTTCAGTTACATACACGGCGGAGCGTGGCGGGACCCTCTCGTCGATTCTTCATCATTTAATCCCACTATTCAGAATCTTCACATGTCTCCCAAATTCTCACATCTGAAACCTAAGATTGTTTCCTACGCATCTATTAATTACCGCCTCTCCGCACATCCCTCTTTCCCTCAAGATCCAGCATCTGATAACTATCGCAACGCCAAACATCCAGATCACATTCAGGACGTTTGTTCTGCTTTATCTTTCTTGGAATCTAGGTATTCCATAGGAGATCGCTACCTGCTGGTTGGTCATTCTTGCGGGGCTACTCTTGCAATGCAAGTCATCATGGGCCAAGAATACCTTCTTTCATTGGGAGTCCCCTCTGAGAGCCTCCAATTCGAATTACCCCGCCATATCCTTGGCGTAGCTGGAATTTATGAGTTGCAGCTACTGCGGGATAGAAATTCTCATCCAGCTTATAATGAGTTTCTGACTGGCGCATTTGGAGCCGAGGAAAAAGTTTGGGATGCAGTGTCACCTGCAAAGTTCGCAGGATATGCTGAGTCATTGGATAATGGTACAACGCTGGCTTTTGCGACTTCTATGAACGATGAACTTGTGGATGAAAGTCAGATCGACGTGATGGTCGAGAGGATAGAGGAGTTAGGCAATAGGGTTGTGCTAAAGAATTATAAAAATGCGTTGAAAGAGGGGCATGATGATGTGTGGAATAAGGGGGAGCTGGCTAATGTTCTTGCCATATTGTTGGAAATTTGTTAATGCACGAATTATCACTCAGAAGCTCGGTGCTAACGATATGTGTGTCTTCAACATCCCATAAAACCAGTGATTGAGAGAGTTTATATGTATATACATATATGTTACAATGAGTGGGGAGGGGCTTTCTTGTTACCGCGCTACCTCTTTACGTTATCTTTATGTGGAGAATGCGACAACGAATGAGTCCTCCCAGTCCAAATCCTTCTTCTTCAGTTCTTCAACTTCAGTACGGGACTTTTCTCGATCCTGTAAACGTTAGCTTGCGCGCCCGATGGAAAATATTTAACAAGCGCTTACCTCGAGACTCTCCCATCCCACAATTCCCAGGAATAGTCTTTCCTCCAGATTGATGCTGACACCGCTGAGAACCTTCTTTCCGTTCAGCTTTTTCGTGAAGTTCTCCCACTCGGCCCTTGCTGTCGCCTCTTTCGCTTGGTCACCATGTATTTTGATGCGGAAGACTTCTGATACCGGAGAAGTAAAGACTTCTTTGGGCGAAACGTCCGACTCATATATTCCGGGGACTGTTCTCGCGGTGGCAAACGACTTCAGCATTTGCCCAACATCGTTGAGGAATTCGTCACTGCTGATCAGATTGTAGAAATCGGCGGGATCCTTGTATTCTGCAACTATATTAGCTGTGTTACGCCGGCATCATGGTGCAATAATGGAAGGAGCAAAGTGAATACCAAATCCAAAGACGGGCAAGAAAACAGAGTCTGGAAGCTTCTCATTGTCTCTGATCAACATTTGACCTTTCGCTCGTGTTTCGATACCCGAGTGTTTAAAGACGATAGGATATGCGGCCGACCACGCGGGGCCCAAGATTGTCTCTCGCGCTTCTTGCGTCTGGACCATGGAGGGAGTGGCGATTTCAGTGACATACATGATTGGTTGATTATTGAAAATTGATATTCGAAAGAGTATCTTCGATGCGTGTTCGAGATTGATGGAAATATAAGAAGTTAATTGTATGTCTGGAGGAGAAATAGAATAAGTATCTGAAGTTACTTGTGCCTTATTTATAACTTTGCTTCTTCTCATGTAAATGTACGAAAGGAGGCTGTCAGGTTATGGATATCGGCCGAGCTTTCCAGTGGACTTCCACTGATCAATATTCCACCGTCTTACCAGCGCTAAAACCGAAAATGTGAGTCCACACCCCTTGCCTACGTCGCACTCAATATGGTGCACAGTGTAGGCTCAATGGGTATGTAATGACTGTGGTTTTATTATGGCATAAGGCCCTTATTATAGTCAATGACTTCGGGATTCATCCGAAGTCATATACATACATGGTCCCCGAGGAGTGCTGATTGGATCAACAGAAAATATCTTCGATTTATGAGTGAGGGCTGAAATGACAATTACTGTTGCTGTCCCTGACATGGAGGTTCATGATGCTCCCTCTGAACCTCCGATGCGGCGGACGTTGCATCACACTTATCGGTGTGGATGTTCTTCGCCTGTGCACGTAGTTGTCACAGACGAGAATACTACCGGAAATGCGGTTGAGAGCAGCTACTGTGGAATAATAAGAAGGGATGAGGTAAGCATGCGTCTCAATGACTGCGGAATTCCACTGCATGAACGAGGGTTGTGTTAGATTTGCAAGGATTAGCGCAGGTGCCAGGTGAGCTTACAACTCAACTTCCATAAAACAGACAGCGTGGCTGGAAACTAATCCGACATAGTTGGAATTCCACCTCGAGAATTGCGGAGTTAAAGTTGATACCAAGAGGAATCCTTGAAGAAAAGTACGATGTTGGTTCATCAAAGCCAGACACGACGAAAGGCGTGCACTTGTTGTGTCAAAGCTAAGCGCCGATGTGACTTACTGCTGCCGATGTGCTCGAGATGTTCCATGCGAAGGCTGGATTGTGTTTATGTGAGTATTTATTAACTGTCGATGGTGGTCCTGGTGTCAATGTGCAAATAAGGCTGAAACCATATGCAGGCGGACAGTAAACCAGGCCCAGGTCGCAGATCGAAGACGCCATCGAAAGACCCGGCAACTTCCTCACATATACCAGAGTCTGTGCCCGACTGTGAGCCACAAGATATGGACGTGATAGACATGGATTCCACTATGGGTTTCTTAGCTTTAGCAACTGCGGAGTTCCGACCTGCTCAAGTCGACTTTGCGGGGGGGTACTCCACTTCCGCCGATCCACCTCCAACAGCCGCCATAGCAACCCTCCCTATTGATTTCTCATCCCTCAGCGACCCTTCGATTCCTTTTATTACATCACCTTACGGCTCTCTTAACTATCCTATACAGTATGAGCTTGATCCGTTACATGTCCCTTATCTTGCTGCGCAAATTGACTCCTTTATTTCGACCTTCGCTTCACAATCGTACACTCCATTTATCCACCCGCTAACCTATTCAAACCGCGATGACCTTCCCTCTTCATACACTGATGCTCTATCAGTGTGTGCTCTACGGACTGTTAAATCGTCGCTGACATTCGATATCCTTGATGCCAAAATGTCTACTCTTGTAGCTGCATCAGTGAAAGATTATTGGAAACCACAAGATTGGTTACTTGCGGTGCAAGTCCTCATTTTGTACCAAATAATCAGGATGGGGGAAGGCGACGATCGGCAAAGGCAGACTGCTTATCGACACATGCCTGTGTTACTCAGCTGGACAAGTACATTATGTGAGGAGTATGCTTCGCTGCTAGCTCAAGGAATGGGGTCACCCCGGACTAGTTTCCAAAAGTCTGCAACGGAAGATTGCTACCGTCGCTGGATCTTCATGGAATCAATGCGCCGGACAATAATGATGAGTACCTTCATGCAATGTCTGGCACAATTTTATCGTGTTGGTAGCGTAGGACCACATCTTCCTATGTTGATACAATTACCAGTAAGCACAGGAGCTGGAAGGGTATGGGAAAGGATGCGAACCACCAAAATAGAGGAACTTGGAGATACTTGTTTTTGGGAAGATGAACTAGGTCTCGGTGGGGTTTTTGGATATGAGGAATGGGTAGAGGGGTGGAACTTGGGGCTTGTGAAAGCGGGAGATCGTGAAGAGGATGTTTATGAAAGACTTCTGCTTTTGGCATGTTCGAAGGCCACTGGCGTATACGGGACGGAGTGGGCGATGAAACTCTTTCCCGGAACAGTTATGACTAACGCAACAAATGCCGGGAGTTAGTCAGCGGGTGTGCAAGTGTAAGGATAAAACTTTCACAGTTCGTACGAAAGATGTAACTCGATAGCAACGCAACAGGAGGTTAGGTGGCGGAAGAGTTAATTATTTAATGCAATGTCTCATCTCAAGTGCATTACCACTTGCTTGGGTCATCTTATGTCCTCACACACGGTGGAGTTTAGTCGTGGCACACCAAAATGGAGTTTTTCACCAAAATTACTAGAACATGGAAATTCACCACAAAAGATCCTCTTCGAAAGAGCTTTTAAATGTAGTAAAACCAAAAATCTGAATGTATAGGAAGATACTTCAAGATTGAATGATTGTCTGGAATCTTTTAGATGTTTGAAATCTCAATTTTCTGGAATTTTAAACAATAAATCATTACAGTGCAGATTTAGTCACTGAACGGATTGTTTGGAAAGAAGATGATCGGCTTTTCGGGATGAGATTGATTTTCCATTATGAAGTATTTGAGTTCTTCGACTTCCCCTTTGTTTGTTGTTTTTTCATGTGCTACAACTCGAAGACATCCTTCAGTCAACCAGAACTATCTACTTTCGTTTCCAAAAGAATACATAAAGTGCTCTCTCGCTCGTTCAATCAGCTACATCTCCAGACTCACACTCTAAAAACAAGTCTTCATTCGACCTCCAATCCAAACCATCAAAATGAAGTCCACAATCAGCATTCTCTCCCTCGCGGCCTCTGTTTCCGCCACAGTCGTCTCCCAAATCTCAGACGGACAAATCCAAGCCCCAGTCACCACAGCGAGCTCCCCTCCAGATGTCACAAGCGCAGTGCTAACAACGGCTGTTGTATACACGACGCAAGCAGTGACTATCTCCTCCTGCGAACCCACTGTCACGGACTGTCCCTACGCCTCCTCAGCACCGGCTCCTCTAATTCCGGTCTCACTACCCGCATATATTCCTGACATGCCTATGCCCTCCTCTATGTCCCCTCTCCCCATTCCTAGGCCTTCCTTCATGCCCCCTATGCCTATGCCAATTCCCTCATCTATGCCTGCTATGCCTCCTCTAATCCCCTCCTCTATGCCTGCTATCCCTATGCTAATTCCCTCATCTATCCCGGCTATCCCTATCCCGTCTCCTATTTCCCCGCCGGCTATCCTAATTCCAGCAAATACCTCCATCGTCCTTCCTCCAGTTCCTGCTACTTCTCCAGTTGAAGTTAGCACGGCAACACCTCCTACCACTGTTGTTGTTCTAACCGGCAGTGCTTCGGCGACAGAGAACGTCCTAGCTATGGTTACAAGCGCTACAGCGGCCCTAAGCGTTGTTAGCAATGCTACGGATACAGGTGCTCCTGTTCCTTCTCAATTCGCTGGTGGTGCGGGAAGTTTGAAAGTTGGGTTGATGGCTGTTGCGGCCGGAGTATTGGCTGCTTTGGTTCTATAAGGAGGTGAAGAGTGGTACTTCAATAGGGTTTACTTGTGAAGCAGGAATTATTGTTTTACATACGGTGGTATGAGAATTGGGGGTTTTCACATTCGGCGAAGGGACTCTTGGATAGAGCCTGCGAGACGGGAAATCTCATGTATATAAGTACTTATTTCCAAATATGAAATCATGGAATATGAAGCACAGGCACTTCTTCGTCAAACCATAGCATGAAAGAATAAAAGATATCATTTGTTTCCAAGATAAATACAAGAATAAAACCTCCAAAAATATGTACATTTCCCTCTCCTCACGTACTCCTCCTATTAAGCTTTGTCGCACTTTTCCAACGCCTGCTCAAAGATTTGCACAAATCTCCATACGTCCTCATAGGTATTATACAACGGCACCGGCGCCACTCGAATAACATCCGGCTTCCTCTTATCTGCCACAATACCCGCCTCCTCCAACATATCCGATAGCGTCTCCAATCTCCCCGGCTTCAGCAGAACACTCAATTGCGTACCTCTCGCAGCTGGGTCTGATGGAGTGATAATCTGGAAAGCAGAGGATTTAGATGATAGAAGAAGATGCTCGAGGTAGGCGGTGAGGTGGAGGGACTTTCGGCGAATTTCGCTCATGGAGGTTTGGTTGAAGATGGAGAGGGCGGCGCAGAGGGATGTGAGATCGACGACGGAGGGATTGCTGATTTGGTAGCCGGATGCACCGGGTGAGGGACGGAATTCTGTTTTCTTTTGTTAGATCGGCTTCTATGTTTTTTTTAGAAGCATAAGAGAAAACATACTGTTATTCATCAAAAACCGACAACTCTGATCCCCACCATACCACCCCATCAATCGATGTCTATATTTCGGCTTATCTTCCCCCTCACTATAATCCACCTGTCCATGTCTCTCATGCACGTACATTCCTGCAATACTGCCCGGTCCGGCGTTCATGTACTTATACGTACACCAGACTGCAAAATCGACATTCCAGTCGTGGAGCTCAAGCGGCACGTTTCCTGCGGCGTGAGCAAGATCCCATCCTACAATCAAGCCCTTGGATTGAGCATAAGCGGTAATGGTCTTGATATCGAAGAACTGTCCAGTGTAGTACTGGATTCCAGGGAGGAGAAGCAATGCTGTAGTGTCAGCATGCTCGTCGATAATACGGAGAATTTTCTCAGTGGAGATCTCGTAGGTCCCTTCATCGGGACCGATCATGACCATTGAAGAGGCCGGGTCGTAGCCGTGGCCACGGATTTGAGATTCAATGGCGTAGTGGTCGGATGGGAAAGCTTTCCATTCGAGGATGATCTTATTCTTCTCAGGTGTGGGGGTGTAGAATGAGGCCATTAAGAGATGGAGGTTCATGGTTAGAGTGCCCATGATTGCGACTTCTGAAGGGAGAGCACCGACAATGGGTGCGGATTGCTTGGACGCATGTTCGGCGAGGAGTTGCCATTGTGTGAGTGGGGAGTCTTCCAGGTCACGGAAATGGCCATGAACACCGATGGATGACCATGTATCGAGGTGAGCCTGGAGATATTCCTTCACGCATTTAGGTTGGAGTCCTAAGCTGTTTCCACAGAAGTATATAGATGAATCATCGGAGAGACCTGTAACGTGGGTTGGCTATGTGTATCACGTGCTGGTGCGGGGTTGACAAATGTATGGAGAGAAGTTACGAACCTGGCTTTGCTAGTTTTGTTGCTTTGATGTTGGCTTTTGAGGGAATGATGAACTGATCTCGGAATTTGCGCATATGATCCTTCGCATCAAGTGATTGCGCATACTCCAACGAGTTGGCCTCGGAAGGAAATGATGGCTTTTCCACCTTCATTGATGGTTGTTCTACAGATCCCATATTGCAATTGTGTACTTTGAGCGGTGTGTGGTGAGTTTTGTTGCTATTCGTGGTGATCTCGCTGGAATGTACAGTAGAGGCCAAACAGAATGAATTCTTCAAGGCAAGAATGATATTCAGAGAATTGAATGATTTGATCGAGATCCAAAATTGTCCCGAGTCCGTTTTCGCACACTTTGTAGCTCTCGTATTTCTCTCTTTCACCAAAATGTACAATGCACGATGGCGTCGTTATCAACGCCTTCCGTCGGTCCAAGGAATTTTCGTTGTGCCTCCGCTTCCGCATCCGTGTTCCGTACCCACTCTTCTCCTTACCTTACGCGATACAATCACGCGCATCGTATCACTCTGCGGTGAATGAGTGCCGGTGATATTGGAAATGGCCGAAGGTCGGTTCCTTGTATGGGATGATTTCGGATAGCAGTTTGGTGGAGTAGAAAACTGTTCTTGATGGCAGTGATTCGAAGGTTATTGTGTGTATTTTTTGATCAGCATCCGCCACATTCTATCTAGCAGAGAGCATTGAGATTTTCCTCTTGTGTAGCATTCTGTCAGTCTATCGTTAGTTTGTTATAATACCTTTGTTCATAAAGTTCTCGAAGATGCTCGGCCCATTGAACATTAACCTCGCGGAATTTGGGGTATCCCAAAAGAATGGTTTCCTACCAGACACGAACTCCCTTCCTCGGCTCGACTCACATGCGGAATGGGAAATTCTAGTCGACGAAATCCCACAGTTGTTAGAGAGCAAAAGATTTAGACAGAGTGCAGATGCTATGCCAATACTGGACACATCAAGTCTGTCGGAAGAACCTCAATGGAGAAGAGCGTACCATCTTCTTTCGTTTATGACACATGCCTATATCTGGGGAGGCAGCCAGCCATCAGAAGTAAGGAAATTTACTCCGGGAAAATTTCACTCTAACACAATCACAGATCCTCCCAGCACAGATAGCAAAGCCCTTCTTAACAGTATCTTCCCACCTTGGCCTTCCTCCCACCGCCACTTATGCCGGTCTCAACCTTTGGAACTTCACCAGTACCTCCCCCACCCAAGACCTCACCTCTCTTTCACATCTCTCCACCGTCCACACATTCACCTCCACCCCCGATGAATCCTGGTTCTATCTAGTCTCCGTCGCAATTGAAGCACGCGGCGCGGGCATAATCCCAGTAATGCTGGATGCCATGGACGCCGTGCGCGCCAACGAGCCATCTATCCTGGTCTCCTGCTTACAGAAATTCGCCGCCTGCATAAAAGACTGTGGAGAGATTTTGAAAAGGATGTATGAGCATTGCGATCCGGAAGTATTTTATCATATCATTAGGCCGTTTCTGGCTGGGAGTAAGAATATGGCCGTGGCGGGCCTGCCGAGAGGTGTCTTTTATGATGAGGGTGATGGAAAAGGCGAATGGAGGTGTTATAGCGGGGGGAGTAATGCGCAGAGTAGCTTGATTCAGTTCTGGGATGCGGTGTTGGGGGTTAAACATGTACCGACTCGGGGGATGGCGGGAAAGGGGCCGGCGAATGGAGAGGTTAAGAAGGAGGCTGGTAGTGGCCATGGCTTCTTGGATGTAGGTTCTGCTTGTTCTTCTTCGTTTTCACTGCTTCGTCGATCAGAGCATGATACTAACTGGCGACCGCAGGAAATGCGCAAATACATGCCTGGCCCTCACCGTGCCTTCCTCAACCACATCTCCGCCGTCTCTCCAATCCACACCTATATCTCCCACTCAGCATGCGACCCTGAAGTAACACAAG
This sequence comes from Rutstroemia sp. NJR-2017a BBW, assembly GCA_002946425.1. Lineage (NCBI taxonomy): Eukaryota > Fungi > Ascomycota > Leotiomycetes > Helotiales > Rutstroemiaceae > Rutstroemia > Rutstroemia sp. NJR-2017a BBW. The sequence goes on from NJPT01000031.1 coordinate 1,981,094, forward strand.
CATACAACGATGCTGTGGAGACCTTGACTAGCTTCAGAGACATCCATATTCAAATCGTAACGAGATACATCATCAACCCATCGCGGAAAGCTACAGGGAAGGAGAATGCTGGACTAAATCTAGCAGTTGCTACAACAAAGAAAGGGGGAAAGGAGTTCAGGGGAACGGGAGGAACTCAATTGATTCCGTTCCTAAAACAGAGTAGAGATGAGACAAGAGATATGCTCGTGCCAGTGGAGGCGGTAGAGAGTGCCGAGAGTACGGAGAGTGGTGAGGGGTCGGAGAGTTCTTGACGAGGCGATGAATTATGATGAGCTGTATTTAAAGCTGTGAAGGAGGAGATGGTCGATACCCATGCACATAGACATAAGATAGAATTGTACATATGATGAAGATAAATTAGTCCTTACGTTCGTGCAGTACCAGTGCAAATAGAATTGACCAGCAGCGTTCACTCAAACAACACATCACCACTCCTCTCACTCTCCTCGTCCTCCATGGTTCTACCACCTACCGTTGTTGCCCCTCTTCCAGCTCCGGCCCATCCTTTTTTTCTCAACCACGTCCCCGCTTCTCTAGCTGCATCCTCCGCCTGCTCTTTCCATCCTAAGCGCTCCCCCATCATGAATATGTTATGCGGTGCGCCACCTATCTCAAACGAACCCACTGTATTGCCCCTTACTGAAGACATGACTTCCGCAAATGCCATAATCGTATTCTGTAACATCTCTGCCTTCCCAACCATTATCCATATCGCGATCGATGTAGCAAAAGGATGACGAGACGGTGAGACATATTGCGATTTAGCAAGCTCATCCCTCCCCAGATCCCGCCCAGACTGCTGAGATCTCGGACCAAGATACAACTCCGAGGCCCATTTCAGCATTCTAACTTCCAAATAAGCTGCTTTAGAATCACCAGAACGTATCCGTACATCCACAATCTCGCCCATCTGCCCTGCTAAATCAAGCTGTGGATTCCAAAGCAGACACCTTAGGGGACTCTGCAACCCCACTCTCTGCTGCCCCAACCATCTCACCAACCCCAACGCCAAAGCCCGTCCTGCTCCATCCCCAGATATAATAATCTTCCTTGCCTCAAACCCCATAACATCAACCAACCACACATAGCTCGTAACCGCATCTTGCAACGCCGCTGGGAAATACCCCGATTCCTTCCTCGCTAATCTATACTGTGGGAAGAACGCAAAAGTAGCGATATGAGACGTAAGTAGACTTGCCGCAAACGCACATTGAGATATGCGGCCCGAGCCAAATAGGAAAGAGCCGCTGTGGAAATGCAACACGATGGTGCTGTCGCGGGGAAGGTGCTGGGACTGGGAGGAGTGGTGGGGTAGAAAGTTCCGCCTATGGTTTGGGGGGTTATTGATGCTTGGGATGAGAGGGCGCCGGTGTAGAGGTTGGGGCGACGGGAGGGAGGGACGAGGTGGAAGCGGTCGGCTTCGTTGCCGGGGAGGAGAGAGAGGGATGGGAGGTAGCGGAGGGTGGTTATGTGATGGAGGGTGGTGCGGAGGAGAGAAGTGGTGAGGGATTGACGGTATGTCCATTCGGGAACTGGCCGTGTGGATGGAGATATATAATATACGCAATAGAAGATTGCTTTTATGAATAGATGAACTAGAGTAATAAGAAACCATAATGCCTTGAGAGGTTGATGCGAGCGTATATCTAGCCGTGATGAATCCATGGCTTTGACCAAGACAATCGTACAATGGCAATGTGCCAAAGATGGGGATCTCACAAAGAAGTGCAGCACAAGGGCTACAGAGAACTTCCACTTGTAAAACTACCGGTAGTTACCCATCGGTGCAAACAGTTGGTTTTGATGACTACATCTTGCGGCATTGTTGGTGGCTGCTCTAGTGCAAGGAAAAGTACACGAAGCTATCCACTCAGAGCCGGTAGACCAAGATCAAAAGAGGTCAATGTGTAACCAGACCCAAAGAAGAGTCTATCACATGAAGCTTGACACAACGGCCCATCCAGTCCATTGGTAAATCATATGTGAGATCTGATTAACATTCTTGTAGTCGTGCAGGTTGTACTTCGTATGTTACAGAAGAATATACGTGTCCGGAAATATGTATTTGGTAGTCCCCCCACGCCCCCTGACACATCTCATTGACCTATGCCGCGTCAACCTTTATCCAGGTCTACAGTCAACGCCATCGTACTGCATCTTAAATCACAACTTACTCGCAGCTCCACTTTGACCTTTAACTTCTATGACCAACTTCCCAAACTGACTCCCGTTCTTCATCTCGTCGAACAGTTCATCGATCTCTTTCAGATTGTCGATGCCTTTCACAACTCTAGATACTACCGGTTTGATCTTATGTTCATTGACAAAGGCAACCATTTCGCGGAATTCTTTACGTGATCCCATGGTTGATCCTTTGAGCTCGAAGTTGAGGAGAACTGCTGGCATCGACCAAGTCATCTGAGGTCCAACGGTCATACCATATTGAACGATGGTGCCGCCAGGCTAGAAGTATAAGATTAGTAATGATTTTATGGGAGGACACTGATAGAAATCAGAGCAACCGCGAAAAAGGACTTAAACTCACCTTCATCAGCCTCAAAGATTTCTTCACAATATCACCTCCCGCACCATCCACAATCAAATCCAACGAACCCTTCCCCAACATCCCTTTCAGCTCCTTTTCCCACCCCTCACTCTTATAACTCACACCCCCCTTCGCACCCATCTTCACAGCCTTCTCAATCTTCTCCTTATCCCCACTCGTCACATAAACATTACACCCCTTCCCCACCGCAAACTGCAACACATTCAATGCCACCCCCCCTCCAATCCCCGTCACCAAAACATTTTTTCCCTCCCCCACATTCCCATTCGCCTCCCCTCCTTTCGAAACCAGCGCCCTCCACCCAGTCAACCCAGTCAACGGCAAAGCCGCCGCCTCCGCATCATTCAAGTGCGCTGGCGCCTCCTCCACCTCCTCCGCATCAATCACTACTTCCTCGCACAACGTCCCGATAGGAATTGTGCTCGTGCCGCCCAATATCTGATACCCCTTAGGATCTTCCGGTCCAAAAGGATCATCCTTCCATCCTCTACCCGGTGTAAGAATTACGCGCTTCCCTAGCCATGTTTTATCAGCGTTCGAACCGACTTCTTTCACGACACCGCAGGCATCGGCGAGCATGGGGACGTCCCAGCTAGGAGCGGGGTAGAGGTGTTGACGGAGGAAGAGATCGCGATGATTGAGAGCTGCGGAGTGGATTTGGATGAGGAGGTCATTGGGTTTGAGGGAGGGGGTGGCATGGTCTGTTATTTCGAGGCTGTGAGGGTATTGTCAGTTACATGTGAGAGATAATGGATGGGATGAAGGGGAGACGAACGGGTAGTAAACTTTTCCGGGTTTACCGCCCTCAATTTTCTGCATTGTAATTGCTTTAGGCATGATGGCGGCGATGAAACTCTAGTCGGATATATTACAGAGTAGCATAAAGGAATTAATTATGTTAACTGAAAGAAAAAGTTGAAGATAACGTTATTTACTTCGAGCCCTACGTAGCTTTTCCGGGGTCCAGACAAGCTCAACTCCACATCCGCTCACCCCCGCACCTCGGCATAATTCACAGGGCGGAAAAAGTTGCCGAACAGCGGGATCGTGTCTATCATCATTGCAGTACAGTATTCATTAAGAACAACCTATTTGAAAAGATTGCTATATTTGTACATTTTTAAACTCCAAGTGGGATTCTATACCCACGAACACCACAGACCCGACAACCTACAAGCGATTTCACTTACGCCTCTTGCCACCTCCACCACCGTCGGTATCAGCTCTACGCTTCTTGCCCTCCTTTCTCCAATACTCCTGCTTCTCCTTCTTCTCCCTCTCGCCTCTCTTCTCTTCATTCTCCGAGACTTTCTTCCTATAGACTTCTCTTCTCTTTTCATTCGCCGCCTTCCTCTTCGCGACTTTCTCGTTGCGGAGAGTCATCAGCTTCTGCATTAGGTCTCTAGCTTTCTTTTCTTCACCCCCAACAACGACTGCTCGCTTTTGCATATAGGTCTGCTTGCCTTGTTTCTTCATCTGTACGATTTGGCTCTTATAAGGCAGTTCAGCAGCCAAAGCTCTAGGTACTCGCAATGGGTTGAAGTGACGGGTTACTCTCTCCACAGGTTTGTAAAGACTGTTCTTCTGCTGCGGTGTGGGTAGATTTTGATCCCGACGAACTTCACCAGTCAATCGCATACCTTCCCAACCGATGAGATTGGTCACTGGGTTGTAAAATCTGTGAGGTTTAATCGGATACCAAGCTCGCAAGAAGACGATGTCGCTCATTAGAATCTTGTCCTCAAAGGTAGCACGGAAGTAACCCTCTGGTTTGGCTAAAGCGCGCTTTATTTGTCCTCGAATTCCAGAAACTGTCTTGATTGAAGCTCCTTCGAACTTGGCAATCTCAAGTGAAGTGTTGAACATATCTTTGATGAAAGCAGTATTCTTGTAGATCTTGTATGGAGTACCGGTCAACTTGAGTTTCTTGACTGTTTCGGAAGATTCATCAACAGTCATAACAGTACCAGTCGCAGCGATTCGGAATCCAGGATTCTTATTGGAGAATGATTGGTAACACGAGAACCCCGTATTAGGTGCAATGAAAGGACCATAGAATGTGCCAAAGCAATGCATGTGCTCGGGAGTGTATTTGAGCATACGATTTCGCGTTCGATTGTCCGAAGTGCTGTAGATTGGAAGAGTCTGGAAGCGTCTCCAGCCTAGAGAAATGATCAAAGGATCATTTGTTTTCAAGATTTTCTTGTGCCATCTATGTCTCTTGATTTTGACTTGAACGAAGCCAAATCTGTCCTCTGTAGGTGTTAAACCTCCAACGATTATTGGCATTCGTGGATTGAACCGAGTAACGAATTCCGATGCAACACCTTCGATGACGATTTTCGCGTACATTCCAGCTCGGTATCCTTCAACACTTATTCTCTGATTTTCATCGAGATTCTCATATTCAGCTTTGTTGATGTCGAGCTGCTTTTGAATTTGTGCTTTCTGTGCATCATACCACTCATCCTCGCCAAACTCATCGTCCCCACCGGCTTCTCTTCTTGCGTTCGCTTTGTCGTTGTTGAATCCTTCTCGGTCTTCTTCCTCAAACCTCAACTTCAATTCCTCTTTTCTCCTAGCATTCTTTTCTCGCTCCGCTTCGATATCATCTGGTTGCTCTGCTTTGTGTTCCTCGCCAGTCTCCAAATCTTGAAACTCACCATCTCCCTCGTCATCCTCGTCCTCCTCCTCATCACCTTCACCATCCTCGTCATCGCTTCCACTTCCATTGGCCTTTTCTTTCAGCAAGTCCGCTGTCGCAAAACGCTGACGAAGTTGCTCGATATTGTCCTCTACGGACCATTTTGATTCCAGTTCCTCGTAATCAAGGATTGGTATTGCTCGATCTTCCATGAATTTGTCCGCATCTTCGCGACCAGTCTTCTTGAAAAATTCGCCCTCATCGTCAGAGTCTTCGATATTCTCCTCCTCCTCTTCGATTTCACCTCGCCATCTCTGTAATACCTCTGTTGGAGTAAGGGATTCATCGTACATGAGTTTTGCGAGATCAGCAGTTCGGTACGACCTCTTCTGGTTATGAAGCTTTCGAGCGGTTTCTAACATGTTCTGCTTCCATCGAGCTGCGCCTTCCTCATCATCAAAGTCCGAGTCATCTTCTCCATCAAAGTCATCACCAGATATGGAGCCGAGATCAGAGTCACTGTCGGCAAACTCTACATCACCACCAGGTTTGTCCTCGTCTTTCCTGAACGCCTTTCCTAGCTTATCTTCGGTGATCTCTGCTTCGTCATCTGAGCCTAATTCTCCACCACTGACGGATTCATCATCTTCGTACATCTCTGCGTCCGAGGCCTGATCACCATCCACAAATCTTGCGGATCTTGGGTGTTTGCGACCCGAATCGTCCTGCGGCAGTGATTTGATAGTCTCGCCGTTACTGAATAATCGTACGCCCTCTTCGGTTTCACCGAGTAGTCTTCTTTCTCCTTGAAGTCCAACAATCATTTCTTCTCCTTCACCACGTTCTCCATCTTCTGCCTCCTTGTCGAAATTAAACCCTTTCTCGCGAGTGATCCAGATTGTGTCTCCGTCAATCTTGAGTCCACTTTTATCAGACATTGGCGCATGTAGTTTCTTTTCTTTTTCGTCCAATCTTCTACGACCCGTCTTCCCAGATGCCTTCGCAATTGCTTGATCCATAAATGGTGTCGGACATGGATCTGGTAATGCTTCCATATTGGACACCGTGTAGTCCCCGAGGCCTGGTATATGCACTCTTTGACCCTGAGCAGCGAAGTTGGTTCCTCGAAGGTATCCGGACAGAACGACTGTCCGATCGCATTTCTCGTCTTCCTCGATCTTAGTCGGATGCGTAATATCCCTGAAACTATCGATAATTGTGTAAGGATGAGTGTTGCGCCAAATCAATGGACGTGGATTCTTCATGACCGAAATAAACCTAGACAAATTATGAATTTCCCGGTCCGGATATCGTCCATTGATGACCCCCGATAGGTAAAACAGATGTGCACCTTGGTATAGCTCGCTCCAAAATCGATTCTTTAGTCGCTTCTTCGCATCTTTGAGGGTTTGTGGTTTTCGGAAGAGATCTAAATGGGTAAGAATACCAAAGACATTTCCCGGCATACCACTTGAGGACAAGATATTCAAGAACTCCATGGTCTCCATCTCAAACCCAAAATTTCCATCAATCATCAATAGAACGATGTCCGCCACTTTCGAAAGGTCAACCATCGCTTCGAGTTCGTTAGGACATTCTACAAATGTGAGTCTCTGTCGTTTCGAGGTAACTACTGTGATGGGTCCTTGGGGATCGGAGAGTGTCTCTTTCGCATATCGCTTGACCAATGATTTCAACAATGTAGTCTTTCCAACACCCGGTGGTCCAACGATTGTGACGAGCCGTGGCGGTGGTTCTTCCGGCAATCGATCGACTTGAGGAACATGAAGACGTTTTTCTTTGATCTAGAGCAGTCAGAATTACTGAGCACAGCTTCTGTCGAGTTGTTGACTTACATCGTGAGACCGCGCAGCAGTTTTTGCCAATCTTCCCGGGTTTGCGAAACTGAACGCCTTAGGATTTCGGTCTGCGGTGTTGTTAGAATGCGCAAATGCCATTGGAAAATTCACACTAACCTCCTTGCTGCTTCTTCTTCTCTTTGGAAGCGCGATGAGGTCTGTTCTTTTGGTCTTCCATGGTTGACGAATTGAGGCACTGTAAGCCTTGTCCTCAGCGCAACGACAACAGCATTGAAATTCTGGACCTTCTCGCAATAATTTTTTTGTCGCCGTCGGCACGCTTAAAATTTATCCCGATGCCGCGCTAGCTTGTAGGAGGCTAGTCCTCTGTTCTGTCCCTCCTTATCGCTTATCTGATTTTGTGCATGTAGGTGTGGCTGAAGTTACGGCTTGTGACTTCTCACGGAGGTACGAGGTTTCCTTGTTTTCCAAGGGTGTCTCAGCTCTTGTGGATATGTTAGACATTTGCTCATCGAATCAACCATCTTTGGCTGAGGAGGATTGTAGGACGGAAGGCCTAGAGCTGGTCGTACGCATATTCAGGCAGCATTTCTAATACGTGTCTGGCGACGAGCTGAGATGACGTACTTGCCTAGTTTGCTCAAATATGCTCCAGTGATCAATTGCACTGCGGGGCGGGGTCCTGAAAGTGGGCAACGACAACCCATGTGAAACAGAGTGGTCTGGTGTGGTCTGGTGTGGTCATACATAAGGACCCCGATTACCCCTCTATTTCTGTTTGCACTTCTTACTTATACTCCTACACAATAATCTTACCACCACTCTGACAGTCCACGAACGATCACGCAATCCCTCGCCGAAAATCAAACAATTTCAACAACCAAAATCACCATGTCTGAAGATAGCATTCCCAAGGAGTACGAGGGTGGAGAGAAGCTCCTGGTAGGGAACCATCCAGATCCCATTTTCGAGTACATGCCTAACCAACAACTTCCAGGTCACCATCGCCGAAAAAGATCAGAACAAGCAAGACATCCCCGAAGAGACTCAACAGAAGCAACTGAAAGAGTACGTCATCTACACTTGGACTCGCCTACCCTTTCCTCCTGCCACATTCCTGAAGCATCTGTACTAATAACGAATAGGGCAATTAAGAAGGCTGAAGAATCCGGAGGTTACATCTACAGCAAATCTTCGCTCTACCCAGGGTTCTCGTAAGTAACTCCATAGTGCTCATTTAACAGCAGCTCTCCACAGCGTTGCACATGCTAACGAAAACGTAGTGTTATTTTCAAACCCGGATCGGTGCACGCCCTTGATTCCGTCGAGCATGTCTCCACCGAGTCTGCCGATGGCCAAGTTACTACCCAGTAGATCATAAATATCATGGAAAGGGGGATAAGGGGATACTCGCTTCGGTTCGGGACATAGGGGTTTTGGTTTTGGTATGGAATAGACTGTTTCGCAGACACCATAAATGACATATACGTTGTCGCAATTTCATTTCTCTATCTTGGGGTGAATGATTTCTCTATAGAACCATGTTATACGTTCTCGTTGTGCGCGTACCGCACACCAGAAAAGGACGACAAACCGTGACCCGGATGTCCTTAAAACATCCCGAGGTCCTAGCTTATTTATCCGTCAACGAGATGATACCCACTGTTATTCAAAGCTTTAAATACTTGGAAGATATTTTAACTTTAACGTAAGCCACGAATCACAGTAGGAAATCAAGTAAAACACATTCACGGCCGTGGCATGCATCTTGTGATATCATGGGCCCTTTTTCGTTCCACCTGCCTAATCTATGTACCCCGCCGCTAAGGATGATAAAACGACCCATCTCCCACACTCAGCTCAGAATATGTATGCATCCTCAACAACTCACATTCTATCACTCAGCTCTCCTTTCGACAATACTAGCAAACCCCCACGATGCCTAAATTCATTGTACTCCTCCATTCCCACATCATCCAATCTCTCATATCATTCACTAACACGCACAGTTCACCTGCAAAGAAGACGCCTCGGACGAGAATGTGGCCGAGTACGAGCCCTCTACCATATTCTTTAACGATACTAATCAAAGCATAGCCTGAAGCAAAAAATAAAGAACCAAGGAGGCACGATCGTGGAAGAGTATACCATCATCAAAGGATTCGTGTGAGTGCTCTTCTTCTCAGGGAGCAGAACGCGCAGTCTGATGAATATTGATAGCGTTTCGTTGCCGGATGATTCCGTGAATACTCTCGATTCGCACCCGAGTGTGGAAAGTATCGAGCCTGACGGAGAGATTAAGACGCAGTGAGCTCAAGGGTTTGGAGGATTTGAACCTAGGTGGCTGGATATTGATTCTGCGCTGCGTCTGATGGAGGGGGTTTTGCATGTTGTGTAGATAATGCGAGCCTCCAATATGACATTGAAGCTGTTGGGGAATCCCTGGTACATTTGAGTATGAGTGAAGTGTTCTTTTACGCAGTGTGGGCGTGAAACGATTACCTTGAAGATCACCATACAGACGGTGGGAAAGGCGATCCAATGTTCCTGAATCCTGTGATTGATGCACAGGCATATGTGCTAGATATTATAAACTACCCGGCTCTTTGCTATTAGAGTTCAAGCATAGTTTCTCGCAAGTGCGAAATATGTGACTGTGGTGCACATGTGGAGCAGGGTTCCGTTGGAAAGGTTGCTCGGACATGTTCCTCAGCTGGCTAAAGTAGCTCTCAGCAGTAGTTCTACTCCAACTTTCCAAATGCCCGAGCCCGGCTTCCCATTAGTGTCACTAGTGGTTGGGGAGACTCGTCCATTTACTTCGAGCCTCAACTGATCATTGTGCAGCTCGAGTTCAGATGCATTACGAATATCAGAAGTTAAACCCAGCCGACCACTTCTCAAGTGCAGGATCAGGAAACCGGGGTCTTCAGAGCTGTAAACCTCTGGGTAGTTTAAGGAGTCTACATATGTAGAGAGTACGGAGAATGATCTGATATTGTACTGTAATGGTTAGGCTGCCAACATAGCCACCGGGAAGGTAGGGTCCTGCCAGTTTGGGGCACCCATAGGTGGGGTTTCCAGCTCTCCAGCCCACTGAACCTACTCGGCAACCCAATCAGGGGTGGCACATGCCAGAACGATGGGTAGTCGATTTTTTCTTCAACTCAATCATTGGGTACCCATTCTTCATCATATACCACCCATGCCCGGCGGGTAGGTTCGCAGCCTAACAGTGGTGAATCTCTGACTAACACCAACGCACTGTGAAGAACACCACTAGATGCTAGTTCTCTCCTAGTAGGCTAAGATATACCGCCCACCCTCAAATGTTGATGTTGATGCGATCAGCACATTTCGGGGACCTATATACGTACTACGCTTCGAACGAATCCCGAAGTTATTAACTATAATAAGAGCCTTATGCCCATAATAATCAAGACAATCAACAAATACCCAAAGAGCCTACGAAGTGCTCTATACTTTTCGGCCGCCTAGAGGATCAAAATGCTTCTTGTATTCCGTACCCTTTATATCATAGTGTCTCGCGGCCATCAACCCACGGTACCTACGCCCATCACCTCCCCGCATATGCAACGCCATCAGCTAATTCGACCAGCATGATCGTGGTCAAAACTAATACGGCGATCTCCCCATGTGACACCAGTGTTTGTTCTTTATGGAGCAGTCGTCGAGGTACTGTTTAATCTGAGTCGTTTGCACCGGTTAGATTTCTAAACCCTAAGTCCGCTTACTTGTATCTGGCTGCGACTTGTAGAGCGATGCTTACCGTACAGGACATGGAAATCACTGCTCCCGTACCAATCGCAGTTTTCCAAAGCCATTATCGCGTAGCCTGACCTGGAGGTCCTGGGCCAATTTCTCGTACGCCGCATTCGAATCGTTATACATGTCGTCGATCTCTCGACGCTCCGCAGCGTCCTCGGCATACAGGAACAAGAGCGGCAGTGGGTTGCCTCGCCAGCTAGGGATATGCCAGCGCCACGTCTGCACCAAAGCTGCAAACCACGTGAGCACGCCGAGCAGCCAGACAGTAAGGGGCAAGGCCATCCAGTACCACTCGACGCGGACAAACGTTGCCGAGACCTGTGTCTGTCCTAACGCAAGATCGGTAGAGTTGGCGCCATTAGCTTGGACCCCAGCATTACGCATCGTCTTGGTCATAGCACCTGCCATGGACCAGGTGGAGCAGGCGAAGTTGTCGTTGTTTGGGCTGCCACAGTCGGCCGGCGTGCTCTTGTCGTAGTAGATAGAATCTACGAGGGTCCTCTGCGCCGGCGTACCGATCATCACGCCGTTGTTGGCATCTAAAGTGGAGACATTTCCCACAATGAGGTTATCGGGAAATGAAAGCGGGGACTGCAGCTGCCAATCTAAGGAGACGTTCGAATTAATGCTGAAGCTTTGGTTGCCGGTGATGCCCCTTTCAGGTCCCCACGGAGGGCTAAGTGTCATGTTCCCGGAAATGAAAGAGTTGGGCTCCATCCACGTGTCGATGATAGTCTCGCTATAATTGCCCAAAGAGACCGAAGGCTGGATGCTGAGAACACACAGGCTTATCGAACACTCTGTCGCCGTGTAATTTGCGGCTGAAATCGGCGCTGAGCTGAACTCAAAAGGCGGATTGACCATTCGTAGGCTCTGAAACACTGGACCTGTAGAGTTGTCGTATATCTTGGCTGAAGACGCATTAACGCTTCTGATATCCATCAACACTCCGCCAGTGTATGCATCCCATTTTAACGTTGCGCCAGTCTCTGGCAGACTGGCCGCGCAATAGTATCCGTCTCTTTTGAGTTGGCCACAGTCAACGACTATGGTCGATGAGATGTCAGCGCAGAGAGGACAGAATCCCAATGTGGCTACAGGATCCCATGTGCAGTTCCCAGTACTGCAAAAGTATGTTGGCAGGATCGCGTCGGTATTAGGCGCGGTGACGAGGGCAGTTTGCATGTTGAGAGCGAAGAGAGGGTCGGCATAGTTTTCTAGCAATACCAGAGGCTATTAGTACATGTCTAACTCGCACGGTGGGAGTATGCCGGGAGGAAGCTGCACTTACGACCGAAGAGGTAAGGCGGGCCTCTAGTTGTATATTCCAGACTTCGGGCGAGCTTGGAGGTCTGAGATACGTCCCTAATGTTTCGGTTGTCGTAGTGAATGAGGTTTTGAATGAAAGGGTCCGACAAGACGCTGATGATTACGGCGATGGCCCCGAGAGCCACGAAATGGCTACATCATAACAATGTTAGTATGGTGTTTACTAAAGCCATGGGTGACATGAAATTCAATAGGACATCCTGATAATACTGACAATGGTCCTGTCTTGACGAGAAGCTGAGTGGCCCCGAATGGTCCCTCCCCAGCATCTTGGAATGGTCTTAATTCGTTCAAGGGTCTCGTCCGTCTAGCAAACCAGATCCATTTCAGCTGTGCGATACTGTTCTTGGCTCCAGCGAGAGTAGCGGTATTCGCCACACCGCCGAGTAAGGACACCATGAAATTGAGCGTGACCGGAAACTGTGGGTTTGGCTGTCCGTCGTACTTCCTCAGCAGAACGATGATAGCGGCCAGGGCACCCGCCGCGATCAGGAAGCCAAGGAACTCAAGTATCCAACTCTCCTGGAACCATCCATAGGCTGAATGGGAATGGTTTTGGGGTCGTGAGCCCCGATTTTCAGTAGGAACTGCCTGAATATGAGGATTCGTTTTCGACTTCATGCTTTTAGTGAGAGTCAACACGACTACGGTTAGCAAAGCGTTACGGGCAGGCGAGACCTAGAATATATATAACGTTCATGCTCAGAATCCACAGGTATGGGGTGAATCATGGGAGAAGCATTGCCTTGAGCGAGGAAGTCAAATACCAGCGAGTTTGAGGCGGACTAGCGCTCACAGATTCTGAGGTGTGCCATGTAAGAGTCCAACGATTGGTCCTGGATTCTACGCCCCGAGAAGTGGCGACGGTACAGCATGAGGCTATACGAACTTATGCATGAGAAAATCACGTTTAGAAATATATTGGGGGCTAATGCGCACAATCTGAAGCAGCAACTCCCAACAGCGCCCCCAAAGCCGTTGGACTACCGTTGTGGTTGTCGATATCGTGACTAGAATTGGGGCTATGAATAGCATATGCAATTTAAATCAGCTTTCCTAGCCTTATGGTGCATCAAGATCCATTATAGAAGTGATTTTGGCTGATGGCTGTGACAGTAATTGGTGAAAGTTATTATTAGCCGCCAGCAGCTATGAGACTGAGCTCCAGGGCGTCATTCATTCTTTAAAGGTCGAGGCAATTGGGACCAAGTAGATGAGAATCTGATCATCATCGCAAAGATTCTTGCTATTCAGCAAATATCGACTAACAAGCATACTCACATGAAGGATGTTTTGATTCGAAGACAGGTTTTGCTTCCACATTGATGTATACAAGGCTCCACGAACGATTTTCCGAGAATATATTGAACTCTGGGCAGAAAGATACTGTTGAAGTAAGGTGCGAGCTAGCGTAAACTAGAAAATAAGGTTACCGGTAGCCGAACCGGAGCTACGGGTACTCATTACCGGAAGGCCTATGCTGTAATCCTGTAGCATATTTGTACGTATTGTTCGTCTGCTTAGTTACCTCATCGATTTCGTCGCTATCATGAATCATAACATTCGGCGGCTGACAGCTTGTCGTAGTGATACCTTTCTCGCGAACAAATCTAGGTCGTTCCGTAAACCTGCCAGTTTCGCACATTACCCCTCTCCATCCGCTCATAAATGGTCACATCCGCCGAGCTCAACGACCATCGCCGACGATGACCTGGCAAGGCTCGCAAGTAAGCCTTTGCATAAGTTGAGTTTAGCAGACCTCGTAAAGTGTGTGCTATGAGTCGTCCTTGTCAATCGAGACTAATTCAGGGTGTAGACATGGTCGACCTCCATTATCGAAAGAAGCCCTCTTTTCATCCGCAAACTTCACCCTAGACTTACTCCCAATTCGACTCGCACATCGGATACAAGCTCTGCGAAATCTGCCTTTCATCGTCGTCTCAAACCCCAATATTTCAAAGATATATAACAATTACCTCCATTCGCTCTCCACACTACTACCTTATAAAACTATCTCAAGTCTCGAGGACGAAATACGATTCACGGAGGTGCTGGCAGACCTTGTCGAAACACATGCCCACACTATTCCAACACTCGCGAAAGGCTTTCTCGAATGCAGGAAGTATATAAATCCGCTAGAAGTAACGCGATTTTTGGATGAACATCTGCGGGCACGAATTGGCACTCGACTGATCGCCGAGCAACACATTGCTCTACATCTCTCTTCGCAACCACATAAGGCAGACCATGATATAGCAGATTCTGCAAACTCCGCGTCTTATATTGGTGTTATAGACACAGCTCTTAATCCCGCGTCAATCATCAATTCGTGCGGAAACTTCGTCTCAGAAATCTGCGAGTTGAAATATGGCGTGAGGCCAAGTTGGATCATTGATGGGGAGCCAAACACCACTTTTGCATTTGTGCCTGTTCACTTGGAATATATAATTACAGAATTGCTCAAAAATGCGTTTCGTGCGACTGTGGAATCTGGAAGGACTCATGAACCTGTCATCATAACGATTGCTGCCGAGCCAGAGGCTTCCACAATTGGAACAATGAATAAGGATGGAACTGCAAACCAAGATATGATTCTAGACAACAATCCTCCGATAAAGCCGTTCGAAGACCCCGCTCCTGGTGTGACGATCCGAATTCGTGATCGTGGTGGTGGTATAAGTCCTGATGTGCTACCAAACATTTGGTCATATTCCTTCACGACCTTCTCGGATGAAGATGAGCTTCCAGGGCAGAGTCTAGGCAACGGAAATATGGATGCGCTGAATGCCTTGTCTGGTGCGGGAGGTGAAAGCAGCTCGATTGCAGGATTGGGATATGGTTTACCTTTGGGGAGAGCATATGCTGAATATTTCGGTGGTGGTATTGCTGTACAAAGCTTGTATGGGTGGGGCTGTGATGTTTACCTTCGCCTGAAAGGTCTGGGGAAGCCAAACAAATGAGGAGCCTACAAGATCGAATGCCCACGGCATGTTGCGATGTGCAATAATTCTCATTAGCAAGGACCAGCTCCCCTCGACACTCCGCTGTAATTCTGCTAGTCGATAATATGGCTAGGCCATTGACTCCTACAGATCTACGGAATTCCCAAGCGATGTTGCGGGTTGTTCGTCAGCTTGGAACTCCATCAAGGTAGAGGGACTCTCTAAAAATAGCTGACCTTAAGGGCCTCATGACACAACTTATCTGCACATAATACCTTGAGCTTGGTATCGTCCGCCTACATGTTCAACTTTCGTTGTTCTAAACTCGTTACGCCATAGTTATGGGATGAGACCGCACTTGATATGAGAATTACGAAAGACACGATCAGCTTTCCAGCAATTTCCTAATCCTGTTTATGCGCTTAAGAGTTTTTTAACGCAGCTAATCTCTCGTAATGAGAGGAGGAAGAAGAAAAAATGTATGGAGCGCGGACAAGTAAACCTGGCGGGTGCGGGCGTAAAAAAGTTTCAACAGGTTCGAAGTCTCTCATAGTCATGCTTGCGGCCATATATTAGTCCCATTGAACACCACACTAATGTAGAAAAGAAATCTATCTTTCTATATAGTCTAATTATATCACATCGATCTCATATAACTGGTTCCAGCTCATATTTGAATTCTCTTACAATCTCAGCTCCGAGGTCAAGCAAGTGGCTCAACGATTCCCGGCTTGTCACTAGGTAGCGACTAATCCATGCCACCTCATTCGTTTCTGGACCATTAATCTTGTCTCCTTTACGCATGGGGGACCAGGAAACCGCAACATTATCTCTATTCATCAATTCTGGGCATCGTTCCACCATCTCCTTCCCCGGATCCTCCGTGAGCAACACTCCGCTACGTTCTGGTGATACGTATTGAACCATGCTGTAATATTGAGCACCGTCCCGGAAAGGCGTAGCCATAGCTTTGAATCTGGCGATCTCTTCCGGACCCAAAGCGCGCAACATCTGTATCGCGAAGTAATCAATGCCGTAAGTCAAGCGGGCTAAACTGGAGACCATATAACCAGGAGTTCGGGCATTGTTCTCAATGAGATATGCTGAAGGCCTTTGTAAATTCCTCGAGATTACCGGCACAAGCTCCATATGTCCGGTCGATGGATTGGTTCTAAACTCAACTGCGGAATCGCGCACTCGGCCCTCGCAGTGGAAGACGCCAGATTTGAAACCTTGTCTGAGGATGCTGGCGTGAATCTGCTCTCGGATTATTGCCTGCTCCTGTGCAGGCAACTGTGTGGTACTGACAACCTGCGTCTCTAGGAAGTCACAATTCGCAGCAGAGTCCGTCGAGCCACTATCTCCTCGACTAGGATAGTCGTCCGCAATCTCGAAGAACACGATTTCGCCATCGAGGAGTACGAAGTTGGCGTCGAACTCTGGTCCCGAAATATATGGCTCGACAATGCAGCCGGTAGATTTAAACACAGAGCCTTGGTGGCGACTGCATGCTTTTTCGACTGCTTCAATAAGCATTGCTTCATTTTCGACGCGGCTGACACACTCGCTGCCCCAGCCTGTGCAAGGCTTTACCAATAGCGGAAATCTCAGCGGCTGGGTCTCAGCATTCGCAATTCGGCTGTGGATGTGCTTAGCACTCGTACATTCAAAGCTTTCCGAAATACTAGGCTCCAGCTTGCGGGTTAGAAATTTGTCACCCGCAATATCGTACGCTTCAGGTGGATTTGTAGTAAGCCCCAACTGTTCCGCGGCTCGGGCGACGGCGGCAAGTCGGCTGTCACTAACAGTCATGATACCATGGAAGGGCTTTCCATAGCTCCGAATTGCACTGATTAAACGTTCAGGCAGTTTTTCGTCAGGCATGATGTCCGTGGGCACAAATGCCTCGCGATAATCGGACCACTTCGGATCCTGCAGCCAGTGCCCCTCAGCATCAAAGATTACTAGTGCGATACCTAGATTCCTCGCTGCTTCCCATATCGCAATGCTACCTTCAGCCTCGGCCCTGCCCTGAACGAACGCTAGACGCTTGACCGATAGTGGAATCGATGAGATCCAGTCGAATGAGAGTCTGTTGATGAATTCGGCCTCTAGTTGTTGCAGCCGTAGTTGGGCGTCTTTGGGGTTGCTGGCTCGGACTCGAACACCTCCTAGGGCGCTGGCACATAAATCGAAAATTTCCACGGATCCCAGGTCACTCGGGAGTGCTTTGACTTGCTGAAGCGGTGAAGTAAAGCTCCTAGCTTCGTCAACCAGAATGCAACCATTCATTCGCATTGTGACAGCGTCGCTGCGGCTGATGTTGCCATCGACTGTTGGAACAAGCATTTTAAATGCCGAACAGGCGTCACTGCTTGCCGTGACGAGGGTTTGCAAAGCTTGTGTAATAAATCCGAATACATCTGGGGCTTTCTCAACGGCTACCGTTCCAAATTCATGGCTCTCTTGGTCAGGAAGATACTTGATTAGGTCAGGAGTCTCGTCTCTGTAAGGAGAAGATATTTCGCGAGTCGGCGGTGGAGCTCGTTGGAACAACAAGTCAATTGTGCCTCCATTTGGTAACAGGTGAGGATTCAAGGACCATTGAAATTGGAAGTATTCTAGAGGATTTCAGCTCAAAAAGGAAGCGGTTCAATTTCGATCTTGCGTGGGTTCCTACCTGTCTGGCCGTTGAGGTTTACCAAAAGGCCACATGTGTTGCTCGTCGCTTCATTCATTTTTGAGGTGCACGGTGTCTTCCGTCTGAATTCTGGAAAGATAATATGGTCGATAGGAGGCTGGTGAATCAGAATGGAATATCACAAGATGTTATTCTGATATGATATGGAAGTTGGCCAGCTTATGTATTCCCTCCCTAGAGCTTGCAATATGCTAGCATTCTTGCCACTGTATATGCAGCTGCAGATCGCCATCATCTACACGCATTAGGAGAAGTTAGACCCCTGCTTGGGCAGTTTCATCCGGTGTGAGTCACATAATCGCAGTAGACGCGAGCTATAGGTAGTACAGCTTCTTGGCTTTCGGCATTTATGTCCTAGGAGGGCTGCATTTTTGATGCCTCAAATCGATGGGTTCATGTCCTCGACAGCTGGAGGTCAGAGTTCAAACGTTAAAATTGCACAATATCCTGAACCACGAATCAGGTCTTGAAATCTACCATGAAACCTGTGGATTGATTCTATCCTTTACACGATGACTAACTAACTTCTCATCACTCCTCTGTCCGTCGCTCCGCATTCTGCTTATCTATTTCGGCGTCCAACTTATCATACTTCCTAAAACACAACCAGAATATCATTGCCGTGGCAGCCATTACACTAGCGAGCGTGGTATACATCCAAACCAACTGCGGGTTCTTCGCCGCTGGAGATACCGCAATTCCCAGCGCGGCGCCCAATCCAGACATCAATTGAGTGAAAGCTTGGATGATAGCTTTCATTTCTTTCGGCGCTTTCGAATACGAATACTCCAGCGCAGAGACGAAGCCCAGAATCTCTGCCACTGCGAGGATGAAATATAGAGGAACCTGAATCCACACGTTTACGGAGTTGTGGATCATGCCATCTTTCGACGCTGCGCACTCTAGAGGATACTCGTAGCATGGCCCGCTTGAGTATATCAGTTTCTGTATTACGGTTGCGTAGGCCATTGCAACACTCATGATTATGAAGGCGGCTGTGATGCGAGCGATAGGCCCGAATGATATATGATATTTCCCCAGAAGAGGATAAAGTCCCTTTTGTATGATGGGGCCGCATATCACACATGCGATGCCGTTGAATGTTCTGATCAGATCGTTGGGCATCCCATGGAGATCCATCTGTCCGGCTTGTGATACCAAGTTATTACTGAGTTGGTTGAAGCACAAGTAGAAAACACCAAATACCGTTCTTGATTCAGACATTAGTCAACCATGGATGCATTTTCAAGTGATAGGATGGACTCACAGGACTTGGCATGCCATGAGTCCACTGCGGAGCTCTGCGATGAACTCAGAACTCCAGCTCACAGTCTTGTTAAAATGCTCAAGTTGATATGCTGGATCGGCAGCTTCGAGCTTGAACTTGTTCTTGGCTGCGCATGATAGAGCTTTAACTGCTTTGGGCAAGATATTCCCAGCTGCTGGATGTTTTACTATGGAGATTTGGGGTCAGTTCAAGCGCAGTACGTAAGACATAGTCGGCGCCGCCTACCAAATGAATTGCGATACAAGAAGAGGAGTCCGATTGCAATGCACAATGCGATCGGCCCTAACAAATAACTCATCCAGAAACCGACATACCGCTCAAGAAATGTAGTCGGAATCACGGCTAGAGCAGCAACATTTGTCATCCTGTTGTAAGTCAGTTTCATAGGTCTGGAGCGAGAGCTCGGTGGTGGTGAGGTAAGATTACCAATAAAAAATGTTGTAGATATATTGCATCGTTAAAGTTCGGTCTACAACCACCATTTCACCTTTTCCAGTCATCATTACTTGAAAGCTGGTGTTTTCGTACTGATCACCTAGTGGAGGAGTCAGAGAACGGGGCCAAGATGATACCGTTTTGAATCTTCCATTCTTGCCAAACTCACCGATAAACGCATTTACAGTTGCCTTGATCCCTCCTACGCCGATGCCGATGAATATCATGGCGATCGCGATACCAGAAACTCCAGCTCCATGGTCAAGCGCTGGAGGCAATGAGGTGAAAAGCATCACGAAGCTTCCAAATATATAAATGCTGGATCGAGTCAGTTAAGCAACTCGTGCGGAGGATCTTCGAAGAATCTAGACCCACATCAAGGACATAGTCAGAGTTCTGAAACGTCCCAACTTCGCATCAGACAGAACCCCGATGGGAGTGGACGCCAGTGCAGCGAACAGGTAGTAACCATTATAAATATTGGTCGCAGTAACCTGGCCAAGACCAAGAGCACCTGGATTTGCATTGTCGTCACGATTATTCTGTAGGTAGTTTTCTGCTGAGGATCAGCCCCGCAAGTCCTGCTTCAGGTGGCTCGGAGATCATAACTCACGCCAGGGTGCGGTAATGCAGTAGAAGGCGAATCTTTCGGCGGCGCCGACCAACAGTGCAATCCATACTGCTGCATGAAGTTGGTCTGGGACATGGCGGCAACTCAGGATTTCTTCCTCAGTGGCATCTCGTCTTTCGAATTGTCTTGAGGGACTTTCTAAACTGTTGGGTTGTCTTCCTCATGTTACAATTTGTGGTGAGATATATGTAGTTCATCGGTACATACTGGCAAATAGGCCCATCTAGAATCCCTTTCTCAGTATCAACTTGGTTCATGATTCGTCGCAAGTAGTTTCCGTGCAAATTATGGTTATCATTTATAACTTGTCCATTTCATGTTGCTGGAGAGGGATATCCGTCCAGATAAGTATCAAATAGACAGACTGTGCTCCGGTTCTAATGTCAGGGATCTGAGGAAGGAAAATAAAGTGTTCATGAAATATGAAGTTTGTTGGCCGAGCATCATCTCGGCCAACACCATGCAGAAGCTTCGAAATTATATTTGAGCAACGAGCCCTTTTACTAGGATGTTTGCCTGTTTTGGCTAATCCGAGCAAATAAAACCCCTTTGCAAATGTGCTGGCCGTCGCAGACTCTAAAGTTATGTGTAACCCTACTACATCCAGTTCGTAGTTAAACATGCGATGTCCACTCATCCCCAATTCGATTCCGTTGTCGCAAGATTCAATCCACTCCTTTTCTGGGCTAGCGATAAGGTTATGCCTCGCCGGAGTGCTTTGGGAATAGCTGATGGTAGTCGCATGCAGCAGGAGCACTGGCCACCGCTCCATCCCTGTTGTCTATCACGGAAAAGCTTGAAAACCTCCTCGATTAGGCTCGCCGTTGATACATGGCAATCTTCGATCAAATTGAGATTAGCATCATGAATCTTGACGCGTCAAACGCTAGATGCCATGGCTCAAATCTTCATAACAAGAGCTCGTGAATGTATATATCGCGTTCTAGAAGTTGATTACATATCCCCTCGTCCCTCCTTCCTATTTCGTCTCGCCGATATTTGCTTTGAAATTGAACGGTTGTATGTACGATGACTGGTCGGTCGGTGTACCGGACCTCCTGCGTTGTGTTTGTAACCGCAGACAACGCTTCATTACGCGGAATGTGGTGATTCGAAAGCTTCGACTTTCAGAAGTTTTCCCATGTAAGATAGCCATCGTCCATCTATGTTATGTAAGGATGAGATAAATCAGCGTTCAGTCCTTCTTGACCCATTTTGCACGCCTAATTATGTTTCGTGGCGGACTAGAACACTACCCACGGCTTCTCTAACCGCCATAGTGAGACAGTGGTTGTTGATCCAGTCTGGGAGAGCATAATAAGTGCTGGCGCCGGGAGCAACTGCTTCCCGAAGGCCAGCACCACGAAATGAACCCTGGTGTCATTTGATCTGGCCCAGCGGTAGAACCTTCGAAGTCCGAGAGGCGGCATTACAATGTTACCAAGCGTTCTCGGGGCAGTTTGATTTCCCATGACACTAGAAACCTTGAATAAGGGCCTCTCTGTCGGTTAGCTTGACCACCCCATTTCAAGCCAGAAAACACCGCCTGCAAATCCTTCATCATTCACTCCTGCTTGTATAACTGCTTTAAAGCATCACAGCCATTAATAAAATGCAGTCATCGCATACGGGGTCTCCAGTCATTGAATATCCTCAAGGGAATATCCTAGGAAAGGTGGCACACAGAGGCCCTCGGCTTACGATCATGGAGGTTGCCTTAACCTCCAGCCCGGGAATTCGGTCGGGAGCCAAAGCCAAGCGATCCTGAAGTCAATCTGGCTCTGTACCGGCTCAGGTGTCACCACTTTTCTATCCCAAGATTAAGTCGGTGGTCTCGGGAGGGAGGGCCGAGCGCGACCCGGTTCATTCGTTCCTGTCCGCCCACCCCGCCGCGGAAAAAAGAGGGATATGGTCATCAAAATTAGCAAGGTGTTTCATCGCTGGACGGATACTGTGCTGTGGTTACACCAGGGCTTCGCTAATTTAAAGCTCCCCCTGAATGGTAAGCCCTCGTAGACGGTACGCTTCCAGTGATGTATTCCGGTGTATTCTTCTTTGAAGTCAGCAGAAATGTATCGCTGGGTTCCCTGCCAGCTTTCGTCGCAGGTTCCAATCCTATGCAATGCGATGGAGTTGCTGCTCTTGGATATCAGCAGACCATAAGCAAAGAGATTTTTAGCTAGAATCTTAAGTTTCTTCAGCAGTGAACAATTAACACCCATACTGATGGGAGACACTGAAGGTTCCGACTTTGATGCATACGAGCGAACAAAGAAGCTTTCATTTTTCATGCTTGAGGAGAATATGGAGACTTTTTATCTATATTCATATGCCTTTAGTGGTCATCCCTCTTCAACCACGGTTTGCAAGCCTCGTATACCTTCCCGAAAGAATCATCTATTCCAACAATTCTATCGTATATCTTCTCGTCAATTACCTTGAAGAAGTGTAACATGCCCACAATAATGAAATCCGAGTAAGATGCTAAGAAAACATCAATCAGTATTCACTCTCAAGCTCTCCGAGGGTACATTTAACTTACGAGTGTCACCCTCAACAAATGGCCCACTATCATTAGCCTTCAATATCTCCGCCAGCTCCTTAAATCCAGGCTCTGCCTTTGCCCAAACTTCCTCACCACCCTCTTTCTTCCCATACTCGGACAATGGCATACCCACAATCTTCTCTCGCGTCTCATTGAAATACGCGGCACTTTTTTCATTCAAAATATCTGTTGGAATAGGTGGCATCCATACTGGTCGAAGGGGGAAAGCGAATTTTGGGATGATTTCCTGCACTTTCTCATGAAGGGGCGAAGAAAGATTGAGTGAGGGGTACTCGGGAGCCGGGTAGAGTGACTCAAGCTTGTAGGCTATGGGCTTGGAGTCCTGGAGGTAACTTCCATCTGGGAGACGGACTGTGGGAATGGAATACGGGATGCCAGACTCGTTTGGTGGGAGACCGCTGAAATATAATTAACGACGGGAGAAGTAATCAGAAAGGAGTCTGACGAACAAGGATTTCAGTTTTGGGGCGACATCTGGATACTCAGTCCATTCGGTTTTGTAGGGAATGTTTTTGTAATTGAGGGCAAGGCGAGCTGGAAAGTATTAGTCAACAGGTGCTCGAAAAAGTGAGGGACGGAGGGGGTAATGTACTCACTCTTCCATGGGTTCAGAGACCAGCAGGCACAGCGACCTTTGCTGGGGAGGTCATAAAGGATGATTTCTGAGTCGCTCATTTTGATCAGCAGCACCTGTGATGGACGACAGTATGATAACGGCAGTATGATTGAAGAAGTTGAAATTACCCCTCGACAACGACTGCTTTATAACGTTACACTGACCGTGGGGTAGATGATCGCGCATTTGTAAGATCTTACAGTACGTCATCAGCACGTGTGCTATCACCTTCCAATGAGAGCAGTCGAACATTTACAATACGATTCTTGCGCCATACTTGCAAAGCTCAGTACTGTAATAATGTAATAATCACTTCATTAATGGAAAGCTGCGAAGCTCAAAAATTGCAGAGAAAGACGGTTGGGAGGTGCATGTCTAGATCGGGCTTAGCGCGGACCCTTCACAATCGCGAAAGCTACTGTTTGCTCTGACGGTCATCTTTTACAGTAATCAACGTTAGCGACAACCTCGACCCACGAAAGCGTGCCAGCGCGATGAGCACTTCTGCCGTGGATTCTTTCGAATTCTGAATTCTGTTGTAGCTCTCTGACAGCAATGTTGGGGCTCCTCTTCGAGTAGTGGTCGCGTTCTCTTATCCCTCGACAAATCATTGCATGCAGGGAGGCAGGCTCAACGGGTATGCTCCCCCATCCTACAATCTACATTCCTCTCTTCTCTAACATGATCATTTCTCCTTCTAGTGACTGCGACAATTCCTCGCGCCTGTCGATCTTCCGTGGCTTCGAGCTGTGTTATTCAAGAAATAGGACATTCGCCGCCACAAAACCAAGAGCCAATCATTCTAACGTGCCTACATGATGCGAGATGAAACCCGACAACAACGTGGCCTAGCTTTCGATGGATAGGAAGCATCAGGAATATTTGACTTTGAAGTGAGGAGATTGCTTTCGTCTTGTCTTACGCGTGCAATGAATGGTGCTATCAAGCCACAGGGCATTTCTCCTATTCCAAGGTAAGTTGATGCTGTAGTGAGTTGCTTATGCCGGTCTGCACTGAGAGCCATCTTAGAGTAAGTGTCTTCGTAAGATGCGTCGATGCCGATTTCCTCTCATATATCGATCCATGCGTTTGTCTCTTTTCTGTTAGATGGACATGGAAAGTAGCTTCTGAGATACGTAACTCTCGTCATGTCTAATCTGTGCTCAGCAGCTGGACCTAGTTCTCTCAGTTCAGTGTTTTTGCGATGCGTTTGACCGAATGTTTGATATCGTGCTTCTTACTGGTTACTTGAGTATTTGTCTTCGTTTTTCCATATCTGCTCTGAATATCTGCCCCTCCTTCTTTGCCTCCCAAATGTTTGGTACGGCAACGGATCTCGAGCCGAACATCCTCTACCCCATGATCTTTTGGAATGTCGTTCCAAACGCAGCGGAAAATTTCCTGAATGGACAGAATCTGATACCCCTCTTTTCTTCGGCGCAACCTTCTTAGATTGCGGGCATGCGTGTACCTACCTCCGCATGAAGCCGCAAGGCACCATTTCTGTGGAATGATACTCAGCCTCCGAGAGCAGTTTGTGGGGATTATATCCGGGGAAACTCGTTCTTTACCCATTTCAAAATACGGAGGCACACTTTCCGTTGCGGCTAAAAGGGAGGATCTTTAGTATCTCTTGGTCAGTGTGGCCTTTAGCCTTTTTGGGTCAAACTTTATAGCAGTGACATGGATGGACGATGTTTCCCATGATCTATATCGCCCATCAGGGTGTCCACATATGAGAATCCGTATGTATTCAACATATCCGTAGCTTGATTCGGGGCTTGGAATGATCCGGAGCGGAAATTTTATTTCAGATGAATTTGCATACTTAACAGTCTTCCTATCCTTCGATGGTAATCATCAAAGCAATTGCCTGTGTTTCAACATGAAGTTGTTTCTGACATCGTTCTCTCTATTCTCCTTTGCCTGGGCCTATCCTCTGGTATCCTCGGATGCCTCGGCTACGCAGCCCGCCCCAGTTTATTCAATTGATTCCTATGGATCGTACGCCAAACCTGCGGGTCGATTGTTCAATATCGATGGCAAAGTTCAATACTTCGCTGGCACCAATGCTTGGTGGCTAGCCCATCTTTCCTCTAACAGTGATGTCGATAAGTCACTCGCCCAAATGGCCGCCACAGGATACAAGATCGTCCGTGTATGGGGATTCGGTGATGCGAACACTCCTCCGCCTTCGACAAATACAGACCCGAACTCTGTCTACTTCCAGATCCTTAATTCCACTGGAGCATACATCAACTATGGTGCCGATGGACTCCAAAGACTGGACTATGTGGTTCACGCAGCTTCGAAGTATGGATTGAAACTTGTCTTGCCTTTCGTTAACAACTGGGGTGACTATGGTGGCATCGCAGCATACACAGCTGCATTCAACTGCTCTGCTACCACCTTTTTCACCGATTCGGTCTGCCAGAAGGTCTATAAAAACTACGTCAAAACAATCGTCACACGCTATCGAAGCAGCACCGCAATCTTTGCCTGGGAATTGGGCAATGAGCCTCGTTGCAACGGCTGTGCTACATCTGTTATCACCAATTGGGCTACCAACATCTCGAAATACATTAAATCCCTCGACTCGAACCACATGGTAACACTTGGCGATGAGGGGTGGTTTGCTCCCGCGGATAATATTGGTGATGGTTCATATGGATATGGTGGCGCCGAAGGGGTTGATTGGGTGGCAAACTTGAAGATTAAGACACTCGATTACGGAGTCTTCCATCTTTACCCTAACAGCTGGGGTTACAATTACACATGGGGTAACACTTGGATCGAAGAACATGATGCCGCTGCAAAGACCGTCGGAAAGCCTGCTATTTTGGAGGAATATGGTACACCATTCCCTAATAACCATACTGAGACTGAAGCACCATGGTAAGCTATCCTTTCCGCACTCCGTATTCTTTCATTGCTAACCAGATAATACAGGCAAGCCACTGTTCTCAAGTCAGGACTCGCTGCGGACCAGATTTGGCAGTTTGGACCGAATGGTACGACCGTTAATCCAGCCTATCTTAGTGACGTGAATACCATCTACTATGGAAGCGCTGAATACGTTACACTGGGAACAGATCATGCAAAGGCCATGTCGAAGAAGAAAGTCTGAGGGAGCCATACTGGGGGTTTAAGGGGGGACCATGTAACAATAGCTACAAATGATGAAGAATGTAGGACACTTCAACTTTTTCTCTTTCACATGTGTTACCATCAATTGCATGCATTGCAAAGTAGCCAATTATAGCGGCTACTTCTGGATAACTTTCAGCGGTGGCACTGAGTTGAGACATCAGCGAGGCAACAGGAGGCTTGTTGTAAAACTGTAGTATATGTTGTAATCATTCTAACCCTGAGAAATTAGATAATTCCTTGCTAGACCTTGTCAGCAAAGATTACTGGACTCCTGCTTTTGTGGTGCTCCTCTTTCATAAGCTCCTCACGTGGTGCTTCTTGGCTGACAAATCAGAAGAGTTTCGGAATTCCGTCCGAACTCCGATATATATTGGAGCTTTAAGAATTGGTATTAAATATATCATGAACAGTTCTAAATAGCCAAAGGGTTATAGCCAATTTCGAATTGGAACTATTCTTTGGATATGTTTACCCCATGTTTGGTAAAAGAATGTAATCAAGAAACTTGAAGATTTTGATAGTTGTAGGCTATTCGCGCCGAACCCCTGTTGGGTCGGCATGAAGTGTCTCAACTGCCGCTGTACCGAGGCATTTCCCCAGAACCGATCGCCGCCCTAGATTTCCATACAAAAACACCTCCATCCGCCACATACAATAGCATACCTCAATTCATCCACATACTTCAGCAAAAGAATACCGCGCAACCAGCAATCAAAATGGCCGTTGAAAGAATCAGCTCTATCGTCAAGCACTTGACACCTGGCTCATCAGGATTGTCAGCAATGTAAGTCTAGCATTCCATTGAGCTCAACGTCCGGTGTAACACATGCTCATGCCGTCCTGCGCAGAACCTCCAAAAATGCCGACGATATCGTTATTACGCTCGCCATCCGTACACCGCTTGCAAAGGGATTCAAGGGAGGATTCAAAGACACAAAGCTCGAATACCTCCAATACGCTCTTCTCCAGAAAGTTAGGGAGAAGTCCAACCTCGACCCCCAACTTGTCGAGGATATCTGCTGTGGCAACGTAAGCTGGCTCTCTGTTCTTCTACTGTAACAATACTGATTACGATGTATAGGTCAGCGATGGCAAAGGAGCATACAAACTTCGCGCCGCAGCTTTAGCTGCCGGATTCCCCAACACTACCGCCGCCTCAACGGTGAATCGATTCTGTTCATCGGGTCTTAAAGCTACACAAGATATTGCCAACCAAATTGCGGAAGGAAGCATTGAGATTGGTATTGCCATGGGCGCAGAGATGATGTCTATTGGTGGCGATAAATTGGAAGAGCCATTCCACCCAGAGATTATCAAGAACCCGGAGGCCAATGACTGCATGCAACCTATGGGACAAACATCAGAGAACGTTGGAAAGGACTTCAACATCACCCGTGAAATGCAAGACAGATACGCTGCCGAGAGTTATAACCGTGCGGAGATTGCCCAGAAGGCGGGATGGTTCGATGATGAGATTGTTCCCATCGTCACTGAGGTGAAGGACCCAAAAACCGGTGAGGTCAAGAAGGTTACCTTGACAAAGGATGAGGGACCAAGATACGGAACCACCTTTGAGAGCTTGAACAAGATCCGTCCAGCTTTCCCACAATTCGGTGACAAGTCAACTGGTGGAAACTCCAGTCAGGTCACAGATGGAGGTATGTATTATATCTTGCACGCCCCTGAAGAACTTGCTAACATCCCATAGCCGCTGCCGTTCTTCTCATGAAGAGATCCAAGGCCATTGAACTCGGCCAACCAATCCTAGGCAAATTCGTTGGAGCCACCGTAACAGGTCTCGCTCCACGAATTATGGGTATCGGCCCATCCCTCGCCATCCCCAAACTTCTCTCCAAATACAACATCACCATCGATGACTGCGACGTCATTGAGGTCAACGAGGCCTTTGCTTCGATGGCTGTGTACTGCAGGGATACATTAAAACTTCCTTACGAGAAGATGAACCCAAGAGGAGGTGCCATTGCACTGGGTCATCCTTTGGGTGCTACTGGTACCAGACAAATCGTCACTGGTCTTAGCGAGTGCAGAAGAACGAAGAAGAAGGTTCTTTTGACTAGTATGTGCATTGGTACCGGACAGGGAATGGCTGGTTTATTTGTCAATGAGCAGTTGTAGGAAAATGCGAATTGTGCTTAGCGTTTTTAGCTTTTTGTTAGAGTATATAATATTATGATGGCGTATGCAAATCAAAATCTTTGTTATGTCTAGCTCTTGACATGGTTATGGGTGGTCTATACGTGGTCCCCTGGGGTCGTCGGCAGGGCTATCCTGCCCTCCTCCCCCGGCGCGTGAATAATAACAGTCGGGATGTATTGGCCGAAGCACAGTCGGGCCACACCAAGTCAGCGACATATGCTAACCTGTTGTCGAACCATAATCCCATTTTTTCCCCATCTTGTTGACTTAGATCGCCCATTTGGACTTATGCACCTATTCTAGGATGCGATGATTCTCAATCTAAGTAGACTGTAGATATCTTTTCATGCGGGCGTGCGTCTTAGAATCATTCCCTTCCTGCTCCTTCCCTTTATTCGAATACCTTTGCAACAGCATCATTGGAAACTCCCAGGACGGCAGCCCACGGTTAGAATTTTGGAGAATCTTCGCAAATCAACACCAACCCCGTATACGTCTCACTCAAGCCATATAATCAAACCCACCAGCCTCAAGTCCTAACCAACCTCACCCCAAGCCACCATCTCTGCCCTCACCTTCTCTATGTCGCCCGAAACCAGCCACAGCCACAGACGACCACCACAACCAACATCCACATCCACATCCATGATCCACAGCAGCAGCGGCCGTTCGCACCAGTATATGCTAAGATCTAGTTTTAAGACCTCGTGTGTAACCATGAGGGAGACCTAGCTTGGCGCTTAAAAGGATTGGGGTTGTGGTTTGGGTTGTTAGTGGTCCTCTTTTTTGGCCGGGTTAGCCGAGGAGGCCCCTTTTCAGGACAAGGTATGTGCGCAGAGGGAGCGACTCCGAGCGGGGAAGTTAGTTATGCGGTTGTAGTTGTGTGAGTGAAGTGAAGTGAAATGGGAGGGCTTGGATAGATGTGTGTGGTTCAATGTTTACTGGTTGTGTGTTCGCGACGTACAGTGTGATATGTTGGGTTCATAGATGATGGAAATGCGTCTGGTCTGGTTGATCCTGCGAGTAAGGTCTGTATAATCGGACAGTATGAGAAGATGTAGTCAGCTTACGATAGAATAGTTGTAGAATGAGCCCTTGTATAAGAATCCTCAGAGGTTCTGTGATACAAGATGTGGTAGAAAAGGGAGGGTATTCCAGCGCAAATGGATGGATGTTCGTTCAACAAGTACCCTTATTATTACGACGCATATCTATTTCAGAATCTGCTAGTATTGAGACAATTTCAAAAACGACCATGCTTACCCGTGTAACAAGTCGTCGCCGAGATGGAGAGAAATCCAAGCACAAACCACGATCTGCAAGTATGTACTTCAAAACCTGCCAAACTTGTCCGTAGTCTAACTATTCGCGGCAAAGGAAAGGACGCCGAACCCGAACCTGAACCACCCCTCACCCCCGAACAAGTGGCATATCAAGAGAAATGCAAAAAAATTGTAGGCGAAGCCAGGGATGCTCTTAAAGCCAGTTGGGAAAGAAAGGAAGAAGAAGAAGAGGAGAGAGAAATAGAGAAAGAGAGAGCAAGAGCAGAGAATAAAGCAAGAGAAGAGCGACAAAAATGGGAATCAGCTAAACAGAAAGAAAAAACTCAGAGGCAACAATATCCTCAACATGGGAATCACAAGCCCCTTGAACGTTCGAAAACCGGAGGTAGACGCGATTTGAGGAGTGACTTCGAAGAAGAACAGAGTGAGTCTCAATCATCTTGTTATTGAGGAATAAAAGCTAATCAACAATGCTGCAGAGAGCACCAGGCGTTCATCGGCAAGCGACCATGGGCGAGGAGGTGGTGGTAAAACTCTTCATAGTCCTCCCCCATCTCGTCGCCATTAAGGCGGTGAGGGAAATCCACGCAAATAGTCTGAGGTATGGATGGGAAAGGAGAGATCATTAAGCACAGCATGGTGACGGTAGATAGTCTGTATAGGCATTAGTAATCCAAGATATATTTCAATGAAACTGACTGGTTCCGATGAGAAATACAGTATAATCCTAACCTGGACCACCAACGCGACCAACTCATCACATGATCTAACTGACTCTTCATCCCGCCGATGCGAACCAAAACCCACGGAATCCAAAAGTTAAAATCAGTGCTCCAGAATCTCGGAAATCATCCACCCAGTAGACGACATCGTGTGTTTGTGTTGCCAAGTGGTCACTGCCTACGGCCATCTAAACAATGCGTTATCGTGAGGATGTCACGAGGGTCGCGAAGGATTTCCCTCTAGCCATGATCCGACGACCCACTCAACTTGATGCCAGTGAACATACCACCCAACAAGACATGCATTTATGTCAACATTTTGTATAAATATGAGCGGTGGGTGAGTGGAAAGAGAAGGCACATCATACACATCGAATTCTTCTTTCTGAGCTCCATTCGATATCTTCGACACTTGACGACCACAAACGATCGGCTTTCACCTTGTTCAAATAATTCCAGCCATGATCGATCTACTGTCCGGAGTGAAAAAGGCGAAAGCTGCACAGGAAGAGAAGAGAAAGGACAAGGAGAGAGCGGCGAGAGCGGCAAGAATTGACCAGAAAAAGGTAGATTATATGCAAACCCATGGGGACGACATGGCGAAAGCCCGCAAAACTCTAGGGGAGCACCTCAATGAACTTCATGCGCCTGATTATTCCACTCCGAGCCCGGGAAAAGTGTGTAAGTAACCCTTGTGAAGAAAAAAGGCCAGAAAAATCAATGGCTTTGTGCTAACGCATTTATAGCAAAACCCTCGGTCAAAAACCCTACTCATGGAAGTCATCTAAAAAAGGGATGATCTTCGTTGTTTGTAATATTCCCCTGAGAGTTAATAGACTCATTGGGATGCGGCTCGCAAGACTGTCAAGACACACACAGAGAGCGAAGGGAAAGGTCGAGAAGTTGGTGATGGCTTCCAGGGTGATTGTTTAGATTATCTGTATTTTGCACATGTTGAATTTTGTGAGGAGTTGGAAGGCGTTCTTGGGTCGTTTAGATAATATATAGATAGATAGAATGCAATGCTCAAGGTTATCACAAAGTCTGTCATCTCGTAGCACTTGCTGGCCATCCTGACGTGTGTATGGATAAATAGATAGATATAATGCATACTCAAACTGATCACACCAAGCCTTTAATCTTACAGCACTTGCTGCACCAACATAGCCTGTGTGGGGAGCCTCCGCATATGCGAGTACCTTCCAAGGGAAGTGTAAATCGGTGGGATCAGGGGGACCCACGCACGTGTTTTCCAGTTGTGATTTTGTGGACATCGCTTCAGTCAGGAGTTTGATTGTAGGTCCTTAGCTTGGCGTGCCCCTGTACCTTTAGGAAGGTGATAGGATAGTGAGTAGACTCACAACACGCCAGATGTCAGAGAATCTATCTCTACGCGTGTTCTGGGATCGGATTCCGGCCCCAAGAGGAAGTAGCAGAGCAATGCTCGAGGGCATGATCCTGGAGAGCAGGTGCCCGGGATTATTTTCAAATATTAGGAGAATCCCAGTGATGCTGAAGCAATATGTGCTTGTCGTCCCCAAGCGGATTCCATATAAATGTCTTGATTTGCCATTATTCTAAAATATAAGTATCATCTTTATCAACCATATATCACATACTTATTGACAACAAAATATATACCTAGAACGCCACATCAGACCCTTATATCTACCCAATCCCAATGTATAGCCACTCATTCCCAATACCTCCATTCGTGTCATCCCATCCATATCTAACCCATCTATTTCTCATCACAAAAGTAACAGCCCTGCTCCCAAAAGACCCGCCCACAGCGCCCATCCACCATTAATTCTCGCGGCACCACTAGCCTCCGGCACATGTCCCGTCGCTGCCCCTCCAAGATACCAACTCCCAATATCCGTCAACTGTCCGTCCTGATCCAACATACTAGCATTTGGTCCCACGTTCGACACACTACTGCGGAAGGAGCCGAAATACGAGTAGCGATCTATGTAGTCGATGCGGTCAAAGTATTCGGCGGATGTCTTGAAGAAATCTTGGGTTTCTGGGAGCGAGGCGTTATTGAGTGCGTATTCGGTTACCCAGATGCTTGTGTTAGGGTAGCTGGTGATGGGATGTTAGTGATTTGTGATTTTCGAATTAGAAAGTGGGCATAGAAGTGAAACATACGCAGCTCTAACTTGGCCAAGATAACTGGCCAAACCTTCAAAATTGCCATACCAATGCACGGGAATAAAATCTGCCGTGCAATTTGTCCCAGCAGCCGCACATGCATCGAAGAAATGTTCCAACCAAGTCAATCCCCTCGGACTCCCCGTAACAGCGGGTGCACCCGTTTTCACGCCCAACTTCCTCAATGGCTCCATTTGACTTATCCAATTCGTCGCAGCCGCAGATGCAGAAATTGAGCTCCCCCCTGTAGAGCTTTCACCGTCTGGCTCGTTGTATCCCAGGACGTGAGATATGTTTCGCCCATCGCTGATCAATGATTGTACGGAGCTCAGGAAGCTGGTAGAAGTCGACCAGAGCATGGGCACGAATTCGAATTCGGCTTGTGTACGATTGGAGAAGGCGGCTGAGGCGACAACTCCATAGTTGTAGTACCAATTGAGATCGCTGTTGCCCGAGTCCCAGATCTGGTTATCAGAGGTGTGCTTATCGTTGGGTACGAAGACGAGGCCGCGTTTCGAGGAGGATTGGAAGTTTTGTGATGTGACGGTTGGGAGGTAGAGGAGGGCGGAGAGAAGGAATGAGGTTGTGAGATACATTGTGCTTTGCGAATAGGCGTGTAACTAGAAACTGAAGTCGGGTCCGTAGGGTCGTGGTCGTGGTTGCGGTTGCAGCTAGTATTACCTAGAAGCACAAAATTCAACCGAACTGCTCAAGTACTGTAACGAACGAATAAATAGCAGCAAAATTGAAGCAGACGAAAGATATCTTTCCGCAACTCGTAACTTGGACAATTCTTTCCAAAAACTCAGAAGCCAAGCTATGATGCACCTTCTTGCCAGGGTAAAATCAAGGCACAGCGAACAGCGAACAGCGAACGAACGATCGTGAGTGAAGCAAAAGCTCGTTCTCGCAACAAATCAATCGGTCAACAACGACAGACAATATCGAAAAGAAGAAAAAGTCAGCATTTTCTCGGCTGGAGAGAACAGCTTCATACATAATATAAGAAATGGCATATACTTTCCCGTATCTTACCTACCATCCACGCGGTTGCGTTGTACCAAGCGGTTGCACAGTAGTTGCGGACGAGTCGAGGCTTGTAAAAGAAAGAAAAAAGTGTTGAAATGGGCCTGCACTGGCCCCGAAACGACCCCGGTAGCGTGGATGACATGCACGCTAATGGGCACCAATATTACTATTTTCAGGTACGTTGTGCGAACAGACAACCCGGAAGTCTCGAAAGAATGCGATACGACCTTCTACATGTGTATTGGTTGGCTGCGAGAAACGCTGTATTGTTACTATTATTCCCATTTCGGATCAATACTTCTCACCACGACTCCATTTTCATATATACCGGTTCAGCATCTTTCAGCTCATATCTCCCCATGCGGAAGATATCCATAAATCGCCCCTGCGAGGTAACGGCCGAGTGGGGGTTCTTGCAAATGCTGATAAAGCTTCTGCAGTGTGTGCAAGACAAGTTCCCGAAGGCTCGAACCTCTCGAGCGTTGTCCGACAGACGAGCAACAGCTAACGACGATAGCTTCCCTTAGTATATGCACGATGCAACACGAGCTTACCAGCACCAAACACCCATGGTCCATGCTATTGAAATCTTGCATCGCCTATCGATAAGGGGCCTAGATACCGGTTCGGTCGGATGAAGCACGCCAAAGCTTGGCCTTGGATCCGGTAACTTAGAACCTAAAGGATCAGATAACGACAGACTTTTCTAGCTACTTAATTCCTTACTCCTTGACGTCCAAAACTTTATCAACGGCTGGGCAAATCCGGCGTACTCAGTAGATTTTCTGAATGGTTTGCTTGAGACTTAGAGATATAGTTATTCTCTACCAATTGTCGTGAGCCTAGGCACAGCACTTTAGGGACAGTTTCCATGGTGCTGGGACTTGTGGTCTAGCTGAAGCTTCAGGACCGAAAGAAAGTCAGCGCCCTAAGTTTGTTTCATTAATATTTGCTCAACCAATGAATGTCTAGCTCGATTCTGAATTCCTATCATAAGACAGTCATTGTCAACCATCTCCATCCGACAGTCTTGGAAGTTTCCCTGGGGTGTTCGACCAGATTGTTCTTGAGCTGGAAAAGAGACCAGCTATTTTATTGTTGCTGGAGCTCCTGTGTTGGAAAATGTCAGGCAGCGACGATGATCTCAAATTAGAGAGATTTGGACTTTACCAGCGACGTTGAATATTCTTGCAAGAGAGCCATGTTAACACTGTTAAGGGAACCGTCCTTAGACCTAGAAATGCAGCGCCTGCTAGCATACAGCGTCCCGGGTCAATCTGAGCACCGAGCATAGCAGAATAGCCGCGAAATGACGATTGTTTCGACGCCGTTTTATCTATCTATGCAGCCGCAATTTCCCTTGACTGGATGTCTATTCGTCTTTAACTATAGGCAATGTATATTGTAGAGATATTCGCGCACATATACGCACTGTGGATTCTAATTTGATCTACTATGAGGCCGAGTTGCTCGAAAGCCTCGTTCTACGGGAACTATTCCACTAATTTCGTCTTCTTCCACGAAAGCAACTGTATCCCGATTCCTATACATACACACAGTGCAGCAGCCGGGATCGCCAGCACGAGCGTCCTATTTAACGCCACCGCCAAAGCATGCCTTACATCTCCCAGAAACTGCGGTGGGACCAACGATCCCAGGTCCACCAACCCACTAATCTTCGAGCCTGTGATACTTCCATTCAATCCCGCGATTTCCTCCAATTTTCGCCCTAACACGTTGGTAAAGAGGATATTCCCCAACGTAAGCACTATCACCGGTCCCAAACTATTACAGAATGAAACAAGCGCACTCGCAGTCGCCACATCCGCTGGAGGCAGCGCAAGCGGCACTGCTGTGAACGGAATCTGCTGCACCACTCCGGCGCCGAGTGCGGCCAAAGTTTGGTACGAGCTTACAGAGTATAAGCACCAAACACCTATGGCTATTGTTTCGGAAAGGGTTTTGCCAAAGTTAGGATATCGAAATTGGTTCTGTAATCATTATTTTTCTCAGAAATATGACGGATGACTAAGCATATTTGGTCTATATTTACCAGGGAAATTTGGATATTTCCCAGGGAAATTTGATATTGTCAGGGGATAAGGTGCGAAAGGGGGACGCGGAGTACAGGGCAAAGGAATATCCACAAAAGAGGGGTAGCGGAGGCTATTCAGCTAAGGCTAGACGAAGGGTTCTCAATTATAAGAAGAAGCAAAAGAGAAGAGAGGGATCAGTAGTAATTAGTTTATCTTCAATTACGACCCTACATGTTTGCACGAGCGACCCGGGTGCCTTTTCCTTATTAACATCGTTAGTCTTTGCAAGTTATTTCAACTCAATCAGCTGGCAGTAGAAAAACTTACGGTGCGATCGGGCAGGTTGGATTTGTTTTGGTTGGCTTCATTTATGTCGGCTTAGTTAGACACACATCAATCAACACAATGGTCCGCACTCATGATTGTGGATGTTGGATGAAGAAGAAGTTTCCGGAAGGGAGAATCTTTGCAATTTACATAGGTCAATTCGCGTGGTACAGCTGTGCGTGGCTTACTGAGCTGCTTGCTGGTTGTGGAAGTCGCGACTTCCTCCTTCAGCATTTTGAACACCGGAACCTTAAGTTCCCACGATGAGCTGATTTCTGGCCTCGAAGAGATTTTTCTCTTCTTTCTGTGTCGTTCATCACAATGATGGAATCTGCTCCCAAAGCATTCGTAGATTGATAATCACAGCTGAACGATTCGCGCTCCGAGATCACGCCATGAATTCTCAATTTCTACATAACCGTGGAAAAAGGGCCCCAGAAAGGGCAATTCTGATCGATCTGACAGAGAACGATGACGAGAGCGTTTTCAGCGAATCCGATGACATCCAACCTTCTCGCAAGAGGCGTCGCCAGAGTAGAATTTCTACAGATGTTCAAGCTTCTGGCTCCTCCGATGGTCTAACACATGCAGGGGAAGAACAGGTTCATCGTCACGCCTTATCCGAGGTCTCTATCAATGTTACCCGGAAACTCATCCACAAGACTGAGCCTTCAGGAGCGATTTCGGCAGCTGAGATGAAAGTCGAGGCTACCATTGAAAATGGCGATGACTTGGATTTTGACCTCGACGACTATGAATCCGACTCCGAATCTGACATCGATGATGAGTTTATTGCCATCGAAGACGACGACGAAGAAGAAGATGATGATAGAGAAACAGTTGAGGAAGCAATTACCAACTGTCCGACCGGAAAACTTCATTACCACGTCGTACCTCATGTCCAGGCAACCGATGACGAGGATATCCAACGCTTTCGAAACCGCCTAGAGACAACCTTGAAAATTATTCAAAGTGAGGGTACGAGTATCCTTACAAACTTGAAGGTTGCTCGAGATCAAAGAAGCATGACTTTTGGCTTTGCAAAATTGGTCTCGCACACCTCGGTCTCATTCATGATGGACCTGTTCCTTGGAGCAATCAGTCTTGAAAATCAAGCTTTTCTTGGAAATTCGCACTGGGACGTGGAAGATTTCATGAGCCTTTCCTCAGATTGGCAAAGCTTTCTGACACCTGGTGTCTATGGTGGTACTGCAGTTAACTCTGTACCTGGCAAGAGTTCCACTTTGGAACATTATATTGGGTCGAGCAAAAACATCTCCGGTCGCTGCAAGTTTCATGACAGGATGGCACGTCTTCACGACCTGCAATCTCTGTCACCGAAACATAGTAGGGTTGCTCACTATCGGGAAATCTGCAAAACTACTGTGACCCCAAGCTACCATGTTTGGGCGAGCTTCGACTTCAATGTGGCACCGGGTTATGTGCTACTTCTCGAGGGTGTTTTCACCATCATTCTGGGTACGTTTCAAGACCCGCAGACTCAGTATCACAAGTGGAACAACAAGAGGTCGTACGACTTTGTTGAGCAAGTTCGCAATGCTGCGAATTGGCCCGCCGTTACGTGGAAAGGCCTAAATGCAGCGTTTCCGCTGTATCAAGGTTTTCAAAACACTTCTCACAAGATGAAGTCACCCTGCTGTAATCCTGTATGTAATTTTATTACATACCCCAAGAGCGAATCACCTAAGGGAGAGGGGTTACGAAGGTTGTACAACAGTGATGACCCTCTTGGGGGATATCTTTGTGGTGCATGTGGCGGATACAAGCACCGTCACACTTGTTTACCTGATGCCGGCTGGCTCTTGATACGTGCAGAAATTCGTGCAGTTCGCACAGCCGCTGGAGATGATGCCCCTTGTGCTTGTTGCAAACGCCCGGAATCTTTATTCAAGCAGCAACGTTATTACGAAATGGGGACAAAAATGGGTCAACCTTTCACTGGCGTTCGGAGACATGTCCGCCATCCTTTGATGCAAGACGATTTGTTTTGTGGTGGATGCTACAATTTCATCACCAAAAATGGGCGTACGATGAATGAAGTAGAGTTGCAAGAATTCTTGTTACACCATAACCCAGAGGCCATTGCTATCAACGCGCGATTGCAACAAGAGCGTGCCGCTGGTGGTTCAGTAACATGTACCAACTGTGGAATCACACGCTTTAAAGGAGAAAAGCCGAAGATTGGGCATAATGCCGAAGCTGGAGTGATTCTCTGTTCGGCATGTCGTGCCTACTGGAAGCGGCTTGGTCGACATCGACCTGAGCCTGCTGCTGGTTGGAAAACTTGAATTACGATCGTACTTCTTGGCACTTTTTTGATTTTTTTGAAACAATCAGCTCCAGTTCTTGATCCGGATTTTGTTTTGGGGGCCTGAGGGCCACCATTGATGTCCTGCGGCTTCGAAGGGGGTCTCCAATCGGCAAAAGAAAGTCAATGGTGAATCCCATCTTCTCCCCAACACAACTTTTGTTTAATATTAACCCACACCACTAGGTATTTGTCAACGCCGAAGAACGAGTCGAGACGAAACGAATGCGACACTCGAAGTATCCTCGCAGAACTGTTTTTTAACTCAAATTACAAGTTGGAGATTTGTGGAATGGCCGAGCCTCTCACCCTCGAAATTACTAGCAGACGCCGGAACTCTCGGCCAATGGTCCCTCACTTGTGCAAGGTCCGAGCATAGGGTTCGCAGACTTGCAGAAAACAGATGGGTTTATTCACAGAAGTGAACCATTAGTTATCCGGTAAGGTGAAGCTATTCTTTTCAGCGGTCTTGTAGATGTATTTTCGACAGAACCACACTGTGGATCATTCCTCATATCATCAATTGTATGCTGACTCCTCCTTCGCCATATCTAGATCCCGTTCGATCCCATTCGAGTCCCATTCGAGTCCCATTCGATCCATCATTCAAATCAACACGTCCGAGAAGAACACGTCCGAGAAGAACATGTCCGAAAAGCGCACATTCAGAGCTTGGTGATTTCCGATCGCTCTACAGATCATTGTAAGGTTAAGAATATTATACAAGTTGGGGATTTGTGAGAATAAAAGTGAATAAATAGCTGGGAGGTCTGAAATCGTGGACGGAAATATTCGCAGGGAGCACTGTATTTAATACAATTACATACGAGATGGAACAAAGGGAAATGCTCAGGTAGTAAGATTTCATGAAATTACTGAAAAGCACCTTCGATTTTGGAAATTTCAACATCCCTAAAGTCTGTATTAAGGGGAGGATCTGAGGGCGAAGCTGAAGTTGGTGGGAGCGAACGAGACTTGAACTACGCTTTAGCCAACATTTCTCCTGTTCCTCTGGTAACGAGCAAGGCGCTCCTGTACAAGTACTTGTACATCGGGGTGTAACCACCAAAGTGTTTCCAGACCTTCACCCTAAGGTTTCCTGTAGCTTTCCGTGCCCCTCATGCCTGCACCCGCAAAAACACCATAAAAAGCTTAGTACACTCGTTGATTAACGGCCAAGCTTTGGCGTGCTTCATCCGACCGAACCGTATCTAGGCCCCTTATCGATAGATCGTGACTTTGGCAAAGCCATTTTTCGATATCGTGTACAGTATAGTATAGTAGCGGACTTAGATTTCCATTGGTAATGTAAGTCCAGCGAATCTGTACTACCTTCAAATTTCTCTGGTAAATATAGACCAAATCGGCTTAGTCATCCTTCTTATCAAATTTACCGGGAAAATATCCAAATTTACCCGGTAAATATAGACCAAATCTGCTTAGTCATCCTTCATATCTATTGGTATGACTGAGGTAAGCATATTGCAAAGAGGGGGCTTTCGCGACTATTGTAAGCTCAAACTTTCATATATCTTCTGTGATTCATTTCTTTCTTGTAACAATATAGGGTACAAGCAACTTACCACTACACTCTTCCAAAACCTTCCTGCTATAAAGCTGGACCGAAGACTTCAAGGTTGATGGCTGTTATCATCGCCAGCAATTTTCTTTGAGGTCGTACACCAAGCTGGTCGACATACTGCTATCGTTTCTTGTTTCGCTCATCGCCCGCTCTCAATCTCATCTCGTCTTCTCCTTCTCACTCACATTCCCGTTCCACTTCATCAACTGAACTCTCGTGCCCTATCAATTCCCTTTCTCACCATGTTACTTCCGCGTATCCACGCGTACTTCCCTCCTCGACTGTCATTCTATTCACCCGTAATCTTTTTGTGGTCGAATACCAAGCTGGTTGATATGCTACCACCTCATTCTCCTTCCCGCTCTTACTATCATCTCGTCTTTTCCTTCCCACCTACATTCCTGTTACACCTTTACCACCTGGACTCTCGTGCCATACCTATTCTAGTTCTCACCCCGTTTTTTTCGCATCTCTACCTGTTCTCTCCGGCTGTCATCCTATTTACTTACTCCCATATTTCCCTTTTTACTGGCTTCGTGCCCACTTATTCACCTTCATGCGCTCTTGATGGTCCATTTCCGTGGCAGATGCCAAAATGATCGACGGGGTAACAGAGTTCTGTTTCTACCTCACGATCAAGCAATCGATGAGCCGGGATATCAGAACATATGTTGGTTGAAATTGAACATGCTGAAGACACCACCTAGCAGTATAAGTCTATCTCTGGTATGACGGTTCATAGTTCATCCATCATACCGATATGTTTCAATGATCTAGCCTACATGGACTTCGTATATGGTTCTCATATATCTTCCCATGCTTATTTCAGATTGAATTGGTGACCGGACATATAGGTCCATCCAGGGTCGGTATCCTTGGGGATTTGATCTAATACACCAAACTCCTGACTGAAGCGAGACTGACAAACTCACAAGTAGAAAGGACCTCCTAGGCTGGGTGCCTGATGCCATGTTGTTACAGTCTCCTCGAAGGCTATACTGGTTGAGCAAGTGCTGTAAGATTACAGACCCATTGTGAATCTATAGCTATATATTGGGGTTGGGTAGATATAAGGGGTTGATATCTCGTTCTCTGTATATATTTTGTTGTCAATAGTTAACTGATATATCGTTCATAGAGATGATACTTATATCTTAGAATAATGGCAAATAAAGCAATTTATATAGAAGCCTCGAGACCGATAAGCGCATCCTTACTCCAGTGTCACTGGCATCCTACCAATGTTCGGAGCTGATCTGCTAATCTAATCTCCATGCCCATGTGCTTGAACGGCATTCTGCTACTTCAACAAATACCTATGAATTAGTTGAACAGACCAACTGTTCTTTAAGAAAACCCTCAAGTAGAATAAATCATTGTAGGAAGTAGAAGGAAATCAATCACAACCAAGGATAATAGATAGAAGATAGGATACAAGTGATGAATGCAATAACTTTTTGCCAATTTATACGCCACAAATTCTACTGCTGAATTCTAGTCAAGCCAGTTTAAAGAATCTATCCTTTTAGCCCTTAGTATTAATACAACGCCTAGCCATCCTGTAATCTATTCATCCTCATCTGAGAAAACTTCCTCGCCTCTCTTTCTCCTTGCCATACGGTCCTTCTTCTTCTTGCGCAACTCGGCGGAGGACAGCTTTGCCTTCTTCTTGGTATTGACAATCTTATTTCCCATAGCATCAAAGGTTTCAACTTCGTCGGCATCGTCGCCCTTCAGACGTGGTCCTGCACCTTGTCCTTGAACCCAGTTGTGTCCTAGA
Source organism: Rutstroemia sp. NJR-2017a BBW (assembly GCA_002946425.1). Taxonomy (NCBI): domain Eukaryota; kingdom Fungi; phylum Ascomycota; class Leotiomycetes; order Helotiales; family Rutstroemiaceae; genus Rutstroemia; species Rutstroemia sp. NJR-2017a BBW. The sequence continues at coordinate 2,023,009 of NJPT01000031.1, forward strand.
AGTTTTGTAAGTATATGCACGTGACCAAAATAAAAATCATGTGACCAGAATTATTTTCTGGTGGGAAAGGAACTTACCGGAAGGAGTCATTTTTCCGTCAACGACAGCCCAAACTTCCTCAGTCAAATCCTTAGTGAATTCAGCAGAGTGAGTAATGATGATAACACCACCCTCGAAAGCCTTGAGAGCCTTTGACAAAGCACCGAGAGAATCACGATCCAAGTAGTTGGTAGGTTCGTCAAGGACGATCAAATGAGGACGTTGCCACGAGCAGGCAGCGAGAACGACCTTGACACGTTGTCCACCAGAAAGACCCAACATACGAGAGTGAGAAACCAACTCAGCGTCCAAACCGAAGTTGGCGCAGTGAGCTTCAATCTCCTTTCGGACCAAAGGTCTGAATTGACCGCTGGCAAGAGCTTCCTTTTGGTCAACCTCAGCAACCATCTTTTGATGGGAAGCCAAGATTTCGGTACGGGGAATCCAGGCGTTGTCTGCAGTCATCATAGGTGTCCATCTCTCGTTCTTGAGGCCGACGTTCTCTCCGAGAGCGAACGAACACTCGTACTCGTAGGAGTTCTTGAACTTACGACGGGAGTGAATACCGATGACACGACGCTGGGTACCTTCGATCTTATAGATCTTGTCCATTGCCTTCTCATCCTCGTCGGTGACGATCTTGTTGGCTCTGTCCATGGTCTCACGATCTTCACCAGTCTGGAAACGCCATTGAATGTACTCGGATGGGGTCTTCTCCAAGTGGTGATCGATGTGGGCGAAAGCGTGTTGTTTGATGTAGGCGATACGGATGTTCTCGTGAGTGTAAACATCACCAACAGTTGGGATGAGTTCACCAGTGAGGACGTTGATCAAGGTGGATTTACCAGCACCGTTGGGACCAATGACGGCAATACGGGAACCAAGAGAACACTGGAAGGTGATGTCGGAAATTTGTGGTTTGGGGGTACCAGGGTATTGGAAGGCCATCTTGTTGACACGAACAATAGCCTTAGCCTTGGTCTTGACACCTTCGAGGAAACCTGGCTCAGGGAACTTGAACTCGATCTCAGAGGCACCAAGTTCGTAGTAGGACTTGGCAGAGGGGCACTTCTTGACGAATTCCTTCAAGTTACCTCTGTATCTCTTGAGCTTGAATCTCTCGTAGTGGATAATGTGTTGGCAGACATTGTCCAGGAAGGCGGAGTCGTGGGAAACGATGATGGAGGTACAAGGAGAGTTTTGGAGATATTCCTCAAGCCACTTAACGTTCTTGACGTCCAAATGGTTGGTAGGTTCGTCCAAGAGAAGAATATCTGGAGATTCGAAAACGGCACGGCAAAGAGCCAACTTCATCTTCCATCCACCAGAAAGAGCGGTAATCAAGTTGTTGATCATGTCGTCGGTGAAACCGAACTCCTTCAATCGTGCCTCGACCTCCTCTTGGGTGGTTTGGACACCAACTTCGGCCAACTTCTTCATGGTCCAGGCAATGGTGGTTTGTTCGGTATCGGCAGAGTCGAGATCGTGCTCAACGAACACAGTCTTGACCTCGCTCTTCTTGGGGAAACCCTCAACTTGCTCGTTGTTGATAGCACGCATGAGAGTAGATTTTCCGGAACCGTTAGGACCGCAAAGACCATATCGTTGACCACGCTTGAGACGCAGGTGGGTTTGATTCAGGAGAATCTTAGCACCATAGGCCAAGTTGAAGGTACAGTTGCAAAGATCCTCACCCTCCTCGTCATCGGCCTCACCTTCATCTTCCTCCTCAGCACCTGGAGAAGCACGCTTTCGGAGAGCATCGACAACAACTTCTGCGTCCTTTTCGCCAATGATAGCGACGAAGTATGGCTTGAGGTTTTGGACCCAGCTGATGGAGTCGGCGACCTTCTCGTCGATGAGTTGACCAGCCATGGCGGCGATGTATGTGAGGATTGGCTCGAACTTGAGAGCATTCTTGTGCTTGCTGCCAAGGATGTCCTTGAGGATATCCAAGACGGTGGAGAGATCACCAGCGTGCGATGCCTCAGGGATCTTTCCGTCATCACCGACAGCACCGACACGCTTGAGGGTGTCAAGACCTTGCTTGGTCTTTTCACGTGCCTCAGGATCAGCCAAGTTGTCGTAGTTCTTGTTGAGACCTGGCATCAACTTTGGCAAGAAAGCAGCGACAATGTTAGGATCCTCGACCAACTTGCACATGTTGTCAACGATAACAGCAGACTTTCTCTTGATAGCGGTATCACGCTCGTTGAGACCACGATCCAAAAGGGGAACCATAATGGCCAAAGTTGGCTCGTGAACGTCAGTGACGAAAGTGGTAGCACCAAGCAAGTGAACAGTCTCCGGGACGTTCTCTGGCTTAGCAATACACTTGATCAATTCTGGAATGAAACGCTCGATATCCTTGTTGACGATGAGACCGCAGACCTTCTCCATTGTACCATAGGCACGCTTCTTCACTTCTGGCTTGGTATCCCACATCGATTCGGAAACGACAGGAATGAGATCTGGTACTCGGAAAGCCAATTGTATGGGGCAAGACTCAACAAGAGCCTCGATGCAGTCAAGACCAGTGATCTTTTCTTGCCATTTTTGCGCGGTGAGGATGGAGTTGATGATGGGAGGGAGAACTGCCTTGACAGCGTTGGCGTTGACTGCCTTGACGATGGCTAGAGCAGCGGATTGTGCAGCGTTCTTGACTGGGACCATCTTGTCACCGACGGCAGCGAGAACGAAGGGGAGGAGAGTGACGAGGTATGGCTCGACGGAGGCAGATGTTTCCGAGTGCTCAGCAATAGCCTGGATGGCATTGAGAGCGCGTTCTCGTACGTTCGCATCCTTCTTGTTTCCGAGTTGCTTCTTGAGAGCTTCGACGGTTCTGTAAAGGACACATAATTAGCAACAGTCAAAAATTTCAAGCAGAATTTTGCGCCCGTGTGGGGGCGGCCAGTTGAAGCAGAGGACACGCAGCATGGCCGGCGTGGAAGCATAGATCTTGCAGCAGAAGGATCCTCATCCGCTGCCCTCTGCGCAGAGTGAAAGTGAAGAGATTCAAGATGTACATACTTGGTGGGAGCGTCGTTCTCCTCGATGGGGCCGTTAATGAAAACGGCCAAGTTGTGGGTGGCGGCGTTAATGTCTTCCTGCTCTTTCGAGACAGTCAACTTCGCCATCAAGTCATCTAAGACCTTGATCGATTCTTTGTTTCCGGCCATCTTTCCTGTTGTTGCTGGAGTTGATGGAGTTTCGACAGAAGGCATGGTAGAAGAGAAGAAGAGAAGAGGGAGGGAGGAGGGGTTAAAAAAGTCGAAAAGTGTCGATAAGAGATTTGAATTTTTTGCCCTAGCGCAAAAAGAGAGCGGTCTCACTACTGAACCGGGTTTCTCAGCGGATGGTGCGCAAGTAGTGGATTAGACTGGGCGAGTGGATGGTGGGATGCGGTGAGAGTGGAGAAAGCGTGCGGGTATCTTTCTCTTGATTCGATATCGATTATGATAATGCGCAACGAAAAAGTGGCGATTCGCTTCTCGATAAAGGGATCCCAAATCTATTCTATGAACTTCTTTGAAATCTTCTTTTTGTCTATGCGCCGCGCAAAAGGACAAAAAACAGCAGAACAAGATTTTGAGTAGTAAAAGGAGGAAAAAAGGAAGAATGAGAGGGAAAGGGTCTTGCGGTAAGGGTTCGTTTCGAGGAGGCAGAATTCGATCCTTTTTATCTTCTTGGGTGGCAGTGAGTGGCAGTGAGTGGCAGAGAGGCAGAAAAAATTGTGCTGTGGTGCAAGGGTTGTTTCGCTTGTTTTCTTAGCTCACAACACTAATCGGTCAAGAAAATCTTTTTGGGGGAAAAATAGAAATGGAAGGTCGTGGCACGCTGAGTAATCCTCACCTACACAAATTTTGGTTGGTTGTCAGACGTGAATTTATCCAGTCGTGCCAGACTAAATTAATTCCAAACTTCCGGAAATTGCCATGCTGCGTCTTGGAGTGATGGCAATTCTCAACCGTTCTGCATTTCTAAGAGACTATGAACGAATCGTGCCGGCGATCCCTCGTAGGGCAGTGTGGCAACTCGAAAAAGTCTGCGGCTCCATGCCACCTTCCGACTGCGAAGGACTCCATCGCCTTCGGAGAAGCTACGAAGCTACGGCGTTAATGGATATGATATCAGTTCTGCAATCTAGAATACGGGAGATCTTTCCGGAAGACGTTTTGACGGCGAGACGGCACGAAAGAGGGAGCATTGTATCCGATGGGATTCATGCATGGCAAAGTCCTGGACTCCTGGCACTTCCTCAGCCCCAAGGACATCGCCATTTGTGCGACGTGCCTGAGCCATTACACTCGGATGCGGGTGCTTCTGCGTCTGCTTCAGCTACCCTACTTCGCCACCTCATAACAATCGCATGCGCGATAACTGGACCCTTACGGAGTATTCGATGTTCTTTCCTTTCCACTTCCACTTCCACACGCACACCTATTCTTTGCCTAATCTGCCAATCCCATTCATTGCATCGGAGCATGTACGAAGTTGCGAAATATCAGAAGCCAATCTGCGAAGCCTTTTCCAGTCCCTCAAACTCCAGCATATCGGGAATGCCGGTAAAGTTGACGCTAGAAGATCTTCAGGACACATCCTCTTCTAAACCTTCTTGGCTTTCTGTTTCATGCCAGCTGTACATGACAAGTGTACACTTTCCTTCCCCTTACCATGTGCAGTGCAGGAGGAGATTCATCGATTCTTTCCATACGAAATAATCCAGAGACCAGCCTATCCCCGCCATTCCTCACCCACCTTCATGGAGAAATCCTTCCAGATGGCACGGATGGATAAATGATATCGATTATTCTGGAGACCCCACGCCTACCGCAGGAAAGATCCCAATTTTCTATTTTTGCTCAGCCGAGTCAGCCCTTCTCACCGCTCCCTCTTACTCAGACGGATGCTTTTTTTGTGATACCTTGGGGAAATGAACTCCGTATTTTCTCTTTTTGAGCAGCATTTGGATCCCCTCGCAATCCGTGAGGTGAGACCTCACCCTTATCGATATCGTTACCCCATATTCATTCCTGCGGCCCCGCTTTCTGATTCGATTACGATACCGCAAAGTGGAGATGTTATGTAAGCATGCTTGCTTGGACGTCCTGCCTCTCAAAGCCTGGCCCGTCTCTTCTCAGTGTCTGTTGTCGCCTTTGGGGAAGCCAGTGTGTCCAGTGTCGCGAAGCCAATCCCTCGATGGCATCCAACACATGCTGCCTTCTGTCAATGAATGCAATCTCATTGCTACATGGGATATATCTTCATTGACAAAATGGCTCATTCAAGTGAAGAGACCCAGTTCCACGTTTCACAAAAGCAATTTGCGCCATTCGTCCACCCGTTTGTCTCTGTTTTGCTTTAAGTTAATAAATCTAAGACCAAAGATCAGGAATCGGTTCCAATCTTTCGCTGCACGCAAGAATCTTAGTCGCGATGATGTCTAAATTATGTGTGAGACGCCTCCCAGCGGAGATGACTATATTGCCTCGGAAGATACTCAGGAGGCTGTGGGAAGTTTGAAGCAGAACATCGCCTGGATAATATTGGGAGAAGACTAGTAACAGAGTAACCAAACTAGTATTGAGGCGCATAGGTTGAACATGCAAACAGGCCGCTGCTCGTGGGGAGAGATCTCCCTAACCGGACCGTGAGGATCATCAAGGTATACTATTCGACGAAATTTATTAAGCGTTGTTACGTTGATGCTACCATACATGAATGGAGGCAAACCTTTCAAGCCATGAGACACCTGCCAAATCCCGAGGCTTTCAGGATCAGATCATAACAGACCAGATCGCAGAGCCCTGGATCCATGTTGCTCTCTACTCTCTGTCCTTCTACTTGCTGTGTAGCTCCAGTCGTGTAGCAACATGTGATATCTTTAATATTCAACCAATACTTGTATGGGTACTATCTGAGCACCTTTCACAATGAGTAGGAGTGGTGCATGCTGGAATGAGGTGAGGGGTGACACATCTCAATATCTATCCTCTCCAGACTGTCCAGTGCGGTACGTACCAATCATCACAATCCGGCCACGGATACCCCAACTCGGAAGGTGCGCAGCCGGCTTGCTGTTCTTCTCTGCACCGTGTACCGTATTTCAGTGAACTGTGGCACCAACTGCCTTGACAATCGAGCTGCGCCACGAGTCTACTAAGTTCGGAGATAATTGGGGTGCGTTCATGTGGTTATCTTCTAAAATCTTGTTCTAAGCACTTGGTGGTGCTTCTTTGCAGGTGGAATCACAGTCCACAAGGGGGAAAGCTTACAGATAGGGTCTAAACACGCTTCGCTAGTTACGCCCTGAGGTACAGGAGAAATGCTGGCTAAAGCGCAATCCAAGTCTCCGGAACGTCTCCCACTAACTTCAGCTCCGACTCCGTACAACTCTCGTCCACCATACCATCCGGCGAGACTCAGACCTTCCCCTTGATACAGTGCTCTCTGCAGATGTGTCTGTCTACGAACCACGATTCATGGATATTGGTTCTTCATATTCCTATTACTCCTTAGGTCTCAACATTCTGACGATCCGTGGAGCGATCGGAAACCACCCAGTTCTAAAGGTGCGCTTTTGGACGTCTTGGATATTATCGAATAACGGATCGAATGGGATTAGGATTTGGCGAACTAGAAGGAAGCGAGTCGACTCGTCCTATCAATCGACATATGTTCTGCCCGAATCATTCAATCAAGCTACAATCTATTCAATTACACATCACATTTAATGTCGAGCGAAGGACATTTGCGTAAGTCCGTCGTGTGTCTGAGCAGATACCAGATACCTCGAGCTACTTGCCCGCTCTACCAATTCGCAGATTATGATGGATCCACACTCCCGGAGATCTTACTCGGAGTGACAGAAGCATTTGGAGATTGAAGACCCTCTGATATAGCGTCCTCTTCGTATTTCATGAGATGGATTCATCATATGAATGCAAGATAATTATCCACTCCCTGCAATACCTCTCCGGCATAGAGAACCCCGGTTGAGATGTAGTATCAGCGCTCCGTACAGAAGGAACAAGCTGGTGATAATATCTAAAAGAAACCGGGACAATGAGAATCTTACGACCTCTAAGGGGGTTTGGGACAATCATATGATAATTGTCGCTTATGAGGTTCCGGTAGGATGAAAAGCCGTGCCGCACAACTGCATGCTCAACAGGGGTGGTTGTAATTTTGCCGAGTTGGCACGATCTGCTAGCCATGAACACTGTTCAGTGGACAGAGCTTCTTGAGCTTTACATCCAACAGCGTTCCAACAGTTATCACACAACTGAGTGCATTAGATGCTCCGATAAAGTGGAGATCCTAAGGTGATTACATGCAATGCCACCTGCCTATCGCAGCTAGAACGCGTGGGTAGCCGTGTTTTCCGCCGTGAGCACATAATGTTAGATATTCTTTCAGTAGCCCTCTTCATATGAAGTCGCGTAGTCCAAGACTTCCTCTCGAGTTCAGTTAGTAACCGCACTCCTCTCCATCTGTCGATTTACCGCTTAGCAACCTACACGTATTATACCATTACCATGCATCCTCGATATCTCTTCGCTGCCTCGGTGTGCTTCCCAAGCCAAGTCCCCGCAGCCCTTACTAGCACCCCGCCATATTTCAACCTCACTGCCATCTCTGCTATAAACAACGTCTCACTTTTTCAATGCTGGCAACTCACCACCCCGATCGCTTCCTCCGTGCAGAATGGTTTGGTTGGAAGTATGGTCCAGTCATTAGGCGTGCTGGGCGGCGGCAATGCGACATATAGCTATCTCCCTGCCAATTTCGCCGGTTCTGCACACGCGGCTCCTGCTCCTCAGTGCGTAGTCTTCTCTTCCAATTCTTGATTTCCGTGCTCCAGAGGAACAATTCTCATTTAATGGTGTTAGATATGTTGTCTTTCTGTCGGGTAAAATGATCGTCACTGTGCCCAGCACGACAGAAAAAGCGATCTTCACAGGGGGGCCGAATAGTGTGATTATTGCGGCGGATACGGCTGACAAGAGTACGGTCGGGCATGTTACTGGGACTTTGGACGAACCGGTTACGGCATTGCAGATACCGTTTTCGGGGGGAGAGATCCCGCCTTATCGGGTACTGTATAATGGTATTTGCAAGTCGAGGGAGTTGAACTTCCTTTAGAAGGTTATGATGGGCGTCAGTGGAGCTAAGAGCTAGTGTAGACGTAGATTGGAAGAGATATGGTGGATGGAGGACTGGTGATTGTGTGTAATGTAGATGCGAGGGATCGCGTATACAGGCATAGAGCACCAGGGTGATGGACAAGTCACAGTAGACACAAACTCGTCGCTCGGTTCAGCAAATGCAACGCGTGGGTATTATCCATCCCATTATTTCTTGAACCAGCGTTATTTGCAGATCTGCCAAACTTCAGCAGATCTTTTAGTTGAAATATCTTGTTTTCTCCCTTTTAGCTAGCACTGAGTTGATACAACAGTTTTGTGACCACCCTAAAATGTATTGCCCCTCCATCAACCACTCAATCACTTCCCCTCGATTCCGCAAACTCTCCCAGTACCTTATTCAACCCCTCCCTCTTCGCACAATTCTCATACTTCCAGCTCGCCGCCAAATCATCCAACTCCTTCTCGCTCTTCCCCGCAAACAGCTCCGCAAACTCATCCGAGAAACTACTAGCCACATACGATTCCAGGACTGCTCTCCGAATCTGTCTCTCCACCCCCCACGGCGTCGGATACTGTTCCTTCGCTTTCGGGGCGTTCTCCTCAATCCACTTAACGAACGGACTCAGTGCCTCCGTCAGCGATTTCGACTCCTGCGCACCCCAACAGTCCAAGTTCAGCTCCTTCTTCTTCTCCAAAAATGGCGCCACCAGCTTATGATATGGCGAGTCTGGGTCCGTCCGTACCATTCCTTGCAGTCCCAGGTCCTTGTACAGCCAGATCGACCACGGGGTCTGATGCTTCTGGTACAATTTCAGCTGTGCGCCGAGGAGATTGTATCGCTGGGTGTTGATATCTTCCGCTTTCGGGTCAGATTCGTAGACGGGGCCAAACTCGCCGTTCCATGCTGCTACCTTGTTCGCGGTTTGGAAGCTGCATTTACGGAGGAATTGGCGCTCGAGCTTTTCGATTTGTGCTTGGCTGCCGGTGAACGGCTCGCCGGTGGGGAAGCCCATTGTGGAGTAGTCGTGCAGGGCGTAGACGCAGTTGGGGAGGACGTTGTCGAAGTGCTTCCATTCGATGGCGAAGGTGTTGCCGTCGAGGAAGAGGATGTGGTCGGGGTCGACTTTGCGGATCTCGGCTTCGAAGCGGTTGTAGAAGGCGGGGAGACGGTAATGCAGTGGATCGCATGGCTCGTTGATGGGGTTGTAGCCTGCTACCCAGGGGTTGTTGCGGTAGTGTTTGGCGAGCTCGGACCAGAGCCAGATGGTTCGGTCTTGGTGATCTTTGTGGTCCCAGAATGTGGCGTAATTAGAGAAGTTGTCTGAATGCCAGTCAGGGTTTTGTGCTCCCGGCACAGTATGCATATCCAAGACTGTGTAGATGTTGTATTTAGCGCACTAAACCATGTTAGTCGATGAATCAGGATAGTTGAGAGCAACGTACAAGGTCAATAACACGATCCAAGTGCTTGAAACCACTCTCTTTCAAAACCCGAGGATTCATATCATCTTCGAAATGCCTATAATTGAATGGCAACCTCAGACAGTTCAATCCCACGCTTGCAAAGAACTTGGCATCATCTTCCATGAAGAAATACTCCAGAAACTTGTCAAAGAAGAATTCGTATTTCTCCTTTCCCAAGACCTTCAGCATGGATGCTCGATGTTGATGTTCCGTGGCTGGATATCCAGTGATGAAGTTCTCCATGTTCATCCATCCACCGAGACCAGCTCCACGGAGGATGACGGTTTTACCAGAACCGTCGACGATTCTTTCGCCATCCGTTCGAAGGATGCCGTTGGACATTTTGAGGGAGGAGATGTGAAGAGGTGCTGTTTTCGGGGAGGTTGTTGAGAACTGAAGGGGTATACTTTGGAACTCCAGATACGCACGTTGATGAGGGTATATTCTTTGAGATATAGGTAGACGCTCATACTCTTTTTATATGTGAAGTCATTGAATGCATTCAGGCTAATATCTGAAGCTGTACAACTTGGGCAGAGCTCTATCATAGAGCTCGACTCCACTCGGAAGGTTAACCCCGCGCTCCGGGTTGGGAGTGGTATACCAAGAGAAAGCATCGCCCCAATTTAACCAGAGAGGTGCAGAAGACTATCTCTCAGAACTCTCTGAATTGTTATAGTTAAATTCCCAGAAAAATTTATTCATATTTTATTTTGAGATAGACAATAGCTGGCGGCTTTCAGATATCCAACATCTCAAAATTTCTAATTTTCTCGATATAAAAGTAACACCTACGATGAAGCAGACCGCGTGTTTAAGTGATAGCTACCCCACGCTCGAATTTACCCGGCTGGCCAAAATGGGGGGCACAAAAGTTTAAGCGAGCTAGCGCGGATGTGACTTTCATGTGATTTATGCTTTGTGGAAACACGAAAATTCACATAATGAAACCAGGGACAGAAATCAGGTCTTCCAGATCACGAAAACATTTCTTTCTACGACTCCTGCTCTTGGTGTCGGTCATCACGTGCTGCCTGCCTCTCGTCCGTCGGCTACCAGACGGGCCCCGCGGCTCACGTGGGAATGAAGAAAGCAATGACCTTCCCTTAAATAGTTTAGCTTCAATCGGCGTAAACCCGGAAACCTCCACAGCTCTCAAACGCCGCACGAAAAGATTGCTCTCTTCCGATCGTCAATTCTATTCTCTTGAACCATTTCCCCATTGCACACTCTTCCAACTCTCTCCTCTCCTCGTTACCATCTACATTCACATATCTGCCCACCATGTTCGCAGCAAGAAGAGCATTGACTGGCGCCGTCCAGAGAAGAGCTTTCTCAGCTTCCGCTAAGGATGTAAGCCGTTTCTTTCCCAAAATCCATCCGAATGTTTACAATTGCTTGGCCGAATTTTATTTCTCAACAGCCTTAACTAATGACTCGACTTCTTCAAATAGCTTTCCAAGGTCACCGTTCTCGGAGCTGCTGGTGGAATTGGTCAACCATTATCTCTTCTCCTCAAGCTGAACCCTCGTGTTAGCGATTTGGCTCTGTATGATATCAGAGGTGCCCCAGGTTCGTACTATTTCGTTGGGACGTCATCGGCCAAAAGGGACAAGACAAGCACATCAACGACTAACGAATACCCTCAATTGGCCAAATACAGGTGTCGCAGCAGATGTTTCCCACGTCAACACCAAATCCAAGGTCACCGGATATGACCCCACACCTGCAGGCCTCGCTGCCGCCCTCAAAGGTTCAGAGATCGTTTTAATCCCCGCCGGTGTTCCCCGTAAGCCCGGTATGACCCGTGATGATCTCTTCAACACCAACGCATCCATCGTCCGCGATCTTGCCAAAGCCGTTGCCGAGTCCGCACCAAATGCCAACGTCCTCGTCATCTCCAACCCTGTGAACTCGACTGTCCCAATCGTTGCCGAGATCTTCAAGGCGAAGGGAGTCTACAACCCAAAGAGACTCTTCGGTGTTACCACTTTGGACGTTGTCCGAGCCAGCAGATTCGTCAGCGAGATTAAGGGTACTGACCCAGTCGATGAGAACATCACCGTTGTTGGTGGACACTCCGGTGTTACCATTGTCCCTCTCTTCTCTCAATCCTCCCACCCAGACCTTGTCGGAAACGAGAACCTCCTCAAGCGTGTACAATTCGGTGGTGATGAGGTCGTTCAAGCTAAGGACGGAGCTGGTAGCGCTACCTTGTCTATGGCCATGGCTGGTGCCCGTTTCGCCGAATCTTTGTTGAAGGCCGCTCAAGGACAAAAGGGAGTTGTTGAGCCAACTTTCGTCGACAGCCCATTGTACAAGGACCAAGGTGTTGATTTCTTCGCTAGTAAGGTTGAGTTGGGTCCAGATGGTGTTCAGAACATCTTGCCTGTCGGAAAGGTTGACCCAGCTGAGGAGAAGTTGTTGGAGGCATGCTTGAGCGACTTGAAGAAGGTTAGTTCTTCCATCTAATGAGGCATTGCATCTCCATCCCTTGCAGTATCATACTAATATTTTTCTTCTACAGAACATCGAGAAGGGTGTCCAATTCGTCGCCAGCAACCCAGGAAAATAAATCCGAAAATTCAATCCATCCTCCTTCCTATGATCGATCGATTCAATAGTTCCACGAATTCGACTTGATATCCCACAACCTCTCCCTCACGATCATAAATTCAATTATCCTTGGACTTTCGATATCGAAATTATACATTTCTCGCAATTTCATGTGTTCTCTGCGTGCATAAAAAGCGAAATATTGTTAGACAAGATCTCGGAATTCTATCAAGAAGAATGGTTTATTTGCTTGTGTGGTAGATTTCTGTTTTGATTTCGGGTCGGATATCTTTGGTCTATGGTCGATTTGATTCATAGCATGTATTAAAGCTAAAAATTGTTATGAAAGATTAATGACTCTCCTCTCTGCCCATTTTTCGGGTGTGTTTTTGTTCCTGCCTTGGTGTCAAGCCGATGATGCGCTTTTCTTATATTAAGATCATACGAAAATGCAGTAGATATTATCTGCTAGTTCTTATATAACTGTTCGACTTTCTCATGCGTATTCTTACTGCACAATGTGATGTGATATACGCCCGGTGCTCTGGTATGTTCGGCAGAAGACTAAAAAACACACCATCACCCTCACCATCAACCTCACCATTAAATCCTACAAATTTTCACCATCAATTCCAACCACCAAAATTTCCACTCAACAACCTGCCGCCGCCTCCTCCGAGCAAGAGAGAGAAGAAGAAGAAAGAATAGAGAAGCAAGTACAGAAGATTGTAAGTATACATATCCATATATACACCTTCACCTACCATCTCCAACCCTAACTATAAACTATAGTTAGCCGATCCAGCTGAAGCAGCCCGGCATCTTACACCCGAAAAAGCAGCAAGACTGGTAGCGTAAGTTCCTCCCTCCATCTATAAACCACAATCGATCTATCATCTACAAACCACAATCGATCGATCTATGATCCGACCCTTCCTAGAATACTCGCCGCTCTCGAAGAAGAGGAGAAGGAAAGGAGCAGCCCTTCGAAAGGAGGAAGCAGCTCTACAAGTTACACTGGTTGAGCTACAGGAAGAAGAAGGGTGAAGAATGCGGATCGGATCGCGGCTGTAGAGAAGGCTGAGAGGGAGATTGAGGCGGAGTTGCGGGAGTTGGAGGGCTGAGATCACAGCACACGCACGCACATACACAGAGACACGCAGAGAGAGAGGAAACACTCAAGACAGAGGGGAATAGTTGAACATATCATAACATATCCTGTGCTGTGCTGTGCCGTGCAAGACTGCTAACGCTGCGTTCCGCTCTTCATGACAAAGTATCAACATGCCCAAGGAGAATAAAACCATGCGTTCACCCGCCCACCCATAGCACACTGCGACCAAGTAACTCGGACCAGACAATGATAAACAGACCAGACCAGACCAGACCAGACCAGACCATACAGATAAGAGAAGTCCCGATATCGCCCTTCGTTGCCCAATCCCATCCATAATCCCCCTCACAAAGCGGAACAACATCCATTTCCCACCATCAGCCCTTCGACTTCGCTCCCGAGAAACCAACTACTTAATCTCCACTTAGAAATACCCCCTCATCGCATCCTCGAAGCCCGTCCCACCCTTCAAATCCCGATCAAACGCATTCGCCACATCCAGCACTCTCTTAATATGATCCATCGACAGTGGTTCACCATTATTAACCGCCAGGGCCTGAGCTGTGCGGATTGTGTTTTTGATCTATTTGTGCCAGTTGCGTTAGTTGGATTTCTATTGTTAGGGGAGGGAGAGGAAAAGAAAGAAGAACATACCTGTCTTCCGTTCAGATTATGCCTCGCCAATGCATCATAATCCGCTTCCTTGAATGGCATCGTGTCAATACCCTCGAGGACTCTCACCCGCTCGATAAACATCTTAAAGACACTCTTCTTTGCCTTCGTACTCAAGTCGCCATACCTCAACGCAATGTGAATACGGGACTGGAACGCATCATCGAAAGTCTCAACACGGTTGGTGGTCAAGAAAAGAATACCCTGGAAATACTCCAGCAAGCGCAAGAATATTGATACCAGAGCATTACGATGAATATCCTGGATTGTTCGTTTCTCCAAGAAGACATCAGCTTCATCGAGAAGAAGCACAGCCCCCCAGGCGTGTGCGATGTCGAGAATTTTCTGGAGCTCGGCTTCGAGCGTGCGGGGGTCGGTGCCGAGTTCGCCGGCCGAGACCATGTAGAGGGGGCATTTGAGGAGCTCGGAGATACCTTCTGCGGTAAGAGTTTTACCTGTACCGGGAGGGCCGTGGAGGACGGCCACCAAACCTTTGCCTTTACCCTGGATGACATCGTCAATGCTTTCTGCCGGGTGGTACTTGTGAGATTCAACAAGGGCTTTGACGATGGCCTTCGTGTTGTCTTCCAAGACGAGGGAATCATAGGCACCTTCGTTCCAGACAATGTCTTTGATACCGGAAACTGTGAACTCGAGCCAGAGCTTTTCAGCAAAGGCGAATCCAAGGACGACCGGGGAAGCGATCAGATATTCTTCGTCGGTGAATGTAGGCAGAGCCTTTTTGTCTTCTTCTGGGACTGGAGTCTCGTCATCTTTGGTGATCTTGCTGGGAACTTCGTCCAATTTCTCAACGACAACTTCATTACCATCCGCATCCACAGGTACTTGAATCAAACGAGGCTTCTCCTTTTCATCGAGGACAACCTTTAACTTCATCTTCGGCTCATCATCGTCCTCGCGTTTCTCAATCGCATGTTCCGGTTCGTCATCTGAGCTGTCACCACAACATCCACAATCATCGTCATCGTCTTCATCGGAATCATCAAGGAGATCTGGATCTTTGGGCTTGACGGTGCTAATGTTGTAATTCGGAAGAATTCGTCGATGAATTGCAGGATCGACCATCACTCTGCCATCAATGTTGACTTTGACGATAGCCTTGCGCTTCTTGTAATATGCCATTCCCTTGTGACTCTTGTAGTGAACACCTTGTAGTGAAACGAACTTCTTGCCCCTCTCGATGAGTTCGGCTCGAAGTTTTGCCTCATTCTTGTGGTACTTGAGTGGATAGCAGTTCAAGCTTGTAATTTTTCTTGCTCCCTTGAAAGCTGGAACGTCACAGTCCATGGTGCCTACATGATGTTAGTTGTTGAATATAGTAGACGAAGAGAGCACATACCCATTCCCCAGGTCTTTCCATCATACTCCAGATATTTACCCTCGATATTGTACCACGCTCCTTTCATGAAACTGTATTCTTTCTCAGCCAGTTCAATCTTGAAAGCTCTTGGTTCATCAATGGTTCCGTAAGTTGTAGTGTATGCCAAGGTGTTCGGTTTGTACAGGGCCCACAATAGATCGAAAGTAATGATGCCCGTCTCTAACATAGGATAGAGGGTCTTTTTGGTGGAAGCATAATCCTTGTCGAGATATTTCAAGAGAACTTTGAGATGCTTTCGCTTGGTCTCATTTCTCTTCCTCAACTTCTTCTTACCCTTCTTCTCGGTAATTTTCTTATTCTTCAGTGCCTTCCATGATTTTCGGAGGTCCTCGAGATAGAGGAAGAGTAGGTTGGGATCAATATTGGGGGTCTCTTCGACGAGACTAACACCTTTAACACCATCCATAACCTCATTCAAGGCTTCCTTGAGGAGTTTGCTCTTGATATCAACTACAGTAGCCTAAAAGGAGTCAGCCGTTGTACAAGGTGAAATTTTATTGGACGGCAACATACCTTGTACTTTCCTTCCCAGTCGAAAGTTCGACGAACATTGAACAGATACTGATCATATTCAGAACTTTCCTCATCCTCCGCAGTATCTGTAAGCTTGTAGTTGTGGATTGTGCTATCCCACAATTGATCAACTCTCTTGAACTCCAGCTTACTAGCACGCTTCTTCTTGCCCTTCTTAGATTTCTTGCCTTCTTTCCTCTCGTCAAGATTTTTCTTTCCATGGCGAAGAGCGTGACGTCGTGCGTTTCCTGGTGGAAGGGAATTTGGTGGGGGAGGTGGTGGGGGCAGAGACCATAATGCAGGCGTGGCTATTGGTGGAGGTGGTTGCGCGAAGGGAGATGAGAACTGTGCTCGTTGTACTTGTGCTTGCAGCTGTAACAATTGTGCCTGAAGTTGTGCATTTGTCACTTCTGGGGTCTCCTCGGTTTCTTCCTCAGCCTCTGCATCTCCCTCATCTTCCTCAGTCTCCTCATCTTCATCTTCACTGTCAGATTCGGAACTTGATTCGGAGTCAGATGATTCCTATTCCATTGTTAGTGGGTTCATTAGAGGGAGGAATAGGATGTCGTACAACTACTTTCTTGGACTTCTTCTTAGATTTAGCCTTGCGTTTCTCCTTCAGCTTTTGCTTGGCCTTCAACTTTGCCTTCCTCTTCTTCTTTTCTTTTTCTGTTTCCGTTTCAGAATCAGAATCGGAATCCGAATCACTAGAATCAGAGCTATCCGAGCTTGAACTTGACGAATCACTATCTTCACTCTCGCTCTCGCTGTCAGATACTTCTTTAGCCTTCTTGCCCTTGGACTTAGTAGCCTTGTCTGCCTTTTCCTTTTTGTCCTTATTTGACTTCGATTTGCATTGTTTCTCCGTGCCAGTCTGTCGCGGTCTGCTCTCAATTTGTGCGGTAGTTGATGTTTCACCTGTAACAGAGGTTGGAGCTGTCTCCTCCCTCTCAGTGACCTGGTCACTCTTGCCTGAGCTCGGAGTATCCATGTTGCGCGCGTGGGTCTTTTCGATTTCCAGTATGCGGCAGATGAGTATTTTGTAGAAGACTGGCAGATTTCTTTTGTATAACAGTTAAACCGTGGCTGGCTGTGAATTTCCTTCGTATGCAACCGCAAGCTGGTGGGTTGCAGTATGGTCTGTCAGGTCGTATTTCGGCAGGTGGCTTGAGCGACCGAACGAATCAAGATTATGACCTGATCTTGAGCAGACTCAGATTAGCTTAGTTCTCGCATGCGTAGAAGAAAAATTGTGAATGGTGATAAACTGGGCAAATGTTGAAGCTTCCATGTAGCTATCAGGAAAAATAAAAAAGGCAGGAATATGTGCGTGAGTCTAGGCATCCAACGAGATTACACAGTAACCTCTGCGCGGCTGCCAATCATCGGACAGGCCGTTTGCTGACGGATAGATTGATCATCAGACACTTACCTCGTGAAGCAAGCAAGCCAGTTGCCAATACACAAAGCTGCAGGTAGCCTTGATTAATGTGTAGTGGGCGATGAAGAACGGAGGGGCCGATTGTCCACGCCGAGGAGGTCAAAGGTTCAGAAAAGCAAAAAGTAAAAGAGGATTTCAAAAAGCTAGAGGTGAGGGATATCTTATATAGAAGGATAGATGTGATGTGATGGGGAGGGGATTATGCTGCAGCGGAAGTAAGATGTCAGTCCAAAGTTGGGGGGGGGGGGGGGGAATCCTTTTCTTCAAATGGAGGTAAGCTTAGGAATCAGCACATCAACAGTAAATGGAAGTGCGAGTGGGAGTGGGAGGGAGATGGATTTCTTTTTATGAAAGGCTTCATTGACTCTACTGTATGGAGGCACTGGAGGCTTGCTTTGCTGTACGGTGTGACTCCAAATGCATGTCTGCCATAAAGACGAAGCGGCCAAGAAGGGAAAAATTGTACGGACGAATATGAAGATGGCGATGAATATCATGATGGGTTCTTGTCGCAGCTGGCCCTATCACCTGGGAGCAATTGCGCAGTGGGCCAGTTGCCGGCGAGGGACGAGCTTTGGTGGGGAAGCTCTGGCAGCCAAATCTTTGCCTATCTCGGCCTAGAGCCTCTACTTCGTAGCTATGGCTCCCTGCAATGGGCCGGGCGATGGCGACCTCTCTCTCCATATCCATGTCTTTGGCGCCTAATCCATAGTGGATAGCAGAGCAGAGTCAGGGAATCCCGATCAACAATATCTGCACAACGAGGCTGAGCACCTGCATCATGCCACCGCACCGCGCACCGCACACTGCACACAGCGTCGCCATTCACACAGCTTGAAAAAGTGCATACGAGCAGCAATAACTAGGAAGTATAACATCAACTACGACTAATTATCTCATCCTTCCAGCTCTGCTGGCCACCACCGCAACTCGATTGTTCTACGACACGCAGCAGGACGCAAGAGGCAGAAGGATCGCGGGAAGGCAAAGGATCCCGGAAAGGCAAACGACCCCCAGTTTTCCTTACCCAGTGAATACCGACATCGCCTCCATCATCCATCGCCTATGATCCATCATCTTACTACCTATTATTTACTCGGCCAGAAGAACTAGTATCTGATCTTCAGCTAAACATGCCCTTTGACTCATTCTTTTCACGCCGAGCAAGGCTTCCATCAAGGCACCGACGACGCAAACGAATTCGCGGTTGCGGCTGAGAGATAGCGGCGACTTCAGAATCCTCTCGCGCTGAGTCACTCTACTGCTGGGTCGGAATTTACGTACGTGTATCTTACGACCGAATTGGCGGTGGTTATTCCACACAAAGCCAATGGTGAGGCTGTCTCCATCAAGCAAACCACCACCAAACGATCAACCCGCTCTAACTTCATCCATCCTCAGCCTCAATGCCGGCAGCCATCGCGTCAACAACTCTTATCGCCGGGCACGATACTTCTTCTTGGACAACTTCCTCGGAGGCTCAGATATTTACCTGGTACCTCCTGCTCAAGCATGCTGCTTACCTACCCAACCGTTACTTTTTCTTACTTGCATATCGTCAACTAACTGTTGGGAAGCATTGCGACTGCCTGCTGCAGCAGTTGCTCCACTTTCGTGAGATGTTCCCAGGTTCGTGTATGTGGATATTCCCAATTCTCCAATCCCCGTCGCCCTATCTTATAGCCCTAACCGGCGTATTCATCCGGCGTCTCCATCTGCTTTAGCTTACAGTATCCATCCCTACAGAGCTTGTTCGGCAGTTAATTGATTCTCCCACATCACCGCACGACGTTCCAAACAACTTCATATCTTTACATCTCCACGTCTTCATATCCTCACATCTCTTCATTTCGAGTGTGCCATTCGAAGCAACATGCACAATCCTTCTCATGTCGAATACAACAGCAATCCATGCATTTCCCAAGGTCGGAAGAAAGGAAAGATACAACAAAGCAACACAGGCCACGACGTCAAATCATGGCAGTCTGACAACATCCTGCAGATACATAGAACCAGGTTCTTCATGCAAAGCAGAAAAATTATATCCATGCCCAAACGCAGTTATACGTGCTTGGTGGTTACACTGCACATTTCCATGGCATCTAGGCCATCTGTGACATTGATCCTCCTACCGACCCATCTATCCCCCAGGTCGACCGTCCATCGTCCTCCCAACGTACACAACATCTCCCACTTCACTTCCTCTTCCCTATATCTAGACCATGACATATTCTCACCACCGAAAACGAATTCTCCATCCGTCAACCCGGAACATGTCTCTTCCAAGAGATGCAAGAAATATTAAGTGGGTTCCGCGGATCTGTTCAACATTCGGAATCACTTGCATAATCTATCACTTATCACAATCAGGAATGTAATATTTATTTCACGGCATATTATCAAGGAGTACCGCATTGGGAATCACGTATCCTATTCAACGTGTTCCTCTACTTGATTGTTTGGTATATCTTCATTCTCCATACGTACCCGGCCAAGCCACCGTCACCATGACCTTCCTCTTAAAGCTGCTGTGTAGTCACACGTATCCAACACCAGGCATGTCTTGTTCCTCAGCATCTCATTCCGTCATATCTGGGAAAGTACCCCGCCTTGGTATCATTACGAAATAGTACCTTTATCTTGAAGTACCTACATCAAGGGACTACTTTATCTACCTAGTCGGTACTTCTTCCAGCTCTACAAGGGTTTGGTTTCGTTACGTTATGCTTCTGGAACACGGCAGTCACCCGCTGGTTTGCCTACCTACTACACATGTACCGCAACATCGTGATTTCATCATAGAGGCTGCATGGTGGATGTCACTTGAAGCTTACTTTAACATGGCATTCCCATATGTATTGGTACTTCTACACATTATCTTCGTACCAAGCTACCAAATAATGGTACATCATCTCATCGGAGAACCCTCATTCTTCATACTACTTCCGAACAATCACCAGACGTCTACCTTCCGAACTAAGCTCCTGATCATTTTCTCATTTCTCATATACTTCATCCACTCACTGTCAATCAACACATCGAGAAATTAGGTTGTGGAATTATCATACATGTAAGTACTTGCTTCTAATTCATTTCGAATACACAAACACAATCTGGCCTCCATCTGTCATTGTACCATATTACCTATCAGACGAACAATCTAGATACCGTCTTAAGACCGACCTTACAACAGGAAACACATCAATCACACATTCCTTCCTAACCAGCCATCCAACCAACTATTTCGATGCCAGTCTGATCCCATATTTGATCGTGTTCTTACCACTACATCCCTTCCGGAAAGTGATTATCCAATCTCGATGTGATCTCGATTCTGTCTCAACAACTTCCACCATTCAGTGGTATTGCGCAATTTGCTTCACAGAACAATATTTACCATGCACGGCAGGAGTTTGGAGGCAACATACGAACGGAAGTCGCACAAGATATCGTTCCGTCGGCGGTCGTGATTCCATGTCGATTACACGAATCTCCATGAAAGAAACCCACGTGCTCCAACAACTTCCCAATGTATATCCTACCAAACAGTTTTCTGCATGAGAAAGTTGCTTCTCCAGTTACGGAATGACCGCCAGTTACATCCTATTCCATGAAATATGTTACGGTGCAAGAATACGAGAGGATATTTTGTCTGTGTTCCACAGTGATCGTGAAATCCTGCTACACTGCTAGGATTAACTTTCTGGCGAGAGATCGATGAGGAGCATATCCGTCACAACTCAGATAGGATCAAATATATCACATTCCGTATCTTTCTGCCATTACAAATCAGGGTCTTTGTGGGCGGTTGATGAAGCTGTGTTCCCTTCTCTCTTACTATCTTCCGAATGTGACTATACGTTCCGAGAAAACACAAAATCCCCGCTGACTTCCGAACAAGAAGCGCAATCGAATTTTCACGATTACATTATCGATCGTCAATTCTTGGGACTGATTAAATCGCTGGTCTGGGGTTGTACGGCATGATCATCGATTTGCATCTACGCGGAGCGGAGGAAAAAATGAGGTCTCCAGAGTATCAACGACGCCGGTCTGGATCTGAACTCTGGAATATCAATGCGCCATCATCGCATTACGGACAATCGCAGCGATAAACCCACTAGTATCCCCGGATTCTTCATATCGGAGGGCGTTTTCTCCGCGGCAAAGATAAGTGCAGGCTATGAACCGGCAACATCCCAACTTATTTGATTTTAATGTCCAAGAGCACGGCTTTCCTGCGGCTTCGCGATGGACATTATTGTATCAGAACGACAGTGATAGGTAGATGACGGGATGCGGATCCGCCTTCTAAGTTCTAGTATGAGGATAAGTATTTATTATCTTTGCTCGTGTAGAGCGAATTCTATTCCATTTCTTGTGATGCTATCTTCAGAAAAAGGGTCTTCGGTCCTGTTTCCGTTCAGCTATGGCGATGTAGCTTGTAAGTTTGAGTTTATGTTCATTTTCACTTATTTTCCGTTTTGATTTCAGATCGACATCAAGATAATCATCACAGTAGAGACAGACCGCAAGTAGATAGTAGATCTCATGCGAACAAGACAATTCCGAATTGAAGCAAGGAAAAACCCCAATTGATATCAAATCAGAAACCAAATTTAAAATAATGACCTCCCGGCCAAACAACCCAACCACAAAACTCTCTCATTTATCAAACGATTCCAACATCGCATCAATCCCCTTCTCCGCCTCCTCTGCAGACGCAACTCGATCAGCATTCTTCGCTATCTTCTCCTCTAGCTCGGCCAGGGCGGCTTTCAATTCTGCCTTCTCCTTTCGAAGGACTTCTTTTTCTTTCTCCTCTTCTTCGAGGGCGGCGAGTAGGCTAGGAGGGGGGGGATTAGATTGGTGGTAGGTTGGGGAGGGGAGGGGAAGGAACTTACGCTGCCTTTCTGGCGGCTTGGGAGGGGGTGAGAACCCGCGGCGGCGGTGCTTGAGTGGTGGAGGACGACTATATTATATGTGCCGTTAGCCTTGTGAAGTTGTGGATGATAGGTGAGAGTGTGTGTATGTATGTATATACTTACAGTCTTCTCCACCTGCTTCTCCATCTCCATCTCCATTCTCTCTTCCTCTTTCTTTCTCTCGGAGGAGTCGGTGGCGGCGGCGGCGGCAGCGGCGGCAGGTTGTTGAGTGGACATTTTGATGGTTGGAATTGGTGGTGAAAAATTGGTTGAGTTTGATGGTGAGGTTGATGCTGATGGTGTTTTTTCTTGGTGGGAGGATGAAGTGAAGTGGGTGGTGGGAGGATTAATATATGATGGGGGAAAGGTGAAGCGAAGCGAGGTTGGGTGGTATTGATTGCGAATGGAAGATATAGGAAAAGCTCCTACTGCTATGATCACTATTCGCATCACCGACACCGACGAATCCAACCTGTAGAATGTGAGGATGACACCACTACCGAAGGCCTTGATCTTTCAAAAGCATCTATCACTTCGAGTAGGAATGTTTTAGTTTCTGGAATCATACTTACAAATCATGGATTCTCTTGGATCATCTGGGACATCATGTTTACTTTGCTCTGTTCGTCGCATGAAGTACGATAAGAATCAGATTAATTATTGTTGACGCAATCAGCAGTTTTTGAGACCTTCAATGTAAACGTACTTAGGACGAATCCCGACAATTGACTATAATAAGGGTCTATTGCCCATAATGAGAAAGACAATCATAACTAACGTAACAGTCCACAAGTGCACCTTATTTGAGTGCAAGGTGGACGCAGGTAGTGGATTCATAGTTATCCACTGGCAACATGAAATATATCTGAAAGCGAGATAAGAAAGTGTTGCTCCAATCAGCACACTTTGGCGACCAATGTATGTAGTCGACTTCGGACGAATGCCGAAGTCGAAGGGTATAAGTAAGGGCCTTATGCCCATAATAAATCGACAGTCATCATACATTCAACGAGCCTACATACTGCATTAAATGAGTGCAGTCGGGCTGAGAATGTACTGACTGACAGAAAGAAAAACGTATTCAATACACGCCGGGTCGTGTTAGAAGGGCCTAACGTATGTGTCAGGCCCAACGTATGTCTCTGAGGCATAATGCATGTGTGTAAACTTTCTTCAATGATCGTTGACAGCGTAATTCATTGTCGAGTCTCTGAGTGCATTTTCTTGAGATGTCTTTGCTGGTTATCTTTTCGATTGAAGCCGTGCTCTACGCCATTAATTGCGTATGCACAGTCTGCATGGGGACAGTAAAAGCGTCGACCATTATGCTGAGACTGGTGTCTGATGAGATCTTGCTCGCGGGAGAAGGCAACCTTTCGGGCAAGACAGGATTGCTCAAGACAGCAGTAGCTCTTTCTGTGGTACTTCCGATGCTTGCTGAGCGTGGTTAGGAAAGGAAGCTGCAGCGAGGTTTGGGGTGTACTTACTTGAGCTTGTATCGTTGTGAGAACGACCGACCACAGTTGGGATACTCGCATGAAAGCTCCTTTTCCGACACTCTCTTCTTCGGCCTTGGCGTTTCTCTCGCAGGACAGATTTGCGGCGTATCTTGTACAGCTTCTCCAGCATCAGACGACAGACTCAGAACGTCAATTTCCGCCATCGAAAACGATCCCGAAGAGCCACTCTCGGGCTCCTCGACCCCATCATCTATTGCCATACCATCCAATTCTCCACAACCCCACAACTCCGCTCCCTCAAAAATACCCTCGGTCCATATAGAATCCTCCTCAGCACCAGGGATCTCCCAACCGAATCCCCGCCCACAGTGGTCGCGACTCTCAGCTGACCCCGAAGCTGTTCCGTCCAAGCTAGGAGGCTCCGCCGTTCCCGGACAGCAGAAATCCTCAATACTAGCAAAGGCCCAGAGACACGCATCGAGGCCGTCTGATTGAACTTGATCACTGTAACATTCGTGCGAAATGTGGTGACGGGCGGAGTGAATCCTCCGCCCGAGAGCTGATTATGGAGAGGGAAGGGCAAAGTCCAAGGCTATTTGTTGATGGATGGAAGTATTAGTAAATTATCATGTTCTTTTGTCTTTTAAGAGAGAAGAGGTTGTTTACTTACACTTTGGAGACTGAGGGTAGCTCGAAAGCTCATGTGGAAAGAAAGAGGTGTGAGGTGGGTTTTCGGTGTGCTTAAATAATGCCTCGTGTGGCTGGCCTCCCGCTCGGATTTTGGAGTGCCTCCCACGTGAGGCTATACCACCTAGGGAGGGCTTGCAGGAATACAACTTTCGATTGGATGTCCATGATCGACAGTCGGCAGCGAACCAATTCTTATCGACGGCCTCTTCCTTCTAGCTCCCGGGCGCAATGCGGCTGAAGCGATCCGGACCGTTCGAGAAATTTGACGGCCTCTCACGCGAGGCTGGTGTTTCAATTTCCCAAAGGTTTCTTTACATTCATCGGCTTACATGTTGTCGGAATCGAGAAAGGTCGTGTCGAATGCGGTGCTTACTCATTAACTGGAATTTCCATGTACGACCAGGCTGGACAGACAATGTAACCCAAAGAAATGTATGGGTTAATTGAAAAGTGTTCACCGAAACAAGTCAGATGGATCCTTGACGACTTCACTCTACGATGGGTAAACCACTATATTGCCAGACGATGATGACCATAGAGTTAACATGTAGAATGCCTCCCATGACAAGCAGTACTTCGCCCAGATTCTCACCACGTATTCATTTCTGGCCTCTTTGCTTGGGAGGAACAGCCTTTCCTTGTCTCCTTGAGTGTAGATATTCGTGAGTAGCAAGTGCTTCACTAAGCTACCCAAAAGCAAAGAGATGACTTCCTTCAAATACTTTCATATCAAAGATAACGAAGAGATGTCGACCTGGATATAGCTGATACGCCGATGCAATGGGAAACAAGATTGTCAATACCAAGAAGGCAAAGCTCTCCTTCGCCGAGCGAAAGAAGAAGAAAGATCGTATGGCCAGAAGAAAGAGAGGCACCAAGGGATGCACCAACTACCTGACCAACTTCTAATTGTTTAAGTATTATTTGAACATTATAAGTCAATATATTAAATATCTAGATCTGATTATCTAAATCAGATTTAAACATCCACGCTAGTAATTTTCCAACCTCTGCCGTCACCTTCAACGCGATCACTTCCACATCTTTTGCCAGACACCGAGACGACCCTCAAACTACCATACTCTCATGGAATCGAATAACTAAGATGTCGAACTATGACACCTGGACGTGCAATCCGTGTGGAAGATCTTTTGGAAATCGGTATGCGATTGAGCAGCACAACGACGCTAAACACACATACTGGTGTGATGTCTGCAAAGACTACTTTGTGTTTCTTACTCCAGAAGAAGATGACGACCACGATCGGTTATGCCATGGTTTTCCCTGCACGTTTGGCTGCGACAGAACCTTTGCAACGTCGGGGCTTCGCGACCAGCATAACGCGGCTCTCCATTCACATTACTGCGAGGAATGCGAGGAGTATTTCAGCACTGAGAGAGACTTGGATGAACACGACGAAGCTTATCATTCCTATTATTGCGGTCCATGCGATGAGCATTTCAGGACCGAGGAGGATTTCGATGAACATGACGCCGCGTATCACGCTTATAGTTGTTTCGAGTGTGACAGAGGGTTTTCATCAGCAACTGCACTTGCACAACACAAGAGCTCCCCCGCGCATCCCCACCGCTGCTCGATGTGCAGTGAGTCGTTCACAATAGCAGCTAATCTCGATAATCACATCGCAGCCACGCACACACAGAGATGCGATAAGTGTGCCATGACTTGCAATGACGCGAAAGCACTTCAATTGCACAAGAAGTCGGCGCATGATGCAACGAAGTGCACCAAATGCCCTGCTATTCTGAAGAACAAGGCGGAGATGGATAAACATATCGAGACCAGCCACAATTTCAAATGTCCCCACTGTAGCAATACATTCGAATGGTATGCGAACCTACAGAAGCACATATCCGCCAACCATATAGTAGCTTGTCAAACTTGTGGAGGAACATTTAGCACCGTGGAGGCACTGAAAATTCATCAGGAACAAAACCATTCCATGCGATGCCCCAATTCTCGTGGTTGCATGGAAAAGTTCGCCACACTATCCGATGCTATCCGACATTACATCAAACACACATACAGGTGCGAGCATTGTCCCGGTGCAGTCTTCACCTCGATTACTTCACAGGAGAATCATATCTCAACGAAGCATGCGGAATCCCACCTTTCTAAAGGTGGTAACAATTTTCGCCCATCAACCCATGAATCTCCTGCTCCTGCGCCCAAACAGCAACCTGCACCAAAGCCGACATCCACAGAGTCTAGCAATTCAGATTCTCCGGCCAAAGACCAAGTAAATCCGGCACAGTTATCACTAAAGTGTCAGCCATCAACGTCTTTCACGCAGAATTTGAGTCCCAGCCCAAGTTACAAGTGCGAAGAATGCGACGACGCGACTTTCACCTCGCAAGCCGAGTTCGACCAACACATGTTGTATTCACCCTTCCACGGAAAGCCGGAGCTCAAATGCTATGAATGCGGCCTGTCGTATGCGAATCAGATTGCGCTGCTGGAACATATCGAGAGCAAGCCACACAATGTACGTTGGGTCCTGAGCATGATCAGGACAAAGTGAAAGGCATGGGTTGGTGGGCCCACCCATTTGTATATACCTATGTATTTAGCTTCTTGATGTATTTGCATATGGATATGGATG
Source organism: Rutstroemia sp. NJR-2017a BBW (assembly GCA_002946425.1). Lineage (NCBI taxonomy): Eukaryota > Fungi > Ascomycota > Leotiomycetes > Helotiales > Rutstroemiaceae > Rutstroemia > Rutstroemia sp. NJR-2017a BBW. Next base: position 2,050,058 of record NJPT01000031.1, read on the forward strand.
ACGAGCCAGAGGTAGCTTTTACGAATAGGAGGAAGGGGTGGATCAATTTACTTGCTTGCATCTGCTCCACAAGGTGGGACGTAGGGTCAAGTCCACAGGATGTTAAGGGTTGATCGTTCCATTAGCCTTCAGATAATCTTTTGAGTGCACGATTGGTTGTGTTAATGGAGTCGATGCAATGAGTCGTACAATTACCTCAAAACTGGTCATCCGTCTAGCTTGCTTGAGGGCATGGAATTAGCGTGAAACCTGGTCTTGTTTCTGGTGCTGTAAGGTATTGTAGGTGTAAGTGACTGTCCATTCTATGGCAGACATTGAAATAATACAATTCTGCAACGGTTCGTCGGTGGCTTAGAGGGTTGAGATTGTAGTGAAAAACATGTACTTTCAATCATGCTGTCTTGTGGCTGGGGGCGCGCGAGGCAACGCGGCACAGCTACAGTACAGGTGTCCACTCAGGCCTGTCATGCTAATGCAGGGACTTCATCCCCCGTCCCTACACCTGCATACACGACACCGACGACAAGTAAACAATCTGCGGAAAAATCCCTTCGCAAATACCCACTTGTGTACAATGGCAATCACTGAAAACTTTGACCTTATTATTCCTTGCATCTAGCAGGCACCGTGACAAGCGATCGGTGACATGGAGAACTTCCCACCGCCAAACATCGCCGATCAAGGAAATCACGAATGTACGCACAGGCAACGAAACTTGTTTTGTGAGCCTTTGACAGTTAGTATGCGCGTAGACTATGCTGCACCCACTGCGTTGGTATGTTTTCCTGTGCGAGAATGACTGGTCGAGGGCAAGCAACGTCGGCTTACACAAGGACCAGGCACAATCGGGTCGCATGGGCGCCTGCAATGCATCGACACCGCCGGCACTATGTCTCGGGGACTTTTCGCGTCGGTCGGACGCGGGATACATTCCGTGGATAGTTGCCAGATTACAAGTAATAACATCAGATGAACCGCAAGAATTACCCATTTCAGGATGCGAGAAGAGATCGAAAGCCGTCAAATACGATATCTTCCTAGCACAGTTGGAGCTACGCAACTCTCAATAGAACCGCACAGATGGCGCCTTAAATTTCCCGTGTTGGTTGCGGAATGCCATGTCTTAAGTGCAGCGTCAGCCTTGCGAACGTTCAACCAAACGGGATTCGCAGCGTAGGATGTACTGTAGGGCTAGCGCGTGGGGGTTACCATGACGAGTTCTTTGATCACATCTCTACGATTGAGCTTTTTGCTGTGGTCATTATTCGCAAGCTATACGGAAAACGGATAGGGCAAAACGTCTGTTCTCTTCGCGTATGTTCGAGTTAGGGCTAGTTTGGCAAAGAACACGATGAGGCAGGTCAGTTTCTGTCATATCGAGACTTCAACCGGTTCATATGTCCAAGTTGGATATAGACTTCTTCATGGATGAGCACGTTATGAGTCCCTTGGCATTGGTAGCCCTGAAGTCAGTCGACATCAATGTAACTCTGTTTGGTAGTATTGGTGCGGGAAATAGAAACAGTCCGGGTTGCTCGCATGAGTAACTTTGTTCTACATACCTTCGCGAAGCTATAATTGGACGTATCTCAGGCATCAATTGTTTCATGATGTTTATATGATGATAATTCGAGCGCAGTCAGTGTACCTTCTGAGGTCAATGCGGGCAAGAGGGTTCTAGACCAAAAGCGTTTTTCGGCTCCCTCATCATTCCCTCCTCAAATATCCACCATGTCACCTCCTTGAGTTTAATGTAGAACTGGCAGCTAAAGATGTCTGACAATGTCCACTCGTCTATACGAGATGTTCATCCAAGTTTTTTGCCTGAAGATATAGCTAAGGAGCTAGCAAAACCGGACATTATCTCTCCACGTCGTCGAAAGAGCCACCAGCCGACACCAACGACATCATTCGGTTGCCACCAATGTCCTAAATCTTTCAATAGACGAGAGAATCTAAGTCGGCATATGAAAACACGTGAGTGGACAACGGAAGATTCGGCGTTCTAGCCGGATTACCTTCAAAGACGACTTTATTGACTTTGCAATTCTTAGATGATGTTCCGCGAACCCATGTATGTGATATATGTGAGAAGACATTTACGAGGAGCGACTTACTGAAGCGACATAAGGCCGGTCATGAGAGATGGGACAAGAAAGAGCGAAAATCTAGGGAGCGGAGGGGATCAGCAAAGCGAAGGAAGGTTTCCGACGACTCCGTTGATAGTCAGGCCACTTTCCAGCATTATAGTTGGCCTAATCCTACAACTAGACCACAGCCAATGGTGCTTTCACCATTGTCGACGGATCCCACCCAAGTAACGGGATTCCAGGTCTCTCCTACTGCTTTTAATGAAAGCGATGAATCACAGTTCAGCCCTGCCCGTGAACCTTCTCGGGCTGGATATCTATCAAAGCCTACGGATCTTAGCCGAAGACCACAATATGAAAGCAAACGGCCCGAATCAACCGAATTCGGATACTCACATCCGAAACCGAATACTTTTCCACAACAGCTTCCACAGTCTTTCCAAAATATATCGATGAACACCCGGATTCCAAGCACCTACAATGTGCCGCACGAATATCCTCCCTTCGTGCCGTATGACTTCGTTTCTAACCTACAACCAGCGAGTGGCCATGTCAGTACTGAGTGGTTCTCCAATGATGTTTATTCTGCTATGCGCGAAACAGGAAATGAGTGGGAGAGCAGTTTTGGGAATGAGCTCAATGCGAGCTTTCTGGTTGGGGAGAGTCGCTTGAAACACAATACCGCGCAAGAGGCGGAATTTCGAAGTGCAGGAGAGGCTACGTCTACTGGGCAAGCGCTGCCACCTCAGACGTTTCGTCCTCCTCTCGTCCCGCAATCAAATCCACAACCACAACCGACACATTCTAACGATCTTGGATCATCTTCCACATCTCTCAACATGCCAAACGACACTGACGAATGGCCCTTCTTATGGAATACTTCGATACAACCAGCTGTTATGTTAGAAGCAGAACCCATTAATATTCCTTTTGATCATCCCCTGTCTCAACAACATAACCCCAGATACGACATCTCGGAGTCAACTTATTCCAAGATGAGATCTTTTTTAACTTCACCGGTTGAGCAAGTCCATGATAGGAAACCTCTCTTTTCATTACCTTCATTGTCCGTAGCAAATATATTCATTGGTCTATACTTCGAGCACTTTTCGCACCAAGCTCCCGTGCTTCACCATGCCACCGTGGAAATCAATGAATTACCCCCGCCGTTATTAGCCGCGATGATGATCGTTGGTGCCTCTTACAGCAACGTCAAAAACGCAAGACGGTTCGCTATTGTACTTATCGATATCATAGGATGGCATCTACTTGTCGCCATGAATCTTGACGTAAGCCTGGTAGGAAATCCCATGATAATTTTCACTCAAGCACTTCTTATTCATATGGGTTTATGGTGCGGCAACAAGCATGCCTTCCATGTCGCCGAGGCCTTCCGAGGACAATTTGTTTCGCAGATGCGACGATTGTACGATAGTGAGAAGTGGAAACCACGAGTTACAGTGGGAAATTCACCGACAGAGGGCTCTTCCGAAGGTCTTCAAGCTCAGTGGCTGCTATGGATCAATCAAGAGACTCTTCGTCGACTTCACTGGGTCGTTTACACCATTGACCGTCAGTTTTCGGCTCTCTGGAACTTACCAAGCACAATAGCCGTAGGTGAACTGGTAGATGTAAGATGTCCTTGCGATGACGTTTTCTGGATTGCGTCTTCAGCACGCCAATGGAGAAATCTCCTCGGTTCAGCATCTGCTCCACCTTCAATTTCGTTTTCTGCAGCTGCAGGACCCTTCCTTTTATTATATTCTTTATCGTATACGGGTCAATCTGAGGATATAAGAAGACAATCTCCTCATCTCCCAGTCCTGGACCTCAATCCTTACTCTGCATTCTTAGTTATGCTAGCGATTCAGGAACAGATTTTCTCCTTCTCACAAGAATATCTCATAGCACGTAACTTCCTGGATGACTCTATTTTCTCTCAGGCCTACGGAGGACCTCCTGGATATCAATACTCCGTCGGCTCTGGCAGCCATTCCGGCCGTCGCCAGTCATCATTCTACCACACCGAAACACCGTCTCAAGCCCTACGCAACACGCAAATCAAGAGGCGGCGAGAAATCGCATGTATGTCAGCCTAATCATCGTCATCTCACAAACATTGCAACTAACTAGCATCAACAGCTTCATTAAATCTCTTCAGCAAAACCTACCTCGCTCAACCTCCCGCGCCCCGCCACTCCACCTCCCACCTTTTCCACAGCACCTCAATCGTGCAACACCGTCTCTCTACTCTTCTCTTGCATATCTCTCCCACCGATCTTCTCAATGTCATTGGCAAGGCCGGACAAGCGGGTATCGATCCCGCTATGGCGCGTCTTGCACACTGGGCTCGTGAGGATCCTGAGTTAGCGGTCGATGTGGCTTTTAAAGCAGCTGAAGCTATTGTCGAAGTCCATCGCGTTATTGGGGTCGGATTGCGTGCAGGGGTGAATGCTGCAGGGAATGATATGATTGATACTGCGGCGTATGGAGCAACGTTGTTGTTGATGGGGTACGTAATATTGTGGGTTTTTACGCAAGTAGCAGACGAGGGGCAGAAAGCACGGTTGATGAGGAGGCTGGAGGGGTTGAAGGGGGCGGAAGGAGGTGATTTGATGGGGATTATGAGAGGAGAAATAGGGTTTGGTGGAGGGAGTGATGGCGGTAGACAGCCCAGAGCACTTTTCAGGAGTGCGGCAGAGATATTGATGAAGTTCGGGACATGGGGTGTGGCGCTGGATATGGCTATGCTGTGGCATAGGAGGGCTGAGGGGCAGTAGGTACCCGAAGAAAAGCCAGTGAGGCCGGACTCAGAGCGGATAGGACGCGTAACTTATATATTCACGGATGCCCATTCAATGTGTAAATTAGAAAAGTAAATCTACCCTGTACCTATTAAAATGTACTTTTGACATTTATATAATCAAATACAGTTTAAGTTGGAGTTTACTACTCGTATGTCATTAACTACTCGTATTTACTGTAACCCAAAATTTTATTGAACCATTCAAAAAGGAGCAAATCCGACCGAGCGTGCCGGGCTTCGATTTGTCGAAGAAGCACTTTGCTTTGAAACACCTTTGCACGTTGCTTTCTCCCATTTTTGGGCTTCATACTCACACACCCTGGGACGGAAGTTTACTCCCGTGAGGGTATTCTCCTGACGTCCATGACTTCATCTAACTGCCAAGCTCCCAATTCCCCACATTCGCCCTCCAATTAGTTCCCCTCATCCCTCACGAATTCAGCCGCTGCGGCATTTCGGTCTTAAGTAGTGCGACAGTCCCCCATAAATGATCGGAAATTATTCAGACTTGCTTGTGTGACATGGTTTTAATTATACCCCGGATTTTCCCCAGACTTCTGGAAGAATAAGATTTGCCTTGTGACCTAAGTGTTGGGAATGATCGGGTTTAGATCAGGCCCTATAAGTCGGAGGCTAGAATATTTTATCCACCTACTGTTGCCATTGGGAATTCTTCCCTCCTCCACTGATCGGCAGTTTCAACCCCTTTTTATACGGACATGTCATTTTTGAGAAATAGCCTCATCCTCTGGGAAGTTTCGGAGGTGGGGTTCAGGCGGAAGAAATGGTTGTCATCTCGGCACTAATACTCTATATATCAAACACGTTCGGCGGCATGACCCACCATATTGATCATCCCGTCGAAATAAGCGTTCAAGTACGAGTTGGTTCCTTGTCAGTGACTGCTAGGAAGTGGGTGATGATTCGTGGATGTCAAAAATGTTGGCAGGATGAGCTCGCCAACAAAATTATCTGAATAGTCTTGTCATCAGAAGCTTTTAGACGGTGATAAATACACCGAGAAAGAGAGGAAACATGGTGGTCCGTTATGATCTTCAAAACCCTTAAATACTGTCTATTTGCCAAGCGGTGATCTGGTGGAAATTCCCTGTCACTCCATTCCCTCGTATTCCAGAGTTTCATTCACAATGAAGGCCGGTTTTCTCGCATTTCTTTCGGCCTCCTTTCTGGCCTTACAGCCATTGGTTTCAGCTCAACTATCTGGTTCTGTCGGCCCTTCCACCAGCACTGCTTCCAAAGCGGCTACGAAAACATGTAACATCCTTAACTATGGCGGAAAGGCTTCGGCTACTACCGACAATAGTGCAGCAATTGCTTCCGCATGGGCAGCCTGTATCAACGGGGGTGAAGGTGAGTTCTGCGACAACGACTGTGTGAGTACATGCTGACTGTGCGTAAGTCTATATCCCATCCGGGAGCTATGGACTTGCAAACTGGGTTACACTGACTGGTGGGACCGGTGTCTCCATCAATCTTGAGGGTACTATCTACCGAACTGGGTGGGGAGAATCGTATTCATGTGAATGTCTCGTCACTAACGCATGCAGGACCGCCTCGGGAAACATGATCTTCATCGAACATACCACCGACTTTGAGTTTTACAGCGGAAACTCTAAAGGAGCTATTCAAGGATACGGCTATGTCTTCCATTCAGGTTCGTGGACCCATATCCCCAGCTCTGATGCAACGCTAACATGTCGACAGCGGGAACATACGGGTTAGTTCCATGACTTCGCGTGGGGGTAAACCAAGATGACTAACTGCGAGTCTACAGTCCCAGAATTTTACGTCTCTACGAAGTCACCAACTTTTCCGTTCATGACCTCATTTTGGTTGAGTGAGTAGCCATCCATCTCTCTCCCGTAGCGAAGGTAGCTAATGTGACTATAGTTCCCCTGCCTTCCATCTCACTCTCGATACTTGCACGAATGGAGAAATATATAACATGGTTGTGCGTGGTGGGAACGAGGGTGGATTGGATGGCATCGATGTCTGGGGTACCAATATCTGGGTTCACGATGTTGAGGTTACCAACAAGGATGAGTGTGTGACGGTTAAGGTAAGTTACCTCAGCCGTGGATAGAGGGCGGTCTACTAACCAGTTCTTCTAGAGTCCAGCAAGCCATATATTAGTTGAGAACGTCTATTGCAACTGGTCAGGAGGTTGTGCTATCGGTTCTCTTGGGGCTAACACCGGTGAGTGATCCCAAATATCCCATACCCTTTTACTAACAAGTCACATCAGCGATTTCCAATGTCGAATACAACCACATCTACTCCCACCACTGCAACCAAATGATGATGATCAAGTCCAACGGCGGATCCGGAAGTCTCAAGTCCGCCACATTCAACAACTTCATGGGCCACAGCAACGCCTACACCCTCGACATCGACACAGCCTGGACAGGCATGACGCCCGTCTCTGGAAGCGGAGTATCCTATTCCGATCTTACCTTCTCGCACTGGCACGGAACCTGCGCCAACGGAGCAGCACGAGCTCCCATCCAACTACTTTGCCCTGCTGCGGTGCCATGTACTGGTTTGACTATCTCAAGTTTCTACATCTGGACTGATGCGGGAAGTGTTGAGTACTACAAGTGTAATAATGCGTATGGATCGGGTCCTTGCCTCAACAAGGCGACTTCGCATACTACTTATACTTCTACTGGTACTGTTACATCAGTTCCGACAGCGTAAGTCTATCACTAATACCTTTGTGCGATTTGATGCGGGGCTAACATCTATCTTATAGGTCGTATGCTTACACGACAATGCCCGGTGAGCTTACTGCTGGCTTGGGTATCACGACTAGTATCGCTATTCCCACACACCCGGCTTCTTACTTCCCTGGTATTGCGCCCTACAGCGCTTTGTTGGGTTAGAGATGCACTCTTATGCTTCTCCAGCTATTTCGTAATTTCTCAGGAGCTCGGGGGATAGAGTCATGCTCCGGAGCATCATGTAAATCTTCTTTCCACTGTAAATAGTTTCCAAGACACTTGTACATAAGCCACTTACTTCATTCCACACGTCTCTTATCTTTGACTAGCAACTCAATTGTGCTTCCCGAATTTCACAGGTAGTTTGCTAAGCATAAGTTTTGCCAAGCAGGCAGAAGTCTTGAGAATGCAAGCCTCTAAACATACGATGAAGACGCGGGATAACCTGAATTGGGATCCAAGAAATTTATCTTTATAAAATGATACCATCTCTCAATTTCAATCTTAAACACTAACACAACATCTCAAGCACAAACAACCCCATCCAACCTCCATCAAAATGCACCTCCCACAACCCCTTTTCACAATCACCATCCTCCTCCTCGCCCTCCCCCCCATCACCCCAACCCCCTCCTACTACGCCATCGACTGCAGCAACCCCCTCCTGCAAACCTCCTCCTCCCAAATCAATCTCCACAACTCCACCTCCACCTCCAACCCCTCATACTCAAACGATCTCATCGCCGTCCTCAACCAATACGAAACCATAGAATGGCACGACAACTCCTGGAGCGTGAGCGTACCCGCGGATCCATTTACCGTAACTATAGAGATCTGGTACTTTGCGCCGCAAGCAGTGGCCGGAGATGTGGTTGGGGTGGCGACTTCGCTGGATTTTGAGGGTGGGATGGACTGTGTGAAGTTAGGGGTGGGGGAGGTGGTATATGAGGAGGGGGATGAGAGGTGTGTGGGGTTGTATGGGTGTTGGTGATGGGTGAGGGGTGGATGGTGGTGTGAGTTTCTGGGTTGGAAAAAGGAGGTTGATATACAGAGGTGATAAGTTAAGAGCAATGTCCGAAAGGTATTAGAACAATGCAAATATTATAATATCTCAGAGTCTTTAAGATAATTTTTTAATAGTAAAACTTCAAAGTCTTTTGAATGAAAACATTATAATATCCCAGAGCTTTTAATATATTTGTTCTAATATATTATACCAAATCAGTCTAATTTCCCAAGTTGAAGAACGGAGAGCTATATATAACTCTAGATACAAAAACAAAACCTCTTGCGAAAAAATGAACCTCAAAACTTATATATCCATCCAACTCCAAAGCTCCATTCAACTCCATATATGCATCCAATTCCAAAGCTCTATTCGACGGCAAAGTACCATTCAACTCCATATATCCATCTGGTCCTAAAGCTCCATTTAACTTCATAAACTCATCGAACTTCATAAACTCATCTAATTCTATAGACTCATCCAACTTCATAAACCTATCCAACTCCAAAGCGTCATCCAAAGCCAAAGCGCCATCCAACATCAAAACACCATGCAATTTCAAAGCACCATCCAAGTTCAGATATCCTTCAATTCCAAACACTATCCAACTCCATATATCCATTTGATCGAAAGGCACCAACCGAGTTCACACATCCATCCAACTCCGAAGCATCATTCAGCTCTATATATGCATCCGATTGGAAAGCACCATGCAACTATAGAACTCCATCCAACTCCAAAACACCATTCAACTCCATAGACCTATCCAACTCCAAAGCACCATCCAATTCCAAAGCGTGATTCAGTTTCAAAGCACCATACAACCTCACACATCCACTCGATTCCAAAGCACTATCCGACCCCGGTCACCCCTACAACGTGGCGGTAATGTAAGTCTTACTTTCAAGCTCGTACAAGCCTCCTATACTGAGCGAACTCCGGGCTCAGGTAAACATCACCACTTTGGTGTTCCTTATGAATCCAAGCACCATACGGGATAGTCTCCTGAAGTTGGATGTGACCCAGGTCCCGCCTCACTAATTGAAAGGGCAACTTCAACATTTCTCGAATTGGCTCAAAAGTTTTCGCCTCATCCAGAGAAAGTTCAAACAGCTGCCAAGAGTCTGTGCCGCCACGACTGATACGGGTAAATAACCCCGTGTAGACCCGATAGCCTAGGCCGATATATTTGAGTCTTGTTGTGCGCTGTTTATTTGGTTTCCCGCTTTCGAACAGTGCGCGAGCGATGGCGCGACGGGCTTCCTCGTTGGTTCGATGCTGCTCTTCGAGCTTCTGTCTCCGTTTTTCGAGATATTCCTCGGTAGCCACATTAGAGTTTACTCGATCCAATTCTGAGGTAAGGTTACGTGCAACGAATGGTATTCCTTTGTCAAATGGGCCGGACGGGATGAAGAGATTCTCTAGACTCTTCATACGCGGTAAAACGCTCTTTCTGAAGTACTCCAGAATGCTACCTGGCAAAGAAATGGTGAGAGTTTTGAGGTGGACGCACTGTAAGAGCGAATTCAACAACCTCTTCTGGCTTTCTTTTGAATCCCCACTTAAGAAGATTTCTCCAAGGTCGAGGGTCTCCCAGTGATGGAAGGTACTTTGTGGTGCACTCTCCCAAGGATAGTACTTAGGAGTAGCGTAACGCCGCATGTAGTTCCGAAACTGTTTGTCTTGGAACGAGATCAAATTGGCTTTGTCGAGACCACAAAGGTGGTCTACCAGTTCGTTCGCCGCCGACTGATTTGTGGTGACGGACAGGTGCTCTAAGTTTATTGCTGGGTAAAAGCAAGTCTGGTCGAGGCGATAAGACCGCAAGTCCTTATACCCAGGGTATGATAACACTTCCGTCCTCAAGGTGAGTCGTCGAAGGTAACTCAGGTCCGTAAGTTGTGCTATGGGGTTTGCGCCATAGCCTTTCTCGGGCACCATCGATGGTGGCCTATATTCTTGTGGACAAGGAATGAACTCAGGTCCAAGTTCCAATTTCTTCAACTGCAAACGAGACGCGCCGGCTTCGCGTATTTTCAAAGCATAACGTCTGGCGAGTTTGTGAATGCCATGAATCCGCATATAGTTATATTGCTCGCATGTAAGGGTGAGAGATTCGAGGCGAGGCGACGACACCAGGACCTCAGCAAGCCTATCTAGGAGCTCTCCACAGCCGGTCATTCCAGAACGAAAATCTTCGACAGGGTCGAGAACGAGCCTTCGAAGGTTTCGGAAGTGCGGAAGGCTGATTACCTTCATATAATGCCCTAGTGGTTGTATTGAGACAAACTCTTGGATGGCTTTGTTGGTCGCAACCATTCGTTTCGAGACGCAAGACTTTGCATCGACTGGAAACCAATCCTGAATATGTCTGGGATACATGATGAAGGCCGCGCCCCTTTAACAAGAAATCATTAGCATCAGGACGCCTACTGTTTGGAGTATAAATCGTGTGGCCTAATTCACAGACCGAGCTAGACGATCAAGGAAGGAGTGTAATACTTACTCTATCAACACAAGGTTGGGCATCTTTTGCAAGCACTCCACCAGAATATGGATTATGGGATACTTATTAATGAAGTGTGCGTCTGGGTATCCCAGTGAACCGATGTCATACCAATGATAACTATCTCCGACATTCCTTCCCAGGCGTAGTTTTCTCGTATGCGTCAAATGCGAATGTTGCGGCAATTTAGCAAAGTTCTCAAATAATTCGAGACTACAGTCTTGGATATCTACCTCGCGGTACAGAACAGGATGGCAAATTGTCCTCAATTCTTTGCTGGCCAGACATAGAGTAGCAAGCGTCTGTCGAGAATTGATCGTATTCGCGAGGACATACCAAATATCTTCAACGAGGACTGACTTCATGGTGACGGTAGCAGGTGGAACTTGGCCTAGGCTGTAGATACAAATATTTTTGTTGGCAAAGAAAGAGCGAAAGAGCGAAGGTGCGAGACTATGGGCAGTTCAAAGTGAGGAAAGAATCGAGCTGTATCAAAGATATGGCTTTCGTTTTCTCTTGGCAAAGAAGAAAATATTTATATTTAAAACCAAAAGAACTTCCTCCGGTTGGAACCATACATATCCATTGCGAATTCCGATCATTTGTGGGAAGCGTTCCCTTAGCTGGAACCTATCCATGGAAACATTCGACTTCTAATTTTCACCGGTACTGGAGCTACGGTAGGTGCCTCTTTAACTTGTACTAGTCAGGGGTAAGCCAACGGTCCCCCAGTACCAGAGGCAGATGTTTGACGATGTTCGCATTCTGCAGGATTCCATGCTACAGTACAGGCTTTGGACTCTTCACCAACTGGTGCTCATAGTAGATCCTGAATCGATTGAGATGTCTAATTTGTACATCGTAGGAACCATGGTAGCTCTGAGCCGCTTTTCACTACTGTGTGCGTCCTTGAGATATGAGGTGGTCGTCGTCTCGTCTTCGTCGTTGCCGTCCGTGTCGTCTTAGCGTAGAACCACACGCTAACGCCCAAGTCTACCGTAAACTTTAGTTCAACCGCAGTCTGGCACCCGGCGGAGTCTGGTCCTCACACACAAATTCTTACTTCACTACTCTTCCACGCTCAAAAATCAGGGGAAATCGAGATTTAACATATAGTCAACTCTTCGTCAGATCTGCTTAAAAGTTACCTGCTGCTCGATTAAGAATTAATTTGTGAAGAATTTGGACTTATTCGTTGGCAGAGAGATAGAATTTCTAATCGTATTTTGGTGTTGGCGTCCCGTAACCAAACGCCGCCGGGTGTTTGTACCGCATCTACCATGTACCGTAAGGCTGAATCGAAAACAACCTATCAGATGTAGTTTTTGGGCCTAGAAGTTCCTGAAGTCATAATCTTTGGGCCATCCAGCTCAAAAAGGAACCACAAACAAAATTCCTTGGCGACCTTCCCACAAATACCGACGTATGCATGGCCACTAGGGAGTTTAGTTCAATCAGGTAACCGTGGATCGTGAAAATAAGAGGTACTCTAATCACTAAATGTTTCTAGAACAATAGTAGCACTAGAAGCTAATCAGAGAGACACTCTGAATGACTCAGACGAGACCGGACTTATGAAGGTAAAAAGGGTGAGCGCACAACTGTGGTGTGGAGGAGCGCGTAGAAAGTATACAAGACGTTAACCTCAAGGTCGGTCCTGAAGTACTTGGAGGACGGACATGAGCTGGAAAAGATGAACCACGTTATGCCTAACGTCCAGAACTACAAGAAGTTGTGGCCGGAGGTGAGGATCGACACCAAACCGGAGCGACTACAACCTATCAAACATCACTCAAAGATGCGCAGGCAGGTGCAATGAGATTGCGACATGTAGACGGTTCACACCTCAAGATGCCCAAGATCACCCTCAAAAGCAGTGCATATTTGAGTTTCCTATCATGAGACCTCAGGCGCAGCACTCGAAGATCAAAACATTGGATGATCTCGACAGGCCACACTTTCTCTTGCAACCCAAAAATCACCGAAGTGAAGCAAAGCATTTATCAACAGAATGGCAATCATCAATAGAATGACAATCATCAACGAAACGACAATCATCAACAGCATAGCAATCATCAACAGAATAAAAAGGTCGTTGTTGTATATAAGAGGGACCTGGTGTCTACCGATTCAAAGCCTGAACTACCGAAATAACCACGCCGACGCGACAAGATCCTGAGAATGTTCTCCGGACTTGTACTTCTGGTCGTTGAGCAAGTAGAGGCAAGATTTCTGATAGTGAGACACAAGCAAGATGTTCGAAGATCGCAAAAGCTCAGGCTAGGCCAAGGTAAAGAGACATAGAGCATTTTGCAAGCCAAGATAAACCACACGTTGTCCAAGCTTGAGTGAGACAATACTTCTCCTCAATAGCGGTCAAGGAGGATGGGCCATAGCATACGTGATGGGGAGAGCACGCCGACGCTTGCCGGCACGCCAATCAAAAAATGACGCAGATGATGCCTCAATCCATGGAGAGATGCGATGAAATGTTGAACGACGTCGCGCAGCAGAGAACAGCCATCCGAAGTGAGGTAAGTAGATGAGAGCGATATACATCGTACCAAGAAAATACCTCAAGTACGATAGATTTATGAATATATATGAATGAAAAAGACTCTGCTGGTGTTTTCAAAATTTTCGTTATGAGGGGCAATTGTTTGTAAGAATGACCACGGTGAAGGCCTTCTGACAATGTCAGCAAATTCAATGTCTTTGATGGTCGCCACGAGCGCCAATGTATGAGACAAACTTCATCAATTTCATGTGCCTTTGCCATCTCGCTGCATCTCCGAAGATTTCCACACGAACTTGAGCCATCTGTTTGCACTCGGCACTAAATCGGCATGAACTCGAACGAGGACGAACCCACAATTATCAATCATTTCCCTCTGAATGGTTCCTACATCGCCGGCTCTCCACAAAAATTATTCCCAGTCCCCAGCAAAGACCCTTAAAATCCCAAACCAATCCTCGACAAATCTCACTTTGATGTGAAAAATCCCCATATCTCCCAGGGCAGATCCTCCCCCTCTCTCGCACAGCATAACAAACAAACCATGTCTTCTTCACGACCCCCAGGTTCCCCGCCTCAGCGCCCTCATTCTCGTACGCCGAGTCTGCGAAGCCAGTCCGCGACGCAGTTCACACCGATCAATCCGAGTGGTCTACGAGAATCATATACATTGGCTACGAGTCCTGAAAATGTGCGCTCTTTGGGCGGTGGGGATGCTGCGAATGATGAATCGGGGCAGGAACGAGCGCGGGGAGTCAATGACGAGGCTACAGGGAGTGAACGTCCATCACCTCATACTCATCCTGCGCGACCCGACACCGCTACCGATGACGAGGAGGACGGAAATTCACACGGACATACGGGCCTAGGCGGCAAGATTGTGAATGAGACGACAGCCCTGTTGAAGAAACCGTTTGAATTAGCTGCGAACACGGCGCATTCAGGGCCTTGCAATCATGGGACGTTTAGCCCGCGGATGATGAGTCGGGCGGACAGCACAAGGAGTTTTGGAGGGTCGCCGCCACATACTGGGCATGGGACTCCAGGTGGGGAGGAGAGTGAAAGTTTGTTCGCGGGGGTGTTGAAGGGATTGGGTGTTCGGAATGGGTCAGCAACGAAGAAGAAGAAGGTGAGTACGACGAGTTGGCTGGCGGAACAGCATGGTATTACGAATACGACTTCAATGTAAGTTCCCAAGTCCAATTGTGCTGCACTTGTATGCGCAGATGCTAATCTCATCATGCTTGATAGGTATATTCATTATTATATTCCTTTCTTTACTTGGATTCGACAGTATAAATGGGTGCATCTGCGGGGGGATTTGATCGCTGCTATCACGATGGCCTCCTTCTATCTACCTATGGCTCTATCGTACGCCTCGAACCTTGCACACATTCCTCCGATCAACGGCCTCTATTCTTTCGTCTTTAATCCGATCATATATGCGATACTTGGAAGCTGCCCACAAATGGTAGTTGGTCCTGAAGCCGCAGGGAGTCTCTTGGTTGGAACTGTCGTCAAGTCCAGCGTGGACAGCGGACACGGTTCCGAGGATGACGATATGATGCAGGCTAGAGTTGCTGGTGTTGTAACTGGAATGGCCGGTGCTGTTATTTTTATCTCTGGATTGACACGGCTAGGATTCTTGGATAGTGTTTTGAGTAGACCATTCTTACGGGGCTTCATTTCTGCGGTTGGTTTCGTAATCATGGTAGACCAATTGATTCCGGAGATGGGTCTGGCAGATGTCGCGAGTGAAGTAGGCGGGGTGGCTCATGGCAGCAGTGTGGACAAGCTACGGTTTTTGTTTAATCATGTTGGGGAAGCACATCAACTTACCTGTATTGTTGCTGCTGTTAGTTTCATAATCATCATGGTCTTCAGGTATGGTTTTCGAAACGTTAAGCCCTTAACAAATTACTAATCAGATACAGGGAACTGAAGAAGCGCCTTCAACCTCGATACCCAAGCGTTGCTTATATCCCTGATCGGTTCCTGGTCGTAGTTGCTTCTGCTATCTTGACTTGGCAGCTTGGATGGGATAAGCTTGACTTGGAGATTCTTGGCGAGGTCAAACCAACCTCTGGTAGCCCTTTCGTCTTTAGATGGCCATTCCAAATATCTCACATGAAGCATGTGCGAGAAGCAATGGGAACTTCCTTCCTCATTGCACTCCTAGGCTTCTTTGAGTCTTCCGTGGCCGCGAAAAGTCTTGGTGGTGCAGAGGGAAAAGATGCCATTCAAGGTATTCAACTCAGTCCAAACCGAGAATTGGTAGCTCTAGGAGTGGCAAACTTGATCGGTGGTTGCTTCCAATCTCTGCCTGCATTTGGTGGTTATGGACGAAGTAAGGTAAATGCTAGTACGGGAGGCAAAACTCCCATGAGTAGTATTTTCTTGAGTTTGATCACCGTCATCTGTGTTCTATTCCTGCTACCCGCTTTCTATTATCTTCCAGTAAGTTCCCATCCCACAATCACCCCATATTTTAACCCTTGTCTAACAATATCCCAGAAAGCAGTTCTCTCCTCGATGATCACTGTAGTAGCCTGGTCCCTGATCGAAGAAGCCCCCCACGACATCATGTTCTTCCTCCGCATCGGCGGCTACACCGAGCTTGGCCTCATGTTCATAATCTTCGCCTCTACTATCTTCTACTCGCTCAGCCTGGGCATCGCCATCGGCGTCGGGTTGTCACTTCTCTCCGTCATCAAACACAGTACGCGCCCACGTATTCAGATCCTTGGCCGTATACCGGGCACCAACCGATTTGAAAATGCGGAGGATAATCCAGAGAAGCTCGAATTCATTGAAGGCTGTCTAATCGTCAAAATCCCGGAACCACTGACCTTTGCGAATACGGGAGATCTGAAGAACAGGCTGAGGAGGCTGGAATTGTATGGTACGACGAATGCGCATCCAGCGCTGCCGAGAGTTAGGTCACCCGAACATAATAAGAATGTGATCTTTGATGTTCATGGTGTGACTGGGCTAGATGGGTCAGGCACGCAGGTCTTGGAGGAGATTGTGAGGGGTTACCGGGATAGAGGGGTTAGGGTTTTCTTCTCAAGGGTTCCGCCGGAGGGAAGTCCTATTTGGGAGTTGTTTGTTGCGAGTGGCATTTTGGAGATTTGTGGAGGAAGAGGCCATTTCGTTAAAGATGTGGATCAGGCGTTAAGATTGACGGAGATGGAGGGAGACCCAGATGGTGGGTATGCTAACATGGCCGGGGATGAGGGGAGTGGATGATTTCGAGTCGAGTGGAGTGAGCTATGGGGAGGGTACATAATGGTATATATGAGATTTTGCATGGGGGTTTATAAAAGAGAAGTGGATTGCATGACGATGATGATGGTTCATTGGAATAGTTATTGATGGGGTCTTCGATTTCGAGCGGGTTGATTGGATTTGAGCGAGCGGAATAGAGCGGGCATTGCTTGGCGTATAGTGTGGTTTGGAGGAGACATTTCTGAATGATATATATTTGACGATTTGGTGACCTGAAGCTTGCACGGATGATTGTGAATTCGGATGCTTTGTTTCTTGTGGTAGACGCAGTCAAGCCACGGGCAAACTGGTCTACACTGCACTTTGTTTCACCAACAATGTTTTGATAGTGTTTCCGTAATGCGAACCTGAATCCGCGTAGGCATCTACCGAGGCGCCCAGAAATGGATACTTCTTTTAGACATCTGATCATCTCCTCACAGCTGTCTGTCCGACGTAGGCATGTGCAGGTGTACTTTGAAAGGTAGTTGACGATGAGGAGAATATTCTTGTCACCGATTTCCTCGGCTTCGGATTTTCGATGGACATATGAATCTACTCCCAGACATTTCGTCGGTGACATGATTGAAGTATGACCAGAGATTGAGAAACACACTGAATTGACTATGCGGATCTTGACAACCTGCCAGAAGTCTTTGGGAAAGAACCCCCCTGCTACCCCCATCTATTCTATCCTACCTTAAACTTAAAAATCCTTCGCTGCAAGAGTGAGTCTCATACCTCCTCAACCATAACCCCGAAGCTATGTGTCGTAGTTCTTCTCTCGCCCAAATGCCGAATTCCATTGCGCCAGCACTGAGGCCTGTCCAAAACTTCCAGTTCCGACGTGTTGCTCCTCTACATTTCATCTCCTTTACTGACTCAAAAAAAGGAGCCAAATCTATCGCTCCACTGTCCTTCCACACCGTTGTTGCCGCGACGTTGATTTGCTGTGTGCATGAAAAGTCCAATTCTCCTGAATCCTCGAGTATTCCATCTTCCTTCTTGTTCCCTCCCCAACAGCATTCTCTCTTCGCCGTCTACCTTTCATTTTCATCCAGCATATCATCTAACCGGGAACCAAACTCAAAATTCTCTGAGCAGCCTACGTTTTTCGTCGTCGAGCGGGCAACCTCTAATTTTGAGAATAATTACGAAATAGTAAAACCTCAGACGTGGATTCATGACGTTGGATTAGAACGGCTATCAATAAGCTTCGAAAAAAGTTTGGTCGGTTTCACGATCAGGTTAGTTTTTGATGACGTTGTAAAATGTAAAAACTGCTGTGATGATATCTCATAAGACAGAGCCGACGGGAACGTTGAGTATTTGAGAATCCACACTAGGATTTGAAAACTAGGGAAAAGCCAATATAGTGGTGTTGCTAGGTTAGATAACATAATACGAAGTGCAGGAAGCCACTTGGAAACGTAATGGCGGGACTGAATGGAGGGCTGAATTGTATGATGTGCTTGTCCCGCGACCATACTCTGAGAACTGTTAGTCGAGAACCACTTCTCCCGATTCGCTGGGCCATAAGTTTGTATTCGACACTAACACAGACTCTTCTGCGTTGAATCCCAATGAGCAACTAATCATAAGGTAGTTAGTTAGACTTGTAACCCCGCACCAGCTGATGACCCGGTTTTTCTCTCTTCTTGCTTGGAGTATGTATCTGTGGAAGTCGATGGTTTGCGTTGTCGAGAACGAGATTGAACAAGGAAACTTTTGAACACAAACCAAATGTAAAAAATATTCACTGCAAGGAATGAAGACTGCGAATTAAAGCGAAATTATTTGATATCTCATAACCTCATGCTAGACTATTTACAACCGTACAATCATCCGAATCACCAGATCCAGACTCGATATCCATAAACCATTCATTAACATTAAAAGCATAATCCAAAAATAAACACCAGGATCCAATGCAAATATGCACGATCTACCCCAGTTTAATCCATTCATCTACTCCTCGATCTAAACCGAAGAAGTGTGATCAGCCTTGTTGGTGTGCTGGATGTGCTCAACAACACCCGGAGCCAACTCTCCCTTCTCAGTAACACCCATCTCGCTAGCGAAAGTGTTGTGTGGGACCCAAGCAGCCGAAGTACGTGGGGTAGTCTCCTCCAACATACGGTCGACCTGTTCGAGGGAAAGACCCTTGGTTTCGGGGATCAGGATATAAGCGTAGACGAAGCAGGCAGTGCAAAGAGAACCCCAGAGGAAGAAGACCTTAGCGCCGAGATTGGCCTCGCCCTTGCCGTTGCCGACGAGGTAAGGAGTGATAACAGCGATGATACAGTTCCAGAGCCAGTTGGAGGCGGTGGAGAGACCGACACCACGGGATCGGATGGGCAGAGGGAAGATCTCACCGATGAGAACCCAGGCACCGGGACCCCAGGTGGTAGCGAAGAAGGCGATGTAGATACAGATGAAGGCGATCATAGCGGAGACAGCCGAGGTGTTGTGTGCCTCGAGACGGCCGGCAGTGACACCAATGATGGCGACGATGAATTCGCAAATCAACATACCCAAAGCACCCCAGATGAGGATGGTACGGCGACCGAAGCGCTCAACGATGTAGAAGGAGATAGGAGTGGTGCAGACGTTGACAAGAGTGGTGATGAGACCGATGAGGAAGGGGTTGCTGATCGTGCCGAGCTCCTGGAAGAAGGTAGTACCGAAGTAGAAGATGAAATTGACACCGGTCCACTGTTGCATCATCTGGAGAGAAGTACCGAGGATAGTACGGCGAAGGTTGGAAGCTGGGTTGGTGAGGCCACCCTTGAAGCAGTTCATCCATGAGCCGAAGTAACCGCTTTGAGGGATAACGGACATTTCGTATTCGTGGTTGGCGACGATCTCGGAAAGTTCTTGTTGGATGTACTCGCTGCCTTCGGGCTCACCTCTGAGACGGGTAAGGACATGAGATGCCTTCTCGAGTTGACCCTTCTTGACGAAGTATCTTGGAGATTCTGGGAGGAGGAAAAGACCGGCAGCAAGGATAATAGCCCAGGCGATTTGGATTCCGATTGGGATACGGTAAGAGCCGGTATCAAGACGGTTCTGGGTGGCATAGTCGACGCAAGAAGCGAGGAGAAGACCGATGGTGATACAGAATTGGTAACCTGATACCAAAGCACCACGAACCTTCTTTGGGCAAATCTCAGACATGTACAGAATGATAGTGGCCGAGACGAATCCGACACCGAAACCAGCGACGAGACGACCAGCTACGAGAAGACCAAGACCAGTTGAAGCAGTTTGAAGAGCGACACCGACGATGAAGATAGCACAACCGAGAATGATGGTGGTTCGGCGACCGAACCAATCAGCAAGATCACCAGCGATCAATGCACCGAAGAAAGTACCAGCAGAGAGGATAGAAGTGATGAGAGACTTGTCGTGAGCAGGGAGAGCGAAAGCATCCTTCTGGGCTTGAGAAGCACCAGCACCGGGGATTTCGAGACCAGTCTGTTGGGTGGGTTAGTTGAACGTTGTGAGGTAGAGTTGAGAGTTCATTGACTTACGTATAGATGGATGAAGTAGTTCATTCCCATGACACCAGAGATATATCCAGAGTCATAACCGAAGAAGATACCACCGAAAGATGCGAAGGCACACATCATGTATGCCTTCATGGTGACGGGCGCCTCAATGCGCTCGACATCAGTCGTTGCGGCCAATCCACCGGCCATTTTGCCTTCTCAATGAGGAATTGATGAGATGAGTAGGTCCTATGAAGGAAGGATAGAGTTTGGAGATTGGGAGGAGGAGATGATTGAGGATGATGAGAAAAAAAGTTGATTCCACTGGGGTATTCAAGTCCTTATGTATTCGAGAACCCCCGTACATCTTCTCTTCCCACCTTTTCTTTTTTTCTTTTCCCCGTGGGATAATTAGCATGCTTTCCCATCACGCAGCTCATTCCACTCCACCCCATGCTACGACTAGTACTCTCCAGTCTCCGGGTTTGACTAGCCTCTTCAGCGCTTAGTATCCAATCTCGCCAAATCGGTGCATTAGAGTATCGTGTTTTCTTGTGTTGTCCCATGGGGATGGTGACTATCATTTCTCGCCGCTGCACGCACTAAACGCTTTTTTACCCCATGTATGGAGCAAGGGGTTTGGAACTGGTCCGTGCTTCTCCGAGTATTCGGTCCTTTTGTAAGGGGGGCAAGACTAAGCGTAAACAAGCATGACACTGTATTCGACAGAACCTAGCCGTGCACCTAAACGCTAGAATTACGGTCAAGACCTTTGTTGTTTTTGTTGGAATTTGCCTGGTCTAGGTACCGAGTGAATCCGATATATCGAAATTATGTGTATTTATCAAGAAGAAACCACACGAGACCAGTATGCGATGCACTAGCAGGTGGACAGACAGTGGACGGACATATCCGTTCCAGAGCATGATCGTGAGCTGTCGCAGTCAAGCAATGTAGGTTAACGGCGATTGACAATGGTCTCGAACAAGCGGGACTTTGTACCGGTAAGTACTGTATTGTGTGTACAAGGAAACCTCAACAATCTCACCCAATGCCCGACAATTTTCCTGCGGGTGCCGTCCTCGGTACACCTTCGGTTGCTCTTAGATTTGCCTGATGAATGGTAGATTACTGTTAAATGATGCTGCATTGACGAGGACAGTCGAAGTAACATGATATCTGCACACCTGACATACAGAGTACAGCACCGAACCGAACCGTGGCTGCAAACAGGTCTCACCACAACCGTAATTCGTACATACAGGAGCGAGGATTAATGATAATCCCTACAGAAGATCACAACATGTTGGCCTATCCGAGAGTGCCACCGACGTTACACTGTATGTCTTCACTGCCTAAAACTGCAGTATTTTCTTATTATTTCGGGGCCGAAACGTCCTAACTTCAGCCACAACAGCGTCCTAAATGCCATGCCTTACATGCGGCGAAATAATGGGGCCATAATCCTCTCGCGTATGGAAAACAAGAGAACCACCGTAACTGATACAAAAGAGCGTGTCGAAAAGCATCACGAGGAACAACTGAAAATCCTTCTTCTCCGCCATTGTCATCCTAGGGTCTGGCCGGTAAACTTTACCTCAGTCCAATCCCAAGTAAGAAGCCTGTCGCCAAATGTACCGAACTACTCGTAGAGCGCGAGAAGGCGGTGGCGTTTGGACGTGTAGAGCACTGACTAAAACGGAGCTTTCAGCGCCATTCCAGCTACTAAAGCGTACCAAACTGGTGGATCATTTAAGCCAATTTGGCAGTTTTGCTTGGTTTAGCATGGGTTCTGGCCTCCTAAGCTCCCAAGCTCCCCAAGCTCGCTCCAGCTATGGGCTCTGATCTTTCGGTCTGGGCGACTCTGGTGTTTTCTGGGGAAGTCAGGCAAGCAGAAAGCTTGGAGAATTTGTTGAGCGTCGCCACATTTTCTCTTACCAATTACCCAATAGCTGAGACAAATACGACCTGTGCCTAGATCTAGATCTGAGGGATTGCCGACCGAAAGAGCCTGCTCGTTTGTCTTCTGAGTTGCGGAGCGGAAACGGCACTGAACCTTGTCGCATAGTAGGAGATATCCGCCGTCTGTTGGCATATGCTCATTTCATGTCTTTGCTTCTTACTTGCACGCCGAAGGATCCCCATGTTCCTGCCAGGTAGCCAAGCCAAGCAAAGAAGCTGTATACGAATTTAGCACGATCTAACATTTAGCAACCAGAGAAAAAACGTGTTGTGTGCTCTTGGCACGCTTGGGGGTGGGGCATAGTTAGTGTAGGCGACGCCGAATGGGATAGGTGTGCTGGGGCTCCTTACGATGAGCCCCGGGCAAGATGCATGGTGGCTGAGACGCTCACCTAGGGATTCATTTGAATGTGTTCGTTTAGAGAAAAATGAGGATATACTGTGCGAATGTAGGAAGTTGAACAGTTGACTTGACGATGAAATTAAGTTTCCTGTAGCTAAATGTTTTTGTTCATTTAAGCTTACCCACTTACTGTCATGATTCTCCAATTTTCCAACTCTTAAATATCCCCCTTCATTTCTCGCTTCTTTTTGCTGCTCTTTTCTTTTCCTTCGGTTTTCCTTCCTTTCCCCAAAGAATCTCCACTCCTCATATCCGTCCATATCCACACAAAATCTCCCACTTTCTTTCCCACGCCCAACATCTCCAGATTCCTCTTCTCCTCCTCCTCACAGTAAAAACTTCACTCCGAGTCTGACAGAAGGATGGAATTTCCCACTTTACTCCGTATTTCCCACATATTTTCTGGAGTTAATCGGCCCTTTCTCCTCCCCCATTTCGTCTCCGAACTCGATAGTCTGCGCTTCGCATCCAGTACAGTAGGTTCTCCGTACCTCTATCCCGTCCTATTCCTCACCTAAAACTGGAGTCTCCACACCCCCAAACTCTCGTCTCCCCGTGACTGACGTGTTCCGCTTTTTCTCCAACATCTCTAATCCTAATTACGCCGTTGTTAAGCCGAGGTTCCCGCGCGCTTTCCTCAGCCGGTATCGTACCGTGTCGTATCATGTCGTCTTGGATTGAGAGCTCGCGTAGGTCATTATTGTATCACGATCTTTGCTCTCGTATATTACTTGCTTCCAATACAAGCAAATCAAGGTAGCTGTAGAAATTTTGATATCACGAGACACTCGCACAGACTCAAATAGGTGATACCGAGCTCAGCCCTGTTGACGTTCGGTGAGTAGCAAAATGATGACTGTACTTACTGGACAGGTACTTCTCGCGAGCAAGAAGGTTTATACGCGCAGCGGTATTCGGACCTTCACGCCGTGTTAACTAGGTAAGGTAAAGTGATGCTACGCGCAGTGCAGCGGGAAGGATTCCCTGATGGAAGGGCCGCAACGTGGCCGATTGGTCCCCGGTTATCAAGTTGCTTACTTGCAGTTGGTAATATGCAAGTTAATCCTACAGTATCAAATCGGTTTCGTTCAGTCGGAATTTGGTACTGCATTTCCTGTTCTGCCCCAATTTCCCCGAATTCTCCCCATTCCCCCATATTGCTGTCCGCTTAGCCTTCTTTTGACTATCCTATCTTTCATCTGCACGCTTTTCGATGGAGTGCCCGCGGAATCTTCTCCTCTCCCTTATATCTCGGGTTGCTGTATTACCGACTACATAAAAATCTTCCTCCCTCCTTCCATCTGCTCCTACATCGCAGCGATTCTCCCTATTCCATCTTATCTTGTCCTCCCTCATCCACCCGTCCACCAAAACCCCGTTCCCCAAAACCTCGCCAAGCCCGAAACCCGCAGCCAAGAAACCACAACGCGTAACACCGCGTTTCCCAAAACTTCTTTGTATACGGTATACAGTTCGGCATGTGCTCCCTCAATAGGTACAGTATCACATCGGGAGCCCGTTCGCTCGCTCTGGTCTGCGGATCCACAACGACGGGTTCAGGAGCGGTTGGATTTGGTACTGTATGAGTCAAGAAATTCCTCTTCCCGTCGTGAGTTGAGTCGAGTTGAGTCGAGTCGAGCCGAGTACCTAGATAATGGAAATGAGATGGCTTACAATACATCACGGTACCAAGTTAGACATTATGCTGCACTGACGCGATTCTGGTCTGATAACTCGTTCTTTGAAAATTTTCTGTCAGCACCAGCCAGCCAGCCACTTTTCGGTTTAAGGGAGAGACATTACGGTACTGTCTTATGAGTCGAACGATAACGCCCTTTTCGTACTACGATACACACACAGTGGATATCATTCCTTGTGCAAGCTGAAATAGGGAGTCTGCAGAAATCACGAGACATTTGAGCAGGTGACGGGTAGTGGGGTGGCGACCAAAGTGGTGGCAATAGGGGTGAGGCGAGATGACATGGTGTGATTTGAGGTCAGGAAGTTCAACGTGACATATTGATTGTTGACAGTAAGTTGTCGAAAGCAGAGAAAAGATGGAAGGATTTAAAAATAGCAGTGTCTATTAAATGCTCTGTTTTCAGATACACTTTAAGGGGCGTTGGTAGGCGTTTGCAGACTGTGATGAGTGGGTGCCATCGTCCAGGTCAACGGCGATATCAGCTGCAGTCATCAGACTAGAAAGAGAGAGAAGTCGGATCGGTAAAAATATCTATATTGCTAAAATTAATCTTAGAAATGAGCTCTCGTTGCCTCCACTGCAGAACTGCACTTCCCTAAGCAACGGTAACGAAGAACCCCTTCTCGCCCGCACCTTTCTCCACCATCCCCATCTTCGATATTTCATCCCCAATCGCCATCCTCACTTTCTCTCCCGTCGCCGGACTATCCAAATTCCACCCCTCTCTCTTCCCCTCATTCTCCCCCCTCGCCACACTCACTGCCTCCCTCAACGCAAAAAAGACACTCGCCCCCAAAAACAGCGGCGGTTCACCCACCCCCTTGCTACTCTGCACACTTCTCAGCCCCTTCCAACCACCCTCTACATCCCTCAACACACTAACATTGAACACCTGAGGAATATCCCCAAATGTCGGGATCTTGTAAGTCGAGGGTCCTTTCGTGAAAAGTTGGCCTGTAGAAGCTGTCCAGAGCGATTCTTCCATGGTGAATAGGCCGAGTCCTTGGATAAACGCGCCTTCGATCTGTCCGTAGTCGATGGCGGGGTTGATGGAGCGTCCTATGTCCATTTTGATATCGGTGCGGAGGACGGTGTGGGAGCCGGTGAGAGTGTCGAGTTCGATTTCAGAGATGGCGACGCCCTGGGGATTAGGTTATTACATTGTTCAAAAGCAGAGTAGGAGACTAGAAAGCATAGAGAAAGAGAAAGCGAGGGAGGAGGGAGGAGGGAGAAGTAACTGCAAACCAACCTGTGTAAAATAATAATACATATCCTTTACTTTCTCCACATCATAACAACCCCATTCATACCCAATCCTCGGCATTTTCCAAAACCCGCTCGCGGTCAAATTCACTCGATCTTTATACGCCGCTGTGGAAATAATCTTCATTGGGGCATCCTGTCCGAATTGTTCTCGATACGGTCGCAATCGCTCGTTCAACTGATCACAAGCATCTTTGATCGCCATACCATTCAGATCACTTCCACTCGACGCAGCCGTCGGCGACGCATTCGCAGTCTGATACGACGATGTGTCTTGTGTGAAGATAGAATCCACAGGAACACCGAGCTCCTGAGCCGCAATCTGTATCATCTTCGTGTAGAGACCCTGGCCCATCTCTGTGCCGGCATGGTTAAGCAGTATACTGCCATCAGCATATATCTTCACGCTCGCAGCTCCTTGGTTGAGATGTATAGCTGTGGCGAAACTGAGACCGAACTTCGTGGGAATGAGAGAGATGCCGCGTTTGCGGTATTTATGTTTGCGGTTGAATTCATCTACTGCTGCTTTCCGTGCTTCGTAGTTGGCTTCTTCTTTTATTTGGGTAAGAAGGAGTGGAATGTGCCAGTCTGAGTCGATCTTTTGTAGGAAAGGGGTTCGATCGCCTTCTTTGTAGAGGTTTCGAAGACGGAGGTCGTCGATGGGAATGCTGAGACCTTCGGATATAGCTGTCATGTATGTTTCGGTGAAGAACATGGCTTGGGGGCCACCAAAGCCACGGAACGCGGTGTTGGAATGTGTGTTAGTTCTGCAGACATGGCCGCGAAGAAGCACGTGTGGGATTTCGTAACAGTTGTCGAAGTGGGTGAGACATCTACCCATAACAGCTGTAGACATGTCTAGGGAGAATCCAGCATTGTTATAAACGTCTGCTTCGAGGGCAATCAGTTTGCCATCAGACGTTGTGCCTACTTTCCAACGAGCTTGATGTGGATGACGTTGTCCTGTGGTCATCATGTCTTCGTCTCGATTCAACATGCAGCGCATAGGTCTCTGTTCTTTCTTCGCAGCTACAGCAAGTAGGCAGGCTAGTTGGACACTTCTGGATTCTTTGCCACCAAATGCTCCACCCATGCGTTTTACTCGAGCGTTTACTCTGCTGCTTGGAACGCCTGTCACTTGAGCGACGAACTCTTGGGTCTCCATGCTGAGAAGCGTTAATTTCATGACCAACATGAAACGAATAAATCGCTTACCTGTTTTGCGTCGATGACCATAACTCATACGTCCGGTCTTCTTTATTTGGAATCACGAGCGCAGCATTCGTCTCCAGATAGAAATGCTCTTGACCTCCTATCCTTGTGGTGCCTTCAAAAATTCTATCACACTTCGACCAGATTTCCTCCATTTTGTCCTCGATTGCTGCACCTTTCTTTAACATCTTTCCATAAGGAAAGAAACTATTTTGTTCAATGGCTTCATCAATTGTCAAAATTGCCGGAAGATCTTCGTACACGATTTTCACAGCTCTCGCCGCCTGCTGTGCCTGCAGAGCTGTTTCGGCGTAAACTAAACCTATCGGTTGACCATGAGAGAAGACTTCGCCGTCTGCAAATAATGGTTCGTCCTTTACGACTGAACCCCATAGATTGGCATCCTTTGGGATACTATTAATGTCGACATATCCAACAGCGAGCCCTGGTCCCAAGGCTGGTCTCCAATCTACCTCAACCAACCTTGCATGGGCTCGAGTAGACAGCACCATAGCTCCAAATAGTTCTCGATTTTGTTTTGGAATGTCATCAATGTATTCCGCCTCTCCCGTTGTTTGTTTTAGGGCTGATATGTGTGGAATTTGTTTTCCGACAACCTTTTGTTCATATGGATTGTAATCATCTCGTGAACCGCTCGAGATACCACGATGGATTTCAGTGATCAAATCCGGGTCGACTTCACCAAGCTTAAGATCAGATACCACTTCGTGCCAGAATCTAAAGAATAGAGAAATAGCAAGTGTTCTTCGATACGATGCCATACCTCCTGGAACATCATACTTCAGATTGAACTCCGCGGCGAGACATTTCATAGATTCGTTTAACGTTGTTGGGTTCTTCCAAGATTTACCAATGAGGTATTTCATGACTTTATCTGTAACAATCGTCAAGGGAGCCATGCCGCCATAAGCTAATGAAACATCTGTAACGACGCCATCGTCACTTAGTCGGACTCGGAATGCAGCGGTAACTATGGCTATATCATCATCTTTCCTCTTGGCTTGCTTGTAGGCTTTTACGACCTCTCTTGAGGTTCTTGGTGGTAACGGAATCCGAATCCCTGTGATGATAGCGTCTCGCGGTAGTTTAGTGGTGCGATAGGAGATGAAGAAATCGGACATGGCTAAAGTTGCCTTTCCGCCAGACTTGCTCTCTATCATCAAGCTAGCGTTTGCTGCAACAAATAAAGGGTTGATGTCGGAGATTGGAGAGGCTGTTACAATATTACCAGCGAGTGATGCTACATTTCGTATTTGTCTTCCGGCAAAGTAGCGAAGCTGCTTTTTCATTGCTTCAAAAACCGAGCCGCGTTGTCCAAGTTGTCTTGATAGTTTCTGACATGCATTTTCGACATCGGTCAAAGAAGTGTTTCCTCCAATAATTATCTCATCGCAGTCTTGTAGCTTTTCGTCATCTTCTGGGAACTGGACGTAACGCAGCTCCTCAATCTCGGATACATATACGGAAACTGGAAACGAAGAATCTTTAAATCTGACTTCAATTTGAGTCTCGCTAGCTCCACAGACCAGCTTCGCTCCTGGGTATGCTTCTTTGATAAGTAAAAGCTCATCAATTGTGCAGGGTAACAGCCATATATTCTCGTTATTCCCATAATATAGTGGTGTTTTAACAAAGTTTCGGAGTGCCGGTGGGAATATGAGTTCAGTATGTGGAATGTATGTAGCGAAATGGTTCGTCTTCTGGCCGTTCAATGACAATTCATTTCCTTTTTCCTTCTCATCTGGAGAACTCAGGGGACTCTCTGTGTTCCTTGAGCTTGAATTATTTGCCTCCGTAGCGCTACCTGAAGACGTTACTGATTCACATGACCCAGGGCTTGGTGTGTCTCTACAGCATCCTCCAGGTCTTCCGCAAGAAAATGCCTTCTTCAGATCTCTCGTTGGAAGCTGCTCCGAATGGTATGGGACGTCCGGTAAGTCTGCCTTAAGCTCGTTCTCTCCCACTTCATCCGTTTTGGGAAGAGAAAGTTTTCCTTTCAGATCTTCCACTATAAACGTTCTTGCCGCTTGCAATATAGGTTTGTATCCAGTGCACCTGCAGAGGTTACCATCTAGATGCCCTTCGAGTTCTATATCGTTTGCTGAAAGAGTGAATTCTCCGGATTCCGGATCGTATGAGTTCCTGATCAGAGCATACAATGACATTACGATACCAGGAGTACAGAAACCGCATCTAGATAGTATATGTTAGCTCCACTCTGCTTTCGAGAACTGAACAGACTAAGATCTCACTGTGAGCCGTGGAGTTTTGCTATCCGTTCCTGGAGTGGATGAGGATTCTCTGAATGTCCCAGTCCTTCAATTGTAATGACATGTTTCCCAACAACTATGTGTTCGGTTAGGCTGGCCCTTTACAACCGCGAGGACATCTACACATACCTCCTATCAAAGGAAATAAACAAGCATTAACGGCAAGATGTCTTATTCTCCCACGAGAGCTTGCCCCTCTATTGAAGGTTTGTACAACCACTGTGCACGCACCACAACCTCCTTCACCGCAACCTAATTTTGTACCCTTCAGGTCGTGCTGAGACCTGATGAAATCCAACAAAGTCCATTGTGGATTCGGTTCTTGCAGCTCGATTTTGGTGCCATTGAGGTAGAAAACCAAAGGGTTTCTATTAAATATCGACGCAATTTCTGGTTTCAGCTGTGCCATAATGAAAGTTTGTAAAATATATCGACAGATAGAAATCCTTTCAGCTCAAGAATCTTAAATCGCTGCTGCATTTTGCTTTCTTGGCGTGCTGCAATGCACGAGGAGCCAAATGATGACTGCTCGTGCATTTGCATAATCAGGACTGTGATACTTTGAGCAATCATTACTCGGGATAAGAGGAAGGTCCTCGTGTCGTGAGGGGAAAGGTTCGCTGCTGTGCTGGGTGGGGTATCGATCGACCGCTAGTCTTCAGCACCGAATAGGCTGTTCCGCTGAGGGCCACAAACGGCTCCGAAGGATGCAGTTAAAGTAAAAGGAAAGTCTTTTTCCACGACGAGCATTCCCTTCGGTTTAGCTCGAAAAATGCGGTTCGGAAAGCAACGGCTGCAAAGAGGATACGAGCGCTGATTGTCAGCTCCAGGGTTGACCTCCGATCTCACTACATAACCTATGGCCTCAAGAACTAAGTATCCTAGACGATGTATGGTAGGCTTCTACAGCTAACAGAATTCGGGAGCTCGAAATCGCTGGTATTCGGCATCTTGACTTCCTCCTCGCTAGTTGCTGCATCTCTCGTGCATCGACGCTCATGGCACTCGTACTCCCTACCTAAACCGAAGTGATCACTTGCGTACTCGCCCAGTCGGTGAATGCGCTGAATATATTCGGCCTCCATTCCCAGCGGCGATGTCGATAACAATGGCCGCCACGGAAGTATTTACTCAATTGAAAGGAGCTCTTCTATATGGATAGTGAGATGACGAAAATGATCACCGGTCGCACCGTATTCGACGTACGACCAGCCGCGATTTGATCTTTGACGTCAAATTCATCGAGGACGCATCGAAGACATCGATAAGGGTATACCGAAATATGCGAGACTGAACTGAGCCCGTGTGACTACTCCGTGGATAAGGCGCTCCTCATTGGGTTGTTTTCAGTGGTGAGGTTGGAAAGATGGTCGACAACTCAAGCCGAAAGATTTCTCCGCACCAGTCTCGCCAGAGCAAACAGGTCGATTTCGGACGATATATTGTAATTCATCGTAATCATGAAATAAATATCCCAGATACTCTAAGACATTAATAACAGTTTTCATTCTCCAAATAAATTTTGAGTACTATCATCAGCCTGTTACTTCTCCACTGGAGAACCATTTAGTCCTCATGTATGCATAGGGTTAGAGAGAACTTACAGTTGCTACTAACGACTTTACTCCTGAATATTCTTGGACAAACTTTCCAAGTACCGTCATCACCAAAGTAGTACACCCACGGCTTCGATTCTAGCTTGTACTGCTTCCTTCTCTCCATTCTTATCACTTCTCAAACTCGCCGTTACAATTCCCTGTCGTGATTCAGTCCTCCTCCAATGACGCAGCGCCATTGCGTATCTCACTGTAACGTATTTACTTATCTTTCCTCTCGTGTATTCATGCATGGAAACATTACAATTCCAATGGCCCACGCGGAACATGTATCATGGTCTGCGCAACGAAGTCCCTGACCCGAGTAATTGAATGTAAATGGTCGCATCCGCGTGTCGACATTTACCATCGGCTCGTTCTGTTACTTCCTCATATGAAAGCGAACGCTCAGCAAGGAAATAAAATGTCCCCATCCTCGATTCTAGTGAAAGAGAAAATTATTCGAGAGGATGGAGAAAAGTTGAAGGTACCTTCACTCTAATAGCATAGCATTCAAACTGCCAAGCTAAAAAGCATGAGGTAATAATCATCGGAGCCGGCCTTGGTGGCCTTGGAGCC
Organism: Rutstroemia sp. NJR-2017a BBW; assembly: GCA_002946425.1. Taxonomy (NCBI): domain Eukaryota; kingdom Fungi; phylum Ascomycota; class Leotiomycetes; order Helotiales; family Rutstroemiaceae; genus Rutstroemia; species Rutstroemia sp. NJR-2017a BBW. The sequence goes on from NJPT01000031.1 coordinate 2,081,487, forward strand.
GCAATATCAATCTCTCTCGAAGGCCATGACGTTACGGTCCTGGAGTCAGCGTCTGAGATTGCAGAAGTACATTCAATTCCCCTTTTCTAGACGCAAACTAACCGCGCCCCAGATCGGAGCAGGAATCCAAATCCTCCCTCAAAGCACCCTCATCCTTCGTCATTGGTCTCTCCTTCCAGTCTTACTCCCCCATTCCACTACCCCCTCATGCGTGAACATGAGATCCCACCATGGCCCACTCATCTCCTCTATGAATTTCGCGCATTCCGCCTCGCAGTACCCCGGCACATGCTACCTTGACCTCCACCGTGCAGACTTGCATCGCGCGCTGTATAGACGTGCTCTCGAATTAGGTGCTGCTGTAAGATGTGGAGTTCGCGTCACCGATGTGCAGTCTCGGGAACTGGACGCAGAAGTGCTGATGGAGAACGGAGAGAGCATCAAAGCAGACTTAGTAGTCGCTGCTGACGGGGTATTCAGCAAGATGAGGGAGGTGATGTTGAGCCGGCCAGATCCACCGGTTGAGACTGGTGATTTGGCGTATAGATTGTTGTTGGATACAAGGGATATGATGAAGGATGAAGATTTAAGAGAGTTTGTGGAGAAGCCGCAGGTTAACTATTGGTTGGGGAGGGATATGCATGTTGGTTTGTTTGTTGTATTTCTTAACCTTAATTTCACTACCTTTATGACTTTTTCATTTCTTTCTTATAACTCAGGCAAGAAGGATACCAATCACTGACTTTGGCTAGTGAACTACGTACTCAGAAATGGCTCTCTGTTCAATATGGTTCTCCTTGTGCCAGATAATATGCCAGCTGGAGCTACAACACTAGAGGGAAATGTGGAAGAGATGCGTGCATTATTTAGAGACTGGGATCCTCGGTACTGTCAGCATCTCTTTGTCTATCAAATAGTCTAACATTCCCAGGATATCGAAACTCCTCGGCCTTTGTAAATCGGTATATAAATGGCGCCTTTGTATTCGACCTAATCCAGAAACGTGGAGCCATCCATCGGGACACTTCACTATGCTTGGTAAGTCTTTGAGTGTATACCAACACGAGCAGAACCACTGATCTCCGAGCTAGGTGATGCAGCGCATGCTTCCCTCCCCTATCTTGCAGCCGGGTAAGTTATTCACCCTCACGGACTGACAGCCTCTAGTATAGTTTCCCCTCACTAACTCCCCCAAAAGCGCAAGCATGGCTCTCGAAGACGCCGCCGTTCTCGGCCAACTCCTCTCCCACTACCCCATCAACAATCACACTCGCACACGCTCACCCACATCCAAAGCAGCCTTCTTGCAACACGCACTTCACATATACCAAGCGATCCGCGGGCCACGCACCGAAAAAGTGGTTCAAAGAGGAACTACCCAACAATATCTGTACCATCTACCAGATGGTCCCGAGCAAATCGAGCGTGATCGGAAGATGCGAGAGCAAGAAGAAGGAGAGGCCCTGGCTTGGAGAGATAAGGGGTTTGCTCCGTGGTTGTTGGGTTATGATTATATTGCTGAGGTGAGCTGTTGGAACTTCATTATCCTGGTATTGATTTTTCGTGGAAATGTGCTGATTGTTTGTGACGAGTAGGTTGAGAAACATTGGAGAGAGCTGGAGACCACCGAGAAAGAAAGGGGCAAGACATTGAAGGCGAGGATATAAGGGCTGATGGATGTAGCCTCCATCGTTAATCATGGTTGATTATGGTTTCAGCCAAAGCATATTCGTAGTAAAAGTTTTCTCTTCCCAATTATCATGACTATGTATGCAACAAGCAGTCGGAAATTCCGAAGCAGACTCTCTAGCGCTGAAATAATAGGCCGCAAATAATACCGAAAAGACAGTTGGACGATAAAAATATTATAATATCTTATGGACTTAAGGATATTTGATCAATACTAGTAATCAGGTATTAGATATTGCCCCAGATTGGCCTGTTGTTCCAAGCCGAGGCAGACAACAAGGGCGACGAGGTACAATCGGAGAATATTAATGAACACAAATTTCCCTCGATTTGAGTGAAAATTTGAGCATAATGCCTATAGGCAAATAGATATGCAACAAAGCAGAGACATAGCACGTGTTTTGTGTGGAACTCCATATTTGTTGCATATCTCATGCCTATAGGCATTGAGCAAAGTTTTCCACGGCTTGTGAAGCGAGAAGAAAAGGAGGCTAGAAAGCGGGGTTAAAGATGCGGCGGGTCTTCTACCTCCTCACCCATTCCATCTCTTTTCGCTCCTGTCCCTGCCTCTACTGCCACCCTGGCAATCAACTCATGCGCAGCCTTCGCCGTCGCCATTGTGATGACTTTTCCACTCGCATCCCCTTCCTCCTCATCACTCTGATCATCTTCCCCTCTCTGGTCCTCCTCCTCTTCTTCATCGTCGTCTTGATCAACAAGCATACTATCCAAATCGGCATTTTCGTCATCATTGCCCACTCCCACACTTATCCCTTCCCCATCCACTGTAACTGTATCCCTTGCACCCACCCCTACCCTAAACCCCACGCCCTCCCCCAACATCTCTTGAAAACTCCCCGCATCGAATGCCGTTTCTTGGTTACTGCTTCCACTCGATGTATATTTGTAATCCATGATCTGCGGGTCTAAAGGAAGGTAATCATCTGCTCCGTCTCCAATGACATCATCTTCTTGTTCTCTTTGACTTTGCGTGTCCTGTGAAGTGTGGTTGTGATGTTGTATGTGGGAGTGAGAGTGGGGATGATGTTGAGGTTGTTGTTGATGGTAATTAGATATAGGAACAGGAATATGCACGTTTACCGGAACTGAAGTGGGTGTGGAAGACGGGGAAGGTAATCTTCTGTTAAGAACTTGTGGGGACACGGATGTGCTGTGGTGAGGATGATGGTGAGGATGTAGCTGGTGATGGAAATCATGTTGCAATTGGTTTTGGGAATGTGATGACTCCTGCTGATGATAACTATGCTGTAATGAAGTTTGTTGCTGGTGGGGCGGACGCTGAGATTGCTCCTGCTGTTGATTTTGATGCTGCGTGGACATAGATAATATTCGTCCAGCGGCACTCGGACTCACACTCGCATTCCTTTGTTGGACAATAGGGCCAAAGGGTTGTTGAGAATGTTGCTGAATTTGAGTAGCATCTGCAGCCCTAACAGCTGGTGTCTTTCCCAATTCTTTGCACTCGATACAATTTTTAATCACAATGCTAACTGTCTCCTTTATCCTAACCCAATGGTATTTTTCGGCAATCATCGCAGTAGTCTTGTTGATTCCTCCATGTTGCATTATATGGATTCCTCGCGCGATTTCGTATTGTTTATGAGGATCGCTGATGACCTCTTTGCCTTTCAACATAAGCTTGTCCTCGTCCGGTAGGAGTTTGTAATGAGTGGCTGCGCTACGAAGTCTGCTTTTTTCGGCCCGATCAGCACCCGAGGGATATTCTTTGTATTTTAAATAGAATTTGATTTTATCGAAGCGTTCTTCACTCACGAAGTCGGAGCCCTCTGGCCCTAGATCCCGTCCATATATTATAGCATCGATGAACTTTCCGGGATAACTCTTAAGGTTGCCTGCACCCTTTACACGTCCAATTCGCTTGAAGCCCAAGGCGTCCCAGATACGGCATGAGGCTACGTTGGTCTCGTAAACTTGATAGAGTAAAAATATCAGTAGCCGCCTTTAAGAATAATGCTACAAATAACAGGAACTTCGCTGCAGAAGAGAACAGAAAAACTAGAAAATGTAAGGGAAGCTCCATAAAGGCGTGCTCACCAAGGTTGAAAACGGAGTATGTGTAGCCCAGCCGTGGCGCCCATTCGAGATAGCTCTCTCCCATTAAACGACCTGCACCTTTGCCTCGAGCAGCATCTGTAACCAGGAAACCGGCGTTGCAGACGTGGGAGCTGCGTCCTGGATAATTTGGCTTGATATAATAACTACCTAGACATTCCGTAGCCCAATTCCTGCCTTCAACAACCTCACTTGCGGATTCAATGTTGCCAATAAGCATGATTGCACCAAAGTTCTGGAACCAATATGAAGCAAACTTCTCGTGGGTCATTGTCTCCATCATAGGATAGGTGTCACCATTATCAATTTCCTTGTTGAATTGATCGGCCAAGTATGCGAGAAGGGAGGCAGGGACTTGGTGTCGGGAGGAAAAGGGTACTATTGTAGCAGTTGTGACTCGGTCCCGTAAGGTAACTTGTCGGGGAAAGACATCGAGGGGTACTGCGGGGTTTGGATCGTGCGGATCTGGGAAGGGCGCGGCACCAGATGTGCGGTAGATGGTTGGCGCACTTGGGTCGTCGAGCATGGCAGGCATCTTGAATGCTTCACGGATAGTACAGAAGTCAAAGCGATTAGAAGTGATTCAAGGTAACTATTTGAGGTTATCAGACATGTTCCCCCAGACTGCAAATTAGAAATAGAGGGGCATCTCGTAGTCAACGACGCACCCTATTCACCAGTTACCACACCTGCGACAATGGCAGATGCAATCCACAGTAGTCCTGGCACCCCAGCGTAGTAGCTTCAACCTCGGAGGTCGAATATTTCCGTATTGAGAATGGCCCGTGGGTGAGTAGCGCGATGAAAGATGAAATGTGCAAGTGTTGTTCTCAGAACATCAATCGAAGACTTTAGCACATTTAAATGCAAACGTTCAAGCGCGATCACGTGATATATATGGGACGGACTTTTCGTCACAGAAAGGGCGCAAAATAGTTTAATCCAACGAGCATACTTATTTTAATCTAGCCGATGCTCTGACTACACGAAATTGACAATCTTTTGACTTAGCACCCAAGACGAAGTGGTTCTTGATAACAAATGCCCCGCCACCAAATTCTAACGCGGTTAGAACTGCGCCCTTCGGCCCTCGATCACTGGAGAAGTCAGTAGAAGGAGGATATACATACGCCCTTCCTGCGGGTCGTAAAATACTTCATCGCCAGTGAGTCTGCATCAGCGGACAAATACATCTGAAATTTTAAATCCAAGTGAATCTGCAACAACACAAGCATATCCGACTTCACGGACTACTATGTCAATATACTCCAAGCTCAGTTCTCTTTACTGCTTAGGCCCGATTCTTCCTCGCAGGTCTGATGAAATTGCTACAATGGAGTAGTATGCCAGTGATAGTATCATCTCATGACAATCAATCTCATCATGCATGAACAATGCTTGGGGCTCAGTTACGAAGGACAGAAGAAAACCTTGGTGATTAGAACAAATTGAGAACAACGCCGGAGTCTCGTAAACATACGGCAGATCTATTTGGTAGGCCACTTTGGTGAGCGCGGAAGCACACCTGTATCGGCTACGACATATTGATGTCGTTCTGCCGTAAATGCAGTACCATATAATGGATCAAGAACTTCAGTATGAATCGATGAATAAAATACCAATCGTGTTTATGACATACAACCATGCCATCCGACCAAGCGCAGTGGATTGCAAAGCTGCATCTAGCGCTTGGTCCTCGACCTCTCGAAGGCTACTCACCAGTTGGACGTCTGCACTCAATCCAGAGAAACACCACGAACAATGTCCCCGTTGTCGTCATACATTTTCGTCATCACGTGTATCGTTCTTGTTGAGTCCACTGGAAATTGGGCTAAGAAGTCCGACGGAGTCGTGAAGCTACCGTACACAAACTAAGAAAACTCTGAACACTGTTCAAATGATCGAGCATTTGGCTAGATGCAGAAATTTTGAGCTTCCATACACTTACATTGATTTTGAAAGTTCATTCACTCTGCTGTTCTCGATATTCGGTAAGGAGTGCTGTATTTATTCGGCCTGCAAGTTGCCACGGTGATCATTTTTGGAAATTCGAGACCCGTGTTGGTGAATTTTTTTGTTGAACATAGGTAAAAAGTCATTTCATTTATATATATATCCTGGGTGGTGAATTTATAGTATGGATAGAGTGAATTTAATGCTGTAGGAGAATAATGTTATATAACATTCGCTTCTTCTCAGATTCTCTGCGTGCGATTTCTTTCCGAGGACCAAACACAGCTTTCTGTCAACCATGGCTTCAACCACTTCATCATGCAGCGTATGCAAGTTGCAACCTGAACACCCGGTTTGTTACTTGGACACGACTAAATGCGATCCAAAACCCAGGTTCTGTTCGAAAGGATGTGAGACGAGGCATTTTCATACTTGCATACAATGTTTCTGTTCCCGCTACCCACGGCCCCGTCCGCGCTTTGCACTTTCAGTTACCTTTCCAACCCTACGTCCGTGGACCCTGCACTGGCAGCGCTCCACTCGCATTGTTCCACCGATGTGCACAGCCAGCTGCAATGAATGCATCGTCTGCGAGACCTGCCACGGATGTGCTGCGTTCGATCATGTCGACGCCAGGCGTACCCTCGACAACCCTTCTCGTACCGGCATTCCTCCATTTCTTACCCCTCCTGATGCCGAAACCTGCGAACTCGGTGGCAGAGATGGAAGTTCTCTGATAAGAGTTACCGCTCTCCAAAATACCCCGACTCGCGTCTATCCTGTGAACGTGGGAGTACCGAAATTTACGGGCGGTAGGCAGGAGCGGGTTTGGACGGGCCCGTTGCTTGTCGTCGCCTATTCGATGATAAATTGCAAGGGGGCGGGTCGTGTAAGAGATATAACGATGGAGGATATGGATAGCGTGAGGGAATTTATGGCTAGGGATACGAAAACAGTGCTTGCTTCGCAGCGGGCAATCGATCAAAGTCGCGATAGAGTCCTCAGTGATATCTTGGATAACATGTTGAAGCGTGGCAGAAGGTGATTGTATCGGGACACACAGGCGAATATCGAAGGTGATGGATGACTGCTCCATACGCGATGGCGCAAAGGGCGCGAGATCCATTTGTGTATTTCTTTTAATCAGAGCAACTGTCAGAGCTTCTATGATAATAGTCAGCTCGGCTCTTCGTAGCTCCTACATAGCATAACTGCGTTTGCATTATTTAAATGTTATCACTTGGAGTGCAATGCGATTTGGTGAAAGATGGTGACCGTCTAATTCCTCTACGCGAACTAACGTACCTGTAAATTGGTGCTCACGACGTGTGATATTCCACTCACATATCACTAGCTGAAGAGCATCGTCAAGAATAGATCAGGCCAATAATACCCAAAAGATAGCTGGAAAATGAAAGCAATATAGTATATTGCATTCTTTGCGTTATCCTATTTGACAACAGTAATCAGCTACAATATGCTGTCCCAAATCTGGTTGCTTTTTCTGCCCTGGAGAGGGAGGCGCCTAGGTAGATGACTTGCAGGAGGGTTCGCCGGACCAGCATCTATGCACTCTTAATTCGAGGTACACTGTAGGTAGAACAACTGTGATGCTGGATAATATTCTTATGATTATATGTTATCGCAGCCAACACCATGGTAACGAATGTAAACAACACACGTTTTCAAAACCTAACACCAAACCGGCAGCCCGGCAGACTGACCTACGCACCACAATCATACTCAACAGCATCGATATCGTATCGCGAACCCTGTCCCGGTACTAAGTTACACACTGACACTCGAGACAAGACGGAACGGGATGACACGCGGGAAGGCGCCACAATTCCCGTATAAGGTTATCTCAACATCGCCTCATCCACCGGCTTCGTCTCTTCTCCCCCACGACCTCTCAGGATTTATAGCTAGTCGAACAAGGTCTACTCTTCGGATGAATTAATCTCAGTAATTGTAGATAAAGAGCTTGGTTGCACCGCCTCGAATCTAAAACGCGCAGAATCCTAGACGAATCCCCCTCTACTCGCCAACGACTGCAACATCCAAGATCCTGCAGTGCACACCCGTTGGAAAATAGCCAGGATTGTCTCTTCATGTTTGAAATCATAGAAGCCGTTTTTGAAATACAGGCTTTTCGATCTCTGAGCCACCAATGCATCAGAAATCCGCCTGCAGTGAATTTTTCCAAGGCTATGTGAAATCATGCGTGCCGATTTCGTCGCTTGCGGATTGAAATCGTCATAGGTCTTAGAGAGAAAAGTTACGTATAAGCCAGCACATCTAAAATTCCGCCTCCCAACTCATGGGAACTCAATATAACAATGTTATCCCGGAGCCCAACGGCACCCGCTCTCGAATCTGAAGCGCCAGAAGTGGTGGAGGCCCGGGTCGGTCTGTCACCTATTGAGGCTCTATATCCGCCTCGCCCGATCGATACGCTAGTATCTCCTATGTTCAGCGAGCCGGCGGAAAAGATTCCAAGCTCCCCACAATTTCCACCTTTACCAATACCAGTGAGGTTGCCGAAGAAGGATCGATCAGGGAAAGTCCCTGCCACAAGCCTAAAGGGCCGCTTACATCGTTCATCGCATAGGCTGGATCGATGCGTGAAGATAGCGGGAAAAGAAAAAACGATACTTGGACTTCGACCTTGGATTTTCTGGACCGTGGTCGGGACGTTGCTGGTTGTGCTAGCAGTTGGCGGGCTAGTATGGGGAATTGTTGGAATGTACAACTCGAGACGGAAGAACGACAGGTAAGTTATTGCGTGTGCTTCATCTGTACTTCTCGGCGCTCGCTGAAGAAATAGCGCTACATCGGAAGATCCATCGCCATCCTCAACATCGACTACACTGCCAACGACCTGTCCTCAGATAAATGGAACTGAGTACACTTCGCTTGTTTCCCCACTCTATACATTTCTGATATTGTGCGCCACGAATATCCAGGCTCAAGGAAATGGATTGGCTTCCATGTATTCACCTAGCTTGGCAAGCTGTATAGACTCCTGTGCAGGACACAACGCTAATGCTACTGGCAAATCCAACGGTATGTGTAATCTCAAGAATTTCCTGGGTCTGAAGTGCTGATTCGTGTTAGCTGAATGCAAGTCCATAACATGGACACAATACGATCCGCGGAACTCAACATTGAACCAGCTATGTTTGTTGAAAGGGAGTGAAGGCAAAACGACAAGCGTGGACAATGGCTTGATTTGCCAGAGTGCTATTTTGATTAGTTGATGGAAGCTAGACGCTCAATCACCTAATTCAAGATAATCAATAACGACCGATCCTAAGCATCAGTATCACCTGAGCTCATTGACCACGAACAATCGAAATACTCCAATCATGCAGAGATATATTCAATGTTCCTCTCCAGAACCAAGACTACCTTGCCTTCCACCTAACCCTCCCAACCCAATCCGCGAATGCTCTCACGTCCTCCCTCTCTTCTAGTAATTCCACGTTATAATAATCTCTGGCCAACTCCTCATGCGAGGCTATCCTATGCACAAAGCTATGACAAGCGCGACACAACCACGCCACATTGTTCAACTGATCTTCCGTATGCCAGCCCCTCTTCAACACCTTCGCATGTACGAACTTCGGTATCAAATGATGATATGTAAGTGGGATCCAAGATCGCCCGCAGAGCTCGCATTCTGTTACGGACTGGCGGAGACTTGATGGCTCGGGTGGTGGAGTGGTGAAATGAGATACGTAGGCGGAGAGAATTGGGTGGAGGAATTCAGTGATGGTTTTGTTGCTAGGAAGAAGATCGTATGTAGAGAGAGAGTCGCCAATGCCCGGGTCTATCGCGTTCAGAATATTGCTTGACGTCTCGAACTCGAGTGGAACAGGATATCTTGTTGGGAGATCGCGGGAATTGATGTAGGTCGAGTATGACAGTGTGCGAAGTTCAGGTGGAAGGCTGGTGAAGATCTCAGTGGCGATATACTGTAGCCATTAGTCGAGATTCATAGTGACAGTTTAATAGCAAGAGATTGTGCCGAAGCTTGCCTCTACGAAGTCTGCAAGCTCTGCCGCATCGTTAATGTCTTCTGCAGGCTGAGAGACCGGTTTGATGGCTGTTTTGCGCCGGCTGTTGGCTTTGCGCTTGGGTTTGGCTGTTTTACTTGTAGATTTCTCGATCAGTGGGGCTGAGATGCAGTCTCGGAAGACTTGAAAATTCGTGCTTTCTTCATCGCTAATCATAGGTATTAGAGGTAATGTCGGAGCAAGTAATGTGGTGAATTCGTGATGAGAGGCAAAGTGCCCCTTCATTCAAATGTGGTTGAGGGAGCGCACAGTAATGTCGTAGTTTAGGCTTCTTGGAGTTTATGCAGCGCTATAAATGTACCCCACCTTCGCCCCCACACCGATGTAATCCTTAATGTTAACGCCAGACGTCATGGTGCAACAGCATTGATCAAGCTGTTTAATTGCTTCTTGGTTGCAAGGAGAAATAATGACCTGGTACATTTTTGAGCAGGAAATTCATCACATTCAGCATGGCGAACGAAAAGATAGTCATCGCTTTTGATCTATACGGGACTCTTCTTTCTACAGAAAGCATTGCCAAAGAACTGGCGCGACATTTCGGAGAGGAGAAGGCTCAGTCAGTAGCAGCATTATGGAGGAGATATGTATGTAGCTTTCTTTGGAAACTCATTATGTCAGGAAGCTCACGTGTGACTTAGCAACTAGAATATACATTCAGAATGAATAGCATGTGTGAGTTCTCCAGATCCAGAAGCCAAACATTGCTACATGTAACTTATCAAGTACTCTAGCACTGTACAAACCCTTCTCAGATGTCACGAACTCTTCCTTGAACCATGCTCTAGCAGAACATGGTCTGTCTCTCTCAGATGCGGATACGGAAAGTCTGATGAAAGCATATGACAATCTTGGGACGTTTCCAGATGTCGAGGCAGGACTCAAGGAGATTGCCGACGACCCTTCCATCGAGGCGTATATTTTCTCCAATGGAACGGACGCAATGGTAGGATCGTCCGTGAATAAATCGCCATCCCTCTCCAAACATGCTTCGGTTTTCAAGGGATTGGTGACTGTAGAAGATATCAAAGTATACAAGCCCGCCCCGCTAGTTTATCAGCACCTTGCAAAGAAAGTTGGAAAGAGTACAAGAAAGGATGACATGGCTACCATTTGGCTTGTCAGCGGGAATCCATTTGATATCGTGGGTGCTAGAGCCTCTGGATTGCAAGCAGCATGGATTGATAGAGCTGGTGGTCATCATGGCAATGGAGGATGGACGGACAGATTGGGGGAGTTGGCAAGTGGTGGCCCCACAGTCATCGTAAAGGGGGTTGAAGACGCAGTTCACGACATTCAAAATTGGAGCAAAGAGAATTGAAGCCGCCGAGTATGTTCCGGTTTGTTCAAGAAAAGGATGGCGATCCATCATTTACCTAGTCGCCGACAGATACACGGTACTAATTCGAGCTTTCTTCCCGTCCTATTCTGGTTGTAATACGGCGAAGCTCGTTCGCATTAGTTTGAAACCCAGGTGTCGAAATTACCTGAATCCTTTTTGAGATTTTAAAGTAGCAAGCCGCACGAATAGCTGGTTGGTGGGACAAGTATGACATGAGTGCAAGCTCTCAGTTCGATGATTACAGTACTCCAGTAACTGGTTATTTTATGTTGCTCTGGTGCTGTCTGTAGCTATTCGTGGTGGACCTAATAGTAACTTGAGATGGATGATTCGACCGAAAGATCCCTTGTAATTGTTTTCGATCTTATGATTTTCAGTACACTCATTTACTGGAGATTGTTAAATGATCTATTCCTGACCATGGATCCTGAGAGTTGGGGGCGGCTTATGGAGATGTACCGTTTGAGGGCAATTTCGGCAAGCCGAGCCAGCGGTTCGTGCCGCCTAGGTACCTCACCATACGACGATAAGTTGTCTCCTCTAAATACCCTTCAACAACCGTCAGACAATAAGATTTGTGGCAGCTTAGTCACTTCGCCGCTGTCCATTTTGCAATCACCAATTGCTTGCCACACTGCAACCTTAAGCAAAATGAAGGTTTTATTATTTGCCGTCGCAATTGGGATCCTTAATCGACGATGCGCATATGAGCACGGAATAGAGTCCACCAGCCTCAATCACTTTGGTCCGGTTAGAGATTTAGTAGGTCGTGCACAATACAGTTTCAATCAGATATTACCTTTAGTACAGCCAGATAACTTAATGACAGTGAGTTGATTGTCGTTTCTCAGTAGTTGCGGTTACCATCACGTCCCTGGTGTGAACCTTCAATGCTCTTGGTAGCCCGAATCACAGCGTAGTATGTGAGGGTAACATTGAATCCTTCAGCAGCTAAAAGTGGTTAAGTCATTCGAAGTTGTATATAACCTAAACATGCAGGTGTATCAACTACTGCGAGATCCAAACGCCACCTGGGATCGGCGCCGCTCGGGATGATAGGAATGAGTGAACGTGGGGTCCGCACGACGAATGTCATATATTTGCATCTACGGACAATGCCTCCCCTGTTTCTGATTCCTTATTATCGCAGTATACTCTTCTCAGTCTCTAGGTCGGTCGTTGACTCTTCAAAACCTTTCGCAAGTGCGTTCTAGCATGACAGCAAGCTCTAATGTCGATTCGGCTGCAGGCGAAGGACTTCAGTATGCTCAGGAAGGCATGGAACCTGTCTCTGCGGAGTATCCAGGTTCATACTCTGCTTTCTCGGGATTTAGAACCGATGATCCAATTCCTGTGAACCGTGTCAGCTCAAATCATTTCCAAGGCAGCAAACGGGGCTTCAATGGAAGCTCGGTCTCAAGCTGCATCAATCCTGTGCAAACTCAACCTTGCGATCTGCCCATAGATGTGAAAAGACGAGGACTTTGTCGAATTCCTCGAAGGATCCTTCTCTGGATTGTACCTCCGGCTCTCATACTATCTTGGCTTGTTGCTGGTCTGGTGGGCTATGCAATAAGACATGCGAACGAACACAGGTGAGTTCTATCATACCGAATCGCAAATTACGATCATCGACTAACGACCGTCGTTTGTTCGTCAGCTCTGCCCTACGAAATGACTCAAAAAATTCCTCAGGCTCTAGTACCATTACTACTACCACTGCCACCACCACAATGGCAGCCACGGCTTCACTAGCTTCTGTTGCAACACCGACTTCAACACCGACTTCAACCACAACGAATGATTTGGCTGGCTGCCCTGCCAACAACGGCACCACATATAAATCTGGAAGCGACACATATGTCAGAATCTGCGGCATAGATTTTGTTGGAGATGACCTCAAAAATTCCTTCACGCCTTCATTTGAAGCTTGCATGGATTCTTGCACTGCCTACAACAATGCTAACCCCGACAATGCTACGTGCGTAGGGGCCACATACGACATATTTGATCCGACAGATTTTAGTAAAAATGAGAGATGTTTTCTGAAGACGGGTCGAGGTGCCCCAGCTGCGAGCAGTAACTTTGGGAAAATTTGCGATACTGCGCTCATGATATCAAACTGAAAGGCAGAACTGGATCTGGTACAGCTCTCCGGTGCAGAAATAATATCACCAGAACAATAATTGAAAGACACTTGGCCTGTACGGTACCCCTTGCTTCGACGAGTAAGAGATGACTTCCAGCAGAAATTGTCGGTTGTTATTGCTGGGACCTTACTTGGGTATTCACGTGTTTTCTCGTGTAGATCTCGAGTATATACCTAATGGCGACCGTACCGAAAGTGGAAATGTGTACAGTACGGTTTGCTAGCCGGTGACGGTTCCTCGGGTTCTGACACTCTTGGCACCACGAATATACAGTACCAGCACAATTCAAGGTTAAGCGGGGTCACCCACAATTCCCATGTGCCCCTCAACTTGAGATTTCCAACGGTCCAGCATCTGACCGTCTTACATACTACCATCGTTATCAAATCATAATATTACCTCACTTCTTCCCGTTCGTCGGCGCGTCAAATACTTCTTGGACACAGCCCCATCGCCCTGAGCCTTTCTGGGGCACTGTTAGGCAGGCGTATTTCTAGCGAATCAAGGTCGGTGCGTTGTCAAAGTGACAATCTCGTCGTGATGGAGTGGATTTTGTTTATATTGCACATACCTGTCGCGGTAAATGAGGGAGTCGGTATGAGATCTTCAATCCAGTCGATTTATATTTCGTGCATCTGAAATACAAATACCGTATTGCTCCCCTAGGACATTTCCCCAGGTTATGGATATGGAGGACGGACAACCTGGTATGTTCATTGTGTTCTATTAGGATACGTCTTTATGCTAAGGGATTTCTAGTTCCAGGAAGCTACTACTTTTATGCTCCTAACAAAGTAGCACCAGTGGTGTTCGCTGTCTTAGTCGCGATATCCATGGTGGTGCATGGTTACCAATGCCAGTAAGTTGCCAGGTTTTGCCAGAAAACATGCTTGCTAATCTTTTTCGAGTCGATACAAATGCTGGAAAGTAACGGGCTTTCTGCCCTGGTCTGCGTGCATATATTTATCCGGATTCATACTTCGAGAAATTGGAGCATTTAACTATGATAATCTCCCAATCTACATCGCGAGTCTAGTTATGCTCTATGCTGCTCCGTAAGTTCTCCATTTAATTCTTCCAACTCGAGACGTCAATTGATATCATTGTAGCCCTATCTACGAGTTAGTCAACTATTTCATTCTCTCACGCATTCTTTATTACGTCCCGTACCACTCTCCTCTCCATCCAGGTCGGGTCCTTACCACATTTGGGGCCCTCTCCGCTGTAGTCGAAGCCCTCAACGCCAACGGAGCCTCCCGTGTAGCCAACAGCTCTCTCCCCGCCGCCGCACAAGAAACAGGCAAGTCTCTCCTAAAAGCTGCCCTGGTCCTTCAACTCGTTATCCTTGGCTGCTTCATTCTTCTTGCGGCTACGTTCAACCGCAAATGCTACAAGAACAATATCCTCCCAGCCAACCTGCAGGCTGTTCTCACTACACTCTATATATCCTCTGCTCTCATCGGAACTCGTACAATCTACCGTACGGTCGAGTATTTCAGCACTGCCAGCATTCATATTTCTCCTTCTTTGAGGATCTCAGACATTAGCCCGATTCTAAGATATGAGTGGTTCTTTTGGGTTTTCGAGGCAAGCCTTATGTTGTGCAACACGTGCTTGCTGAACATTCGACATCCGATGAGATATCTGCCAAGGAATAATAAGATCTATTTGGGTACAGATGGAACCACGGAGATCGAGGGGACAGGATATGAGGATAAAAGGTTCTGGCTTTGGACGGTGTTGGATCCATTTGATTTGGTGGGAGCGTTCAAGGGGAGGAATGTGCGTAGAGAATTTTGGGAAAATGGGGAGGGAAATAGAGCTGCCGGGGGAAATTCGAACGAGACAGAAGCGCAACCGGCGGTGGTTGGGGACGCAGGACGGAATACAGGGAAGGTGGCTTGATAGTTTCGTGGTACTTCGCTTGCTCGCGTTCTTCCTGTTCCTATGTGTTTTCTGTTGTTTTCTGTTATGTCTTCATATCTGCCGATAGAATAGTTGTCGTTGGTAATTCGATGTAAGTTCTGCTTCATAGACAGTTTGTAAAAACCGAATTTGTGCAAGAAACCTTCTTCTTTCTGCAGCAGATCTCGATTTTCACAAGAAACATCTATCCCACGCCCCCGAACAATACCCGCACGACATGAAGGTTAATGTCTACCCCTTTTCAGCCCCATACGCCAAGTTAACCTTAACTAATAAGCTTTTGACAGCGACCACCCCGCACCTAAACCCTACTTCCGTTCAACCCCGCAAACACGTCCGGACTCCCATGACACCAAAAACTCGTATTCCAAAGCTGAGCTGTCGGCGACACTGCCACCAACAACAACATGGAAGACAGCCGTTTCACCAAAATTTGACCGAAGTTTGGGTGAGAGCTTCGATTACATGCTTTCACATCAATAATTTCCTGTATACTAAAGGAGACAGCTAATATGGTAGTAGTGAATATGGTTGTAAGATCTTAAATACAAGCGAGGTCCTGTTGTTTAGGATTCGCTTTACGCACGAATAAGATATGCAACAAAACCTTTGGTCGGAAGTCCTAGCCTCCAAGGTGTTGGGAATATGAGATATGTAACGAAAGTTCGACATCGAGCCATGCGGTAGGGAAGAAAAGTTTACTACCTGAATACTTTTGGGGCTCTTCTCTTCAAGGAAATGTGTGAACTTGCAACAGGAAGCTCTACTTGAGTCTCCGCCAGGACTATTCCAGCATTTATTGTGTTGCACTGCGTAATCACAATGTAGGCTTCTGACTAGAGTCGGGCAAGCATAGATATGTGAAATCGAAGTACGTAGTGAAGAAGATGTGAGAATGAACTGATAAGATGAACCTGGGCTGCAGCCCTCCCAGATAAAGTCTGCAGTTCTACATCGAGCGTTCGACATTGAATATCCAAAGACGGATA
This sequence comes from Rutstroemia sp. NJR-2017a BBW, assembly GCA_002946425.1. Lineage (NCBI taxonomy): Eukaryota > Fungi > Ascomycota > Leotiomycetes > Helotiales > Rutstroemiaceae > Rutstroemia > Rutstroemia sp. NJR-2017a BBW. The sequence goes on from NJPT01000031.1 coordinate 2,097,709, forward strand.
AGCACCAAATCCAAGGTCAGTCTACAGATTCAATGGAGCTCCATATGCATGCTTTCCTTCCCTTATTTAGCTTTTATAACCCGAAGTGTGAACCGAAGGTGAGGTGAAATATGCAACAGTCCTCTTCAGTTCAATTCTTTTATCTGCTCGAAGATGCTTCGCGAGATTTGGGAATGGAGCGGTCGAGGAGAGGTGGGAGGGCGTGTATGAAACCAAAAGATGATGCCACACATTCAGTGTAGCTAGTATGATATATATTTGAGACTGTTATGCTATACAACTGGCCATTCTCACTGCGTGGTCCCGCGGTAATGTCCAAAGCCTGTGCAGATAATCCGAGCTTTGAAAGAACAATGCTGAAAGGGGTGTCTCTCAGTGAAGCCGAGTGGAGGGACTGGTGACTCGAACTCGATAAGATCGGTTTGTGGCAGGAGGATTAGCTTCTTTATCCGTGAACCATTGTTCGGAGTTTGTATGAATGAAGGGTAGCAGGATTGAGAATGACTCTCGTGCATTCATGTCCGGAAAGTGGTGTTATCGACAACTTCCTAGGCGGCCACTAGTAGGTACAAGGACTGATGTTCAGGTGGCCGCGGCTCCATGTCGTGTCTCTCGGCGCTCTAGTGGTATACACAAAGTTAGCATGGGTCAGCAAAGACCACATCGACGCCTCCTAATACCTAATCTACAGATACAGGAAGGTAATATCAGGCGCAGTAAGAAAGCGGTGAGTAGCAGTGTTAAATACCTGCGTGTGTAACTTAATATAGCCACAGGAAAGCGTCACCAGTGCTCTTTGCAGAGAAGGAGAAGAGAATCTCGGAATCTGCGGTTTACACGGGGCGTGTTGTGTACCAGAGGAGATTCTTGAGCTTTGAAGTGCTTCTCAGAGTGCAGGATAGTGTGTTTGCCGAGGCGATCATGATGCTGGGGTAAGTCGAGTTCAGCAGAGTAGATTCCAGGATCACTTCTATATGGAATGAAACTATCAGCCCGAAATAAAGTACGCGAGTTTCAGACCTTCAGGAGGTGAGGTCGTTCCATTGTGCGCTCCTGTTTATCCTCATGGAGTTGGGTGTGGGATGGAGCGACAGGATGTCGTACTCTTCGCGCTCGCTCGCTCTGCGGTCCAAAAGAAGCAACTTCAGGGAGTCAGATAGTTACACGGTCTTATTGTTCCATATAGTTTCATCAGACAGGATTCACTGAATCCACCTGATTAAAGGGAGAAATATGATATTTCAAATTTCAACCACACCCGCATGCCGGTAGGATACGGTCAGATAGCATCAATAAGCACTTCAGATGTAGTATACATGTGATCTTTATCCGAATATTCTGATATAGAGCTATTTTAAAGGAGGAAAGTCTTCCTGATACCAAAAACGATTGGAGAGGGGAAGGGATTCGTCAAATCTCTCGTCTAATGGGGGAGGATTTAGACTAGTGAGCCCCATTGGATATCGACAATTTCATAAAATTACAATTGCGACAGAAGGATGAGGCTGACCAGATGGCTCCATCGCTCATCACGTAACCTAAAACCGAACGAAACTAAGCTAATGGAGTTCATAACCCGACGGCTCGAGGCGGTCAAAGTTTTGTCAGCGACAAAACTTACGGTCATATCCGGACTTCGGAGGTCTATCACATAGGATTGAGGTAGCTGAATGAAATGTACCAAGCTGATTTAGGAAGCTCAGTCCATATGTTTTCATGTGGGTTTCGGGTAGCAGTGACAGTTACGTAGGGGCGTAGAAGTGGAGGAGGGGGAGGGGTCAAATGTCACCTCCCACAACTTTAGGCGATTGCTACAACCAAATCTCATTGGAGTGCAAAAAACCAACATAAATCAGTGGGTTTGGAGATAGTTAACGGTCGGTTGAATGCTTGCATGTTGTGTGCTCCTCCACTTCATTGTCCTACTCCAATATCTGCGGTGAAGGATGAACTCTGCTCGAAGGAGTTGATGTCCTTTAAAGGATGCTGTACAATCCAACCTTCTAAGTTTGTCAACGGCAGATGCAGAAAGCAACTTTATGATCCAATAAGATCGTTTTGGACCAGGTGCGGACTGGGGGGAGGGGGCAAATCGACCTGCAAATACGTCGTACTATCAGTCAGACGGCTTCGGGATAGAGGTTAAGATTAGCTGAATCTAGAGTATGCATTGATGTAGAACTGCTGCTAAAGTCAGCAAGTAATGCCGAGGCGTAAAGGGTAAGATTTATTTGCTCGATGCAGTTCATTGCAGCGATGTCTGAAGATAGGAAGCTTCCATATTCAGATCCCACCGACGTTTGTGCGGAGACTTGCTACAGCCATTACGGCATTAAGACCTGCAGTGTACGTGAAATTATTCTCAGGCAGTGAATCGGAGATTAAATCGCATCAGGTTGAAAATTAAGCGCCAGAAGGGGCGAGGTGGAGGAAAGTAGGGCATGCTGCGGACTTATACCAATTTTCCGAGGGAGATTTCCAATGCACTCACCAGTCTCACCTATGACATGGATGTTGGTTCTTCCCTAAGTAGTCTGACCTTCGTGTACAACTTTAGATTAGCCGCGGTGATATCACTAATATTTGAGGTCGTGTTGGTTGAGGGTAGTTTTTGATTCGGACAACAGTACGAGTACCGTACCAAATGCCAACCACCAGGCATGATGAATCTTCCGCAGTATTCTGCATTGGCCTCATTTGTTGGATGAACAAGAATCTTAGCAATCGTAACTCTGGTGGCTTGTTGACATCTAATATAGAAGTAGTCTTACAACCAACATAAAATACCACGAAATAGACTGTTGGCATCTCCACTATACAACTGTCCATCCCACTACAAAATTATTTTCCAGCAGCCTCAGCGACGCGCCAAACGAATGTTGCGCAGCAGCAAAGCTTTAGTAAATTCTAGCGAATAATGGGCAGCCTAGCGCTCCACTCCTTCCAAGGTTCTGGAAAGAAAAGGAAAGAATGGGGGGATCTGGTGCTAAATTTGCCCCTAGTTCATGTTTCGTAGAACGACGAAAAATGACATTTCAAATCTACACGACAAAATCATCAAACAACTGCCTGTCCCCGACCGAGGATTACTAGACAGATCTTCCATCTTCCTCGTCAGAATGCTGGCTGAGTAAGACTCCGAAATCAATTATGGAAATTCGCGAGTCAAACCCTCGACGATGAAATGATTATATGGGGAATTGGAGATCCTCTATCTAGGAGATCGGATCGATCTTCTAGGCAAACCTAACTCCCTAGTGTTGCCTGTGCTAGTAATCTTCCCTCGCGCATAATTCAATGTTTCTGTTACTGTCAGGCTACAGGTCGCGCGCGCAATGACATTCTCCCTTTGGAGTCGAATGTAACACGACACCAGGTATACTAAGCCTCCAACCTCCAACCCCCTGCAGTTGCATCCTTCGTGTGTCTCGCTACATAATAAATAACTAAGCCTACAATGACAGGCACAGCGGACCAAAGGCACTGCAGCCCCTTCCAACTTGGGCGGAGTAAAGACCAGTCTGCCGGAAGTAACCATAATTATGGCTCTGGCTTCACGTCACATTTCTCGCTTGTTGCTTCGGGATTATTTGGCCGTCTATTTTTTTGAAGGTCATATACTCCCCGGTGCCCCCCATTCTGACGCTTGTCTACCAACGAGGTTCAACCAACCCAACTTACTATAAGTGATCACCACAACAACAGATTTCGATCAAATATTTATATTGATCGTTCCGAAATGGCAACATCTTGGGATTCGCCGTACCCGCCAAGAGCGCAAAAGAACTCACGTTGGGCCGGAGCGCCAGGAGTGTATGTCAACGTTGAACTTAGAGTATCAAGATCAGAGCACGATAAGATACATGGAGGGGCATTAACATATGCATCGAAGAATATGAAGGACAGAATCGATACAGTGGTGAACGACCCATCGATACCATCCATCCTGACACCAGGTCGCCACCAACCTAGTCAACCTCCTCGATACCAACAAAGACAACAAGAACGCACTCGAGGGTTGGCTATCAGAACTTCGGAGACACCAGAGAGAGGACGATCAGCTCCACCTACAATGAGCGATAGAAGTTGTCCAATCAGTCCACTTACTCCAGACAGCCCAGTCCAATACCGAGATAGTCTTCCCCGACCGGACATAATGGAGAGACCTTTACCACCAACACCAGGTAGATTTCGCCTAGGTGATGATGATCTACCATGGTCGACACCGCCTTCGTACTGGAACGCTGAACCTACTCAACCCGCAAATCCTCGACCATCCCACAGAAGTCTTGAACCTCCCCCACGGCGACTAGAAGATCCTCAGAGAGTGAGGGATTTATCTGAACTTCAGCAGGCAATGATGACGGTGGATAGTTTAAGTCATGATGTATGGGATCCTTGGATGTGGGACAGTGTGGGTGATTTGCCTAGAGGTCCTAGGAGTATTGGGTGGGCTGTGAGTTCGAATGATGCACCAAATTCACCGAACCTATCTTTTTCGTCGCCTGTATCGCCAGTATCACCGCCACCACCACCACCACCATACGTAGTTAGTCAGTTTGAGCATGCCTGTGGGAGGAGAGCAGCTGCTCAGAGACCGAAGAGCACTGGTTGAAAAAGGGACCGGTATGGATGGATCACAATTTTGATTGAGGGGCAGAATCACGAATGGAAACGTGGGCTAAAGTATACCGGCGAATATACACCACTGGTCGCGAGCATATTCCAGAAGAAGCATCTAAACTTTTGTTTCAAGTCGTTACCATCACGGCAATTCATAATCTATCGATCTCATCACAAATTATTCCGCCAGTCACTTTATCACTGCCTGATGAATACATTCATGTTCAATACACAATATGATCGATCAAGAGAAGCTGTGGGGCAGTCTGAGCTCGTACGAGCTCTGAGTCTTGCAACGATATTGACCCGCATATGACGAAAGATGCCTAATGGTTTCCGTCAAATAAGCCAGGCCCGATGCATACAATCATGGAACAAGGGAGGCGCGACACAAAGAGGCTGTTGTATCATATCAAGGTGATCTAGCCAAGGGAAGGGAGCAAAGCACTGGAACGGGCGTACGGTATCTACAGCCAAGTCACAATTTGATTGGCCTTGGGAATGGAGTCACATTTTGGGCTTGAGGAGAAGCAAGGCAAGCAAGCCGGCAGGATGGGCGGGAATGCATGAACGGAGCTTTTGTCATTCTAGGATAGGGCTAGGCATACAGGTTACTGTGTAGGCACAAAATGAATGAAGCAGATCAAAAGAATCTAGAATGTGGTCACATCCACTATCTGTCGTGTATCTCTATTTCACGTACATATCACGATTCACGAGTGGATACTCTCCCCGTGTTGAAACGTTACCCTTAAACTGTCTCGACAATCTCTTCCCCTATCTGACTGTTCCCCTTCCCCGGCTTCTGGATTGTAGATATGGCTCTCGGTCCTTTTCTTTTCCCCACCAGGAATACTAACACGCCAACCGACCGAATCCTTCGTCGGATATGCCGTCTATTTCCCTTCTCTTCTAAGCATAGTGTAGCCAAAGCAGTGGAGCCGCAGCCCACATCTAGAAAAGCTTGGACTCGACACATATCCGTGCTGATGATTCGTAGACTGTGGAAGGAAGGAAAAATACTTGAACACGAAACTTGTGGAGCCAGGCAGACGATTTGTTGGTTCTCGTACCGTATTCGGCAATACGGATTCTATCAGGCATCATTTTTCATGCCGTTATGAGGAAAAGCAACGATTCTTTTGGGCGGTGTACACGGAGTTGGCCCGGTTGGGTTTGGTCTGTTGGACCGATGTTGGTGTGTGTGTGTGATATACAAGTAGATATATGCAATGTGAAAGGGGAAGGACGAAGCGGGTGATCTCTTCCATTCATTCTCGTGCACCAACACATGCCAAACACAAAAATCCGATATCAGATGAACTCACCACCCCCTTCATGCAACCGATAAAACAAGGTACAGCGGAAGGAAAATTAGCATAACCCATGTCCCAGTAAGATCATTGGTCGGGGTCGGATATGTGGATCTGTGGGGTTGACCGCAAGGCGAATTTTCAAAAAAGCATCTGGTCGCTTTTTCTTCTGGAAGTGTTTCCGCTGGTTTCGGATGATTGAAATTGGTTTGGGGTTCGACTTGAGATTAATGTGCCATTGATGATGGCAGTGACAGTTGACAGCTCGGCCGTTTCAAAAGCTTCCAAGGTTATTTCACACCTTACACCTGCTGTCGTCCTTCAGCAACGACATCATTTTATCGAAACGGACAAATCTGACCCGTCATTGTTGTTGTTTATGCTAAGGCTGCAGCTTTCTCTGGCTAACAACTCGATTTATCTGCCGTGGTCGCAATCCTCTACCTCGCGTGCTACAAGAGGCTGTGGTTGAGTTGCAGTGGGTATGTGCAGAAAGGCTGAGAATTATCCATTCGGGTTATAACACGCGAGACAGTCGCATTTACTGCGATAGGCTGGAAAGGCTGGTGTAGTCAGAATATGCTTCTCTCCAATTTTATCACTGCATCCGTTCCAGCTCCGGGGCCCTCCCTACTTTGAGGCACATTGTATCGTTTGATGAAGCACTAATTAAAGATGTCTGGGGCTGCGCTTTTGAGTGCTGTCAGTGTCGTATCGCAGCATTCTTACTATTCGCATGGGAAGTATCGATATTTTTATCGCACGGAAGACTTCGGTGATGACTCCTAATAGCTCTGCGCGTGGATAAGTTCATTTATCAGCTTACAGGTTCCTATCTTGATAGCGAACAATTTCCGTTTCAAGCGAACCCGATTGCTTACTTGGATATAATCCATGGGACCAATAAGAAGATTGGAACATTGATCGTCCAGCTATCAAGCTGGATGTAGGTAATATCGTTCTCAGTATCACATCCCACCTCAAAGCGGGTACTAGACTCAACGAGAAGTATGACGGGTAGCTAATTCCTGGTATCTCAACTTCTAGAACTATCGAAAAGCCAAAATGATGCCACTCTTGGAGAGTGGATGCTGGGACATATGTGACCGGACTGTCTCCCGGGAATTGAGGCCTTCAAAAATTCTTTTGGCGGCTTCAAATTTTGCATATGAAAACACCAGAAAGACACTCTTCCACAGGAGGATACACGGTGAGCTACACACGGTGCAAACATACCTTAAGATATAATTGATCCGCTGACCATCTTGTCGATAGTCCAGAAAATATTGCGAAGGCGTTAGGGCTCGTGAACGATAGCAGGCGAGGTTGAAGTGGCAAATAAACTGCATACTGGACATCGGCGGTCTGCCAGAAGGTTGATGGCGCGCAACAAGATCATCTGCCCAAGGACTAAAGCCTAGTTGAAGAGTAGGTTAACACAACTACATCAGGTCAGAGAGACCTCTTGAAGAATTCCGAAGCAGATGGGTGACTGACATCTAATGTCTGCAGAGACTCCTTACGGAAGCGAAGCGTTTTAGACTACCATACACTATACATATGAAGAAAGTGCAGGCAAATACAAGTGCATAAGTAACTGACAGCATCTAGATATTGCAACCGAGCTATCCAACAATGACCGAAACCGGAATTCCAAGCACTGGCATGGGAATAGTCGATGATAGGATCAAGGCATGTTGGTTTGAGAGGCCGACGAACTTCATAATGCATAAGTGGAGTATCATGGGAGACACATCAGGCCTACTTCCCGATGTCTGGGTGCTCGATATGCAAGGACTTGTGATTTTGGGAGATAATACGTATGTGTAGAGGTTGCGGCTGCAGAACGCGGGGCATTAAATTCGACTGAAGGCGATTGGAAAGAGAAAGTTTAGACGATGCTGCAGTGGCATTTTCAGCGGCAGTTGGAATCAGATTGCAACTTTGGACTCGAGACATTATTCAACATACAAAAGTACGCAGCATGGTAAAGAACAATTTGTTGGTTGAGGGGCCATCTGCTGGGCAAATGGAGCGAGACTAGTTCATCAATCCTGATATACAAACTCAATATTTTCATCGGAGCCTTGTCGTAGACTGGATTCGCTTGAACATTACTCAATGCGCAGGAATTCAGGACCAAAACCTTTCCCACACAAATTACAATATCATGCAATCTACCCTCTCTCTCACTATGCTCGCCCATCACTCTCACACCATCCCCTAGAAAGTTGCAGCAGCCAAATTCGAGGTGAAAGCGGAGTCAATGAACGGCACATTCGCACTGCCGAAATCGGTCGTAGCCAAAGCAGTCTGCGCAACGGTGGGCAGCGACTCCCACGCAATCAGCGGCTGCTGACCACCGACCGTGCTGGTAAGACCGCAGGAATGATCGATTGGCCAGATACTTTCGTATTTGATCAGAGCGCCGGTACCAGAGAGAGAGAAACCGCTAGTGGAGCAATCCCAGTCGCCGTGTGCAGAGGGACAAACAGCGACGATGTTGGATGCGCTGGTGCTGGTTGAGCTGGAGAGCCAGATGATGACACCTTCCCAGTCGTGGCGATGACCGATTCCGGTAGAGGGCTCGTCTTTGGGCATGTACCTAGAGGTTGTGAGATGTGAGTTGCGGGGATGAGGGGGGATGGAAAAGCTTACCATGAGTACATAACACCATAGTAGCTTCCGCTTTGAGCACCACGGACGTAGATTTGTCCTGTGCTGCTACTGCAGTCTCCATTTGAGGCTCCGGTTGGGGCTAGTCCACCACTAATATCATGTCAGATGGTTATTTGCTGAGTAGTGAAAGAAATCTCGACATACCCTGTATTTCCAGAAGCATCAACTGCTGGGAATGGCACACATCCATTGACAACATTGAGATATGGTTGATAAGCCTCATAAACCGTCCCAACGGTTCCACTTGGCACCTTCTCCGCGAAACCCACAACAGCATCCGAAGCAATGACCGCACGGCTTTCCAGCTTCGGGGTGGGAGTTGCAAGAGCCACCGATGCCAACAGAGGCAGCGAAAGCTGCATGCACTTTGAGAGGGAAATCATGATTGATGAAGTGAGGCGGAGTGAGATGGAGTGAAGATCAATTGTTGATCTTGAAGGGAAAGGAGAAAGATCGGCCGACTTGTCAATTGCGCAACGAACTAAACTTTGTGGGAGAGCCGACGATCTTATATCACCCCCTTCTATTCCACATTTCCATACCCCTCAACGACCAAGGCCGTGCATTTCCCAGTGCCAGCTTGGCAACGGGAAATAGCCGGCCGCTAGGACGAGTTGAAGCAAAGCTGGGTGCGATGCCGGTGCGGTACCTGCTTGATCCATCGCGATGCCAATCTCAATCAATCGGATAATTTTCCCCCATCACGTTCCCATTATCCAAGACGCGTTTCCCTAACCACTTGCCTTATTCTTCTACCCAGTATATTGTTTTCCCACCAGCCAAACCGAGAGATCTGAATACCGGCATAATATCATGTGTGTGTAACTTGGCACACAGAACACCCCACCTTTCCGAGGCCAAATCGAATGCAGAAGGAGATCTGATATCGATCCCAAAGCAGATATTTATCTCCGGTTAACAAAAGGTGGGGTACGCGGATTTTCATGCAGTGCCGATACACATTTGACCAGTCCGCAGATCGCATTCTTCCACGGTGTCATATGCTACCGCTGGTCGTGCATAAAGACAATCTATTTTCCCGAATCACGGGTTTGGGTCATTGGTTGATATTTCTTGGGAATTCTGTACATGGAGCGGATGTATATTGCTTGACTGAATGTGAAGAAATTCGACACGCGTATCTCATGGGGTGTGGACGCGGGTAAAGCAGCGGCTGGTGTCATTACCTAATGTGGACGGCACGGGCCTCATCCCTTTTCTTGTCTTTTCGATATCGATATCACCGGTATCTTCCTTACCCGGACGTCACCCGGGGATCAACCTCAGAGGGACCTAATATTATGACAAGAACCTTATATTTCGAAGCACTCGGACTTGGCGACTACTTTCACGACGGCGATACCTGAAAACGGCTTCGCTTTGGTAAAATGGGAGTGCTTCATGGCTCTGTTGTACACCGACGGACTTGGTGGGATGGATCGATCTACTCTCTCGCCAAATCACGTTGAGAAGTCCCTCTCAACACGCGTTTCTGTTCCGGGCATTCCGGAGACAGCGAGGATGATACCCTCCATTTTCTTGATAATCACATTGAGCGTTGAACGTTGAGAAGATGGACGGAAACGCACATTCTTGCTCGTGTGACATTCGCATTCCTCCCTGTATCCCCGCTTCGTAATGTCACAATTTCAGAACGACATTGAACACTATACATAAGCGCCTCGACAGCCAGTATAGCCGGAAATCTACTCGACAGCTACTAAAGGATTCCATTGAAGATGCAAACAACACAGTCCCTTACTACATCTCAATCCAACTACGCCAAATATCACGAAACCCCGCCCGAAACCGTGAAGTGCTGGGAGCAAATCTTCATAGCTTCAATGAAGAAAGACCGCCGTTCAAAACGTCTAACATAAAAAACTATATTAAAACAAGCACGAAAAGAAAAGGAAATAAACACATCCGTGAAGAAAACATCCAGGTCATTAGCGTCATCAGCATACATCCACGAAAGACCACGAATAAACACCACGAATAAACACCACGAATAAACACCACGAAGCAAAACCAACAAGCAACACCACCAAGAAACAGTGCTATCAGAACCACCCAGAAAAAACACCAGCCAGCAAGATTACCACACAAACAACAACAAAAGCCATACCACAACACCAACCTACCAACCCCGAACCAGCAACCTCTCACCCGCAACCCTTCTACTTACCCTCCCTCCTCCCCGCATCCTCAAACCACCTCCCCCAGTCCCTCAGCTCTTCCCCCATTACCTTCCTAATTTCCCCTTCATCCACGCTCCTTCCCCGCTCCGTCTCCATCCCATTCCTCCCCATCCCCAGCACACTCCTTTCCGCACTCCTTTTATCACCTCCATCCTGGAGAAAGCCCTGCAGACGTCTATTCTCCAGAGCTTTCTGTTTCACAACGACTGGTTTATCGGTCTTGATGTTTGTTGAAGAACGTGGAGGTGGTGAATCGGTGGAGGGCGGGGAGATGGAACTAGATGGGAGAACGGGAGATGTCAGCTTTGGGTTCTTTTGATAAGAGGCAAAGGGTGCGGGATGAAAAAAGTGGACCAGTGGAGTGCGCGATGTGAACGATGAAAGTGTAAGAGTCTCCGCGCAGAAGAGCAAAAAGGGGGAGGGAATATAGCCAAGACAAGAAAGAGACACAAAGAACCCTGAGACACGGACAGAAAAAAAGAAAGTTAACATACTCAACAACTGACCCATTCATTACCACGGTCGAGTAATTCGAATTGCTTGTCGGCATCTTGGAAGTCTTGAATCTCCAACTTCAAGTCGATATTTCGCGCACGTGATCTCTTCGAACTGGTGACAAATCGCGGCGAGTGATGGTTATCTGTTCGAACAAAATGAAGCAAGAGGAACCGACGAGTATTCAAATTTCGATGCACAAAATCGTCCGTCAATGTCTCACAGTTCTATATCGAACTCCAGCGCAAGTTACGCAACCGAAAGCGGAAGATAATAGCCGCCGAACCACACGTGGGACATGAAAAGACGATCAGGGATAATATGTATGGGATGGTGACACAACTTCAAGATGAGAGCCGTACAGCCTATGAATGTCAGAACGATCGATAAGGCTGTAGCAGCAACGAGAGAAAGAAGGGCGGCAGGAGCAAGACAGATCCGGAAAGAAAGTGGTGGTGGGTGGCTTGATTCGGGTCTTGGTTTGAGAGAGATGAACGTCTAAATACCTGTTCCTACCATGCTCCGACGTCCTGAGCCATTCATGCGGCTGCTACTCGCGATTGAGCGACGGATAGACGCAGCCGGCATGATATCCCCCAACTCCCTGCCATCACTACAAACATGATTATTGTTTCATCATCATACATAAGATGAACTGCGGGAATGGATGCAGAAACAAAACCCAGCAAAGGAGACAGATGATTGCATTGCATGATTCAATCTCATGCAACATCATCCCAATGCGATACATCACCATTCCCAATCCCATCCCAATCCCATCCCAATCACATCCCTCCCCCCGTCGTCTCATCTCATCTCTGCATCTATCCATACATTGATCATCGCCTGCATGCATCATCAGGCTGCCAAGCGATGAAATGCAACCGTCCCCCATGACATTCTGGACCCAAAATCAAGTATCCGGCGGTTGAACCCTTGTCCCATGTACAGCCAAGCCAACAACACACGGGGCTAGCGGCGGCTCAACAAGCAAAGACGCGGACATCCTTGATAAGGGGACGAATAAGCGGTCATTTCATCTCAGTTGGGTCTGTTGCATACGCGCTTACACCAATTGGGGTGGCGAAGTATAAGCGCTCGCCAAAGAAATCACACCCAAAATCTGACATGCATGCGTATCGACCATTCGAAGACGAGGAATCATAACCGGTATGCACAGGGAAAAAATTGCGATTTGGAATGCTGACAACACAATAATTCGACGCCCGGTAAGAGATACCTTGACGTGTGTTTCAGCTCCTCCCATTTCCCCTTTCCCCTTGAAGTTATCACTGAGTTCGCATGGCGCAAGTGACCTAAATGACGCGGACTTTTATTTTCGGCGTGTACTGCGCTTCTTTCCGCGGCCTCGGTCCCAAAGTTGTGCCACACCGTAACACCGTAATGTATAATCCCGGACGAAAAGAGTTATTCATGCTGCATAGAACCTTCTGACAGATGCAGAGAACATGTATCTCGGTTTCCGGTCGTAGCTAGTGCGGGGCTGTGACTCGTGCGATGTAACATGGCTTTGAATACTAATGTTACGATAAGTCAGCTACTAGACGTTGGCGGTTGAATCAAGGATGAAGTTGATATTGAGATCAGACACTCACAAAGGGATGTCGCATTTGTGAGATTGGACCTACTAGCATGCATGCGATAACTGCTCAAACAGAGAGCCTAGACGGACAACTAGAGGCGGCCAAATATCGTACCTTAACCAATATGTTCGATGAATCACGCCTTGTAGAGGGATATGTTTCTTTCGGCCCAGCATGAAACGGGGGATGTTCAAAGGATATTCGTGATTCGCACTCAGCCTTTCCTTCCTTACTGGGCCTGAGAGGTTGGCCGGCTAAGCAGCGTTCATACCCCGCGGATCGATCCGCTCGCCGTGCTGAAAACTTAGGTGTGTTGCAAGATCATCAGTATTCGCGAAGACACGCCTGCATTTTACGCATTCGAAGAGCCCAGTAAGGTGGCTGGCGCTCATATGCTGATCGAGATGCTCTACTTTTGCAAAATGCCTGTTACACTTTGAGCATTTGTACGGCTTTTGGTCGACATGGTGTACGTTTCTCTGGTGACGGTGAAGTTCACCTGTCCGACTGAATGTATTATCGCAGTCGGGACATTTGATTGCACTTGCATTGGTATCGGGATCGTTAGCAATGTTCTCAAAGCTTTGATTTGTTGCGTCATCTTCTTGACGAACGAACTTCGTAGCTTCAGGCTCGCTCCCGTGTACGGATTGCTCATGGCGGTGAACGGCGTCTTGTCCAGAAAACCTCTGCTCACACTTTGAACATTTCAGGCTCCCTACTTCCATTCCATGGGCCTTTTTAAAATGGCGGTTCAATGTGCTCGCGTCGAAAAATATCTTGTGGCAGACACGACAAGTTTTACGTGGGTATGTTCCCGTGTCTGGCAGAGCGGGGCCAATTCTTTGTCTGCCGTCTTGTTTATTTGCAACTGTCGACTTTTCGAGAAGCGGACGAGCTGGTGTTGTGCCATCAATCTTGGAGCGCTTCGGAATGACATACTTGATTCTAGTTAATGACTGCAACTTGAACTTGTTGTATCTTGACTTACATATGGCTCTTTCTGCTTTGATGGGACTGAGTCGGAGCGTTTGTCAGGCGATGATTCCCGCTTACGCTTCTCGGGACCCACTGTATGCACACCCTGATCTGCAATATTTGATGGCGACTTTGATCTTGCAGCCTTTTGCAGATTCTCTGGGGCCTTCAAAACCTTCTCTGCACCCTCCTTGATCCCTTCTGGTTGTGCGTCGGATGATTTATGATCCCAAGTGATAGTATTCTCGACATTTGATTTCTTGGGACTGAAGTGCCTGTTGCCGCTTTGTTGGGCGATTGATAGTTCTTGGTCGACTGTGAGGGGACTTCCAGAGACTGGTGTCTTGGATAGTTGTTTGCTATCGACTGCAAGCTGTCGGTCGATCGTATTTTCGTCGGCAGTGAGTAATGACTCGGCCACAGCTCTGGCATCGGGGAACTGAATACATAAGTGGAGTAAAATGCCCTCTAAATGGTCTCTTTTGGAGTCTCTAATTGCCTCGACGAGTGGTTGAAAAAATCCTCGTCGTTTCTCCGATAGCAAAGATTTCAGCTGATGGGCGACGACACCGACCTCTGAACGTTCACCTCTGATTGGGGATTTTGAGACAGCATGGGACAATGGACCTTGATTGGCTATTGGAGTGACGGCATCATCATTATCGGAACAAGAGGAAGAAGAAACGAAGCTGATTTCATTGGCAGTGACTGAAATCTCGGATATGTTCCTAGTAACTGCGAGTCTTGCAGCCGCAGCCTTTCTTCGTACCTGATCGATTCTCTCGGCCAAGCTCAATGTGGGGGGGATGATGTGAGATATCTCAGCCATCATGAGGGACGATCCGAAGCCACCACCTTAAACTAAATTACATGTGACATGTCACAAAGTAACAAGGGATATGAGGATCTGATGCTGAAAGCTATTTTTCTCTGGGCATCGAAGAGTGGAAAAACAAAGTGACAATGAACCAGAAAAAGTGGTGGACTGAACACAAAACTTCGAAGGCTCTTGTGTGTAAGTAACCGAAGGGCGAGAGATGTCATGAAAGAATTATGTTTATGCTCCAGTGGGAATTTAAACGGTACATGTTCGTATGAAGTACATTTCTGTGTACAGCCAAGGGTCGTCAAAGTAGAAAGGGCAAACCAGAGAATAATGTGTAAGATTTTTGTGAACAGACCTGGCACGCCAACTGTTTGCCAGTGGATAATTGTTGATCACGACTTTTTCATCGGATATTCCTTGTTCCGCGATTCGAGCATACGCCAAAACACGAGACCACGGAATTTCAGTTAATCCGGAACGCACGTTCCATTTACGAAGCAACCACGCAACGAAGTATCCAATCTGTCCAAGAATCAATCAGGCAATCAGGCGATCCGTATTCATTCGTGAATATCGTCATATTTCATTTGATATTGACTCATATATTGAAGAACAATAGCCATAGCATATTGTCCCAACTCGCCTGGTCCGTTTGGGTCGGAGAGCCGGTCTCAATCTTTCCCCTCCCTTCACTTCCTCATTGCGCTTTCCATGATCTACCAAATTTATTGCGCCTTCCAGAGAAATGGACTCCAGCGGACAACGCTCTTCGTTCCGCACTATCATTGGCTGGTATCGCTCCTGCAGCTTGTTAGAATCTACGCGTTCGCAATATAGTACATTCATCGCATCAATCTCCTAACCCCTTACATTACTCTCAGAAGATTCTATCATCAAATGCTGCATTTATTGGTGGCGGGACGGGAAAAAGAGATCATACCCCCGAGACCAGACTCGAGTGTATATCTTCTGCAAGGGAAAAGCATGCTTTTGCCACATTATTTTTCATCCGAAAAGCATCAATACGATACATTTCAGCCATGACTTACTTGCTGATATTGTCTTCTATGAATCAAAATGGGTTTGATTCATCCCTTGATTGCTTTGGGCATTGCCAGAATTTGCAGCAATCAATTTTACTATTTCAATATTCGTGTCCTCGATTCCGTTTGAGCTGTTCTCTCATTCCATCCTTAATTGCCATTTCTTTACTTAAGTCATATATCCCAAGGGACACTTGACTCTGCCTGTCTTTAAGCATCACTCGTTTTGCTAAAGCAATCATGGCACCACTTTCGTTGAAAGAATGCATACTGCTGGCTGCAACCTTTGGTGCTGCGAGTGCAAACATCAAGTTAGAAGGTCGCCGTGAGCACCGAGCCCATAGGAATCTTGAGCCTCGTGTTGCTCAACAGGGCCAGCAAAACCAACAGACCGATGCTTGTTCTACGGTCACAAGCACATTTACTTACTGCCCAACCTTCTCTTCGACATGGTCCTACTCTAGCGCCGGGACTTCGATTCCACTCACTACCTCCAGCTCAGACTTCGTTTCTTCGTCGACTGCCGCTTCCGAATTTTCAAGTTTGTCGAGCTCCTTCCCGGTCACTAGCAGCACTGTCTCAATCACTACATCTGATGTTGAATCTTCAACCTTCACTTTGACTCCTACGCTCTCTGATACCAGCTCATCTTCAAGCCCCTCGCTTTCATCTCTACCAAGCAGCTCGAGCTCCAATCTTGAGTCGTCATCTCTTTCGGTCTCTTCTCTGTCAACTGCTCTACCTAGCACGTCTAGTTTTGAAGTTGATTCATCCTCTAGCCTTTTCACTTCTGAAACAAGCATCTTCACAAGTCTCTCAAGCTCTGCGGCAGCTACAGATTCTTCATCGGTCCTGCCAACTCAATCGACTGCTGACTCGTCCTCAACAATTCCCTCTTCGGAGAGTTCTCTTGTGTCAAGTCCGTCTCAATCTTCAACCGAGATTAGCACATCTACAATTTCTAGTACAGGACCGTCCTTGTCTAGCAGCGAATACATAAGCTCATCGGTACTTTCTACGACGGTGGAAGTCTCAAGCACAACTGTCTCTTCGCTGACCTCCATCATATCAGCAGTCTCTTCCACCGAAACCGACAATTCGTCTATTCTTCCGGCATCAACAACATCAGTAGTACTCCCTAGCAGCAACACAGAGACTTCAATAACATCTTTGTCTCTTGCTAGTTCGACATCTGAAGTCAGCACCTCCGTGTCTCAGTCCGCTGATGTCAGTTCTTCCGTTTATGAGAGCAGCAGCTCTAGCATCTTGGGAACCGGCAGTAGCTCAGCAAGCTCCATCTATGAGACTATTTCATCGTTCTCCGTTTCCAGCGATGAAAGCTTCACGGTTTCAATTACCTCATCTGTTTTTGACTCCAGTAGTGTAAGCATCTCATCGGAAATTAGCAGCGAATCCTCTTCACCATCGTCGTCGGTATCAACTGTCACTTTGAGCTCTCAATCCATAATATCTGTCGGACCTAGCTCATCAACAACTGCAGAGCCCAGCAGCTCTTTGAGCATCTCTGAGCCTACATCATCGGCAGAGTCTTCCTTCAGCAGCGCAGCGACATCGGATGTGACTCCTATCAGCAGCAGTATAACTGCAGCTCCTTCATCAGCAAGCACGAGTCTCAGCTCTTCTACTACGACTGGGTCAACGATCTCTGGCCCAACAGTAGTACCCGTAATCCAAGTTACTGGTGGACAATATGTGCTTCGGGGCTGTTATGTCGATGGTGCTGGTTACCCTCTCATTACCCCACTTGACAACACCAGCCCGTCGGTTATTGATACGCCTGCTCACTGTGCGGAATACTGTTTTACGGCAGATAATGCTGGGTTATACAAATTTGCGGGTATCGAGCCTGGACACTGTTACTGCGCTGACACGAAGACTAATATACAGCCGACTGGGGTGTGCAATTACCCTTGCCCGGGGGACCCAAGCGAGATTTGTGGTGGAATTTCTGCATTGAAGAGAAGATCCCGATTCAGCAAGCGGACTGATCCAAATTCAATGCTCATCTACGAGTTTGAGCTACTATCTGCTTCATCCTCGGTTACTGAATCTTCTAGCACTGTCAGCTCTTCGCTTCAAGCCTCCAGCAGTCTCGTCTCGTCTACAGATCTCACATCCCTCCCTGTCCCTTCAACTACTAGCGCATCCCTTAGCCTCTCGACTTCGGCTACTTCATCTCTGGAATCAATTGCGTCCTCCTCCAGCGAGTCAGCTTCAGAGACCTCATCTCTGGAATCGCTTACTTCTTCATTCAGCAGCGAGACTATCTCTGCAAGCTCAACTAGCACCGTGCTCAGCTCATCGCTGAGCGCGTCCATCTCCGAGACCTCGGCCGGGACGATTAGCTCAGAAATTCTTACTTCGAGCAGTGTTATTTTCTCATCCAGTTCAGCGGAACCTAGCCTTTCTGCTAGCGAGTCAAGCAGTGGCGGTTTATCATCAATATCAGAGGTCATCTCTGTTTCCTTGACCACCTCATCGACCAGCGTAGAGCCATCTCTATCCTCAAGCATCGTTCAATCCACCTCGGACAGTTTTTCAAGCAGCCTCATCGCCAGTACAACGTCAGAAATATCCAGCATCTCTTCGGAGGTGTCATCAGTGAGCTCTACAGTGCTTGCCACCACTTCAGATTTCTCATCCAGTGTTCTTGAATCTTCCAGCCCCATTAAGACGGTCAGTGTCACATCCGTCACTTCAACTCTCGTCTCCAGCGGATCCAATACTTTAAGCCTGGAGAGCTCCACCACTACATCAGCCTCGATCACTGACTCCTCGAGTGACATTTCGTCCTCAAGCTTCATTGCTCCAACTTCGACTATCTCAAGCAGTGCAATCTCATCCGATGCTCTCTCTTCTGCTTTCAGCACGGTTTCAAGCAGCAGTGATATTTCCACTGTATCGCCTTCCGCATCTGTCTCTTCTGAGTCACTGTCGTTATCAAGCTCGGTGCAAACGTCTAGCGGTATCTCCAGTCTCTCTGCCTCTGCATCCTCTTCATTGGAGCCGTCTTCTCTCAGCAACTTCATTCCGAGTAGCACAGAAGCTTCCACTTCCTCGGTTTTCGTATCGGAATCATTCAGTTCGGTCACCGTGCTTCCATCTAGCACAGAGCTCTCTAGCTCAACAGTTACCTCTGATATCTCCACGAGTACATCTGAAGCTGCTTCTCCCATTAGCTTGTCCACCAGTCCATCCAGCAGTCTTGAGTTATCAACCACTGTTTCCAGCATTGAAGTCTCGTCTACTTTCAGTAGTGTGGAGTCTACAAGCTCTCAAGCCAGCAGTGAAACTTCTTCTACGATTGGCCCGATTAGCACCTCTGTCTCAAGCACTTCGGTAGTAAGCTCCGAGACCAGTGTTTTGTCCACAAGCGAACTCATTACCTCAACATCTTCATCCGTACCTTCTAGCTCCGTTGAGATCTCCTCTTCAGCGGAACCAACGAGCTCGTCTCAATCAACATTTGAGCCCACTTCCACTGTTGGGCCTTCCACGTCCCTGGGATCAACCAGTAGCATTGACTCTTCCTATTCGAGCACAGCGGAGTCTGTTTCTACAAGTATTATTAGCTCAATCGTGTCTAGCGCCTCAAGTAGCGTGCAAGCTTCATCAACCGACTTCTCAACTTCAACAGTTGAGTCTCAAACGACTAGTAGCCTTGATTCTAGCAGCTCTGTTCTTTCGAGCACAGCTGATACGTCCACAACTTCAGTCGTTGCCAGCTCAGAGACGTCGGAGATTCGCACAAGTACCTCTGCCGCTGCATCCAGCAGTCTTCAGATATCTGAATCTATTACGAGTTCTGTCCCAGCGTCAAGCACAAGCGGGTATATTTCATCCTCAGCTGAGCCCACACTCTCTAGCAGTGTTCTCTTCACATCTGGGGTTTCAAGCAGTGTTCGGTCAACAGATTCTAGCAGCGCTCAGTCATCCAGTGCCGCTCCTTCATCTGTGCCTTCGACCCGTGTTGAGTCAACTACTACGAGCCAGATCTTAACCTCCTCGGTTAAGCTATCTACCTCGCCGAGTGCCACATCTTCATCTCAGCCCTCGACCAGTGTTGAATTAACTACAACGAGCCAGATATTAACTTCTTCCGTCGAACTATCCGCCTCTTCAAGTGCTGTTTCGACTCCGGAAATTTCAAGTACTGTTGAGGCATCTACTACGAGCCAGATCTTAAGTTCCTCAGTTGAATTTGCCTCTTCAAGTGCTCTATCGACGTCGGGAGTTTCAACTACAGTTGAGTCCACGAGCCAGTTCCCATCTTCCTCGGTTGAGCCATCCGTCTCTTCAAGTTCCGTTCAGACGTCTGATGTTTCAACTACCGTTGAGTCATCCACTACGAGCCAGTCCCCATCTTTCACATCCCTTGAGCCGTCATCTCAATCAAGCGTCAACCCAACATCACAATCTTCCGAGAGCAGCGGTATACCATCAAGCACGAGTCAGGCTATTTCTTCGTCTTCTGAATCATCATCCATCCAGCCATCCCTCACTAGCAGTCTCCTCGTAACCTCGTCTGTAGTTGTCAGTTCGGAGTCTAGTATTGAGCCTACAAGCACAAGCCAGACCTTGTCTTCCACAGCCGTGTCGTCCAGCTCCAATACCTTCGTTCCATCGTCAATTCTTGCACCAAGCTCAGAGTCTTCGACAGTGGAGCCATCTGTATCAAGCAGCGCCGCACCATCCGGCTCTAGCCTATCTTTGGAGTCGTCCTCCAGCAGCGTCGGTTCAACAACCAGCTTAGTTTCCTCTTCATCGGTTGAGCCATCAATTTCATCAGTTTCGTCCTCAATCGCGTCAATTACGTCTTCGTCATCACTCATTTCCGGCTCCAGCTCGCTCCTCCCATCTAGCACATCGGCCCTCTCAGTTCCAACATCCTTCGCTACATTCACACGAACAACTCTTAGCTCCACTTCATCCGTGTCCACATGCCCCCTCCCAACGATAACAAATGGTGGGTTCGAAACTGGTGCCTTAGCACCATGGGCCCCGAAAAGTGGTGGCGGCGCCGCTGCTAAGAGCAATGTTGTTGTCTATGACCCAGCAAACTCCTATGAAGGCGATTACTACCTGTGAGTTTTCTGCTGTCTTCCCCCTCCTAGCATATATTCACGTATAGACCAAAAACTAACATTTGCTCTTCCTTAGTGAAATCACACAACCATCTGATTACCTAGCTCTAATCCAACAAAACACCACCATCTGCGCCGAGACTAAATCCCTCAAAATTATCGCCTATGGTCAAGCCGCTAGATCAAAAGATTGCTGGCTGCAACTTTGTGTTAACTCTGACTCGTATTGTTCAGAACCTACGCCACTCAAGAAGGGCAAGTGGAAGAAGAATACTCTAACGTATACGCCGAGGAAGAAGTTCCAGGGTCTAGAGTCTGCCAAAGTCCAGATTTACACCGAGTGTAGGGGTGTCAAGGATGGCATTGTTTGGGTTGATGGTGTGCAGATTGTTGCGCAGAAGTTCTAGTTGTGTTCATGGGTTCGAAGAGGGGTAGCTTGGCTGAGTAATGCAAGCGCAGAGGATGTGATATTTCTTACTTTTGCTTCTTTCATACAAGTCTCTTGTTTAGTACATCGTTGCCGCTCATTTCGCTTGCTTTTCTTTGAGTAAGGCTAATCTAGAGTGTACCGACTATTGTTTTATTAGGGGCGAATAATTGGTTGGAGCAGGTAAGAGTTTATCAGGTCTGTCTTGGTTTTTATTGTTTTCTAAGCAAGCAGACAAATTTTCATTGGATAGAGTCACGAGATTATCATTATTTTTAGACAGAGCTATGATATATTATTAGAATGGAGATGGATTTTCTCTCTACGGTTTTCTGTTTTTCCGGGTTGCCTTAAAGGTGTCGTGAAACGGCCAAATGCGGTGGATGACGGTAGTGGGGGGGGTGGTGGTGCTGAAGGCGGGGATTAATGGAGGGGCACGAGGGGCAACATGTGGGAGAGGCTGAGCTGCGCGTTGTGGAAGTCACATCAAATATTGGTTTCCAAACGGGAAAACCGACGAAGAGAGCGGAACTTTTCTTCCTAAATCCTTATAGCCGAAACTAGACAAGACGTTCCGCGCTAGTACTAATCTAGCTTACAGCCACACATACCAGGTAAGCCTTACATTTCAAATCTTCAGCAGGAGAGGACAAGGCGCATACCATTATGTCAGTTCTGCGGCTTGGATGCAATGCCGGCTACTATCCATGCTGCCGGATATTGTCTGTGAAGGCCAGAGTCAATGCAGCTTGGTCGCCATGATGGACTGGGGGTTTTATGCAAGTGCGTGGCCCAGCCTGACGGCCCAACATGCTGCTGCTCTTCATGCAGGTTGACTAGGCCCCAACATTCGGTACAAGTATGGAAGTAGCTTTAGGTGCTTGTGAGAGATTGGTCGTATGCACTCAGGTCCTCCTCAAACATACCTTGTCGGTGCATCTAGACTAATTCCATATCGGTCTACCTTGCAGAGCCGGAGAAAAAGTGAAGCAGGAAGGGAGTGAGCGCGACAAGCCGAGGGCGATTGCAAGGTTGACAGCGATGCTTCGCATGCTCTGATGCAGAGTACCAATCGTTCCAGCTGTTACGGGTAGGAGTGAGATGGAGGCTGGGTGCAGGTGAGTTGATTCCACACTGCTCTTGGGAGGCAACAAACACGAACTGCATGTTGGCGGAAGCTGATCCATGTGATTTCAAATTTATAGTCAGCGCGCATGAGCGGTCAGATACAGGTAGACAAAGTCGGGTTCGACCGGAGGGTATGTCATGTGACATCAGGTTACGGGACATCCTTCCTCGAGTCACATTGAGTAATGGCTCTGTTGTGTGAAAGTCGGCACATAATGAGAAGGGTTGTTTTATTTGTTCATTTCCTATTTGATCTCTAAGTTAGAGCCTGCTCTTTCATATCATCAAGTCGTTTCGTTTGTCGTTAGATTTAGTTGAGGCCCGCATTATCTTGGCATTCACCATGCATCCATACATCCATGCATCCATCCGATCCACCCCTTTGCTCTTTTCCTTTCCGTATCTTAACCTGTATCAATCAGTGTTCTAACCCTGCCTACCGGGCTGAGGTAACAAACTTAATATCGCATCATCTATTCTTGTACGGCGCTAGTATAATAATAATATGGTCAAGGACCTTATTGTTGGTTCTGTCCATTGAATGCGACGTCAAATTCGTGAAGCTTGCCACCCATATTATAGACAGCGTTAACAATAGTGGGTGGGTACGTGGACTGGTGAGGAGGGATGTAGTTCGTGTAGGTCGAGGAGACGGGCTGGTAAGGGTGGACAGGCAGAGTAGGGCAAGGCTGCGTTGTGTAGGTGGTGGCGCTGGTGGGTTGATAGCCGGCTGGATGCGTTGTGGAGTAGTGTGTATGTGTTGTGGCGACGGATGGATAGGCGTTGTACGGGTGAGTAGCAGCGGCATAGGGAGAGCTGAAGTTGGTAGTCGTAGCAGAGATGGATCGTGTATTGAGTGATGCATAGGGTGTGGTGCAGTGTGGATCACCGAGGTAGCTTTGAACACGCTCGCCCGAGAGTTTGCGCTTGGTCGCCGCGAGGTGTTGCTTGGTGGTGGTGGAATGGAAGGAAGTCTTTCCCGAGCTACACGGTCGAAAGGTTAGTCTGTCTTTGGCAACATGGTGTCTGGACTAGAAGTGATTGAGAAAGAGAAAAGATAGTCCAAAGTATAACATGTGGACAAGGGATAAAGACTGAGGTGGGGATGGGAGCCAGAGAGCCAGATAGGGGCTAAGGAAACACATAGTAGCAGCGGGAGCTTGGGAAGTGGAGAGTGAAGGATATGTGTGAAGGTTACACAAGAACGGGGGAGTCGGGGGATCTCGGAGAAAAGAAAATAATGTAGAGAGACAAAACCAAGACAACTTACTTGGAAGACATAGTATCTTGCGTGCCTGTGTTTGAAGATTGCTGGATCTTAGATATGATCGAAATAACGAAGACTAGAATAATGAATGAAAGCAAGCAGTGGATGCAGATCTCCGAGGATAGAACAAGAAAGTTCCAAGTCAGAAAAGTGTACGATGGGAGGCTATTTAAAAGGAATTGGTGAGATGGAAAGCGTCCGATCCACTGTGTGGGTAGGAGCTGCTTTTATATGAAGACTCGTATCTTGATTGCGGCTCGAAATCTGAAATCTCCCTTATGGCCTTTACTGCCATGTTTCGGTTCGGTGATCGACCATTGCTGACCTTTTTCGCTTATGCGCGAGCAGTGCAGCACCATGATTTACAGATTCACATTACAAGGCTGAATGAAGAGCAGGCGAGATAGGCAAGATTCACGAACCGATCTAACTAATCGGTAATTATATTTGGGGATCTACTCTATATAAATTAGCTATATATTAAGGATAGATTGGACTGGGCTTTCAAGCTAAATCGATAGTATAGTTAAGAGTTTATATATTAAATAGAATATAATCTTATTATTTTATTATAAAAGTTAGAATTCTAGAGCGCGAGCAGCGATCAGTCCGAGTCATTTGGAAGGTTGTGAAGGAATCTACACCACACACAAAAGCCACCCGACAAGTTTCTATGCAGGATATGAAGGATAGGATTGGATTATTCTTAGTTGACGTCGTAAGGTAATAATATGATTCGATACACTGGGGATGAAGCGAGGTGGGGGGCTGAAGGATTTCCCCATTGAGCGATTCCTAGACGGTTCCGGTGTAACCAGCGAGTATGCAGAAACTCGACTATGCGGCAACTCGGGGATGGATTGCCAACGAACTCTAAAAACAAGGAGTTGCTGGACTCTTGTCTTTACCTTGCTGATACTCTGCAACAGGACTTGCTATCAACATTAAATCAGTTGTACGCAAAGTATCTCAAAATTCTACTTTTGCTGTAAACTATCGATTAATATATGCCGCATGTTTTTCATGGATCCAAAGTGAGTGAGTATGTATGCGTCGGAAGGGAAAGCCATCATTCGATGAATGCAAGCGATCGCATGGCAATTCGTCATATAGCGCTTGTCGTAAAAACCAGGCCTACGAAAACCCCTCGTAACCAAGGCTTCAACGGTGCTCTCATGGGACCCTTGAGAAATCTATTATATCCCTTCCACCTAGATAACCAAGTTTCACCGGATCCATTTACTAATATGGATCAGCATGCCGTAAGGTCCGTAACGTCGTAGTCGAACGCCATTCTCATATATAAATTTATCTCGACTTGGCCGCCTCTTCTTCATATGCGGTATGTGTTGCAGTACCATGGGTCCGAGGTATAGTTGACTTGGATAGGGATAGTTAGCTTCCAGGTAGCTGGGAGTACATGGGAGGCAGGATGGTATGCAGGGCCTTTCCGATATGCGGGCTCGAATATGAGAAAAGCTTTTGTGATACCACACATTCCCCATATCTGAATCGATGCTGTAAGAAAGATAGAAAAAAGTCGATACCAAGTGTTGAGGTAAACAGTAGCAATTTCGAATGATTGGCCTAATACGTCACGTCGTCATATACCACTAAACCCGTGCCAATAAACCATGATGTTGTGGAGATTTCGCTCAGCAAAAAAATATCGTATGAATCGTTGCAAATATTCTATAATCGTAAGAATACTTCCAACCTCAGCTGGGATGAATCATCGGATCTAGAACAGTTCGTTAGCCTGTTGGAAAGTGGACAGCAAGATCCTTCCGTTGGGTATGAAGAAGGATGCTGGTTGGAAGCTCTAGAACCTGAGGATACGGCCCGGATTTAGGAGTAAGCACGTTATCCGGTTGTTGGTCCAACGCGACCTCGTAACGAAGAACGAAGTCCCCGCTATAAGGCTGTAGGGTTCGGAAGTAAAACGGCTAAATTGGCAATTACACCATCTTCTAGCGCGTACCCTCTACTGTATCCATATGTATGCGCATCCTACTTTAATCACACGACTGACAGATCTACACTACCCGTCCGTTTACAACTATTTGCTCTCCGTCGCATCGTGCGCATGTCCCGATGCGGGGATAAGCATAAATCCTCGACCCTGCACGTGCCCTGCAAGCAGCATCCTTGTTAGTGTACACAGTGGGTATTTTAGTGTCCGCAGTGGGTATGACAAGCGCGTTCCATCGGTTCTTAGTGTTATCGTCGTCAATAGGTCCTTCTCGATGTTGACATCAACCACATATCTCTTCGGCAAAAACCATAACGCCGATACGAAGTTACACAGCAACAGAACTTTCGCGTACTTTTCCAACATTTGTTACGCGTTATTTGCTCGACTTGGCTACGAACAAAAGCTGAAGGATGCAGTGCGGGGGGCTGTCTAGTGACAGGAGGTTAATTGTGATTTGAAATTCACCAAAGCTGATTTGAACATTTACATTTATCACAAAGTTCACTTAGAAGTTCTTCTTAATGGTGGATTGTCATTTGAATTGCTATCTCATCCAAGGGTTATCCTTTATCCTATCTGTTTGCGCATTACCCCTTTTTCATCACACTTCAATCCTTAACCCGAACCCGATCGATGAATCATTGTCCTGCCCATCTCTTTTGCTTTTCCTTCGAACGCCCGACCATGTTTTGACCTTATATACCACTCCATTTCATCATTCCTAACGGCGTCCGTTGAAAGAATCGTCAAAGTCACGAAGCTGCGTGCGCATGTTGTATACTGCGGAGACGATAGTAGGCGGGACAGTGGGATGGGCAGCGTGTAGTGAGGTTCTTGTGTTCGATTGCTCGTTAAGTGATGCATAAGTCGTACTATGATGTTGATCGGAGATGTAGGCTTGGATGCGCTCAGCGGAGAGGTTGGAGTTCGAGGGGTTGGATGAGGTGACTGAGGTAGATGCAACTATGGGGGCACTTCCAGAGCTATGGTGATGGATGTGATAGCGGTTAGCTATTGTAAATTGTAGAAGAATGGAAGGAGGATGATGAAACCGAAGGGGTGAGAGTGGAGAACATGTGCTGGGAAGGTCGACGGGATAGGAGTAGGGGGAAGGGAATGAGTGAAAAGTCATGAAAAGAGCCGAGGAATGGGTGTATGGAGCTATACTCACTCAGATCTTGCGCTGCCTTTCACAGCTGTATTGGATGTTTGCGACATGGTTGGTCTTCGAAAGCCAAATAGAGCACGTGATGATGTATAGAGTATAGGATCGGGGAGGCACCTGAAGGTAGAATGGCGCAAGTAAATGAATTGGAAAGATAGCTGAAAATGAAAAGAACGGTTCCATATTGAAGAAGGGAAAGAAAGTCTTATATGTGTGCGGTATGTAGGAGGATGCCGTGGAGGCAACGGTCCTGAACGGATACAGAAATCCTGGGAGCTTCGTGTAACATGGCCATGATGTGCAATTCTGGTAGTCTAACAAGCGAGGAGAACTTGCCAAGCAGTAAGACGCTGAGGAGCGGTTAAATTATCAAGAATCGCAGTGGGTGCAGTAATTCATTAACCATTGCAGAATCACACTTCGCAACAACTTCATATACTCTACAACGTGTGATGCTTAGAGAAACCAGACGAACGGAAACCAATGAACCCAAGTCTATTCGTGTATCTCAAATTTAAATTTTCATTGAATTGTTGGAGTTCGGGGGTGAGTAATGAATTATTACACCCACTGTGAACCAACAAGTTTTCCATTGAGCTCTTGCAATGACGGGAAAGAACCCACTTCGATCCTACAAATGACGGTCACGAAGGAGTCTACCTCGCAGGAGTCTACCTATGCAGAGTAAGCTCTACGTACCAAGTCATTCGGCACTCGTGGTTCGTACCGAGGCGTGTAGGCTCACGGCAACCGGAAGGGTACGTAGCTCGAAGAACTAGTCGCATAAATGAGTCCGTGCCCAGGTAAGAGGAGTGAAGAATCTTCCTGAGAGAAAAGGATATTTATCAAAGAAGGCGGTGTGGCTTGAGAAAGGAGATTTGGCTTTTTGGCTTTTTGGCCTGGTTTTTGGCGGCTATTTGACAGGGCGTCACCAACAGCTGAGATTCGGTGTAAAGACAGCCGGATTTAACCAATCGCATCCTGTCATCTATTCCAACGACATGGCATGTACTCGTTTTCCAGTTTTACATCATCTTACCTCTCAGCAAATTTCGAGGCAAATCCGCGCCGCTTGATAGACAAGCATCGTATATCCTCCGCCGCCTCTTTGTCCAAATGCAGCACTCACTCTGGGATGTATAAATCTGTTGCGCATTATTCCTAGTATGTACCAGGTCGCATGACTATGATTGCTGACCTTTCCTTTTCATTTATCTGCGAATGTATTGATACTCGGCCCATTTTCGATGTACGTATTCACGAGGTATGTAACGCGGTGGCAGTTCCCAGGATTGCTCGAGGAGAGTAACAGCCTCTAATATCAATATGATGGGTCGGTCAATCAATCGCCGCACTGAATTAGAGTAGTACTGGAGTAGAGTAGTACTGGAGTAGAGTAGTACTGGAGTAGAGTAGTACTAGAGTAGAGTAGTGAGTAGTACTGAAGTAGAGTAGTGCTGTAGTGCATTGCTGATCATCAACTGGCTATGGAGGGGGAGTGAATAATGGCCCGACTTCATACTCAGGGGCAGCATGCTTCTTTGGTCTTGGCTGTCAGCGGATCCCGTTCTCGGGAGCCTTATTATCGGCGTATGACGCAAACTGTGGCACTTGTGGCTTCTCATTTAGAGGGGTTGTGACTCCTTGATCCGAGCTGACCGGCAGCTTAACCCCACTCTGCACAAATAACTGGGATGTAACCATACTGAAAAGGCATTTGGACACGAAAACATTACAATATCTCAGAGCCTTTCGGTTATTTGTTTGACTACAGTCAACAGCTCCAAGACACTATCCCAAATCAGCCCGTGCTTAATGCTCTGAAGTGCCTCACAACCTAAAGGGGTCTTCGTATCCAGTAAGACGGACAAGTACTTACGTTGGAACTTCGTAAATTTCGCACCAGTAGGTCGAAAAGGTCAAATATTGTTGGATCCTAATATATCTCAATTAAAATTGCCAACAAGAATCATTCTTCTAACACAGATGAGATGGCAATGGGTGCGCGAAATCGAAGCTCTGTAATTGTTCTGGAACTAATGGGACTTTGAGACAGTTAAGAATATGTCTCGAAAGTATACACATATGCAAACTGTCTCCATACAAGCTCAAAGGCACGAGCCTTCGTTGCTCCAAGGTTGCTGATAGGCATGGCCATCTAAGACTTCGTTCAGATACATGAGATCAAGAGAATAGTGGAGATAAAGAATTTTGAAGGACAGTGACAACTTTTTGTAGGGGAACTCTAACCGAAAGCAGATAAAATTGAGATAGGAAACCCCTTTTTGTGTTAAGGCCCCAAGCCTCATGTTAGTTATAAGTCGCTGGTGTGACGGAGTCATCATAGAACTTATTGTTGGTCGGATCTGTTGAAGACTTCATCGAAGTCTCGAAGGTTGTTGCACATGTCGTAGACTGCTTGAACAATGGTTGGGGGATATACAAAATGAGCAGCGTAGTTGGGTGTATAGGAGGTGTCATGAAGTTGTGTTGCGTCAGGGCCGGACGGGAATGAATAGGGGTGAGTGGTGATGGAGGACTCAGACGGCTGAGGCCGTTGAGTAGTATTGGATAAGTAGGTGAGGGAGGTAGACTGGACTGGATTTGTGGTGGAGGTTGGTATGGAAGAGTGAGAAGGTTGAGTAGTTTGAGATACACAGTCGTATGTATGGGGCTGGCTCAGATCGGCGGTGGGGTTTGTGTTGCAACCGGAAGTATCTGAGTGAACAGTGCTGTAGGTCCACTGGTCGAAGGAGGCAGGTGCTTGGGTTGCAGAGGCAGATACACGGGTGGCAGAGGCAGATGCTTGGGTGATGCTGAGGTATTGATTCGCATAGGAAGGTTCTTGAGCATACATGCTTTGAGTGGTAGGGGTATCATTGGAGTAGAGCTGGTGGAGTTGGTCAAGATTATCGGGGCCCGGTTCGAGATTGTGGGATACGTAAGGGACAGTATGACCGGCAGTAGTGTATTGATTGAGGTGAGTTGGGACAGTGTAAGCTAGTTGAGAATTGATAGATCCGTATAGTGTAGTAGTATACGGGTCTTCAATGTAGCGTTGGATGCGTTCAGCAGAGAGGTTGGAGTCACTCGTAGAGGAGTATTGGTTTGAGGTAGTTGAGGAAGTGCTTCCAGAACTAGATGGCAGAGAGGTTAGCCTATTGTTCGCTATACACAATCTACGATATGGGATGCTGAAAGAAGTGGATAGCAGTGAAGTGTAATAGCTGAGAAGTGATGAGAAAGGAGGCGAGCGTAAATGGGAAGAGTTAATGGATGAGTGAAAAGGACATGAAGGGTTATAAGTAGCAAGAAACTATGAATGGTAAACAGAAGAAGAGTCGGCACGACCCAACTCACTCAGATGGGGCATTGCTTGGCACAGCAGTATTGGAAGTTTGCGACATGTTTGGTTATCGAGCAAAATACTACGCGTGATGCGTTGTAACGGCTTCGGAGAATACAGATGGGACGTTCTTGCGAAGAAAAGAAACAGAAGTTGAAAAGCTAGAGGATGGTTGATGATACAAGAAGACCTTGATATAGGAAAAAGTGCAAGCGTTGAGTCCCCATCCTTGTAGGGACGATAGCCGATCGTCCATCGGGGGTCAGTATGACAATGATATACATTGAAAGGTGGTGAAACACGAGGCTCGATTTCATAGGGGTACCAAGCACGCATGTCATAACTTGGGCATGTGAGCGCCAGTAGCAGGGTATGTTTTCTTACCTCAAGCCTCAACCTCCATTTACTTATCCATATAAACCGGGCGATGATGTACTCCGTAGCACTGAGATTTGATATCTTACCTCACTACCACACCGTGCACACACACCATGTGCGACTACCCCAACCTTATTTTTGGTGCGTCGGAAGAGTTTGACAGACAGGGGATAACCCCTGAACTTCCTTGGCTGCTGAACACTGTAGTGACCTAATTCCAGGTACGACGAGCACCAGGGAAAAAGGTCTGGATTTCCTGCAATGCAATGCGAGCCAAGAATGTCGCAGTCGTCGTTTAGCGACAACCCATTGCCAAGAAGTATGTAATTCCTTCCCTCGCCAGCATTGTTATCGACTCTCACCGAGCCGGTTATTTGCCACCCCTGGAATACAGTAGGTTTTCCAACGGATCTGGACAGTCGCGCAGGTTTCAATGCGTACGTTTCGCTGTAACCTCCTGCATAGGTAGGGGTATCTAGTAACGACAATGAAATCGAGGTCGTGGTTTAAATGAGGGAAGCGGGGGAACGCGACCCGGTAACATCATCCAATTCCATCAAGCTCATGGACTAAAAGAACGATCTGCGGAAGGGGTCCATATAACCGAGAGATGATCTATGAACATACCACGACCACTATTACCACCATCACCACCACCACGGGTTAGTAAGCTCCGAGCAGCCGACATACCGGTGATAACTACTTCGGTGTTCGTTCGTCACATATCCAGATCGTCTTTATTCATCCAGAGCAACAGTCACCGCGCCAAGATTCCCCGATGAAAGATAACAATTGTTACATCCAAGCGGTGGTGAGTCTGGTAACGGATTGACCACTGGAAGACCAGGCGCAAGTTTTTGGAAGCGGAAAGGAGGCTAGGAGATCTCGTGGAGGCTCAATCGGGGAGGATGGAGTTGCAAAGTCATGGCTTACTCTACCCGAGTATCTGCCGAGGCTTCCACAGAAGTGCCAATCACAACGCTTGTATCCCCGGTGGTTGTAAGGCTTCTTCCAAACAGCAAGGGACCATATCAGATGTGACAGATCGGCTAAACTCTCCATTCCCCATTATGCACTCCGTTAGTCTCGTTACAAGCTTCCAGTAATATACCGAGATGTAGTAGTGTCAATGTATCCAGTGGCGATGATTTCAAAGCCATACTAGTAGTCTCCTGCTGTAGCAAGAGTTCATTCTTTCCACAAGGACGGGACCGATAGAGTCTCTAGATGTTACCCTCTTTGCCAAATGCCTCCTAGTCGATGCGACGATCCATGATCACTACGTATCGGCGTCTCGAGACAGCGCCCGAGCTTGCTTTCTTTTCTACCTGCATACAGCCATCATACAAGAATCGCGATAAGCTGTGGAGGCCTGGCTTAGACTAACACCCAGGACAAGAAGTCGGGGTTCGTGATCCGGCGCTAGTCATGTACAATATGTTGCTGCAGCTGGTGGCAGCGTAGATAATATCGAAATAGTCCCTACACGGGGATCCTAACCTGATAATATTATACTGCATGGCAGGTTCCAGTAAAATTATTGACCTTGTTATAGACATGGTGGTGTCGATGGGCGTGGTGAGAAACGATTTCGGTCTGGCGTGATGTCAAAGGCACAGATGGAGTTGTGCAAGGATGATTGCGCTTGGTATTGTGCATGTGGTGGATGGTTGGTCGATGATCGTGGGTGTTGGATGTGTGTCGGTGGATGGGTGTCGGTGGATGTGTGAGTGATGGGTGTGGGCGTTGCCCTGTCCCCATACCAAGTACCTCGAAGGCTTACTCGAGTTTTTGATACATACGCCACATCCAATATTCGTCCATTTTGCATCGGCTGAGTGAGGGATGCGCTCCTGGTCTGGTATGAACACGAGGATCCTCAGTTTGGTTAGACGTCCTTGGTTCCGAGGACCTGCGACCGAGAGCTCTCCTAGAATAAGCTGATGTCCGTCTCGCGTGGGCCTTTCCACGGCGGCGGCCGAAGCGAACAAACATGTCGACGACATCAGCCCGCCAAAGGGATCAAGCTTTTCTTACATAATCGCCTGTTATTAGAACACCGATCTCGTCGTACAGAGTTTCAACGAGTCTCTCCCTCAGAGTGAGAAAATTCCGAGCATGGGCTTCCGCAGAGGATGTCCCCAGGACGATCGTCTCCGTGCAGAAATCTTCCGAATTTATTTTATTTTAGGCGGTTGCTGGTCGTACTTCGTACTTCGTACGGAAGTACTGTACTGTGCACTTTTCCAGAATATTTCCAATTCTTTTAGGGTAATGAATCTAGCGATCTAGCAATTGATCGCCCGGATTAAAGAGAGTAATTGTAATTGTTTTGTCGCGCGGATTGCCAACTTGAGTAGCTGCTGTATCGGCTGGACCGAGGAATTAGGAATTAGGAATTAGGATTTAAATTGTTGGCTTTTGTTTTGCTGATACGGATCTGACAAATGCGAATGCAGTCCAATCCTTTGTTTCTTTACCGTATACTGCTTTCGAGGACTCTGTCTTCAGTACGGTACGCTGCTGCGAATCGATGAGCAGCGGAGGAAAAAGATTAGTGGGGAAGGCGTGTGCGTGCGTATGCTGGGTGGTAGCGTAGTAGCGTAGTAGCGTAGTAGCGTAGTAGCGTAGTAGCGTAGATGCGTGTGGCTGATGTTTTGATGCAGAGGCAGAGAAAGTCGTCTTACCTTCTCCACTAAAAAGGTTGGAAATGAATTTTCTCCCGCAAATCCGCAAATTTTCAAAAAAGACAAAAAGCGGAATGGTGTACAGTAACGTAGCTTGGCGGGTACTAGCGGGGTCTTCAAGTTCTGGGGAATAAGGGTAGGCGGTTCTTTAAGCCCTGTAGTGCCCTAGCAAAAGCAGCCAGCCATCTGTACGCAGTTCTAGAAAACCACCAAGCAGAAAAGAAAGTTTGTTTCCCCCGCCATTATGTGCCTCCCTGCTGGTCTCAGTACGACCCACGACTAATGGCCGAAAACATCAGCCGCTAAACACTAATCTGGCTTTCCAACTACCATGGCAACACATAAGGCAAAAAGTGCACAACAGGACTAATACCGTAACGTGAAGGTACATCACTGTGCGCGTCACCGTCAACGATGCCTCTATACGTACGATGTGTGAAAGTCAGCACGCAAGAGAAAGAACTTTTTTATTATTCTTTTCCTAACTATATCTAAATGCAGAACCTCTTTTTCTCTATCGTCGCGCCGTGTCGTTGGTCGTTAGTTATTGGTCGTTACAGTATTCGTACTTCGTTCCATGGAAGGTTAATCTATCATCCATCCATCTCATTCCAAGTTCCAAAGCAAAAAGTCATTACCCGTTAACTCCTTTCTTTTCCCTCCCTGCCGTATCCTATGTCGTCCTGTTTTCCTCACTCGGTTTACTTATGTGGGGTGGCGCATAAGCTCGTGTTAAACATTGTTATACGTCGCAGTACAATTATGTGATGTGATCATGAAGTTTATTGCTGGTCGTGTCTATTGAATATCTCGTCAAAGTCGTCAAGTTTGTCACGCATGTTGTGCCTAGCGCGAACGACGGAGGGTGGGTTGGCGGACGGGTAAGGAGGGGTATAGTTGGACTGGGCGGTGGAGATAGTTGAGGCGGGCTGCCAAGGGTGGATAGGCTGCGTAGCCGAGGAGGTAGAGCCAGGTTGGACTGTATGAGTGTTTGATTGAAGACAGGCTGGATGGGTAGTAGAGTAGTTTACTCCACCGCCCGAGTAGTTTGTATGTGTCGTGGCAGTAGATGGGTAGGTGTGAGGCGTGTGCCATGGTGGAGTCTCAGCGGGATAGGCTGGGCTGGAGTTGGCAGTTGTCGCAGAAACAGATTGCTTGTTGAGTGATGCATAAGGTGTAGTGCAACATGGATCAGTGAGGTATCTTTGAATGCGCTCGCCTGGGAGCTCGCCCTTGGTAACGGTGGGGGGGGATAATGAAGTGCTTCTCGAGCTATACGGTCAAAAGGTCAGTCTGTCATGGGCAACATGAGATCCTCACATCAATGAGAAAAAATCACCAGAGGCTAGACTTTGAAGGTGGACAAGGTGTAAAGAATGAGGCGGGGATGAGATACGAAGGTGTCATGATAAAGTGCAAGTGTAGGCGTGGAACAAGATTCTGGGTGAAATCGATACGAGAACGACGCAGAGAAACGGAATCAAGATAACTCACTCGGTCATGACAGTGTCTTGAACGCCTCTGTTGACAGTTTGCGTGATCTTGGATGTGGTCGGCATCGTGACTTAACGATTCGGACAGGAATTCTTAGGATAGACAAAAAACTTGTGCGTAACAATATAGAGCAGGCTTTTGGAAGTAATGATGAGGAGCAAATTATCGAGTCCATCTTGGAGGAGATGGGAGGTTGTCTATATTTATGATTCTGACTCGGGACACACTTGAGAAATTTGGCCAAAACGCGATGTCGGGGTGGGGAACCTTTGTATAGCGAACCGAAGTGACTCTCCCTTCGGCACCCAAAACACTTGTTTGTTCGAAGAGGCTGTTGAACAAATGATTATTTGATGTGCTAAGGGAGCCAAGGGTTTCTGACTACGTTAGTTTGGGTATCGAATATTTAATCAAATCCCATTTTTCTTAGGAACTGTTGAACCACGTGCATATACGCTGTGATCGATACATGCATTGCCTTTGTATCGCCTTATCAATGTAAGTCTTACACGATAAGCTACGATCTCTGGGCAGTTTTGCGTCATGCGGCGCCCATTTCGTACCCTTCAAATGCCGTAGTAATCCGCGGCGCTTGTCAAGGCAGGCTGCAGTCTGTAATGCCAACTGTTCCTGCGTTGTGGGAGAGCGGAGCCCAATGAAGAAGATCTGCTCCCTTGTCATCAACTATGGATTACTCGGCCGAAAGAAGAAGATCTGCTCCCTTTTCTTTTTTTCTGACATGCAATCAACTATGGATTACTCAGCTTTTAATCTACGAATCCCAGCCAAGAAGAGCCGAAGCTGATCTTCTTCTTTAGGCCTGCCCGGGACAACAAAATACTAGCGGATCTTTTTCTTTTTTAATCCGACATCTGGCGAGCGAGAGTGTTCCGATAGATACGGGCGGTCAAGGGAAAGTCAGGAACCTCGTCATAAGGCTCCGTCCTTAACCTTCCACACCAGCCAATGCAGAGGGCGAAATGTGCCCGCCAGAGGAGGATAGGTGAGACAAACGGTCGGTTCACATCTGCCAAATAATCCCCAAGAATTAATCTCTGAGTGCGGACGTATCCAACCGAGTGCGTGCCCCTATTTGTTACTTTTAGACATGGCAGTGGAAGCAGTGAAACCCGAGAGCTTTTCTTAGAGAAGCTTTATGGTGACCGAAAAATGGATATGGGTTTAAGCAAGTAATTTTTGGATGGATAAGGGTCTTGAACTCGGTGATAGTTTTCACGTTTCAATTAATTGCGATGTTCACCACGGACTCCTTCTCACCATTGAGTTGTCTCGTGAATTGGTAGTTCATCAGGTGGCATGTTATGTCTACACGAAATTGCCAATGTTCAGCATACTTTAATTCTTACCTCGAATCCAAACTTCGCGACAGTATCCATAATCCAGTCCTGTCCCTTTCGGCTTCTTTTCTGACGCCAGCCTGTCTATCTCACCGCCCCATCTTCTTGTATACTCTTACCCTGGCGATATCCGTCGAAAGCATCTTCGAAGTCGCGAAGTGGTGTGCGCCGTTTAGCGCATAGACTATGGGAAATTAATAGCAGCTGTAGGAGGAATACGAGAGGAAGGCATCCTTGCCTGATCAATCATTGAGTATTTGACAGGTGATAGTATGATATACGTCAAAGAGTTAGACTTGAACGGGCTCAATGGATAGATTGTAGTTCGGTGGGTTGTGTATATTGTTGAGGTGGATGAACAGAGATATCGTAGTGGGTCGGTTTGTGGTTGCATTGCATACGTGTGGAGGATACTGTAGAAGGATGTGGAGAGGATAAAGGAAGTGGGGAACAGAAATGGAGAATGTTTCATAGAAATTGATGGGATAGGGGACAGGAAATTCGTGAAAGTCATGAGAAGAGTGAGGGACAAGCATAAGCAACTAACCTTGTCCAGGGCCGTTGCTTGATATTAAGGACCTTTAGTATTTAGATGTTAGAACGGTCTATGGCGTAAGGAGAGCTGTAGTGTTGGCATGGACCATATACACCGCTGATTCTCCATTCGTGAGAGAAAGGTAAGAAAGAAAAACAGAAGTGGAGCAAGTATATAGATATGCAGCGATCCGAGCGTGCTTACCTTGTCAAAGACTAGGTCACTTTATAGCTGCGAAAAAGTGGCCGCGACAAATTTTCCACTCTGAGTTATCCGCCAATCTGGGCGCTGGGTTGGCGGGGTTGCGGGAACGTCACAGCGCACAGGTAACCGTACAGCCGATTAATGCGAATGGAATGGCTCCTTTTTCTGCCCGCAAGCCGGTGACGGAGGAGAACGACTCGGGAATG
The DNA here is from genome assembly GCA_002946425.1 of Rutstroemia sp. NJR-2017a BBW. Classification (NCBI taxonomy): domain Eukaryota; kingdom Fungi; phylum Ascomycota; class Leotiomycetes; order Helotiales; family Rutstroemiaceae; genus Rutstroemia; species Rutstroemia sp. NJR-2017a BBW. Next base: position 2,134,746 of record NJPT01000031.1, read on the forward strand.
GACTTCGCGGTGCCTTGCAGTGCCCGGAAGTAATCCCTAGAGTACGGTCTCCGTATTGAGCGATTGAGCGATGGATAGTTGGTAGCTCATGACTTGCCACCAAAAATTTGCAATCCAATGAAGCCGTCCGAGGGGTGTTTCCTTTGCTCCGACATTGTATCCTACTCACGCGTATTTCTCCAGAAAGCATACAGTGCCGCATGACTACTTCGTACGTTCAAAGCAATTTCCATCACGACTCCACGAGTCTCTGATTGGAGAGGATAACAAATATGTGGGGTTTTTGCTGCCTCGAATAGAAGATTCAGCTTGCTTTCTTGCAAGTTATCGTGATTTCGGCTTTTCTTACATGTAATGTGGAGGGGGATACTGTAGGGCATTCTTTCTCGGGATTTTTTCCTGGTGTGTCGTGGCACCCAGCGTCCCGGATCCAGGGTAAGATTGTTTGGCTTTTAACGCAATCTACTAACTTATGCTATCTACCAACGTTACTTTTCCCGACGGTTAGTTAGTGAACAAGAAAAAAGAAAAGGTAACGCAGTAGTGTGCACAGTAAGATGATTGAAAGGCTTCGTGACAGCAAATGTCCCAACCTTACCGGGTACCTGTTGCGGAAGGAGCACCTGCTTTCTCCAGCCATGTCACCACACGACACTAAGAAAAAATGACACGAAGAGTGGTGGCAAATGGGGGCGAGATGCAGTTGCCTGCCTAGTATGGAATGTCAGTTTCGAAAACACGCCTACCACCAGGCAAAGAAGCGTCTGAAGTCTCTGGATCTCACTGTCTTTGTCAAATTCCTCGAACCCGTATTCATGACCACTTTCACCATAACTTAAGTTTAGCTAGTGCTGTAGTTAAAACGGATATTTTCTAGAAGGCTGCGGGAGTGCTAGCCCAATGTAGATTAATTGAGTTGAGCCTAATTTGATGTCCGTAGATCTCGGTCGGTAATCGTCGGGATTACGGTGCACTCCTACCCCTTTACGGAAAGCTTCAGCAAATGCCGACGATTGGAGTTGGACCAAACGAGTAGGTATTTTGCGGGGTAAAGCAAGGCAGATCCGACACCACGAGGCTGGGACACTTCCAACCTTGAACCGCGCCGCATCCTCCAACTCGAAATCGGAAAGTCGTCCCTCGGGCTTGTGCCGTTCCTCATGGGAGGCTTGACGAAAGCCGCCATCTCCGATTGACGTCCGAGTTCAGTGCGGAAACGAAGACTACCCGGCCACGAAATATCATTGGGATATCTGCCTTGCGGTAGCATGCTTATGTGGGGTATACGCAAAGCGCATGTGAATGACTGGTTTATCGGCTCTTCCGATAAAGATCTCGCTGAATTGCGAATCTTGTAACTCGTAACGTAAGCAGAGAAGGGTCTGAGAGTCACGAATTGGGATATCTGAATGAGAACGGTGAGGCCACGGACAGGCGCCGTTGCGAAGGTTAATATCGCCTTACTCCTTTTCGTCGTGATGGACAAGCATCAAGCCACTAAACGGACAAAGGCTTTCTTAACTCAACCGTTATCAGAATGCGGACCCCCTTGTACAGTACAAGATTCTCCATGTTCTTCTTCCTTTTAGGAGCCACGAGTACGTTGAGCACGGGCTTTTTGCGGAAATTTTCTCGGTTTTATTTTTGCTTTTTGGAAAGGCTCGAAGGGTCAGCTTACCTCCGTACAGATACTCTACTTTGGGATAGTGGGCTTTGCTTACAGTGGTGTGGTCTGGGGAAGGTCCAACACACCGCAATGACGACAACTAGTCGCTGTGGGCGGTTTCATCTAGACGCCAGTGTCACCCTATTTCACCGACACAATCATCTTTCATCTTCTGATCTTTCTTTATCTTCCAAATGCCTTCCCGGCCGGATTGCCTTTGCCCAACTTACTACCTTGCTGGAAATCCTTCAGATGATCAATGCACGTAGTCGTAATCGCCCCGCAATACCAGACCGACCTGGTTTTCGAAGCAATAGCGCCGAAGCACAGCGACGTCTCGTCTCGTCTGATCCAAGCACTGCACATCGCTGGGGTATCATCAGACGAAGAAGTAAATTACTGCCTATTCCTCAGTCAAAAGCCCTGCCCAGTGGCGCAATGGTTTTGACCTACATACAAGGCGAACACGCTACGGAGGAATCAGTCGCATCGAGCAACCGGGTGGGAGGGTATGTGGAGAAGCTGGAATGCCATCTGCACAAGCACTTGAACATAGTAAGTATCTGTGCGTACTTCCAGTCCGTCATACGTAGGACAAGCTGATTCACGATTATCAAGTTGTTAAGGAGGGAATCATCCTTTGTGCCCTCGGATTGCCATGGTCGGCACAAATTGCCACCGCTCGAATTAAATACGTATCCTGACAAGTCTGAACATCCTTCCTTGCGGATTCCTAGTCCAATTACAAGGCGTTACAATGCCCGTGGTGTTTGGGATGCTGAAGAGAAGTGATAACAACGTCACCAATCGATACCTCAGCGGAGGCCATTGCCTTTCGGGGTCGATATGGAGGGTGATTGAAGGGCAATTGTTCGTGATCATCGTGTGCAATGCAATTAGGTGGAGACACTATCTCGGTCTATTTACGAAATCTACTGTGCACTTCTGTTTGCCATTCGAAGAGGAACATTTCAACATGCACATGATGCACAGCAAGTGATAAGAGACGGCTTTAGTTGGTGTGAAACCAAACGTCCATATACTTTTCTCACTAATTCCCGCACAAGTGTGATCTACCCAGATTAACCGCCATCTGAACTCCTTGCCATCGTTATACATCCATCATAAGTCGTTATCCCACAGCGTAAGATACATGTGGCCGTATAGTTTTCTCTGCTCTTCTAGCGGCGTCCGTTGAAGGCATCATCGAATCGACGTAGTTCTCCACGCATGTTGTAGACGGCTTGGACTACAGACTGCGGAGCCCTCACATTATTGACGTGGATTGAGCGGCTACCGTTGATGTTTCTGCCGTTGAGTGATGCGTAAGGGATAGAGTGACGACTGTCGACAAGGTAGGTTTGGACGCGCTGGACGGACTCGGCGGAGGAGTCGAAAGACTTTTGGCTGGAGGTGGAGGTGGACACTTGTTGGGAGTTGTGGTTGGTGCTATGGCAGGAAGATATCAGCAATTTGATAGTAAGAATATGGAGAGGCTTAAGAAAAAGAGTGAAAAGGCTGAAATGTGGAGATGTGAATGTTTATGGGCACCAGAGAGGGAAGAGCGCAAGGCGAAGCAACAGTTCAGGCTCAAACATGGAAACAGATGAGAAATTGATGAAAGAGGAGATTGAGAGACGTGGAAGAATGAATGTTTCTCAGAGGCAAAGACATTCAGACACAGACTCTGCGTCATGGGGTCGAAGACTTAGAGTTGGCGAACCATGGAAGTTGGAGAAGAGTTTGCAGTTCGGAGGGATGACAAATGAAAGTTCATTTGGGTGAAGAAGATGAGAAGAAGACCGAGGAAATATTATGAAGTGTCGAATAACTGAACAGTTGGAGAAGGGGTATGGATAGTTGGTAGGCGACTGCACTGAGAGAGCTCGAGTGGATACATGAGGTGATGAAAGAGTCCTAAAGACCTGGATATCTATCGTCCAAGAAAAGAAATGGGTTGAAGAGAAGGATGGGAACATACCCAGACTTCACAGAGCCAGGATCTGCTGCATTGGAGGTCCGATCGAATTCCGACATTGTTGAAGAGAGATGTCCTAGACTGCTATTCGAGGAATATATGGCAGTTGATAGTGAAGAGATGATTTAGAATGAATGGATCTGACTGTGGAATACATCTCGGAGACGAGAGGAGAGCCCTTCTTATAGAAGATAGCTTGGGTTGAGCAGTCTAGGTCTGTTCCTTTCATTGTACGACAGTCAGAGGTGAAATGAACTCGAATTATAAAAATCGAGTCCCCGTGGATGTTCTGGAAAAGTAGACACACCTTGGCTACTGTGGTGTTTGAATAAGTAATTGTAGTCCCTGACTCCCTGTTCGAGCACTGTTATTTTTTGAACCAATCTGCTCGCAGATATAACTCTGCTATGCCAATTGATTGGCCAACCTAATTCATGAGGTGACTGCTTATTTATCCCAAATAAATATAACCAATAGTAACCTGTTCCCCCGTAACGTCTCACCGACATGGGGGGTGTTAGAGTACTGGAAATACAACGGAGCCGCGGTTCGCATTTTTGCGAACCATTTATTTGCAGCTGGAAAGACAACGGAGCCGTAGTTCGCAGAATTGCGAACCATTATTTGCAGGCAAACCTTTCCGAACAAGTGCGATTGCGACGATTACGATCCATTGCGATTACGATCCATTCGCCTCGTGAGTGCCAAAATGGTGAGCTCCGTCCCTGCCGTCCATCGGGTGCTAAGACATGTGTCATTGCCCAGCTCCCATTCTTACAGTTTCTTACCTTACACATTATTATGTACAGCACACAGGAATGAGTCGTTGCAATGATTAGTTCACGGTTGCGATGAATTCGAATTAATAATCTCACTTAGTAAGTATCACCTCTGTAGAATCATATTATACATATGAACTCCCCAGAGATATCATTATAATACAACGCCTCTTGCTCCTCTTGCAAGCTCAGATGTAGAGATTTTTAAATGTGAATTAATGTTGTTCGTGTACGATTGATTACTTATTAGATATCGGAGCCTGCTCCCTTTGAATGCCGATATAATCTCCCCAGATCCGAAAGTAACGTCGGTCTATCCCCAGTGTCTCGTCTGTTTAAAGCTATCTGTATGTGCCGCAATCACCAGTTATAGCCCTCTCATTCCCTGCAAGAATGGGATCCTTCTTCGTATGTAGACCAGAAAGACTCACGCTAGTCTATGTCCAGAGCAGCGGCTCGGAGTATATTGGATTTGCTTGGCGTAGTGCAGTGACGGTTTTGCCTAGCCTGCCCTGCCTGGGTCTTTTCTTGGCTTGGCACAGGTGCAGTGAAGGCTTGCCTTTAATTCCACCTTGTCGCACGGATGTGGGTAGTGCAGGTTAAGTCGGGTGAAAGCGAGTTTAAATCTCTTATGTCTGTCCCCTGATGCGTTAGCTAGCATGTCAAGGAAATAGTATCTGACTTAGAAGGATAGACACGCGCGGTGGAGTTTGGTGGTCGTAGCCTCTTTTTATCTCAGCTACAGTAACAACCAAATCTAAACGCTAAACTCCACCGAGCACAGGTAATAACAGTTCACTAGCCGTGACTAAGTAATATATAATAAAATTGGAAGAAAATTGTATCAAACAAATCAAACAATCCAAGCGGCTTTAGCTCACTTGGGAGAGCGCCAGACTGAAGTCCACTTCAGTAATCATCAATCTGGAGGCACTGTGTTCGATCCACAGAAGCCGCATGTCAACGTGCGAGTTGAGGATAACCTTAGCTAAATTTCATTTTTGGCGATTTTTTGTTTTTGCTTTTGTGTGCGTACTTCGTAAGCGACAGATGAAGGGGCTTCGGTAGAGCGGTTTGGCAGGGCGGTTGGCGCACAAGCTACCCCGCTGTTTGGCCTTTCCACGATATTAGGTCTAGCCTCATTCGGGGATAAATAGATATAAGATAGGAAATCCAAAGCCAATCATGCCCACCAATTGGATACATAAGGAGGGTAAGAGGGTGAGATTTGATTATATTTCGGAATCAAGTAGGAGAATGAACAATCTCGTCTGACTCACGTTGATGTTGCGACTTGCGTCTACAGGGCTGTTTTCATTGCTGATCGTTTTCTCCACGCGTTACATGTGATAGACTACCCTTCGTCGAATCCCCATTCGGGATATTTTCCGGAATGCCTTCCGTATGTCAAGTCTTCAAACTCAGTCGCGTGGTGCATTGGTACAATCTTGCATACCCTCGTTGGGCTGAGAGTAGGACAGCCAACTACCTGTCGCATAGGATCTAGTTACTGAGCGATCTTTGTGGGAGTGTAGCCGTGGTTGCCTTAAGGGCTTAAGCCGTGCGACAAAGGCTGGGCGGAATCGACACTGTTGACTGCAGATGTGACTTTATTTCATCGAATTTCCATTCTTACTGACGATAGAAAAAAAGACCTAAAAAAATAAATAGTCAATTTCCAGACACATGTTGCGGTAGTACAGACGTTTCTTTTTGGTGGTCTGAGGTACTCAGGATTCAGGAAAGTATCACCAGGGGGTGTACTAACTGAGTGACCAAATTGTAAGCGAATGCCCTCATTTCTAACTACCAACACTCTTTAATCAACCACATTAAATATGGTCAATACTAGGCTTACAAGATATAAGATTGTATCTACTAATAAATTAATACCCTGCGAGTATACGACCGGAAAGAGTCAGCGATTCTACAATCCGTTGCTAAATAATATCGACTTTAAACCACTTTTTGATAATTTCGACTGAATTGCAGGTGGTCACTCAGTTAGTACACCCCCTGGTGTATCATTCCCGTCATCACTGCATGTATGCGTGACACGTGCTTCCTTCGCGGAAGATATGCCGCAGTCTGCCTCGCTCGCTACCGTATTAGCATCATGTAGGTCGTTATTACCAAGTGCTTACCTTACTCTATGTGCATATTCTTCTATCACATACACGTTTTCCGAGGGGTGGGCGCCTGCAACCACCGATGGCAAGGCTGGCCGGAGGCGCACACGATAACGCTGTTCTACAGCATCAATGCGGAGCTGCTCTGTGCAGCGAATACCGGCGAAAAGAAAGCTTCCGCGATAAGATTGCCCTGCAGCCGTTAAAACTTCCGCTTACAATTCTGGTTCTACGGATACCTGCAGTACTACCAGGGACTGCGGAAAGCCAACATACGTTCCGGACCCGCGGTGGCATGTAGTTCACGCGCTGGAGATCTGCAATTACTACCTGTTTCTAGTTTCCATCTTACCATGAGCCTGGACTCGGGCAATTGGGGCTCGATGGCGCAGTTCTGACGTCGGCTTTCCTGGATAACTTTCCAGACGCACGGCGACCTGCAGTTTGCACGACCGAACATCTGCAGCACTGTTCTGATCAATGTTACCATTAGATCTCGAGTCCGAGAAAATGGGCGTCCAGATGCAGTTCTGACGTTCTGCACTACTTGGCCTCAAACAATGAGGCATAGGGTTGTTCGATTGTTTTCTCATGAAAAGGCCTAATTCATCACTTGCGATTCGTGAGTGTAACCACACTTCCATCAACTTGTACTGTGCTTTTCGGGCACATCTGATGTTGTGCTATTCCTTTGTCCTCTAGGCTGTCGCTGCAGCTGTGATCCAACGTTCGTTATTTGTACCGCCTTTCTCCTGTGTTTTCGAGCAAAATGCTCATGATCGGCGTGGCTCCCACGGAATAGTAAGATTACCACCATGCGCCGGGTTTCATCCTTACGACCAGAGCGAAGCTGCCGGATACACCATTACGCCCCAAGCTTCGCATGGCTATGCTATGCATCCTACACCGGGACATTACTGTCGGCCCAACCGCGTGGCTGCCTATCCCGAGCCCAGAACGTTTCCGATGTTGTCCAAATTGAACCGGCGAGAGGTAAGATTCCAGGCTATGCCCCAAGAGACGTCGTGAAGACTACCGGGTGCTTGAATACACCTGTAGTTCTTAGCCCCATGACCTGCCGAAAAGAAATCGATAGCCGCACCCATCGACTCGTGTCGAAAGCTAGGCTGCGAAAGGGGTGATTCTAGGTCTTCAACCCACCCACTGGGACCCATGACTGGGGTTTCCAACTATCCAGCACTCACCTACCCATAAAGAAGTGACACATGTTAGGATAGGGTCTGTGGCAGTCAATAGGTAGTCAATATACACTCCAGCCTACCCATGGGTACCCCGAATTGGTAGGTAGGTTCACAGCCTCCCAAGAGCTTGTGGCTGGATTCTCGGAAAACAGCAGCTACAGAGAGCGACCCAGCCGACATGCAGTAGGGGAGCGGGTTCCACTACCACAAGGACAACCTGTGAGTCAATAATGGAGGTATATAAGATGTAATATCGTTTGTTTAGATAAGATGATGCTCAAGTCGTATCTGACATATACCTAACATGTCTTCAACAAGAAATAACTGAGATTGAGCATGCTCAAGTCCAATTTCGCAGGTACAACACACTTCTTCGATATGGAATATCCGGAGGCCGTTGTTCAACTACGTATAAGACATTGACAGTATAATATCACCTTCAAAATCCCATTAGTGCTTGGACCCGGTGGAAGGGGCTCAGGGGGCTCGTTTAGAAGTTAATCACTCACTCGATCACCTAACCACCCAAACCCCAAGCAAAGCAACGAAGAAAAAGCACCCTTCTCATCATATCCCACTTAACGAATACCATCTAACGTACTAATTCCACCACTTTGTACTCTTAACCTCATCTAACCACTTCAATGAATCAATATAAACCTCACAGCTTAAAGTCCATCTTCCTCGAAACACTAATACCATCATAACTTTCATCAATCTCATTATTAACCCTATGATTATATCCTCCCACTTCTATCCAGTCCAATAATTCAGCTCTAGGCTCTAGCACAAACCAGCCAAAGACTCCCATCTATCTATCTAAGTTACCAGAAAGGCATAATAACACCCCTTTGTCTCTTCTATCGTCGCTCATAAACACCATCCTTCCACTTCATGTATATACCTATACCCCCTAGTCTAATTCTATTCTAAAACTCTCTCCCACCCGGATATCTAATCCTTCTTACAAACTCAATCTCCCCGTCCTTCCTCCCATTCGCCCTCGTTCCCACCAACACGAAATCAATTTTCACTTTCTCCCGGGCCAACTCCGAATGTTCATCCCCGTCATGCACATTCATTGCCTCTCCATCTTCCACCTTAATTTCCCCCCCAGCTCCCATCCCTCCACACCCCTTCAACTCCACCTCCTCCCCCAACGCCTTCACAAAAGCCCTCACATACCCGACATCCTTCCACGCCCTCCTCTCCCTCGCCTTCAACGCGCGAAACCTCAGCTCCCCCACCCGTTGAATCTCCTCTACACGTCTATCCTCATTCATCACCACCCAAATCTGTTTTAACCCCGTTAAACACCCTCGAAACTTCATCCACGCTTCGATAAAATTGCCTTGTAGCGGATTATTCAGGAAGATTCTTCTTCTCAGGATGAGATTCTCGATCTGTGCGATGCCGGGTTGGGAAAGAATATGTGCGTATGCGTGTGAGGCGAGGAAGATTTCCTGGTCGTGTTCTCGTTCTTGTGCATGTTCGTCCTCGGTACTCGAGCTGCCTCCGGAAGTAGAGGTACTTTCCCTCTGCGCAGCATCCATCCCCACCCCCTCCCCACCCCTCAAATTAACCGAACCCCCACCACCCCGCACCTCCACACTAACACTCCCCATCCGATCATCAATCCAAAACCCGTCTCTCCCCCAACAAACCCACGTCCCAAACGCCCAAACCAACTGCGTGCGGAACAGCCACCACGCCCTCGCTTCACGACATATGTACCCCGTGCAGGAGTAATGCTTTCCAGCGCGCAAATGCGATACTAATTCCATGTCTGTGCCGAGCCGCCATCCGTGGCGATCAGAGAGGAAATGAGTTTTCGGAGTTAGGTCGGAACTGAACGCGAGTTCGTAGATCGCGAGACGGAGTTCGGCGGGGAGACGCGGGAAGGGGTGGAATGTGTGGGGAGGGGACGGTGCAGGTGTGCCGGGGCGGGGAGGCGGGTTTAGGAGGCGTTCGCGACGGATGGCGATGTCGGAGGGGTGGACTAGTAGGGCTAAGGGGCCGTCGAGAAGGTCGATGGCGAGACGGAAAGATTCAGGGGGAAGCGAGCTTTTGAAGCTAGCGTGGAGGATGGTGGTGAGGTGCGCGAGGAAGGAGAATAGGATGGCGCGGTCGGCGTCGGTGCCGTGGCAGAGGCGGAGGAGTTCGGTTTTTTCGGAGGTGGTGCAGGGGAGGGGGGAGGGGTCGTGCGGGATTATGCGGTGGTGGATGAGGTGGGTGATGGTGTGCTCCATTTGGTGGATGGCGGTTGCGCGGCGGATGGCGAGGGTAAGCTGCCGAGAGGGGCCGGGCTCGATTATCTTCATGGTTGCGGTTGGTGTAAGTAGGATTAGGGAGTGAAGCTTGGAGATGCCTGTGTTGGAAAGCCGGGCGGATATGTGCTGTTTGTGGATGCTGATGAGGATGTGGATGATATTGTGCTTGAGTTGGATGGATCCGGTTGGAACGTAGAGGAGTTGCCCGAATTTATATAAAGTCCAAAAGAATAGAGGATATCTCTACAGCTTCCAATAACATGTGAATCAGACGTAAGCAATACAAGCAGCGAATAAGAAGTGAATCGCGGCTCTCATAACTGCATATAATGTCGATGGTATGAAATAATGAGCACCTTGATGAGCACCTTGATGGGTACCCACAAAATGGTTCATGAAGTGAATGTGGTGGTTCGGCGCTAGTATGGAAGCAACCGTTCATCCTTGCTCTCTGGATCAAAGATGACTGCAACCACCGTCTGCACCTTCTTCGTTGCAGGGTTTGCTCAGGTTAAGACCCTTGATACTTCGTGCGCGATGGTCCTTAGAACCATTCGCGTGGCACTTGCGAAGTGAGTACCAAAGCTCGACATCTCCAACATTACAATCAAAATTCGTCCCTCTTCTGATGCGAAATGATTACCGTCTTATTACAAGCATCATATGTGCTACCCTCACTGTGGTACCACACTTCAGAAATAAATTGTAATGGATTATTCAAAAGACAGAAGCGTCTTCCTAATCATACATAACAAAACCCATGTCCCATTCCCATCTTGATATCCAGATTCGGTCGCGTGATGACTTGGTTGAAAATAGCTTACACTTGCACGTATCCCATCCATCCATCCAAAACTATCGTAGCCGAATCGTACAATACTAATCGAACAAATCCCGCAATCGCTCGTACAGCAGAAAAAGAGAAAAGAAAATTCCTAGCCACGCAGGAAATCCAAAGAAGTCGGTATCATACACAAAGTCCATAAGTCCATAAGTCCATCCAGGCCCTACTCATCTTACAAGCATTTCGAAGAAACCCAGAACTCCTGATACCCATAAAGCACGAAACTTCCATAAATCACCAGTATACGCATCAAAGAGCAGCAAGGAGAACCATAGTCCCCATATAAACGCCAACACAAGCCGCACCCTCTTTCCTTAGAATTTCCCTAACCTTCACCATATTACTCTGCATTAACGCACCAACAACACCACTCGCCACCAGACACACAACTGTCATGCGACCAAGGAAAGTAGGAATGACGTTGAAAGTAAGAATTGGAATAAGAACTGAGACAGCGATCGCGATTGCAAGCGTTGGGAATGGATTTTGTTCTTCCAAATCTTCTTGATGTTGAAATTCGGATTTCGTAGGCGAATCATGTGTTTCATCGACGGTGGTATGCGTTGGTGTTCGTGTCATAGCCACTGCTTGATCGTGTGAATAGAGTGAAGACACTGATGCATTGCTGAGGTAGTTTGCTGATGGAGGCTTATCCGAAGAGCAGACAGATACTAAATCATCAGCTGGATCAAGGAACCGCGTCTCGATTTCAGCAATTGGTTGGACATTGTGAAGATAATCGCGATAATGAGAGACATCTGCAGGCGAAGGAGCAGAAAGATTTTGAGTAGCATGGAAAGACGTCAATGTTTGATCTATTGCACAATCAGTAAATGTGATTAGCGCCAGCAATATGGTACATACTATATTGGGCAAGCTTATACCCAATCCGTCCCAAGATATCGATTTTATGCCATTGAAGCTCCCCACCCATTTCTGCAGCTGCTCGACGAGATGCCGGTAATATTTCGTTATATCTTCGACGAGCTTCCGTATCCGCCGCATCAACTCGATGTAATTGCTCTTCAAGTTCACTAATTTCGTCCTGGAGATGAAGTAGAAGCCTGTGGTTAAGTGCTTCGAATTTGCGATACATTGGCTTAATCCTTTCCTCAACTACGGTGTCCGATCCTGAATGGTCCGACAGCTTTGAAGCTAGCAATTCATAACCAGTGATAGACGGTCTTTCAATTCGTGGAAAGTAATGGCTTGGCGGATGTGGATTGCGTGGGGTCAAGTCGGAGGGAGAGAGGGGATTCACGTCAGCACTTGTGGGGTGCATACTTGGGGTTCCAAAAGACGGAGCTGGACCATAATAATTTTGTCGTTGATTGGCGGCAGCCATTTGCGTTGCGATCTTTATTGATGCATGATCTCTCGTTCGGGTGGGTCTACGGACGTCTTCGCGACCACGAACACTTATTTCAGGAGATGTACTTCTGTCTGTATCAAAGTCAACGGCCGGCTCAGAGAATCCATCACTATGAAGACTACTCGATGCCGACGACACGCTGCTCGTAAGATCCTGTGCTGTATGTGAAGGAAATGAAGTCAAGGTATAATCATCCTCGGCCGGGTTAATCAGCCATCGATCTGTATTCGGAGATTTGGATTGCTGTCGCTGATGTCCCTCTTCTTCAGCCTCCACTTTCTCGCCCTCTGCCGGTTCCTCTCGGTCGTCGTCTTCTTCGTCTGCTTCTTCTTCGTCTGCTTCTTCTTCGTCTTCTTCTTCGTCTGAATCAGAATCAGAATCATTTTGTAAATATGCGAAGACATTCGGGGGCGACGGCACGGCTGGTGATTGTGGTGGCGCCTTCGTCGTAACATCTTTGCTGGGGGTTGGTCGCTTGAACATGGAGGCTTGAGTTATTGTCGAATTGCTCCCGCTTGAGCTGCTTGACTTATTTGTCGTTGAAGTCATGCATGTCAAATTAGAAATGACAGAAGGCGACGTTAGCCTTGCTCGAGAAGCTTCGAGTACCGCTTTATGATCTGGTATTTGATCGTCCTCTTCCTCTGATGAACTGGATGATGGGCTTGAATAGCGATCCGATTGCGCATGTCTGCGACGAAGCCCCTCCATGTCTTGCTCCCTTAGTAGAGGTCCACCTGCAACCCCGCTTTCACGTTTCGCGCTTGTATTGTGTTTCGCTCGTTGGTTTGGCGCATGGTGCTTGCTGCCACTTGGTGTAGATTTGTGCATCTTTCGTTCTCGTTCTCGTTCTCGTTCCCTTTCCCGTCCAGCGTTTCCCTTTGTAGGCGACATATTGAAGTCGTGGTGTGAGTGGTGTTGACGTCCTACGGGCTGGAATTCCTTCTTAGGCCCCCTTACTTCCGCCCTTGAATCATCTTCGGAGTCTTCGATGATAGATTCCACAGTAGGTGCACGATATCTAGTGGACATATCGAAGTCCTAATCTTTGGTGGCAGTGTATCAGCTAAACTCTGGCCCCTCATTGTGGAAAAAGCAAAAACGATAAAGGCCATGATTAAATGCAGTGTGTGCGACAGGGCTTACCTTGATAATTTGGGTAGCTATGGTGTATAGGGATCTGATAACAAGCGACCTAGTAATGCCCGATGCACGAGAACATAACAATTGATAGAGGTGAATACGAGCGGGTTAAAAAGAGTAATTTTATTATTTCTGGCAGAAATAACAGTAAACATGGTATTTGTAAAAGAGGAAGAGTGAGAGAGAGAGAAAGAAAAAGAAAATATAGAAGCTGGAGGAAGGATTCGTATTGTACGAGTCTTGTATATCAGTACCAACTTCAGCTACAGCTCGAAGAAGCGGGTTGGTTGATCAAGGTATATAAAACTGGCGCGCGCTCCCGGGTTAATGTGAATGACCAAAAGATCAGCGGAAGGGTGTGCTCGGATGCTTTTGGCTCGTGAGGGTTCTCGAATGCGTGTGAGGGTGTGCGAGGGTGTGCGAGGGTGTGCGAGGGTGTGCGAGGGTGTGCGAGGGTGTGCGAGGGTGTGCGAGGGCCAGCCGTATGGAGTCTGCTTCCAAGTTCCAGTTCCCAATGATGTTTCAAAATTATGACCAGGTGTGGAGGTGTGGAAGGATGGAGAAGCACGAAAGACGAGGAGCTGGGGGGAGGGGGAGGCGACCATGACGGGCCGTCCGGCTACATGGGGACGCGAGAGGGGAGGAGGGGAGGGGGTTTGGGTGATGGGCAAATGATAATATAAGATTGGGTAGAGATCTATTGTACCGGTACCAGTGTTGTTGTTTGTGCGACGGCGGCTTGCTTGTACTTACTAAAGTACTTCACATATTGTGTATCGCAAGTGTCTCGATGGGCCATGGGAGATGATGAAATGTGAGACTGTCCCGACTGCGCTGAGTGGCTGATTGGTTTGCGCGCTGGTTTTGATTGGTCTCTCGTTCTATGTTGGTCACATTTGGAGGCATTTGGAGGGGGCTGACTGTTTCTGTTTATGGATCCCCCACGCTGCCTTACCGTCTTCCGGCCCACGGAACTGGACCAGAACTTCAGAAGGATTCAGTACGGAGTATTGATCTCTATTTTCTATTTTTGCAGCCGGCTATGGCCATGGCAGCCATGGCAGCCATGGGTACAGTCCTAGGTACCTGTACAGTCCGAGCCAAAATCCCATATTCCTCTCATCGTTGATTGGTTGGCTCAAGGCTGGGTCGATCAATGCGGGCCGCTTTCTGGCTGATATGTGCCATGCTATGTGTATGTGTATGTGTATGTGTATGTGCATGTGCTATGATAGCATGAGCTGCATGAATGCTTCCAATGTTCCATCCACGCAGCACATGAAAAGTACATGAACTACTCCGGCCGCCACTTTAGTGGAAGGACCATCAGGGTGCAGCTCCGCGTCCCACAATAAATCCAATTGATTGTGAGAATTGGGTGCCGACGTTGAGAAAATTTTGATTGATGTAGGTACCAACGTCAAACAACATCAATATGGTTAGAATGACCTGCGACCTGCGGGACATGAAAACATGAGAGAGAATTCAGTCTCATGTTACTTCCGTATAGTTAACAGTAACAAACGCCCGAATACGATGAGCGTGGTGTTGAGTTGGTTGGCAATGTTGTTCCGATTTCTTCCTCGAGCAAGAGGATTTCTTACGAAAGTACACAAAGTAGAATCAGTTGATAGACGTGCCTCATTTTTACTCGACAGCAAACACCGAGACACGCCAAAATCCCGACGTCGCCTCTTCTAATTCTGTATAACCAATACTACTACACCACATACCCTCATACCACTCAGCGTACCAATCTTTCCTTACGCCGTACGCAAAAATTTACAGCTACCAAGATTATGTCTGACAATTCTTCCTAATGATAATGAGACAATGATACAGGCATCACGAGAGTCATAGCCACGGAGCGATCCCTACTTCTTCTTTCCATCTCCCCGCCCCTCAAATCGGGTGCCCAACTGCGAAAGAAATATTCTTAGCTGCATGCGCCCGAGCAGTGCCTGACCCTCCGCTCCGTAAGCACCAACTGCTCTCCGTATATCCTGCCAGTCAGTGAAGGAATAAGAAAAGAGAAGGGGAAAATCTTCTCTCGGAAGACCAATTGGGTCTCAACCTTCTCAAGCCCCTCCTCCAATCCACCTCTCCAAGACCCCCGCAATTCCGATGACTCGAAGCTCCCCAGTTGCACTTCGCAAATACCTCCTTGGGGGCCAGCTCAGCGCGGCAGGATGTCTGCGACATAGAGGCCACAGGTTACTACCGTCAATCTACGCCTCAAGATCTCGGGCAATACGAGCGATTCATACTGACACAGAATCCGACCCTGCCACGAATGACGACATCATAATCCCGCTTCGCAAACAATTGAAAGACGAAGCGAAGAGGCGCAAGGCCAAGGATGAAACTGGTTCGAAGCAACAGAGTCTTCTCAAATGGGAGTTGACGGTGGGCATTGAGATACACGCCCAATTAAATACCGAGCGAAAACTTTTCTCTCGTGCAGCCTCAACAATCAACGAGCCACCGAACACTCATGTCGCATACTTCGATCTCGCTTTGCCTGGATCGATGCCAATCTTCCAAAAGGAGACCTTGATACCCGCGATTCGAGGAGCATTAGCATTGAATTGCTTTATACAACGACAGAGCCGGTTCGATCGTAAACATTACTTTCACTGGGACCAACCTGCGGGGTATCAAATCACACAATACTACGAACCACTTGCGAAAGATGGATGGGTTGCATTATATGAGCATGATGGGATTGCAAAGGAAGACGGCAAAGAGATAAAGATAGGGATTAAGCAGGTTCAGATGGAACAAGATACCGCAAAGACGATTTCGCAACCTGATGGTTTACGTCTGTTGGATTTCAATCGAGTCGGTTTACCTTTAATCGAGATCATTTCGCTGCCGCAAATACATCATCCTAGTACAGCAGCGGCATTTGTCCGGAAAGTACAGAATTTGTTGAACGCGGCAGATGCTTGCGTGCTGGGCATGCAATCAGGTGGATTGAGAGCAGATGTCAACGTGTCCGTACGAAGAAGGACAGAGGAAGGCGCAGGCCATGAATATGCTGGGATAACAGGTCTCGGACAAAGAACTGAAATCAAGAACCTTAGTAGTTTCAAGGCTGTGGAAGATGCCATCATTGCTGAACGTGATAGACAAATCGCCGTTCTCGAGGCAGGAGGAGTAATTGAAGGAGAAACCAGAGGATGGACAATTGGAAGTACGGAAACACGAAGGCTGCGAGGCAAGGAAGGCGAGGTTGATTACAGGTACATGCCGGACCCAGATATACCACCTGTCATTATCGACTCAAGGCTCATCCATCATCTGAACGTAACACGTGGTGCTTCGCCAGATGAAGAACTCAATAGCTTGGTCCAGTTTTACGGCCTTACGATGAAAGATGCTCTCTCACTGGTATCATTAAACGATGGAGGACGAGTCGAATACTTCCGCGATGTTGTTGAGAGCTTGATGGCATTGAAGCCCGATGACGATGCGAGGCGATTTGGAAAGCTGGCCGGTAATTGGGTTTTGCACGAAATGGGTGGCCTGGTCTCAGATATCCCCGAAGAGGAAAACCCCCTCCAGATCACCAGCGAAGGCGGCTGTATTATCCCACACGCCGAACTCGCTAAACTTGTCTTCTATCTCGACCAGAAGAGAATCACGGGTAAAACTGCAAAGAGAGTTCTGCAGATGCTCTTCGACACACAGGACTCGGTGGGTGCTATTATTGAGAAAGAAGGGCTTTGGCTTAAACCAATGTCGACGGAGGAGTATGAGGAGGTGGCGAGAAGTGTGCTGGATATGAAGGTTGTGGAAGAGATTCTGGCCGGGCAGGAGGGGAAGCTGAATTTCTTGTTGGGGAAGATGATGAGGTTGGATGGAGAGGGGAGGATGGAACCGCAGATGGCGAGGGAGGTTTTGAAAAGGATTGTGGAGGAACATAGGAAGGAGGAGGAGGTTGAGTGAGGAGGAAATACGAGTGATTGATTACCGAACTTCTGACATGTACATTACTCCGGTGCCAAATGAGGATGAGGTCGAGACCTTCATGGCCGTGTGGATGGTACGACGGGCATTATATATATCCATATATCCAGAGTGATACTACGGCCTTGAACCTGCCCTGACCTGCCCTGCCCTGGGCCTGCGCACCAGGAATCCTACCCCCATCTACCTTTTACAATCAACCTCAACCTCGCCTATTTCATTTGCCCAACATCCAGCGCTTGTCTTCCCCACTTACGTATACGTGCGATCCATTGATCTATGTCTTAGAATACCCATGCAGTAGCCACACTCCCGCGCGCTTAGATCTCTCTTATCTAATACCAGTCTCTGTCGTGCGCCGTGTTTGATAACGAGATAGATGACATGCTGTTTTATCTCTCTTTCTGTGTACGAGGTTCTATGCTTCTATAGGGTTTTGTGCTGACTGATCTAGCTGGATATCCATGGACCATGGAGTCAATAAACCAAAGCGAGAAAAAGTGAAGTGAGATAAGCTAAGCTGAACTCTCCCTCTCCCACCGACAGAATCTCTCTCCAGCCTGCTAGCCCAAGGCGCAGGCGAGTAGTGCCGCCGCCGTCTTGGCTTACTTGTTTGTTTGTTGGCTTACATATGCGCGTCTGGGTGTTTGACGGTACATATAAAGCTCCCTCCTCTATCCAAGTGCATTGTGAATGGAGAGGTATTGGTAATTTTTAATTTCTATTCGGTATAAAGATGCAAATGCGGGTACATTGAATTTGAGTTATTCATTTATTTATTATTATTACTTTTATTCTTCTTTATTAATTTCCACCGTCTACTTCTACTGCTTGCTTGATGCAGGCTGGGCTGGGTAGTTGATCTATATATACATTTATCCTGTGGAAGCGGGTCCATACGTATAGCGAAGAAAGCCGTTATATTTATTTCGAATTGAGAATTGAATTTCTTTCTCGCAGGGGTTGATTCTGATCTGTGGGAGGCGAATCGTAAAGGGGGATAGTAGAGCAATATGTGGTTCTTAGGTATGTTACTTACCCCTCCTTCAGCATGATTTTCTCCCTTCCTATCATTGCAGAACAAAAAAGCTAACCAGCAGATAGAAGTTGATACGCAGCGCAAGATCTTGAGAATCGTATTACTGGTGCCGGTGTTGATTTTCTTGGGCTTTAGGGTGCTGGGAAGGAATAGGAGATAGAGTGGGAGTGGATGGAGGAGGGGAGAGGGGAAGCGCAGCGTGCGGGGCATGGATGCGTTTGAGCACTTTTATGGACGTTTGGGGTGGGGGGAGGGTTCTTTTGATGGTGGTTTATGCTTTGGGGGTGGTAGGACGCGGAATAGAGGTGGAAAATAGAAAGGAGGTTGGGGTGAAGGGGAATGAGGGGTGAGGGTATTGAGAGGAGGATGAATATAGGAGGAACTTGGAGGAGAAGGTGAAGAGGATTGAAAGGGTTGTAATATTTTATGTTTCTGGGTAATGTGTTATGTCTTGGCGGCTTGGATTTGGGCGTTTTGGGTTGCTTGGAGCTTAGATCTGGAATTTCTACTTTCAGTAATTTGGACCTGGTATTGGGATCTGATATGGGATATGGGACTGGGCTATGGGATTAGGTTATAGGATTAGGTCCTGGGATTGGAATATGAGAGTATAATAGAAATGTGGGATCGGTGCTTGGGGTTGGGAGTTTGTTGGAGTTTGGAGCTGAAAACTGGAATTTGGATGGGGTACAGGGAACGAAGAAAGGAACAGACATAAGTGTATGGAAACGAATGATATGAACCACGACTTATGGTAATGGATTGGTGTTTGTGAGCTGAAGGCTATGGAGCTCCTGTATTCCTTTATGATAGGAGATATTTATACTTAGCACGAGTAATAAAGGATTTCGAGTGGTGCGTGCTTTCTCAGCACTCCGTATCAAACAGATATTCAGCGACAGATAGTTTGCTCTCGCTGCCTCAAACTCCCATTCTGCTCTGCAGCTGGCCCTGGTTTGATGGTCCTGTCCTGCTCGAGCCATAGGGTTCCTACGAGCTTTTGCATTTTTGCCTAGAATATGTTAATGTACGACTTGATCTTGGACATTGAAACCACTACTTCTTCTTTAACGAGTTTTGGTAACACACCTTCAGCAAATATGGGAACTAGACAGCTATTTTTTGCCTGATGGACCAGTAATGGTTTTTCGAAGCTCATGGTATGTTATGGAAAATGCGCGAAACTGACGCGAAAGGGAATAAGGGCAGTGATTTTTTTGAAAGGTGAAGTACCGCCTCTTAGTCTCCCTTCTCAATTCTCATCTTTCACTTTCTCCTTCTAGACGATAACGTCTCACATCAACTTCTAGATCGATTGATTTGTTTCTTGAAACTCCCCAATCTCAGTCAAACTATGGGTGACAACAACAAAAATCTGAGTCTTCAAGGCAAGAAAGACGACGAAGGAGTCATGATTGAGTATAAAACCATACCCAGTCTTAATTCAACCGGTGAGGAAGACGCAGCTATGAAGATAGAGAAAACACCACGAAATCCACCAGGTTAGTCGATCTACTCTATCCATATTCCAAGAGATGGCAAGTTTGCTAATATAGTTGCTTGTTGAGTAGCCATCAATGATCACAACGCTCCTGGACTCAATCTACCAGAAAAGTACGTATTCCGCTGCCCTCATATAGAACAGGCTTGCTAACTACATAGGTCTTTGTCTCAAAATCCGCAGTCCGACAATACTGAGCCTCTCACGCCAAGCAACGATGAATGCACCGACACAACCCAAACCACGACAACATTTCACAGTGGCGATTGGCTAAAGATTGGTCTACATCCAATCCTCGCAAATATCCTTGCACATCCACCAAGCTCTCTGGGCATAGAATTAAAGCATACGTCGCCGTCTCAGAGCGCGTTTATCTCACATTCGTTGGAAGCTGCGGCGAAAGGAGTGAGATTGAATGCGGCCATAGTAGGACCTTCTGGTGAGTTTATACGTTTCATCTATCCCACTTCGAGTCTATGACACTAATCTTTTCAAGGCTCTGGCAGGACTCTAACTTTCATGATACCTGTTGCTGATTGGGTGATGAGGGAAACTCATAATTATCCCATGCAAAATGAGGGCAGTGGTCATGCAACACCTTCTGCTATTATCATCGTCCCCACAAAGGCACTCGCGCAACAACATCATGAGTTAGCTGCAAAATTGTTCACGGCTATCTCCACAGCTATGAACTGTAGCGATGTCAGTGAGCCTCCATCAGTCGCCGACAAACGAATGGAGATCACGTTGGTGACTCGTGATACACCATTTCGAGACCAAGCCAAATCACCGCGGAAGAGTCCACATCTGATGATCGCAACCCCCGGTAGACTTGCTCATCTTTGCCGCGGGGGAAAAGTGGACTTTAAATCCTTAAAATATGTGGTGCTCGATGAAGCGCAGGATATTGTTTTGGAGGGGAAGAACGGGAAGGAACAATCGGGTTCTAAGGAGGTGGTCAGTCGCCTACTGGATGAAGCCAGAAGTGCTAGCTTCTTCTTGGTGTCTCAAGAGTCTTCTCTGGAGAAGAGCCATGCAGCAATGTCGTTTCTTGGCACATATTACTCCTCCATCCACTTTAGCAGGACGGAGACCGAGAACAGTCCGAAGGAAAATCTAGCCACGCCGGCAGAAGGTATGAGGCTCCCGCTAGATGCAAGCAAGTAACGGCAAGAATCTGGTTGTGGATTAGGCCTCTTCCGAAGTTTTGATATTTGTTGATTAACCGGTGGTTTCTCAGTCCCTTTTTATGGTGTTCTCGCGTCCTCACTTCGGTGGGCATATCTTAGCAGGTAGCATGCACTGGCACGCTTCCTTGTTAAGTTATATACAACAACCTCCTGTTTTGCGCTTCGCATTAACCTTCCTATAAGGGGTCATGATATCCTTGTGTTAATTAGATCAATTTAAATCATAATCCTTGTCACTGCTGCTGTTTCGACCATAACCCCATGAACTTGTTCAAGCGTGAATAGCGAGAAGCGCATTTTGAGCGTTTGCCCTCGTTTATCGCGGCAGCTAAAGATTCGGAGCGATATCCCTCTTGCAGCATGCCCCTTGCACGAAAGAGTCGCGGTCTTGGTAGACCCTCCGAGATTAGACACAAGTAATCCACTGGCTTTGGTACGGAGGACTTCCTCGCGTACGTCTCTTTACGTATGTTTGTGATATTAGGGTCTAATATCAAATTCAATAATCGCATTTAACGGAAATAAATAAGAAGATTCGGATTGGGAGGACGGAGAAACATGGGCAAGTCCCTTGACATTGAAAATATCCAATCAAATAGTATGCACGTGACTACAGGCTAATGAAAGCCTCATCTCGAATTTCGGGTCCGCTTCACATCCTTGATGCCAATCAATCACCAAAACGGTAACTTTTCGGCACTTAGTGGAGACAAGCTTTCTCCTGAATTCAAAAGAAATCCACCTAGAACGATGCCCAGTCCTCCTTGGAGTCTTGGGACCAGCACAAGCATCGCCATCCAAGACAACATTCTCTTGGCTGATGATATCAAGATGACTATCGATATAAGATGTCAACGTCGTCGTTTGAGGAAGCGACATCCTGAGGGAGGACGGAGTTGCAACGACCACTTTTCTGCATCATTTTGGGGAGATGAGGCAGAATAAACGCGAGCCAAACAAGGATGACGTTACCCACCGCGTAAGCCATTCGTACCCATTATTCATTTCCACCAGCAGAGAAAGATTAGCCCTTTCGCTATCGTTCTCCTCGTCCAGCGAAACATGGAAGCGGCGAAGAAGACTTACCTTGAAACGCTCAAGGACCAGTGGATCTCCGATCATACCGAACTGAAAATAGATTGCGTCCTAGCTCTCTCTAATATGCCTCAGCCTTCCAGCAAAACAGGACTGCCGTGAACCCGTAAGCAAATACGGTACCACATAGTGGAGAATGAAACGCGGTTCTGAGGTAAGGGTAAGGTGAGTTGAGGAAGCACGTCTCCTCCTGGGGGAGTCTATCTAGACCTGTTCTCTCTTTGCATTTTCTTCTGTTTGTCTTTTGGTGAAAGGGTAAGCTTTTCTTAATTCAGTTATTCGGCATCTTTTTAATCCTTACTCTCGTTTGCGCCGAGTCGTCTGCAAATCCGGGGACCGATCAGAGCTTTTGGATAATTTGGGCAGGCATTGCTTGGAGAGTCTTCACTTTGACTGACGACTATCTTTACTTTGACATTTGGAAGATTGGAGAGCAAGATGAGGTTCAGTGGCGGAAAGGCGTTGGCATATACTGCTGCTATATGTTCAACATGTAGTACTTTTGTCAGTGCGATCACATTAGACCTGAGTTCAGATGGTATACTTCCCCTGAGCTATCCCCTCTATTAGATCAAACTAACGGATGGACCCCTACTAGATAGCATCAAATCTGCAGCTTCGACCATCGCATATGGAATGATGAAATATTACACAGGAAACAATACCGGAGATGTTCCCGGTAACTTGCCTGACCCATACTACTGGTGGGAGGCGGGAGCTATGTTTGGTATAATGGTCGATTACTGGTATTATACAGGCGACACCACATATAACGCCGAGACGAAACAAGCACTTCTACACCAAGCAGGCGACAGCTATGATTTCATGCCGACCAATCAAACAAAAACAGAAGGAAACGATGATCAGGGCTTTTGGGGAATGGCAGCTATGTCTGCGGCTGAGGCAAACTTCGATAATCCGGACTCTGGTACACCAGGTTGGCTGGCTATGGCGCAAGCAGTATTTAACGATATGGCGTCTCGTTGGGATCCATCGACGTGTGGGGGTGGATTGAGATGGCAGATTTTCTCATTCAATTCCGGATACACCTACAAAAATAGTATCGCCAATGGTTGTTTCTTCAATCTTGGTGCCAGATTGGCGAGATATACCGGTAATGCGACTTATGCCGAATGGGCTGAGAAAACGTGGGACTGGATAGAATCGGTGGGGTTGATAAGTGATACATACGCTGTGTATGACGGTACTTCTGATACGGATAATTGTTCCAGTCTCGATCATGTGCAATGGACATATAACAGTGGAGTGTATCTTTTCGGGGCGGCTATGATGTACAACTATGTAAGTACACTTTTCCACGCAGCTCTTATTAAATCCCGAGGAATACCTACTAACATCGTATCCCGAAAGACCAATGGATCTTCCACCTGGCAAACCCGTGTTACCGGTCTTCTCAACGAAAGCAGCGTTTTCTTCAAGAATAACGTTATGTACGAAGTAGCCTGCGAAGGTACCACCACCGGCTGCGACACCGATCAGCAAACCTTCAAAGCCTACTTCTCCCGCTGGATGGCCGGTACCACCCAACTCGCCCCATTCACCCAATCTCAAATCATGACCTACATCAACGCATCTGCAGCAGCAGCCGCTCTCCAATGTTCTGGCGGAACTGACGGCAACACCTGCGGTGAGCACTGGACCGCAGGAGCAACATACGACGGAAAGTACGGCGTAGGAGAGCAAATGAGCGCGTTAAGTGTCATTCAAGCAACGCTGATTGGCAATGCGGTTAATCTCGTGACGAACGACACGGGTGGAACGAGTGCGGGGAATCCAGCTGGTGGTAGTGCAGCTACGACTTCTAGTGATGGGACGGTTGATACTCCGGTTACGACTAGTGATAAAGCGGGAGCGGGATTCTTAACGGCTGTTATGGTGGCGGGTGTGCTTGGGGGCGTGGGCTTTATGGTTATAAGTTGAGGGAGATAGGTAGAGAAGGAGTTTTGTGTATATTCACTTGATGGTTGGTTGGATGGCATGGTTTTGGCGTTTCGGTTGGTCGGTTCTTTTGTATATTTTTGAGAGGGACGGACCTACATGCATTGGCATTGCATTGCATCACATTGAGCATTGATCTATTTATCTATATAAGCTAGTTAACTTCAAGCATTTTCCAGTACGGAGAGAGACGTAGTACAGCCAGCTATTTACTAGCATTTATTCTATTTACCTAACTCAAATCAAACAAAAATCCTTCATCTACCTGGAAAGCACAACGAGAAGTAGAAAAGAAACTTCTCAATCTATCACGATGCATAATATATAAACAGATAAGCGTGACGCAATCATGATTCCACTACGAATCGGAACAACAACTGGACAGATGGCCGAGTGGTTATGGCGTGTGACTCAAGCTAAGGCTTCGCTGGTCATTCTAAATCAGCGAGTATTCTCATGGGCGTAGCCCGCGGGGGTTCGAATCCCCCTCTGTTCATTACCTTTTGTCTTTTTGGATGGTGGGGATGTTAAGGACTTCTTAAAAGGGAGTCAGGAAAGCTATCACATTATTTTGGGTGCAGGGGACATTCGGAGGGTAAGATCATCCAGGGAAGAGAGGTCGGAGGAGAATGGAGAATTTTTTTCTCTTTTTTTTTGATATCTGTGGAGCGGGGTGAGTGGGGTGTGGAAGTGCCAAGATTTCAGGAGGGGAATTCTCGTCTTTCTAGCTTGGCGCTCTGGTACAGGAATACTAGGCTAGCGACAATATTCAGAAGAGATCTGGACAGCAACAGATAACGGATGTAAATAGATCACTAGATATTAATAGATAACTAAGTATTGAAAGATAACTAGATGATAAACATTATAACTCTTATATTCTTTAGGACATTCGTTAACAATAGTAATCAGCTCGAAGATATTATCCCAAATCAGCCTATTTTTTCTCCCCCAAAGAGGGTAGGAAGAATGCTTTAAATATAGACGGACTCTGAGCGTTGGGTTGTAATTTTATGTTACGATACTTATGATAGTAGGACTTTGGCTTGCGGCAGGTTTGATTCTGTATATGTATTTGATCATTCGATCATTCATTCATTTATTCATTCATTCATTTATTCATTCATTCATTTGTTCGTCGAATCATTCCTTTCACTCATACACTTAGCTTGCTTGATAGTCAACACTCCAAGTAACCACCTACCTTTACCTCTCATTCTCTCATCTCCATCTTCTTTTCATTCTCCCATATCTTTCCCTTCACGCCCCCCCCCCCCCTTTCGTTCGCTCCTCCCCCCACGCTCTTAACCCCTCCTCTACCGCCCGAACTAAAACTTCACTTCCCTTTTGTCCTTCCTCTGCCAGCTCACTGAAACTTATGCGCTGGGTCCACCATTCCAGCCAGTTGTCTAAGCTCTCTCCTCTCCCTGTCCCTTCTCCCATTCGCTCATCTTCCTCGGACCCAAGCACCCCCACACTGATATCCACCAAACCGCGCCGTTCCCCGCTACTAAACCAAAACACGGTGGCGCCGCATCGAGCGCAGAAGGCGCGGTGGGTGGAGGGGGGCGTGCTGGTGAAGATGCGGAGGGAGGAGAGGTTGGAGGTGGTGGGGGTGAGGTGGAGGGGTTCGCTTTTTGGTTGTCCGTCAGAGGATGGGGAACTCGGAGGGGAGCTGCGGGATGGAGGGAAAGGGGAAGACGAGGGCACGAATATGTTTGAGAGAGGGATGAAGGCCCAGGGTTGGAAGTGGGTGCCGGAGGTGAGGATGCAGGTGGGACAGGTGCAGAGACCAGAGAGGTATTTGGTTGAGGAAGAGAGATCGTTGTTAGGACGAAGCCACCAAGTGTCTGAGTGAGGGTTGGAAAGGATGTCAGGGTGTGTGGAATAGTAAGGGTAGATGAGGTCGGGATAGGGTGCGGAGAGCTGGGTTGAAGAGGCGTCGGGCCGTGTTATGTAGA
Source organism: Rutstroemia sp. NJR-2017a BBW (assembly GCA_002946425.1). Lineage (NCBI taxonomy): Eukaryota > Fungi > Ascomycota > Leotiomycetes > Helotiales > Rutstroemiaceae > Rutstroemia > Rutstroemia sp. NJR-2017a BBW. Next base: position 2,160,846 of record NJPT01000031.1, read on the forward strand.
AGGAGACGGATTTGCAGTGACATGAGGCAGGGAGGATATCGGATCGCGGGTCTGCAGTACGTTTTGAGGTATTCAGGAATGTGTTCTCCGTATGAATCGTGGAGCCCTCCCTATCCACAAAATGCTTAAATCCATCTCCCCGCAACCAATCCCTCAGCCCAGAGCCTTCCCCGACTCTCCCTATATGTCTCGTGCCCTTCCACTCCACAATCCCTTCCGTACGATTCAATAAAGCCGTCGCGATACTGTATTTATTACTATTCGAATTGTGTAACAGACAATGTGCACCGCATGTAGAGCAGAAATAGCGGGTTATTGATGAGGATGTTTTGTGGGACGTGAGGTTGTAGGTTAAGGGGTTAATGGCGCCGGTAAGCGTTTGCGAGAGGGTAATATCAGAGAAGGAGAGGGAGCCGGTGACGAGGCGGCAGGAGTTGCAGAGGCAGAGATAGATGGGCATCGGAAGGTTCGAGGCTGGAAAAGTAAGTGGGAGTTCGAAGGCGCGGCAGAAACAGCGAGCTGTCGTGGTGATTGTCGAAGCTGGAGCTGGAGTTTGAGCGGATGTTTCCATGATGATGATGATGAGCCTAGTGATTAGAATGCGACGAAATTAATAGAAAAGCAGAGGAAATTTGAATTTCTTAACTTCGTATCCTACCTTCCAGAGTTCTCGATGCCACCACCGTCGACATTGATTAGCTCCCCCGCATAGCTGACGGCGGGAAGTAGAAGCCTCCCAGGCTCAAAACTTCCTCGCAGCAAATCAGCCGATAGAAAGGCTTTAGAAATGCTTTGGCAGAGTTTAATTACCCAATTCGCGATGCAGAACATCTGATTACCTTCATACCCCGCCAAAGTCAAAATATCCCTCAATTTTCCAACGGAATGAGCTCTGCCGGAGAGATTTATGCAAGAGTACTCTGTAACTCTATCCGCTTCTTCCGGGCTATTCTTTTCCGTTCTTGGCTTGGCTTTCTTCTGTACAATGTGCATGCTCCCTGTTGCTCCCTGTTGCTCCCTGTTGCTCCCTTATTCCTGCTTACGGACCGAAAGTTAGTCGTGCACCAGGTGGTACCGTGGTAGTAGTAGTTAGAGATGAATAAGACCAGAAACGGGGATGTTCACTTTGGATGCCGGTGCTGGCGTTGCCGAGGATGTTCATTATTCTTAAGCTGTGAAGCTCGGTTTGGTGACTGGCAAAGACTGGGGATAGTGTTGTATACAAGTATGATCTGAGACTTCTTATTCCTGTAGATACCGTAGTATGCATGGCGGAAGTGGTATTGCAGATGGTCAGAGTTCTACGGTACTGCGGTAAGACTAGACCAGTACCATAGCACTATTGATCAATCTCTACTCCGTACTGTAAGTGACTTATTTCCGAAAAAGCTGATCTTCGCTGCGAATTCTCGATGCAAAAGGTTTTTATACATAATTAACCACACATAAACCTCTATTCTGCTGACAAGAACAACAAATAGCAGAGATCATATCTTATCGACCACAAATCTGCTATCTCTCCGCCAAGTCCTGCCCTATCAATCCTTTCACCGCGTCATGGACGTCATACCCGTACCAGCACCAGCGGAGGGAACCGATCAACAAGTCGACATCCGCTCTGATATCCGACCTGGCCGGCAACGGGTCAAACGCGCTTGCCAACCATGCAAATCGCGAAAGAAGCGCTGCGATGGCGCCGAGCCTTGCGCTACATGTATCCGATACGGATACGAATGTCATTATGAGCTCGGTCCGCGCAAACGTCGCCGGCCGACATTGAAAGACCACGACACCGACCCTTCTCAAGGCCAAAGCTCACCTGACACGCATGCTCGTGAAGAAAGAGCCGCGAGCGAAAGCGCACATGCCCCTACTGGACCGAAAGACTCCAATTGGGGCAAAGCATTCGCGACGAAGTTGGCGCTGAAATTGGACGCGGGGAAGGTGGGTAAGCCGATGTTGGCGTGGAATCTGGGCTTGAAAGATGAACAGCCTTATGCTCAACCTCCGATCACGAGGATCATCACGCAGGCGGAGATGGAACGACTGGCTAATCACTATTTCAACACGACGCATCAAATCTTTGGCATGTTCAGGAGGGAGTTGCTAGAGCAAAAAATTAGAGAGCGGTGGGGTGAGAATCTCAATCTATCAGATCCGCATGATCCGATTCTTTGTGGCATTGCGGCGATGGGATCTCTCTTCTCTGGCGGGAATCCAACACCGATGGAAGCATCGCTAGTTGAATGCGCCAGATCTACTCTGGAAACGACAAGTGTGTTGAATTATCCTTCGCGGCATCACGTGGTCGCCTGGGTACTGAGGACAACCTATCTGCGGTGTTCAGCCAATCCTCACGCTGCCTGGCTAGCCAGCTGCACCACAATGCACATCATCGAAAGCGTCGGGATGGACGATGACGGCGATGTTGATAGCGACGACCTTAGCAAAGGTATTGGCTGCGGAGTGCTAAACATGCACCGATCATTCTGGATGGCCAAGGTGATGAATGCCTGGATCGCTAACGACTACGGGCGCTCGAAAGTCACCGTTAAGATCCCCACTCCTCCGTTCCCCACACCCGTTGACGCGCTGGACATTACGCTAGATTTTGTCCAACTGTTTGAGATATCCGACCAGCTGGATCACGACGTTTCTCATTCCGCAGCCGAATTCGAGGCCGGCATAGCTCAAGTTTATAATTTCCGAGCACGCTCCTATGGAGCTACTCTTTCGCAGACGAATTTGTGTTTGGGTCTTTACCGTCGTCTGAGACTGCTAGCTACAAGTATCTCGGATACAACTGTGAAACAGGTGATCGAACTTGGTTGCAGGGGACTGGACAGTGTTATGCACATGGTCAGTCAACATCTGCCATGGTGGCATGTCGCCAACGTCCCTTTCCAATTCGTATGTGTGCTTCTCGCAATGGATACCAAAGAAGCTCTATCGCATATTGGCGACGCGCTGGAAACACTAGAAGCAGTGGCGAGATGCTTTGCTACTAGATCTCTATTGGAAGCTTTAAGTACTGCACGCACCTTGGTAGAACTGTCGCAGAAGAAAAAACAAGAAGAGATCAATATATTAGGTCAAGGGTTGAGGAACCATAATGATGATATGCTGGATCAGCAGCAACAGACTATGAATGGGAAACAGCTGGTGCAACAACCGGTGGCGAATATGAATGCGGGGCCGTTGCCGAATTTGAACTCGACGGATTTCTCGAATTTTGATTGGGATGCTTTTCTTAGTATGGATATTCCTGTGCTGGAGGCCGCGGTGGCGATTTGATGGTTTTGCTGTCTCACGCTGTTAATTGCAACTCTGGCTCGATGCATATGAAGAAAAGGATTAAGGCAATGATTCATGGTAATGCAGGACGAGAAGTGAGGAGGATATTTCACGGATTGGTTGTGGATAGTGTCAGGAACATTTTGGTTGAAGAATAGATGCATTGTGCTTGCAATTCTGCCTGCATGCTCAATCGATTCATGAAGTTTCTTCATACTTGGCATGTACGGTGTTAGATATAGCGTCGTATATATGGATCCTACATATTTCAAAAGGGATGAGAGATAGTGAAGGAAGTTAATGCTCATATATATCATAATTTTGGCTTTATCACGCGGTGCTCCATAGAAGTTCTGATATCCTCTTAAACAACTTAGGTACCAATGTCATTGTATACAGAACCTCATTACTCAAGCTCCCAAACCGAACAAAATAAGAACGACGGGATCTTCACTCTTCTCAGAACTAGAACTTCTATTTCCTACCCTTATCCTTCTCACTCATCCTTCCACCCTGCTATACTAAACTATACTGCACTCTACTGTACTACACCATCCCGCGTATTTAAGCTCACCCCCTCCACCCTCGGTAAGCCCTACGCCCGCCAAGCCCCGCTATCGGCAGCCTCCCACTAACAACCTCCACGATAACCTCGGGTTTCTAGACTCAACTCGTACCCATCACATCATCAACCACTCCTTTTTCAAAAAACATTACGCTGCCAAGACGTAAATTTTGTTTGTGGGACTCCACTGCGAAAATTACATGTATGAGCTATCAAAGTTTATTTTTTGGGTCCTGGATATTGTATGAGCTGGTGGTTATTTGTGCGATGGAGGGAGGAATGGATGGTAGGTGGTTTGGGGAAGATGAAGAGAAGGGGTGCTTGAGTCTGTATTAAGAGGGTATTCTCCTATTCATCTATTCATATGTCACTTACTACACTCTCATCCCATCCCACCACTTAGTCTATCGGAAAAACTACATGTAACATAACACAACATCCGTCAACCCCCAAACTCCAACGACAACAGAAAGCATAGAAGGCCCATCTAGCCAGCCAATGGACACCATATTCAGCGGAAGTTCCCAATCACCAACACGCAACGCCAGCCATGAACTCCTGTGTTCTCACCAAACATCCCGAGATATCCCCCCACCCCAACACTACACGCGCTCTGATTGGCTACCCACGGTCGGATGTCGAACGGGTAGGTAGGATGTTGATGATGTTGAAGGATTCATGACTTGGAAGATTGATTCTCTGGATATGGCCTCTAGAAGTGCGAAAATATATATAAAGACTTTGTCGTCCCTGAAAATAAGACGTGTGAATTGTCATTGCAGTGCGGTATTTCAGTCTACGTCACTTGGGTTGATCTCTTACGTATCTGTCTACAAAACTACGCATATATACCTGCGCTCAGTTCTGAGGGAATTCATTTATTTAAATCTCATCTTCTCTCTTCACTGCACATAATTTCAGCAACCCATCCATCCATCCACCATGTCCGCCGAAGAAGCCATCATAACCACTCACCCCCATACCTCGCCTCCCCTAACCCCCATCCACACCCACCCAACCCACCTCTCCCGCAAAGAAACCCGCGACCCCGAGCTCGACGTCAATCTCCCCTACCGGACCCTCTCCCCCAATGCCAACCTCGCCGAATACGTAACCGAGAAGCCAGCCGGCGAGATCCCCGCCCGGGGACGCAGAACGCCGGATGGAAAGAAAGACTACCAGCTTGTGACGTTCCGGCCCGACGATGCTGAGAACCCGAAGAATTGGTCCAAGGCGTATAAGTGGTATATTACTAGTATGTTTCTTTTTCTCCTCCTATTAGAGTTGATTTGAATTGCGTTGTTTTGTTGAGTGCGGAAAGGGCTAATGAACCGATGTGATAGTGGTCGTGGCTGTCACTTGTTTCGTAGTGGCTTTTGCTTCGTCGGTTATTACGGCGGATCTAATTGGTGTGGAGAAGGAGTTTGGGGTTTCGGAGGAGGTGGCTTTGGTTAGTATTACGGTGTTTGTGGTCGGGTTTGGTGTTGGTAAGCTCTCCTTTCTCCTTTCTGCTTTTCAATCCTTATCCCTCTCACACACATTGATCTCGTACTAACACCCCTCCCCAAGGCCCCATGGTATTCGCACCCCTCTCTGAAATCGTCGGCCGCCGCCTCATCTACGGCACCACCCTCCTCCTCGCAGTAATCTTCGTCATCCCCTGTGCCGTCGCCGACAACATCACCACTCTCCTAGTCTGCCGCGCCATCGACGGCATCATGTTCTCGGCGCCCATGACACTCGTCGGGGGCACCCTCGCCGATCTCTGGCGCACCGAAGAGCGCGGCGTCCCCATGGCCGCCTTCTCCGCCGCGCCCTTCATCGGCCCCGCCATCGGGCCCCTCGTCGGCGGTTTCCTCTCCGACGCCGCTGGCTGGCGCTGGCTGTACTACATCCAGATCATCCTTGCATTTATCGTCTGGGTGCTAATCACCTTTACTGTCCCGGAAACCTACGCACCGACCATCCTCGCTCGTCGTGCGAAGAAAATCCGCAAGGAGACTAACGACCCCTCGCACGTCACAGAACAAGATCTCGACCTCCGTCCGCTCTCCGAACGTCTGCGTATCTTCCTCGTCCGTCCCTTCCAGCTGCTCTTCATTGAACCCATCGTCTTCCTCATCTCCGTGTACATGTCCGTGCTCTACGGTCTCCTCTACATGTTCTTTGTCGCCTTCCCCATCGTCTACCAAGAAGGCAAAGGTTATTCCGCCGGTACCACCGGGCTGATGTTCATCCCCCTCGCACTGGGCGTTCTCTGCTCCGCAGCATGTGCCCCGTTCGTCAACAAGCACTATCTCTCCCTCTCCGCGAAATACAACGGCCAGCCACCCGCCGAGGTCCGCTTAATCCCCATGATGTGCTCCTGCTGGTTCATCCCCATCGGGCTCTTCATCTTCGCATGGACGTCCTATCCGCACGTGCACTGGATCGGTCCCGCCATCGGGGGCTTCCCCGTCGGGTTTGGATTCATCTTCCTCTACAACTCGGCGAATAACTACCTAGTCGATGCCTACCAGCACCAAGCGGCGTCCGCGCTTGCGGCCAAGACATTCCTGCGATCGTTCTGGGGCGCGGCGGTGGTGCTGTTCACCGAGCAGATGTATGCGCGCTGTGGGTACCAGTGGGCAAGTAGCATATTGGCGTTTATTGCGCTGGCGTGCTGTGCGATTCCGTTTGCGTTTTGGACGTGGGGTGCGCAGATTAGGAAGAGGAGTCGGTTTGCGTATTCAGGGGATGATGAGGAGATGGCGGGCGGGAAGGCAAGTGATGGGGAGTTGGATAGACAGAGGAGTTATGTCAGTGCGCCTTAGATTGGAGGTTGGTGAGAAGGCAGGTTGGTAGAATGATTTTCTTTGATGTATTGAGTGAACTGAGGTGGAGAGGTGCTGAAGGGGAAACAGATCGTAGCAGCTTGTGGAAGAGAATGCATGACATGAATAAGGGCTGTGGCGCACTTGTTTGAGTATGGCGGCGTTTTGGAAGGACGGAGAGATTCCCCCCATTTTTTATTAAGACACATTCGGAGAAGACATTTAGAAAGACGTTTTAGATAATAGAAAAATAAATGAGCTCAAATAAATTCAATTTGAAAACAAGATTATCTTAACATATCGTTACTAGAGCTACTTGTCTAGAAATTTCTGCTCAGGTTAAAAGCAGACAAATACAAAGAAGGTATCTACCCGCGATCTGCGTCCTTCGGTCTGAAGCAATTACTAGTAAAAGAAAAGAATAACAAATCCACAAAATACTTTTCCCCAGTAAGGTTTACCTCCTCCACTCGTTCTTCTCACTGAGTAGACGATACGTACTTCCCCGTTCGTTATCATATATTGATATCTTTAATTGCTATATCTAATAACATAGCTTAGGGCTCGAGAATAAGATAAATTCCATCCCTTGGATAGATGTATTGATGTAGAATTTCTGTAAATACTCAGAGTTAATGAACGATGCAAAGTTCTTATTATTAAATTGCCATGCCTGGGAGAACAATTTATTTGAGCCTAGGCAATGCCTTATACCCCATCGTTCAAACCTCAATAGGCTTCATCCTCATCTAGTATCTCTCACTTCATCTCCTCAAATCAATACTGGATCGTGAAAGCCCATCCAGACTTGGTCTCAAAGAGGTGCTTGAACTGCGCCGTCTCCTGGCTCGCGATTCGTCTGGACTTTTTGGATTCAGACCAGATGTGCGGGCGAAGAGGTTCAATATATCAGAGAGAGAGATAACTCCTGTCAATCGGCCGGAAATGCGTGCGCCGGGCAAGGCAGCAGCTGAGACGGCGGGGAAAGAAGGCGATGGTGGGACAGATCCGCCTAGCGGTTGTGCAATCACAGCGCTTTGTAAGGATGGTGTTGCGGGGGCAGATGGTGAGGGAGATGCCGATTCGACTACCCACATTCGGTGGGATCTCGTAGCGACGAGTTTGGCGACTGTATGAGCAAGAGTAGAATAAGGGTTGACGTGGAAGACTATGTTTGTTAGCGCAGCTTTCATGACAATTGGTTGTCTGCATACCTGGGAATGAGTCTTTGCCATCACCAATTCCTCTTTCAGTAAGTATGACAGAGATGAAGTGGATGCACGTAGATTGAAGTAGTGGTAAACTGCTTGTGTTCGTGAGGAGTTTCGTGTCGGCCGTAGAAATATTTCCGATGACATTGGCAGCATTATCTACCACAGCAACACTTGATACACCTTCATTGCTCATCAGTTGAAGAGCATCAGTCAAGAGCTTGTCGCCACTGCAGGCGAGTTAGCAGAGGTATATTGCGCATGCTTGCGCCAAAAACTTACTTGATAGCAATAGCATGCTGTGTTCCAATATTCAAGTCGCGTAGGATGATAGGATAAAGTTGATCAATGGCAGGAAAGCTGCTACCATTATCCCACAAGAACTGCACCAATTTCCATTGACTCAGAATCCCCACCACAGTCTTGGTGCCAGGCTTGCAGACAAGTATCCGATGTACGCCGCTACCAAATATCTCTATTGCTTTCGAAAGATCCTCGGTTTGGGATAGTGTCGTGAGTGCTTCCTTCTTGGCAAGCGGAATCACTTCTCGAAGCGGGATTGGAATGCCCTCGCGAGCTTTGCTGGCTAGTTGCGAAAAAGAATCTTTCTGATCCTCTTCTGGATTTGCTAAACCAAGAACGACCAGAAGATATGCGTTAAGATCATTGTAATCGAAGCTATCGCAAGCAACTACGGCATCTGGTGTTTCGCGAATCAGAATAACATTTGGAGGCCCGAAATCGATCAATGCCTACAGTCCGCAAGTCAATATTACGGTATATAGTACTTCGCAGAAGACGCCTACCTTGGTGGCCTGTTCAACTCCAGTATCTAATTCGGCCCATCGCACGTCAGATTCTTGTACTAGTTCTCCAACGTGTATCTGTCTCCAATCCCTTCCTGCGAATCGGGGATCCCCAGATTTTGGAGCCGGCGGGTGGTTCAGAAGCTCTTGAACGGCAGCTTGCGTGAAGGAGGGATGTCGTTGAGTTCGTGGTGAATGTCGTAAGTTTTCAGCGAAGCTGGAGCGATGGCTGCTGTGATGTGCTGGATTATTGTTGCTAGGAGATGCAGTGCTCTGCCTTGAAGGAGGATCGAAGACTGCACGATCTGCCATGGCAGAGAAGGACGGAAGTGGTTGAGATTGCCTCTTGGGATTTTGTCGAGTCGATCGTGGACGCGTTCGGAATTTTGTCGTCGTTATGTGTTGTGCGGTGAATTCGTTTGATTGTCGATCTCTTGAGAGGAGAGGAGGGGTAGCAACGATGCACTAGCTTCTTATTACAGCAAGAAGCTGGCAAAACTACAATTTACGGTACATATTGAACAATTCAATAGCTATACAGTAATTTATACGTAAGGGATAGTATGACAGCAAGATTCAATATCAAGATTTACGGGCACAGCAAGTTTAATCAGGCGAATCGATGATTGCGCATCCAAGCCCAAGATACCTCGGGTGGGGTTGGCGGTGTGTTCTTTGCTGTATGGTGATGTTTGTACGGACGACCCTGGAGAGACATCAACCGCGACCAGACATTTTCGACGAGAACGAGAACGCGACCGAGAAGGAGAACTTATACCATATAAGACAGCGTCTGCGACTCCGCGGAGGGCCTAATGAAGCTATAGGCGGCCCTTACCTTACGTAGCAATTCCTTGCAGCGACTAGAGCAGCCGTCAAGCCCCTCGGCCCACCAACACGCGAACGAACCCTTTACTCCTTCTTTGCGTTCCTGAACATGGCACCAACAAAGCGCTTCTTCCGAGACTGATAAAACTCGAGCGCTTAATTCTATACGCGGCGGTGGTTGGGGCTGTCCAGACTGTTCCTCCAGGCTGTTCCTTCAGGCTTCTTTAATTGATTTTGGTTGGTGAGGGGCTCGCTCGGTGCCAGAGAGGGGTAAGTGGAGTGTATCGATAACAGTTCACAGTTCCTCATGGAAAGTGCTGTCCTGTGTTTTCCGTAACGCTCTCACGGAGTAGTCTGCGAAACACAAACTAGACGTAGACAATCTCACGTGTCGGCGGCATTAGCCTGATTGTGTTGCTAAGAGGAACGACGTTGAGGTTGTGGTTGCGGTAGTTTGATATGATATCAGCTGTTTGATGACTTGTTTGCCTGGGTGACTTAGAAACTGGCTCAGGAAGACACGAACGAGTACAGAAGAGAGCGCGCCCATGGCTAAGCTTCTCTACGGAAGGACTGAGACCTGGTAGGATCTGCGCTAAATTTCGTATGCCATATGGTTACCGGCTGGCGGCCGGAGGCTTGACGATAGAGGTTGCTGGTCGTCCAAAAAAATCGAAGGGAGCATTGTGAAAAATCCCCCCCCACTTAAAATTTATCGAACCCAACATTCAATGCTCTTTCAGACAAAGAACTTATTCTGCTCACTTCCGCTCACTCCTCCTCAAATTAAATCTCACCTCGACTCTTCCAGAATATCTCAATAGCTTGATACCTCTATCATACTCCATCTATCTTCGAAGCGTGTGAAGAGCAAGGCGCACCAAATGCGAATGCGCCTCGCGCTCTTGTCAACAACCACAACCTGAATATTTTTCCCCGTTTCATTTCTCCTCCCTTGACTCCACCACCACCCCCCCGCCCCGGGTCTGTCTACCTACAACAATATCAATATGTCTGTTCTTCCGCCAGATGCACATGCAGAGCTCGCTCAACTGCTCTCTGCCCTGCAGTCTCCCGATAACAATGTTCGTGCACAAGCAGAGGATCACTTGGCGAATAACTGGACTAGTACCAAACCTGAGATGCTGTTGATGGGTTTGGTCGAACATATTCACGGTTCAAATGATGCAACGGTGAGGCATAACTCTTGAAAAATACTGTGTCTGTGTGTGCACGTTTACTAAGTCTGATAACCCTAATAGACACGATCCTTTGCTTCTGTTATCTTCCGCAGGATAGCCTCAAAATCACGAAAGTTAGACAACAACAACACAATCGAGCTGTTCCTCGCCTTGCCCAGAGAACAAGCACATGCTATCAGATCAAAGTTGCTGGAAGCTTTGGGTGCCGAGAAGGAAAACCCCGTAAGGAACAAGATTGGTGATGCTGTTGCGGAAATCGCCAGAGAATACTCGGACAATGGTGTGTTTTTCATCAGCAAAATTTATGCCATGTGACGGAGGTGCTTTGTGTCTAACGCTGCGTAGGTGAACAATGGCCGGAAATATTGGGGGTCTTGTCGACTCTTAGCATGTCCGCAGTTGCTGGACAGAGAGAGATTGCGTACCGCATCTTTGCTACTACTCCAGGAATAATCGAAAAACAGCATGAGGATACAGTACTCTCGGCTTTCACAAGAGGATTCAAAGATGATAATACAGCCGTGGGTACATCGATTTTCTTGATTGCCCATGCATTACTGACGTTGCTCTCAAGGTTCGGCTGGCAGCTATGGAGGCATTCGCTTCGTTCTTCTCGAGTCTCAACAAAAAATCGCAAGTTAAATATTACGCCCTCATCCCGGAAGTGCTCTCGGTTCTACCGCCTTTGAAGGAAGCTCAAGATTCCGACAGTCTTACCACGGCACTGATCTCACTCATGAACCTGGCCGAGGTTGCGCCAAAAATGTTTAAGCCATTGTTCAATAACTTGGTGTCGTTCTGTATTGGGCTGATTCAAGACAAAGAATTCACCGATCAAGCGCGTCAAAACGCGCTCGAATTGATGGCAACTTTCGCAGATTACGCCCCGGGAATGGTCAAGAAAGATCCCAGTTTTACTAGCGACATGATCACTCAATGTTTAAGTCTCATGACTGATATTGGAGCTGATGATGACGATGCGGCGGAATGGAATGCTTCAGATGACGTGCGAGCTCCTCAGAATTCAATAGATTGTAAATGCTGACCTTGACCAGATGGACCCTGAAGAAAGTGACTTGAACCACGTTGCTGGTGAGCAATGTATGGATCGTTTGGCAAATAAGCTTGGGGGATCGGTAATTCTGGCACCTACGTTCAACTGGCTTCCCAGAATGATGCTCTCGGATGCATGGAGGGATAGACATGCGGCTCTGATGGCAATTTCCGCAATCTCGGAAGGTTGCAGGGACTTGATGATTGGAGAATTAAACAAAGTCCTGGAGCTTGTCGTTCCGGCTTTGAGAGATCCACATCCTCGAGTGCGTTGGGCCGGATGCAATGCGTTGGGTCAGATGAGTACAGATTTTGCTGGGACCATGCAGGAGAAGTACCACCAGATTGTCGTGCCAGCTATCATTCCAGTCCTTAAGAGTCCCGAGCCGCGTGTTCAAGCACATGCCGCTGCAGCCCTCGTCAATTTCTGTGAAGAGGCGGAAAAGACCACCCTCGAGCCTTACCTAGATGATCTGTTGACCAACCTCTTCCAACTTCTACAAAGCGAAAAGAGATACGTACAGGAGCAGGCTCTCTCGACCATCGCAACCATTGCAGATTCGGCTGAAGCTGCATTCTCAAAATACTACGATACTTTAATGCCATTGCTATTCAATGTTTTGCAACAAGAGAGCACAAAGGAACTTCGCCTACTCCGCGCAAAGGCTATGGAATGTGCCACTCTTATTGCTCTTGCCGTTGGGAAGGAGAGATTGGGTGGTGATGCAATGAACTTGGTCCAGTTGCTAGCTACCATCCAACAAGGCATTGTCGACCCTGATGACCCACAAGCTCAATACCTTATGCATTGCTGGGGACGAATGTGCAGAGTTTTGGGCTCCGACTTCCTTCCTTTCTTACCTAGTGTCATGCCTCCTCTTATGGAGTTGGCTCGCGCTAAGGCCGATATTCAGCTTCTCGACGACGACGACGAGGTTGAAGCAGTTCAGCAGCAAGAAGGCTGGGAGCTTGTTCCGCTGAAGGGGAAGGTTATCGGTATCAAGACAAGTACTCTTGATGACAAACATATGGCGATTGAGCTCCTCGTTGTCTACGCTCAAGTTCTGGAGGGAGCATTCGCTCCGTATGTTGCTGAGGTCATGGAGAACATCGCTTTGCCAGGTCTAGCATTCTTTTTCCACGACCCCGTTCGTGTGGTTTCGGCAAAATGTGTGCCGCAACTCCTGAATTCTTACAAAAAAGCCTTTGGTGTTGAGTCGCCTCAGTTACAAGGTCTCTGGAACGGCACCATCCTTAAAGTCCTCGAGGTGCTTAGTGCTGAGCCAGCCATTGACACCCTCGCTGAAATGTATCAATGCTTTTACGAATCCGTTGAAGTTATGGGCAAGAACTGTCTTTCGGAACAACACATGCAGCTATTCATGGATTCTGCTCACTCCGCTTTGGAAGATTACAAGGATCGTGTTGTAGCAAGAGCCGAAGAGCGGGCTGAAGCTAACCGAGAAGAAGGCGATGAAGAATCTGAGGAGGTTCTTTTCGCAATTGAAGACGACCAAACACTACTCTCTGACATGAACAAGGCATTCCATTGCATCTTTAAAAACCATGGCCCCGCATTCCTACCGTCATGGGAACGTCTGCAAACCACCTATGCATCCTTCCTCGTTAGCGAAGACCCCACACAAAGGCAATGGGGTCTGTGCATCATCGACGACGTTCTCGAATTCTGTGGTGAATTGAGCTGGAAATACAGCGAAAGCATCATTAAACCTTTGATCGCTGGATGTCAAGATCCTGCACCCGCCAATCGTCAAGCTGCTGCTTACGGTATCGGTGTCGCAGCACAAAAAGGGGGGCCACAGTGGTCTCAATTTGTGGGCGGCGCCATTGAGCTGTTGTTCAATGCCACTCAAGTTCCTAACGCAAGAGCTGACGATGACGTTTACGCTACTGAGAATGCCTGCGCAGCTATTGCCAAGGTCTTACATTTCAACCCAACGAATATCGCAAACCCACAACAAGTCATCAATGCATGGATCGACACTTTACCCGTCGTGAATGATGAAGAAGCCGCGCCTTATGCATATGCTTTCCTTGCGCAATTAATTGAGCAGTAAGTTCTTTTGAATATTTATTCCTGCTTGCTATAGCTAACTTCTTCACAGACAAAACCCAGCCGTTACCTCGCAAGCACCTAAAGTGTTCGTCTTCGTCGCCCAAGCTTTGGAAGCCGAGACATTGCAAGGAGCTACTGCCAACAGAATTGTTGAGACGACCAAGGCGCTCCTCCAAATGGCAGGATTAGATCCAGGCCAACTACTGCTGCAGCTTGCACCAGAAACTCAGCAAACAGTCCGCGCATACTTTGGATGATTTATTCGTTGAGACAGGGTTGGGATACACGATTTGTATGGGAGGCGAAGGTTATGAACTGAGCAACGATGATAGAATGATACCACGTGAACACGTATATTTCCGGATTTGTCTTGGGATGGCAGGAAGGTGTTGGCTGGTCATCATCATTTCAAGTCGTATTTGACAGGCATAGCGAGGAAGATGGGCGTAGTTTGTGAGAGGTATAGGAATGATTAAATCCAATTGGAGGAAGAACAGTAATGTGTGAAGATTACGCAGCGAAACTGTTTTCTTTTGTATGTCAGACCAGAATATCGCCGAGGTGGCAGTAGTGAAATTTTGAGTCGAGGACAAGCCAAATTCAAAAAGCCCGAATGTTCAGCAAATCTTTTAAATGACGATAATTCAGATTTGGACCGCAGAGACGGAAGAGATGGAATCATCAGGTGGGCGCCAAAGCTTCGTGAAATGTGCGAAAACTGCCCATCACTAGATAATACTCAGTTACTCTCATGATCGTGCCGTCACAAGCAAAGTCCAATCAATCGCAGCTGTGCGTGAAACGGATCTTAGGGGAGTAAAAACAGACGGGAATCCTTTGCTAACCCATAAGCCAATCAGAGACAGACGGGCAAGAAATATGACACATATGATTAAGTTGGTAGCAGGAAAAGCAAGATGAACAAGATATGACGGAAATAACGACAGCGCAGTAGAGCGGGGGGCATAGGGTAAAGCTGGCTACCATATCCACGGGTCTACCCATGTGGTCTTAATATAGGCATGCGATTCTTTTCGATGACCCATGATTCCCATGATTCCCATGCTTGTTGAAACGGCAAAGTGTATGTGCATTTGAGATGATTACGGAACGTAGGGCAGAAACATCTGAAGTGGGCCGGTCCAATGGGACTGCGCTGTTTCGTAAGGCAAATGTTGAAAATACAGTCAGATCAATGTTTAGGAGGGAGGGGCTTGGCTGGGTAGAATATAATGTGAGGCTCGGATTACTGGCTGGATTGTATCGCAACTTGTACGAGTACCGTGTGACACTCCCATACGACGGCTGTATGATAACTTACTTATTATTTGTGATATTCGTTGCAACTCTTTATACTCCTCGTCCAAGGCCAATGCAACCCTAACCCATCCATCTGCCAACTTACCACATACAACCTGCGACATATTCGCTCATATTAGCGCTTGTCCACGAGGCACATCTTGAGGATCTGCAACTACCTATTCGACTCCTTTCCTAGCCTGGTACAACGACAGACTTCTGCAACACTCTCCAACTGTACATGTGTACCCTTTTTATCTGGTGATACCTGTTACACCTATACTACCTATCCCCATCAGTCCATCTCGTGCTCCCGATACGACAGCCAACTACCTGCCGGGTCGGTAGCAGCCCTCTGCCACAGTTCACAGAATCTCAGCATCGGCCTATCAAAAAGACGGGAATAAAAGAGGGCGGGAATATTGACAGCAGGCTCCTTCCTCCAACAATATCCAAGACTAGGGCTATCGTCCGTGTTACACTGCGTCTGAGTGGCTCGAGTAGTTCCCAAAAGCAACTTTCTCACGAACTACATATCAAGAATTAATACGGCGAGCACGGATATTACGGATATTCTTCGACACCATTCGACCATTGGGACCTGACCATAATCTGGACGAATGGGCGATCACCGACGAGCTTTCTAATCCAGCTGTATTGTTACCCTATCCTGTTGCCATCGTATATGAAACGTTCGAGCATTCCCCTCCTTGGTGGGAAAAACGCAGCCGACCACAGGCAGGCTGTCATTCATCGCTGCCGCTCACACAAATGAAAAACACCCGAGCTTTTTAGTGCTACCCGTTAGTACCGAAAGGTTACTGCTCTGTATCTGTACAGTACTTTCGTAGAACTGCGAGTACATCCACACCACACGACCCTCTGCGACCCTCTACGACCCTCTCTACGACAACAACAATCTCTGTGTAAGAGCAGACGTCTACTTGCTCGCCCCTAACCTGTCAGCGGCCTAACTGTAAGCAGCAAATAGCAACCAGCAAACACAGCGCGAGTACCTCTCGTTCTAGATGCTAGCAAGACTGCTTTCAACTTACCTCTGACTCGCAAAGCTCCCGCACAGAGCATCGGAAAGTAAATTCCCTGTCGCATTCACATTCACCATCCTTATTCGCATTGTCAAAATTCCACTACTTTCCCTATACACACTACCCGGTACTACTCCGTACGCATATGCGACTACTTGCAAAATAAAGAGAAGCTCCTCGAAAGCTCCGCTTCAGTGGCCTGGTCGTGGCGAAAAGATATCAGATTCAGATTCAAATTCCTATTTCCACTCAAACTTGCCTCATCCTCCAAATTATTGCTCCACTATCGGGTCCCCCGCTGATTTCATTCCCGAACGCAATCAGTTGCTCGACACCTCCCCCCTCAAAACCATTCCGACAATATTCCTCCGAGAGAAATAACAAAAGAGCACCTCGGAGCGGCTTCTTGCATGCGACAGATGATTGCGACGCTTGAGAATAATGGCATCGACCTCGATATATTCCTAATTCAATCGATACAAAAGTTTTCCGGTCTCTGAGCGAAAGGGCGAGGGCAACGGAAAAAGGTCAAATTTCTCGAATAGGGTTGAGGGGCAGATGCGGACATCATGAACAACTTCTTTGGAACACAATTGTCGCAGGAGGACCTGCAGCGCCGGGTCGCTCAGCGAAGGTCTTTATCGAGATCGATAAGTACGCCGCAAACTCAACAGCAACGACAGCAGCAGCAATCACGACACCAGTCTCCGATGCAATCCCCAGTTTCAACAATGAGTATGGGCAATATTATGGGCGGAGGAGACAGTTTGGACGACATTATTATGCAGAATAATACCGAAATGCAACGGCGGCAGAGTTACTCACAGCCCTACTCGCCGGATAATGATCGAAGAGCATCGATGTTAGAATTTGGTGCTAGTGATGCTGGACTAAACGGGTTTCAATTCGGCGACCCAACACCTACGTCAGAACATTCACATCTACGACGACAGTCGACTGGCGAGTTAGAAATGGACATTGGCTTTGGAAACATGGGTTCCGGGATGGATATGCAGATGGGGCAGATGGGACAGATGGGATACTCAAATGGCATGCAGTCAAATATGATGCCTATGGATACAGGTGCTGGATACTCGTCGGAAATCCCGGCAAATATGGTATCTGGCATGATGGGTTACGTTCCTATGGGTATGGATGGCATTTCTCAAGGCATGTCCCAAGGCTCGACACCGATGAGTATGTTTGCGCCTAATAATTTTACACCCACGTATGGTTCGAATGGGATAGATGCCATGGGTTCTGATTTCTTAATGCCAAGCTCAGATGGCTTAAGGGGTCTATCCAATGATGGTAACAACGAGAACGACGACATGATGCCGCCGGTACCTGGTCTGAGTTTACACGACAATGTCATCGGTCACTCGCCCGCTAGTATGACGAACATTGGCCAGAATATCGTTGACTACAATTCTCCCCTACCCTCAGCGTTACTCCCCAATAACGGCGCCCAATCGAATTCCAGCCTCATGCCTGCGAATACTCCAACACCGAAAGACGTTGACCCGAAGCCAGAGCCGCCTTCATCGGCTCTAGCGATTTATTCGAGTACTGGATTCGACATGCTCGGTGCGTTGATGCGAGTCGCCGCACGGAAAAATCCTGTCGTACAGATTGGCGCAGTCGACTTGTCTTGCGCTTTTGTTGTCTGCAACTTGGATGAACCGGATTGCCCCATCATATATGTTTCCGACGTTTTCGAGCGATTGACTGGGTACTCGCGACACGAGGTTCTGGGCCGAAATTGTCGATTCCTTCAGTCTCCAGACGGAAAGATACAGGCTGGCATGATGAGAAATCATACTGATAATAATGCTGTCTACGAATTGAAGAAAAGTGTAGAGGAAAGAAAGGAAGCTCAGCAAAGTATCATCAATTATCGGAAAGGAGGCCAGCCATTTCTAAACCTGTTGACGATGATACCTATCCCGGCAAACGATACAGATCCTACTTTGCGCCTAGTCGTCGGATTCCAGGTCGATGTTGTATTGAAACCGGACAGTGTCGACGTTGACGGAAATGGAGGAAACTATGCAATTAACTACAAGCAGGGTACATTACCACCGTATGTGTGGCAACCACCACAATCAGTAAACCGGACAGTGGATGCTGGACAAACCATTAGTCGGGACGACGTATCTGCAGTACTGAACTCGTTTGAAAATGGAAGCGATCCGGAACTTACGAAGAGAATGTGGGATAAGGTGCTACTGGAGAACACGGATGATGTTGTTCATGTCCTTTCGCTAAAGGGGCTCTTCCTCTACCTTTCGCCATCGTGTCGGCAAGTTCTGGAATACGATTCATCGGAGTTGGTGGGAACTGCTTTATCGTCTGTCTGTCATCCTAGTGACATTGTTCCTGTTACTCGAGAACTAAAGGATACATCTACTGGAGCGACGGTGAATGTAGTTTTCCGCATACGCCGTAAGAACAGCGGTTATACATGGTTCGAAAGTCATGGCTCTTTATGCGTTGAACAAGGCAAAGGTCGAAAATGCATCATCATGGTTGGTAGAGAAAGACCAGTATATGCACTCAATCGCACCGACATGACCAAATCCGGAGGATTCGGTGAGAATGAGTTGTGGACAAAGATTTCCACATCCGGCATGTTCTTATTCGTATCATCGCACGTACGTCCACTACTGGATCGACAACCGGAAGAACTCATTGGTACGAGCATACAAGCATTAATGCGAGCTGATTCGAAGGTCGAGTTTGGTCGTGCGCTCGAGAAGGCAAGAACAGGAAAAATCGTGACGTACAGGCATGAAATTTTGAACAAGCGAGGTCTAGTCCTACAAGCTCAAACATCACTATATCCTGGAGATGCCTCCGAAGGACAGAAACCTACTTTCCTTGTCGCGCAGACGCGATTCATCAAATCCTCCTCTCGGGCCGTGGCAACAACGTCGGGGGCTAACACTCCACATTTCCTTGCGAAATCCATTATTCCTGCAAACAAACCCGACATGCCAACCGAAGTTACTCCAACCAGCCACCCCTCAGGTACATCCCAAACAGATCCGCATCATGAACCGATGTCTCCTGGTTCGTCGTCTAGTTATGGGCCAGTCACCCAAGCTGGAGGCGGTGGACTTCCCATTGGATCTCAAGATGTGGCTTTAGCATCTGAAGACAACATATTTGATGAGTTGAAGACAACTCGCTGTACGAGTTGGCAATACGAACTTCGACAGATGGAAAAGAGTAATAGATTACTCGCCGAAGAACTAGCGACATTATTATCAGCCAAAAAGAAACGCAAGCGGAGAAAGGGAGCCGGTCACTTACAGAGAGATTGCGCCAATTGTCATACGAAGAATACTCCGGAATGGAGAAGAGGACCTAGTGGAAACAGAGATTTGTGCAACAGTTGTGGATTAAGATGGGCGAAGCAGGTGAGTCGTGATGGTTCTGATGCAACATTGGCAAATATATCTACAACTCGATCATCATCATCCCCCAAATCGCAGGGTTAAGAACTTTCATGAAACCTTCGCTGTGATATATCGACATCATTTGATCAAAAAAAGTCGATGGGCCAAGGTGCCCTTTTATATCAACAATATCGTAAGCACTTAGCTGCTTCACGCCATGTTCTATTATTTTTGTTTGCTACTTTTGTTTTGTGTTGTATAGTATCATGCCAAAATGTTGCGCTCTCGACTAACTCGAAATCTTTTTCTCATCTTTGTTCAGACTGGTCGCGTATCTCCTCGTACATCAAGCCGTGGCGGCACCATCAAAAACGACGAAGGAACGAGCAAGAAATCCAATTCTCCGATACATTCCTCGCCGTTGCAGAAAGAAGTCTCGCAGTCCAACACACCGAACCAGAATCTTAATCCTGGCGCCGAAATTACGAATAATGGTGGGGTGAAGGGGAATGGAACGGCTGTTCCGGGAAGTCTTGGGGGCAGGACGACACAGGAAAGTATGCCGGTTCATAAACCGAGCCTGGGGTTTAATGAGGGTGGAAAGACGGGAATCACGAATATTAACGAGGGGAAGGAAAGTGATCCTTGAGTTGAGCTGAGGAAAAGCAAAAGGGAAAGCTAAGTAGCGAGTGTTTTGGAGAAGACGAATACTTTTGGGGGCGGATATAATGGATAGCGGGGGACATATCATTAGGTTAAATGGATTTGATTGAAACCAAAATCCGATGATAGAGAGAATGCGAATGCAATGGCGACGAACGGGATTGGACTGGGATGGCGGGTGGGGTGGGTTGACTTGCCGCACGTATGCGTCTTTTTTTACTCTTTATACCATCAGGGACAGAGAACAGAAAAATGTCCTGATCTTTTTTTGGGGGGTGTTGCGGGGGAAAGGGGGCGCTTTATGAAAAATTTCTCTCTTTTGTCTGCTTGATTGGTTGGTTGATTGAATCGAATTGAATGGTTGATTGATGCATGGTGGGTGGGGTGGGTATATGAGGAGTGCTCGAATTTTGCTGCTTTAGCGTTGCTATTAGGGGGTGTGGTTGTTGTTTGATTGGGGTGGGATGCTGATGTGGATGGATGAATGGATGGGTTGTGGTTTTTGGTTCAAAGGGAGGGTAGTGAATCAGGTTGCCAGCTGGGTAATTATTGTGAAGGGGGTGGAAGGGACGCGGAAAAGGAAAGGCGATGATGAGGGTAGGACTTTGTTATAGAGATGCGAATGAAGAAGCAAGTTAAATCACATTTTGATGCAATGCGATCGTCTATGGGGGTTTGAATGGGTGAGTGGGTGAAGGGGATGAGGATGCTGCAGTTTGAGGGTATGGATGTGGATGTGAATGTGGAAGGGGGAAACTAATTGAGGATTTTAGGTTTGGAGGTGGATTGATTGATTGATTGAATTAAAGTTCAATTTTGGTATGATGATAAATGGATATATAGGTGATGCTATGGTGTCTAAGTTTATTGAAATAGCTCGTCTCCCAAGTGGGATTATGGGTTCTCTTTCTATGGATAGTTTGTGATGTAGTGCTGGTGAAGTCACTGCTATCGATACTTACGGGACTCACGGGTTTGCTATGTTGTCGTGTTGACATAGACCACCACTGTCTGTATTTGTCTTGAAGTCCGCACAGCTTATACTTGTTCTTACTTTGATGCACAAACTCAGCAAACTTGTATACTTCACATAGATCACCGCAAATGGGTGAGGTGTAGCTTTAAAAGGGTGTCTGAAGTGGTGAGACAGAACAACGATGAATAAGTTGGTTGGTTCACATCACTTGGAGAAATAGAGGGAGCTGGTAAGGTTCTGATGATGGAGATGAGATCAATCTTGTAGTTTTCTATCTGTGATGAGTTCAATATTGGATTTTCTATATGTGTGTATTGGGGTTCCTTTATTTATTTACTTTTTTGTTTTTTGATTCTTTGCAATATGAAGATTTAACAGATGCAGTTGCGGTTATTGTAAAATAAAAAGAATGGGTGTTGTGTTCGGTTTTAGTGGTTGTGATCCGTTCCAGGCGTTATGTTCATTCTTGGTGGTTGTGGTCGGTCCTGGCAGTTGCCTTCGAATTGGGCATTATGTTCGGTTCTAAAGTTGTTTGAGCCTTCCTTGTTTCGCTCCATTGCCTCCTTTGTCTTGTTCCGTCCCTTCTATCTTCCTTTCCTTCCGCTCTCCCATCTCTCTCAAGAACTTCCCTCACCAATCTTTTCCTCGACCAACGTATCCCCATCAATCTCCTTTGTCTTCTCCTCCGGCCTTGTCCCCTCCTCGTCGGTCCTTCCTCCCTGCTCTACATCCCTCTCTTCCCTACTTTTCCTCTTCTCCTCCTTCTTCTTCTTCACCCCTTTTCCCGTCCGCTCCCACGCTTCTCCTAACAGCGCTGCCAATATCACCACCCCTATCACCCCTCCGAACAACGCTCCGACCCAGATCATCACCTCCCTACACCCCTTCGGATCACAACTGCACTCCTCACACGGATACAATGTAGACGAGCTCAACTGTGTGGGATTTGCAATTCCATTCTGCTGCACCACTGCGGTGTTATTATTCCCGACAGTAAAGTTCCCTGTAGTGTTAGTATTCCAGACCGTAAGATTTCCCGGCTGCGATTCCAGCAACACAGATGGCAAAACGTCGTATTCCTCATCAGAGCGAGGCTCCAGGGCAATTGCCGGCGTCGAGCCCGTGGTATCCGTCCAATTGCGGAATTCTACAGTGTAGCCTCCGATTTGGGCGAGGAAGGCGTCGATACTCCAGAAGAGATCCATGAATTCTTTTCGTGGGGGAGAATCAGCAGGCGAGCGCACTGCGAGAACGATGGGGAGAATTGGTGCCGCTGTTTGCGTTCCGTTCATGGGATGACGTCTGCTTGATAGACCGGATTCTGAATCGAGGTGTCCGTTGGCACTGGTGGAGAAGATCCTGTGATATTGATTCGATGGCTCTGTGATATCGATTTCTGTTTTCTTTTCTTCCTTGTCGGCGGAGCGTGGGAGAGCCTTATTGGATCTTGGGAGTCGGTACGGGCGGGTGCGGGTGAGATTGAATTGGGGGAAGGTGGAGTTGGGTCTGGGACGGGGTAAATGAGGACGCCAGAATGGTTGGGAAAGAGTGCTCGCGTTTTGCGGAAGGTAGATGAGTTTCATTGGGTCTGCTCCCGTTCCAGTTCCTGCATCTAAATCTCTCTTTTGAGAAATCTTCACGTGTTTGTCGTTCTCGTTGGTGTAGGACTTGGATCTCGTTAATTCTTCGAGGATACTTTCCCACGAACCATAGGAGCCGGGAGTTTTGCGCACTGTTTCGACGGTCGTGGTGCCGTTTCGGTGTTTCTTGAGACGGAACTTGGCGGAGGCTTCGAGACGCATGCTGGTGAAGGAGCCGTCGCTTACGGCGGCGAGGTTGTGCTCAGTGATAGCCTTGGCGTCGATTTTGGAGGAGGTGTCGAAAGTTTGCTTCTGGTGGTGGGAGTGGGACCTGTGGAGAGTGCGTTTACTGTGCTTCTTTGGGGCTGAGGTTGAGACCGAGCCAGTGACGTTCCTTTCGAACTCATCGCGTGCAACTTGCACAGTGTGCAAGAACGCGTGATGATAACCGCTTAACTTCTCCTCTGCATCGGATTGCTTCTTCGCATCATCCTTATGCGCAGTTTCGATACGGTCATTGATTGCATCCTTAAGCGAGGAAAGAATTTCGTTGAGCAGAGTGTGGTTCGTAGTCGATGCGCCTTCGTGCTCATCGAGATTGATTTTTGCCTTGTCATTCTGAATCTCGACATCAAGGCCCGACAGATATTCCTTCAACGCAGTCGTATTCGAAGCTGCAGGACCGGCGTAGATTGTGCCGGAAGTCTTTTCAAATTCCTTGATCTGCTTGTCCAGCTCTGCGACTGCGCCTTTGACGGTTTTGACGTAGGTGTTTAGAGCGGCATTGTAGTTCTCTTCTGCTTGCACGACCTCTGCGAGATCCTCTTCTTCTTCCTCTTCCTCAGTGATCTCAATGTCAATCCCAGCTGCCCCGGCACCATGTGATCCGATGGCGGTTTTCAAGAGATCCAAGTAGTCGGCTACGGAAGAGCGGTCGTCGGCGGGGATGGCATCGACTTTCGCTTTGAGTGCTGCGGCATGTTTGTCCAAGAGTGTCTGCTCTTGACCGGAGAGCTCGTCAATCTTAGTCTGTAAGAATGCAAGCCAGGCGGCGGAGGACTCAGATTGCATGTCCATAGACTTGATTTGTTCGCCGAGGGTGTGGATGTAATCTGGGACCGGGGAGAAGGCAGGGTAGGAAGAGGATATGGTATTGAGGGCTGCGATGAGATGCGTTTTGATGTCAGTGGGGGTCGTGGTACGGGGAGAGAGAGTGGGTTTGTTGCCGATGGTGGTGGAGTTGAGATTTCGGCCGGAGGCGATGACGCAAATCTCGTGGAGATGGTTGATGGTAATTGCGGTAGAGCTCCCGATGATAACTTTGAGGGTAGGAGAACAGTATAATGTCTGAATATTCAAGTCAGCTTGGCCCAATCGAAAAAGAAAGCGAGGGAAAGCCAAGGCTGTTCTACGTACGTTCTGGAAAGAAACATCTCCAGGGATTATGAGTCTCAGGTTGTCACCATCGAGCTCGTTGGAAAGGTCATAAGTCTTGTTTGCACTGACGAGAATTCCGGTTTGGGCTGTGGATTCAGACTCATAAGAGTTGTCGTCAGATGATGACTTGGTGTCAGCATTGCTGCCTTCGTGAGGAGAATGGCGTGAGTTAACCATGATGGATGGTGGTGATGGATTGGTGAGATGGAAAGAAGTGATATGAGGAGTAGCGGGAACTGGAAGAAAGTAAGAATTTATTTGTGAACGGTACGGTTCGAAGAGAACCGAAGAAGTTTTGAGATTTTCTTCGAGAAATTAATTTATGTCCAGACGCCTACACATTCTCATCCGGACTGAAAGCAGGCTAATCGATTAACTGAAACTAGGCATTTACGAGTTCTTTGAAGTTCTCGTACCATGGTTTGATCAGACTAAGACCGAACTACGAGAAGACTTAGGGCAAGGATTTGATTTTGGTAGTATTCGGTGATTGTATCTCTGATAAAACCAGTCTCTGATGGTAGTTCATCCAAAAGTCGACAAATGTGGTACCTCTCCTTTTACGGTCCTCGGTTAACACAATACAGGGATACCATTGTTGGTCCGAATGAAAGCCGGGTAAACCAGGTATGGAGCGATGCTAAAGATTCCGAATGACATTGGAAAACGCTTTCGATACAGGTTACGTTATAACGAGTTCATTATTCCTCTGAGTATATGCCTCATCATATACGATAGGCTTTCAAATTTAGTACAGTACATCGTCTTCGCCTTGACATGGCCAGCGCTATTTCCGCAAAAGATTTACACAACGTCATGCAATCCCTAGCCTCTGAGAATTTCGAATCATCCTATGCTTGGAGCCAAAAACCAATAGCTGAAGCAAGTCGTAGCGAACCGTGGAATGACAGAAGCTAGATCATATAGGGAAACTAGTGCATGCACTACCTACCAAGTGTGAGCCTAACTTGACTCCAGCGTCCACCCACTCCGTATCAAGTTCTTGTACGACCGTTTCCAGCTGGTCGATAGTTTTGATACTTCTTCTTCTCAACAATCAATTATCTAGTCGAGAGTTTAGTTGGATTTCAAATCACGCAATCCATCATGCGTACTCGGGTGCTGAAAACTTTGAGCCCTTGGTCGGCTCTAGGAGTCCTTCTTTTGCGTACTATGCTGCGCTAATGGGGTGTATTGCTTGGTAGCGAGAGTGAAAGAGTGGTCGTGCTGCTCTTGTTACGGTCCTCAATCAGTTCTGGATTGCCAAAACTCCGGTTCATAGGACTTCAATTTTAGTGTGGTTGTATGTGCTTTTCTTCTAAATTACGGATGATCGCTTCGTATCTAAATAATTCTCATTCACCGCACATCTTTCTCTCCTCAACTACGGATAGTCTCATTTGTTTGAGGAAGCCACCTCGTAAAGACTCGTCATCTATTCAGAACATATCCTCCTCATTTACCAATCCTTTTACGAACGATTGGAGGGATTCTAGTACTCTATCACGCAACATCCTTCTATCTCATTTTCTCAGGAACGCACCAGCATGTTTGGTCTACCTGACTTTGAGTTATCCGATGGCTTTCGCCAAGTGGAATCATCGGCTATGATCATTTCCATGCTCTTGGTAATTTCCCTTTGGCTGTTTTCGGTGGGATGTTATTGTTGCTACTTTATCACTGGAAAGTTGGACTGGGGCATGCAAGATCTCGAGCCTACGGAGAATCTTCAGTTTTCCGACACCGAAACCTCCTATCGCGCAAAGGGAAGGGCCAGAAAGACGAATGGCGAGAAGAAAAGAAGGCTGAGGGATAAGAAGTCAACTGAAGCCGAGGATATTGCGTCAAATCTGGTCACAACGCAAAGAAAGCTTAAGGATGCTGAGAAGAAGAATTGGGATCTTCAGAAAATCAACGAAGCTGCTGAGAAGAAGAACAGTGCTCTTCAGAAAATCAATGAAGCAGCTGAGAAGAAGAATGGGAATCTTCAGAAAATCAATCAAGACTTAAAAAAAGATGCGTCCGAATGGGAAACTCGCTGTCGTTCACGTGAAGCCGAACTAGTCCACTGCAGAGGATTTTACACGAGCCATATCAACGAAAGCAAAGCTTCTAACGCCCGCTCCATTGCTTTGGTGAACCAAATCCAAGCTCAAGCCCGCCAGCTTCAAGCTCAAAACCACCAACTTCAAGCTCAAATCAATCAGTCCCGAGAGCTTGGACCCGAACAAGTTGCATCGATCCACAGTCCCTGGAGCAAAAACTTCCGCATGGAGGACCTCAGAAAACAGATAGCGCGTTACGAAGACCGAGCGAAAGAGGTCGAATCAGAGAACAAAAATAAGCTCAGAGAGAAGAACAATCGAATCCGGTGTCTTGAGGAGATGATCGAAGGCTTGAAAGATGAGGTTGGTGAAAGAGAATTCGAACTCGAATCTCTTTGGGAATTTTTGGAATCATGGGAGCCAATAATCACAAAGTGGACGTATTACACCAAAACCTTCGATGAGTTGCGAACTTGTGGCTTTTTCCACTGTCGTCAATGTCTCGTATGGCATCATGTTGATAATAAGCATTCGTCATCAGATGGTTCAGCTGCAAGAACAACTCTTTCCTCAGACCGAAGGGAGGGTTCGACGTTGGAACTTGCTCTTGCTCCCAATAATCATCGCGTTCTTGCTCTCGTTCACGCTCCTGATTCTGCTCCCGGTCCTGCTCCCGGTCCTGCTCCTGGTCCTGCTCCTGGTCCTGCTCCTGGTCCCTCTTCTGCTCCTCCTTCAATTTCCACTCCAGCTACCACACGTTCAGTGGCGCTGGCGCCGACTACAAGTACGAGAGATGGGAAAATCGAGGAGTAAAGAACAATGCCAGAAGTCCACAATGAGCATTGTAATGAACACAGAATACTTCTTTCCCAGATCAAGGGAATTTATCGAAGGGTATTTGCAAAGCTGGTCGTGGTGGAATGTCGAGAGTTATTACTATGAATGATAAACTGTGCACCGAAGTTTTATAGAGCAGGAAAAGGACCGCCCTCGTGTTCAAAGAGAGTTGGCAACATTACATTCCTTCACGTCATTTTTGAAAAAGAAGCAAACACAGAAAGTTTAAATGAGGAAAAAACGAGGAGGAGCACGTGGTTGTCGCAGTGCTTCCCTATGAAGTTGGTCGAAGGCACGCGATAATTCGGGAAACATCCTACATACAGAGAGAGTTGTGTGGATTGGTGAATCGGCGCTCAATTCAGAATGAAGTAGGAAGTATTCATTAATGTATAAATTTCTGAACATGTTGCGATACGAACATATGTCCCGCAATGGAGCTCTAATTTTAGAAATTAATTGAACTGTTCAAAAGCCTTGGACCCTGAGTTGAAGCTAAATTTCACAAACTCTCAGAGTAGATTTGGGACTGTCTATTTCATGAATCCAAGACCTTTGATCATCTTCTCATATATCTTTCTTTACTCTGAAAATAACGTTTTCCTCATATAACTAAACCTGTCCGAACTCAATTTACCCGGATCTCGCTCTGCTCAATGTGAGGATTTGCGGTCGATCCACGAATTAGTCCTGGGTGCCTTCCATACGAACATGAACGTCGAATCACGATACTCACAAGCAAATAACCACGTACAAGTATTTTATTATTTTCTTGCTGATCTAGCTACAAGAACGCCAAGTTCCCTTCAATAGACACCCCAATCTGCCAGACTGTGAAAAAAGCACCAAGCTTAGATCTTTGATACTCGTCCTCGACTTCATCTGCCCACTCACAAGAACCCTCATCTTCGCTTGCACCGTACAAGTTGTTCGAAAGATTTTGGATACCGGTGCGCATCTTCTCTTTTGCCTGGAGATCGCGGTCCCGGAGTGCTCCCACTTCTTCGGTGAGCTTGTTAACTTGGGCGATGAGGTTTTTCAATTCCGAATTTGCTGCAAGTGGAGTGGATGGGGTTTTCTGGCCGCGGAAGTGATAGCAACCTTTCAAAGAGCAACTGGATTTTATTTTACTTATATACACCTAACACCTTGGGTTTCATAACGTGATAGTGTAAGAATAGTGTCAAGTTGAAATGGAGATTATCTTAAACTCAATAGTCTATCTTGGGGAATATAGTGATGTTATTAACCATTCGCGGGGTAGATCACCTCGGTGACCTGATCTACTCTTCTAATTTGAATCTCTATCTTATTGCGGCTATTCATCCCTCAGTGCCTGCTTTACCACGAACATACGAATACAGTGTTTATTCAATGCTCAAGTCCTCTCCCCTTCTTACTAATTGAACTTCTGTATCAATCCTATATCTACTCTTCATTTACCCAATCCACAAAAGATCACTACAACTAAAGCCGAAACCTTAACAACAGTGCTACTTCCACTGAGTCTTTCAGCTCCAGATGTAAGATTACTGGTTGTAGGAGTAGCTGTGGCAGAATTTCCACCTGTAGAAGTAATAATCTTGGTTCTTGTATTTGAAGCAGACGATGCTGGCGGAGCAGACGACGATGCCGAAATAGTCGTGCTGCCAGCAGTCCTAGCAGTGCTTGAAGGTGTCTCCCCAGCCGATGTAGTCGTTTCCTGTATGTCGCCCGCTGTATATTCGCCTGTCTCGATATTCCCATTACCACCAAGGTTATCATGGAAGGAGCCTAGGGGAAAGAAGAATAAAGTCAGCTTCTATTGTGATTTATCTCATTTTTTTAGGACTGTAGAACATAGAGATTGTGGGAATAATATATAAATCTACATACCAGTATTAGTATCTATACATAGTAGTAAGATATCCTCATATATATAACAAGTCTCACTACTCGTACAACTAAGGGTCGCGCGGGCTTCCAGGCTTCTTCGTCCTATCTTACCGAGGACGCATTGATCATAACAGGATGAAAAGAATTTTTCGTTTTCGCATTCATTCTGACAAGCTTGGTCACTATAAACAGAACTATAACCAGAACCAGAACCGGAACCAGAACCAATACTGGAAGAGTCGCTAGATGTGGGCAAGACAATTGCGTTGGATGATGTACAGGCTGTGGCTAAACTGGAAGGGAGGATTGCTAGCAAAAGGGCAGTGTGCCTAGGGAGCAGCATAATAGGTATTTGGCAAAACAAAAACACGATGCAGAATGAATAGCGAAGGTGGATATACTGAAGACTTTGAAGGAAGTTCGTGAAATTTGAAAGAAAGCTAATATCATGGAAGAGAAGAATATTTGGAAGGAACTCTTTTCCACTCTATGTATAGGAACAGTTGCTCCCTTTTATTCCCCAGATACAAGAACTGGTCAGCTGCAATAAAGAACAACAGTATACACACGAGAGCCTAGATAGAGACAGCTTCCACTATCATTCATCTTGGCATTAGCAACCATAGTTACAATTGTGGCTTAAAAACAAGTCAGCTGAAAAAATCGATAGTTTGTCCAGCTATTGACATTTTGAGGCCGATAGTGCCTTGGCACTTGTAAGCTTCTGATCATATACTTGTACTGCTGCACTGAAAACATATACTTTCCTTACAGCCAAGCGCAGTACACTGACTAGAGTTTCTGCCTCCTGCCCTATTATTCCGCGACGAATGGCCGCCGTTCGGTCGAGATCCGGCGCGCGGATTGGTCGGATCCCGCAGGTGGGGCGAAAATTGGCCGCCATTCGTTCCAGCCTCTGCGGCTGTCCTGTGCCACGTTGCGGAGGTGGAAGGCGATGTGCTGTACATTTACAGATACCCCCGTGCCTACGCTTCCCGGCCATGTATTTATGACGTGGGCAGACGTCGGATAGTGAGGGTAAAGTTGGGTTGCGAGGAGGAGTCTAGTATCGCTGCTGTTCCTCGATTTGAGAGGGTACGGATGGCCTATATATGTTTATCATCCGGGGCGCGGGTACGTATATTGGAATATGTACTACGATGCCTTTCTATCCGGTACGGCTCCACTTCTCGTTTAGGAAAGGAAAGGGATACGCTGCTCGACTATATATATACCGTATCTATCGGCTGGGTAGGAGGAGGAGGAGGAGGAGGAGGGGGAGGAGAACTGGAACTGGGATCAAAGGTAGGGTTATATTATATATAGATTAGTATCTATAGAAATAGTATAATATAAATACCTGATCTGATCTCTCTTCGATATACTTCTACCGATCTGTGAATCACTGATTAACCCTATATTTTTAGATAAGTGTACTAACCGACCGAAGTTTACAGGACTACGAAAATCGATATGGACCGGGGAGCCGACTCGGGTCAGAGAGGAGGAAGGGGGGTCGGAGAGGAGGAAGGGGGGTCGGAGAGAAGGAGGAGGATAAGTATATAGGGTGTTTGCGGTTCTGGAAGATATTAGGGGTAGTGTTGTGCGAGGAGTGCCGGTATTGCGTAGATGTCGAGTCGATGGAACTGTATTTGTGTAAGAAGCATGGGCTCTAGTGTGGAGAAAATGCGGGAGCGGCCGATGGAGAAGTTTGTGGATTGAATGAATTACAGGCGTGCGATCGGTGCCGGGGAGAAGGTCGAGGCGAAGATAGTATAGGTGGGGGAGAAGATGGTGGTGAAGGATATACAGGTGGGGTAGGCCAGGCTACGGGGTATAGTATGGAGCTTGATTGCATATTGCGAGATATTGGTCGCCGGCGAGCTGCTAGGGTTGCGGCCCAGACCGAGCGGCGGGGGGTTTTGGGCCCGGATTGAGAGCGTGGAGTTGGACTTTGACTTAGGGGATATAGTGGATATGTAGTATAAGAAGGAATAGTAGTACTTGTTTGTCGAGGAGCCGTTGAATACTACGGTGGTATAGCGGGTGGATAGGAAATAGTAGTTATTGGAGCAGATAGTTGATTATAAGGCGATATAGGGGAAGATATTATAGCAGGATATAGTGGGGTACTGGCAGATGAGCGGGCCTAAAGTCCAGGTATACTTGAAGAAGATATAGGTATTGAAGGAGTAGTTGATGATATTAATATATTTAATAGATAGGGGGCCTATATATAGTTAGGAGCTGTTTAGTATCCGGCGGCGGAATGGCGAGTATATACTATAGGGGGTAATAATAGACTATAGAAAGTATGTTTAGTAACATAGTATACCAAGAATAATTAGCGGGGGATAGGGCGAGGGAAGAGTATAATATAGTATATACTATAGTAGGTCGGGCGATTGCTAGTGTTGTATTTGTGGCTAGTGGATCCGTTCGTTGAGGAGTTGATACGACAAGAGATAGGTATGAAGAAAAAGAGCTAGTTTATATAGTAGGCAGTCTAGGAGAAGTACTTGGAAAATAAGGAGCTGGGGGACGAGGGTAGCGGGGAGAAGGCCGAGGAGGCAGAGGAGGAGGAGGAGGATATAGTGGTGGAGTTGGAGCAGCGGTAGCAGTTTGAGGAGGTATTCGACGATGAGAGCGAGGTGGAATCGGGTGCGGAGAGTGATGTAGTGATGCCGGGAGCCGGTAGAGGAATTGGGTGAAGCGGAAGAGGTTGAGGAATATAGAGTATAATAAGTATTGGAATAGAGCGAGGGTGAGTCAGGTGTTGCGGAATGAGAGCATCAAGCGGACGGGGGTGTGTATATAGATGGAACTATACGAAAGATCTTGGAGGCGATGCGGACATATCAGGAGGGGGAGCAGGAAGAGGATAGGGAAAGCAGTGAGCTGCGAGAGCTAGGATAAGCTATATTCGTATGGGAAGGGCAGTGCACGGCGTAACTGGGGTATTTGTTGAACTTGGAGAATATGAAGTATAGGATAACGAATTTGGATTTTGGGGTCGGAAGTATAGATGAGCGGGTGATGTATAAGAAGGTAAGTACGGATTGGTATAGGTTGTTAGGGTTGGAGAGTATACGGGGCGGGGGCGTGATAGTGCAAATATATATTATAGGGAAGGAGCGGGAGAGGGCTGTAGGAGTTACCGAGTTATACGAGGGGTTAAAGAGGTTGATGAAGGATCGGGAGGCGAAGTTTTGGGGCTTGTAATAGATGATCTTGTCGAAGATATGGGAAGAGAAGGTGGACTGAGTATTGGCGGTGATGGTGATAGGCGGGGGAAAGAGCTTGCTGTGGATGTTGCTGGCGATGATAGAGAGGGAGTATAGATTGATAGTGGTTGTGGTACTATTGTTGGTGTAGATAGATAGTGTACGGTGGGAGTATGAGAAGGTGGGATTGTGTTATATGTTGTGGCGGGAGGAGGGACAGGTGTTGGCGAAGGGAGGGATAGGGCGGTTGTTCGAGGTGCGGGTGCTCGTGGTCATATATGAGAGCGTCGGCGGGGCCAAGCTGGAGCATTGTATATCGTCGGTGTATTGAGTGGAGAGTACGATGGCGAAAAGGATCATGCCTCCTACGATCAGGAAGGGGGTACTGAGTAGCTCGCCTGAGCCCTCGTAGAATTTGGCAGGGAGTGAGTAAATGACTCCCATTGTGTGAGATTTAGTATAGAGTGATCGGGGAACGATTAGAAGCAGTAGACTCGGGTTCGATGCGCTTGGTAAGTAGGTTCTTGTTATCCAATATGAACTGAAATGTATCGAAAAGCTTGGTGGGTGGATCACACAGAAATCAGATCAATAGCACCGTTAAATACTTTCTGGAAAAGGGAGATTCTCTTCTGGACTGGAAAATGGGCTATACTGGAGCCGTCAACTGAGCTAGTTAACTAGCTGGCACCATGCCTCTACCTGCGACGGAGTGTCAGACAATCAGACATAGTATTGCACTAGCTATTACCGAAAGCCTTAGGTACCACTGTCTAAATACTCTGGACAAGGTCCCCTGGGGTTGCTGTCGTTGGCTACACCACGTGATCCCACGTGATTCTCTCAGATTCGCTTGCAAGCTTTACTATCACAAATCTACCCCAACTCGATGTGTAATGGTAATTAGAATAGGATTGGACGTTATAGTCATGCTTTCCTAATTTTGAACTAGTTCGTAAGGTCTAACTCAGAGTATCTGACAGTTGAATCCACAGCTATGGTTGGTTGAAGCCTGCACGATACTGCTCCTTTCAGTAACTTCAATTAGCTTACGAAGTACGAAGTACTGAATGATCGATTACATCTAAATGTGGTAAGCATCACTTACTAGAGAAAGTAACTTGCCCCCAGATTTCTTAAATGGGGTATTTTCAGCGGCTTTTAGCCAGAAGGCATAAGCTTCAGTTGGTTATCCCCACATATTGTACGTACATATATAGTAGAAGTCCGCTCCGCCATACAAATCTGCACCATTTTCACTCAGTATGGGTTCCAACTGTTGTATTTCCTGCTCCCAGCCTGCATCATTTTACAGAACTCGTATCCCCTTAACTGCCATAAGCACCTTGCCCACCTTATTTTTGGTGACGGCGCTTATGGCAGTTAAGGGGATATGCGCTGCCCGAGGACGAATACACTGGCAGGCAGCAGGCTCTACTGGATATCGCACTACAAATGATGAGAAGAACAGGTATATAAACCATCTCCTTCCCCGCTACTTCGAGCGATATCTCTCCGCCTCTTCTCAACTGTGCCATCTCATGATCTCACAATCTTCATAAATCACACAAAACACCTACGCACAACCAGCCCCAGTAGTAGCAGCATCCTCCTATCCCATCACAAAATGCAATTCTCTATCATCACTATCATCGCTCTAAGCACTGCCATACCCGTAGTTCTCGCATATGGAGGCTACCTCGCGTCCTGCACGGACCTCGCGGCCTATGTCAACGGTGGCGCCAGGGGGCTCATAGCCGACTGCAAGAGACAAGACGGCTCCGAAAATCAAAACGCGTTCGACGTCACGCAATGCTATGGTAATAACAATGGTGTCATCGGCTGCCAACCGGGGTATGTCCTCATCTACTTAACATCCAGGCAATGACTAATCTGGAAACACAGCGGTGGTGCCAGTGGTTCTTGCGATCTTTATGTACAAGCTGACAACCGTACGTTCGGAGGGTATTGCCGGAATAATGCTGGCAACCAAGTATATACAACTGCCGATCTGAGTAGGTTCCAGCTTTGTTCGATGGGAAAAACACATACTGATCATTCACTAATAGACGGATGCATTGGCAACCAAAATGGTGTACTACGTTGTTAAGTTAAGTCTTGGATTGGCAATTGAAAAAGAGGGACAACTATGAGTTCTCATCATCAAGATAGAAGCTCCCATCAAATACCATGCATGTAGTTTGAAGAAATCTATTGCTTTTACCTCTTAATCCAGTGGTATACAAAGAAAGCCACCAGCCACTCGCTTTGAATGTTTAAGTGATGTTGTTGCTTCATATTCTTATTCATGGGTAAGTGTTTGACCGACGAAAGTGATAACTCACATTAAAACTAGATAACAAACAACGACCAACAAGAAAAAAGCGGAGCCTGCAACTGCGCCCTGCTTCCAACCAGGTGGGAGTATGACTAGAGTTCGTTAGATTCTTCTATGGTATCCTTCATGTAGTGATGTTTCTTTAAGCATACGGGCATGACGCTAAGCTCATATGGTATTTTCGTTTCATACTAAGCCACTACGCGGATATGAGTGGACAGTTAGGTACGGGATTGCTTTAATCTTATGTATTCTATTCCCTCCCCTTATAGCCGCTGTGACCCACTTTTATCCCTAGTACAATCTCGGGTTTGCATGTTGGATGTAACAGTTGGGTAAGATCATGCGAGTTTCATAGTGATACATGGGTTGTGCAATGGCCCGATGGTTGAAAACTGGTACCGAAGAGGAATACGGATAGAAATCGACAGGTAGATAGAAGCAAGAAGAGATAGGATCAGTCCCGCTACCTGGTCTTGCCGGCACCCAGAAACACTAAAACGAAGAATTGAACCATAACCCCAACAATTTTGCTAATACAAATAATATATCTCTAATTAGTTTATCCAACTTTCGTGCTACGGTAAAAGAACATACTAAGATAATGCATCCTATTTAGATCCCAACGGAATCGTTGAATTGATATTCTGTGGCCCCCCCCCGCCCCCTTACTTTTACAGTTTAAGCGAAGCCGGTTTTCGACTTTCGAGAGCCATGTAAGAAACACAATTTTCACTATTTTGGTACTGTAATAATATTCTAACTGGATAGCATGAACACCATGTAAAACTTAAAACCATACCGGGTGAATACGGCAGTCTCGACTCGCGACGTCTTTACCTACGTTTGTTCCACGGTTCAATCGCAAAGTTTCACACCCACGACCACGGGCGGCGCGCACCGCCATCTGTCGGATGTAGAGATACTTTTCGTGTGTGAGATATATTTCGGATCCTATGCTTGTTGCTGTGAGTTTTTAAATAACATATTATGAGATGCTGTCTCTCTAGTATATAATATATGTATTTATTTGTTCTTTGAAGTCCGAACTTCTTTCATCGGTGGTTCTTCCCACATGTCTCGTCGCATTTTAGAAATAGAACCTAATGACCAAACCATATATAATAGTAGGACAGCCTTTTAAAGAGAGTGACTAGATAATGTAAACAATTTATCTATAAAATCCTCAATTCATCATACACGAGCTGCATAGCTTCTTCTAGCATTTTTCCATCTCCACTTCATAACTACGCCGTGAACTTCAAGTTCTATCGGCTTATCATTAATATTATTATTAATTAGGCTTCAAAGACCCCGATCATAACTATACTCATTTATAGTAACATCCAACTCTCATATTTACAAAAGATGCATCGAAAATGCTTCGCCTCCCACCGGGAAAGATAGTGTGTCACTTTGCATCCGAAACATCAGCTCTCTATCTTTTCTTCTGACCAAACTCATATGAGCTCGGTTATGTACGAGCTGGGTACATCTGAGAATATCTACTCTTCTGCTTTAAAACCGAGCCACCCACGGGCTTCGAACCAAAGGTCAAGTTCTTTTCCAGCTTGTGTTCGTCTCCGGTTCGTTTCGTGAAAGATCCATCCCGGGCCCTGTCTATCTGACCCAGGCTCCGTACTGGAAAGTTGCCGAAAATTCCGCTGGGCTCCTCAGTCAACGTATAGAGGGGCAGCATTGAAGGACAGGAATAGTCCACCGCAGTGACGGGCGGCAAGAGAGGATAAAACCCAAGTATGGTTTGGCAGAGATTGGCGTCGACCGGTTGGACGTTGAATGTGACCGAGGAAGAGGTATCCCAGAAGCCTGATGGTTTATCATCGTGGCGAATGACTTGGTTGATCAATCCGCCCGGTGCAAGGGACAGTGCTTCGAGGGGCGAGCTCCTGTCTCCTTGAAGTCTGGCTCTACCTCCGGCAAGACGAAGAGCAACGTGGATAGTCGCTTTGGGTCTAACAGGAGTATAAATAAGTGGGTACTCTATAGTCAATGATCAGTAATTGCTGAATTCAGGAAGGTATTGAAGGGCAACGTACGATCATACAGATCTTGACCCTCACAAATCAAACGCATTTGCTCAGGCGGAATGGAGCAACGCTGTTGGATTAGGTACTTCACATCATCAACTGTGTGGCACTTTGAGACGGCAAGGGTAATAGTTTGACCGTCTACCATCTTCACGAAGATATGCGTGGTAGGCACAGGCATAATTCTCTCACCGGGTTCTTTCATGGGGATAATCTCGAATTGTAATCCGGAGTAAGTTTCACCATTTGTAAGTTGTGCCTCGACAGAGTAACCATAAGTATCAGAAGCCGCTACAAATTGCTGGACTTTGCCGTCTATCGAAGCGATACCATCAACCCAGTTCTGCGCAGGGGTGACCATATGATCTTGGGCGGAATGCTTTGTTGTGAATTCAGTTTCCATAGCAGAATTCTCCTGTGCGCGAGGATGCTTTGATTCGCCAGAAATGACGTTGACACCCCCAGAGTAGATCTTAATCGCGAATGGACTTGTGCTAGCAAACTGTATGAACATTGCTTCGCGGTCTGTTCAAACACACATGATTAGAATGATTGATGATTACGAACAGGAGAGGGGGTATAAGAACAAAAGAAGAGCTAACCGTGAATCGGCATGAAGAAACCACCTTTCTGAACAACTGAAACAGGCAACTTGTCCTTGTATGTATTGACGTCGTAAAGTAAAAAGCTACCCAAATTAGGAGGAAGATTATACGAACGGCCATCGTCTGGCACTCGGACCGTGCGACGAAGCGCGATGTCGAGTCTCCCGCCTTCGGGACTCTTGACCGCAATTCGGTTGGGCGCAGAGATATGTGTGAGAGGATCAACTGTATTGACAACAGCGACTTGCATGGTATCATGTGATGAGGACGAAAATCTTTCAACACCGTGGAAATCCTCCATGTGTCGGGATCTACCAAAACGGCCCTCTACTATGGAAGGGTAGTAGCTCAACGAAGAAACGTTGCTCATTCTTGAGGTCTGCCCAATCATGCCGGCGGACGCAGCCTTTCTTTCACGTGCTAAAAGTGCTTGAGCTAAAGTAGGATCACTTATTTTCCTGGAAGCACTGCAGTTTCTCTCCGAGTTCGCTCGCAAAGCCTCATGGCCTGCATCGAAGCGTTTTGAATTTGAGCGTATTGTATTAGAGCGGTCAGGTCCGAAGATTCTCGCACGCCGAATACTGCGAAGGTCAGCCTCGAAATCGAAGAAATCGACCCTTTCCTCTTGTCCATTATTGCTATTCACTTTCCAAGCTTTCTCTTTTTGATTCCAAGCAGAGACCCTCCCCTTGTCGATCTCACGGCTCGTGCTTGAACTTTCATCACTTGGGCCCGTCGCTGCAGGAAGGAAATGCGGGAACTCCGGATTCTCAAGGAGACAAGAGTCAATACATGTTCCGTCAAATGCCTTTTCAAACTCGGCGACTGTGGTCTTTCGTAAGCGGCTGGGGTCTGGTGAAGGTATTCTCTCCATTATCAAAAGTGGCGATATG
Source organism: Rutstroemia sp. NJR-2017a BBW (assembly GCA_002946425.1). Classification (NCBI taxonomy): domain Eukaryota; kingdom Fungi; phylum Ascomycota; class Leotiomycetes; order Helotiales; family Rutstroemiaceae; genus Rutstroemia; species Rutstroemia sp. NJR-2017a BBW. The sequence continues at coordinate 2,198,962 of NJPT01000031.1, forward strand.
GCACGTTCGACCGGAATGTCTTGGGTTGACGGAGATGGTTTGGGTGTTTCGGGGGTCGTACCGGGGGCGAAACTTCTGATCCTGAGATTTCTTCCCGGGGATTGAGGGGCCAGAGGGGTAAAACGTGCTGCAGCGCTGCTGTAAGTGTTAAAGGAGCGCTCGAGGCCCCGATCCAGTCGACTTTCAACGCGCTGTCGGAGGGTGAACTGCGTTTCAGAAATCGAGTTCCTTGTTCCATCAGCCATCCTGTGTTCGCTCATGTTTTCACGTTCGGGTCTGTTGCCATGTAGAACTGTAGCGGAATTACGATTGGCTTTTATTCGTTTGAAAAAAGTAAAGGATGAGTGCGTCAGAGAAATCGCTTAATGCTACGAGATTTATCGAGCATGTCCTTGTGGAGTATTGGCATCCAATTGCAATGGTAGTGGTGAGCTCTTTTGTTTTTCAGTGCTACTAACCTGTGGTCTTGAGGTTTGGTAAGCTAGTCATCCTCAACAGTTCATGTCGATAGTTTGCGGCTAAACTGTTTGTAGTCAATTCAGTCCTGGCTTCGCGGTAGGGAGTTCTCCGGGCACTTTGGAGGTAAATCGGAGGTGCAAATCTCCTGAGGTAAATGATAATGTACATATGCATCTGCAACGGTACTGGTAGGGAGGAATTCCAGCCCCATTTCGAATGAGGTCTAGACAAAGCTACCGTATGCGCGAGGTTAGGACACCATTTTTCTTTGGACCAAGTTGAGCAGCAGGAGCAGGTGCATCTTGGTTCGCCCATACCTTCGTGAAGAGAAATATGGACGATGTTTATAGATATACGAGATATCGTACGCAAACATGAGTAACCAAGAGCATCCTTCTTGCAGCCTCCTCTGCTGTTGATCAAGGGAATACAAAATTTGGGTGATGATCCGCCTTCGCGTCGTCCTCCAATATTGCCTTAGATCTACAGAGTGTATTTGACTCACTGAATCACCGATATGGGTTCTGGAATTCGTCAGTAAATAATAGAAAATGGAACCTTAAGCACATGTACGAACCTTGAAATACAATTCACAGACATGTAGAAGGATAGCATTCTAATCACTAAGTATTAGTATGACACATTCTCAATAACCTGCCCGTTGATGGTGTTATAAAACGAATATTGAAAGACTATATCCAGGAAACTAGTGGTCGTCAGTCAACGAGAAAAACACCCGGCCACATGGCTGACTTGTGGCGGTATTTAGAGCTTTGAGGCACAGTAGGAGGATCTTAGATAGTGATGCGATGATGTAACGGTAGAAGGAAAGGGATTTGCAAGGAGGAAAGAACACACGAACGAGTAAATACACCAACCAAACAGCAGAATCAGACACGATATATTTGACATGAATACTAACACAAGATGCAATGGAAAGTGTCAACACGATTGTTACTACGTAGAACTACAGTATCCTATCCTCGACTCATTCAACAGATACTCGTCACCTCATCCCCTCCCCATCCTCATCAATATAATAAAACAAAATATCACATATAAACAACGCCAAAGGAATGGATAGATGAACAGCCAAAATAGAACGTCAAAGTCCCAGCTCGTAAAAAAAAATAACCTCACAGCCTACACCATTCCTAGCCCCAAGCCAATTTTATCCATACCCCAATGAAAGAATCCCATACTGTAATTTACAATCTCGAATCAGAAGTGTTTCCTCGCACCAGTGAATTAAAGATTATGGACTTCCGAAAAAGACATCCTCTTCACTTCTAAACATTTCATCGTTCTCGGTTGCTGCCGCGAACATGCTGTCGAATTTGCCCATTAAAAGGTCTGGATCACGCTCAAGTTGAGACATTCCATTACTTGCGGCCGCTGCAGCGAAAGCTTCCAAGAACATATCGTCTTGTTCTGTGATGTTGGGCAAGCTACTTAATTCGCCGCTGTTAGAGACAGCATCGAGGTCGTAGATATTATTACTGGTCGCTGGTGACGAGGAAGACTCACACAACGCAGGCGGTGAATAATTACTCTGCGAAGACTTTGACGGCGATGGAGCTCGGGATGGAAGACGTTCGGAGAAGCTCGACTGGGCGCTAAGTGTGATAGGAACCCGAACGGGCTGAATGGCTCGGGGCGAAACACAATCAGTTATCGAAGATGCTGCGATTGATGAAGACCGTTCGCGGACGTATTCAAGACTACCATGGTTCAGTGATGAACTTTGCGAATACTCATAGTCACTGAAGGACTTGCTGTCGAGTAGGTCAATCTCACTGCGTGGCGAATGAGCTGATGTACTCTCTGAATACTCCGAGCAAGATGATGTTGAAGAAATGTTCTTGTTTTTGCTTCGAGTTCGAGATGACTTAGTAATTCTTTCTTCGTCGTCTGGTCGGTTTTTCCTAGGTCTACCTCTCTTCACGGTCTTTTTCACGACGCCCTCAAAGGCACCAATACACATCCCACGTTGCCTGTGGCGAGTCAGAGCATCATGTCTCGCGAAGCTGTTCCCACACTGACATGGGTATGGCTTTACTCCGCTATGAATCTTTGCGTGGCGTTTCAGATCATGCTGCCGTACAAAACACTTGTGGCAGTGCGGGCATTGGAATTGTCGGTCTCCGAGATGGGTCTGCACATGGGACTTGATGTTTTCCTTTCGACCAAATCGCTTACCGCAGTCAGGATACAAGCAAAGCCATCTAGTATCACCCGGGTCGGGCGCTTGAATATAAGTCGCGATGTCATCAATGGTAATGCCGGTATCTGTGATGGATTCCTCTAGATTGATGCTCGAAACCGACTCCGATCGACGATAGGCAGATTGAACCGGAGAGCTCGAGGCAGGTTCTGAAATAGGAAGGCCATTATGGTACGTCGGTAACGAGTAGGATGATTCTGTCGCCTCCAAGATAGGTCTGTTGGTGAAAGAATCTCGGAACGACTTCGCTTGTGATTGCTCGGGTGATGAGGGGTAAGATACATCATGTGAAACATTCGAGGACGTAGGCGAGTATTGAGGTTGAGGGAACTGTGGGTCATTCTTCAGGAAGTCGAGATTCATGTTCGACATGTTTAAGAAATTTGATGTCGGCATTGGCGCGGAATCAAAAGTGCTAGATGAAGGCATAGGCCCAGATCCAGGTGGACTTGGCGCGGCTTTCATCTCAGCTTCTTGCCGCATCTCATCGAATACAGTCTTTGCTCTTCTATTGTTTTTCGGCTTGATCGTTTCCTCCATGGATGTGTCATAATCCTCGCGGAATCGTCGCGGGATATGTTCTTGCTTGATCGTCCGGTTGAAGGGACTGTCCAGAGGAGTTGGTGGAAAGTAATCTATCAAAATTAGAGCAGGTCAAGGGAGCAACATCATCGACCTACTTGAAGAGTCTTGATTTGGTGGTGTAAGAGGCCGCTCAGGCGACTTCAAAGCCAGGTTCTCGAATTGGGCGACGCGATCTAGGATGACACCGCCAATACTCCTCGATGACCTCCTGCTGTGGTTTGCTGAACCTGGCTGTGAATTGGCATCTTGAATGCCCGATTCTGCGAAGAATTCCATGAATGTGGGTGTCATTGCCGCGTTAGGCGCGAAAAAATCGAAGTCGTTGCTCCCCGGGAAGTTGGGGTCGACGGGCATTATCGCGTTCATGGAGCCGGAAAAGGAATATGAATGCTGGTGTTGATGTTGAGGCGCCATCACACCATATGAGCTTGTACATCCGGCATCGAACGATTGTCTGTGCGGGGCGACGAGTGATGGGATGAATTGATTCTCGTCATTGTCGTATGTCATGAACTGTTGCTGGCCCGGGCGAACCAGTCTCTGCTGCTGCGTTTCTCGCAATATATGCTGTGGTGTTGTCGTTTGATATCCTAGGTTAGTATCGCTTACCGTGTGTACCTGCGGTGATGTTGGTCGTCGTCGTGTGTCCAGACTCATTCCACGGCGGTGGCCATGTTTCTGGACGGTCGGCAGGTTGTTTACCTTCACGGCATCGAACGCGGTCGGAGTCGAATTTTGGCGTCGATGTTGTCGGTGTCGGTTTTGAAGGTTGTTGGTCGGATTAGACAGCATTATGAATGCTAGAAGAGTTCGGAAATGTCGTCGATTGTAAGTATTGCAATTAAGCAAACCTGTATGTTCCGAGACTATGTGACCGATTAGAGAGATGAATGAAAAAGATTGACGATGCATAAAAGCACAGATGCATGTATGTATGTATGTGTGGATGCGTACCTCACGCAGCGCAAGCCGTTAGGCCGGGCAAATGGTATAATTAGGACTGCTCAGCAGTTGTGGACTCTGTCCGATTCTGTATGAAAAATATGGGACTTCCTCAGCCCTTTGAAGGCGGTCGAGTAAAAGGCGGTGGTTCTGTACTTTTAATGAAGGTCTTCGCAGGTAGAGGAAGTGAGTGTTTTCTTTGAGGTGAGGTAGATGTAGAGTAGATTCTGAGGTACGATAGTACTGCTCTTGGTAATTTGTGAAGATGTGGAGATGGAATGAAGGGACAATTACGCGGAGGAGGTGCAGCTTTGAAGGTTTAGATAGTCCAGCGCATCTCACTAACAGCTTCATGTTATCTCACGGCGTCAAAATCAACAACATTAATCGTTGGGACGGCAACCACGGTTACAAAGTACCACAGCCACCCAATCGCATGCGGGAATACAGAGGTTCGTGTAAACAAGATCGGAAAATTTATATGCCGATTACACAAATCGATCGATTGGGACATTTCCATAATGTTATGCCGTTTTTTTTTCGTTTTATCCAATCATAAATCCGGCACGGTGCACAAAGGTAATTTCGAGTGCACATTGCCCAATGAATGAGACGATTGTTTCGCAATTAGATTATTCTGAATCTGATTCAATATTTCTATTTTTGACCAATCACTAAAATCGTGACATCTCATGTTTTTCCCTTCCCCTTCTGTGCTCCCCGTGCTCTCCGTGCTGCCCCCGTGCTCGCTCCCTTCCCAAATTCCCCCCTCGGTCGGGTGAAATCGTAAAATTGTTTCCCAAATTCCAATTTTTCCTGAGCTGATCGGGGTTTCCCTATCAACACCGCCCTCCAAAGTCTCAGTAGCAAAAAGAAACAACTCCCAAAAAAGTGTAGAAATTAAGAACGAAAGACGGAGCTGTCTTTGCTTTGCGTTCGTCCGAAATTCTTGAAACCCGTCTTCTTCCCACTCTTGCATTTGCTTTGCATGGACTCTTCGTTTGATACCAGACCACCCGCTTGAATTTTCATAACCACGCATACCTTGCATCATAAGTGCCTGCGAGGCATAATTATCCATGGCATCCACAACTGGCACTATGCGTGGGACGCCAAATCGCGGTCAAGGGCGCGGGCAGTTGCCAACCTTCAACAATAGTCCTGCTTCGAACATCCCTCGACCAGCACTTGAGTCTCATGCAAGTGCTCCCACTCCATCTACACACAGCGAAGTCGGTGGATCCAGTATGAGTGCCAGTAGAGCAAAACAATCCAAAAGAGATGAGGTATATATTCAAAATCCCGCCTGTCATATTCCTATTTCCCCTCCACCCTGAAGCCCTGTACAAAATTCTCCAGTCAAGAATTTCGGTACCTTTCTGAACCAGCAAATCAAAATGCCGCAACTCAGACGTTCAAAAAGTAAAAGCAAGCTGAAGTTAACTGTTCCACAGGCCATCCGGCGGAAGATCGAGACGGACCTCAGTAAGAAGAGTAAGACGACAAACCGCGCTCGGCAGACCAGAAAAGCCCCTCCCGGAACCGTCCTTGCGCTTCGACCAAGTCAGGCCCTGCAGATAAAGCCGAATACAACCGTGGCAGAGGCTGCGCAGTTGATGGCAGCGAAGAGAGAAGATTGTGTCCTTGTTACCGACGATGACGACCGTATCGCAGGTATCTTTACTGCCAAAGATTTGGCTTTCCGGGTGGTGGGTGCCGGCATCAAAGCCGCCAATATCACAATCTCGGAAATTATGACCAAGAATCCTCTTTGCGCCAGAACAGATACCAGTGCCACCGATGCCTTAGATTTGATGGTTAGGAAGGGATTCCGTCATCTGCCAGTAATGGATGAGAACCAAGATATTTCCGGTATCCTCGACATTACAAAATGCTTCTACGATGCCATGGAAAAGCTGGAGCGAGCCTACAGTTCGTCTAGAAAGCTCTATGATGCGCTTGAGGGTGTGCAGTCCGAGCTGGGTTCCAGTCAACCTCAGCAGATTATACAATATGTAGAGGCCCTTCGATCCAAAATGTCCGGACCTACCCTAGAATCAGTCTTGACTGGCGTGCCCCCCACTACTGTCACAGTACGAACTTCCGTGAAGGAAGCTGCTGCACTTATGAAAGAGAACCACACTACGGCTGTTCTTGTCCAAGATGGGGGTTCAATCACTGGTATCTTCACTAGTAAAGATGTTGTTCTTCGTGTCATTGCTCCTGGCCTAGACCCCTCGACTTGTTCCGTCGTTCGTGTCATGACTCCACACCCTGACTTTGCTCCTATGGATATGAGCATTCAAGCTGCGCTGAGAAAGATGCATGGTAAGGTTTAATGCCGTGATGATTCATAACTTTACTAACCTTAACAGATGGCCACTACCTAAACTTACCTGTCATGAATGACCAAGGCGAGATTGTCGGAATGGTGGACGTTCTCAAGCTGACCTACGCTACTTTGGAACAAATTAACACAATGTCAACTGGAGAGAGTGATAGTGGGCCAGCATGGAATAAGTTCTGGATGTCATTGGAGAATGAGACGGAATCAATGTTATCCGGAGACGGCAGCCATCACCACCCCAGTGGTGGACGCTCTTTAATGTCGCCTGATCTCTCGCGAGGTCATGAACGTCAAGTTGATGCTAGTGTGGCTCCGGGTGATTCCGCTTCTCACCTTGGTGCAGATTCCCCCGGACATTCACATATCAGTCGCCACATGGATTTACCACCAGAGGATGTGCCGTTCGCTTTCAAGTTCAAGGCTCCCAGTGGTCGTGTCCACAGAGTACAGATCACTGCTAGCCATGGTCTTGGGGAACTTATTTCGGCGGTGATCAGCAAATTAGGGTCTGAGGTCGATGTGGTTGGCGGGGCAGCTTCTTACGAGGATGGCAAGCTTGGTGCCTCTGGATTCGCTCTTAGTTACCTGGACGACGAAGGAGATTCCGTTTCAATCACGACAGATCAAGATCTTCTTGAAGCTATCGTTCAGGCCCGGAGCAATCACCGGGATAAGGTGGATTTGTTCGTTCACGATCCCGAGAAGCCGCCAATCACTGCGACCCTCGATCCTCAGCCTCCAATCCCCCAGCATGTACCAACTACACCGGCCTCGACTATCCGTAGACGTCGCACTGTTGAAGAGGAGGAAGACAGCGACGATGAACCTCGAGTCAAGTCAAAGTCCCGGAAGCAAGCCGCTCCAACACCCGAACCCCAAGTCATTCAAGGAGTACCAAATGAGCTGTTGTTGCCGGGAGCAATCGTGACTCTTGCAGTCGTTATTGTTGGAGTCTTCACATTGGCTCGTCTAACGAGCCGTTAATACAAGATAGCAAAGTGACCTATATGTTGTTAGACTTCGTTTCTCTATAGACCTCCATCTGTGGACAGAGGTGCAAGGATTGTGATGCCTTCTATATTAGTCCAATAGTTTTGCCTGAATTCAACTCAAATACCCTATTTTACAACTTAATATATTCCTCAATTAAATTCTATTCAGATTATGGTCCGAAAATGTCGAGTTGTTGCGATGTCCAGGAAATTGGATCCGAAAGTAGTATAGCGTACACCACCACTAGCGTAATATCAATGTTCCGAGACCTCGAAAAAGTCTCAATTGAGATGGCGCGGGGACAGTAAACACCTCGACAATGATTTTAAGAAATGTTGCGATACGGCATGGTATTTGGTGATTGTTCTACATTTACCGGCCTGTACTGATCTGTTATGTAGGCCGAAAAGCACTTGCTGCACCCCTCCGACTGTCCCAACTCCGTACCATTTCAACAGAAACCTCCTCCATCGAAGCCTCAATAGACAACCTTGAGAAACAAACTCATTCGCTCGAGGCAACAATTAATTCCCTTAACCTCACCCGTAACTTTGTCCCTCCTCAACAACGCAAACCCAAAGATCCTACCCAAGACGTCGCCGCCAACTACAGAGCCTTCAGACACACCAAAAAGACAACCGCAAGGCTAGGTTCTGTCGTAGCACCACACTATGAACCACATAAACTTATCACCAACCCCCCATCTCCCAAGGATATCACACTGGAGCTCTTGATGGCAAGCCAGAGTCATTTGGGCCATGCGACCAGTCTCTGGAACCCCGCAAATCAAAGATATATCTACGGTATCAGACAAGGCGTGCACATCATAAGTCTCGAGGAAACCGCCGCACATCTGCGCCGTGCAGCCAAGGTTGTCGAAGGAGTAGCCTACCACGGTGGTCTTATTCTCTTTGTCGGCACGCGTGCCGGTCAAGACACAGCTGTGGTCAAAGCCGCTTCGCTAGCTAAAGGCTGTCACTTGTTCAATCGCTGGACTCCGGGTTCAATCACCAATGGCGATCAAATTCTCTCCAGCTGTGGAATCAAGGCATTGGATGAGAATGATAAACCAATAGCGGGATTTGAAGACAAACTAGCGGATTGGAAAGCGTTGAAGCCGGATTTGGTCGTGGTGCTGAATCCCTTGGAGAATTATATCTTGTTGCATGAGTGTGGTTTGAATAATATTCCAACCATTGGTGTTATTGATACTGATGCGGATCCAACTTGGGTTACGTATCCTATTCCTGCAAACGATGACAGGTGAGTGGTATATTATTCCTCTGGTGGCACTATATACTGACATAAATAGTCTCCGCTGTATACAAGTCATAGCAGGAGTTCTCGGCCGAGCAGGCGAACAAGGTCAGCAAAAGCGTTTGGAGGCTGCGAAGGCTGGCACAATTACTTGGTTACCGCCGCCAGGATTGGGTGAACCTGTTACGGAGGAAAGTATGAGGAGGCAAGCGATGGAACGGGCGTTGGCCAAGCGGAATCCACTGCCGGTGAGGAAGGAAGCCAACAAGGATGATGATGGTTTTCCAGGATTAGGATTATAAACTCATGTCTTAGGGGCAGCCACTTCATGATATGTGTGGAATAAAAGGGATGGGAAGAATGTAGATTATACATATCATATATTGTACGATTTCTGATGAGATGTGTCAGATGATTGTCAAAGATTTTGGCAGGTAGCTGTGCGCCAGATTGTATCAGTGCCTCAAGGGTATTGGCATCTCCATCTGAGCTTTCTGATTTCTCACTTTTCGTTCGTCTCTACTTCTTCCTGTGGGCTTTTCATCATTTTCACTCTCGCCGCGCAAATCCAAGCTTCTCTCAGCTAATCTCTCTCACTCCCGTGCGGCTACTCTGCCTTCATGGTTCCGCGATAATCTCTTGCCCCGTGACCCAGTCTCTAACTTCAATCCCTTCCTTTAAATGCTATCTCTAATGACTATATAAACATTCTCCTCTCGTTCTTTTCACCTCGGCTCACGTTTCCTACTCGACCGAGATACAAGAACACGGAGTAAAGTTGCTTCCTCTTCTTATTATATGATTCCTCCGTCATGTACGCCATGCCCGTCATGTGTTAAGTTCGGATCTTTCCTATATTGTTTCTCTACTATTTCACACTGTTGTTCAGCTGGGATGTTTCCGGTGTTGTCACTCTCCAGTGTCGTCACCAGCCTGCGTATATTATCACAACGATCTCTCTGTCATCATCACTTTCATATCATTGTCAACCCCGCAGGCTAGCACATCGTCGTTGGAAACAGACACATGCACGATCACACGTCATCCCCGTGCCTTTGAAAAAGCCGTATCTAGAGATGCCGCATCTTCACACGAGCAATAAGCTTCCCGTAGTTAGCTGGTCACTCAAAGGTACTGGCCATTGTCCCATAGGCGTTGTTGCCATTGTCAGACGTAAGAACGAGCCAGGGGAGTACGATATTTATACAACATATCCTATTTCCTCCCCCATGTAGGCATGAGCAATTCATGAGCGGACGATTCACTGTTTTCCTTGCCTCAATATCCATGTTCCGGCTTGTTTCCGTCTATTCGTCTTCTTCCCTGCCCTATATAAACACCACCGCAGTTGGAAAAATGATGAAAGTATCTACGGACTAACTACAAGTGGTAACCCTACCACATTGCCTGCGCGAGGCTGGCTGGTTCTTAGTGTTCTTGCTTGCGAGCTAGATGAGTGTATCACCAATCAAGGCGCAGGTTCTTTCGGGTTTCCTCGCGCTTGCAAGTTCTTACTGTTATGGAGCATTTGTTGTCATCGTGATAGACTTTTATCATCACGCCACATGTCACTGTCGTTTTCCCAACTCCATTCCCGTTGTCATTACTTGTTTTCATTACCGCCAGCTTGAATATCGATATCTGCGTCAGGAGGTCAAGCACAGAGCTTTCTCCTGCGTTAAAACGATTCTTCACAATGGTAGTCGAATCCTGTTCTCGTTACTCATTCCACACCATATATTCCATACCATATCGTTATTTCTTCTCTATTACCCTGCACCGCAGTTCTTCATTTCCCTTGTGCTTTATATACCTATTCCCTCCTGCTTCAATCCAAGACAAACGGTTACATCACAGACTGCTCCATATATGGATTTGTTCATTCACTCCTCCATCCACACACTCACTGCATCAGCTAACTTTAAGTTTGAACCCCTTTGCATAATATCTATCTATATATACCCCCTTCTCCGTAACGCATTCCCACTAAACCTCAAAATGCCACCAATCCTGAAGCAGATTATGAGGAAGTTGTGCCTTCCAGCCCATACCGCTATCTAGGTCAAGCAAGATATACCGGGCAGCTGAGCGTAGCGATGGTAGACCTGGGGAGTGAGGATTAAGGAAAAAGTCATCCGGGGAATATGATACTGACAACAATGGACATGTGCAGTGATTGTGTAAAATGATGGCAATAATGCTCTTTCAATATTATCATTGTCATTGCTATCGTCGTCATAATAAAAACAACACTCTCACTGTCATCTTTCTAGCCCTGAAACCAAATCCAGAAGCACACTATGCAAGTCGCAGGCCTGCCATCTCCTCGCTTCTCACTTCTTAGACTTCTCAGATCTTGGAGTTTGTGAATTCGGTGATTCCATGCTCTTCTGAGCCTTCTTCGATAGGTATCGGTGCCATATCTGTCTTCTAAAATTTAGGAAGGAAGGAGGTTTATGTACTCACGCGGGCTGGTCGATCATCATACTGGTACCCTATTCACTCCTTTATCCGGGCATTCAGGTATTCCCTTTTCGAATGTTCTGTCCATGGAGCAGTGAATTCATTTCTCTCGTCCTTCTTCCCTTCCTCCTCCTTCCCTCTCGCCACTTCATCGTCGATCTTAACCTCTACCTAAGGTCTACAACTCGTAGAATAGGCACCTGAGGGGGAGGGAAGTGAAACGGTAGCCAACTAGCCCCTCTCTCCACTCACTCTCCTTCTCCCTTCATCCCCCTCCCGCACATCTTCCCCACTTACCCCATCCCTCGAATCCCGATATCAGAACTATCAAATTATCCAGGAAACATAGTAACGGAAGTGAACTCGATAGAAGCACAAACCATCACCATAAAATTGCAGACACAAAACAATCTCATCTTCACTCATCCCGCGCGAAATCAACCACCTTCGGTGGCTTCCCACAGTCAGTTGTTACAGAACGAGCATTAGTCGAAGTCATAGTCAAGTAAATATCAAAGAACCAAAGCAAAGATGTAAGTGCAAGAAAATAAAGCTGTCATTCATCTAAGTATACTATCTATGTATGTATGAGTGTGTATGTATTCATAATGTTCGAGTCAAATCCTGTTTTAAGTTCATTCCATTCCACCCCATCCAGCAGTATGTATTCGTAGAACAAGCAGTAAGTTTTCTCCCAGAAAGCAAGTGCGCAGTTGGTAAAGCAGATAGATTCGCCAAGGAGAAAATAAAGAAAGTAAAATCAAATCGCAAAATAACAGAAACAAAAAAGCAACTCCTCTATCTTATAACTTCCTCCAGCCATCCCTTCCTCATATACCTCGCAATTTTAGCAAGACGGTGTGATTTCTGCGTATTTGCTTGTATTGCGAGTATGTCAAAAAAAAAAATATGAGGGGGAAATATGAGAATATAGGAGATTTTGTTGCCGCGGAGATGGTGGGATAGATGTGTAGATGTAGTAGTCGAAGATGAGCAAATCCGAGAAGATGAGATGAAAGGACCAGTCCCCCAATCATCCGTGTCCACAATCACGCCATCAGCAGACAGGCAGTAAGCAGTGAAAGCCAGAAGGCTGAGTGAGTTTATGGCTAGTTGTTGCTCAGCCCATGCGAGGGAAGTGAATTTGGATGCTGCTTGCGTATGGCTGCGGGGGGAGTGAATTGGGATTTATGTTGTTTTTGATGTTGAGGTGCTGGGTGGAAGACGATGATGGTTTGATGGTGGTTCCGCGGTCGTGTTGACTTGTTTAAAAGGTGTGGCATGGCAGTCCATAGTGTGAGAATTGTAAGTCGTGAAGATCGTATATTGAAAGAATTTGATGAAGAGCGCAGTTCGCCTAAGACAACCACCGCACCGTTGAGGCTGTGTAAAGTAATATCTCGAGGGTTTCTCCCCCCAGAAGTACTCCCCGTTGAGTCGCCAAACACAATCTTCAATGGACTGGAGAACGGAATGTGTCAAGCTGTAAATAGAATTGCTTTTCGTGTTCTACTCCAAAAGAAGAAATATTTCATAGATTCGTAAATGTAGAGCGAAATTCGGTGTGCATAAAAAGTCGTTGAGAGAATCGCATTGTCGAATAAAGAACAAGAATAAGGACTTGTATGTAGCCTCTCCAACTAGTGCAGACCTGTATCCAAGTGTGCAAGTAATGTGGATGAGCACCCCGTCTGCGGCTGTTTTCCTGAAAAGAAGTGAAAGAGAACAGTGAACAGTGAACAAAGCAAGGACAGACAAGAAGAAGCAGAGCAAGCAAAAAATCAAACAAACAAGCTCAACTAATATCACTCCCCATATCCTCTCCACCCATGAATTCCAGCTAATAACCCCTCCTAATAAAAACCGTAACCTTCCAAGCCCTCTCACACCCCTTACAAACAAACAACTTATAACATCTCCTCTTATGCCACAGCCCCTCTCGATGCAAATTATCCATCACAAAGCCCCATCTCTCCCCATTAATAATCTGCACGCCCTGCTCAACCATCATCCGCTGCTGCACCGGATCCGCCGGGTTGCCCTGTGCGAAAGTCGGGATTTGCAGTTGAACGGGCCAGTAGTACCATACGAGCTCGAGATCGTCACGTTTGCGGTCCTCCCAGGGTTGTGGGGGCGTGGTGCGGTAGCGCTCAAGACGGAATTTGACGTTGAGGGGGGAGGAGGGCAGTTGGAAGCGTGGGAGGGGGAGGGGGGTTGTGGGGGGGATGGTGTAGGTTAGTGGGGTTGGGGGAGGCGGGGGTGGCGGTGCGGGGGTGTAGATGGGGCGGAGGGGGATGTGGAAGGGGTTCTGGGGGTAAGTCCATGTGCCCATGGGTTGTTGTTGCTGTTGCAGTTGTTGCTGTTGAGGCTGTTGGACGAATTTATGGACTGGTTGAGCAGTGGGAGGAGATTCGGCTCGGGGGGCTGGAGACGGAATAGGCTCTGGGAAACTCTCAGGCGGAACCGTGAAATATCCTGCAGGGTATCTGGCATTGGGTGGCACAACGTAACTAGCAACCGTAGGGTGGGATATGTAGTCGGCAAAGAAAGCAACCCGAGTCGTATAGGCATGGACTGCGGGCGGAGCACTGTTTTGAACCCGCTGGACGTTGCCACAGCAGAAGATCGGTGGTGAAAGTTCTGGTTGGATTGAATTTCTCCAGGTTTCTTCAGAGATGCGACCCATTGGCCACTGACCCACTGTCTCAAATGGCTTCGCTTCTATGTTGATAGGTCCACTGCGCTCCTCGGCTCTGATGCTCATTTTGAAGATTGAGAGGTTGAGTGACGTGCAGACGAAGCGAGACAGGATTTCTGAAGTTGTGTAAGTAGCTTGACAGGACAGATTTGATTAGGAATCAACTCTGGATAACTCGTTATTTTTGCTAGAACTTATGAGTTGAAGGAGTGGATTGTTTAGAGAAAACAACAAGGAAATACAGAGGGTACCACGCCTTATAAACTGATACAAGAGAGCTTCAGAGGCGGAGCTTGCCAGGCGGAGTTTGCCTTAATATGCAGGTAATTTCTTCCACAGCCTGAGGAGGCCCAGTTTTCCTTCTCGCCATTGGATGTTCATATAAGGCATTTAAATTGAATGGCCGAGGCAGAGCCAGAAGCTCGTAATCAAAGCCAATAGAGAGCTGTTCACTGAATATTCACTGAAGGAAATTGCTGTTAAGGGCTGGATGGCCGTTGTTTGCACGGCACCTGCCGGACGGCAGGGTCAGAGGCAGTGAATAAGAACGTCCCATGAAAGAAAATTTCTCACGAGCTTGCCACGTTTATTGCATACAGGAGATGTGCAGGGCTTATAATCTCCGGATGTTGAAACCTGCCGATTAGTTCTAGAAGTTGTGCATCACAAGGAAATTGGAACTTTCCAGGAGCAGCGTAGTGAATTGAATTTCGCCGGGGAAAAGGAGCCGCGAAGCTCACATGGTAATGTAAACAAACACGGATTAAGCCGATGGCAAAGAGCTCGTCCAGTTGAGATAATTTGATGTGTATTTGAAAATCAGAATCCATTTACCCGCATATAACAACAACAACATGGTAGTGGAGAGAACCGAGAGCATGAATGTTTCTTATCAAGTCCCATCCGAATCACAGCATTGAGGAAAAAGCACGAAGCCGAGGAAGTTTGGAGTCCATCGAGCACTAATACAGTATGAACTATGCCCTGTTAATAGCGATAGCTTAATGCTTCTCCCGTATAGCTAATGCCGTATGGTGCTAGAGTGAGCGCGTATGGTGGGAACTTTCTTGCCGCCCAACTCATACCTTTATCTCTATATCGTTATTATGGATCAAAATTCTGTACTGGGTTTGATTACGCCCGTAGGTTTCGCATCTCAAAGCTGGTAGTTCTTGTCCGTCCCAACTATCAAAAAGCATGCAAGAAACGTGGGCAGCATATAATCAGATGACAAATCCTTCCACGTGATGAAAGTAACACGTTGGCGCGTGACTTCACGTGAAAATTTCTTTCCAGTCTTGTTTTGACTCCAAGTGGTAAGCCTGGTGTGATTTTGAGGTTGATGGCTATGAATAGGTATGTCGCACAGTATACCAAGAGTGGTTATACAGGCTAGTAGTTAAGCACTCGTATAAGAATGTGGCAGTTCGTGTTCGACATAAAATGTCAGATCAGAGCTAGTCCTCCTTGAAAGTCTTATGATCCATCATCGGGACCGATAAAGCCTCTCTCCCTGAATCATTGACACTACTGATGTCAGAGATAAAGCCTTGAGGCTGAGAATCACCTGAAAAGACACGGCTCAGAGTGAACTTCGGACAGCAGCTGAGGGTTGTTTCCAGCATCCCGCCAACTAGCAGGATTAATGTGTGATTTGCAATTCAGGATTTCAAGCTGATGTGGGAATAATAACACATTTACTTATTAACAGCAAACGCATGAGTATATCAGATCCGTCCCAACCGTATCGTTTCGCGGGTTTGCGGTTGTTTGCTCATGGTGTAACGGGTTGGAACAAGATCCAGACTGGAAATGGTGTGTGTGAAATTTTCGATTGAAATCGATCTGTCATCCTCGCCGCACAACAATTGACAAATATCTCCATCCTCGAGATAATAATCGTGGAGAGGATGCCTGTATTATGAATGCTTCGGCCACAGTAATCAAGCATGCCTTTTCATATTTCCCATTTTATATCAATGCGGTTCGCACAAGTCACCGGATATTTACTTGCATAGTCGTATTGTGACATCTGTCCAGTCGCACGCATTACCCAAGTCATACCAAACTCCTGCGCCCAGCCAATATCCCTGTCTCACACTACCACACCCCTCGTGTTATGCTCAAGTCACATCCAGACGGGATCGACGGTCCCGCCAAACGATGGCTGAGATAGGTAGCACATAAGATAAGCCGCAATCGAAATATTGAGAATGAAACTTGGGTGCCTCGTGTCTGACGAAGTAGAGTCGATGGTGGAGAAGCAGAGAGATGGAGAGCTGGCATGAACGAAGCACAGGGCTGAAAGCGATCCAAGGTAATGGGGCTATCACGATTGGAGGCTTTGGTAGGGTCGGATTGGTGGATTGGTGGATTGGTGGGACGGGCGGGCGCAGGAACGAAGCTGAAGCTGGATATACTGTTCAATGCGAAGGATGTCGTGGGGTTGAGCCGGTCGCGGTGCTGTGTGCAAGGGATGTTCTCCATCAATGCGTATGGAGTCAGAGTAAGCTCTACGAAGTACAGTGAGGCGAATAGGTAACGGACCGGTATGTGGTAGGTCGGCAGGCAGGTGTATACAGTATTGGCGTTCTGACGTTGATTTACACTATGTACTACGCGCACGGGAAGGAAAAATGTGTCAGAATGTTTCAGAGCGTCCCGCATTCTGCTATGCTATGCTTTTAATAGCTTTTAATAGCTTTTAATAGTGACCTTAAGTTATATCTTCAGATAGCTTGCTAATTTGCTGTTACCTTTTGTCGTTAATTAGCTGTACTCGATAGATGAAGTCTTGAGTCTTGAGTCTTGAGTCTTGAGTCTTGACATGTTACTTCCGTACCTCTGTCCTCCTTCCCCATGGGCCCTGGAGCTATCATGGCCAATCCGTGCCACCTCCCTAATTAAGGAAACCGGTTTCCCCCCACACCAAGTCCCTTTATCTAGCAGTGAGTTGCAGTAACTAGCTATCAGTATCTGTATCTGTCCCTAGTATATCCCCCGCAAATTGACACATGCGGAGGTATTGCTTCCTTAGGGTACTCACCCTCCTCCGTATCACCAAAGTCTTACCCTTCCAATCTTGGAAAATGAATCAACGCAACGCGCGTCACTATCACAACATTCTTTTTCTAACCCCTCTGAGCCGGTCATCCTTTAGCCAATATGCAGACGCAGGACTTGCGTCTATGATCTATCTGAGCTTCTCAACCAACTTGAACCAACTTCTTGCGCCGCCAAGCACGCTCCTTGTCCTTTCTGCTCTGCAAAGTGCTCGCTGCAACATTCTAATCTCTCGCCCCAACCAACGATCCTGCATCTCACATGTCACCCTCCTCTGTGCCAATTGCCAATACGGATGCCAATATTATCTATACGCTACCAGACTATCCAAGAAATAATCCTTCCTTCGTGCTGTTCTTCAATTCCGCCAATCACAACTTTCACCACCACCAAGCCGAAAATCGGGGAAGGGAGATACACTCATCCGACCATGCTGTCCTCTTTCCTCCACACTTATCATCCGACTATCCGACACAAAACTTCAACCACCAGGAAACTCTCCGGGCCCCCTGGACCTGGTTCGCGCAATCACCCTTGCCATCCCCATGGACACACCTGCAGACACAAGCACAAGCACAAGCACAAGCACAAGCACACCACCTACGTACCACTTACTTTATTTCTTACCTGCGATAGCAAGTACGAAGTACGAAGGTACAACTTATCCTAAACTTAAAGCGTACACGACAAGGTAAGTGCATATGTAAGTCAAACAAATTCTTATGCGACTTCCCGATCTTGTGTAAGATGCGAGAGCTGCGGCAGGGGTGAGCACCGTGAGGGGTACTACCAGTCTACCATCATAAGTAGACGAGGGTGTGTACCTTATCTGATGTCCATTTATTTTCTTGCTCGACTCTCGGTTTATGTTCCAGAAGACTTGTCTCTGCTTTCTGTTTTGACAACGAGGGTTTGAGGCGTTATATATATGTCTTGCAATTGACATTGGATTCATTCACTCACTCGTTTCTTGAATTGCTCTCATTTCAAGGAGATTGGAGTTGATATTGATTAGCAGCGGACGGAATGATAACTGACGAAGTATATCGAGCTTGAGTCGGTCTGGAGAAGGTCAATTTAAAAGTGCAATTTGACTGGAGTGGTATTGATGTGCTGGTGGTTCTTCGACACCTGAACTCTTTACGACTGTTTTCTTGCTGCTTTACGATTCCTTACTCGAAGCCAGAGTGCATTGAAGTGGGCTGGACCGCCAGAGATACAAATATTGTGGTTGAGGAAGGATCTATACAGCGCGCAGAGATCACCTTCCGTACGGTGAAACAGCTTCGAATTGAGCAATCATGGCGGCGAAACATGAGAATGTCAAATGGGTTGATGTGAGTTTATCTTTGGAGTTGGGAATATCTTCACTTTTCACCTTCGCTGTTTTTGATCTGAACAATTCCTTTCTTCTTAACCACATCTTCCCTTTTCCTTCACACAACACTGCTTGCGCACTCATCTACTACTTTTACTCTCATCAACTACCTACAATTCAACGTTTCCAATCCTCACCTTTACACCCCTCCTCTATCTTTCCCCACACCCATATCCTCACCATTTCCATTTCCCTTAACTAACAACCCCCCAGGGCCTCCGAGGCCTCGCCTCCTTCACCGTCGTACTAACCCACATCGCCCGCGCCTTCGACCCCGACCTCTTCAACCCCGCCCCCGGTCCCGACACTCGCCCCCGCATCCTCCAATATCCCATCATCCGCGTCCTCCCCCAAGGGCGCATCGGCGTCGCCATCTTCTCCCTCGTAACCGGGTACGTCTGCGCCCTAAAACCCATCCGCCAAATCCGCTCCTCCAACAGCCCCTCCGCCTTCCGCTCCATCTCCCAATCCGCATTCCGACGCATCCCCCGCCTCGTCCTCCCCACCACCATCGCCACAATCATGGCGTGGTTCCTCTGCCAATTCGGCGTCTTCCACCAGGCGCGCCGCTGCGACAGTTGGTGGATTAGCGTGACGAGTCCGGAGATCACGCCGTTTTTTGGGGAGGCGGTTAAGAGCTTGTTGTTGAATTTGATTACCACGTGGACGAGGAGTTGGAATATCTATGATGGGAATCAGTGGACGCTGTTGCCGTTGTTGAAGGGCGCGATGTTGATTTATATTGCGATCATTGGGACGGCGGGAATGAAGAGTAGGTATAGGATGATGGTGGAGATGGGGTTGTTTGTTTATTTTTATGTGGCTAATGATTGTGAGTTTGCTTTTTCTTGCTTTCCTTTCTTTTCCTCTATTATCTTTAAACTGCAGCCAGCAAGTACCCAAAACCCCAACTAACACCCCCCGCAGCGGCCTTCGGCATGCAATTCTTCTTCGGCGCCTTCCTCTCCGACCTCTCCCAACACCCCCCTCATATCCACTGGCTCTCCCACCGCCCCTCCCTCGCCTACACCCTCTCCCCGATTCTGATCCTCTCCGGCCTCTACCTAGCCTCCTACCCCGAAGGCAAACCCGAACTCGCCTCCTGGTCCAACTCCCTGCACTCCCTCTCCACCTACATCTTCCCCTCCGAACCCGACGTCCCACGCTTCTACACCGGCGTCGGACTCGATTTGATCGCTCTGGGAATCCATTTCTCCCCCCAAGTCAAAACCGCGCTATCGAATCGTCATTTATTGTGGTTGGGAAAGAACTCCTTCGCGGTGTATTTGATTCATGGTACGCTTATGCGGACATTGTTGATTTGGATTTTGTACGGGGTGAAGGTGCCGGAGGATGGGAAGGATGAGAAGGGGGAGGTGGTGAGGGGGGTGATGAGGATGTGCGGGAGGTGGAGATGGTATTCCGGGATTGCGGTGTGGTTGGTGGTTTTGTATGTTTGTGCGGATGCGTGGACGAGGTGGGTGGATCCGTGGTGTGGGAGGGTGACGAAGAGATTGGAGAGGTATGTTTTTGAGGAGGATTCGGGGATGGTGAGTCCGGGGGGGAATGGAAGTGGAAGTGGGGGTGTGGGGTTGGGGGGAGGGGAGAAGAGACTTTTGGGGTGAGGGGGGAGGAAAGTTTATGAGAAGTTTACTTATATGAATAGCAATAAATTCCGGGGTGGCAAGTGATGGAATAGCATAGCTTGCTGGTGTAGAAAAAGGGAGGATGATGTTGAAGAGGATCTCTGCTACACTTGTCACATTACACAGAATGACAGAGCGGGGAAATACCACTGCGTGGCAGAGCAGAAGATTTCGCTTCGAGGGATATACTCAAGCTCAACTCGACATATACAGACATGGACAAGACGGAACAGAACAGAGAGAATAATACAAGAGGAAAGATGGCTTGGTAGATATATAAATAAGTATGTAGGAAAGAAATAACTATAACAGTCGAAGAGCTCAAAGGCTTCTACAGACATACACATGAAAATGATCATATGTCCAGCATAAGTCCGTCTCTATTACAGCTTCTTTATATAAATTCTCCCGCGGGACTTATATGGGTTGTATAACCAGCTAACCAGTCTAGTAACCTAAAGGCGGGTGGGTGGTGATAAGGGGGGAGGTGGAAGAGTGGGAAGTGGAAGAAGGGGGAGAATAAGAAGGAGGGCTGTGATGATATGATATGATCTGATCTGATCTTAGGGGATTCGATTGAACTTATCGTTACTGTGGTCGTCTATTCCATCCATCCATGGCTTGACTTGGCCAACACTGGACTGCACTGCACTTGGTTGCTTGGAAGTGCTGGGACGGGGCTGCTGAATGGGTAGATAGATAGATAGATCGCTACTGATTATCGTCCGGGTGACTTTACAAAGTGAAGTATAGACCAGTTAGTTGATTGGGAGAAGAGGATACAGAATCCAGATTCAAGCGTCTTATATACATGAATTCTGTAGTCTGTCGATAAGACAGGAGATTGGAGGTAGAGGAGGTGGAATCGGGTGTTTGTTTACTTATTCCGCATTCACAGTCACTTTTGAACTTCCAATGTACATGTACCGAGCACATCAAAGTCGTACTTGTGGAAAGTTCCATGCTTTCCATTTCCCCTATCCCTCCCCTGTGAACCCCCTGTCTATCTATATCATCTACCTCCTGACTCTGACCAACCACACAACACTCAACCATCGAAGCGGTCCTTACATTTTCCATCTCGCCCTCTCACATGAACATGGGTCGTCCCTCCTCACGGCACTCGAAGCAGTATGCATCCATCGTCCATGTGTCCGCTCAGCCTGCTAGCAGAATGTAATTCCTCAGCTTTCACACCTAGGAATTCCATCCACCAGCATTACTGACCGTGCGACATGATACTCCGGTACGCACCACCTCTCCGATACTGTCCTGTCCCACTTCACTATATATAACCAATGGTATATAATATCTCGCCGTCTGAATGAATCATTTGTGCTGCCAAGATCCCTCACAGCCATAGGTGGGTATGTAAATGATTTACTTTCCAACTATATCATCTCCCGTCCTGTCTCATCTCCTAATGTCTTCTCCTCTCCGCCACCACATGCTACTCCATCATAATTACACCTACCCCTACTCCTTACCGCCCTATTGCGCAGAACCCAACGCATCCAACTCTGCCTGTACCGTTGCCTCCGTTGCAATCTTCTTGATCTGTGTGTCCTCCAACTTTTCCCCTCCTGCTTCTCTCATCTTCAACTCATCAATCGCTCTCATTTTCTTCAACAATGCTCTCCGTTTCTTCTCATTTGGACTGACCTTATCCGGAGAGGTCACGGATAGCTCTGGCGCTGCCATTGGCGCGTTTAGTAATAGCGCGGCTAGCTCTGGCGCGGCTGGTGACGGCACGGCTTTCGAGTTGATTATGATATTCTGCCTGTTGGGACCAGCCGGCGCATGTCCGTTTTGACGAGATGGGTGGGAACCTTGCGGTCGGTTCTGAGATGGTGACCTTCCACCGTGGCTCTTAGAGCGGCTGCGTTGTCCATCCCTACGTTCTGGACTACGATCACCTGGACCTCGCGGTGCGTCTGGTGGCGCAACACCTAATCCCCCGGCTTTAGCTGCTGCCTCCTTCGCTTTCTTTGCTTCGCGCTTTTTCTTGTTCTTCAAGGCTGCCCTGGAAACATCGTCATCGGCTGCTCCAGGGGTTGTTGCAGGTGCAGCTCCTGGTGGAAGGTTGTCAACCAGATCGGCTCCAGGTACTTGTCGTCGAGATCGACCAAATCCGTTACTGTTGACGAGGGATGTACCGTTGCTAACAAAGTGTGCCAATCCACCCTCATCCTCACGCTTGAAGTGTGATGGGGTTGCTTGGCCACGTGCTCCCGGAGGTCGGTAGGCGCCGGCAGGCTTGGATGGGATTTTCACCGTACCCAAGTAAGCCACCGCTGACGGATGTGGCTGAGGAACTGGGCTCAACAAATCCCCGGCTGGGAAACTGTCGAAAGATTGCGGCCTCCAGGTGACATGGTACAATTCAGTCATATCCTCATTGTACATAATACCCCCAGAAACGTGCCATAGTCGAACACCATTGTCTACACGCAATCTAGGACTGGTCGTGGCAGTCAAGATATACTTACTATCAGGACTCCACTCACAGACACTTGGGTTTCCACCTTCAATGGTACAGATCTTCTTGTAGTCCTTTTCCAGATCGTAAATATCCATCTGACCAGCCAAGTTACCGAAACCAGCTACCAACACAAATCGACCAGTAGGCGAGAAAAGAATCGTGTTTCGAGGACCAAGCGGGAACGAATGGGTGGCAACAGCGCGTTGGTTAAAGATAGTTGTCTTTGCTGGCATGTATCCGTACACCACACCGAATTCTTTCGAGTTTGGTGACCAGGAAACGTCATGAATCGGCCCTTCTTTGTCCAGAGTAATTCTAGAATCGAATCCACCATTTGCGCTCAGCACATAGAGTGTAGTCTCTCCATAGTAACTCTTGCCAGACTTGTCAACTTCGGTTTGTGCCAATACGATCACGGTAGTTCCGAGCTGGTTCCACTTCAATTGAACCTTGTCGCCCTTGAAGAAAGTCTTCTGCGAAACCGGACTGGCGAATTGAGGCACGCTAAAAACTTTTACTGCGGCTGGTTGACCCTGGGTAAAACATTAGCTGAATCGCCCGACTATATCATAATTCAAACATACCTTGCGCTCTGGGATGAACACAGCTACAGAATAGTTGTTGCCGGGCGAGATTGCAAAATCGGCAACACCTTCAGCCCGAAGTTTGTTCCAAACAGTTCGTAGATCCCCACTCTCGTAGAATTGGATCTCGTTCGTGACAGCTCGGGCACAATAGCGTTCGTCGAAGGTATATTGAAGGTTCCAGCCTGTCTGCGACTTCTGCACGAACCTTCCCACGACCTCTTTCTCTGCTCCATCTGCCACGTCCTCCACCGTGCGCCAGACCTTTAAGTTCTTGACCGCATCACCAGCCTCGTCTTTGGAGGGCCTTTCCCAAGTAATGATGTAGGAGCCACGAGGAGAGAAGCCTAATTCGTAGACATTGGGTGTAGGAAGACTGGTGATGACGTGTCCGTTTGACGCATCAATCACAGTCACCCCCTCATTGGACGCCCATGCAAAGTACCGGCCGCACGGCGAATAGGTACAGCAACGGGAATTGCCTTCGGGTCTCTGAAAACCGGGCAAAGGCTCATAAACGGGTGCGGCATCAACGATACCAATTCCCTTCAGTGTTCTGTATGCAAACTGTGTCGGAACTGCCATGACTATTGAAAGTCACAGTATAATTCTACTCGGTAACAGGTTGTATCGTAAGTTGTAGTTGTCAAGTCTCTTCTTTGTTCGCGCTCGAAATGTGTGGGGGATGGAGGGGTCGATGTGTTCCGGTTTCTCTTCAGAAGGTCGAAAGGAGGATGCTTTTTGGAATGGTCTTTCGATGAGGATCTTTGGAAGCACGTCTCTTCGAGAATCTCAAGATGATTGTCGAGGTATTGGCGGTGAAAGTCCAAGGAATTTTGTGGAGAAATAGGTCTGCTGAACCAAGTTGATGAATGAGGTCACAAGATGATGTTATGATGCGAAATATTCAACCTCTTTCTCGCAACGAAATTGGTGGTTTTTTTGAAGCTTTTACCGTTTGAAGGGATGAGCGATGAAGAAGACAATAATTGATTGACGAGATTGTCTGACACTGACGAGAATGAATCTTAAATTTTGAACGGAAGAGTACCGTTGGAATTGAGCGTGTGTAGAGAAAAGAAGGGGAGAGGATGGGGGAAAAGTGAGTGAGAAGTGAACAAAAAATTCTAGAAGTTTTGCCGGTGTGGTGTGGCCTTTGTGTTTTGCTGCTGCTAAGGTGTCGCTAAGCGCTAAGGCGGGAAAGCCGACGCTAGATTGGCCCAAATTCCAGTGCAGTTATTTTTGGCCGCTTCTTTGTCAGATGCTGCAACTTTTGTGAAGAAAGTAGATGGTGCAGATTGTGTAGTTGGAGATAATATAATACTGCAATTCTGTACGTATAAGGTTAACCCTTCGTTCCTGTTCCCAGAAGTTGTAGATCTAGCAAGAGACCTAAGTCTGCGGTCCTACGTTCTTAAATCACTTAGGTCACACACTACCGGTAATGCATACCCCGACGCGTTCTTGACTCAGGCGTTTTGTATTGAAAATTAAACGGTTTCTTCCTGTTCCTCTCTTTCTCAGGGAACCTCACACGCCGTTCGAAGCTCGTATATTCATGACAGATGACCTGTCCACAAGGTTTGTGTAACCAATCCACGCATCCATCGCCTGCCATCCCCCACGACTCAGCCTCGAAACTCCAAACAACCACTAGTGTAATCTGTTACCGAATGTTGGACCCATAAGGCTGATCTTATCTTGATCTTGATCTTGATAGATTAGATTCGGGCGCTCGTCTGGTCATATGATTCTCATCACATGACTCCGATCATCCCTCCAGAGGGGGGTCCCTCTCCTTTACTCTTTAACACTAGTAGTCTACAGGCCCCTAGACTTGAATCGATCCGTGTTTCTCACTCATGCAGCTTTCCTTCAAAGATTCATGTGGGTTCTTGCGTGAGCATGAATATCATTTAGCATTATCTATATATATCTATTGGGGTATAATATGGGAGTGAAGTATAAATCCGTCACTCATTTTTCACCAGTCATCACCTCTCCAGTAGTAACATCGTTACCCTTTTCCACATCATTTCCATCGTTCATTAAGACCTGTCCCCTGTCACCCGCCGCCTTCTTCTCTTCTCTCTTCTTCGCCCTGGCATTCCGCTTTTCTGCCTTCTCCTGTTCCTCCCTCATTTGCCTGATCAATGGACTCTTTGCGCGAATCTGCGAACCCCATTTATAGAAAATGAAGGGAATGGGAATCAGAAGAATTTGTACCAATCCCAATAATGTTCCAGCCCATTGTGGTGTTAATGCACCATACATTGCCGGTCCTGCCAATGGTAGTGTGCCACCGACAATCGATCTCACCACGCTATTTCCAGCTAGCGCAGATGCTGAATAGATACCGTATGATCCGGCGAGATAGTTCGAAGCGTAAATGAAAACAAGTGTATTTCCAGCACCAAATGGAACACCAGCGAGGATAGGCCAAATCCAGTGAATCGTGATTGGGACACAAGTCCAGGAGAACCAAAGTTGTCCAATAGGGCAAAGAAATGCTGCTATGCATATAATGCTTGTTGAGGCTTCCGGTGGTACTTTTCCAGTTTCTGGGTCTATCTTGTGCGAATTGATCATTCTACGAATGAGTGGTTCTGTGACGATCGCGAGCATAGTTCCTAGACCGATACCTAAGAAAGCAAGACCTGTTTGACCTAGACTCCAACCGCGCATATCCGTATAGATGATTGGGTAAGCAACGAAACAGAGGTAAAGAATGCCGTAGATGATCTAGTGTTACATCATTAGCCAAAGAGTATCTCGAGATATCATTGCGCGCTACTCCCACCTATCAGAGGAAAACTTACGGCAATGTACGTATTCCAGAACCATAGGATCGGTTCGGTAAAGCTAAGTATAAAGGGTCGAGAGAGATTGATCTTCAAAATCTGTAAGACTGCAATCAAAACATTAGCTCAGTTCCATCAAGTTCCGGTTAAATTGTCATCTTACAGCTTTCATTTGCATCATATTTGCACCAATATCTCTCATCGCCAGTCTCTTTCCGCATTCTAGCGGCCTTTTGCTTCAATATTACTGGCGCATATGTCTCCTTGATAAAGGCACAAGCAAAGAACGCCACGCCAGCAAGCATCATGACAATCCAATTCGTCCACCGCCACCCAAGGTATTCAGCTGCGAATCCTCCGATAAGAGGTCCAGTCACCGGACCTAGTAATTGTTAGAGGACGAAATCTAGAGACTTGAGGAGGCAGCTGTACCGTTCATTGGCCCAATACTCCAGATACTGAATGCTAGGGCCCGATATTGTTCAGTTGTGATGTCTGACACAGAACCCGGGGAGTTCGATATCATAGCTGCACCAGCAAGCGCACTACTAATATGTTAGCTTCCACACAATAAACATTGGGTATTGGGCGTAGTTACCCAATAAATCGCACCCCCAGAACCTCACCCAGCGAGGTAGACAATGCACATGGCAGTACCATTAAACAAAAGAATGCCAACGAGCCAATATAAACTGGCCTTCTGCCCCAGATCTCACTCAAAGGTGCAAGAATCAGACTTCCAATTGCCAGACCAAGCAAATAAGTCGTTACACCCAAAGTTGCAACGGGTTCGCTTGTGACGTTAAATTCTTTCATCATTCCTGGCATACTCGATGTGTAGGACGAGCTGTATAAAACCACAGTCCATGTTGCCAAGCTTACGGCTCCAATGATGCAACCTCGATACCATGTTGGCCAATTCCTCGGGTCGTCAGGATCATCCGCGGTAAAGTCAACTTCAAAAGAAGGTATCCGAGAACCGGTCGTCGCATATGATGTACCAGTCTTTGTGTAGCTCAACTGGGCATGGGCAAGCTGCTCTTCAATTGTCTCGAGGTTTGGTGTTAGGGCCTGTTCCAATGGAGCAAGGGGATCAGAATTCGAGTGATCAGATTCTGATAGAGAAGAGATGGAATCGGCATGTGAAGCGGGGCGAGGGGTGCCGGCGTGCTCTGTTATTGAAGATGTAGCTGTCGCAAAAGCTGGATGAGGGTGGTTAAATTCACGAACTTCATCTTTCTCAAAATCGACTTCAGCGCTCATGATGCAAGGATGACGAGGGTCACTGCCTCGTTGGATCAGCTTGATCAGCGAAGTGAAAGAAAGACGTTGAGGCCGATTTCGGACTTAGTATCAATATTCGATACTCAATATACTTCGCAGCCGCAACGAGAGAAAAAGAAAGAAATTTGACGATTTGCAACTTTACAAGATAAGAAAATGAAAGGATATGATGAGGATGGTGACATCTCACAGCATTAGTGGGGAAGCACGAATATTTAAAGGATGAGCCAGCACAAAATATTCGAGATGGTGAATGCGATGATCGTCCCTTAGGAGTGCGTACCAGGGACCGAAGCGAGGATCCAGAGCGGATACTAATTCCGCTCTAAAAAGTTGACCTTGTCAGAACGTGCGGGTGCATCTACCACGGCACTACCAGATAGGAAAAGCTAAGCAGAGTTACAAGCTAGGGAGTTTCGAGCCCCAATCCCACCGGAAAACCAGTGGCTGAATAAGTTCGCATACTCTGTACCGAGTATTTTGAGTGCGGGGGTTTCTCGCTGCTACAGTAAAATAAGCTTGAACGAGTGCTCGACATAGGGGCGCTCAACCTCCTCGAATGAAAGGTTATTGGTGGCGTTCTTCGCAGATCCAATGACGCCAATTCATGCAGAGCGCGACGATGCTCCCATTCATCTTGTCCCCCATAGCATGTAGTCGAGCTACTTCGTGCAAGTCGGTGTGATGGCTTGCAGGATGGGATTGAATGGAGTCAGGTCGATGCCGATATCCGTTCAACCGCTGTGTGCACCCGTATGTTTTGCAGTAGGGGACTGGACACTGGGCACACATAACGTTAAACGGTCGCCAACTTGCCAGTCAGTGGTGGTTGATAAGCACAGGCACGGTAGCGGTCCGGTGTATGACTCAGTACTCCGTAAGTAAAATCATATCGATAACTCGACTTAACTTAACACTGTTAGCAACAAGTTTCGGTCAGTAATTGACCAGGGAGCCATGGGGGTAATTTATCCGAAATCTGCTCTTCTTTCCGTGCGTCTCTACCGACAAGAGTAATCCAGAGTAGAAGTAAGACGCACTATGCTCCAGATAGCAGGAGGAAGACTACGAGAGACTACGGAGAGTACTTACCACTGCCACCGTGCAAGGACTTGAACGTTTGGAAGATGGGGAAGTCCAGAGCACAACATCAACAGTCGTAGATCGCTCCACCTCTAGAACTCCAATCTTAAGCCGAACAAGCATCCTTTCGTATCCGAGCGAAGGAACAGGAGAAAGATATCACGGTGGAGTTTTTCTTAAAATTTTGTGAGAATTTGGCGTTCTAGAACTTCTCCGATGACCTGAGAGGCTGAGAAAAGCTTCACGCTTGAGCGGACCGACTCCGGCCCTAGAACCATCGTGGTGCTACCGAGTCACGTGCGGACCTTGACGCGAAACCGAGAAGCTTTGAGCGCGACACGAAATTGCAAACATCGGCCTTAACTTTAGCTTCATAGTGCTCCCATTGGGTCTACACCGTATCCCAACTTGACGATATGCCCAAAATAGTGGCCGGTGACATTCTCCAGTGAAAGGGCAGACCGAAACACATTCACCTTAAAAGCAAAAGCAGCAATGGCAGTCAATTTTGCTCAGCCAAGGGTATTCAGAAATCAGCAAAATACACAATTAAGGTAGGCAAGCCCTTGGTTCCAACCAACGCCTTTAAGCATCTGACGATTCTTGTAGTTACGAGTTACCGCATCGAGTACATACCGCGAAAGTCTATCCATTACCCGCTCCGAACGGTTCGACGGTGATCCTGTACGGAAACGAAAATGGAGTGAAGATTATCTGGAGGGGTGGACGACCTTTCAAGGCAGCGCAGGACACAGCTACGGCATCGTCAAAAGTAAATGGCTCAAAAGACGCTATCATTTCCCTCGACTCAGATGAAGACGAAGCAGCTCCTCCACCATTCGAGGACAAACCCGAATTCGAAGACGACGAAGCGGAAATTGACCCGTCGAAGCCATTCCCTGATGTCCTTCAAACGCTCGACTTGCACTTTGGCACTGATGTCCTGCATATCGGCCTACTACCCGGGTCAATTCTCAAAGCGGATAGCACATCATGGCGTGGGATAGATGCTCTAAAGCAAAAGATTGTATTCACAGCCGCCTGTGCTGACAATCTTGTTCGATTGGTTACATTACCACTCACACCACCATCTCCTGCGAGTAAAAACCGCGATGAGTTCCGATCGAATTTCACAATGGCAAATGCTGGTAACGGGAAGTGGGGGGAGACAGTGGTCGTCTTGAGCGGCCATCAGAAGATCTCTGATGGAGTATCCATGACGGTTAACATGGAAGGGCAGTTTGCTTTGACAAAGGCAAATCAAAAATCAACAGCAGAGACGCAAATCATAGTAGCTTCACATTCGAAAGAAATGACCGGATTACTGCTACTATGGCGCATACCAATCTCGCCTTCGCCTTCTATTGAACAGCCATTTCAATCAATCTACATGCCCTCCCCAGCTGTCCGCATATCATTTAACCCGTCACTTTCAGAACAACACTCGAGTTATCTGCTTGTCGCAGATACTGTTGGCACATGTCGCATTTACAACTATAAGCTTGTAGTGAATCAGTCAGATGATCCCGATAGTCTGGTTGCTGAGCAAGGAACTTGGTTACTCTCCTTGTATACTGGGTTCAAAAATACCAGATCCGATCCACAGTCTTCACAAAGAGGACCGCATCTTGGCTGCGAACGTAAAACGATCGTGGATGCGGATTGGGTGGACGGTGGTGGAGCAATCATTGCTCTTCTCAATGATGGCGAATGGGGAGTTTGGGACATGGATGGCGTTGGACCCGGTGCAAAGAAGGGCTTCCTGGGTACGCAGTCCATTAAAGGGGGCTCAATATCAGAATTCAATCTTACCGGCTGGATTGAGGGCGCCATGAAATCGTCATCCAAGAGCTCTGGTCCACCAGCAGCGTCAAGCTCCAAATTCGTGCCTATGACACCAGGAACCCGCAAAACTACAGACCTGTTCAGCAACAAAGCTCAACCTGCTGGTCCAATACGTGGTTCTATCTCTGTTTTCGAAGTAAAGAGCCAATCGCCGAATTTACCCAGCGAGGAATCGGTTCTTTTCTGGCTCGGCGAATCATTTACACTCATTCCATCCCTCTCCAAATATTGGTCCAGCAATCCTCGAAAAGGCCAAACAAATACCAACATATTCAATTCAGTACCCGGTTCTCGTCCCATCAAGCTCGAGTCTGTTGACCTTCTAGGCGAGCGTTGTTCCGGCATCGAGCAATATCCTAAACTTCCTGGTATGCCTAATAGCAGAACGGAATTCCAAACGGAAATAATTATCCTCGGCGAACATCGATTCACCATTCTTTCGGGTGGTAAATATACACCACAAAGCAGGGATACGCAATCAGTTAACAGACTGGCTTTGGTACCGAGAAATGAGAACACTGATCTTGTGGTAGCTGGAAACGGTGATTTAGATGTCGTGGATATCGACAGGGCGTTGGCAATGATGGAGAGCGGATCAGATATAAGATCAAGCGCCCTATCCTTCGGATCAAAAGCGAAATGGTGACGAGATAATACAGAACAGACGCGACTACAGTTAAAAGATAGATACCCATACCCATACGCATTTCCCTTCTACCTCAACCGAGTGACTGGAGAAAGAAAGTTTTACAGCAACATTCCCCTTCTCTTTCTTTTCTTTCTTGTGCACAATGTGATTTCCAAACCATACCATCTTCGCAGGACAAAGGTGGAGTACAAGGCGAGACCATTCCTTGAAACTCTGTATTCTCTGCGGTATATTAAACCATACCAAACTCCCACGCTGTGGGTAAGCGGCAGCTCACTGGTACCTGCTCCATAGAGGGTGTGGAGGTGAGCTTGCTGATGGCAAGACTTTCTACTGCTGGCTCGTCGTGCATGCACTGTATGCGTTGATGATGAGCGGGTTTATAAGTGTGCTTGTACATTTGGATAGGCGGAAGGGGTGAGACGGTACGTGTGGTCCTCTGGAGAGCGTCTCCGCATGTCTGAAGAAATTAAAGGAGTTGCTCGTCCGTTTGCACTGTTTTGGTCTGCCCGGAGATCGGTTCCGGAACTCAATTGGGGTTGGGTGCCTTATGGTGCTGGGTTGATGCCTGAATTTCTTACGACGTCCCTCTGTGGTAGTTTTAGGGTGCAGTTATCTAGATGATATGGAATTGTTTTTTTTATACATCTTTGGGCACTTGTATCTTCCTAGTAACAAGGACGGGATTGTTCTTGGTTTCGAAAAGATAATTGGTGGTTCAGAAATACAGAATGGCCAATCTTGGTGAACTAGCTCTACGGGAATATATCCTTCTCTAAAAGTAGAATTATTCTTATGGCCGAGTATATCTAACTGTAGTTTCTCTTTCATTATCTGATTGAGCGTGCAGGGACAGCTTTCCATTTTCTGTCGTCTGTTGGCCGAGTATCTATGTCCGTGATCAGACCTTTTCGATGTAAAAGCATTCTCAATGCCTAACCTCCGAAAGTCCTTTCGACACTTACGGTTCCTTTCTGTATTCTTCAATCAGAGCCTTCATCAAGTGTTTGTTGCAGATCTCATTTCGCAGTGCATCTCGGAGTCGCTCAAACTGTTCATGTCCATATGCAGTGTATTCCCTTCTTGAGCACACCATCAAATACTGCCCCGGAGTTCTTCCCAAGACAGATGATTACACTCCAACATCGGGACTGACAGATGTCTTAGAGCTCTATCTCATAGTTGTGCTTGTCATCAATTGGGATACTGCGCCTCCTGCGTGGTCCTCTCTAGCTGATCGTCCCCCATCCAGCCATCCAGCCATTGGCTCTTCAGACACATTCTTACACATCTAAACACCAGCCCGGAGCTCACCCGTCCCGAAACGGAACTCCAGCAACTACTTGAGATACTCCGGATGTTCAGACATGCAACAAAGTTGTGTTGATGAGAGATGATTGGTTGTTCATTCCAGATTTCCAGGATGACGACGAGGTGGACTTCCAACCCGCAGCAGAACTAACCCTTGGGAGTTTACATCACCGGAGTTGTGAAGAAACACCTATTCGGCCATCTGTTGCAAGTCTCAGGTTCCGGCCGGACAGATACAGTTCCTATTTGGAGTAGATTGTGACCTTGGAGTATCTTGTTGCATATCTGAACACCCGGAGAGTGTGTAGACTATACAGATAGAGCGATCTGTTGCATGTCTAAACACCCGGAGACTGTAAAGGACTGTACAAGTACAGCGTTCTGTTGCATATCTAATGGTCCGGAGAGTATGCTTTGGGTATTGGATGGACAGGTTGTGTAGATTGTCTGGACTCCATTTGGATTTGGTTTTTAGTCATGCATGGGCTTGAGGATATATGCAGTCTCGAAGCGTAGAATGACTCGGATATATGACCATCTCTCTGTTTGCCGTTCGATATAGCTATGCATCTTCAAAAAATGTCATATAAAAACCCAATATAGCAAGGGTGTTTCCTAATCAGTCATCCGGAGTTGACAAGAGCCTCAAAGTCTGAGCGCAACTTACCCAAATTCAGCCTCCTGTGTTTAAAGTCGCATAATCTAATATTCTGAAAGCAGCGCAAAAGTCCTGTCTGGGTGTCTTGCTCATCCGGAGTTTTCACATCTTTGGGGAGTTATGACGGTTTGTTGCACATCTCCTTTTTCCGCTCGCTTCGCAGTTTTCCGCATTAGGAGAACGGAGTGCCGGAGTCCGGAGTTGTTTTGCTCGACGAACCTAATGCAGTCATTATTATGCTTCAATTGATTCCAGCCGTATTGAGATTGTTTCTTTTCACAATTCTCTTAGACTTGTATGTAAGAGGATATCGGTGCTTTAATGTAGAAGGTGTTTTCACATGTCGAAACTGTCGCCGATGGAATGTCGGCGTTCGAACGAAGTGGATTTTACAAATACAGTTCGGGATTATAAAGAGCTTCGGTGCTTGGACGATGGCTTACGTTGAAGAAAGATTTGTTATTCGAATTTGTAATTTGTGCTATGTACAGTTTTCCCCCGATGATTTGAAATATGTTTTTGAGCAAGGCCCGAAGACGGACTGAATATGTACAAGATGTTGATAAGCAAATAATGAGTCTGCTGGTAACGGCATGATACCAAGCTCCGAAGGATATTACCAATGTAAAGATTTGTAAAGAGCCTAGACCACTGGCCACCCATTACTCCAAGTGAGGTAGTTATATCCGAACAAGTAGTTCGCGTCAGCAATTCCGACCGTCGGGTTTGCATAATGGTAGTAGAGCAGTGGTCCAGATGACGAAAGATAGACGCCCCTATCCACATATTAGCAATCATTCACTCACTCGACGTCTTCTCTTCTTCTCTCCCCGTTCTTGAGTCTCAAGCAAAGGAACCACTTACTGTCCACCCGGTCCATAAACATTGCCATGACTTGCCAACAGAGTCGACCCACCATTTGCCGTGCATGCAACACCATTCTTATCGACAAAACCTCCGGTAGCAGAGGTACTACGGCACATAACGATTTTATATTCTGCGCCAGCAGCAGGCTTCGAGGTGTCGTATCCGCAGCAGATGCCGGATGAGAAGAGCAGATAGTAGTATCCGGAGTAGTAGAACATGTAGGATCCTTCGAGGGCGTGTGTGCCACTGGAGTTGTATGCGATGTTGTATGAGGCACTGCCACCGGCTTTGAGAGGCGTCGAGGCCATTCCTACTTGATAAATGTCATCCCAGAAGGAACCAAAGTTAAGGCTAGAAGAGGGGCCTGTTAGTTTGGTTATTTAAAGACAAGCAAGATGGGAACTAACTAGTAGGAGCTGCCGACTTTGATGAGATTAGGATCGATAGCGTTGTAGATCTTGCTCGACGAAGAGGATATACCCGTTGCACCATGATCGGTCCAAGAGCCGACTTCCATGGTAGTTGAGGTCGCGACACCAATAGCGGAGTTTTGGCTACCAAATGTGGAGACTGCATAGTACATGTAGTAAGTGGAGCCGACGAGCTGAACATCGGGCGCCTGTCACATCGTCGGCATGGTTTAGCAGAACATCTTTGCAGCTCTGGCGAAAGATTTACATACCCATAAGTCGGTATTACCAGTCAAGGCAATGGATGAACCGCCGGGCAAAGCATCGCCGACATAGGTCCATGAACCAGCAAGGGAAGTAGCCTTCCAAATTCCAATTCCATTACCAGTATTGAAGCGGAACCAAGTTCCATCACTCGAGCGTTGGATGAGGGAAGGATCATGAGCATAGCAATTGCCGGAGCAAGAGCCTGGGTTGGAATAAGCATTGATGATACTGAAAAGCAATGGAAGAACGAAGAGAAGCCTAGAGAACATGATGAACGAAGAGGTTAGCCGCGATATAGAGAAGTGACTTGCAGTAAGTTTAGAAGATTCAAACCCTCGGTAATTGTCCAGCGATATATAGATCACAGTTAACTATCATCGCATTCATACAAGCACATATCCGTCTTCGGCCAAAGGAGCTCCGTGAAGTTGCTGCGTCTAACTCGCCTGAACTATCACCAAGACACAATCTTCACGTATGGACAAAAGAACACGCGGACATTTACATAACTCGAACCCGCACGGAGCATCTTAGTGGTGGATACAAACCCCATCATCGCCGGCGATCGTTGACCTCAGAGCAAAATATTAAAAGGAACACTTAAAGGGGAACACAAGTGGAATGAGATACAGTAGCCGTTCCGTTCCCGTCCGTTACGTTCGTCCCTGGGCTCTCCTCAAAAGCGCACCAATTGTGTCCTCGAAGTGCTTCTTAGCTTTGTTTTCTATAAACAAACATCTCATAGTACAGCCCACTCGGGAGATGTAAGTATTGGACAACCCTACGTTCTATCCGAACACCACATGCATCCAAAGCGCGGGGTCTGGGGTATATCTGTCCACGTGAGATCGTCAATACGTCGTTGTGGGTATATTATTCTCCGGAAAAATCCGGCAATCAATAGAGAGCGCTGAAGATCATTGGTGGAGGCATAGAAAACCTTTATGCATCTCTCCATCACTAGTTCCTGAACGCGAAGCAGGGTGTAGGATTGGTCGCATATGGATCTGGTGTACCGACAGCACCTGTACTGTGGGGTACATGGGCCGGGGTTTGTGGGGTATTAAGGTTACATGACCTAGGCATTTTGGGCTTGAATTCCCCTGTAATCTTGTTTCCTCCACATGCCGCGTGGTGAGCTGATCTCATGGTTCGGGAGAAACCATGAAGCACACGGAAAATCTTGCGAAAAATGGACTAATTGGCGCGACGAAAAGTTTCCGCTGGAGAGCTGATGCTTGCTTGGTTCCTGGAAGAGCGACCAAGAATCGCTAGAAGTGGACGGGCCGATCCTCGATCTGGTAGAAAGAAGGTTTATTCCAAGCGCACAAATAGCAGTAAGTCCTTACTTGAACGTGCCTCGGAAGGATACCGGGTCTGCAATTTCTCCTCAATAATAAGAATGCTGGACCTGTTTAGCAGAACCAAGTTCGCACATCCCTATGACGTGTTAGCAAGTAGGCCGTCAAAAGTGATGTTCTTTCAATGGTGTTACCGTCAAAGAGTCCTGGAAACACACACACATGTCTGTTAATTAGGCAGTAACGAAGAACCCATGGCAGTCACGTCTGAATTGCTAGTATCAGTGTATCGCGCGAACTCTGGAACAGCGCCAATCTAGAAATTGCTCATTTCCCACCAACATACTACAGCCAGTTACTCTACTCGTCATCATGAATACACTGCGACGGCGAAGTCTTCTCGTACAAGCCATTTTACATATAAAGACTACACTCATATCGAGTTGACGTGACTGTAAACCCTGAGTCCCAGCTACAGTTCGCCCAAGTCAGAAAAGTCTCCAAGTTCTTGCTTCGCACCTTCGATTGCCGGTACCCAGCTCGCCCTAGTCCCAGTAAATATCTCAATATCGGGCTTGAAGTCTTCCACTGCTGTCTTCGAATCCATGCAACCTGCTTTGATTACAATTATTCCGGGGAACCTGACCAAACGCATCAGTAAATATAGAGTAATAAATAGCACATCTCTGCAGCTGACGAAAACTTGGCAGACTTCAAAATTCAAATTCCACATACCTAGTAGTGTCCCTGTAGAGTAGTGAGCCACAAGTCCCGCAGAAATGACTAGTGATGGTTTCTCCGGAGGCTGCCGTTCTGGAGTACTCAACTAGAGACCCAGAAAGTGTTTCAAGCTTGTCGGAAGGATAGGTGACATTGAGACAGAAGGCTGTACCCGTCAATCTGAAGACCTTATCATTAGCCGCTGCGCCGATGTGACAACCGAGAGATGAGTGTGTTGGACTAACCTCCACTCGTCAGTGCAGTGGCACCGGAACTTGAACAATGGAACATCGCCGTATGAGATACGGTTTGCACTACAGAGGCAAGATGATGTTGGCATTATCAAAATACTTTGATCACGGAGACGTGAGTGTTTTGTGTTGCGGTGGGATGCGGTGAAGTGATGGATTGAATTTGAATAACAGCGAGAGGCAGCCCATTTATACCCGATTGAGACAGCTTGGACAAGACTTCCATGCCATCGTGTTATCTCAACACATTGAGTCGTGATTATCCACGGTCTGCGCGCGTTGTTCCTTGTCGTCGTTGACGTTACTCAGCGGGCACAGAAAAATACAAAATGGCACAAACCCCATTGAGAAATGTTTACTAGATTCAGGCATTGCCTATATTCTGACTACAGAATAGCATAAGTCGCACAGCAGATTCATGAACCAGTTTGATTAGTAAATATCTGCGACATGGTGGGAGAAGTGCAAGTGGCATGGGTGTGTGAAGGCCGAAGAATCGATATGAGTAATCAGCTATGCGTCCGGACAGGGAAGTAAACAGTGAAGTAGAGTGATGCACATGGGCAAATAAAACTCATCATTGATATTGTACTTCGTCGACCTTCCTAGAAGGAACTCCAGGGCCTTGAAAATGGAGATGGAGTGACTAGATACAGCAGCTTACTGAAGGTGTCAAATCTTGAACAAAAGCAGTCCAGACGCTGCAGGAAGGATCGCGTGATAAAACTGCGATTTCAGCCAGTTCTGTGATCAGAACCCGCTGAACCACTTGTCCAAAGGATAAAAATCCCAGGTTGATTAGTTGGCTTCATTGAATAAGAAGTTGGAGGGTGTTTCGAAGAGAAGATTGAAGAAGCCTGGAACATCAATGATGCAGCCTTGGTGGTACGTGCACGCCGTGTCCTTGCTCCCTTAGAAGGCTGACAATTGGCCTCGCGCTAGAGAGTGCCTTCTTCATTCGCGCTCGTCGCGTCCTCCAAATCAATCTGCCAGTGATGCACAACGAATTTCGTGGTTTCGTTAGCTGGAGTTGAGAAACCGAAACTGGGAGGAAATATGGCTGGTTGAATCCGTTCTTCGACCTCTTCATGACGCTTAGAACATGGCCGCGGTCACTTCCATAGGCCTTCACCAGCCCACCGGGATCCAGTATGCTATACAAGAAGGCTTCCTGGCCAAGGAACCCGCAACTGACGCCTACGACTGGTACAATGTGTGCGATGAGGATGATGCCGGGTCTGAAGTCGACGATGAGCTACTTGTTACTCCAAGATGTGTCATCTGGTCGAGGGGAGGAATCTTCCGAAAAAGCTACAATTTCGACCTCGAGAAGGAACCGATAACACAGGCACTTCTAACCTCATTTCCTAGTGTTGGAGCGCTGCCGGCGAAAGGCCAAAATGTGGGACAGTCGAAAGCTACCT
The DNA here is from genome assembly GCA_002946425.1 of Rutstroemia sp. NJR-2017a BBW. NCBI lineage: Eukaryota > Fungi > Ascomycota > Leotiomycetes > Helotiales > Rutstroemiaceae > Rutstroemia > Rutstroemia sp. NJR-2017a BBW. The sequence goes on from NJPT01000031.1 coordinate 2,236,954, forward strand.
CGACCTCAACCTCGAAATCTAAAGCAATAGTAGTGTTCTTAAAAACGCAAGCTCATGTCTACTTTCTGTCAGGAACCAGTCATGTCATTCACTTGCCTTTCGAAGTGGAGTTTGCCACCGCAGCACCAGTAGGTCTCATCATACAAAGGAAGTTAAGGGTAGACAATCTTGTTGCAACTTCTCTGAAATTTCCGCGAGTCCCGCCAAACTCTTTCGTTTCTTCCCAGCCTCAGCCATGGTCTGCCGCAAGTTCGATACAGTCGACATTTTCAATTGCGGAACTTGGAGCTCCCAAGCAGATGCCTTTACCTCATATACCTACCATGAAAGATATGTGGGAGCCTCCTTCATTAAAAAACGATGCGAATTGGCCCCGTTTATTCTCGTTGTCGGACCCGCTATCCGAGATGGGTTTAGTTGTTGCTCAACCTACAATCACCGAGGGTCGAGGACGGAGAAGCTCAGGGAAAATCACCTCATTGGATACGGCAGAGGAGATTCTGCATGTGTCTAGGCCCAGCGAGTTTCCGACGAAGGATGCGGAACATCCTTTAGTATTAGCGATAACTTTGAATCGGGAAACGAGCATGTACACGGTTTGGAGGTTAACATATATTGGTCAAGAAACAGCATCCAGCGCGAAAGCTCGAGCTACAAGTGGAGCTACATCACGTCGGAGAAGCTCATTCATGCCAGGCAGTGCGACAGGGGCGACAACCCCTGTGGGAAACAGCCAGCAGACGTTTCGAGAAAGTTTCAGTGGAGCCCCTCCTACTTTCAAAAAGCCGCCTCGACCAGACGATATAGCCAAGGAGAAGTCGGTTGACTTTGCTTCTACTTTGGATCCAGATTTCGAAGGCAGCACAATTCCAAGAAGAAAATCTCGCCGCGTAAGTTCCATGTTAGCCAGAGCAGATCTATCCGCGTCCCATGAAAGGAATGCATTTACGGACTTGGCAACTGGCCATCAGCATGCTGCGAACCGAGTGCGAGAATCACTGGGCAGCCAACATACTAGAGCGAGCATTGGGCCACTTAATGCACACGGGTTTTCTCAAGCTTCGCAACTTAACCAGAGCTTGAATAGTTTTCTTGATGCTCCTGTTGACGAGCTTTTGGATGAGCTCCGTGCTGGCGGTGATTTTGAAGGCTTTCACAACATGGGCCTCGACGATGATGAGTTTGATGCTCTGAAACAGGAGGTCGTCCTGACCAAGGTCTGCAGTGTACCCGCAGAGCACAGTAATGTCCGTTATTCAACTCAAAATACACCGGCGAAAAATCAATGCCGGATTTTCATTTTACCGGCGCCAGCATCAGTTGCAGATGACCAGCAAAGTAATTCCATAGTCATCTGCATCCTAGATTCCGACGAGAGAAAGCTCCTTGTGATGACACTCAATACAAAAGCACACAGAAAAGCTCACTTCGGTGGCAACCATGGGACCCCCAAGTTGGAAAATGAATTCATCACGGTCAGTCTTAAAGGTGTAATGAGAGCAGAAGGTGTTATCGATGCTTGCAAGTTTGATGATGGAGATATTTCCCGGATACTCGTCCTAACTGAGACAGATGATGGCTTTGGAGAACTGAGCTTGCAGGCTCCATGGAGTGTTCTAATCAAGGTCCCGTTGCCATCTAGTTTTGCTGTACATAACGTGCGAAATCTTAGTCACGATCCAAAACCACGGGAAAAGCGAGATGGTGGGTTCAAAAGAGTGCTAAGCCAAGGCCCGCGTGCTCTAAAAGGCTTGCGGAATCCGCAGCCTCGAGGCCTCGTGGATTTGATAGATGACGAGGGCAAGATGCATCAACTTCAGATTCTCATGCAACCTCGCAATCCCTACGTACGCAAGATTATTCAGATATGTAGCAAGGTCATTCCAGGTTCTAGTGAGCCTGAAGGAATTCTCGTCTCTTGGTGGATGGCCATGCGATGGGTACGACTCGAAGCCATTGATACTGTGGATGTAGAGTGGACATCATTTGTCATCGTTCTGTTTTCCATGGTACTCGGGTTCGGTTCATCAGCGAGACAGACCCAGAAAAGATCTCACGGCAAGAAGAAGTCCAGGACAGCATTTTTACGATCGAGTAGTGGCGCCCAAGTCGATTCAGAAAGCTGGGATTCAATGCTAAGCCACATAGCATCTAACGGAAACCCAATACCCCCATGGGCCAATAATGGGGGCTGGAAATGGCTCCTGGAGCAAGACGAGGCCGATATCTTTTTGCCGTCAGATTCGGATATCCTCTCGATGACCGATGGTGACAAGAAGTCGTTTGTAAAGAGACATGTCGGGTTCGCACGAGACTTCCTCAATTGTAAACTAGGCCAAGATGTTGCAAGCGGCTTTCTCCCGTCGTCCTCTAACAAGTCGATTGACATGAGGCAAGCAGCACTAATTGATACTCTCGCAGCGTTGCATTTGTTACACGAGGAAGAAAAGCTCGACACAATGGCTTCTGATTCCTTTAATACCGGTGCACCAAGTTTAACCCCAGTCCTAGCTCAAATTGTTCGGTGGTTAGGCTGGGAAAGTTGGATCGAATATTATGAAACCGAGGAGGCTACAATTGTGGATGCACAATACGACAATGGTAAGTTGCCATCTACAGCAAGCCCAATCAAGCTAACACAAATTATAGGTCTTGTACTCAACGCTCCAATGGGAGAACCATTTGTGTGTCCGTCTGTGTATTCCTGGATACAGAATTGTTTCCTGATGCGTAGCCTGACGCCTTTCATGACTTTACAAGAAGTGGTCGCCAACAGATCCATTGTATCAAGCAGAAATGCTAGAGATCTTGAGCGGTGGCGCAGTTTAACACCCAGGACACTTCAGTTCGCAAAGTTCTTTGCCCTTATGCAAGATAATTGGTCCTCGGCGCAGCTGGTAGAAGCATTAGCGACCGCCGGGGTGGATAACCTTTTCCTGGAAACTCTCCCAGAGACTATTCTCGCACCTCTCCAAGAAGCAATAATTGAATGTCAACGTGAGCCGCCAACTTCATGGGACCAAAACTTGCTTGCTCTAGTAGGCCGAGAGGACGTCAGTGTGCTCTTATCTCCAGGTCAACTGACGCGGACGTCGCATCCTTCTATATTAGTACGTGATCCTTCAAGTGTTAATTTCAAATCTAACTTATACAGGCACCATCGCATGAATCAAATCTGGATATCCATGCTGTTTGCGCATCTACAGCAGATGTTGAGACTACTGGGGCGTTCGATGGGTCAGCTGAAGTGGACCGACAAGCTATTTCCCGCGCGATTTTCAAGGATGACAGACGAATGAATGAAGCAATGAACATTTTAAACACATTCAGGCCAACTGTTGCTCGAGTCAAATCTGAGCCCGACTGGACGGAGTCAGAGTTATTAGAAGCACAAAAAGAGCACGCTCAGATGTTGGCTTATCGCACTCTTGCCATTCCTTCTGGTAGGGGTTTGCTATATTATAGTGCTCGAATTCCGCTCTTGACCCAGCGGTTTGCAATTGGAGGGTTCAATCTCAGTTGTGTCATGAGGCCGAATAATAATACTATTGGTGTGGACAAGAATGCTTTCACCGAGGAGAAGGTCTGCTGGGCTTTCTTTCATGCTGGCGTGTCTGCCGGGCTTAGTATCTCTCGGGACGCCAAAGGAATCGACACCTCATGGATTCTTTACAATAAACCTGTACAAGACCTGAGCAACCGACATGCTGGGTTCTTACTTGCCCTTGGCCTTAACGGCCATCTCAAATCTGTCGCCAAATGGGTTGCCTTCCGATATCTAACACCAAAACATACTATGACTTCCATCGGGTTACTCTTAGGCTTAGCAGCTTCTTACATGGGTACAATGGACTCGCTGATTACGCGGCTTTTGTCTGTTCATGTAACGCGGATGCTCCCTCCCGGTGCAGCGGAATTGAACCTTTCACCGTTGACTCAGACCACCGGTATCATGGGGATTGGGTTATTGTATTGCAATACCCAACATCGCCGAATGAGCGAAATTATGCTTTCAGAGATTGAGCACATCGACCAAGAAATTGACGAAGAACCCCTGCGCAATGAGGGTTACCGCCTCGCAGCTGGATTCGCTCTTGGTTATATAAATCTTGGCAAAGGATCTGATCTCAAAGGTCTTCACGACATGCGACTTACTGAGCGCCTTGTTTCTTTAGCAGCTGGGAGCAAAAAGGTCGACCTTGTTCATATCTTAGACAAGGCCACAGCAGCTGCGGTCGTTGCCATTGCTCTCATTTATATGAAATCCGAGAACCAAGTGCTAGCTCGAAAAGTGGATGTCCCAGACTCAATACTGCAATTCGATTATGTTCGACCCGATATTTTCCTCCTGCGAACTCTGGCGCGCCACCTGATAATGTGGAGTCAGATAGAGCCGTCCTTTAGATGGATAAGAAAGAGCCTCCCTGCTGCTTACAAGAAACGCGGCCGTATGCATAGTATCAAAAACCTCACATCTGCGGATCTTCCCTTCTATGATATCATAACCGGTCTCTGTTTCAGCATCGCGTTAAGGTTCGCTGGATCAGCATCCACAGTAGCGAGAGATATATTACTTCACTACTTAGATCAATTCATGAGGATCTGTCGTATTGAAGCCGATACTTTCGACAAGAAATTAGCTAGAAATACTGTGCGAAACTGTCAAGATTTATTGGCACTCGCAGCAGCAACAGTCATGGCGGGCACTGGAGATATTGCCGTTCTTCGCCGACTTCGATCGATGCATGGTCGAGATGATAGCGATACTCCATATGGGAGTCACCTTGCGGCTCATCTAGCAATTGGGGCGCTATTCTTGGGCGGTGGGACATTTACGTTCAGCACATCAGATAAAGCAATTGCAGCGTTACTCGTGGCGTTCTACCCTATCTTTCCGTCTTCCGTCCAAGACAATAAGTCTCACTTGCAAGCGTTCCGTCACTTTTGGGTTTTGGCAGCAGAGCCACGATGTCTCGTCACGCGGGATATTGACACTGACCAGCCAGTTCCAATCCCGCTCTCAATTACTCTGCGTAGTGGAGAGGAACTACAACGGCATACGCCTTGTCTCATACCGGAGCTGGGTCAGATTAGCACTGTAAGAACTTGCAGTCCTGAGTATTGGAATTTCGTCCTCGATTTTGAACACAATTCATCACATGTGGCAGCATTTATAGCATCACAAACAATACATATACGCAAAAGGCCAGCCCACGATGCTAGCACAAATGCATTCAAAGCCACACTCCAGGCTTTGGATGAGGTTGGCAACGCGACCTCTCAACCTCTACAGTGGCTCTTCGACCTGCCCGCTTTTGCAACACTGACAAAAGCCGAAAGAGCCCTAGTTCTTGGTCCTGATTGCGGTGGCGCACGAGATATACATGCTGGGACAGCACAGACTTCGGTTGACTCCAGATTGGTACTGGAGCATGCTACGCTTGATAGTGGTAGCAAAGATAGGCTGCTAGGATTAAGATTAATGTTCGAGTGGGCTGATAAAGCAATGAGTGAAGAGAAAGAAATGCGATGGATCAGGAAAGAGGTCGTGCAGAGACTGCAGGCGAGGGTGTGGGTTACTGAGAGAGAATGAATGGTTTTGATGGTATGAATCAACGGGTTTTATGTCTTACGGAGGGTGGCATGGTCTAAAAGTTCATGTTGCATTGGCGGATTAGTTACCACAATACCATACGGGGTTTATGTTTGCTCATGGCGATGTAGGGGTGCAAGCTATAAATCGGTCTCATCAACCATAACCACGAGTAATTCGAAAAGGTCTCAGGCGGCTCGTTGACCTCAATTGGTGCAAAATCTCACTGTGCTTCAGTTCTTGTGCCGACATGACCCGGCTACCTGTACCTTGGCCGGCTATTCAATAGGTCACTCAGTCGGTCTCTTTACATCATTATCACCCCGATTGATACTATACCAACATAGCCGCTAACGCGCGTCAAGAAAAATGTCGCTTACATGTTGGTTGGGTTTCTTCGTCGCGGAAGTGGTCAGTTTGCACGCCATCTGCGAAGTTGAAGCTGAACGATTGAGTCGCTTTTTGAGATGCAAGAACAAGACATGGCACATGCTGGGATAAGAGCTTGTGCATATAAAGTGTTTTTTCAATCTTAAGAAAATATGTTTTGGCAAAAGCAATATTCCCAATATTTGTTTCATTTTTCTCCGGCCCGAAGCTCTGAGCTGTGAGGATGGAAGAGTAAGCATCTCGGAATAGTTTCCGAATTCCTTAGTCGACATAATAATTTCTACGTCTCATCACGCAATGTTTTCTACGCGAATGTCAATTCTAGACGATGATTTCGGCGGCCATGTAGGTGTGGTCTAGACTTCTGTTAGCTTATGTCTGTTTTTGGAGGCAAATATTGATTTTCTAAAAACATATCCAGACCTGTCCATGGCCGCGAAAATATTTTTCTTTCCAGTTTTGTCTACCACATTCAAGTGAGGCCAGTACTCTTTCTTTTCCACTGACTCATAAATACCATCACTATGGCCATGTAGATTTTTGTTCTTCATCTCCTTCTTGAGGCATCGCATCCACCTCCCTTTTCTTCATTCATCTCCTCATATCTGCATCTCACCAGCTATCCTTCACCCACCCTCCCATACATATCTCGCACCTTAACCCTAGCAAACCCGCATACATACACATCTTCACAATGCAATTCCTCGCTCTTTCCACTCTTCTCACCTTTCTCCTCGGCCTTGCACACTCCGCCCCTATCAACGGAACCTCCTACCCAGAAACCGTAAACCCTACACCCACCTCCACAATGCACTCCCGTCACAACTACGACACTCCCTCCGTCTCCATCACATTCTACGGCGCAAGCGGTAGTTTCCAACAAACCTTCCCCGTCGACGGCGCCATCTATGAAATCAGTAAGTTGCCCCCTCATATCTCCTTCTTAACCAACCCCGACTAACCCACCCCCTCCAGCAAACGAACTCACCATCTCCCGCATCGTAGCCGATAGCGGCTCCGGCGTGTGCGTCATCAACGGCTACCACAACTCGTATACGCGGCTGGAGGGCCCGTGCGATGAGAAGGTGTATCCGGCGCAGGTGCAGGCGTGGGGCGCGTGCTATACGGCGTTGGCGGAGGGACAGGGCGATCCGGCTTATGATGAGTTTAGTACTTAGGGTTGGGATGTTCTGTGCTGCTGAAAAGGGGGAGAGAAAGAGCGGGAGAAGAATTGGCTGTATATAGACTTCAAATTTGGAGTTCTGGAACGAATCAAAAGTATAGGTTCGCGAAAATTAAGGGCTGGTGTACTGCTTTTCCGGATTGACGGAGTTGCTTGTCGGCATATTTCGTTAGAGGTCAAATCAAGACCTATCAACTTTCACCTAAAATATTGCTCTTACGAATGTGTTCTCTCATATCTAATGGTATGATTGTAACCAGATCCTTGAAGACATCCATCCCATCCCATTCGCCCATTCCGAACCCCAGTCCCAGTGCCTCCATTCTAACCTGTAGCAAAATCCCACCCAGTGCTCAACTTAATTAGCAGCAGCCTTTCCCCTTCCTGGCGCCTCCTCAAACTTCTTCATCCACTTCTCCTCTTGCTTGAATAATTCTACTGCTCTAATAGCACTGGGATCACCATGATCTGGATCTGCGTTTCCTTCTAGTAATGCCTTTTTCACTAAGTCAGCTTACCTTACCATACATGGTCCGCCTCCGCCTCATTATGGTAAATTCACAAGAAGTGAAGCTCGAGAATGAAATGATGTAACAAAGAGAAACAGGGAAGAGAATTGGAGAAAGATACACACCTCAATAACTTCATCCTCCCCCTTATACACCGCACCCGCCAACGGCGACTGTCCGCGATCATTCAACGAATTAGGATTTGCGCCATGTTGAATTAAGAGACGAACAAGTGGTGCGTGACCGTAGTAGGCAGCAAGCATGATCTTCATTCCTCATTATTATAAATCTATTCATTCTAAACAACCCGAAGAAAGAAAGAAATAATCATCTCCCACATCCCAGTCGTCGTCGAGGCCGAGACAAGCTGACACAAAACGCAAAAGAAGATAGAACAAGAGCAAGAAAGGAAGTGGGATGGAAGAGCATACCAAGCTGTCGCCCTTGTCGTTCGTCATGTTGGCTGGTAGACCGGCTGGGAGCGCTTGCTGGAAGATATCTAGCTGGCCGTTGCGTGCTGCGTCGTACATGCGTGTTGCGAAGGCTATGGCTTCGGGGGGGAGGGTGGATGTTGATGTTCCGTTTGTTTCGGTCATTTTGGGTTTGGATATTTGGTGAGGGTTGGTTTAGGAAGGCGAAAGAGGAGAAGAAGGGCGAAATTAACTTGAAAATATATAAAAGATTATGTTGTTTGTAAGATATTGACTTCTAGATTTGATGACTGGTGACTGGATTATAAATTCTTGTGGTCTGGATGGATAGATGATGCTTGTGGGCAAGGGTTGCAGGGAAGGAAGCTGGAGAAAGTCTTGGCATTTCTCTGCCCCGCCGTGCCCGCTTAACCTCGGGATACTGAAGACTTACAAAAGCATCTTTAACAATGTGAGTATCTTCACTCACAACCAGCACCACAACAACCGCATCATACATCCTCTCACAATGCGTCCACCACTCCTCCTCCGCCCACGCATTGCGATTCCCTTCGTCCCGTCCACCCTCCCCAAACTCCTCCCCCGCCTCTACTCCACCAGTGCCCCTCCTTCCTCCAAATCCAAACACGAATTCATCTCCTCCTTCACATTCCCCACCGCACACTCCAACGGTGTAATCCGTGTTATCTCACTCTGCCGCCCTGCTGCCCGCAACGCCATCTCCGTGCAACTGCTCCAGGAGCTGCGCGCCCACATCGACGACATCGCATCTGAGTACGACAGCGAAGGCAACGAGAGGCGTCCTTTACCGCTCGATAGCAATGGGCAGGAGATAAAGCGTACCAGAGCGCTGATTATTGCTTCTGAGGTCGATGGAGTATTTTGCGCCGGGGCGGATCTGAAGGAACGGAAGGGGTTTACGGCTGAGCAGTATGTTTATTTACTTCTTTTTTCCGTTCCAATTCAGTTGACTTCGTTGCTTTTGTTTTGTGCATTTACATGATATCTAACAGAACTGTACGCTGAACAGAACACAAACCTTCCTACAAAACCTCCGCGGGACCTTCACTGCGCTCTCCTCCCTGCCTATCCCCACCATCAGCGCCATATCCTCCGTCGCTCTCGGCGGCGGTCTAGAGCTCGCTCTATGCACACACATGCGCGTGCTCGCCTCTACCGCTGTTATTGGACTCCCGGAAACTAAATTGGGTATTATCCCCGGTGCGGGAGGAACATACAGGTTACCTGCTCTGATTGGGGTCGGGCGGGCGAGAGATATGATTCTCACGGGGAGGAGAGTCAGTGCCAGTGAGGCGTATTTCTTGGGTGTTGCGGATCGGTTGGTTGATGTGGGGGTGGAGGAGGAAGGGGAGGAGGGAGGATTAATGAAGAGAGCGAGAGAAGAGGTTTTGAGGGAAGCGGTTAGATTGGCGGGGGAGATTACAGAAGGAGGACCGATTGCGACGAGAAGTGCGTTAAGGGCGGTGGGCTGGGCGAGAGAGGAGGTGGAGAATGAGATGTATGGACGGGTTGTTGGGACGGAGGATAGGAATGAGGCTTTGGCTGCGTTTGCGGAGAAGCGAAAGCCGGTTTTTAAGGGGAGGTAGAGTGTTGTTGGAACTTCTTGCATATGGTAATCTTACCTCACACGGCGTTTGGGTTTATATATGATTATGGTTACGGTGGGCAATACATAGGGATATCTGATCTACAAAGATTTCACAACACATTTCAGATGAAATTAAAACTGCAATTGGAAGCAATTAAATTTGATTCATTGATATCATCCGTCCGTCAATCGACCCTTCCAGTTCATTCCCCGCGCTTAACCATCATCGCCAATCATCTCTCGTAATATAATACAATCCGCGATTTATCATCCTCTGTCCCCTACTATGCCTCCACCCTCTCTCCCACCCAGTCTCATACCGAGTCTATTCCCATCGATAACAAAAAGACACTTTACATCTTTCTCTTGATCTCCTCAGTCTTGCCCTTCGCCTCACCCGCCAATTCATTGGCTTTTCCCTTCGCTGCGCCCTTCACCTCGGCGGCTTTGCCCTTGGCTTCACCGGTGGACATGCCGGCTACTTCTTTTACTTTTTGGGTTGCGGATTCTGTGGGGGGAGAGAGGAGTTAGTTGATGTTTTTTTGAAGGTGTGGAGTAAGGAAAGAGATAGGTCAGATGAGCGAGTTGTAAGAGCTTGGAGGTGGAAGATATTGGCTATTTGTGAATGAAGAATAGATGGGAAGAGGGTAAACAAAGCACTAGAAGAAAGTAAACATACCTCCAGCCTCAATACCACCAACGATCTTATCAGCAACAGTTCGGTCCACCGTCTTAGCAGCATCCTTTACAGTCTCCGTAGCAGACTTCCTCGACACCAAGGACGAAGAGAATGGTCGGACTGCGGATGCAGTTGGGCGGAACGCAATGGTGCGGGATTGACGGAGGAGGGTTCTTGTGATTGGAGACATTTTTGGTTATGTGTTTGTTTGTTTTGTGAGAGTTGTGGAATTGGTTTCTTGGTTTTGGTGTATGTTTGGTGTATGTTTGTTTGTATGTAGTAAAACAAGAAGAGAGAAGAAGGAGAAGGAGAAAGAGCTCAGAGATACTTAAGTACTTTATTTACAGTTTCCTCCTACATGCCTTTCCGTCAGTCTGGCCATTGAAAAAGCAGGAGCAGGAGGGAAGAAGGGGAAGGAAAGATGTGACGTCAGCGTCGTTCCATAGCTTGGTGTTCATAGCTCCGCCCCTCATTTGCATCTGCGATCTAGCTGTGGGACAAGCTGCTTGGCGTGTTTTTTTGTGGTGGGTTGGTTTATGATATAATATCTCTCTGCTTCTCATTTTGTTACTTCTTTCTTGTTTACGAAATTGAGTTGGGAATTGAGGTTGGACTGAGATGGACGTTAATTCCCATACAGCTAAAGATGGCATTTCCCTCCTTCGCGATGACGGGTCGGGTTCTCCAGCTGGAAAGGGAAGACCCGATCCGATTTACGTGGGGCACGTGAATTGGAGCTATTCTTGGAAAAACACACAGCACCACCGGAAATAGCGGCGACGATGAGTGCACCACCAAGTTTGGTGTGACGACCTAGACCACGAAGACCGAGCGTGAAGGTTGTGGCGAATACAGCTGATTCGGCACAGAGAACTAGGACGAGACAAGCAATACTGCCGGTGCCGTGAGATTGTGATGCAGAGAGGACGAAGAGCCAAGAGAGGAAAAGATAAATGGCTAGAATGTAGCAGGGTTTGACGGATTTGAAGGTCATGAGTCCGCCGGCTACAAACCGGTTGAAGGCATAGAGGCCTTGAGCGGCGGCGAAGATGTCGGCTGATTGGTGTCAGTGTTGGAACGTAACGGGAAGGTGTACTAAACATACAGCTAGTGGATGCATCTCGACCAGCTTCGATGAAAAGCCTCCAGAGACTACTTTACCTTTCTGGCAAACACCTCTCGGTGGAAAACCCCGCCGCTCTTCATCCCTGCATCCGGACGCTCGTATTCATCGAAAGTGATTAGCAGAAACGGTCTTCCTTCATATCTGATGATCTCCGAGATGTAATGGTGGCTATGTAGCTCTATCGTCGTCCAATGGAAACCATACACGCAGTCAGCGCTGTGTTTGATGAAGAAGAGATATTGTTCTTAAGGCTAGCCGTCCGTAAACTCTTCGAGGTGGGGTTTGCTAGGCTCCTAATACACCTCAACGATATCTGATCACCCATAGAGTGGGTCGATACCTTCGTTTCACTATAGTTGTCCAATACTGCAAGTTTTCTACCTGCACCGCAAACTTGCTAATTTGCACTCTCCATGGAATCTCGGTCGTTATGCTTGATTCTGTGCGCTTCCCACAATCAAACGTAGCGAGAAGCCAGAACATCTAGTTCTCCAAACAATATTTCAACAGAGATTTTGCTACCGGTCGAGTGTGAGTTCGATATTGGAGTAAGGACTTTGCATTCCCGCTCCAGAACGCGCAGCAATTCACATATATCCTTCCCCCTAGATGTCTTTTCCAGCCAGCGGCACATCACTTCGATACTGCAGGATAGATTCTTGATGGGAAGGGCCGGAGTTCAAGCACAGCTGTGAAATTTGCGGATATGGACTCTTTTCGTATTCGGCTTTGAATTCCAACTTCCAAGTCAAGGATAACGTGGTCGTCTCGTATGTTTCTGCTTCGAAGTCTTCTCGTCGTTGACCAATATCATGATCGTCCTGCATACCATTACATTAGACTTTAGCTTGTCTCCATCCTATTTATATCAGGGTAGAGAAATTGAAGCGGAGGTTATATAGACGATCTTGGACCTTAAGTTATTTATCTTCTTCAGCTTTCTTTCCCTACTTCTCAAGAGCAAACACTAACTCTTGTGCTTCCCCCTACCCTCTTTCTCACTTTCACCCCCTGATTCTTAATTCCTGCTCTCCCTGACTCTCCCGAGCTGCCAAGCCAGGTTCCTTAAGTCCGAAATAATCCGTCACGACCCCCCTCGGCCCGTTCCGTAACTCTCTCTGCATCCACACTATTCGACGACGCACCCCACCAAACCGCACTCGAACACACCATTACTTCCCTCAAGATATCCGAGTTCTCATGCTCAATTCTTTGGAGTCTGCCTAATGGACAATGTTGGTAGGTCTGCCTAGATTCGTCTCCTCTTCAGTAGCAATATTCTTTCATCCCATCAGCACTATCAGGGGAATCTCTCAGAGTCAACATCTGATGTCTCCGAAAGGAGCAAGGTGCTCAGATAAAGCAACCATAGTTCAGGGGGGATTCGGCGTGGAACTCAACCCAGTCTTTCTGCAGGTGTAAGCAACAACGTATCATGTTCTAGAAGCTAGTCACCTTGCCGAGCTTGGTGTGTGCGGCTTCGCACTTCTGGGAAACACCCCAAGGCGTCAGTGATGTGGAGTGTTAGACAAGGAAGCTATAATTGTTCGGTAAGAGCAAGAAAAGATAATGATAGGAGTACTTATCTGTGCTAGCCTGATTGTCTGCCCGACACCTGGCGAAAGGATCGAAGAATAAGCCGTGGTGAGTACGTGCTTCTTGGGATATCATCGTGGGCCTTTCCGTGCACATTGAATCGCCGGTGACCATATCTACCACCTATAATCTTGTCCCAAGTCTTTCGTTGAGCGTCGAATGTGTCAAGTCTGAAGGAGATGTTGCAAAAACTGCCAGTGAAGATCAAGTGCTGTAGGAAAACTACTTCTCGAAAATGGGCCAATAGGTCGACGAGCAGCAAGCCGAAAGCGGGAAATGGAAATGAAATCACTTCGATCAATGCAATTCACGGGCGGCGATAGAAGAAACAGATAACTCTCAAATGCAACCGAGCCGTGTTCTTTCCATTTTAGTGTAATCTATAAACCCAACGCCATGCGCGTGTCGAAATGCAAGTTATAATTAGATGTGAAAAGACGCAGCAGTTGTAGACTAGAAATTGTTGTACAAAATTAAAGTAACACCGTCAAGTTGTAATTGGTGATTCATGATCCGTGAAATCCTGCGCCGTGCATATCTTCCAACTCTCCCCCCTAAACACCAACACTTTCTGCTCCTCCTCCCCCACTATCCACCCACAACCCCATTGCTCCTCACTCTCCAACAACGGTCCTACTCCAAACTTCCCAGCGCAGCCCCACCTCTTTCTATCTGGCACTACAGTATTTATATCTTCCCCCTCCCACAACTCTCAAAACATCCACTTCCATACGTTCCAGTCCTCCCCCCTCTCCCCCGGTTATCCAATCAACCTCTCAAGTCGGTACTTGGTGCCAAATTTGATTTTGCAGAAGGCCCACAGGCAGGGTAACTAATTCGTTCTAGATGAGAACGTACTATTGCTAGATCTTCTCGTTGTTGTCGAATGTTCCTTTTCCTTCTTCTTTGTGTTCCTCCTTGAAGTCAAGATCAACGACGATCTCGACCCAGTTCTTTGCCCAGAACTCCTCACGCTCTTTTCCAGACATGGCACGTAAGGTGCCTGCCAAAAGGAATTGCAAAGAAGTGAATTCGGTGAGCGAATCACCGGAAATTAGAATTAAAAGCCCAGAGTACCAGGCTGGTACTCTGGGCTTTTAACTACCAGCGACAAAGGCAACATACCCATGCGTCGATTGAAGATGGCGGCGTGTGAAGCGTTAGAACAAGTGGACATGAGATGGCCGGAGCCAACGAAGTCTCACTGCAAGATCGAGGGCATCTCGACCATAGGTGTGTTTCGTTGGAGCCAACGTAGCAAGATCGAGCCATTGGAGTCGAGCTTCTTGAGCGAAGTCTCCGAATCTGCGGAAAGGGCCATTGAAGTATCCAACTTGACTGGAAGCGCGGGAATGAACTCGGGTGAAGTCGCACAGAGCGGCTTCGACTTCATAGGAACTGGCTGGAAGTTTTGCGTGAGAAGTGTTCCTTGCCGATAAGATTTGAACGCCAGAGTCTTTGGAGTGACAGGAGATTCGGTTTCTTTGTTGACTTTAGGTAATCCTATAAAGTATCAGCATCTTCAAGAAGCGGGGTCATATCCAAGGTGTACTTACCATGTACTCATTTTGGCTCTTTGAAACCCCCTCAATATTTCAGGATACTTCTGTTTGTCCACGAAGTCGGCCTTAGGTGGTGAAACCGGCACACGACTCGGACGGAGGGAGGATGGGCGCGATGGTAGGTCGTCAGGAAAAGCGGTTCTAGATATGGTTGATGCAGGCTCACGAGGCATCTGAGGTTTGGTGTTCAAGGCGTTGAAGTGACTTTCAAAGTCTGCCTGATTCAAGTTTAGATCGTTCATTGGTGTTCTCAGCGGAGTATTGGCGATAGTTGTTGCATAGAAGTTCAGAGGTGTGAGTCTCCGCGCTACAGGCTGACGGACTATTCTCAGTTTGTGAACATGTTAGTGAAAGATAACCTGAAGTGCCGCCTAATTGAAATGCAGATGTGAACAAGAAGCATGAGGTGCAGCTTTGCAGAACGGCTCAAAAGGCACATGAAAGATCGGGAGAATGCAGAATAGAGAATGAGGAAGGGAACATTGACTGTGATGATGTGCAGACCGTAGACGCAATGGCAACAAGAAGAAGCAGCTTGCCAGCATATCATGATAGCATAACTGCACCAGTATAGACGTTGCAGTACACCACCTAGAGCATTGAGATGGCTTCAGGACTTAGCAAAGAAGAAGCAGCTTGCCAGCGTATCTTGATAGCATAATCGCAGATTCGCAGTATAGACACCTGAATCGTCGAGATGCTCAGATGCCTCTAGGACGCGAAAGAGGAAAGTGAGAACGTACCAAGAGTCCATGACTCCGTCTTATTAAATGACAATATGTCATGTTGTTGAGCATGTTGAGTGGCTAGCACTACTGAATGTTGTTCAAGAAGGGAATTTTGAAGAAAGATGTTTTGTGGAAGATGAATTGAATCAAGGATCTCTAGAGAATCCATTAAATGGTTTCTGCAATATCTCTGTGGGCGGGGAGAAGTTGAGCTAGTGCTAACCGGGGTATACCGTATATGGTCGAGGTTCTTGCCCTCGTCGAGCCTGAGCAGCGAAGAGACGCCGATTTTCATCAAAGAGTACGTGCTGTCGACAACCACAACTCAGTGATACGGCCCATATGGAACTCCATCTTGAAAGCATCCGACATACCAAAGACTGGCGATGAAGATCCTGAGCGACAGCTGTTCCAAGTGTTCCTGACAGTCCAGGCGATAGATTGCAGCCTCTGGCCCTTTACTCAAGAAACTTGGACTACTAGTGACTATCAACACCCATAAAGGTCTGGATTGAAACTTGAAAGTTAGCTAACCTAATTACAAGTGCAAGGACGTTTCCCCAGAACATAATTCAGTGCCTGCGAACTATTACCGCTTTTCGACCTAGTTGCCGCGCGAGTGTTCCATGAAAAACAGTCGAGCAACCTGGAAATATCGACGGAAGTTCAAGGAACTCCATTGACCTCTATTTAGCACTCTTACCATGAGCCTTCGCAGAAGACTAGCAATAGCGACACTCTCCCCTGAGTCCCCTCCTGCTATGTGAGCGCTTGTGTTCTGCGATAATAGCTAACTTTAAGTCATTAACTATAGTTATTCGAGCCTTCGATTCCAAAATATTCTATCTGACATGCCTGCGGAAACAAAAAGAACGAAAGAGAACGTTAAGCTGGAAAGTCTTTTCAAATCAACTATACTCTGCGAGCATGAAGAATGACAAGCACTGCAGAGCTCGAGATCTCTCTACTCTCTATCTGCAAGCCTCTGTTACATTACTCTCCACCAAATGCCTAAAACAGACTTACAAAAGGTCACCAACGACGCCGGATTTCCCAGATATGGGTCCCGAAACGAACATATCCCACACTTGTCGACATTAGCTCCCGGGAAGTCACTTCTTAGTTTGAGGCTTACAGATGCATTGGCGTCCATGGGTAAAACACGCACGGTTCTTAACCCGGCTCAGCTGGGGTGTATGTCGATCGCTGGCAGGGTTTTTCAATGTGATAGCTCCGCAGCCCGTTTGCGTTGCCGTGGTCTAGCCAAGCCTGCCGTGGCAGTTACAATTTACCATCGTACGATTATGACAGAAGGAAGACGGGTTTGGCGCTTGTTTCAAGCTTTCATCAGCAGAGCCTGTGTCCTACTAGTGCAATAGTCCATTGTGGCTAATCATTGCCTAGGTTTACTGAACGCTCGAAAAGAGGGGCTTTGCAGGCGGTTCGGGAGAAGCTTATCTAGCAACCTTGCTAGTGAGTAAGATAGGCTACGAAGCAACCACGGAACGCTCCGTATTATGCATGCTACCTGGTGTATGCTTCCGTCTCCTCCTCGGCTTCTTTCCTGTTACATCGAGCTGCAGCGTTTGCGCCTTGTGTGACATCTCAACCGACCGTTTGTGTCCGGATAAATACATCAGCCTCATCGCAAGCGCGCTAGGCACATGTCCTCTCCCAGGTTTACGCTTGGTCTAACCGTCTAAGGTGTCATGGATCGGAAAAGTCGTGCTCAGGACTGCACTTGAAAGCGGAGAACCAACAAATCCTCAGAGCTAGTCTTTGATCATCGACGACCCTTGACAATCTTCTAGGATGCTGCATCACATCAATCACACGAATGCTCACCAAGCTATCAATTTTTGTCCCAAGCGGTTCGAACCCTATCTCGGATTCTCGGGCGACCCAGACTCATGATATGATTGGTCGCTTTTCAGGTGATCTAGCCGCCGTGGTGACAGCCATTAGTAAATTCGGTCAAGACTTCCTGCTTTTGAAAATTCTAGCATAAAAGTTCATCTAAAATCTAAATGCCGATCACCGCGAGAATGGTTCACCCCTACAAACACTTTTACTTAGTCTGCACAGCCTGTACGCTGAAAACTGCAAGCTTATGGTTAAGATGATTCAAAACTATGCTGCTCCTCAAGTGAAAAGTTCGCAACCAAGTTACAAGTGCAACATTAAACATATCTTCAAAC
The DNA here is from genome assembly GCA_002946425.1 of Rutstroemia sp. NJR-2017a BBW. Lineage (NCBI taxonomy): Eukaryota > Fungi > Ascomycota > Leotiomycetes > Helotiales > Rutstroemiaceae > Rutstroemia > Rutstroemia sp. NJR-2017a BBW. Next base: position 2,254,558 of record NJPT01000031.1, read on the forward strand.
ATGGCCGTCGAACAGTATCATGCTTCTCGAATGAATGCAGAAGCCCAGCCTATCCTCTCCACAATTTACAGCCCAGAAGCAGCTACCGAATATGGTCCGAACACAGCCAAACGCTTCGCGGCGCTTGGAGATGATGCGGAATTCGTTGTGAGCCAAGCCGCAACACCACGATTGTTCCAAGACTCAAAATTTCCATCTCCGCCGCAGCGTCGCCCCCTTAACAATCTCCTAAATAAAGTCTTCACTCCTAGTCCGCCAACATCTCCTCCGATCGAAACAGCTTTTGTGACCGTCCTTCTCCTACCTCAGAATGGAAAGCGACCCGTCCTTATCACCCTACGTACAATCGATATTCGCTTTGAAGCACATAAGGACAATCACCTGTCGCATATCCCTGATATGAGGTCCTTTTGGGGAGATGGCGAGGCATGGCACTCACGAATGCATAAGTACTCATCACTGGCGGTGGTGCAAAATTCTGAGGATCATGCGTTGACGGGCACATACATGTTGTTGTATACACCTGAAAGAAGTGATCTGCCAAAGAACAAGAGGTGGCAGGAGGGTGTGAGTGGAGATGCTTGTATTGTGAAGATGGGAAGGAATATGTGGGGCAAAGGAGGGGTTGCGGCATACGACAACGTCGAAAAAGAGTTTTTGGAAAGCGGGCTGTACAAGAAGATGTTGGCTGGGTTATTTAATACGCCTTTGCAGACAATGCAGCTCAGTGCTCAAAATGTGGAAGGCGAAAAAGAAGGGTGAATCTGTCCCCGCCTCCGGAATGATTTGCAACTTTCTATTCTGTGTATATACTCCAAGGTTGTTTTTAATGCTTAATGGTTAACGGTCGACGGGTATGCTGGAGCAATTCTGGGAAGTTGGGGCGTTTTTGTGCTAGAATCTTGAGGCTGGATCTCAACAATGACTCAATGGAAACATAATTAATCCGTGTTAAGAAGGAATTGTGATATTAGGTAGAAACTGATAAGGTGAAGAAGATGCTAGACAGCTATGATGGTGATGGGTGCTCTGCACACCTCTAGGTCCCTGTGGTATTCTGGACCAACTTGATGACCGTGTCTGCCAATAGTTGCGCATCTCCAGGAAATCTCGCACTTACGTAATTGTACTTCTCGTCTTCGACGACAAACCTACTCTTATTAGTGACCATCTTCGATTTCCATCAAAAAGGTGTACTTACGGACTCAGACCCAGACTGTTCTTATACTGCTTCGTGGGGTCATCCAACCGCCCCCGTACCTACCGAGCTCCGGTTAACAATACTTATACGACCAAAGGTGCAAACACTCACGGAAGTTTCAACACTCTCACTACCAGCCCCATACGTCTTGTAGTAATCTCCCAGCGCCCACCTCGTTCCCCAATACGCCAGACCTTCAAAGGCGCCCGGCAAAGCCGTAGTGTCGCAATCATGGATGATGCTCTTCTTCGCCTCTCTATCAAGCATCGTCTCACTTAAGACCATGACACCATGACAAACAGCTGCGACAGTCTTCTTCCCAGGCCTTTTCACATCTTTCCAGTACGCAGCCAAGTGTTTATGCATGATATCTGAATCAATCAATTGTCGCACGCTCTTCTCGTGGCCGCCAGGAAGGAAGACAAGATCGTAGCTGCTAAGAGAGAATGATTGGGAAGACCATGCTACAGGAGATTTAAACTCCGGGGTTTGCGACATGCTGTTGTAGAGAGCGACGGTGGCGCTGGTGGCTCCTAGGAGCTTTTGCGTGATGCCATCGAGCATGCGACGGTCGCATTCGGGCGTTGCGCCATTTTCTGTTGCGAAATGTACCTCGAACCCCGCAGATTTGAAGGCGTGGTATGGGACTGAGGTCTCTGCAAGCATTGGTTAGAATTGGGTGGGATTGGAAGAGGGAACTTGCAAACCGGTCGGATCATGACCATAATCGGACATGGGAATTAAAACTTTAGGATGAGACATTTTGACTTCTCAATGATCTCAGTACGGATTTTCTGCGTCTGTAGAAAGAGACATTCTCTGGAAACGGACCAGAGGATATATACTTTGCGATAACCTAGGTCGTGCTAGGCGTGGTTGATTCCAACAATTGGTTTGGAGATGCTCAGCTTACTTCTACGTTTTTGGGGGCTTCCGTCCCCTGTAAATATTTTTCCTCCAACAACCTCCTCGTTGGAAGCAAATATTAATATACACATACTAATATTCTATTGACAGCTTAAAGTACATTAGGGAGGACTACCAGAGTCTCCTATTATTAACAATATCTCTTCTACCACGAAATCCACTCTTCTTTCAGTTGCACGTCTACGTTTGCTGGACGGCGACCTTGCAAATATTTCACCAGCGCACGCCGTCTCCCTAGCGACACTATCTCCGCCACCACTACTCTGGTAGCTTCCGGAACCTGTTCCGCTTTTGATATTTGCTCTAACCCCTCCTCTTCTTTATCTATCGTCCACCTGCCAATGCTAGTCGCATAATCGCTATCCCATCCCCCTTCTCTCCGGGACGATGTCGAGAGGAGACTCCATGCTTTTCGTCGTATACCTGGGTCTCTGCATTTGCAGACTACACACAGTAACGGAGGTACGATTGCTGTGTTGAAGGAGAACACACGTCCAACTTCTCTCCTGGTGTCGCCGTATGATTCTAGCAGCGTGTCGGCTAGGGATATTATCAATTCGAATTCACTCATGTATTTGTCATAATCCATTTCGCTCGCAAATAATGCGGTCTCAAGGATCAATTTGACGACAGTGTGGAATAGTTTGAGGGACAATGATGCTCGAAGATCCTTCGGATCCATGGTTGGACGTATGCTTTGCACGAGGTTGCTGAATCCGTTGGACCACTGTTCTAAGCCAAGTGCTTGCTTGCTCTTCTCATTCGTTATGTTTCTCAACTCTTGATCAATTGGAGAGCTAGGTACTTCTTGTGACAGGGAATGGTTCTTTTGTGCGGTGTTCTGATGAAAGTCGAGGATCCAGTGCGTCCGGTTCTCCAAGCAGATTCTAGCTTCGTTGATAGATGAGAACGAGCTTGGTATATCATTTTCAGTTTTGAAATCGACTTTGGACGGACTCACTGTCATACCCCATTGGATGGAACTAGTCGGTAATATTGTTGTTGATTGTATGTCCAAGGTGCCAAATAATGGCATGAGTTCATTTTCTATAAATTTTTGGGCCAAATTTGAGTCGGAGCCGGCCTTCGTTGAGTTTTGCTTCATACGCTCTAACCATTCTCCTAAGATCTTCAGGCCACTGTTAAGATGCGTGAATGCCGCTTGGTAGTTTCCTTGCATGGCCTCGAAACAGACGAAGAGCAAACAGCACGTCAGTATTACCTCCGCAGAATTAGGTGTCCCTCCAGGTGAGAGATGACTAGTTAGATGTCTTATGGCTTTATTGTTCTGTACTAGGGCAAACCGCTGTTGAGGGTCTTGCACAGATTCACCTTCCAGAAGTTTGATGTCTCCAGACTTGTATGATTCGTGGAGTGCTCCTAACGCGATCACTGCATGACGAATTGCATCGTCTGAATGGCATCTCTGTAGAACGAGGCGGCTCCAGAATTCGGATTCATAATACCCCGCCAGTTCCGGTGCTGTACGATCTAGGAAGAAGTGGAAACTCCTTCGTTCTTGCTCATCCCCTTCAATACCGGTCGACGGAACCAGCGTAGGACTAGGTGCTTGCGAGAATGCTGTTCTTTGTGGTGATGTGAGTGTAGGGCTCGATCCCCCCTGGCGATCGCTATCGTATCCGTCGCATCTCCGTCCTGTCTTTGTGCATCTGAGACAGTACGGCTTCTCCTCCCCACACTTGACTCGCCGAATTCTAGCATATGTTAGTATCTGATCATTATCAACCCTTAGTTCCTACGATAGATGAAGCCGCTAGGAAGTACCAACCTGCAGGTACTGCATCCTGTTTTGGATTTAGGTCTCCAAGCCTTTTTTCTCGCTACTGTAGCCATAAGAGTAACCTTTCATGTCTTCTAGGGACAATGGAATGTCTGGTCGATGATGAAACTGTTGGTAACTGAGACATGATTCTGGTAGCGCAATATCCTCTCTTATATATGAAGCACGCAGTATTTGACTCATGGATACCCATCGATTCTCAGCAACTGTGCCGTAGCTGCATAATGAAGACCGGACCAGACAGTCTTTTGCGAGCTCTGAATGGCCACCGGGCTTACAAAGACTAGCAATAATAGAATTCAGCCTCGTTATATTTCCCATATTCGCTTTGGAAACATTATGTGACTGGCCAACAGCCGCACCTTCAGACCTCGATGCGTCAATACACGACCGTACAACCACCAATGTAATGCAAGACTAAGCCTGAAAATTCGCCTCTAATAAAGACTACTAGGCATCCTGCAGCGGCAATCTGCGGTGGCTCCGGTAATTCAACTTGCACTTACCTTACGCCCGTATCTCCATTTGCACGATTCCATCATGTTCACACGTTGCAAGAACACCTCACAATAACTTCATCCTTCAACGTGAATATTTGTCACAGACATTAGTTATCGGCTTTCGGAATCGCATTTTACAAATTAGCCCTGTAGGAGTCTTGGAGTCATCGTGCTTCGCATTGTGTCCGGGGCTTGTACGCAACTCCAAGGAACAAGCGAATGGATCCTACTGAAAGGTCTCTGGCTCTCTGGCAAAACTAGACACCTTCATTACCTCCGCCTGTTCAAGTTATTAAATCCGTGGTTAAGAGTAGTAAGCATCCGGATTACGGTCGAATTCGAATTCAAATCCGAACCTGCTTCAGCTTAAAGCGCATGAATAATCATCGTCTACGACGATATACCTACTGTGCATTTTCCTACGCGCTCAAACTGTGTCACGACTAACCTTACCTACACACATTCGTACGTACCCCTTACATCCACCGCGCCTCTGACCGGATGCCAATACGTACACACCAGCATACATGCATCCAGGCAGCCAACTTAATGTAAAACGAATGATTCGTGCGGCTTCGATCTTAGGTGAGCCTTTACGTTTACCAGCGTCGCATTCGTTTGCTTTCAAAGCTCGAATTACGAGCGATGCGGAACCCCGCGACAGGGGGGGAAGCGGTGGGGGTGGCTGATTGTCACCTTCCCGATGTTTCCTGCACTGAATGCAGGACGGTGAGGCTGAGGAAGTCCTTAAAGTGATGATGCAGTCATTTCTGCATGGAAATTGTTCGGATTCATCGTGCGGTGGGCATGCCACTTCCATTGGGTGGCTTACGGTCCAAGAGGATTTCTGGATGGATGAGGATGCATAGGATGGGTGTGGCGGTGGCGGTGATATGGGGTCGGAATTTATATACAAGAAATGTTAGATCTCTCGTTTTTGGATCAGACGAGATGGATTCTCCAGGGAGTTATGAGGGTGCTATATTGCGCAAGATGGCTCACAGCTCGTCTGCCACAATATTGGGAACGGCGAATTGGAATCATGATTAAAGGATTTCTAAGTTTGAAGGCGAATCTTCTGATTCAACGGCGCAAGAGATGGCAAAGTTCGATATCGCTGGAAGTAGTTGTTCCCTCAAGGGGATGTATTGCGAGATTGGTGGAACGTGCAAACGCAGTCATCGCGTGCCATGCTTGTGGTTTTATCATCTGCGATCATAACAACGAGATAGATTGAGCTTAGTATCAATTGCAAGGTGTAAGTTTCCATATTATCTATGGATGTAAGCATCTAATTATGCTCTGTAATCACTTTATTCTCGGCCGACTTTGGCCCGCAGCTCCATCTACATCTTCCCATCTCGATCTTCCCATCTCGGATGATGAACTCAGTTGCTGCGACAACGATGGCGATGAGCAAGCGAGAGTATATTGTAGGCTCGGATTCGAAAACCAATCTGTGGGCATCGATGCACTGGGTTTGTAAACCCGGATATCTATAGTTCCAAGTGCATAGCTCAACCACTGCGTTGCATCGCATTTCATTACAACATTCCGGGTGATCATGCACCTGACAGATCTGACATAAAATCTTCTACTACCCCGCTCTAATTTCAATCATATCATTGTTCGCTTTCCTCGCTCTCCTTACTCTTCTCTGACTTGTAGTTTAACAACAGCTTTCGAGATGTCTACGCCAGAACCACTCGTACGCTTCTACGAGCTCTCCGGCCCCAAACCCTGGTCTTGGGCATGCTGGTGCACCCGCTTCGCTCTAAACTACAAAGGCATCCCCTACACCACCGTGAAGCTCTCCTATCCTGGCATTAAGTCCGAATGCGATCGACTGTTTCCCAACAATCCAGACATCGTTGCAACCGTCCCCATCATCGAGATCCTGCAGCCGCCATACCAAGCGCTGAATGACTCAACGCCCATCGCAAAACTGCTGAATGAACGATTCACAGAGAAAGATGGATACAGAGACCTGAAACTAGTGGACCAAGCAGATGAGTACGAAGAAACTGCACTGCAGTTCTTGGGCAGACCTATCCATCGATGGATTTTAAATGATGTGTATGAGAGTGCGTTGGATAAGGAAGACGGATCGAGAGAGTATTTTAAGAGGACGAGAGAGGAGAAGTTAGGATGTGAGTTAAAGGACATCATTGAGGTGAAGGGTGGTGGGGAAGCTGCTATATTGGAGGATATGAGAGAGCAGTGGAAGGGGTTGAGGGAGAGGATGGCGAGTGAAGATGGTAGTGGTGAGCGTGAGTTTTCCAGACTTCCCCTTCTGAGCACAGAGCTGATAACTTATGCAGCAACTTATATTGACTTCTATGATGCTGCTCATTTCAAGTGGATTGAGGGCGCATCGGAGGAAAAGGCGGCTAGGCTGATGAATCTGTACGGAGATGATACATTTACTAAGCTGACGAAGAAGGTTGAGCCCTATTCATCGCCATATCCTTAGTATGGAATGTCTTCGAGGGAAATTTTTGGTACGATACAAGGAATATAGCCATACAGGATTATCACCCTGCCTCCACATAGCAGCTGCAAGAGCCCGGTGCTTAACCCAAGCGAAATAGTGTATAAACTTTTATAGGGAGACTAAACTTGCTAAGGTCCAGCCATGCTTTCATGCTTTCATGCTTCCATGCTTTGGAAGGTGAGCTCAGAGCTTCCCGAATCCGAATCCAAAAATGGCGAATTTCAACTAGAAGAATTCAGATCACGCTGGACCACCAAAACATTGGTCCTGTAGGAACTGGCCTGCTCATAAAGTTCTTGACAGTCCCCATAGACTGGCCCTGAATGTAGCTCAAAATACGTGGCGACAGTAAGTGCTTTTGGAAGACTCATCCTCGATTATCAAGCATTCAAAGCTGCCGTATCTTATTCGGGACTGGAGGTTAATTCGGGCTGCGCATGCTGCACTGAGATGAATTGCTAGCAGAAACAAGTATGAAAAGTGACCATGTTTGAAAATTGAGAGAGGGTATTCATTGAAAAGATACCAAGCCTTTCAGGTTATTGACTATCTATATTTCCTTCCTTTCGAGTCGTTCTTTTCTCTCCTTCCACTCTCTCCGTAACTCGAATCCAACTTCCACTGCAATCAGAACGATGATGATCCACTCTAGGTGAATGCTATGCTTTTCACTCATCGTCTCACGAAGGATGGTCGCAATTTCCTGAGCATAATCCATCTTCTGGTTTAGAGTCTTGATCCGTACGCCCACGTCAAGGGCTCGTCCCACTTGATCATAGTATGCTTCTAGGCCAAGTTCATGTCGACTATCCCAAAACAAATCAGGTAAAGAGTCTGTCAACTCCGAATAGTGGTTCAAACGGGCACGAAGATCAAGTAACTCTCCGGTCTTCTGCAGCATAAACTGTCGATTGAAGGGTAGCCTCGAACCCCGTGAAAGGAGGGTTGGAATAGCCTTGGTAGATTCGAAATACTTCGACAGCATGGTTTCCAAAACCGCAAGCTTTGTTGACCTTGCGAGGCCGGAAGAAAAGGCAATTTTGGCCAAAGTTGTGTCGACTCTCGACGATCTGTAATAAACTGTGAGTTGTATATTATTAAACTTTTGAGCAATCGACCCACTTTGTGTCACTATTCCCATGCGAATCTTTCATTCCTAAGACAATGATATCACCCTTGAGACTGCTGCTATCCCTACTCGGATCTTCCTCACATTCCAGGTCTTCTAGCTCAACCGCGCCAACGTGAGGATCTACGGCTGCGGGTAATAGGGTCTTGGTAGCAAGGTCTCGAACCACATCCTCAGGTAGGGACCATGCTACAAGTGAGCCCGAAGGAAACACAAAAATATCTCCATTGTTAACCCCTCGTGTGTGTATGACCTGGTCCGGCTCAAAACCAGTTTCATCCGGATCGATTAGAAAACCATGAGCCCGTAATATACGAATCACGGCATCCATATCAAAGTAGTCTGCCACCGATATAGCAATAACTCTATTCGTCCCTTCAGCATTTCCTGGGGATGCCGTTCCAGGTCGAATTGCACTTTGTCTTGATCTTTGTGCTTCGACGGCTACTCTTCTCAAGCTTGTTTTTCCAGCAGGGGAGCGCGAGGGTTTTCTTTTTGGTACCGGCTGCACTTCTGTCAATGCATCGGGGCTGGAAGATGTAGAGTCTTGTTGTAGAGTGGCACTGGAAGAAAAGAAATTTCTCCTTCGAAGGCATTGCGCTGATGCATTGATATGACGATAAGGAAGTGGTGTAATGCATTCATGTACCGGTCGTCGCACAGCAATTGACGAAAGTGATCGACGAAAGCTCTGCATGATGGTCGTCAACCTGGAAAGGTACAGGATAAGAAAATTCCGTAATATTGTCCATGGTTGTAGATTCTCAATTAAGTTCCGCGAAAATGCAAACAAAAATTCGCTGCCGAGATAAAAACTCCTCAAGTCTAGAATTCGCCTAATTGAGGTCGAAGCTCGAGCTTCAGCGCCCTTGACGTCGTTGTGTAGCTACCCCTGCTTATCCTTGACAACAACCGCAGATGTGACGGTGAGAGTCTGCCATTATGGCTGAAGGGTCTGAAGATCAAGGCGACACCACAAACATGGAACATGTCGAGTCAAGCCAAGCAGGGACCGATGGAACAGAGGACGAAGAGGACACTGTTGGTACTGAGTCCGAAGATGATGAGGACGATGATGAGGAAGAGGAAGAGCCCAAGTTAAAGTATGCTCGAATAACCAGCCATCTTGGCCCTATATATCGAAATGGTGATGCTACAAGTACTTTTCTGGTCGCTGGCGACAAAATGGTATGCTCCCTTACGTTGGTGATTGGAAGTCCCATACTGAATATTTTATAGTTCATAGGTACACACAACGGCAACATCGTACGCTACGAAGTCTCCTCCATTTTTCGAGCAACTACTGACTCTCACGCAGCATGTACTTTCCCTGCCATCGTTTACTTCCCTTCGTGTCTATCATGCACACTCCGCCTCAGTTACAAGCATTTCCATCTCACCGTTTCCGCCTCCTCTTGTAGCACCGGTTCCTGAAGCGGTGCAGCGTACACAAGGATATTCAGATGCGCCGAAGACGCCTCAGCGAGCGCCATCTATGGTGTCTCAAGCCTCTACGAATACCACACGAAGCCCACGCGCTCCTCCAGTTGTGCCAAATATTCCTTCCAACGCGATTTACATCGGGACTTCGTCTGTGGATGGCAAGGTCTGCATAGCATCATTGGTTGATATAAAGGATGTGCAGTTAAGGGACTTTGCGCGCCCTGTCCAAACTGTCGGTCTTTCTCCAGATTACAAGAATGATCGGACTTACGTATCGGGCGGATTAGCTGGAAACCTTGTACTCACAGTTGGAGGCAGAGCGGGGACAAGCTCAACATCTACCACGACAGGAACTGCAGCAGCTACGGCAAGCGGTTGGCTAGGGACGATAGGCTTAGGGACAAATGCCGGGAAAGATACTATACTGCATTCGGGAGAAGGCACAATCAACACGGTCAAATGGTCATTATCCGGGAAATATGTTGCGTGGAGTAATGAACATGGAATCAAAATCATGCGATCTCATCTACACTTAGAAGGGCAGGACGCGGAATCAGCATGGAAACGTATTGGTCACATAGCCCGCCCAGACGGTGAGCAATGGGAGGAAATGGCCAGTGTTTGGAAGACTAGGATCGAATGGATTGATGAAAAGTCTCTCGAAACCGACGAGGACGACAAAACGCGGGAGGCTGCAATATCCTCGCCGGCAATAGCGAGGTTCCGGCTACAAGCAGCGAAAGATAAAGCACGCATCGAAAAGCTGCTCGTTGGTTGGGGAGGCACCATATGGATGATTAACGTTCATCCTGGAGGACCCGGAGTCGGAAAGAATGTGGGAGAGCAGGCAGTAGGTAGCGCGGAGATCGTAAAAATGTGAGTGATAAATCCCAAAATATTCAAGATCTGTGATGGGCTCGACTTACGTTACTAGGCTGCGAATGGATTGCATAATTTCTGGATTGTCGTTATATACCCCTACTTTACTTGTTGTACTTGCGTATGTTATGCCTGATGATAAAGAAGAAGAAGAAGAAGAAGAAGAGGTCCCCACTCCGAAAGGACATAAGTCACAAGGCTCGACGACATCTACTGGTAGTGGGCCTAGCGGTGGAATACGCCGTAGACAAAATGCATTATCTCCGGAACTTCGCCTCATTGACCTCGAGACATCGCAGGAGGTGGACACTGATGGACTCACAGTCAGTCGCTACGAAAGGCTTTCTGCTAGTGATTATCACTTATGCATACTGCCTGCTGCTCGAAATCAACCAGTTGTGCAGACACCACGAAGCACCTTAGAAACCTTGACAGGGATGGGCAGCGGAATGTGGAATGCAACCATCAATGCTACAGCACTACTTAGTTCTAGTGCAAGTATCATAAGTACTGGAAGCAAAAGCGACGGTGATTCAAAAGGGCAAGGTTCCATCCATAGAGCGAAAATTGCTCATCAGAATCGAATCTCTGCGGCTCATCCTCATATCATCACACCAGGGATGAAAATCTTCATTCACAGTCCATATGACTGTATCTTGGCTACCAAGCGGGACCTTTCGGACCATCTCTCGTGGTTGCTAGAGCATGACAGGCATCAAGAGGCATGGGAATTGATTGATGAACACCCTGAAGTGATTTCTTCGTCACCAGAAAAGCTCTCTGAAATTGGCCCTGGTACTTTAGATCCTATTCGATCAAGTAGTGACGATTTCTACGATAATGAATCTACGACTATCGAGTCTGCAAGTCGATTAATTAATTCCTCCGTAGAAAAGGAGAAGCGCAGAATCGGTGAGTTGTGGATTCAATCCTTGATTGAGAACAATGATTGGACCGCAGCCGGGAAAATTTGTGGAAAAGTCCTTGGAACTTCCGATCGATGGGAGCATTGGGTTTGGACGTTTGCTGGGAAGGATAAATTTGACGAAATCACGAATTACATACCGACGGCACAAATCAAACCGCCTCTCCCGTCCACAATCTATGAGGTTGTGCTAGGCCACTACATTGCTCATAATCGACCAAGGGTTCGAGAATTGCTAGAGCAATGGTCGCCAGATCTGTTCGATGTCAGAGCGGTGATTACAGCTTTAGAAAACCAACTCAAGTATCGCGACGTGCGTCAGGACAGTGTCGAAGATGGTGAGACCGGTCGGGACTGGCGCATTGTCATGGAAAGTTTAGGAAAGCTATACGTAGCAGATGGACGGCCTCGGGACGCTCTGAAATGCTATATTCAACTGCAGGATGCAGACGCGGCCATGAGCCTTGTGAAGCATTATCATTTGGTGGATGCAGTTGCGGATGATATTCCCGGACTCGTTATGCTTCGCGTCTCCAAGGAGCAACGGCGCAATGCACCTATCCCGGTGTTAAGAGAAGCCACTTCGGAAGCCATAAAGCTTCTTGTGGACGAAGCTCACCATGGTCTCCTCAAGCCACAGACTGTGGTGGATCAATTAGAGCATATGCCATTGTATCTCTTTTTCTATGTCAGTTCTCTTTGGAGAGGGGATGGCATAGATGAACTTCCTGGAGAAAACCGCGATCGATTGTTGGCGGAAAGCAGGGCATTAGTTGACGGGCTGGCTGACCTTGCTGTCCAACTTTTCGCGACGTATGACCGCGACCTCCTCATGGAATTCCTCAAATCTTCTACCTTCTATACCTTCGAAAAGGCAAGTCCGTCACTAAATTTTCTCAAGGCTACTGCTAACAACGTTTGTAGGCTACAATGGAATGCGAGAACCACTCCTACATTCCCGAATTGGTCTACCTCTATTCCAAAACTGGCCAGACCAAGCGGGCTCTTTATCTCATTATTGATCGACTAGCAGATGTCTCGCAAGCAATCGCGTTTGCCAAGTCCCAGAACGATGCTGACTTATGGGAGGATCTCCTCAACTATTCTATGGATAAACCAAGGTTCATACGAGGCCTTTTGGAAGAAGTCGGGACAGCAATCGACCCAATAAGACTAGTCCGCCGAATCCCCGAAGGTTTAGAGATCGAAGGTCTAAGAGAAGGATTAAGTAAAATGGTTAAAGAATACGAGATACAAGAAAGTATCAGTCAAGGAGTCGCACGAGTGCTACGGGGAGAAGTAGCTATGGCGCAGAACAAACTCCGAGCCGGCCAGCGCCGCGGTGTCAAATTCGACATCGTAGAACAAGAGCTTGAAGAGCCGACCGACATCCCACAAATAAACGAGAAGTCCACTAGTCTAGCCTACAAACCAGGCCATTGCGTAGGTTGCAAAAACGCGTTCGATGAAGAAGAAATGGAGACGCTGGTCGGTTTCACATGCGGCCATGTGTGGCATCTCACGCATCTTCTGAATTATGGAAAGAATGAACACGGCATCCAGGCTTCGACGGACGAGGAAAGAAGGAACAATTACGATGGGCTTGGGGACGGGGATGAGGAACGAAGATATACAAGCGTGCATAGCATTGGTGCAAAGGTTACGAGAGCGAGGTTATTGAGGGATAGGATCAGAGGCGGATGTCCTTTGTGTAAGGAGAAGAATGACGGTCATGCTTGATGTGGCATATGCGGAATGAAAGGGTTATGATGCAATGGGACGGAATGGAGTGGAATGGGAAGGTATCATGGACGTGAGGACTGATTAAAGATTATCAAATTTAGAATATAATGCTACCTTCGATTCCATTCACACAAAGAAGAAAATGAAAATCAAGAACTTGGTATGACTGAAGTAAACCTATGCGCCATTTCTGACCTCCCTTTCTTAAAGTACCTCGGGGCTGACCCTACTTCGTCTTATAACTCCAAACCACTCTGTTTGAAGGTTCCATAACGCCCTGGTATTTTCCAACGCGCTCCTCCTAAACATCCAAGTCAAATTCGCCATCAGAAAACAATACCCAAGGCCGTGATCAGTTCTTTGGACTCCTGCCATTCCGATACAACCACAGTCTACTCAACTCTCCCACCATGTAATCAGTTCCAGGCTTGTCCCTCCTTCCCACCGCCCCCTCCTCCTCCTGCCCATGCCCTCCACAATAACTCACATCCCAGCCCTCCCTCCCCAACTTATCCCCCGGCCTCGCCCCCATCTTCGTCCCATTCTCCACCACCGCGCCCATGAACTGGCTTCCCTCATCGATACTATCCCAATCCCATCCATTTCCCAACCCCTCCCCATTACCCGTCACCCCTGACCCGCGCAGGCGTTTCCGGACGGACTTGGACAACGGGAACATCCCGTCGAGATAGTGCTGCACGAACATGTGGCCAGAGACTTCTTTCTCAAAGACGCGTCCCATGAAACGCGGGGCGGAGGCCTCAGTGGGTGGGTTGCGTGTGTAGTAGAGGACACCCCATCTACTTACGAAATCGTAGGTGTGCGCATAATGCTCGATATGCGGGATGGTTTTGCCGTTTCCGCTTTTGTGCATGTGTAGTTTTTTGGCGTCAGGTCCTTTATCATTCAGAGTAGTGACAGTGGTCGTTGTGGCGGTGGTTTGCAGGTTTGGGTGGGCAAGCGCGGACTTTTGGGACAGGAGATGGAGATGCGGGTTGTTGAAATGGTTTGCGGCGTTGCCGAAGGTGTAGATTTCGAGTTTTTGGAGGAGATCTTGGGGGATTTCGGCTAAAAGCCAGTCTACTATCATGCTGCCTTCAATGGCGCCTTGAGAGTGGAGAATTAATATCACACGGCTAATGTTTTCATCGTAAAGATTGGACTTGAGGGTGCGGTATGCGGTGCGAATGTCGGTGCTGGCGTAGTTTAGGGAGCGCTGGATAACACATTCAAGGATATCAAAAATAATACCGTTACTGTGCTACGTTAGCCCGAAATCCATCATTTCAGATAGGTAGTTTCACGTCTTATTGTGGATCCCTAGAACTGGGCGGCCAAATGTGAGAGCAATGCGATTCACGGCGCACTCAAGCCAATGTTGACTGAACCATTGTTAACAGCGACTTGAAAAGAACTTCAAGCATAGACCATACCCTACGCAGACCCCATTCAAAAACAGCCATTGCTCATGAGCATGCTCCGGTTTCTTCTGCGCATATTGCTCGTCCGACCCATATATCAGTTGGGAGCCGTTCAGAATCCAACAAAGTGAGAAATTGAACATCCAAAACATAGTAAACCCGATCGCCACAGTCCATACTGGCAGCAGGATCCACGCAGGAATAGAAAGTAAGAAGAAGAATTGCAGGAAAAAGAGGATTGCATGCAAAGCTAGGTTGAACAAGTTCGCAAGAGAAGGATATAGCTCGTCCAGATCACCAGAAGGTGTAGGAGTAAGGGCCAGGAAGACACCTGGCGCATACTTGAGGTTGATCAAAGCGCACCATAGATCCTGAAAGAGCAACTTGATGGGAGATGCTGTGAAGGACAAGGGGGTAACGAGACTGGAGCCAATCTGTGAAGGGTAGAATTTGATGGTAGCCATGATGATTGACGATGCGTTAAAAAACAGCAGACCAAACAGGTCGAAAGCAATAATATTGAAATGAAATGTCGAGAAAAAAAAGATAAATGGTTGGAATGGTAAACTGTTGTTTTGTCTCAGGGGCAGCAGGAATGTGACCCCAAATGTTACCTGCTCAGCAGACAGCCTCAATCGAAAGAGGCTGAGGATACGAGTAGCCTCGTCAGCTTGAGCACTTGCCTTTCCTCAATTACTCACTGTTGGTACAGGTTTAAGCTGCGGCTAGGGCCCAAGCACTTGGCATCGTCCTTGTTCTTGGAAAACTTAAGTGTAAAGATCAACCACAGGCATTACCTTTCCTTACTTTCCGCCAGTGCCGCCTCGCTCGTGATTCCTCTTGAGGCATCAGCAGGACTACACTGGGATGGTATCACGTGGAGCTTTTCCCACGATCCATTGAGGTGATGCCTGCGGAAGGACAGGAGAGTTTGGGTTGATGAAAGGTTCATTGTTGCATTTGTATTTGATGAAATCGTGTAATGCTCTTCGAGAACTCTTTTTGCCGAGACGATAAACCTCAATGCGGTCAGCTAGGGCGGGGAAATTTTAGCTCCCACTCCGCGTTTTTGGATGAGGCTCATCGGTCGAATACTCAGTCTTACGTATTCAGTCACCGAAGCTCAACTCATTCCCGGGGTTGTAAACCGAACTCGTCCCGAAAGAAACTTCGGGGATGTTGATTGAGTGACCTGCGAGTAGATCTCATGCAAAATGCTGGTAGAAGAAACATCGCAGTCATTGGCCTTCAATGCAGCTTCCACGCATCTAATACGTGTCCTCGTATTGTCGGCTGGAGGCTTAAGATACTGTTGAGCTCCACACTTCATCAACCAGTGTTGAGAATGGAGCGTAAGATCCTCGCTGACGGTAAACCGAGACGCTTCGAAAATGGTCAGAGTAGTAACCGCTGAACCGGGCTGGATATTTGTGCAGCCAAAGATCTGCTTCAGTGAACAAAGAAGGCGGAGTAAAAATGTATGAGGAAAGTTTGAGGATAACGTTTCGTCATTCGAAAAGAGACTCATCTGATACACCAAATAGGATTTTAAGGGTTCTCGGGACATTCGCACATGAGGAAGTCAAAGTGATCCATAAAGCAGAGATTTCTTTGACCCAGAAACCTATGTAAGCTTGCCTGGGAACCAGCCATATAATTCTCGGTTTGTAGTATATGTCATTGCCGATAATATCTTGAAATCATGCAGAGCTCAAGCATGAACCATCCGGACCTCAAATGGAAAGATATTGTAAATTATCTCATTTATCAAATGCCTAGAACACATTAGGATACATACATGGCATTAACTGCTAAATACATAAATCATTGCATATCATCTCATCTTATCTGATATAGCATCAAGAAGTTTTCACACACATCCCTTCTTATATCATCCCATCCCATCCCATCCCATCCAGCTCAATCCTAAATATACAATTTTCTCCCCTATCTCCATCGTCCCCTGCCTCCCATTCCACAAATCTATCTACCTTCCCCAATGTCTTTCGACTACATACAGAACAGAACGCACCAATCAGCAGGAGTTTTATAAATATCAAAACACCCTTTTCGTCCAACTCAACTAAGAAGTGAACATACCCAGCTGTTTCTGCGTATTCAGTACCCTCCTCCACCTCTCCATAACGCCCAAAACAGACATAACCCCCATCAATTCAAACTCCTCGCCCAGACTCCCTCTCTCCAATTCCACCCATCTCATCAGTCCCAGAACCTTCCCCTTTTCCCTCTTCGGTCGCCTCCTGCGATCTTTATCCGCCCAATCTTCGTTCCCTACGCCTACATAAACTGCTACTGTTTCGCCTGTCGAACAGCGCACTAACTTCATCTTGACGCCGCCCTTTTTGGTCGTCATTTCTTCGGGCACGGTTTCCAGGCCGACGCTCGGGACATTTTGTGATGAGGAAGAGACTTGGCGCCACTCGAATTTTTCTTTTACGAATGTGCGCGGTAGAGTGTGGTAGAATGCATAGCGTTCAGAGGTGAAGATCCCACCGGTTGGGACGAGTTTTTCCGTCTTGTAGCCTTGTGAACGGACGCCGAACGTTAGGGAGTCGCCAGGTGACGTGGGGAGGTTGTAGGTAGTGGGAGGGGGAACGATCGCTTTAGCAGGAAGTGATGATGATGATGAGGGCGGTGTCGGCGGCGAGAGTGGTCTTGTGGGTGGTGGAAGGGTAGTTATGTCAGTTATTAGGGTGACTGTGTTGAAAGATGCAAAAGCAAGGAGAGGTGAATTGGGCGAGGCGGTAGAATGGAGCGCTATATCGGGTTTACTAAGATGACTCGCAGGCGGGCTTGAAGAAGGAGCATTTGTGTGTGACGATTGATGAATCGTGATATAGAATAGTGGAGGAGGAGTGGGAAGTGGTTTTGGGTCGACCTTTGATGGCGCCGGCGACGTTGGTAAAAGAAGGATATCATATATTGAATTCCTAGTAAAGGTTATGTCGCGCGGAAATCGCGATCCAGCTTTGGCCGGATTTATGGGCGTATAATTCAGTGTAGTTGATGTTGTATGTGCTGTCGTAGGTGTGGGAGGATACGATGTGTTAAATCTCGACGTTATCGCGGAAACTGGTGTCTTCACTTCAATAGGCGTTGGCAGAACAGCTTCTGGAGCATCTGAATATGTATAATCTATAGGAGTTTCGGCGGGAACAGCTTCGGGCGTCTCGTCGTATAACGGGGTCGGATTTAGAGCTTCTGGCGCATCCGAGTAATGGAATTTTGGAGTGAGCTCTTCGAGAGTCTCATGATAATATGATACCGTTGGACTGATAGATCCGACTGATTCGTAAATTGACTCTGGGGATTCGTATCGGTGGTATGGCGGAGGAGTTTCGGATGTGGGGTAGAACCCCTCGTCGAAGCCCAAGACTTCTTTCCATTTTGATACGGATCGTGTACGTCTTACAGACATTATATCATTGAATCTGCAGTCGTTGAAATATAGAGGCGGTATCCTGTTGAGGTTCGATCGGAAACAAATCGTTGGAGGTACGGTAAGGTAAGGTCGCGAACACCAAAAGGTTGTCGTATACGAACGGGATGCGAAGATAATGTTGCATAAGGTTTTAGGGGTAGTAGGTGTAGGCAAAGTAATGTTGTACAGCTAAGAACTACGAGCACGGTTAAATCTCCTCCAAGTGTGAGGTGTGCACACTGCTATGCCCAGATTTTTTGATAGAGTTGGCAGGATATCTATACCTGCGCTGAAACGGCACAGCGTGAGCTTTCATGCTGAATTCCCCATCGGTGATAGTGATATCTGCACCCTGCAACTTGGGCCATGCCAACACAACCAGCAAATTGCGGAAAAAACGTGAGAAAGTAAGCACTTTACCTGCTCTTCACATGAAAAGGCATTAACACCGCGAAAATGGTATATTTCGTAAAATCTCACACACCCCTAGCTATTCGTGGCGAAAGGAGCTCCCCAAACTTTTGTGACAAAACGCTGGTTAAAGAAGCAAAAGGCTGTTCAAACTTCACAGTTCCTTGCTGCAGCTTGCCGGGGATGGTGTCCAAACTTCAAAGTCCTTTGGAACATTTCTAGGCGTTGAATTAAATGACTGTGTCCGGTATTGATCACAGGCGACTGGGTGGAATATGCAGGTAATACGCTTCAGAATGCAAGAGAAGCATCATGATACGTTAACTTCACAGTTCTGGCTGCTCGGTTTCCTCCATTTGTGATGATTTGGGAAACTGTTTGTTGGTCGACTTGATTGGTGAACGAATAGCAGGCGGTTATTCAGGTGCCTGATGACAAGGTTGGTGTGTGAGATAGGCAAGTGTGGTGTGTGGAAAGAGATTTGGCTTGTAAGAGGTGCCATCTCCGTCTTACCCCTGCATTTGGCCCTCTTGCCCTTTACCCACTGCTCTCCACTACCCACAACCTCGTACAGGAACGTACAGGAACGTACAGATTTCCCGTACCTTGCCGGCAATTTCTCCCGTGGGCCATAAGCTGACAGCTACACAGGCCTGGGGCAACGGACGGCTGGCCTGCTGAACGAAGAATCGAAGCTTTCAAGAAGAAAAAGATTACGGCCTTGGATCAGAAGATAAGCCAATTGATGCAGAATGATTCCATCAGACCAGCTTAGTCGACACATCTCGGGTGAATGTCTCAACAGTCAAGCTCTAGCTTCGTGTGCACTGTGCAGTGTGGACGGTATGGTGCCTCTCTGGACCGTGGTCATTGTGGAGAGACAAAACAAAATTTGCTGAGTGTGATTGACTGAGCTCGGGCATGTTTTCCCCTCTTGTTCCTGGATAGCAGGTGACGAGATCAATATTTGTCCTTCCGAGTGGATACCCGATGCTACTAACTGTAACTAACAGATAGCGACACACGTAAAAGCGATACGAGGAAAGCGTCTAGGTCGCCCTTGCCGAAGATTGCAATGTTGCTAACTTGCTAGTACTGTAACTTGCTACCAGACACCTGATGCTTCTTGTTAAATTACATATGTAGATACCGCTCCAAGGACGGACATTTGAGATAACTTAACTATCCAAAGGATTAAGTTAGTCGAAAGACGTACCTCATTTCTTCCACTTCCAACATCCGCTTGCATTCCCACTCCACTTCCACTTCACTCCCACTTCCTGGAATTTGTGCCTCGGCACGAATACATATCGAATTGTATTGCACTTTCGCTCGTTCCCACCTTGCCTGCTCAAGGCACAAGCACAGCACTGTATCTCGGACATAGCATCCCCTCTAAGCGAGTCGATAGATTCAGGGTATCGAAATGTTCCGGTCCACAGCGACGGGCTTCAATAGACTTCGCCTCTCCGCTCTGTAGTAGTATGTGCAGTGTGGGCGGCAAGGCGATCCATCCCCATTCCTATCTCGAGGATCGATCCTCCAACGACCTCAAAATTGATTTTGCCCTTTGTCGGTCCTTCGCTCGTTAGATCGGCGAAGATAGCTCTCCATCCCGCAACCACAATATTCTGAATATTGCACCGAAGCGAGCAAGGACCTTGTTCGTGCTGATGTGATCTGCATTATGGCGATTGAATATCAAGCTGGACTGTCGCATTTGTATCTACGTCCGATCGTTCCAAACTTTTCGACCTGTCGCAACGACGATGCCGACAACATCCAGTCCTTCCTGGGATGCTTCTACAGCAACATTCATCACCAATACCAATATTCGTAACTCGATAATTTTCCGAGCCAAACGACGTATCGCGAGGGTATCTAAAATCAAGGGTAGCTGCTAGTTCGGCGAATATTGGTAACATACCAATACTTTCGTGTTCGTGAGAGGATATCTCCATGGAAAAATTGGCTTAGGAAGTTTATGCACTGCTTCAGCTAACACCCCATTTCTTCATAGAATGTTGCGAAAATTCATGCGTTCAGAGCGTGGCTCACCTTCCTCAAATATATTCATTCATATTGTCGAGAATTGTGACAGAGTATTGGGGAAGTCCGCTTGGAGTTGGTATTCTCCAATGCAGTGAATTGCAAAGGGTCAAAAACTCAAAGTGCGATCGTATTGCTGCGCTCGGCGACCGGTCCAAGAAGGTAAGTGTAGGATCGACGTCTTCGAACAGCGACGCAAAGCATCAGTGGAAGCCTACTATCACGATAACTGAATAAAGTTCTACCAACCGATCAGCTTTCGACAGGTGTTTGCTGCTCCAAAACGCGAGATACACTCGTGCTGGCGCTGCTTGACCATATGCGATCCGGGTGACAATGTGAGTTCTCATGGTGGGAAGCGAAGATTCAAAAAGACATTTCGCACAAGAAATTCTCTACAACGAACATTCTTACTTGCCTCCAGGTGCTATTTCTCTTGCATTGGTCTTGATATTCGTATTGAATTTGTATCTGGGTTATCTCAGAAAATAATAGATGCGATCGGCCAGAAGAAAGTGGAAAGTTATGGTTTGGACTAGGACTAGAGGTACACTACGAGTAGATCAATTCTTCAAGACTTCCATTACACGATCCCATCACGTCTGCTTTTGAGCTGTCTAGCATTTTGCACATGAAATTCTGATAACAGATTGCTGTGATATTGTCATTTTTTTCTACGACGATTATTCTCAATCATCCACGTAGTAATGGCCCTTGCGAAGGACGGCCAACCACCATGGGCCACACTCAGGCAACCAGTCCAAACCAGTTTTAAGAAACAGGTTCGGGCTGTGGTTCTCCTCTTGCGACATACTCTTCTACATCCTCATCCGCAGGCCATTGCCAGTCATTATCACCTTCGACTAGCGCTCTCAGGCGGTCATCGTATTCTGATCCCATGCAAAACGCCCTCAAAGCAACAATCGTTGTTCTGAGGAGATTTATGCCATTGGAACTCTGCATGGCTACCTCTGTTAAGAATTCGCGATGTCGTAGCATCCATTTTAGCACAGTCTCCATGCCATCATGATCGGTTGCAAACCCTAGAACCCTCACGTAAGAGTGGAGATGCGCCCCATGGATCTCGAATGGAAGTTCTGGAAGCCCAGGTACCCCGATATCACCTTCGACAAACGTCAGTTTGGCGAATTCTTCTTTAACCAAATTGACAGCATCTACCACAACTAGATCTGCCTCGACTTCGAATGATGCAATTATGGCCTTTTCCAAACACCGGCAGATCAGTTGAAAGCCTTTCGGGTCAAGCTGGAGCCTCGTGTTGTGAAAATCGTGGAGCGCGGCAACTAAAACTTTCCAAGCATTGATGTCATTTTTGGGATGGCCTATCAGTTCGTGGTCAATGAGAGCCCCGGCCTTACCAAGCGCGGCAAAGAGCGCATACCAAGACGGTTTAAAATCTGTGCGACTTGTACCTAGAAGCTCGAGCGCATATGGCAAGGCATTGATTTTGACTCGAGATGGAAGTAAAAGGGAATGTGGCGACCGGTTATTTTCTTCTAGTTTTTGGGAAAGGTTGACACTGCTCGAATGCAAGCCTTCGAAATCTTCAAATAGGCTAGGCTCATTTGAAGGAAGAGCAGGGACGGATTTGATTATGTACTGTCCTGCACAACGGCAGAGTAGGTTAATGAAAGCGTTGATGACTCGACTCTGACGGTGGGAGGTAATAGGGCTCTCTGGCGCATTACTCCCACCAACAAGATAGTCCACGAATGTCTTGTCCAGTGTACTGTCACGCAGATATCTTACGCCGTCATTTATTGTACGTGCATTTTTGACCAAGAATACCAAGAGTTTTCCCGTAGGTCTGAGTCCCTCAGAGATCATTGAGTCGTATAGAGACTCAAGAGATGGGGCTTTGAGTTCTTCCTTATAGAATGAAGTGAAGTTGTCGCTGGACGGCGAAAAGACTTCCTTGCTGTCACCAGGAACCATGCCAGGACGTTCACCCTCTCTGATTCGTTTGTCTTCCGCGTCAAGCTTCTCCATTATGGCGAAATAGATCGAGACATTGGGCTTGCCGCCTGTCTTGCGAAACCTTCTGAAGGCACTCCAAGCCTCCTCCACGTCACGTGTAGCTCTGATTCTAGCTACCCAAACTTCCGCACTCATGGCAGTATTGGCGCTGACTCTTTCAAGACTTCGTTTGAGGAATCCACGAATTTGAATTGTAGGTGTGCCATCCGGCTCTTGTCCTCCAAGAATTCTATATGCAACTGATCGCACGCTTGCATTGTACCCTGCTGCTCTCATCTGACTGATTGCAGAGACGGCCCTACTCATATCTTCATCTGGAGAGCGTTGGGCATCCATACCATCTTGATCGACTCTCCAGGGAGGCCATTCTCTTGCTCGAAGCCTCCCTAGCTTTGATTCATCCTCGCTCTTCTTGGAAGCAATTAGTACAGCTTGTACAGCTTCGTAGCCCTTTTGATCAATAATCAAGGGCGGTTTCGATTGACTTGCCAACAGCAAAAGGATCCGCTGAGCATGCCAATTGTGCCGCATAGATTTGAATGGATCTATGATAGATGGTAAAGATAGCATGTGGAGTACAAGATTCAGGATTTTGGAGAAAACACCGAGCGCACGATCACTCATGCACTTGTCCATGGACTGCTGTTCCAGCAATTTTTCCATATACGGTGCCATCATGTACGCGATACTGACGACTGCGGGAGCGTGGATGCGACGCGCCTGGGCAAGCAAGCGACTAACTAGGAGAATGAACGTAGTTATTTCCATATTTACGAAATACGTGTCAGTCATATCATCATCAGATGTACCTGGTGGGACCTCCTGGACATCTGTGAGGTCTAATAATCCGCCACTAGAACTTGTGGGTTGCTGAAGACTGTGGCGCAGGAGGTTGGTCCAGGTATGGCTCAGAAGGCTCCTAATGGTTTTCACGTCGTGGAGACGGCGGCGAAGAATTTCTAGTAATAGGAACGTAGGGCGCTTGGTAGGTGCCAAGGTGAGAAAACGTTCTGCCATCCTGTCCGGATATTTTGCTTCTACCACCCACGCCCACAGAGACAAATCCTCGCCGGTATATCCTTTGGACTGTAAGCTGGACAACGCTGGCTCAGGCAGATTTTGGCCCTGTAATGGTCAGAAATTGAGACGAGAAAAGGAGGAGGTGAGCATACATTTAGGTGATAAAGAAGGGCTGCAGGTAAAGCTGTGCTAGAGACAACTGGCTCCATTTCTCTCCAGTAATCTTCTCGTGAAGCGGGATCTCGAATGCCAAGCCATATGCCAAGTACATTCAGAGCCGAAGGACGTAGTATTTTGCGGTGTCTTCTGCTAACAGAATCGACTGACGAAAATCTCGTCTTTGGAAATGATGTAAAGTGCTTATCGCCGGGGAATGGGCTTTCCTCCAAATTCCTTGAGACATTTTCTTGGGTCTCAGAGGAGTCTGAAACTTTCAGTGTTCCTTCATCATCTGACCGTTCCCTAGAGTCGTGCGCTACAACAGCAGTTGAAAGACGACGCGGCGCCTGCCATGGGAGGCGAGCTCGAACAATTTTCGGAGTGGTTATCGAGGCATTAGGAAACTTTACATGAGACATGTCAGAAGAAATCCAAAGTATTGTTCAGGGAGCTTCGACGTACGTGGAATGTGGGTGATGTGACAGCCAGGAGCTGGCGTTGCCAGCATAAGAAGGCATTGCCCAATTTCGAGAGATATAGGCACGATTGCATCCGTTCATGTTGTACAATGCTTCGCTGAGACCGAATGAATGTGGTTTGGGCGCTATGAAGAGCAATCGATGCTACTGATGCAGGAGGATGTAGGTCTATGGACAGAACAACCCCGACAGAAGTGCATCTGTAAACTTGCTTCACGCACTCATGGATAGCCACAGCCCACCTCCCGCGCAGCGACAGAGCAAGATCGTTAACTTTTTTCCTTGATGACTAATCCACCGGGTCCTAGTCTGCGGACGGCGGCAAAGATATTCCGGGATCCTCTCTTGATACCTCAGGCACACACGGACTGAATCCAGACGTTTGGTGAAATGAATTCCTTGAGCCTCGCCTCGCCTTACGACCAAATTGCGAAAGAAGTAACCAATAATTCCGTAATGCTCCTCTAGCCAGCAGCAACTCATCGAAAGAGCAAAGGAAACCGAGCGGATTTATACACAACTCGATCCTTACATACGCAGTACTTCTTGCCCAGGACTTTGAATGAGTTCTCTCTCTTGATTTTTCTTTCTTCGTTCTTCAAGAGTTATGCCTTAAAATCCAACTTGTTCTTTTGAACTACGGTACTGTACCTACCCAAGAGCTACCTAGCGAAAAATCGGTCCCTTCCATTCTGCACGGTAACACATACCATATTATTTGCGATCGCGACGCGAAGGGAGATATCGAAAAAACTTAGCAACCGCGAGACTTATCCACCCCCCTTTCGCGATGGCCTCGACCAACGGGGTCTTGAGTCCCCCTCCACAACCGGATCTCAACAACGCTTCTATTAATCTTTCAGCAAAGCGGAAACGCGACGATAGCATTGATCAACCCGATCTCACAAATAGTCTCACTAACGAATCGAAAGTCGCGACTGCAAGCCCACCAACACCAACGATAGATACGCAGGCTCTGGTTAAAGATCTGATTGACGTGCTCAAAAGGTGGGCTGGAACTCTTCCTGATGAATCCTTACTATCTCGTTCGGATTTGGCTCTCTGTGGATTCTCAATTCTATCTGGACCTTTACTGACTTAAATCCTAGCCATGACCCCTCACCCTCCATCCTGACACGACCTCTTCCCGAGCGAGCCCCATCCGCTGAACCCCAGACCAAGCGACAGAAGCCAGATGATGCGATAGACTCGCCATCCATTGCGTCAAAATCAGCAGCAAACAAGTATGCCGTCGTGGACGAAGTTCTCAAAGATATTGATGCCGCGGCATCCGACATAATTGAAAGACTACAATTATCGAACGGTGCCAATCGCAACCAATACATACCGGTTCCTTCCAATCAATCCGAGCTGTCTATGAAAATCCTAGCCTTCAAGAAGAGAGCCCATGAGCTTGTCCAAAGAGAGAAGGTGCTGATGGGCCAACAGAAGGATGTGGCTGTTAACCAGGCACTGAACGCGGGCCATTATTTGTCAAACCAGAATCTAGGATCTGGTACAAATGCGCATGCCAATGTAGGGGCCGAGGACGGTAAGGCGGTCCTCACATTATTCGGCAATGCACCACAAGCAAAGCATTTGTTCTCTAGCCTGCAGATACCAGCCAAGATCGATGGCGAGGACATTGTTCAACCTTTACGCGAAGCTGGTCTGCCAAACGGCATCACAACTACGCGTGTGGTTCCCATGCGGCCAGCGACGCTGGGTGATGATCGGAAACGTCCACAGACACTAGGCGAATTGTTTCCAACACCTGCGAACATCATGCCACTGAAGCCTCCAAAGCCGGCCAAAACTTCATCACCGGCTTCAACCGAGGGATGGTACCAGCCATCAACTGTCGAGCTTGCTGCAAGAAGTGCCAGTTATTCCAAGCAAATTATCACCACCGGCCAGTGGCTTGACTATAGCAATATATCGTCTCTAGAAGCCAGTGCGATACGCGACAAAACTCCAAGTATCAATGGAAAAGCGAACCGTTCCGAAATCGAGTCAACCGAGATGGATGCTGCAAAACTGGAGGCCCTATTTCGTAGCGCATACTCAGGGTTCGCTCCAACAAAGGATGATTCAAAAGCTATTGCCCCGGAGGGTGTGATGAATAAATTATGGTGGCAGCATGTTGGAGAGAAGCGGTTTGTAAATTTGATTGGCTCAGCGCAAAATTTCGATGATACATCTCTCGAACAAAACAACGTAAGCCTCTCTGCATCCAAGAAAGACACCGAAATAGAAGAGCTTGAACAAGCAGCCAAAGAATGGAGTGACGAGGCGATTGATCCAAGTTTGGCATCTCTCCAACCTCCTGAGGAGAAGAGTATTGAAGAGAAGGATGTTGAGGAGGTACTACAAGGAATATCGGAATTATTGGAAACCCTTAATTCCTACCAAAGAAATCGTCATATGTCGCCGAACACCCAAGGGAGAACAGGCAGTGTTCATGCTGGGGTTGAGACATCAATGGGAACTCTATTAAAGCCAAGCGATGGGGAGCTTGCGACATACGAGATTGTCAAGTCTCAGTTGACATTAATGATTGCGATGTTGCCGCCATATGCAGTGGCGAAACTCAATTCTGATCAGCTAGCTGAACTTAGCATCAGTACAAGGATAGAAATTCCTATGATTGAGTCAAAGGGTGTTATGGAAGAAGACGAAGTTGCAGTTCGGGCTAGAGTAGCCGCAATGACTGCAGCATCTAATACTCGTCCTACTACTAGCTCTTCTCTCCATAGGAGCACGTCATCTACTGCGCTGTATGGCAACCAATACGCAACGTCACGCCCGGCTGCATCCACTGGGCACCAATACTATGGAGGGACACAGACTCCCATCAGACCGCCTCAGACGAATTTGCAACGCCCACCTGCAACTGCTCCTGTACCAGTTGCATATCCTCCTCAGCGTGCTCCCACAGCAACAGCATATCGGCCGACAGCATATTCGGGGGTATCTTATCCACATCAATCACGAACACCGGGTCCCCACATGCCACAGTACGCACAGCCCAATGGTCAACAATACCACCAAACACCCTCGAACCCTCCATATGCACGATCTCATAGTCAATCTTATCAAAATGTTTCGCAACCAGCTCCTCAACCCTCAATGGGTGTGCGTTATCCCAGTCAACCACCTTATTCGACTCAACCACAACCGACGCAGAATGGTGTGGCTTATCCTTACGCCAACGGCGTCCATGTTGGTCGGCAAGGGTCTCCCCACAAACCCGCATATAGTACCTCAACGCATACCACACAACCCCTGCCCCGGCCGCAATACTCGACACCTACACCCCCAGTGCCAGATCGCAGGTATATGCAAGGCCCACTAGCTCAACCTACCCTTACAAATGGTGCTTCTCAATCACCTCAACCCCAGCCAGGGCTGGCGACACCCCAAGCTCTTGGCCCTACGAACTATAGCACTTTTATGACCGCCGAACAGCAGTCAAGCATGATGGAACGTCAAAGAGCACAATTGGCTCAGCAGCAAGGTACGCAGCATCAGGCAAGGAATGCAGCCCAAGCTGGTGCAATGGGATCGCCGCAACCACAAATTAATACAAATAGTGCCGTAGCAGCAGGTTTATGATATGATTAGTTCAATCAAATGGGTTTCAGGTCGGTCAGGAGTTCTTGCAAGGGATGACTGGATAATCGCAGGACGGATTGGTCCCGAGTTTACGACGGAGAAAAGGGGGCCATGTGATCCAACACCATCTAGGTACTTTTCATGCGAAATATTTATAATTTTTTCATTGAACGGCGTTTTGCTTGGGAGCGAGATGCGGCAGACATGCAATCAAAGATCAAGATTGGCCAGATAGATGGTTCCTAATGATCGAAGTTCGCTGCTCTTTCAGTGATGGATAGGGGCCTTGGTTGTACAGCAGCAATGGGTTTTGGGTGGCTGTTGGTTGTGCGCGAGGTTGACTTGAGGGTGATTTGGTTGTATGTGTAAGATTATAGATCTTTGATTATTTTTCTTTTCACATTTCTTGTTTTCTTACGACTATTTTGAGTGATTGTGATGTATGCACGTGTGTATGTTGAGGAGGTGTGAAAAGTTATATTGGCTTTACGTGGTCATGTGTGCAAGTTGGATGGAGATGTTTGTTTTCATATCTTTGATTATCATTCATGGGTCAAGACTGTGTTGGGCCTCTGATAAGACTATGTATAAACGTACAACATACAATAATGATTCATGTCCACCCGTTTTCCTTACCAATACACGTAGCTGAAATACAGAATGGAGATGCAAACAACACAACAAAATAATATACTACAAAATGATCCGCAACACCTCACATCTTCCAATCAGGAAAGGCACGGCCTTCTCTTTCCGTGCTCACTCTCAAGTTCCAGAATAGACAGCCGTCGCTCCTCTACCACACTCGATCCTTTGCTCTACACTAACCCACCTCCCCTCCACCTTGATCTTCTTCCTCGGCGTAATCTGGAAGCGATGTTCCTCTCTGCTTCCCCGTTCTTTATCCGCAGCTACATCCAACGGCTGTATATAGACTGGCTGACTAACATTATTCCTCTTTCCCGTGCCCAACTGGTAGAACTCGTTTCCACCCCACCACAGCACATCAGCGCCCCAATTCGTATCATTCTTCGAGCTCTTATTCGTGGCGTTCAGATGTGTTACATTGTTCATCACAGCACTAGCGTGCGTAGCGCCGACGGAGAGCTGGGCGAGTCGGATGGGAATCACAGTTTCCGCTTCTTCGTCGTATTCAAAGAGACCGGAGAGAGCCTTGATTTTTGTAGGGGTGCCTTGAACGTGTGTCCAGCGGCCGTTGCCAAGTGCTCCGAAGATGCCTTGTCCGCAGGACCAGGTGTCAGCTGTGACACGGCCGAGATTTCGAGCGAGCCCTTCTTCGTCCTGGCCGGCCACACGCGTGGCGTCGACGGTGAAGAATGTGTTGACGCCGCCCGCGTAGATGCCGGTGACACGGGGAAGAAGTTTTGTGCCTTTGTAGAGACGATCGATGGGTAGGAGGGAGGGGGCGTCGATTGTAGGGGACTCGGAGTTGTATTCGAAACCGAGTTGCCCGAGGGAGTTGTCGCCAAAACTGAAAACACGGCCTTGCATATCGACAGCCACAGAGTGGTAGTCACCGGTAGCGATCTTGGCTATCTCGAAACCTTGAAGTGTGCTGATGAGATGCGGTTGATCGTATGATCCTGGTGGGCGGGTGGTCCATGTAAGACCAGGAACGCCGAGTTGACCGCGAGTGGGAAAGTCTTCCGTTCCTGAGGCTGCAGAATATAAACGCCCTTTAGATGTGAGAATTAGGCAGTGCTCCAGTCCGCTGCTGATGTCTGTTACTTTTTCTCCCCATCCTAACTTCTCTGGGGTAATAGATCGGTAGCTGATTGGCGATGTGCTACTCCAGAATGGTATCCAGCTGCTCTCGCTAGGTTTGGTTCCGACTGTCTGGTCAGCTTTTGAGGCTGGAATTGAGTAAACCTTTCCACTTGATGAGAGGGCAATGATCCGGTCCCTTGAAATAGAGATTTTGACGAGGTCCTTGCCCTTCAAAATTGGCACAGGTCCCTTGCTATCCGGTGAATATCCCACACCCCATTCCAATAAATCACCATTTTCAGTAATGGCCGCTCCGAATGTTCGATCCAGTTTGATATCTCGGATGACCTTCCCATCAAAGTATGGCATTCGTCGTGGTGTTTTGACGTTTGGCTCATCAGAATCTGGAGCGACTACCCGGCCTGCATTGGAACCCCAAGCATATACTCCTGGGCTCTCCCAACTTCTCTTTACTTGTAAATGTTGCGAACTAATTTGGTCCCTGTTTTCTTCCTTCGTGCGCGTTGCCCGCCGCTTCTTCTCGAACTGGATCTCTGCCGGTACAGGGACAGAGGCCTCCTCTGCTTGCAGAGCTCGTGGATATCCGGATATGTAGAAGCCGCCGGCTCCAATCGTCAGTGATACGAGCAAAGCTACCCTCCGTGATGGTAAAGACTTAGTAGCTACAGCGATCCGGGAACCACTTGATCCTCCAATATATCTTCTTTGGAATGCAATGGAGCTCCCATTACCCCTCGTGCATCGTGAAGAAATGGTACCACTCCTGCTTACTATCCTTCCAGACCACATTGTTGTTTTTCCTATGACTCCCGCCAATGGATGACAAGGTTCTGTACTATTTCAACAAAGAGGTGTGTACCTTCCTACTAAACTCATGACATCCCACTACAAAGTGACTGCGCTTTTTTCAGCCTTGT
The DNA here is from genome assembly GCA_002946425.1 of Rutstroemia sp. NJR-2017a BBW. NCBI lineage: Eukaryota > Fungi > Ascomycota > Leotiomycetes > Helotiales > Rutstroemiaceae > Rutstroemia > Rutstroemia sp. NJR-2017a BBW. The sequence goes on from NJPT01000031.1 coordinate 2,284,860, forward strand.
CTGGGTCTATGACGAGAAGACCATATACTAGGCCAATAGTGAGTTAGGTAAACATAAGCCTTGTGGCCCGTGCTGTTGCAAGTTCAAACGGTGTTCGGAAGTAACACGCAAATATCTCAGCCTTACAGACCTCCCCCGAAGTATATGAAGTTTACTGCAAGGGATTCCGAAAATGTACGAAGATCCGTGGTACAGTTTTGTGCCTGATACACATTCCAAAAACGAAGATGTGGCTAAACATCGTCGCAAAAACTCTCTGCTCCAGCAGCCAAATGTAAGCTCGGTGCTGGAATACGCTGCGCGTCAATTGTGCTAACATGGACGACGAGGGAAACAACCAATTTCTGGATCAAAAGGTGCCAATGACTGGTATATATGAAGAACCTCCAGTGTCAAAGGATCCCCCGAAAGCTACGTTAGCTAGAAGAGCGAAGTCGTACAGCGACTTTTACGCAGTGGCTGTGGCATACCTGGGTAAAGAGACGCATAAGGAAGTCTCACAGAGCAGCCTCGACATCGATGGAGCAAGGAATCAGGGACCGTTGTTCGAAGAGCGATATGCCGATTTGGAGGATGAGCTGCTTGATGCAAGCCATGAAGAGTACCAGTGAGGCGGCATAAGCAGATTGTTGTGCGAGTTGTGATTTCTGACACCATACAGGCTTTACCTAGATCAATTGGCTCTTTCTGAACGACATCTGAACAGCCTCCTCGATAATACATCCTCCGCTCTTGAAACCCTCGCAACTTTATCTGAATCCTTCAAGAATGTGGAGGCACAAACGACTGCATTTCAAGCACAGTGCGAGGACCTATTGGAAGAACAAAAGAGAATCCGGGAATTGGCTGACGAGGTGGGGACGGATTTGCAATACTATGCTTACCTAGAGCCTCTCACTCGACGTCTCAATGCGCCAAATGCAGGAAAGATGGTCAAGAATGATGAATTCTTGGATATGTTGTTGAATTTGAATTCTTGTGTGGAATTTATGGATCAACATGTAGGTCTTTTATATCCATTCATGTTTCTAGAAGTTGCTGCGTTTCCCCGAAAGTATGTTCCTTTTGGAGTTGAGTTAGGTTTATACACAGCTGCCGATGTGATTGAGATCCTGCAAAGAGAAGCCCGTGTGTTATTAGGATGAGCTGAAGGAGCGGTTGGCCTGGAATACATTTTGAAGTACCTACTAACCATGTGCAGCCAAGTTACAGAGATTCAACGGTATACAAAACTCGTTACACCGCTCTCTTGGACAAGGCTCTCAATCTAGTCCAAATAGGATTCTCCGCTGCTATGCGGGAAGTATCGGATGATGCCTCTAAGCAGTTGAAATTGAAAGAGCAGACAGAGACGAACCAATATATCCTGCTCTATGGCAAATATGAGTCCGCTCGTGAGAATCTTGGTCGCCCTATCGAGCGACTCCTAACCACGGAGGACTTCGCTTTTGGTCGAAAGGGAGACTCTGATAGATCTGTGTATATTCAACAGTGGCACAACCTTTACCAGCAGATACTCGAATCCTATATCAGATCTCGTGATCCTGTTGGGCCTCTCGTAGCAAAGACACTCCAGAACTTCACAACTACCTCCCCTCTTCCAGAGAAGGAGTTTGAGTTGTTTGCTCGACGTTGTGTTCAGTACGTCTTTGATACGTGCCAGAATGAGCTGAAACTGGCCGCCAAATTCTTCCAAGACGGACCTCTTATGGCGGAGTACCCTCCACCGCCGCTTACTTGGAGTATGCCAAATGTATACATTCAAAAGCTCGAAGAAACTTGCTTGGTTCACGTCAAATCCCTCCATAATTTTCTAACACCATATCTCAGCAATGGAGACTTACACCGCATTTGTGATCTTGTCACTTGGTTAGGAGACACCTACTTATCAGCCGATGCTGATGAGGACGATAGCCGAGATTGTCAGAGACTGGCGGCACAGGTCTTGTTGAGCGTTCACCTCTGGCCATTAGCCGATCAACTCTTCATCACTGAGGCCAGCAAGCTTGAGCACTTTAAACCTTCTCCGGAGGACCTCAAGATTGTCTCTGCCAATGCACCGAAGTTATCAAATTCAAAAAGTGCGCCAACTAGCGGTCTGAGAGTTGATACTAGCCGGAAAGCTCCTGAGGAAAGCACGTCGGTTGGGCCCGGGGTATTAACAGCATTCCCTACCGTTAAGTCTGCTGTGAATCTGCTCGTTCTATACAACGAGAGCATGCACGAAAGAACAGTAAGCAACATTCTCTTCGCCACTGTGAACGTGAAACTAATTTGAGAAACTGCAGCTTAAAAAAGGCGATGTACTCTACGAGATCGTCCATCAAACAACCGAATCACTCCAGCGAGCTGCCACGATTATCAAGCGAACAAGCAACATCATGGATGCTCAAGTTTTCTTGATTAAAAATCTGATGCTCATTGAAAACCTCTTCATGACCCACGAAATACCTGACTCTATCCGCCAATCCGCTGAGCTTGACTTCACTCCTATCTGGGACACCATCAAAGAGTTACAATCACGAAGTCAACTATTCAATCCCCTTGCATACATCAAACCCATTTTTAAGGGCCAACTGCTCCCAGCAGTTGTCGATCGTCTGCTAGATGCGAGAAAGGAATTAGAGAGGGTTCTAGTGCAGCAGATTACCGCGTTTGCAAAACATTGGCAGGCGAGGCTTGCTGGGAATAATAAAGAAGAGGTGGTTAAGGCAACGAGGGAGCTAGATACTCTGTTAGAAAGGGTGTTTGATGAGGAGACCACGAGAGCGGCATTATGGAGGATGATCAGGGGTGGTGATGACTGGTAGAAGCGAGCCTTTCGGCGAATTACAGTTGAGATATCAGGATCTCTGAAGCGGAGAAATTTACGTGCGAAGCTATTACAGATATCAAGGCTGCGCTATAACTTCATCATATATACGATTTGATATGCACAGGTGATTCCATACATGTTTAAGGAGCTATTGTAAGTGTGTAACACGAGGCCAAATTCTGAGCCTGCAGTCAGCACGTTGTTTTAAAGATGCCAAGACGCCACATCCCGTCCGGACCTCGCCCAGACCCCTATCTACTTTTGTTGCACCTCTCAAACAAGCTTAAATTTAAGGATCTGTCAGGCGAGACGCCTTCCACAACATACGCAGTTTCCTCTCGAATGCTGCATGAAATGGGGGCTTTTACGGACGGTGTTCCGAACTTTTTCACTTCCTCGCCCTCTCTTGTTGAACTCCAAGCGGCCAGCTCTTTTACCTGCCATCCTGTTACATATCTCGAACTCCCACTTTCCCCTATACCTCTTGAACACATACCCGCTCCTGTCTCAAACACTACTTCGAACTGATGAATAACTAAAGTTTCGAACTTTATTAAATTAATATTAATCCACACAGTCCATCCATGAGGATCATTATTGTCCCAGGAACACAGAATCTCCTACCGGAAGAACCCATTCATCGACCCCTCGACCGAGCTCCCCCTTCCCAGCACCTAGGTGGCGCTAGTCTAGTAGTCGTCGCCAGTGATGGCTGAGGTCGCAATCACGACCTTCGGATCAAAAGGAAACTCCAAGCCATCGTCCAGCAACGGATACGTGTCGACCGTCCACGCCGACGGCGTCGGGCTTGGCGGGATTCCCGACGGCGGACAAGTCGGTACTTGCGTCGTGGAGATCGTTTTTGAAGCGTCTACCTTGTGTGTTGAACTAGCATTCTGAGTCCACAACTTAGGCTTTCGGTCACTCGTAACGTTGGTCAAGACCTGAAAAATAGGCGAATAAGCAAACGGGTAGACCCCATAATTGATGGGTGGGCTGATTTCCTCGCCCCAGGGCGCCCAGGAACAGCTGTTGAGAGACTCGTTGTACAGGAGGAAGCGGCAGTAGTTGGTCGTATTGTCAAGGTAGGCGTTAGAAAAATCCCATAGGACGAGGCCGGTGTTTTCGTCTGGGTTGGGCTGTCAGTATGTGCGTATGGATTATTTTTGCCAGGAGATCAATTGAACTCACAAGGTCCAAATGCAGATACCCATCCATTATTACCATCAATGTCTCGCGGATCGACCGTTTGGGCACCTGTCTGATTTTCGAAGCAATTCATCGACATGAGGAGAGTAGTCGTCCATTCGAGTTGGCTGTATTCGACGACCATGGTGTCGTTGTGGTAGACGACGATATCGGAGACATTTGCCACAGGATTGTCCGAAACTCCTGGATATATGAAGCTGTTACTTGGATCTATGAAGATGTCACTTGTTGCGCTTGCTGCACTTGTATCTGTTGCAGTTGGTATAAGTAAACCATATGCAGGAAACGCAAAGATGATGAGGCCTAGCAAGAGACGACACATTGTGTAGAATGAGACGTATGGCACAGTGTATTATTCACTTGAAAAACGACGTATGTACAGTACTTAGCACGATGTTTTACAAACAGAGAGGAGGAAGACTTTCGTATCGTATTCCTAATGATAAAAAGCCAAAGATAGGAGAATTTCATGGAGAAATCCGCTGTCCCTTTGCCTCCTCCCATTCCCGGGCTGGTTTTGCTGCGCTTTCAGCCGAAAGCAGCTCGTAAACCAGCGACTAATGATGGCCAACCACGATAAAAGGCCCAACTGTTGGGCCCACTTAACATTAACCTGATCAACGTGCTATCCTACGTCTTTTGCGTAAAAACCCCAAGCTGTGCTGACTCCGGCTAAAATAGAAGGAAATAAATCAACATGTTGGAAATTATTACCAATTCTTTGCGTTGAACTTTCACCGCCATGGCTTTGTCTCAGCAGCCTGAGTTTGGCAATTTGCTAAATGATCAGGACTTTGGCTCGTATTTGAGCAATAACGAAGACGGTCCAGAGGACAACATTCTCAGACATAGGACTACAAGAGAAGGACAAGAAAATATGGCGAGTAAGAAGAATCCGGAAATCACGACGGCGTATCCTGTGTCTAGCGACGACATAAGTCGTGACGACGCAAGGAAAGCAGATGAAAGGAAAGGAATTTTCGACCCAACGCAAGATTATCCTCCACTACCTTACGGTGGTGATGTGTGGGAGCCCGGATGGAAACAGTTTCCCGTGGGAGGTGTCCTGGCTCTGATCGGGTCTTTCCTTTTCATGGTTGCTTCTATCTTGGTTCTTGTCGTCTCCGCGGGACAGTCGCCTTCAGCCTGGGTGGTATCTCCTACTGTCTATGTTGCCGCTTTCACGACACTGTCTAATTTGCTTGCGCAATATTCTTTCAAGAAAGGTGCCAAAATTGCCTGGTGGTATAAAGCGCTTCGGGGAGGCACAATTGGTGATCTTCATCACCACTGGTCTCATGCCGACGGATTCTTCTCCGCCTTATTCGCTGGAATGAGATTCAGCTGGGTGACTCTGGCAAGTATTGCTGTCACCGTCATGGTGGTTGATCAACCTCTGATGCAAAGGGCATCCACCATTTTCAGTATCGAAAAGGTCGAACAGGTCAATATAACAGCTCATATCGCACCCGAGGTTCCATGGGGCTTCACAGGGCGTCAAGTCGGGCACGGCACCACCGTCCAACTCATGACGCAACCGATGCTTGAAGCATTCAACGACTTCAACAGCCGGAGTCCGATCACGACAGGCTTTTCCGGCTGCAACGATACCTGTGTTGGCTACATCGATGCCGGAGGACTTTCAGCAATATGCAACACAACCAGCAGACCAATTGATTTCATGACTGTTGGATACAACTATCCCTCAAGCCTGTCTCCATTCACCGTCTCGTGGGGACTTGAGGGGGTACAAGGAAGTGATCCCAGTAACTACACCACAACTTACATGACGATGAAAGTTACCTATACCACCAACTCCACCGACGACTGCAAAGGAATCCTTACTACGCGTTCTTGCTACTTAGCTCCGGCCACACTGCAATATCCTGTCAAGATCAGTAACAACGCACTCACCCTCTCCGATGTGATTGCCGGTGGAAAGGTAAAATCTTACCAGCCGATATCTAGCGGTGATCCAATTACAGATGGAGGCAGGTCCGAGTCACCACCCTACTTTACGCTCGGCGGCATCTATCTCGCAGCGCTAAACCTCTTCTCGTCCAACGCCACCTATACAAATGGCGGTGGAGTTGGCATTTACTCAACCTTCCCTGATACTCTGTCCAATCAGTTTCTGGACGTCCAAAAGGTGCCTCTTTCAAGCCTCAGTTCCGTCGCGGATATCCAAGTTTCTAAGAACTGCAACCAGAACTGGACCGATCCAACATCGTATATACTGAATTCGCTCAACAATATAGCATTCAGACTCTCACTCGCAGCATCCGAATTTCCCTACCGCAACACCAGCACTCGTCCGGCTCCGCAGATAGTGACTATGCAGCAAACCTCGAGACAAAATGTCTACCATTCGGAGTATAGATTCCTTGTTGGTGGTGCTGTTCTGGTAGCAATTTGCACCCTGTTTATTACACCCACCTATATCGGATGGTCGAAGCTGGGTCGAAGCGTTACTCTCAATCCCATTGAGATCGGTAAAGCTTTTGATGCGCCATTGCTGCGTGGTCCTGGCTCGAATGCGCCCTTGAGAAAGCTCATGGACAGTATGTCGACAAAAGAAGTACAAATGGGAGAGGTTGAGGATTATGGCCCATCACCGGTGCATAGATTGAAGCTCGCAGATCCGGTCGAAGTGAGGAATCCGAGGGCTGGTGTTGTATATTCATAGGTGTATCTATATGTGTGTACCTAGATTGGCTCAAAAATAATAGTTAATTATATTCAAAGAATATAACAATTCCGTACAGTCCTGCAAAAGATGGGAACATCAAAGACTGGTACACTTGTATTGTGCAGCACATAATTAAATAGCAGCAAGACAATTTGACTGAATATGGTCGAGGTTGAAGTTCCCGTTCCGCTTTATCTACAAATAAGTCTTCCAAGGGATCCAGCAGAATGTGGTCCTTGCGATTTCTTCTTTTCTAACATGTTGAAAGTTGAGTCAACATTTGCGAGGTGGGTGGCTGGAACAGAACCAAATAGTCGCCCTGGTATCATCCCGAATTCTGGTGTGCCTAACCATCTAGTTTCGTAACTTCGAATTTACTCCTAGGAGATTGCCCTCATGGTCATTTCTACGACCGCAAAGGTGCCAGCGCTGACAGGCATAGCCCTTAATAATGTCGGAAAGATGCCTTTCCAAAATCCTCTTATTCCTTCCACCCTCCAGGTCTGGGCAAAACAGTCTCTCATTCCCTTATACTTCATCTTCTCCCCAAAACCATCACTTTGCATTTTGCTCTTGACTACATCAAACGGATAACTGGCGAGCCAAAGCGCTTCTCCTGCAAGACCTCCGTAGAACGCAATTTTCCAACTTGGAATGTCTTTGCGATCGATCTTGTTTCGAGCAGCATCGCTATTCATCATGTACTCGAAGGACAGGAACCAAACACCGTAAGCTTGTGCTTCGCGAAGTATAGTAACAGCTTCTCCACGGTAGAGACCTTTTAAGACACCCTCGTGGGCTGAGAGCTTACGTACGCAATCAAGCGGGCCATTGTAGAGTCGTCCGGCACCATGGGGTTGGGTCTGCAACCTGATTCTTACGTGCTCAATGGGTCCAGAGATACCTGAATTGGCAAGACCGGCAAAGGCACCGGCAGCGTAATATTGTGAGTATGATAATCCGGGGGAATTGGGGTTGCGAGAGGTGTTATACGATTCGAGGTAACGGCGTGTTTGGTGGAAAGCACCGAATTGCACAGAAACACAGGCACCGATACCAATTAGTGGAGTAAGAGTTCCTTTGTAGAAAGCGAGAGGCCCTTCGGTACGATAAATGGTCTGCGCGGCTTCCAGAGCATTGGCATACTGAGTTGTTGTCTGAAGGCGGACTTTGACAATATCGAATGGTTGACCTGTATGCGGTATTAGAATGTGTGTTCAAGTTCTTGACATGATGTATGGATACTCGGAATAGCATATTCAATCTCTCTGGAACAAGGTAGAACTCCCATCACTAGATGTCTCTCCCATTCACTCTACGATGTATCTCAACCCCACGTGACAAATCCCAGTCTCAGAAATACCAAACATGAACCTCAATTGTAAACTTACCCAGCAAAACCTGAGCAATCCCTCCAGCAGCCCCAGCAAAAAGATCCTTTAGAGTTCTCTTGAAACCGCCTTCCTCCAGTTCCGCAACGACGTCGCCCATTCTTCCGTATTCTTTGACCTCTGGCCCTTCAACAATGATAAGGACCGCCTTTTGCTATGTCAAAATTTTCAATTGACAGCGGACAGCAGACAGCGGGGTAGTCAGCCAAGCAGAATGGGCACTTGACTTATTGAAACGTTGTACAAAGCTCGCGGGTGAACTTCAGAACGGCGACAAGGCAAGACCTCCAAATAATGCCTTTCTGAAAGGACGTGTAATCGGAGACGTAAGCGATGTCGTGCTTGTTTCGCTTACCGGATTTCTGTTTTAGGTGCCTTAGGCACACAAGGAGCTGCACATTTTGTAGTAAAGCAGTCCGTGGTCGGATGTCAGTATTCACGAGCTTGGGAAGTAGAGCACGCATCACATGTATAAGGGATATTGAGTTCTTGAGTATTCAATTTTTTATCTCAACCGCGCTCTATCATGCAATGTGCAATATACAAATTAAGATCCTTAACTACCATTATATAATGTCAAAGATAAGAATCATTAGACGCTCGATTTGACTAACAATAAGGAGAGAACAGCAAGGTGAAAGATGAATGAATTTAGAAGATATAGACGCTGCGGTCATCCAAAAGGAGGTCACGCAGACGCCATGTATAACACTACAGTAAGCACCATCTACAACAGAATCATTCCAGCTCCTGCCATACCAGCAACGAAGAGGTATGCTCCCAATTGCAATAAACCAGTATCAAGACGTGGAACGATAACGGAACCAGCAGCACTCTTGCTAGTGGAAGCACCGGATGATTTGCTGGAAGAGGCGCCAGTGGCGGTCGGGGCTGAGGTAACAGTTCCAGTACCAGCGGTTCCGGCTTGGCTCAAAAGACTGGAGCAGCTGGAGCTGGTTGCGCCAGTTTGGATCTTGGCATTTCCGCTGAAGCTACAGGCAGTGGAGGCCTTGTTTTGGGACTTGTAGTATTGATCGAAGACGAATGAGAGCTGCTGAGATGAAGTGCACATAGAGTATGCACCGTAAACACCGGTGGTGGCATTTTTGCCGATACCGTCACATGCAGCGCTGTCAAGACCACAGACATAGTCGAAAAGGTCAGCGCTCGAGTTTCCAGAGATACCGCTGTTAGCTACACAAGAGAGCGATTTCACCATGCACTCGCAAAGCTCGGCGTTAGCAATCGGTGGGAGGTTGCTAGATGCGGCCCAATCAGCACCAGTAGCTGGACAGGCTTGAGCTTGGGTGTTGGTGACGGTGTAAGCAGATGAGTCAGTCAAGCTTGGGGTAGCCTTGGCCAGTTGCTTTGAGAGAGCAGTGAAATCCGCGAGCTTGCTGACGGAGCTTCCAGAAACAGATACAAGACCTAGACTTTGCGTTAGTTGAATGCGCCATATATGGCCCAAAGCCAAAACTCACCATAATCGTTTGCCTCCTGGAAGTACATGTAGACGATTCCTCCGGACCATACACTGGTCATGTTATCGCCGAAGATAGCCTGAACTTCGGTGAATGGACGGGGCTGGACAGTGTTGCAACCGTATTCAGCGAAGAACGCAGGGACAGAGTAGTTGGCGAACTCGAGTGTTCTCTGATCGAATCCGGACTCGGTGAATGAAGAATCACCGCACCATGAGTAGATGTTGTAACCCCAGAAGTCAATAGCCTCACTCGCGTCACCGCAGTTGAAATAGTGGGCCAAATCGATACGAATGTCTGCGTCATCATTGGTAGCATATCCTACACCGATGGCTCTGTAGTTCTTCGTCTTAATATAAGCCTTCATGTCACGAACGGCAGCCTTGACGAAAGCACTGGCATTGGTGTTGTTTTTACTGTTTGAGACTTCGTTACCGGCAAAGAAACCAAGCACGTTGCTATATGGGGCCATGGCACTGTAGAGTATAAAGATTAGCATACATATCTCAAACTTTGGCGCAAGAAGACAGTCGAACATTGCGGCTGCTAAGGAAAACTAGGGGATGAACAAAGGTCGGAGAGTAGATAATGAACATACTCAATAACGGCAGCGTAATCAGCATAGAGCTCAGTGGTCCAGGTTGGGTCATTTCGGTTGATAGAGGACGATGGGTTGGATAAATCTTGGATAACATAGATTCCAGCATCGTTAAGCAAGCTCATACACTTGGAGTGGTCCAAGGAAGCATTGATAGCATAGACACGGATAACGTTGGTACCAAGTTCTTGGAGAAGGGGGATATCTCTGGTGCAACCGGCTTCATCCGCAAGAGGATCAGTAAAGGTGGTCGAGTCGGTGGTTGATCCGTTCGAGTTAACATCTTGTTGATATGCTACACCACGAATGAAGAATTCGGTACCGTTCTCGTAGAAGAAGTGGGAGCCCTAGGAATTGGTGAGTATGGCGCTATCTATATTGACGCGTATATAAGAGTTGCGAGCATACCTTAATCACAATAGAAGGGAGGTCAGCAGCACTTGCAGATGACGCGAAAAGCGCTCCGCTCAGTGCCGCCGCGGCGACAGAAGCAAGACCGAAGGTCTTCATTGCGATCAACGTGAAGGACTTTGGTCAAGATAATTGGCGATGGCTAAATGTAGTTGATGATTGGGAATTGAGCGTCCGCCTTCAGAGTATTAAGTTCCAACGAGTAGCTTTCTTCGACGGGTTTCAAGTAGAAATTGGTAGGAGAGGTAAGAGCGAGTGTGATGGGTAATTTCAATTTCAATTTCAATTCTCGCTCGACAGCAACTGCACCGCAGAATAGCTGAAAGATCGAAAAAGGAAAATATTCAACGAGAGTTATTGAAGAGTTCGAAAGATTCGAAAGGGATTTGAAAGAGTGTCGTTGTACGATGGAGGATAACCTTAAAGCGTATTTAGTGGCCAAGAGGTTAACTTGGAAAAGATGTTGGAAGAATGATGATGAAGAGGATTCTGGAAAAGAGATAACTAAAAAGAGCTTGGAATTACCTGCGAAGGTACAGGTACGCGTAAGGAACTAAAACGATCAACAAATTAGGTGTTGGGATTAGGATTGGATTGGGATTAGAATTCTAGCACGGCTCCTCGTAAGAGCTCCTATCCTGCTGCTCGTTCGCTGGTACAGTACCAGTACGGCCGACCAGCCGGTGTTTCTGTGGTCCGTCGCTACATCGGGTAAAACCATTCATTTCAAGGAGGCTGTGGGTTTCACACTTTTTGGGTGGGAATCCACTGACACTGACCCATACCCATCCTCCGTTACGGAGGCCGTCCGTATTGCTGATGGGCCAGGATAGTTTACTACGGATATACTTACTTGTGCGAGTCCAGAGTACTGTACTCCGTATACTCGTACAATCACCGCTTTGCTCCAAGGACTAACGGGGTAACGAAGTATAGCCAGCGGTGTGGTTGAAGATGGACTCGAAGTACGAAGTAGATCTTCGCGGAGGAGCATGTGTCATGAAGAAAACAAGGAGGTAAATTCCGTGGGAAGGGAAGGGAAGGACCTATATAAGTAACCTACGCGAGCTGCTCTCATCTCACGGTTATTACAGAGGAGCTGCCAACTACTACCCTCTCGCTCCTTGAGTGATGAATCAACCTCACGCATCTCGACTACCTCACGCATCCCGAGAAAGAAGCCAATGCAGTCTTGCTGGGCAACGGTTTGAAGGCGCTCCTTAGGTTCAAGAGACGACCTATGCCCTATACCGTTCGCCGGCTACTAAGAAGCAAACGCACGATAGCAATTCCGTTCTAGGTGAGCTTATTGACAAGCTCGTATTCCAAAGGTAGAGTTTCTTCGAGCATTCACTTAGATTTGAATCATTCGACTCCAGCAATGCAACCCCTCACCAGGCTTTGTAGGGAAATGCCACATTCCCGTATTACATTATTGTACATACAGCCTTTTGACACAAGTGGCAGAAGATAGCACATGTCCTCTACGTCTACCTTTCATATGGAAACCTTCACATGAATCTCTACTTTTCGTTCCGTTGCGGGGGGTGGTGTAACGCGAGAGCCATTCGTTTGAACTTTGAAGATCTTCGTTCCAGCTTGTTTACTTTGCTGTTGACTTGCTGCACCGGTCGGCCATCTGCCATTGAACTACCGTATCATGCGATGCAATGCGCTCCCGACACAAACGATTGAAGATCATTCCGAACGCGCAGCTATGCTGGCGCAGCTTTATGATTATCTTTATCGGCTCATAAAGCGTCCACCGGCATGCCGCACAGCCTGCCTCGTACAGTGCGAATCGCCACAAATTTATACTTGCAGCGATCTATTTTAGGAGACTTTCTTAGTGAGGTACGAGTTCGGATAAGACCAATCGAATGAACCAAGGCAAGTTTTCCATCCATTCCCCCTTCCTAGAGTAAGGTTAAACCCATCTCTTCTAGGAAGAATTCCAACTTATCGCCGCTCCCCCGACCTACGGATAGAAAAGGCATGAGCGATGATAGCGCCCGTGTAGTTCAAGCCAACATCTTCACTACGGCAAACCGGAAGCTCTAACAGTCTCTGCGCAGGCGCTTCAAATAACCAATTCGGAGAACAACTCGAAATCCATCTGAGACCGGATTTCAAATCGTAGTGAAATGCTTGACATGGATCATCCTGCACTACGTAACTTGAGTTAACAGCGAATGCTGCTTTAATTGGAGATTTGATGGACCCAGTACAATTTCCCAAGTTGCCACAGGGCTAGAAATATCTCAAACACTGAAGCAGCACTATCCGTTAGATCCTCTATACCACATATAGTTAAGCTGCTATTCTCCCGACTCCCTAATAATAATCTTCGGAACCAGGAACAATCACAATTGAATAAAAAGTGGTCAGCATCCTGGTCCTTTTGCGAAAGTGTCATTCATGCACCGCCATTCTCATAGTGGGCACATACGTAGCGCTGCAACGCTCCGACAAGATCAATTGCCGTTTTATTCCCCCTATTTCAGCTCCCTGCCAAAACCGTCGGAAGGGGGGATTATCCCTATTCAATTGTGGTTTGCTTTATCAGCATGGACAGATTCCCAGTGCCCACAGCGGTTCTTAAAATTGACGATTAGCTCATGAGTCTTTCTTCCAGTGCCTCATGCCAGGCTCATGGAGATCCAGGTGCATCTTAACTGATGGATCTTTCCAACAAGAGTGAGCTGGGCGAACCTGATCTACACTTGTGGAAAGAGATTCGCTGTTCCGGTTCCGAAGAATGACAAGACGAATCGAAAAGGTGGAGATATTCTAGAAGATGTGTTGCTTCTTGTCTAGATTCAAGGGGCGGGGGGGACGGGAGACATGATGATGCTGTTCAACAACCTCGCCTCAATCAAGCCTGGTCGATCGCATGGATGTCAGAGGGAGTTAATAGTAGAAAATACAGTATAGAGTGATGGAGGGGAATAAGAATACTGCCACCAAGCTATCGTGAGTAGAGAACATGGGGTCGATGTTGCCCAGATATACCGCTGTGACGGGAACACACACGCCTCTATCCTCGCGTGAAAGCTTGAAATACATATGTATTCAACTTCTAGAGACGCGCAGGTAACGACAGCACGCCATGAGCAGGCTTGGTTTCTCAGATACTAGCTAGTGATATTGCAAACGCGTTCTTGGGAGTGACAGAGTTATAGTTCTCACAAACGCAGCGATAATGCATACATTGATTTGATGAAGGTTGGATGAAAGGTACTTGTTCCAGGGAGACGATTCCAAATCAACCAATTAGACGAGTTGAAGGACAATCAATCAGAGTTAAGGTGATAATGGTACAGGATGAGTGGCCCACATCATCTGGAATAAATAAAAAAGCTTGAGCAGAAGTTCCGGAACTTTCTAAGCTGGATAGGGGATAACTTTAAGACGCCCCCTTTCATTCCCAAAGATGCATTGTAAGATCAAGGTCTTCGAACACTTACTTACCCAAGGGGGAATCTTACTGCGGCAGGACAAAGTTTCCAACTTTTTTATCAATTACCACTGAACCGAGCCAATCGCACCAGCAGAATTAGTGACAGCGACTGCGAGTGACAGCCAGTAACAGCCGGTAAGAGCGAGGCAAAAGGGGGAGCAAAACAGCGCAAAGAGCACAACTACTGCTTTTTGCATGGTGCAATGGGAGTCTTTTACAAGTACAAGTAAGCTGTGCCTGAAGGCACGGTAGGGAGAGAGGAGCAGGCATTACAACCAGGCGCAGGCGCAGACACCGAGAAAGCTGGTGCTGGGCCGCTTCCGTACGGAGTAATGGTGCTCCACTATCGACCACGACTATCTTAGTCCATACTTTTTGTATCGTAAACCCGGACAACTTTTGGAACCTGGATGCTACTATAGTAGGCAAAGTACATCGGAATTCGTAGTACGGAAGTACGTTGATGAAAAGTACCACCGCATGCACCCATCCCCATCCCATCCCCTCCCCATCGCGTCCACTCCATTCATTGATTGATCGAGCGAGCGAGCGAGTTGTTGCTTTCCCTACTACTGTTCCGCCCAGCTAAAAATCCTGCCTCCCTTTTTTCCTCAAGCTCCAAGCTTTCTTCCTTCTTACCTCTTTCCCTTCTTTCCTCCCAATCTCCAATCTTTTCATTCCTCGGAATAGGAAATCATCGTCAACAATATTCGACGTCTTGAAATAGATTGAGTGAATCTTTGGCAACAAGGGTTTTTCTATCTGTTTCAGTGTTGGCCTTTTTCTTCTTATTTTCTTCCTCCAATTCTGGGTTCTTGTTTATTACTTTGCTTCGTTGCTCGAAACTAAAGCCATCAACAACAACAACAAACTCTTACACTCGTTCTCCACGCTACCGCTATTCGTCTGACGCGACGCTTCCAATTAGTGCGAGATTGTAGGATCAGCCAGCCGCCTGCGACCCAAGATAAGAAGAGGCAATCCAGGGGGAAAAACGAACCAGAGGGAAAGGATTCTACACCGTTCGCTTCCTTCCTTGACGACAACATCATTGTCTTTCTGCAATACTTTTTAATCGAATTCACATTCGCTCTTTACAGGCAAGAACCTTCGAAGGGTGTTGCCATACCAAATTCACCATTTCCGTGGGATCTGCAACCTAACAGTCGCACGTCCTCTACTAATTTGCATTCGACCGTCTTTCTGACCGGATTTCAATAATCTCTACGCCGTCTTTTGAATTCAAGCAGATACGGACTATTCGGTTTTCCAATGTGCCTTTAATGTAAGTTTTGAGATTCGTCAGCTGTCAAATCTTTCATGTCAACAAGCCATCCGCTACCGAGTTTCTTAACCCTTTGGCGCTGGTTTATTGGTAAACCGGTGAATTGGAACACTGGAAACGAGCAGCGACTAACACTTCACTTTTAGTAATTGTTTTTGAAACGCAATCATGTCGGGACAACCACAGCAAGGCCATTACGACGATGGCTACGGCCATCATCAGCAGGGGAATACGGATTCGTATTATCAAGACGAGCATGGCCAGCAATATTACGATGAGCAAGGCCATGGTGGCCACCAGCAGCAGCAAGGTGGAGATGGGTACTATGACGAGTCGTATGTTTCTCTCTTCAACATTACGCAACAAGGAGCATATGCTGACACACTTTAACAGAGGATACTACAACGCTGACGCCAACAACCCATATCAACAAGATGGAGGCTACTATGAGGGCCAAGAGCATGGAGGACAATACCAAGACGAGTTCTACAATGACCAGTACTATGATCAAAATCAGGCTGGTCAAGCTCCCCAGGGTAAGCGCCGCGGTGATTCCGAGGAAGATTCAGAAACATTTAGCGATTTTACCATGAGATCAGATATGGCACGAGCTACGGATATGGACTACTACGGACGAGGCGATGAAAGGCACGACAGCTACAACGAGAGCCAAATGGGAGGCCGCGGTTACCGACCACCGTCGTCCCAAATCTCCTATGGCGGAAATCGATCTTCGGGTGCGTCTACACCAAACTACGGAATGGATTACAACAACGCTCTCCCAGCCGGACAAAGATCCCGGGAGCCATATCCAGCCTGGACTTCCGATGCTCAAATTCCCCTCTCCAAGGAAGAGATTGAGGATATTTTCTTGGACCTCACAGCCAAATTCGGTTTCCAACGAGACAGTATGAGAAATATGTACGACCATTTCATGACTCTCCTTGACTCCAGAGCCTCTCGTATGACGCCAAACCAAGCCCTTCTTTCTCTACACGCAGATTACATCGGAGGTGATAATGCCAATTACCGAAAATGGTACTTTGCCGCTCATCTCGATTTGGATGATGCCGTCGGATTCTCCAATATGAAACTTGGTAAAGGCGACCGTCGTACTCGTAAAGCTCGTCGCGCAGCAAAGAAGAAGGCGGGTACTGACCCTCAGAATGAGGCCCAGACATTGGAGCAGCTGGAAGGCGACAACAGTCTCGAGGCTGCCGAATACAGATGGAAGACTCGTATGAACCGGATGTCTCAACATGACCGTGTTCGCCAGGTGGCCTTGTTCCTTCTCTGCTGGGGTGAAGCCAATCAAGTTCGATTCATGCCTGAATGTCTGTGCTTCATTTTCAAATGCGCAGACGACTACCTCAATTCTCCAGCTTGTCAAAATTTGGTTGAGCCAGTCGAGGAGTTCACATACCTCAACACCATCATCACCCCTCTCTACCAATACTGTCGTGACCAGGGTTACGAGATTCAGGATGGCAAGTACGTTCGTCGTGAAAAGGACCACAACCAGATTGTCGGATACGACGATATCAATCAGCTCTTCTGGTATCCCGAAGGTATCGAACGAATCATTATGGGCGAGGACAAGTCTCGTCTCGTGGATCTTCCCCCGGCTGAGCGATACCCCCACTTGAAGGATGTGACTTGGAACAAGGTCTTCTTCAAGACTTACAAAGAAACCCGTTCCTGGTTCCACATGTTGGTCAACTTCAATCGAATCTGGGTCATTCATATCACTTCCTTCTGGTTCTTCACCGCCAAGAACTCGCCTACCCTGCTCGAAAAGCATTACGAACAACAACGCAACAACCAACCTCCTGCATCTGCTCAATGGTCCGCTGTAGCGTTGGGAGGTGCAGTTGCAACTCTGATCATGATCGTCGCTACTATTTTTGAATGGACTTACGTTCCTCGTCGGTGGGCAGGAGCTCAACATTTGACCAAAAAGCTACTGTTCCTCTTGGCTGTTCTCGCTCTCAACGTTGCTCCGAGTGTGTACATCTTCATTATTCCGAACACGCAAAAGACAAAGATTGCGTTGATTCTCGGAATCGTGCAATTCTTCATTGCCTTGGTCACCTTCTTTTTCTTCTCGATTATGCCCATGGGTGGATTGTTCGGTAGTTACTTGACCCGAAACTCGAGACAATACGTTGCCAGTCAAACTTTCACGGCCAGTTATCCTCGTCTTACCGGAAACGACATGTGGATGTCTTATGGTTTGTGGGCCGTCGTTTTCGGTGCCAAGCTCGCTGAATCCTATGCTTTCTTGACCTTGTCATTCCGTGACCCTATCAGATACCTTTCTACCATGGAGATCAGTCGTTGCGTCGGTGATGCCATCATTGGCGACGTTCTCTGCAAGCTGCAACCTAAGATCCTTCTCGGTATTATGTTCGTCACTGATCTTACTCTGTTCTTCTTGGACACTTACATGTGGTATATCATTTTGAACACTGTCAGCTCCGTGGCGCGGTCCTTCTACCTCGGTGTCTCTATCTGGAGTCCTTGGAGAAACATCTTCTCTCGACTTCCCAAGCGTATCTACTCCAAGGTATTGGCTACAACTGACATGGAAATCAAATACAAGCCAAAGGTTCTAATTTCTCAAATTTGGAACGCCATTGTCATTTCTATGTACAGAGAGCATCTTCTTGCGATCGACCACGTCCAAAAGCTGCTGTACCATCAAGTCCCATCTGAGCAAGAGGGAAAGAGAACACTCCGTGCACCAACGTTCTTCGTGTCACAAGAAGATCACTCTTTCAAAACCGAGTTCTTCCCAAGTCAGAGTGAAGCCGAACGTCGTATTTCCTTCTTCGCTCAGTCTTTGTCAACTCCTATTCCTGAGCCGGTACCGGTCGACAACATGCCTACCTTCACTGTCATGATTCCCCATTACGGTGAAAAGATTCTGTTCTCTCTTCGTGAGATCATTCGTGAGGATGAGCCATATTCCCGTGTCACCCAGTTGGAGTACTTGAAGCAATTGCATCCTCACGAATGGGACTGCTTCGTCAAGGATACTAAGATTTTGGCCGACGAGACATCGCAATTTAACGGAGAGTATGAGAAGAATGAGAAGGATACTGCGAAGAGCAAGATTGACGATCTTCCATTCTACTGCATTGGTTTCAAGTCAGCCGCTCCAGAATACACTCTTCGTACTCGTATCTGGGCATCGTTGAGAGCTCAAACACTTTACCGTACCATCTCTGGTTTCATGAACTACAGCCGCGCCATCAAGCTTCTCTACCGTGTCGAGAATCCTGAAGTCGTTCAAATGTTCGGTGGCAACTCTGACAAGCTCGAGCGTGAATTGGAACGTATGGCCCGCCGAAAGTTCAAGCTGTGCGTCTCTATGCAACGTTATGCCAAGTTCAAGAAGGAAGAAATGGAGAATACTGAATTCCTTCTTCGTGCCTACCCTGATCTTCAAATTGCCTACCTGGACGAGGAAGCCCCTGCTGCCGAAGGAGAGGAACCACGCATTTACTCTGCCCTGATCGATGGTCACTCTGAGATTATGGAGAACGGTATGCGCAAACCTAAGTTCCGTGTTCAGCTTTCTGGTAACCCAATTCTTGGTGATGGAAAATCCGATAATCAAAATCACGCTATCATCTTCTATCGTGGCGAGTACATTCAAGTCATTGACGCCAATCAAGACAACTATTTGGAAGAATGCTTGAAGATCCGCAGTGTTCTAGCTGAATTCGAGGAAATGACCACCGACAACGTCTCGCCATATACTCCTGGTGTCGTCAACCCCAAGACCAACCCTGTCGCTATTTTGGGAGCTCGTGAATACATTTTCTCTGAGAACATTGGTATCCTCGGTGACGTCGCTGCCGGAAAGGAACAGACATTCGGTACTCTTTTTGCACGTACGCTCGCTACTATCGGTGGAAAGCTTCATTATGGGCATCCTGATTTCTTGAACGGTATCTTCATGACAACTCGTGGTGGTATTTCCAAAGCCCAAAAAGGTCTCCATCTTAACGAGGATATTTATATCGGTATGACGGCTCTGATCCGTGGTGGTCGTATAAAGCATTGCGAGTACTACCAATGCGGTAAAGGTCGTGATCTTGGTTTTGGCTCGATTTTGAACTTCACCACGAAGATTGGAACTGGTATGGGTGAGCAGATGCTTTCTCGAGAGTACTACTACCTCGGTACCCAACTGCCCATTGACCGTTTCTTGTCCTTCTACTACGCCCATCCTGGTTTCCATTTGAACAACACCTTCATCATGTTGTCTGTCAACTTGTTCATGATTTGCTTGATCAATTTGGGTGCCCTCAAGAACCAAGTTATCGAGTGCGACTACAACACCAATGTTCCGATCACCGATCCTCTCTATCCTACCGGCTGTAACAACATCGTTCCTATCACCAATTGGGTGTACCGTTGTGTTATCTCGATTTTCATCGTTTTCTTCATCTCTTTCGTGCCTCTTACTGTGCAAGAGTTGACCGAACGTGGTTTCTGGCGTGCTTCCATGCGTCTTGGAAAGCAGTTCTGTTCTCTCTCTCCATTCTTCGAGGTATTCGTCTGTCAGATTTACGCCAACGCCTTCCAATCGGATCTTTCGTTCGGTGGTGCTAGGTATATCGGTACTGGTCGTGGTTTCGCAACTGCTCGCATTCCATTCGGTGTCCTGTTCTCTCGATTCGCCGGTCCATCTATTTACCTTGGAGCTCGACTACTCATGATGCTTTTGTTTGCTACGGTTACTATCTGGCAACCTGCGCTTACTTACTTCTGGGTCACACTTTTGGCACTCTGCATTTCTCCATTCTTGTACAACCCGCATCAATTCGCCTGGAACGACTTCTTCATCGATTACCGTGATTATCTAAGATGGCTATCTCGTGGTAATTCTCGTTCCCACGCATCCAGTTGGATCTCCTACTGCCGTCTGTCACGTACCAGAATCACAGGTTACAAACGCAAGATTCTTGGAGACCCCTCTTCGAAGATGTCTGGTGATGTCCCCCGTGCGCCTTTCACCAACCTTTTCGTGGGTGAAATCGTCAGTCCTCTCTTCGTTGTTGCCATTACCTTAATCCCTTACCTGTTTATCAATGCTCAAACTGGTGTCACCGCGGAGCGCAACGACGGTGTAGTGCCTGAGGCCAAGAACGTCTTGATCCGTGTTGGTCTTGTAGCCTTGGCTCCTATTGCTGTTAATGCTGGTGTTCTCGCCGGAATGTTCGGTATGGCTTGTTGTATGGGACCGGTCCTCGGCATGTGCTGCAAGAAGTTTGGTGCAGTTCTTGCTGCTATCGCTCACGGAACTGCAGTCGTTATGTGTCTCCTTTCCTTCGAAATCATGTTCTTCTTGGAGGGCTTCGTATTCGCCAAGACTCTACTTGGAATGATTGCCGCAGCTGCCATTCAGAGATTCATTTATAAGCTCATCGTCTGCTTGGCTCTGACTAGGGAACTGAAAACCGACACTTCTAACATTGCTTTCTGGACTGGTAAATGGTTCTCTATGGGATGGCACTCATTCACTCAACCCGGTCGTGAATTCCTTTGCAAGATTACCGAGCTCGGCATGTTTGCTGGTGACTTCGTTCTTGGACATATGCTCCTGTTCCTCATGCTTCCTGTCATTGCTATTCCCCAAGTTGATAAGATTCACTCTGTTATGCTGTTCTGGCTTCGTCCAAGGTATGTTGTATCAATTACTCGTTGACCTTGAATCTATACTAATTCTATTTAGTCGACAAATCCGTCCACCCATTTACTCAATGAAGCAATCCAAATTGCGTAAGAGACGTGTCTGGCGTTATGCAGTTCTTTACTTCGTCTTGCTCATTGTCTTCCTTGCTCTTCTAGTGGGACCACTCGTTGTCGGCAAAAAGATATTGACCCCAAGTTTGATAAAATCCATTCCACAGAAGCTGATGCAACCCATCAATCAAAACAACAACGATACCCTGAACCGGACCGAGACTGGTACGGGTATGATAAGCTCCGCTGTCGCATCGAGCACTGGGTCTTCAAAGGTTCGATTGTTTTAATGTGGAAATTGTATAGATGGCTTCTGGGACTGTAATATAGAGCGGGATGGTTTCAGTACATTAAAATGATCTTGGAATTGATGCGTGGCCATCGTCTCTTAGCGGCGTGCTTTTTTTTTTCGGTGTTCGCATGGTACACGGCTTTAGATATTTGTTTCTTTTCTTATTCTTCCTTTGCTGGTTCCCGATAATGACCTCTAAGAACAATGCTGGTATGTGTAAGGTTTATACGCCATTGGCTATCAGTTTACGGCTGTAATGTGTGACAGCACGAAGATAATTCAGAGTCTTAACAAATGAATATGAGTATAATTTTTTGGTTACCGATCCGCAAGTACCTGGCTTCAAGATCGTGATGGTGATATTTAGTTTGGTCAACAATGTGTAATTGACACCTGTTAGTTGACAGTTCCATAAGTTTTACCTTTATAAGTTCTGGGACAGGCTAGAACCTAGATTTGCTACTTGTGAGTAATATCTTTAAACAAACAAACTAAGTATAGCGAAACTGCCTACAGAGTGTAGATTTACTTGAGACTTGAAGGTTGTAAAGCATTGCAGACAAACTGCAAAACATCTATCTCCCTATCCCAGTGTTCTGCTGTGCCGCCAATTTAACTCATCGGTCATTTTGTTACGCGAGGCCGACGCGACAACCATCCCCCATCGTCAAACAAGCCAGGACATTTTTATTTCCTGCGCAAGAGAACGGGAGTCTTGTCACCGTCCTTGTTGTTACACTTATTACCACCTTCTCTTCATCCAGATATCCTTCACATTCAGGAGCCAAGAGACAATTGCCATAATGGATCTCCAGGAGATCCAGTCCTACGTGGTTCGTTCCATGAACGAAGTCACATCGACTTTCCAGAAGGTCCCGGGCTCTGCCATGCTCATCCGCTACATTCAATCCAGCTACCAGAATGATCCGGTACGATCTGTGATTGAGCTGGTTTTGGTTATCTTCTTCATACGATATCTTCTGGCTCCAAGTTATGCCACCCATAATGGAAACTTTGTTCAGTTGACTGAGGAGGTGAGTGACGAGGTTTCTCCTTGCTTCTATTTGCTCGACTTTCTTTGCCTTTCGAGGTATGCAGAAATATTTTATTTGAAGGAAAGAAATCTGATGCCCTCATCGTAGGAGATTGATGAACTTGTGGATGAATGGCAACCGGAGCCGTTGGTTGCGAAATTGACCCCTTTTGAAGAAGCGGACGCCGAGAGACTTCCTGTCATTGTAGGGTGAGTCCTTTCCGCTCTCTTTTCTTCTTTGTAGTCTGCAGTGTGCTAAGAGATTATAGCCCGTCTGGTCCGAAATCCAAACTCTCAAACGGCAGAACTGTGACGAACCTAGCATCCTACAACTTCTACAACTTCGTTGGCAATGAACAAGTGAAGGAAAAGGCAATCCAAACTCTTCGAACATATGGTGTAGGGCCCTGCGGACCTCCTCAGTTTTACGGCACACAAGATGTACACATGAAGACGGAAGCAGATATTGCATCTTGCTTAGGCACGGAAGGCTGCATTGTGTATGCCCATGCGTTCTCTACCATTTCTAGTGTTATTCCTGCGTTCTGCAAAAGAGGCGATATCATTGTGGCGGATCGTGCAGTCAATTATTCTATCAGAAAGGGATTGCAGATCTCGAGAAGCACGGTTAGATATTATGAGCACAACAACATGGAAGATCTAGAACGGGTTTTGCAAAAGGTAGTCAAGGAACAGGCAAAGAGACCACTGACCAGAAGATTCATTGTCACCGAGGCATTGTCCGAGAATGTGGGCGACTGTGTCGATCTACCTAAGCTTGTGAGTAGCCGGGAAATCCGCCGTGGGGAATTGATAGCTAATGATCTACAAGATTGAACTCAAACTCCGCTACAAATTCCGCCTTATGCTCGACGAAACCTGGTCTTTTGGTGTTCTTGGACGAACTGGTCGTGGTCTTACCGAAGCTCAAAACGTGGATGCCTCGCAAGTGGATATGCTGATTGGATCACTCGCTGGACCTCTATGTGCTGGAGGTGGTTTCTGTGCTGGATCAAACGATGTTGTTGAGCATCAACGTATCACTGCTGCTTCGTATACCTTCTCTGCTGCTCTACCGGCCATGCTTGCTACCACTGCGAGCGAAACTCTGAACATGTTGCAAACCAACCCTGAGGTTCTGGTTCAATGCCGAGAGAATATCAAGGCCATGCGAGCTCAGCTTGACCCAAGGAGTGATTGGGTCCACTGCACTAGCTCCATCGATAATCCCGTCATGTTGCTTGTGCTCAAGCAGGACATCGTGAACTCGAGACGTTACAGCCTAGAGGAACAAGAGAGGATCCTGCAGGAGTGTGTCGATGAGGTATGTTTCCGCTTTGCACTTTATTCAGCTGTGGACACTTACTAACATTATTAAAATTAGACACTTGCAAATGGCGTCCTCATCACCCGCCTAAAGAGCATGCCAGTATACAACAACGGTAACGAGAAGGATGAGTGGAAATTACAACCCGCTCTGAAAGTCTGTATCACCACTGGCTTGTCAAAGAAGGAGATTGAAAAGGCCGGTGTCACTATCAGACATGCCATTACGAAAGTTTTGACTAGAAAAGCAAGTACTAAATTGGCATTGCCAATGGCTGCTTAGATGATAGATGAGATTGGGCGGCGTTTCTGTTTCTACATGCCGATATTTGCATATGATAGATGAGAGATGAGGATCTGGGTAGCGTTAAGATTGTAATGTATAATTATGTATGAGGTGGTTATGAATAGGGCTGGCTGTACAGTGTGACTCGGTCTCTTGTCTCTTGTCTGGTGTCTGTATGTATAGATGGGTTGTATGCACATACATGATGGGGTTAGAGGGGTTATGAATATAGAATCTTTACGCTTTGTATAAGTTATTGTTAAGTCTTCAACTACTGATCATGTTGGTGAAGAGATACCTACATATATATATAGTTAGGACTTTTATACAATGGTCAGATTACAGAGTCATCCAAGCCTACGAAGGATGGTACACATATTGATCTCAAATGAAGCTCTTCACGCTAGGCCCACGACAATCTTCATTGCCATTAGTCTCGTCACCGGCCTTATAGGGCCTTATAGGGAGTCGGAGACCCGAAATGCATACCCACAAGCTCAAGCGACATATACACTAAACCGGCAACTTCTTAGTTAAAAAGAGATTCCTCGATTCGATGCTTCCAGATCGATTCTTCCAGACCGATTGATTGATTGATTACCTTGAGACAGACTACGCATATGTTCCGGGCGGGAGATAGACACGTATTTTGTCTCAGTCGGAAGTTCTTCGTGTGTTCGTTCGGTGATGCGCGCAGGTGGGTTGATGTTGGGCTGGGCTGGGCTGGGACTGTTGTTACTTGTACACCGTATTTTTGGGGTTCCAGGCTGAACTTCTGCGCGTTGGAATGTTGGAATGGAAGGACGCAATAGGACGGAGCCTCGGAGGTGACTAAGTAGGTTATTTTGTACGACGGGGTTTATTCTTATCTCAATGTACGTCTTTTTTCTCATCTCATCTCATCTCATCTCAGCTCAGCTCATCTTATCCATTCATTCATCCTATCTTTCCATCCGTCGCACTCGCGTCATCTTCCTCATTACCCGTTTACGTTAGCCCGGGCGCGTTACAGCGGCGAGCGGTCGGCAATTGCAGGTATACCAATCAGCATTGCTTGGTGCCTGGTACCTGCTTGCAACGGCCAGGACTAGGACCAGCCCGAACCTTGTCCGTTATCCATGTTTTTTACCGGGACGGCGCTGCGGAAATTGGATGGTGACATGGGCTGTGCCGATGGGATTGGATCCTGTGAGATTAAGGATGGCCTGGATGGATAGCGTTCCACTGAGAGGGTCGCGGATTGAGAGGAACTTGGGATGGGGGTTTGCGTGCTGGTGGATAACTTCTTCAGGAAAGATTGTAGGATAACGTTAGCCGGGAGAAAAGAAAGATGGGCAGTGGGTAGGGCAGTGGGCACCTACCCAGGAGCGACCGTTCTTTGCACTGAGTTACGAATGTCTACGATTATCCACGATTATCCACGAATATCTGCCGCCAATCGGTCTTGGGAAAGCTTCGTATTGCACTTGGTCTTAGGGATAAACAGGCTCGACAGGTAACTTGTAACTTGCAACAGCCCAATTGTACGCACAACTGCCTGGGCCAACGCCGAGTCGGCTTGCCCTCGAATTGCGTACATACGTTCAAGTTTGTACATACAACTTGATACAAGTAAGCAGAAAGGCGGCAAGTCCATGTAATATCGCATATCCTCATAATAGCATATCCTCATATCCTCATATCACCGTTGCTTAAGCCTTAATCTCAACTTCCGCGACTTTTGACTTTCATTTGTGAACCCTTCCCTCGTCCTCGCTGCTTCCGTTGATGTCCCAGACAGGTCGTGGACTCTGTGGAGACCGGGGAAGAAACTTTTCCAACTTCTAGATCACTCCCTGAAGTTCTTGTTCGACAACTCCAGGGATTGCTCATCTATCTCTCCCAGCTCTTCATTTCATCTCTCATCTGATCGACCCGAAATTTGACACTTTTGACACCGGGGCTCCGCTTCGTTCGTGGATTCGACAAATCATCTCGTCTTACTTGCGACTTTTCTCCATCATATAACTTATACCCTGGTCGATTTGGTCAACAATAACAAAAAAAAAATAAACATCCTCGCCCCGTCGACACACCCATTCATTACATCCACTCGTTCGCTCATAGAAAGACGTTCTTTCCACCCTCTCTCAATCTCTACCTCCTCCACACCCAAAATCTGAGTTATTGAAATCAATTGAATTGATCTTCAATCTCATTGACAGTCTTTCATTTACCTACCCTACCCACCAGCTGGAACTCCAACATCCTCAAAACGACAATTGATTTCGTCGTCCGCGTCCATCTAACTTACTCACATTCATTCATTCATTCCCAATTTTCTTGGCCAGAACAAGAAAACAGTACAGTCTTACAGACAAAGTTGGAAAGGAAATACAACAGGCAAAATTGTCTTGCGCTTTCGCTCATTCCTCGCATCTACCTCGAATCACATCGCCGCTGTTGACAGCATCACTCGGCACCGCCTCCATTCCTCAAAACAATCCTCACATTCTTGGGACATTTTAGACCAAGGTTCGTTGCAAATTTGCGCATTTGTGTTTATGTCGCCAAGGGCATCTGGGTGATCTTCCAAAGTCAGGAGATCAATATAGATCATGAGCTTTCCCCGTGCTCGAGACGTGTTGGTCTGACTTCGACCTTGATCTATCCAGTTGCCTGCAACGCTGTCGTTCTTTTTTTTTGGTGCTTCCTTTACTAACTATACCGCTGGTCGGTCATAGACAGATAGGACCTTCTACACGCGCTTCTCACACGAACTTATTCTTTCTCGATATTATATTCCAAAATGAAGGCTGCTATCTTGTCCCTCGCGGGTCTTTCCCTTCTCCAATTGAGCTTGGCTCAACCTTTCAGTATGTGAACCGCATTCGCGTGCACCAAACTTAACTAACCATATGTTGCAGATCGTCACAATCACCGCGCCCTTCACAAGAAGAGAGATCTTGTTACAGTTATTGATACTGTTTATGTTGAGGCCACCGAAACTCCAGAAGTTATCATTTATGTGAACACTGCAGGTGTTCCTCTCTCTACCACAACTCAAACTATCCAGGGTGGGGCAATCACAAGCTCATCTGCTACGACCGTCAGCAACGCAGCCGCTGCTACCGTCGTTGCTGCCCAGCCCAGCTCAAGTAGCTCAAGCTCTGAGGCAGCCGCAGCAGCAGCTGTTTACGTGCAATCCTCCGTTCAGGCAATCGCCAGTGTCGCTTCGTCGGCAACTTCAACTGCAGTTGCTTACTCTGCTCCTAGCTCTGTTGCTAGCTCTGCAGCTGCAGTGGTACCGGTTGCCAGTAGCGCAGCACCTGTGTCATCGGTTGTTCCATCTAGCAGCGCATCTGTGGTCCAATCATCTTCCACCTCGTCTGCAGCAAGTTCTGCTACTTCGGTTGCAGCCACTTCTGGTGGATGGGGTTTCGCTTACTCTCCTTACATGGCTGACAGCTCTTGTAAGACTCAAGCTCAAGTTAACGCGGATTTCGCAGCTATCCCCTCGGGATACTCTACGGTTCGTCTTTACGGTGTTGACTGTAACCAAATCACCACCGGTATCGTCGCTGCCAAGAAATATGGATTTAAAATCTTCGCTGGTCTCTACAACTACGGCTCTGTTAGCGCTGATGCCCAAACTCTCATCACTGCCGTTAATGGCGACTGGAGTACGATTAGCACTATTGCTGTAGGAAATGAATGGGTCAACAACGGAGTTACTGACCCTGCTGGTGTTGCCACTGCCGTATCAACGGTGAAGGGTTTACTAAAAGCTGCTGGTTACACTGGAAAGCTTGTCTCTGTCGATACCTTGGCCGCTACAAAACAATACCCAGCTCTTTGCAACAACGCCGATATTGATTTCTGCGCCGTCAACTGCCATCCCTTCTTCGACACCAACACCGATGCCGCCAGCGCTGGTTCTTTCATTACCACCCAAATCACTGAACTCAGAGCACTTCTGTCCAACCCTAACATGGAAATCGTCATCACCGAGACTGGATGGCCATCAAGCGGAACTTCCCACGACAAGGCTGTTGTCTCCAAGGACGCTCAAACCACTGCCATCGCCGCCATCAAGTCCGCCTTCTCATCCAACCAATCCAATCTCTTCCTCTTCAGCACATTCAACGACTACTGGAAGGTCAACTCAGCTGCGCTTTACAACGCCGAGCAAGCTTGGGGTTACATGGGTAATGCTCCTTCTGATATTGCCGCAGGCTTGGTTTCTGCTTCTGCATGATCATCTATTTTGGAGTAATACCCCCCCTGGCGTTCAATGGTTTACTTGGAAGAACGGGAGAATAAGGAGATGACAATTAGATGGGTACGGTACATAAATGTGGTCGTTTCTGTGTTGGAACTTGAACAGATTACATATATCTTGCTGGTGCTTGGTTCGAGGGGGAAAGGAGGGAGCTGGAGCATACCAACCAAATCTTTGATAATAAATGAATGGCTTGCTTTTGTGGTTGTGGTTGTGGAGGGTATTGTCGGATTGAGATCTCGTGGTCTTGGTTTGTTGGGTATAGATTATAGATAGATTATGGGGGTGGGGGGAAAAAGAAGGGAGTTGGGGGGATCAGTGCCGCGCTTTTATTTTCTGTGGTTGCGATCGCCTTGGGCTTGTGGTGGCTTGTTGGTTTCAATGTATATAGTTTGATATGATACCTATTAAGTTATGATGACCTAGTTTAACTAGTTTTTATTTAACACAAGAGCAATGGTGGTTGTGAATAGGGATGTGATGTGGGTGTAATGTAATGCTTTGAGAAATGGACAAGCAGGTTGTGCATCACTTCTCATAGGTCTTGGAGTTTGGCTGGTGCAATAGTTTGCTGGCTGACTCTTGATTTCTGTCTGCTTTATGTTCTCTGTTCTCAGAGTTTTGGGTGGTCATCATCTTGGATATATATGTACATGTCGTTTCTATAGAGACATCTCATCTTATATCGACCGTCACTGGGTTTTTCCTTCGCTGTTCCACTTTCACTACCTGCCATGGATGTCTGCGAAGATCACATAGATAGTAGTAGGAATTCAGGGCGGGAATTGCGCAATCTTAGACTCCATCGATCCAAGATCTAGAAGATAGAAAGACCTCTCCTCTCATCCCCTCCTCTACTCTCCCCTCCTCGAAGGAAATTGATGATGAGAACAGAGTAATATCACCGATCAAGAGTATAGAAGTAGAAAATAATATTATTTGTTGTATAGGTGCTCATCTATAGGACGTCCCCCCAAATCCTCATTAAAAAGCACCTTGATCCTCGCTATCAACACATCAGATCATAAAACGACCTCCCATTCATGATCCCACGATACCGAAGCACGTCAGGTGACCATCCGAGTTGTCGATACGGTCGTCTGAAAAGATTCGTTAGCACCCTGGAAATAACGAGAATAGAGGGGTTGTAAGAGACGGAGAAAGAAAGACATACCCAAGTCGATGCAGTTGAAGAGTAGATGTCCGCCAGCATTGGGGCAGTCCCAGCAGAGGGCATAAGAGCCCCCGTTGGTTCTCCCGTAGCTGCACGATCCCATAGCTCCACCACTGTGTCCGGTCAGTTTCCAAGATGCGGCTGCATGGGAAAGGGGGTGTATGTCCAGGACTTACTTCGCGCGCCAGCCGAGCACTCCGTTGTCGTTGGCGAGGCAGGCGTTCAGGTCCAGCCGGCTCTGGTGCCAGGTTTGGGCGGCGGTGCGGCACTCGGCTTGGAGTCCGCCGTTTATCATTGACGGGTTGCGGCAGGAGGCCATGAAGCTGCCTTGCACGAGGGCGAGGGAGCTGGCGAGAGCGAGGAGGGTGCTTGAAATGTGCATGGTGGTGGTGAGCAAGAGACTTGTCTTGAAAACGCGAGGAAGCAGGTTGAGAAGTCGCTTAGGAAGAAACAATGTAGCAGCTGTGTCGGGGCCGATGAAGCCCTATTTATATAGGAGACTGATACCCTCGACGACCATGGTATTTCACCTCGTCAACAGTTCGATGCCGCCTCCGGCTCTATGTCATGTACGCACTTCGTACAGTATCACGCCACGTCCCCGTCGACTCGGCGCAGTCTTACTGTATTGGAATAGGGGTCTACCCGAGCCAGCAAAATCCCCATAGTTACCGGTGGAAACTCTCAACTTCGGAGTCTCAAGCGTGCGGCACGGCAGCTCATAGACCCTTCCTCACTCAGCAAGTGAAGAATTTTCACCGTGTGGGAACTGCTTTTTTTGGACATGAACTCCTGATGGGGCAGCTGATACTGTAGCAAGTAATGGGGTGGAGTGTATGTACCAACTGTTGGTACTATATTGAAGCTTCCTGGCCCCCCCCCGTTTCCCCACTACTTACTACGTGCAGTTAACCTTAACGTCTCAACTGTTGGTCTCACTCACATAACACGCTGACTCCTCAGATGGAGCTTTAGGTGTATTTTTCGTGTAAAAGGTCATATACTTGGTCTCAAGTGTAGTCGTTGTTCTCCCTTCTACGTTCCGTATCGATGGACCAATCAGCTCGCGGTTGGGACCAAGTACTGGAACGAGAGGGGGAATCGACCTCAAGAATTAACCTCAAGAATTGACCTGTATTGATATAATTATCGATTGGATGGATTATCCGGAATCTGGTACATAAGGTTGCCGGATTAATCTTGAATCTTTATCCGGAATCTGGTACATACCATGCCCGACAAAGCTACCTCGAAAAGTCTTGCTGTAGATCTCTCTCTGATGAGGTTTAGCGGTGGCCCACACCAGCGGTCGAAATTCCATATCAGAACAACAGCTACGTCGGCTTTACTTCTCTCAACTTTACGGACTTAAAGCTTTCCTACAGTACGAAGGGTGTCATTTTTCTCAGTTCTACCCTCGGTAGGGGTTACTACGTTGATATCTTGGAAAAATCTTCAAACTTCGTGTATTACCACCTATAATACCAACTACAACACTAACCACAATACCAACTACATCCCAGGTTCTTTGAGTTTGCGGTTGGTCGTCTGCGGCCTTCTCCTTATTTCCACCATCGGAGATATGCCTTTCGTCTTTCTGGTACCGTGATATTACCAGTTGTGTTGCCTCCTATCTTAGTGATTTCAACTGCTTTATGTCGGCTCGTTCGCCCAAAGACATCCTTGTGAAGATATTAAAACTGATAGTGCAACACGAAGGTAACACATTTCATTTTGATGCTGAAGTTGTAGATGAACTCAGCGGACTATTGTGTCACATACAAAGCTGCAAATACCAGGGCAATCAGAGTCACAGGTGCACACGGCAGCATGACCAGCAGTCTGCCCATCACACCATCTACCAGGGCGAGCGCCATTTGCAGAGCCCTCCTCCCCTCTCAAGTCCTCCCATCTCTCCCACAAATCCATCCCCATCCCCCTCTCCTCCCCTCACATAAACCCCCTCCCCTCCCATCCTACACCTCAACCATATCCCAATGTCCCGTCTTCCCCGCATGCGCCGCCGCCTCCTTCTCCCCGCGCACCACCGTCCCGCAGTCATTGCACCGGATGCCCATGCCCCCGGTGTCGGTGAAATAGTGTTTTTCTTGTAGCAAGCGGCAGAGATCAACAGCGGAGCTGAGGATAGAGTTGTCGGAAATGTCCCAGATCTTTTGGTCGGAGGATGGGTCGCTGGCGTTGGGGAGAGGGGTTTGCGCTACTAGGTCGTAGTGGATCCCGCTGTAGATTAGGATGCACCGGTGTTGGGCGGGCGTAGGAGGGGGGAAGGTGTGGGGGGTTAGGGACTGGGGGTGGTTAGTAGGGGCTGCAAAAGAGGGAGGAGAAGGAGAAACGCGGAGGGAGAAAAGTGAAAAAGGAAAAGTGAGGAAGAAAGAGGAACATGGAGAAAGAAGGGGGAGGTGGGTGGATAGATGGGAAGAAGCAAGGAATTTCACATCAACGAATATGAATAAACATACCTGAACATCCACACACACAACCTCAACACCAAAAGCCTCAGCCAGGATCCCCAGCTCGATGGCTCCGCCCCACGCATCAGCAGTCTGAATCCACCGACAGTAGTCGTCGGGCTCTTGCTCCAGCACGACTTTACTGTAGACATCCTGCTTAGCTTGGATGGTGCTCGCCACAAGCGAACGTAGCTCGTGCATAGAGAGGTCGTCACCTGGCAGCACGGCCGTCCCGAAGGCTCGGAAGAGACAAGAGTTGTCGTCGGGCATGACGCGGAGGACTAGGGAGTTGTTAGTGACTTTATATTATAAAAACTCAAAATAGCGAAAATCATCTCACCCAGCGTAGCCCCCCGATCCGGAAGTGCCACTTCCGGCACATCCCCCTCCATCCCCTTCCGCTTCAACGACACAGGTCCCGCCGGCTTCTTCGACTCCCCTCCTATCCCCGCAAACGAATACGTCGGCTCCCCCGCTTTTGACTTCCCTTCCTGTCGCTTCGACGCCTCGTCTACAGGAACAGACGGCCGCGTAGGAGCAGGACTATCTTTTGCGCTGACGGTCAGCTGCTCGTTGTTTAGCTTCACCCCGAGCTGGCTGAGAGGTAGCGAGGGGTCGCTTTCTGAGAGGAGGAGCGGTTGCGGGGGGTACCCGTATTTCACGTCGAAACTGGGGATGGATGTTTGCGAGACGATGGCGGTGATTAGGTCGTGCACTTGGGCGTCGTCGGGAAGGGTTATGGTGCTTGTGCCTTCTGGGCCGCGGAGTCGCAGGCGCATTTTGAGAGGAATGGGTGGCACGTGGTTGCTTGGGGTGTTGGGGGGGATATCCGATTAGGAGGGTGAATGTATGTATGTAAATGTTGTTATAGATTGTAAATTTGGGCTATTAAAGTTTCTAGATATACTGTATCTATTTCTTTTACAAAATAGGAAGAAATTATACAAGTCGTTGATGGTGGCAAGATGGACAAAGTAAAATGCGTTTGCGATTTGTCCAGATCTAGAAAGACCCCTGTCCAAAGCAATGTTCAATATCACGTGATCAAGCATTCTGCTTATGTGGGGATCGCGCTCCAACGCGATAATTCGAGCTCCATCAATTCGATCCAACGGCATTTTGAATTCTGAATAACGCGACCCCGCGATGTCTGTCGCCGATTCAAAAATGGAAAATACGGAGTCGCCTGTACCGGCGCCAGTCGAAAACGACTCGGCCGTTAAAGTTGAAGAGTCCCAACCTGCAATTGATACCCCGACCGCATCGACTCCAGCACCAGCACCCGCGGCGCAAACACCGACTACCCAAACACCGGGCCCGGAGGCAGCTCCAGCGTCGGTGGGCTCCCTTGCGACGGTCAATGGGGTTACGAAGGATGGGTATACGGTTATGGATAATGTTGTTCGTCATATGAGTGATTATCGCACTCCGGAGTAGGTTTCTTGGAGATGGCGCATTTGTTTTGCTGAAGGCTTGCTAATGGATCTTCAGTGGACATGATGTTTCGGCGCTCTTTCAGCGCATGCTCAACAGAAGATTGATTCCAGACTACTTTGATGTTATTAAGGAACCGACTGCATTCAGTTCGATTAGGGTATGGATTCCCCAGACCAAGAAGTTCTTAAGTTCGTCTATGCTAATCTGCGGTTCGTGTAAAAGGCGAAAATTCTCAAGAAGCAGTACAAGACGTTCAAAGAATTTGTTCGCGACTTCGCGCTGATATCGCATAATGCCCAAGTCTACAATCGCCCATCTGCGCCTGTGTATTCCGACGCCATTCAGCTGCGCGAGAATTTCAAGAAAGAAATGCAACAATTGGTGGATGAGAAGGTGATTACTGCAGAGGAGGCCGAATTGCCAGATCTTGGAGAAATCCCGCCAGTTGAGGACTCCCCACCACCGGGGCCGGACGATGAAGAAGGGGAAGAGGAGGAAGATGACGAAGATGAGGATGAAGAGGATGATGAATCGGATGAGGATCGTCCAAAACGAAAAGGCGGAAAACGAAAGAACCGTCGATCTAGTATAGGAGGAGGAGGAGCGCGAGAAGCAGGGGCCGAACCCAAGGAAGACCCTGAACATCAAAAGAAGCGCGGCAGGCCGCCCAAGGTGCATACGCCGATGGAGGCACGCATAAATAACATCTTGAAGGGATTAAGGAAGTTCAAAAGTCCTGAGGGCCACCTCAAGATTGCACCATTTGAAAGATTGCCCGACAAATCAGCCATGCCGGAGTACTTTCAGGAAGTCAAGAATCCAATCGCAATGGACCTCATAAAAAGACAGGCCAAGAGAAAGAAGTACCATACTGTGGATGCTGTGCTGAAGGATTTGGAGCTCATGTTTGAGAATGCTAAAGCCTTCAATGAAGAGGGCAGTGCAGTTTACAACGATGCCAACTTCCTACAAAACGAAGCTCGAAATATGGCCGAGGCAGAAAAGAAAAGGCCTGACAGTGATTTTGCTTCTGAAGATGGTCGACTGCCTCTCAAGGAGATCCTGTACAAAGGTGAAATTTGGAAGGTTGGCGATTGGATTCATCTTACCAATATCAACGATGTCACCAAGCCGATCGTCGCGCAGATTTACCGGACATGGCGTGATGGTCAAGGTCAGGACTGGATTAACGCTTGCTGGTATTACCGCCCCGAGCAAACGGTTCATCGCTGGGATAAGCATTTCTTTGAGAATGAGGTTGTGAAGACGGGGCAATACAGAGATCACAAGATTGATGAAGTGGTTGATCGCTGCTTTGTTATGTTCTTCACACGTTATTTCAAAGGACGACCTCGTGGATTCCCGACCGATAAGGAGATTTACGTTTGCGAGGCACGGTACAATGAACATCAACACAAGCTGAACAAGATTAAGACATGGGCTAGTTGTGTTCCGGATGAAGTAAGGGAGAAGGATTATGAAATGGATCTTTTCGAGCCACCGAGACCAATGAAGAAGTTTCCCAGTCCGATCAAGCATCTGTTGAGAGAAGATGCTACTGAAAATGATCCACTACCAAAGCCTACTTGGGGCTCAAGGGATGCTCCTCCTATCGTTGGTGCTGTGCATAAGTTACCGCGTAATGAGAATGTAAGTACTCCGATATCCATCCTGTGTAGATCGTTTACTAACTTTATCCAGGAGTCTCCACCACCAGAGCCGACTCCCCCTCCTGCGTCTCCTCTGCCCGAGCCAGAACCTGTCCGTCCACCTACGAGTAGTAGACCTCGATTTGATTCACAGGGAGATATAACCATGTCTGGAACAACACCTGCTGCCGCGCCCTCTCCAATGTTAAGTCAGCATTCGGGCCAAACAGGATTTGCCCAGTCGTTCCCACCAACTCGTCCATCTGCTTCCCCCGCGCCCCTTCAGCATCAAAACTCTTATGGCTCACACAGTTCGGCTTCACACGTACCTGTGCCACCCACTCCCACATACCAACCTACCACTACTTACAACCAATACGCCGCTTCTACCCCAACGACCTCTCACCACGCCAATCCTCTCACAACATACCAACCACAATACCAAAGCAACACCATGCCACGCGCATCTGCTCCAGTTGCCGCTTCCCACGGCTCGCACAACAATGCATACAATCCCCCGCGCCAAGTAGAAGTCTACACTCTTCCCGACGCCGCCAACGCCGCCATCCCAGCCGACATCCGCTCTCAATTCCACACCGACGAATACGGGCGCATCATCTTCTACACCGCGCCACCACTCGACCTCAATCCCATCCCAGAGGACAAGCAGCACCTCGGCCACAGCCTCAAGTACCTGGCCGAACGCGTGCGCCGCAAAGAGGAGCTGGAGAAGAAGCGCAAAGCGCGCGCTGCGGAACTGGAAGCTGAAGTGGAAGAGAGAACGAAACGCATCAAGGCCGATGAGGAGGCGACGAAGCGGTTTTTGCTGGAGGCACAGGTCAAGACGGTCGAGGCGTGGTGCGAGAAGATGAATAAGGGGACGGAGGAACTTTATCGTCAGTTGTATGGGGATAATTGGAAGGAGGTGGGAGATGTGGAGATGACTTGATGCATGTCTTCATGGTCATTCATTCCGTGGACAGCGAAGATGCAATCGGGAGGGTTTTAAATGTAAGATTATATTATACACTAGCGGGCAGTCTCATATGAGGGAGGGCGTCAGGATGGGGTTTACGTTGAAATTTGACGGCATCATTTTATGGCGTGATCTGCTTCTTAGATCCGCATACCAGGTAGAACTAAGATATTGGGATACAGAGAGCGGATCATAGGTTATTTGGGGTTTACAATGTTATGGCATTAATTAGGCCTTCATGTCTTGATTTTGTGTGTTAGTCAGTTGAATGTGATGTACTGTGCTCTCATCGTAAAGTAAGACTACATCCACGAAATGTGAAATCTTATAAAGAGTGCTGCATTGATCATTTGGATGGACAACTAAACAAATCAATGAGTGGCAAGCGGGGCTGCAAGAAGTCTAGGGCAATGTCTCTTCTCAAGCAAACAGCTCAAGCTGGGTTTTACGACATGTTTACTTTTCGCAGGGCATATTTGATAGGTCTCATCACTCGCACAAAGCAGTTTAGAAAGATCGACTAGTCGTGACAGCATTCAATTGTCTACTACTCTTTCTTGGCAGTCGATCTCTTGAATGCGCACATCTGTTTTTTTCCTTCTCAAGTCCAATCACTCCATCTAAGCAGCAATGGTAACCTCAACCTCGACACCAGCCTCAATGTTGATGATGATTTGCTTGACAACCTCGGTAGGAGCGTTAAGACTATTTGTAACTGATTAGCATTCGCCCACACAACCCAGTCTATCTATCCTCCTATAGCAGACGGATAATGGAGAGCGATAAAACATACTCGATCAAACGCTTGTGGATTCTCATCTCGAAGCAATCCCAGGTCTTGGAACCTTCACCACAAGGAGTTTTACGGGTGGTGATCTTCAAGTTCTTGGTTGGGAGACGGACGGGTCCCTTGGTCTTGAGCTCCTTGCTCTTGGCACGGTCGATGAGTTCACGGCAGACCTTCTCGAGGGACTCGACTTTACGGCTGGTGAGGGTGATGCGGATCTTGTGGACCTTCTGTAGATGAGGGAGAGTATGGTTAGAACAGGTTCACTTATATAAATATGCGACGACGCATGCGCATTCAAAATAGAAAACGGCGACAGGCCGTCGTAGAGGGGGGCGAGAATGACTTACTGGGCCAGCACCCTCTTGGTTGTCCTTTGATGGTTTATCGTAAGCAGACATCTTTGCTGATAGATTGGTAGATGAGTAGATTGGCTTGGTAGATGTGCTTTGTAGTTTTCCTTCAAGACTCGAACGATTGTTCCAGTTACGGCAAAGTGATGAAGGCGATCGTGAAATATTCAAAAAGAGAATTCGGCGGCGCGATTGACGATAGCTCCCTTAAAATTTCCGGCAATTCTGCGATTTGTGGGTGAAAGTCTTGGCAAGCGGTGGTTAAGCGAAGGAGTTTTTGACTAATTTGGGAATAGCGGATCCTACTATGAGCCTGAGTGCCTAAGCAAGAGCTCTAGGAAGTCGATGAGGCATCCAGAAATCTGGTACTACAGTTCGGTTTCTCTCTAGCTAGCTGTCCGATTGTCATCGATCTGATAGGTGGGGTCCATCTTGGATGCTTGTCAGCCAATTATGGCAGCATTTCTATGAACATCTTCTTAATGCATATAATCCTTTGAGTCAAACGGCGAGAGCTTCAAATTGTACGTATTTTCAAGATAATTGTTTATATACACTTTGTTCTCTAATATTTGCAGCAAATTCTTCTTTTTGTTTGTTACAGTGGCCGGGAAGGGAATCACTCTAAGGATATCTGATATCATCCTTTGCGCCAGAAAATAGAACACCTGCTTCTCCAATAATCTGTGGTCATTATTTACGGATGGAACAGCCGGCACCTACTCGCCCAACTCAAAACCTGACATTCTCCTTCCATAGACCTCACAACGAGGAGTGCTAAATATGGCATCCAAGACCACATCTCTACCACCGCTGGTACCATATCCTCAAGCATCATGGAGATCACATATGCTACCGGAAGAGTGGGAGGCCTGCTTGGATGCATGGATTTCTTTGGCTGAAGCCCACCTATCTTTGCCTACTCCAGATTTCACACGGATATCGACGAAAGATGACTCGT
Organism: Rutstroemia sp. NJR-2017a BBW; assembly: GCA_002946425.1. Classification (NCBI taxonomy): domain Eukaryota; kingdom Fungi; phylum Ascomycota; class Leotiomycetes; order Helotiales; family Rutstroemiaceae; genus Rutstroemia; species Rutstroemia sp. NJR-2017a BBW. The sequence goes on from NJPT01000031.1 coordinate 2,322,962, forward strand.
TGCCAATTTTCTTGAAATCATATTTTGCTGAGACGGCCTCGTCACATGATGGGTCATCAACTGACAACCTTTCCAAAACGAAGCAGCTTCGCAAACAAGCATATATCTTATACCACAGGCTTCTGAATGCCGAGAAGGTCTCAGATGTTTTCGTGCAATGGGAGGTTCTTGCAGATTTCAGTAAAGTCTACGGAAAAGAGAAGGCGTCCAAGGTCATCATATTGGCTTGGGATAAACACGGTCCGGCAACAGAGTCTTCCTTAGGCGGCATCAAGAACCTGCTTATAAAAGAACTGGATGCTGGGCTCAAAGGCGATCTCAAGAATGCGGAGGCAAACTTGAAACGGCTTAATCATCTCTTACATACTTCTCCAGACGCAGCTGCGTTCTTCATGGCGGGGGACGATTTTGTCGACGCTCTAATAAGCTGTTACAAGCTCATGAATCCGCCATTACGCAAAGTCATCATCACTACTACATATCTGTGCATTATTGGACTTACGGAAGGCCCAAAACCAAAGTTTTCGTCGTTGGTAGATCAGCTTTATTCCCTGAAGGCTGCTGCAGAAGCACACAAGAAGGGGCCTACCAATGTGAACGATTCAATGGTTGCTGAACTAGTTACCGTCACCCCTATACTAAAGCAAATTCAGCAAAGAATCGATGCAAGTGGTTCGGGTTCTAGTAGGGCTAAATCTGTGATCACCAGCCTGCAAGGGTTTATCAAACCAGGAGGTAGTAATAGACCTCCTCGTTCGATGAAAAAGAAGGTCAATAAAGGCAAAGGCCCAGCAAATGCAGACGGGAACGTGGATAGAAATGTTCACGTGCATCAAATGAGTCTGATCTCACAAGTCCAAGATCTTTTCCCTGATCTTGGTTCAGGCTTCATTGTGAAGTTACTTGACGCATACAATGATAATGCAGAAGAAGTCATAGCCCATTTATTAGACGACTCGTTACCTGCAGACCTCGCCAACGCCGATCGCTCTGAAGAAATGTATGTTATGAGAGTCCTCCAAATGAAGAAGCTGACCAGTCCTCTAGGGCACTACCTCAGGAGCAACACCATGCAGATTTGGCGCCCCATTCCACTCCGCCCCAACTCCCAACCCGCCGTAACGTTTTTGACGATGACGAGCTGGACCAACTTGCAGTCGACGCTTCTCGTCTTCACTTCGGTCGTCGCAATCCGGATAAAACAGCTGACGATGTTCTTAAAGACCGGTCGACCGCACCCAACAAAGCAGCGATTCTCTCCGCCCTTGCAGCATTTGATTCCGACGATGACGAGCGTGACGATACATACGATGTCGCCGACGTAGGCGGAACCGTCGATTCTACAAACCCGGAAGACCCCAGTCCCGAAAACACGGCCGATGCCCAAAACCCCAACGAGGAGACATTATTCCGCACCTACAAATCCTCACCCAATCTCTTTGGCAGAGATGCAGCTACGCGCCGAAGCAAGGAACGAGAAACATTACGCCAGCAAACTGGCATGACAGACGAAGGTCTCGAGGGATGGGCGTTAATGCTCTCGAGAGATTCGCGACAGATGAGAAGATTAGAGGCAAAGTTTTCTACCTTTAGGGGAGAGCAAGTTGGGCTGGAGAGTACGGCGTGGAGAGCGAGTCCTGCGGCTTCGGGCGATGAATCGGAAGATGTGGCTGGAGGTAGTGGTGGTATGAACCGTGGAAGGGGAGGTGGATATAGAGGCAGGGGAAGGGGTGGAAGAGGTGGGAGGGGAGGTGGTCGAGGAGGTGGGAATGTGGCAGGGACAAGTGGTGAGAAGGAGACCGATGTGGCCCGTCAGCGGAAAGAAGCCAACAAGGGTTCCAGAGCGAATCACAATAGGAGAGACCAGAGAGCGAGGAAGATGGCTAGAGGTGGATTTCCCGGCTAGTGGAATCATAATGGGAAGTTAGGGCCAAACCAGCGCATGTAAAAATGAAACGGCCGATTCTCAAGTATCTATTACCCTGCAAATTAACCAGTGCCCGCTACTATTAGTGTCACAGCGCAGACATGTCTCATCATTTTCTAGAAACTGCATCAAATGATCATTTAACTCCATGCATCCATGAGCACTGTTACATAAATGCAGACCATCATCCCAAATACCACTTACATGACCCAAACCAACAACCATCCATCAAATCAAGATCCCGAAGATCAACCCAGCCTAGATGGCGTAACCTCCCAACTCCAATTACATGAAACGCCGTATTGAATCGTCAATTGGAGACAAATCCGTCCATCAAATACAATACAAAAATAATCAAACACATGGCAATCCGTACCATGAAACAGTCAGTCAGTTAGTCCACTTCCCAACTCCCGCCTGAACTCGTGCCATATTGCGAGATTGCTTTCCTGTCGGACACGGCAGGTGCAAGACTGCACCCATAGTCATCCTCGGTGAAATCCCAGTGCACGGCTTCGCCTTCGCCGAGGAGGAAGCCCCTCCATTCACCAGCGGCGATCTTGGATGCGATGTTGACCATCATGTTGAGCAGATGGCTTGGGGGGGTCAAGAGAATCTCACAGGTCTTTTGGATGATTGCGGTGGGGAGATGACGAGCTGTCTGTAATCGCCGGGAGTTTCTTGGTGGGGAGAAGAGGTTTACGGCAGCGGGAAGGGGCGATAAGGTTCTGCGTCTGGAATTACTGCTGGTGGTGGCCCGGTGCCGCATCCTGGGTGGTGAGGGGGTGGTGATCTCGAATGATTCATCTTCGGATTTCTCGCCGTCGCTGATTAAGGTTGGGGTTCTCGGTGGCGAAGACAAGCTCCTCGAGGATGCCTCGTTATCCGGGATAGATGCTGCTTGCCATAGACCAGGAGTCTCCGGGGTAATGTGGAGTTCAGATGTCGCCTGTGTAGGGTGGGATTTCTTTGGTAATACAATGTTGTCGTGAGGATAAGGATATGTGGTTATGGTTGGTGAGGGTGGGTCTGTAAGCAGAGGGGAAGGTGGATCAAGTGGGGAATGCCACGACTGTACGGAGTGGAATGATTCAACACTAGATGAGAAGCTGGATTCTGGATCTGCAAGAGCAGTATCTCTCGAAGGAGACTTGCTGTGATGCTTCGACGGGGGACTGGTAATAAGAGACAGAACAGGAGGTGCAGTGACGCATCGACTATATTTCTGCAAGACCGCTGGTCGATGATTCGGGCCTAGGTGGTTTTGGGAAACCGGCGCTTGATTCTTCGAAGTGACATTGGCATCGTCAGCTGCCTCATTAACCTCGTCGTGTTCCTCGATCTCTAGTCTTGGGAGATCAGGCGGTGTTGAGCTTGAAAAGGTACTGTCGTCTATATCATGGGCCGCAGGTGTGAATTGTCCCTGGCCGGGCAAAAGGCTTGATACTGGGCGATCCAATAAGTCATCAGGGCCATATTCAGCTGCATCAGGTTTTGAGACATCGGAGTTTATTGGACTGGAGAGGCTCAAGTGAGCTTCGTGCAGCTCAGAGAGTTGAGGTATGTGTGGCAGGCGGGGTTCGGTGGATGAGATGCTAGGAGAATCTGCGGACGAAACACTTATTTTGGAAGCAATTGGATAGTAATCACCCCTTGGAAGAGGGACGCCAGACAATGATCCTTGAACGGGTCGCCAGGGCTTTTTCGTAATAGGAAGCTGCGAGACATCTGCAAGTTCGACGGAAAAGTTTCTTTGAAATGGGCAGGGCGTCTTCTCAAAAAGCAAGACCTGGGCCAGTATTTCTTTGAACTCCTCCACTTGTTTAATCTCTTCCGAAGTTCTATTCCGTATCTCAATCCGCCAGTATTCTTGCAACTTCCGTACCTGGAGCACGAACTTGCTGGATCCATCGTCCGAAACGAACCAACACTGACTTCTAGGGAGTATCGGCTTCAAAGCTTGTTGGCAATTGAAGAAGGCGACCGATTCTGGAGCTCGATAGATGCGCAAAGTCCCTGCAACATGTCAGTGGATCCGAAACCAATTGATGGAACTTCTACGACTCTTCCTACATACCAACAGCGATGGTCCTCTCCAATGACGACGACCACGGCAAGGCGCCTACCTCCTCCACCTCCTGCTTTGTAGGTCCATTGCTCGAACGTGGTCGCGCAGCAGTGGATGCGCTGGTTGAGAAAGAGATGATGCGAGCTTCAGGAACGCTATAGAGGATCTTGACTTCGGGATCGGGCGTAGTTGTTAGCCTACCAGCAGCAGAAACGGAACGATTTGTCGAATTCGCGGGAGTTTTGGAAGCAATTGGCAATGCCATTGTCGATTCACCAAATGTAGCTTCACCTCCGTCTTGTTACCATGGTTGGGTATGCGACCAACAGGTGTGTTAGTGAAGTATTCAGGGCGCAAAAAGGGATAATCTATCTCAAGCAGCGTGCCGTTTCATAATATGCGGATGGAATCGTCGTCCGCTGATGCTGATGATGGCGCTGCTGCTGACGGTACGTAAGAAAAGCAGAGCTAGGTATGAAATTGGAACTAGCAAATATATGGGTAGCTTTGCCAGTATAATACGCGCAGCATGGAGAGATGGAGAGATGGAGAGATGGAGAGATGGAGATAGTTGAGAGAGATGGTTGGGAGTTTCGTGTTAGTAGCAAGGTTACGCCTTCGTGTCGCAGACATGTACCTGCGCGCGCTTACTGAGTACCACTCGCTCGTCAGGAGGAATCGATAGTGTAGTGTAATTAAACAACTGAATCAATTAAACACGACTCACATTGCAATAATTGACGTTATTCGCATGTAATTTTAATTGTGTATATTTAATCTGTACATTTGTACGAAGTACATAAGCTACTCGTTTATAATGAATGGTCCTGTTACCTGTGAATGAAGTTTGGATGTGCAGAGAGTAAAGTAGGGGTGCCATGGGTGCTTCCCTCAGCTTGGAGGGGTCCATTCCAACAGATTCTGATGACGTCGCGCGGCGAGGCGAGGCATCACGTCTTTGGTCGTGTGCAACCTTTTAAGCAACAAGACGGCTTCAGCCTGCAAGCTCCCAGCTTCAAACTTCAACGTTCATAAGCCTACTCAATTGAAATGGCTGCAAGGCAATCCGAAAAGCCGGAGAAACCGCCTCTATTGGCAGATCGTGATGCGCTGCTGGAAAAGCTCTCTGTATCACATTTCGATCTCAATGCGATAATCCGAGGAGCCCAGTTGACAGTGGTTGGTGGTTAGTATACGCTCGCATATTGTCAGCATCGCCTGTACACTTCCACTGATTTTACTCACAGCATTAAGAGCTTTGCGAAATCCTCAACTGTTCACGTCGGAGCACTATAAGCAGGCTGCGCTCGCGGTACTGGCCGGTGTAATCATACGACTCGCCATAGAAATTCCGGTACGAAACTTCACCCAACATACACACTCCTCTCTCTCTGACAACTTGGCAGATCTTGGGCATCAGAGTCCTACTATGGGTTCTTTCGTTTATTGTCGATTTCGGGACAACAACCTTCGACAACCGACTCGTTGAAGGGATAGACTTGCTTCAAAACCATGTTCTTCAAGTCCCTTTCTTCTTGATGAGTATCCTGAGTCGGGTGACGCCTACCCTCGACAACATGTAAGTGGCAGGGTTCATGCCTTTAGTATGAAGCAATTGCTGATTGGCATAGGTTTATGATGAGTCTTGCTTTTGTCGACAAAACCTACTACGAGAAGCATGAAGGAGAAGAACGTTCTACCTTGCGAGACGAGTACTACCCTAACCTACGACGATACCCCAAAAGAGATGGCACTACGCACACGACAAGCACAGCTGAGAATCTGACCCTGTTCTTCATGAGGTTTGCTAAGAAGGCGGGTCTATCATTAGCAGTTTTCGCACTATCCTATGTTCCCATAGTTGGACGATTTGTGCTTCCTGCAGCAAGTTTTTATACATTTAATAGGTAGGAAGGCAGGTCGAAAACAGGTATACAGTCGATAAACTGACTCATAATAGTGTTGCTGGACTCGGTCCTGCAGCTATCGTCTTCGGCACAGGTATATTCTTACCTCGCAAATATCTCGTGATATTCCTCCAGAGCTACTTCTCCTCTAGAAGCTTAATGAGAGAATTGGTAGGGAATAAGAGCTCTGTTACTAGTATATAAACTGACATCTTCAGCTCGAACCATACTTTTCACGCATCAAGTTCACGAAGGAGCAAAAGAAGAACTGGTTTCATGACCGTGAGGGGTTGCTCTTCGGATTTGGTATTGGCTTCTACATATTCTTAAGGATACCCCTCCTTGGTGTCCTCATATATGGAATAGCTGAGGTGCGTACCCTGCGTTTGTACCCCTGGTTTGACATTAACATCTAAATCCGCAGGCTTCGACGGCATATCTCATAACAAAGGTGACGGACCCACCCCCTCCACCAGCAGAAGCCGAAGGCTTTGCTGCCAGTCAGCAAACATGGAAGAACAAACACGAGTTTCTCAATCTCCAGCTTGAGAACCTGGATGCTCTCAATACCTCGAGGATTAACTCAAATTCGAGCAATGCCGTGGACGAAAAAGCAAGCTCGTCGGCAAAACCTCCACTTCCTCCTTACAGTGAACTCAGGTCCAGGCAGCGAGATTCACTTGATATGCGACAATGAAAGAGTACGGAATTTTATGATGTTTATGAATAGGAACACGAATCACGAACGCCTAGTCAGTACCTATCTCCCTACGGACAATCAAGCACTTTCGGAGCTTGATTGTGACAGTTCACTGGTGGTCGTAAGCAGGAAGACTGTCAAGGACAGAGTTCACTGAGCAAGGTAGGCGACCATACACGCCAACCTAGTTTTCTGGAGGTTCTTATTTGTTTCCTGTATCACTACGAGGTTTGGGACAGGATGAGTCTCGTGGAACCGGATACTATGCTATGACTAGGACCGAACAGCCAATAATAATAGCAAACTCATCTGAACTTTCCAGCCAATCCCATGTACTTGACTGAGTTGCGAAGAATGCTTTGCCCCGATTACTACGTAGGTGACCAGAACGAACCCCGCACTTTGATCTTGATTTTCATTAGTTTGTGCTATCTAGCAATAATATCCATCTAGTAAGAGGGCCGAGGGAGGGGTAGCTCGTTGATAAGAGCTTCCGATACATGGTAAATTGTATTCTTATCTGCCTCAACGCACATCTTACGTCTCAGATACTCATATTCATATTGATACTCGTACTGATATCATTATCGGCTGGCGAAATTCGGGTTCCTAGTATAAGTTATAAATCATAACTCCGTTTCTCTGCCAATTCTTTCAGCCTTTTCTTCTTCAATTATTACTATTCTGTAGCATTATTTCAACCTTCATCCACCTGATTGACCACTGAGTTTCTATCTCGATTGTGCTTGCTACCCCACCCAACACCACAGTCAATTGTTTATATCCGTATCCATATTGTCAGCCAGAGCCATGGGTCGTTCAGAGATCCGTAATGTTTGCAAGGTTTCACTTGATGAGCCGGCGGAGAGTCAACCCAAGTTGCACAACCGCTGGCATCCAGATATTCCATTCGCCGACACTATTAAAAATGGAGAGACAGTGAAGATTGAATGTGTATGTCGGGAGTCCTTTTTGCTTTCGCGGGATTTACTAACCGTGGCCGTTTGAACAGATTGATTGGACTGGAGGTCAAATTGGTCTGTCTTTTCCGTTCCATGTATACTCGATACGACCCACGTACTTACGGAGTTACTATCAGGAAACAATGACAGCGCAGATGACGTGAAGAACGTTGACCTCACGAGAATTCATTACCTGTCCGGACCATTCGAAATCGAGACAGCTGAGCCGGGAGATGTACTATTGGTCGAGATCATGGATGTACAGCCGCATCAAGAACATCCTTGGGGATTGTAAGTACTTCCTCGGCGCTGAGAGAACTCCGCTAACTAGTTACAGCACTGGTGAGTAATCCAATTGCTATGGGACGCACATTATTGACCTTCATTGCCAGGGGTCTTCGCTAAAGACAATGGAGGTGGATTCCTAGACGAGATTTATCCATCTGCGTGAGACTCCGCATACACTGAGCTGCACGGCGGAACTGACCTCGGTGTGTATAGTGCGAAGGCTATTTGGGACTTTGAGGGAATCTACTGCACTTCTCGACACATTCCTCACGTGAAGTTTCCTGGTTTGATTCATCCAGGTATTCTCGGTTGTGCTCCGTCTGCAGAGGTATGACTCTCATTCCCCTCTCCCCATACCTCTCACAGGCGTTTGTATGCTTGCTTCAAGATCATCCTGAGGTCTAAAGCTATTGTCTGGCGTATTGGAATTCTGATTCGGTATGCTCTTAGGTTCTCGCAACATGGAACAAGCGGGAAGGAGAATTAATCTCCGCAAACAAGCTCGACAGAATTGTCGCACAGCCACCGAATCCTCAGAATGTCCATGCCGGATCTGCTTCTGAGGATATCAAGACTAAAGTTGGACGTGAGGGTGCAAGAACCATCCCTGGTACGGCTAGAGATATCAGCTTCTTTTACCGCACAGTAGCTAACGCCTGAGCAGGTCGACCTGAACACGGAGGAAATTGTGATATCAAGAATCTTAGTAGAGGCAGCAAGGTGTGTAGCATCCTATGACGTGGGTCACTTGATTTCTCACAACAATATAGGTATACCTTCCAGTGCATGTAAAGGGCGCCAAGTTCTCAGTCGGAGACCTTCATTTCTCTCGTAAGTAAAACACTGCGCTCCATATTCGATTGACGCTCACATCAAGTATCCAGAGGGCGACGGAGAAATCTCGTTCTGCGGAGCGATTGAGATGTCCGGGGTCATAACCATCAACTTCAAGGTCATGAAAAACGGAATGGCAGATCTTGGTATGAAATCACCACTGTATCTTCCCGGGCCAGTGGAGCCGCACTATGGCCCAGGAAGATATCTGACCTTCGAGGGTTTCAGTGTAGACCATCACGGCAAGCAGGTATGTGGTGTGCTCTTCCAATGAAGTTCAGATACTAATGGGTTTGCAATAGCATTACATGGACGTCACAGTCGCTTATCGAGAGACGACTCTCCGCTGTATTGAGTACCTACGTCGGTTTGGTTATTCTGATTATCAAATTTACCTCCTTCTATCCTGTGCCCCTGTACAAGGCCATGTTGCTGGAATAGTTGATATTCCGAATGGTACGTCCAATGATTGATATCTTGGTATCCTACTGACTAGTTTTACGCAGCATGCACGACTCTTGGTCTGCCTATGGACATCTTCGACTTCGATATCTCTCCTACTGGGCCGGCTAAGAAGTTGGACATGGGCAGCTGTGCGTTTGAGACGGGTGTTAAGGAGGGAGAAGTAACCAAAGGCGGCGAAAACAGTGAGCACAGCTGGGGTGGTGGATTGACATACAAGCAGTAAGCCAAGGAGCTCGAGAAAGTGAACTGGTTTTGGCATTACCTTTTAGGGTACAAGCTGCACAAACATATGTAACAGGAAATAATATTCACAGATGATACAAAAGATCTTGTCCGCCAGAATATATAAACCCTGCTTAACTACATGGGGACGGACTGGTGCTAACCCTACCACTTTCCGCACCAAATATACGCAGTTTCAACTCCCTTTTTTGACATATGCCATACATAGAGAACGCCTAACCAAGATGACGTCCCGTACAAAAAGTAAAATGTAAGCTGTTACTATTACAGCATGGGCTTCAGATCATCTGCCACCTTGAATGCAGCCTCTGTCTTACTCTTAATCTCTTCCACCGTCACTCCGTCCGCGATTTCGATTAACGTAAGACCAGTTGTGAAATCTACATCAAAGACTCCCTAAAAACACGTTAGTGATATTCTGTGTCATGCCTTTCCACCAATCATAGCCGTTGGGTTTGAGAACAGAAAAACTTACCAGCTCAGTAATAATCCTGGAGACACATGCCTTGCCCGTCAGGGGAAATTCGCACTGCTTCACAATCTTCGCGTTGCCTTTCTTGTCACAATGTTCCATAGTAACCACAACCTTGGTCATCGACGGATTACTGACCAAGTCCATAGCGCCACCGAATCCCTTTATCTTACCCGGCAACATCCAATTCGCCAAGTCGCCATTCCCACTAACCTGCATAGCGCCCAGAATCGTCAAGTCCACACGCCCCGATCGAATCATACCGAAACTTTCCTCACTGCCAAATACCGCCGCGCCCGGATTCAAAGTCACGGTCTCCTTGCCCGCATTAATGAGATCGGCGTCTTCGGAGCCCTTCTGCGGATACGGTCCGAGTCCCAGAATCCCATTCTCGGATTGCAGTTGCACTTCGACTTCTGGTCCTACGAACGACGGGGCGAGCATCGGCATGCCGATGCCCAGGTTGGCGTACATGCCGTTTTTGAATTCCTTCGCAGCACGCTTGACGATTCTCTCGCGCTTCGCGGCAGTGTCTCCGCTGCCCAGCGCGCTCTTCGCAGCGGGGTCGTTGGGATCCTTGGCGAAGGTGAATTTCTCGATGTTTTTGGCCGTGGTAGACTGGATGACTCGCTTGACGTATATACCAGGCAGATGCACGGCTTCTGGTGGTATCTCACCAGGCTCGACAATGTGCTCAGCTTCTACGATTGTCATCTTTGCGTTTCGACCCATGGCGCCGTTGAAGTTGTTTGCTGCGAGCCGGAACTGGCAGTTTCCGAGTTTGTCGGCTTTCCAGGCTTTCACGAATGCGTAGTCCCCTCGTATACTTTCTTCCAAGAGATAGGGCTTGCCGTGGAATACTTTTACGTCTTTTGGGTAGGAGAGCTCCTTGGGTGAGCCGTCTGCGTTGTTCCGCAGCGGGAGTTCACCAGTCTGGACTACGGTGCCAAACGCGGCGGGGGTGTAGAATGCTGGAATACCCTTTCCACCCGATGCACACCTCTCAGCCAGAGTTCCTTGGGGCGTCAGTTCCAGCTCCACTTCGCCAGTCAGATACATCTTTTCGAACGTTTTGTTTTCCCCAATATAACTGGCGATCATTTTCTTGATCTGCTTCGTCTTCAAAAGCTTCCCGAGCCCGGAGGCATCAGTACCCGCATTATTTGATACCGCAGTGATCCCCGTAATCTCTGGTTTCTTGATAACTTCATCGATGAGTGTATCTGGCACTCCGCATAGACCAAATCCCCCACATAAAACGGTACTGTTCGGTTTCATATCTTTGAGAGCCTCGGAGGCGGAGGGAATGACTTTGTTGATTTCATAGCGGCGCGGGGTAGATGCGAATGTGCGAGCAAATAATTTCAACTGCTGGATATGGAATCAGAATAGGTTGCGAGTTTCAAGGCTTGTTCAAACTCACGTTCGTCGTGTTGTTCCTCGTATATGCTCTCCCCGTCCGTAAACATAAACTTATGGAAGGCATTTCGCAGGCCACAAATAACTCAGTTATGGGGCGAAAGTTGTGATAAACTGATGAAAGGTTTGGAATTCAGTCGCTGCTCAGGAACTTATGGAGGAAGTGTCAGTGTGTACTGCCATTGTCGAAGGCCGAGCATATTGACTCTCTCCACGATTTGCGGAGAAATCTGGGGTACGGATAAGTTCTTAGCCCTTCACAAGCCGAGGAGCGGAAGTGTGATGTGGCTTGGCGGCTTGCATTGACTGTGGCTGTATAATCACAGCAGATTGAACTGTATCTAATTAAGGGTCCATCAGTGGTTGATGAAATGCAAATTTCGAAAGCTCGTTCTTCATGGTGAAGTAAGAAACGTTACCCAGCTCGCGTGCTCCATCAAGCCAGGACGACATGGGTGAAATGAGCTATAGCCAATAAGCCACAGCATTGAAGCTACAACTTTTGAGCCACACTCATCAAGCCACTTGACCAGCTTGGGACGGAACAGTTCCGGACATCTGCTACCAGTATGCTCGGAAGTAGATCCAATGGGTAAGGTTACTTTATCCTTTATCCTTCATGGTGGTTAACTCACCCCGCCGGACTGGACTTCGGATTTTAAGTTGTCCGTTCCTGGAGACTCGGAAAGTCGGAGCTCAGCTCTCCTGTTCCGAAGGACGTTACCGCTCACTGCACACAGACGTACGATGTGTTGAGGAAATCGAAGTAGCTGTCCTTAATCGACAGTGCAGGATCCGTACCTTGTAGATATTCGATCGAACGTCAGCCTTGTGGTGTCTTGACGTATGCTATCTTGATCCCAACAACCAGATCCCGCTCTATCATTCGCTCGGTCCCGAATACCCGAGGCGATCATCTAAAGTCAATGACATATGGCCCACCTGCGTATTCACCTCCGCAGCGCCAGTGAGATACATGCGTAATGAGATGGAAATGTATCTTTCCCATAGTCATGACGCAAACAGGACATTCTAGCAGGGACAGAAGAATATATAAATGATGGAATATCCTACATCGAACAATCATTCACACTCATGTCTCAATCTCGAGTAATCACATCTATCCACAACCAACTTCGACGCCAATTCCAACGATTTTCAGTACCAAACAGTCAATTTTCGATAACTCAATCCTCAACTCGCAACTTCACCATGTCTTCCGCTGCCCTTCAAAACGAACACGGCCAAGGTGTCTCCCACGCCACTGACGACTCCATCGTCCCCGGCAAGGTCCAAGAGAAGGCACCAGAGGGTCTAGAGAGATCTCTCCCTGAGAGCGTATGTTCCCCCAACTCGCATCGCAACTGAAAAGTGACAATATTCTAACAATTATACAGGTCCACCCAACTGGTGACAAGAACCAGAGCACCAGCCAATCTCACGCCAAGACCAACGCAGACGGTACCACCGAGAGTATTGTTCCCAAGAAGCTTCAGGAGGTTTTGCCGGAGTCTGTTGAGCGTGCTGTTCCCAACGCTATCCACGACACTGGTGATCAGGGAGGAGTCCACCGCAAGCAATAGATGAATAGCTGCGGCTGTTTTGGAATCATCTTGTATTAGTCAATGAATGTAACATTATGATCTGAAGAATTTATTCTTCAATGGAACTACTTTACAATCTTATTCTGCGCTTCTCTTGTGACTTGCAAATACGTATTACTGGTGAGACATCTGCCTGAGTGCCCGGTCATGGAAAAGTGTATGTAAATACGGATGCCCAGTTCGTTGTGAACAACCAAGAGCACTTTTGAGGTTATGATCTACTGCTGATCCTTGTCTACTCAAAGACAAGAAGCAATATAGGCAGAATCAGAGATGAGATCAGATGATGTGTGTCAAGGGTAAATTGATCTGCTTGCATTGGTCAAACACTAACTAGTGCGTTGGCGTAACAGTAGCGCAACAAACCAGGAACAGAGCCTTGCATTACGTAGAATAGGGACAGCATGCTCCAGCCCAAAGGCTCAAGGTGAAGTATGATGCCCTTGGGAGGCTGCCATCGGTACTTCATTGCAATTGAGCATATCCTTCCCATGCCAATCACCCGACTTTGTAACTGAGACCCCTAAAACAAATGCCATGCTCGGACTGATTGAGAAATACAAACTAAGCGCAAACGAATTATACATGAGTGGAAGGTGCCACGAGAGGTGAGTGTCAGATGATGATCATCAAATTCATTTGGTATTGTAAAAGTCCTCATATCACAAGCCTAGATATAGCTCATCTATCTACTGAGGCCGATATTCCTGTCAAGTCAGCTCAAAGACCGCTCCCATTGCACCATCACTGAGCGTGTACCAGCTCTTCATTCAAGTACTTATACATCATGTTTAATCTTATTAACATTTTACTCCTGCTGCTCATCCAAAGAGTCCCCTGCTCGTGTAGATTGTCGACTTCCCTTGAACCGCTTGAAAATGTCATACCGAGGCGTCACTTCATGTTCGAAAACGAAGTCCCCCACAACTTCCACCTTGTCCTCAACCAAGCTTGTGCTGGTCGAATCATCCAGAACCTCCAAGTCGATGTCCAGACTCAGGTTTTGCAAATGTGTCGCCAGATCTGAGCCGGAAGTGACGACGGGTAGGCGTGAAATCAGCTCGGGCTCTAAATTAAGATTAAGTTTGCGATGTTCTTGTTGCCGAACTTCGTAGTACGGTAAAAGTGGTTGTGAAGGGTCGTCATCAACATGGGCATAGCAACAGTCAAGACCGAGGTCTGAGTAATTAGGACCTTGAACCGCACCGATTGCACGATTTTTATGTAAGGAAATGAAGCCTTGGCGGATAAGCTCTCTAGAGATCTCCACACCTGTCTCCAGGTTCTCCTCCTTGTATTCGACCGGTGGAGGAGGATCCGGATGATATTTGATCATCCTTGGTCCTTTGTCGTATATTTGGCTGCGTATTTTCGTAGCTCCAGGCTGCGCCGAGGCTTCCTCGAGGTCATCAAGTTCTGCATCATCTTCCTTGCGTGACAGTATATGAACTTTACCGGTAGCATCGCCGATAAGTAGCATGGAGTAATCGTTGAAGAATACGCCCGCCGAGATTCCACCAGAAGCAGCGAGAAGCTCCCGAACAAGAGCTTTCCCCGGCGGTCGCTGTATATCCCACGCGTAAACCTTTCCATCAGACCCGCCCGTGTAAAACCGGCTGGAAGTCTTCCCCCACGCAGCAAATTTGACACCAGTATCTGCTATCTCACGTGGGAGATCATGAACCGGATTATCGAGAGATTCTGTACTGCATTAGTATTTAAATGAGTCGACTTCAGATACAATGATCGTACCTCCATGGCTAAGAACATGAATAGCCCCATCGCCGGCTGCCCCCGAGTCCCATACGTAAGTACTGCCATCAGTGCAGCTTGCTGTAATATAACATTGGAATAGGCTATTCGGCCTAGAGATGGATTAGCTACAGTCTCCAAGCACATTGCTCATGTTTACTTACATGATGGTCAACTCATTGATGTCACATGCTGGACAGTCAAATGTTCGTATGGGCGTAAATCCGCCAGCATCGTTTCGCGCGAAAATTCGCACCTGGGTCTTCGTTTCACTCTCAAAAATACCATAGGGCGAAGTCGCCGCAAGAAAACATGGAAGGGTAGGGTGCCATATAACCTCAAACACGTTCTGAGTTCGCGCTGAGGATATTGGTACCCTTGAGCGATCTCTTACATTCCATAGGCAAAGTTCGCCACTGTTTCTCTTTTCTTCCGGGATATCGACTTCATCGCCGCTTCTAGCTCGTGGAGAGTAGCCCACCAGCAACAAGTGGGAGACACTCTCTGCTTTACCCCATTGGATGGTTGCCGGATAGTAGGCCCAATTATCGCTTCTCCCCAATTGCTGAGCTTGTTCAGCAGCCTTTTCACCATTATATGTGTCAAATAGAGAATTGTCAATATTGGCCTTGTCGAGTCGATAGACTCGCACCGCGTTGTTGTAGACATCAGACGCAGTAGCCACAAAATCATGAAATTCCGACGTAACTACAAAATTAACTTTCCCTTCTTGTTCCCACGTTCCTTCCACGCTAATGGAAGGGCTAAGGTTGGATACCGAAGCTTTCCAGACCTTTACATTATTATCAAAGCTTGCCGTAAATGTGTACCCGCTTCGTTTGCAGTGGGAGATTGCAGAGACTGATGTATACAGCCAATGGTCCTGGGTTTGGCGCATAGAATCAAGCGAATTCTCAACATTTTCGCTAGCAGTGATTAGTGGTCGCGGAATTCGATGGTCAGGAACCGCATTTAAGGCCTTTTTCGAGATTGATCCAACGACAAGATTTCCTGGCCGATTGTATTGCATATTATGAGTGTCTGAATGAGCCGTAGCACCGCACACAAAAGTGTCAGAGTCTACCCATGCCACTGCCCATATATCCCCACAACAGCCTGTCCACTCAAGTTTTGATTGTAATTCGTCTTCCAGCATGCAGTGTATTTCACATGCGTAAGACTTTTGGCCAGATCTGGGGCCCGCCGGAGAGATTCCCTGAACCTCTCGTTGTCTAATGATTGATGAGAAATCCCTTCTCGGTCGTGGGTGGTTCGAGTTTAAATCGAAACGAAGTGTTTTAGGATGTGAACTAAGCTTGTCTGCGACGCCATCTTCGAGGAAGGAGGTCAACGCATTCGGCCCACGAGTTGAAATGAGCCGCCCACCAACACTATTAACTGGTGTTGGGGGTATTGATGATAACTGCTGGGCCAGCTCTGGTATTTTCAGCTTTTGCTTCTTGATTAAAAGATCTAGCTTGAGATTTTTTTGAGAATGCGGGAGTAGCGAAGAGAGGAATGAACGGACATATACAAGTTCCTCATAGGAAAAATCAATATGGTAGATGCCTTGATGAAGTGCCTTCTCTTGTCTATCCCATAAGAACCTTCCATTACTAGCAGACACACGCTCAAGTCCTCGCTGAATGCTCTGCCGGGCCACGGAACCTAGGTATGGCCTTGGTGTGTTAATGTTAATGAACTCAGTAGCCAAGGTATCCTGGTCAGATGCAACGTCCGAAAGGATATCGCTGTTCATATCGCCGCGAGCAAGTTTCCTTTTGCGAGCATGAATGACCCCAGCTGATTGAGGGCCTACTATAGACTCGGTCTCTTCTGCGGGTGGATCTGAGGTTGTTGAAGCTGAAGCGGCTCTACGAGCCTGCATGGGAGGACGTATGGCAGACACCTTCTGGATTCGGGCCTTTCGAGTCACCCTCTGAGGTTTAGCAGTACCAATTATATCCCTGCGGGATGTTGTAGCAGGGGACGCGGAATAGGCTTGCCGCTCGCTCACTGGGAGAGGATTGGTTCCCACAGCGGAGATTGAAGGAACCGTAGGTTGATCGCTTTCGTGTGATTTGCCCATCGATCGTTCAACTATATCCGGTGGTAGACCCAAGGCAACACCAACAAAGTGGTCTACATAGTTCCTGGCCTTTATTGATATCATTTCTTCATCTGCTGGTGATAGAAAATCCCCAGAGCGACAGATAGTATCGAAGACTTTTTCATGTATAAGCTCCCCAGCTACCTTCGTCCTAATAGTTAGCCTCAAATAATATTAGAGTAGTGAATGTGTATACTTCTTTTCCAATCTCCTTGAGCTTTGCGTCAGCAATAATGCGCTGGTGACGCTCCATTGCAGCGGTAATATGAATGAAGACTTGATTCTGAAGAACTGCAGCAAATTTATTTTTCAAACTTTCTGGTGAAGGTGAGATGAATGAGGAGTCCCCCTCTCGTGTTTCGTTCTGCGTCGACTCTTGGTGTGTTTGTGTATAGCCAGCATTTACGGTTGATACTCTGCGTGCAGGCAGAATGACCGAAGGTGAACCTGTATGGATATTTCGAGATTGCGTGCTTCTATCTGTCTTACGTTTTTTCGCAGGACGTTCCGGCATCGTATGTATTTGGTTTTGAGGAGACCATCCTACGCCCTTTGTCCTTTTCGGCGCATTCGTGTGCGTGAGAGATCTGCCAGACAGGTGTTGCGAAGCTGTGTGGACGGAAGCTCTATTTGCCATAGTTGCGCTGGGAAGGATGGGAGGAGCAACTTCAAATTCCGAGGTATAAGTTACAGGCGAAGGTGAGAAAATGTCGCGATCATCCGTCAGGTCAATAACGTTCGCATGACTAGGTCTTCCCATAAATGTAAGTACTTGACATTGAGAGAAGCGCGTTCAAGGGGAGAAGTAAAGCTCACGGGTTTCGCGTCACCGGTGGTTTGACCATAATAAAGCTGTAGCTACATGTGTGTGCGGCCAAATTTGCATGTTACCAGAATATAGAGAAGTAGAAGTGCACAATTGTATTGTTCCCTGGGCAGATTGAATTCTTCGTAGATTGTAGGATAGAATGTCGAGGTTACCGGTAGTCTAGCCGCGACGCAGGGCTGACAGGGTTTCGTGAGAAGACGCCGTGGAAGATTTCTTATCGTCAACCTTATCGCACTTTTCGCGTTTTGTAAAGGTTTCGCAAATTTACCCAGGTAAGTAATTGGATAAGCCGTTACAGTATATGGTTTCTCAAGTAGGTCTTCAAAACGGTTGTATAAATAATAGAGCGCAGAAGCAACCTTACGGAAAAGGACTACAAAGTTGAGACGACGAAAGAACAAGCATCCCGTTCTTATGCATATGCTGAGCAAGGAAAAGCGCTGTGACGGTCTTGAGCATGGTATTTAGAACTGCCAGTACATATAAGTCAATCGAAGAGGTGAGCATGCAGGTCGACTAGAACTACAATTGGACACTGAATATTACATACACCATCGTCACTCTCCCAGGGTATTATTCCTGGCTTCCGAATGTATTTAGTACAGACAATAGAGCAGTCCCATGCGCTTCAAAACAGCTCAAGCGCGAGATGTACCTTTCCGCCATTAAGCAGGAACCTCAACCTCCTTGCTGATATCTAGTTCCTCATGTCTGCGCAGATCCATTGGTCGATCAAGGAGTGGTACGACGTAAGGGTCGAAAGTCTTCCAGTAAGGATTCTCAAGGTGGTATTTTTGGCTCTAGACTTGGATCAGCGGTAGCTCTGCAGATGGTTAGAAGAACATACGCTCTCTTGCTCGAATCTCTCTACAATGGTGAATGCTCTTGGGTCGTGCACATCTTGCATAACAATCCAGTCCACAGTCTCCTTGTCCTTCTTGTAAACTCGAGATGCTTCAATGAGCTTGGCCTTGATGCGGGCTATCGAGTCAGGCTGGTCGTTTGCGTAAAGGTGAACGGTAAGAGTATAAACCATCTTTGAGGAGTTTTGGATGTAATTTAGATAGTTGTTCTGCGGCCGAAAAGTTTTGAGATGTCTGTAAAATTCCAAACTCAAGAAAAAACTTTGAATATGAGGATGAGCATGAGGACGCAAAGACTAGGAAAGGTGGTGAACGTGTGAGGGGCAGCTTTGGTGGGGCGGCCCAGGAAGGGCCGATGCATGACAAGAGTCGTCACTGCAGCTGGAGTTGTGAGTTTGAGTTGAGGTCCTCTCAGTACTGTACGTGTAGCACACGTGATTGAAAAGTACCAATATATATCTGTTTGACCTCATCAATCACAATATATTCGCATCTTTCATTATTCATCAAAGACGGACCAAAGCTACGTTGTCCTCTCCGATCGTTATTCCACTGCACCATTTCATTTACAGCGGAAAATCGTAGACTGGGAGCCCTCGAGATACGTGCAGTCGTCATGAGCTTAGGTATGCGTGATATTCCTGGTTATTACTATGGTATGTGATCTCCTTGGTGCACCGCGCTACATACTGTTCACCTTGCTTACGTCGTGTAGACACCGAGAAGGGCAAATATTTCAAAATCCAAACAAATGCACCTTCACATTCCGCCTACTCATTTCATGATGTCAAGAGACGTAAAATAGAAAACGAGGCGCAGCAGGCTCAAGATTTGGTCTCTCGACGTCTTGTTGGGCGTATCTCCAGATCTAGGATTCTTGCGGCACCACTCATGGGTGGCTTTCTCTCTAGAGAATTTGGTGACAATGCCCTGGGGAACACCACGTCAACCATCTACTCTCGAAATCTTGCTAGAATGGGAAATACTACCATAGGATACCCAATTCTATTTGCAGTTGCACCTGTGAACCTGACCGCTTCATTAGTCGAAGTCTCTATGTGTGAGTTCTCTCTGCCGTTAGTTATTGTCTTGTGGGGGGCCATACAACGAAATAGAAACTACGCGATATAAATTCTTCTGCACGCTAATGGCTGTGTGCATATTCAGTAATCAAATAGGATTTGTATCATTAGCTGATTCAAGGGTTTATAGCATGCAACGCGGATCTCAGGCAATTTATAGTCAACTGCAATCCAAGATCTAAAATAAGAGACCCTTGGGTGGTGGAGTTCAACACTCAATGGCATCCCTACAGCAATACCAGAGGAGGCATCAACATCTTCGGTCACGGACAATCGACTTCCCGTGAGTCTATCTAAATTTAATATCTTCAAGGGAATGCGCATATACAGACTTCTTAAATTTTCAGTCGTAACTTTACTGACTATTGGTAGTTAGTATTAACGAAGCGCATGGGAGGATTGCAACAACATGGCTCTCCAACACAGCCGCAGGAATTGCGGTCACCTCCGTTAGGGCAGCTGCAGATGAAGAAAGAGGTAAGAACTTTTGTTTAAATGTCTGCACAATTTCTCGTTGCTACCGAAAGGGTTTCAGCAGGTTACCACGTGCCTGTGATATGTGCTGTTGAAGCTAATTCTATGCTCTCTAGGCTTTGAAAATGGCCACCAGATTTTGGGTCCAGGGCGAGAAGAAGTGAGCATTTATTCGTCCGTATCGGCACCGCCTTCGTCACAATACTTGTTTGCTGTGTAAGTCATCGATATTGTTTGCGGCACGTCTGGTATGAGGGTCCAGGTACTAGCTAGGGCTATCCCTCGGTGGCTCATCATGCATCCTTCGGGCCCGTGATACTGACCGGCCTTGCTAACATGAGTTCTATGTAGAGGTACAAGTGACGGTGTCCTCCTAGTGGATAAAGAGATAAGTGCCGCATGGATCTCGCCAGAACGTAGTTCACACAGTTCACACAATCACGATAGCCCTCGGGACGTCTTTGCACTGGAGTTTCTCCATGAAAATCCTTCTATTCTTCTCAGTGGTGGTCGAAATGGAATTCTAAATATCACCGATCTCCGCTTCCCAAAGTATGGACCTCAGGCCGATACGATCATGCACCAGAGCTCTATCACGCATATTAAATCTGTGGACGAGCATCGTGTTCTTGTTGCAGGCTTGAACTCAAGTCTTTGCCAATACGATCTGCGTTTCCGAAAATCACGGCCGATATCCTTTCAAGAGAACTCTCACCAGCAGGGCAAGGGTAAAGGCAAGAAGAGAAGAGCTCCTACGTTCCCCTGCCTTTATTATCCTGGCTACAAGAATGAAGCCCAGATTAGCATTGGCTTTGACGTCGACCTGGAGCTTGGCATCATAGCAGCCGCCCAGGATTATGATTCACGCATCAACCTTTTTTCTTTACATGGAAGCCACATTTTAAAATCTCGTCCAGCACACTCCAAAAATGGAGACACCCAGTATATCGATTCCACAGTCTGCAAGGGGAGTAGATGTCTAAAATTTGTGCAAGACACATCCAACAATCCTAAGAGCATTTGGGTGACAGATGAGACCAGTCTGTCGAGGTGGGCATGGGATCATGGTGATTGAGAAAAGCTTGAAGAAGTCGACAAACGGACCAAGAACAACTATCTGGCGATGCACAATCATCTCAATAATGGCATAGGTTGGATGACTACTTCGCCGGACTGAGGCTAAGCAGCCGACGTACTGCTCAACTATCCCACATTTTAGTTTTCAGCTACGCTACCTATCGAAGATGCCTAAAGGATCATGTTCTGATAGCAGGACGAGGTCGAGATGCACAAGCAACTAGACGACACAATTCTTTTCAAGAAAGTCGCATCATGTAATGCAAATCGTAGAGCTTACAGACCGCGAATATTTGGCAGTACCTTTCCCACACTGGAGCCCGCCGTAATGTCAGCTCCTAGCATGAGAAGAAGCATAGTTATATATTTAAAACAAGAAAGCCAGCACGTATCATCGTTGAAGTTGATCGAAACTCCCTCGCTCCTAATGACCATGAACGCCGGACACCTTTTATAACCCGCTGTACCATCTACTGGCCGGCCCCCAAAAAAGGAATTTTATGACATCCCACCTAATCTGCGCCTTCTCTCAATAACACCCAAGAATGTCTCCTCCGTTGTGATTTTCCCGGAGTACAGGACTTTGCCCTTAGCTCAAGTTGGTTCCGCCACTTTCTAGTAAGAGACCATCCAACCGGAGCAGCCCCAAACTCATCAGCGCATTTCCCGAGCTTCCGCTGCCAATCCTCAAGGCCCAACGCCATCGAGTTACCAACTCATTGATTTCATTAGCTTCAGCCTCATTCTCGGACGTCACGAGAATTTGCATGAGGAAGGATGATGCGATGGAGAAATTAGCACGCGACCCTAAAATACCTTACTGTTAGAAGTCTGTGGCTCAAGAAAGAAGATAGGAGGGATTTGGGAAACTTACAAGAATGCCAAAACGCATCTAATGTGCCTCTGCCAAGGTTTTCTACAAACTCGACAACCTCCTTAGCGCATTCCTTTGCGCCGGCTCGTACAGCTTGTCGACTGCCTGCAATACCATGGTCTCCTTCGTCCACGCTAGGTACATTCTCGAGTGGTCGGAGAAGCGCGCGGAATAGCGACATGGTGGCAATGATGTATGCTAACGAGAGCGACGGATTCGCACTCAACAGCGCCAAACCTTGAGAATCTACTCGCTCCATCGGTCGCAGAGACATGGCTGGCGGTAAAGATTCATTCCAAGCCTTTAGCCGCGAGCGAAGTGGTCGTGCCAAGTCGAGGGACAACACGAAGTCCTTACTTGTTCGTTGCGCTGCTCGCACTGTGTAAAAGGAATCGATGATGTCGCTTAAGATGGCGGTGAGCTCAGCCAGCAGACGGAAATGCTCGCAGTCAGACTCGGGATCGGTGAAGGCCTGAATGCCGTGAGGATTTGGATCGGGACACGGCGCTTCGAGATCGGCTTCCTGGAGTGGCAGGACGTCGAAATCATCGCTTCGAATGTGGCTCGGCATTCCGGCACCGAGAGATGCCCATTTGTCCATGATGAATACTGCGTGCCAGATTCTTTTTCTCATGGCGGCTTCCCATGCGGGGATTCCCCAGTCGCCGCATTCTCTCATCAAGCCTAGATTCTGCGCAAGACTCACGGTCCATCCCATGAGACTAGTCTTCCAAGGCGTGTCAGTAGTGTAAGGATTTGTGGGCGCCCTCTGCAACAACAGGAGGCAAGCCTGAACGGTAGCGAGGCGCGGAGTGTGTAGCTCTTGTTGTATGAAGAGCCATGATAAACGAAAGAGCCTATGAGCCGATGGGGGAGAGTGAACAATACTCGTAGCCAGGATGTCATCGTATATCATGAACGGAAGAGCAGCAGCAAACATCGCTGACAGTAAAGACAATGGAATCGTATCGAGGACCGTTGGCAGGAGTATTCCAGGAGATTGGAAAACCCGCATTTTGCAGAGAATGGGAAAATAAGGATATACAAACCGAAAGAAAAGGCCAATAAGGCGCAGAGCTTCAACGTCCGTGAACATGGCTCTGAGCTCTGCTTGTGCCTTCGCAAGCACATCGTCATCTAGCCTTGGCTCTCCTTTCTGCGTGAAGCTATTGTCTGCCAGCATAAACACCACGGGAGGCTCTTTACTGTTTGAGAATTCATCATGTGCAGAGCTTCGGATCCTTCGGTACGTCAGTTTCGATATCGTACACTCGTCGTTCTCATCATAGTGGTAGTGCCGCAACAGGTACGGGTTAGATTCTCCTGTCTCTCCTATGAACCTCGCTGACATCGAAGAAGGAGAGTCAAGAGGCCGGGTATGTGGGCCTTGAATTGCAAAGAAGGGATCGATGTAGACAGGAGATCCATTGTGAATAAGAATATGTTGATCCGAAGATGAATTGGAGTCCGATAATATATCATGTCCATTCAGGCCTTGAAAGTGATGTTCACTATACTGTGGAAGGAAGCCAGGACTAATCTGCGTCGACGAGACATCGAACTGTTGTGAAGGACGTGGAACTTAGGTAACATTAGTATAGATCTCAGTATGTGTATGACATATCATATGACAGTCATACTAATAAAGTAGGAAAGCTTCGACATACCCCCTGAATTTGGGTCTCCATTCGCTTCACCATTGTTTGGAGTAATCGTTGGCCGCTTCTTCTTCTTCGGCCGTTCTACAAATGTGCACACCTTCCCGTGCGAGGAGCAAAGTGCACAAGGTGGGGCGATATCTATTTTGCATGCCACCTTTGGTCAGGGTGGCAGTGGGTTAGCGTTGTGGTTGCTCACTCAGTATGGGGCGAACAGGACAAGCACTCACTTGGCGATTTCGGCAAAAGTCGCAGGGTCGATATTTGCGTGATTTATATAGTCTTGGCCCTGGTTGAGCAGGATACTTCAATTGATTCAAGTCGACAATACTGTTCTCGTTGAAGAAAGTGTCGGTGTGGGGGTTGGTAGTGGGAATCGCTGTTTGAAAATTGTGTGATTCCATCGTGCTAGCTCTAGGTATATCCAAGCAACAACAGCCTTTTAGAATTGTCCTATGTCGTACAGATGGCTACAGATGCCCAAATGGAAGAATAAACAAACGAGTTGCACCACATCTCATAACTCAACGGCTGCAGAGTGTGGTTGTACTGTCTTGTGAGCCGTTCTCGCCAGTGGGACGATCGGCCACCATCAGATTGAAACGTAGTAGAGTAAAGTTTGTTTTGTTTTGAAGAGAATAAATACCAACTGCATGCATTAATGACACCAAACGCACTGTAGTCCAAAAGCAATGTTATTTTGTTTTATTATATGTTGGTTGGTTAGTGCTGTAAATTGTTCCAGAATATTTCCATAATTGTTCGCAACGGCCAAAAGGAGTTGCCCGTAAGACGAATCCTTGCCTGTGATGGCCCTGGTAGCAGTGATTGATAATTCGCAATGTCATTATCGGACATAAGTATAAAAGTTATAGCTTGAGACCCACCCTCAGCGGTCGGAAGGAATCTTTGAAGGAAGCTCATGATGCTTCCTTTCCCTTTTCATATGGCACTTCTGTGGCTTTGGCTTGCAGCAGTGTTGCGGTTCATTCTGTATGAAGCTCCTAGGTAAATCCCCAGTCGATTGTAGTCTCGGGCTCCTGGTGCAATTTGAATTTAGCTTGTTTCCACGGCGTGTGTTAATCACAGTTCTTGCACGATTGTCGCTGTTGTTTGTTCGCTGACCCGCCTGCGGGGTCGTCCCTGGTTAAGGGCACAGAAAGGAGGGGAGGGATGATTACATGCACGAAAAAGGGTGCCTCGGCTGGAGCGAGTGCGCCAGTCTACGAAGTACGAAGTACTGCTTTTAGAGTTTTGCTCGAGGACGAAGCTCCGTTTTTAATGAACGTCCCTTTGAAGAAATGGGCGGAGATCAACAGGGCATGTCGTAGGATTACCCGGATGTGGAGTAGCTATGGAGTAGATATGTAGCACAGTAGAACTGTGCGGAGAAGGCTGTCAAATTGAAACCGATCTATTATGCGCCGTTGCCGTGTTCTCGAACATTTCTTCACGACTGAGTCCAGAAGCTTAGATTGCAGTTGGTGGATTACTGTCAGAATCCCGTATCTGTTGATTCTCTCCCTATCAAATATTGCCGACCAAGGATGAAATTTCTACTGAGGTTGCTGAGTTTCTGACAAGCATCGGTCAGTTCCACATGCTCAGACGGATTCTTATTTCCGTCTTTACCCATGTGCGTAATCCAGCCAGCTCGTGGAGTAAGTTTGCAATGACAGGTTCCCAGCAAGCTCTCGGTCTGCGGAGATTCTTAAGTGGAAGTGTTCCCTCCTAGGGTTGTAAAGGGTCTTTCGGCTTATCCGATCACAAGCCGTCTTCCTTGGAGAATGATGATGATGAGTTCAGTATGTCCAGATTCCAGATCTAATGAGTCTTTAGAGTACTAGGGACATAACCACATGGTATAGACCGCAGCAGTTATAGGTGTTTGCAATCCTTCTCATCGCACCGACCGAGATAACGTTCCTGAGTCCCTAGCTGGGTCCCGCATTGCGCAACATCATTTGCTATGTATCTGAAAAAAGTGCATCACGTTATAAACCTGCTGTCGTTTCCCCTCATTCTCCTACGTCCCCAGCGCTTCCTCTTCGACAATTAGGTCGATAAGAACTATTAATCTTATCGTCGTACATGAGATGTGGGGCAGCAGCAGGCGATGTGGCTCTAGAGCCTTTGGCCGTCGGCCAACTTGCATTGGCGTCGGGGTCCCCCCGAACCCCCCTGTGTTGTCTGCTGCAACGTTGTGTTTTGCTGCAGAAACTACGAAGCGAAAAGTAGCATCTTAATTCCATACGCGAATTCGACTCCGAACTCCTTTGCGACGTACGCAAGTTCCTGAAGCAAATCTTGGAATACTAATAGCATTATTGCCTCCACAAACTGCGTCTGAAATCAAGTCCATTGCTAAACAATTCTCATGAAAAATGTGCTCCGTATAATGACTAACCGTGAATAGTTTCCTGTATGCTTACCTAGTGGTCTCGCCAGCAACTACGTGGGGTTACATCGGTTCAGAGGATGTGGTCAACAGGAGCCTAAGGAGTTTCTAGATTTTCTGAGGCTCAACCCACGGAGTGTTGTAGGACAGAATAGACAGCGGCAATCGGAGGATTGACCTGCTACATTCGGTTGCACTACACGTAACATACTGTTCCTTTCTCAATGTCCCAGGAGCGCCAGGCTAGTTGTTCTTATGGAAATGCATGCGGAGATAGTTGAAGCAGCGAAATCGGTCTGTCGGCTAGTCAACTGCACCGCAACCGGATGAACAAATTCGGGATCGGGTTCCTGGGATATTTGATTGACAAAAGGGACGAAACCACACGACTTGTCCCGTTTCAGCGACGAATGGCATGGTCTTTGGACAAAGGCTGCTGTCATATAACGTGATCGATGGACCGTCAGGGCGTCACATCCGGAACCCACGCGAACCAAACGATATCAGCGGGCAGCACCATCAAACACTCTCATCCTCCTCCCGCTTTCCATTTTTGACGCCGTATCTCCATCCCATATACGTCATTACGCCCATGAGGCTTCCTGCGCCTAGTCCTCCCAGCCTTACTTGCCAGGGTAGTTTCTTTCCCACACCTCCAAGCAGACCAAGGGCCATTCCACCGTACATAAAGTCGTCGCATTCCACCTGACCCTTATTCTCCAAGAGTCTCCAGCTCCGCTCTTGCCACTCTATTTCTTCTCTTCCATGCATTTTCAGCGCCGTGGCGATAGCTACTACTCCGGTTGTGTAGACCGTACTCACGCCTATAGACCGCAGTAGAGTGGTTGTGAAAGATGACGGCAGGGCTTTAGGTGCGAGTATCTTTAGTTTCCGCAACGTGAGACCGCCCACGGCTGTAGTCGCTCCAAGCACAGCGGCGGTAGGAGGAACTCGCGTGAGAATGTGTGCCCACAGTATAGACTTGCCATACGGTTGGTCTTCTTCGTAAGCAGTGTGAGGCCAGAAGCGAGACATTCTGATGACTGAAAGATCTCGCTATGCTTCGAAGTATAGACTGTGAATGATGAATGTCTTTATACTCCAGACATTTCTTTACCCACAACGTTCCAAACATTTTTGATATTCCGCCATGGCCTTTGTTTGCGGCCGTAGCAGGAGCTTCACAACTTCGATTGATAGCAAACGGAGATACTTACGGCCGAGCACTACGCGAAAGCGAGTGCGAGAGCGGGTCTCGGGGGTTTGTTGCAACTGTTTGGTTGTGCCTTTGCTTTCTGGATAATATCGCAACACCAACAATCACGCGTCCGCATAATTTTGTAGACGTTTGCGAGTCACAAACATCGACTGTTTATTCTGTATTCTCAATCTGCATACCATTATGATGTCTGGCAACCATCTATCTTTGCTTGAGTTTCGGAGTGGAGATTATGAGAGTTACCGCGGAAGCTTCCCCGCATTCCGCCCTCGGCTTGGAGAGTTGACCTCCACCTAAGGTCGCCGTTCATGGGTGGTGATGACAACAACTTCCCATCTTCTTATCTCATAATTTGGGCATTTTACATATCCTTTGACGTTATATCTCATGTCTACCAAATTGGATCAATTAATCGGGAACAAACAGAAGTTAATCATGGATTCCTTGCAAATACCCAGAAAGCTCTGGGAACATCCGAACCCCAAAGGTACAGCCATGTACAGGTTTATGCAGGAAGTAAACAAGAAGCATAACTTACAATTGGATGTATGTAAGCTCTTCAACTCTCTCTAATCATTGCTCATGCTAATTGGACAATATGTAGACCTTCTGGGACCTCTGGCAATATTCTACGACCCGTCGCGCGAACTTCTGGGACCAAGCTTTCCAATCCTTCAATTTGATATACAGTGGCTCATACACAAAGGTTGTCGATGAAAATGCCCGTATCGATTCGATACCTAAATGGTTTGAGGGGATAAATATGAACTTCGCGGAAAATATGCTATATACTCGAGCGCCTGGAGCGCAGAGCTCGGAAAGAGGAACAATCGGGAAGGAGGATGATAAAATTGCTCTGACAGAGGTTCGAGAAGGATATACTGAGGTCAAAAATGTGTCCTGGGGTCAACTGCGGAAAGAAGTTGCTGAGCTAGCTAGTGCTATGAAGGCTCATGGTGTGGGAAAGGGGGATAGAGTTGTCATAGTCGCAAGCAATTCTGTTGATACATTGAAAGTTTTCATGGCTGTTACTTCTCTGGGAGGGCTATTTAGTAGTAGTTCTACTGACATGGGCGTTCAAGGTATTTTGCAGCGAGCTCTACAGGTAGAGCCAAAGGTAGACATATTCATCCATAGAAGTAGATGCAGATAGATGACTGACGAGTGATAGTATATATTTATGGACGATTGGACAGTGTACAATGGCAAAACCGTAGATTTGCGGGGCAAGATGGCAGATATTGTCAATGGAATGAAAGGAGTTAAAGAGTTTCAAGGAATGGTCTCGATGCCCAGGTTCAACCAAGCTGCAGATATCGGTCAAGTACCGAGGACACAACAGCTATCCACGTACATCTCCAAAGCAACCTCCACAACCCTCGATTTCCAAAGGGTCGCTTTTCGTGACCCTTTCTTCATCGCCTATTCTTCTGGCACGACCGGTACACCGAAATGTATAGTTCACTCTGTGGGCGGTACTCTCCTGAGTGTCGCGAAAGAAAGCATCTTCCACATGGAAGCGGGACCTAGAAGGACGGTACTTCAATACACGACTACAGGATGGATCATGTATTTTAGTTCAGTAGCAAATTTGCTTACGGGCGCGAGACTCATCCTATATGATGGAAGTCCATTTCAGCCGGACCTGACCACATTCGTCAAGATGATCGGTGAGCTTAAAGTCAGCCATCTAGGGACGAGTCCGCGATGGATGGTTGAGATGCAAAAAAATGGAATAGTCCCTAAAGATGTGACGGATCTGTCACACCTGGAAACGGTTACCAGTACAGGAATGGTTCTTTCCGATCAGCTTTTTGAGTGGTTCTACGACGTAGGGTTTCCCAAACAAGTGCATCTCGCCAATATATCTGGTGGCACCGACATAGTAAGTCGACCGCTCTGCTTTTGATTGCTCCGTGTAACTAAACTTTTATCAGGCCGGCTGTTTTGGCCAAGGCAACCCCCTCACTCCAGTCTACGTTGGTGGTACACAAGGACCCAGCCTGGGCACTCCAGTCGCTGTGTACGACTCTCTTATAGAGGGTGGAAGGGGTGTTAGAGGCGAGCTGGTAGAACACGGTACGCCAGGAGAATTAGTTGCCACTGCAGCATTCCCCAACATGCCTGTATATTTCTGGAACGATCCCGATGGCTCGCGCTACTTCTCTGCCTACTTTGAGAAATACGACAACGTTTGGACGCATGGTGATTTCGTGCAAATTCACCCAACCACAAAGAACTTGCTGTTCCTTGGAAGAGCAGACGGTGTCCTAAACCCAAGTGGTGTACGGTTTGGCAGTGCAGAAATATATAGCGTGCTAGAAAAGGCGCTCCCGCAGATCGAAGAAAGCATCTGCGTGGGGCAGAGAAGACCACAGGATGAAGACGAGAGAGTAATGTTGTTTTTAATGATGAGGGAAGGCGAGAAATTTACACAGAAGTTAGTAGATGAAGTGAAAGCGGCGATTAGGAAGGAATTGAGCGCGAGGCATGTTCCGAAATTTGTGTTCGAGACACCTGAGATACCTGTGAGTAATCCGTTATGTCCTCTCTCCTGAAAGATTCTAACATTACAGAACAGACAACGGTCAATCTCAAAAAGGTCGAATTACCAGTGAAGCAGATTGTTAGCGGGAAGATCATAAAGCCAAGTGGAACACTTTTGAACCCGAAGAGTTTGGATTTTTATTATCAGTTCGCGAAAGTAGAGGAGCTGATCGCAGGAACAAAGAGTAAACTATAGAGGTTTGGAAGACAAGGTACTTAGAACAGTAGATACTGTATTGGATAGATAAGGATATGACGCTGTTCCCATTTGCCAAGACTTCAAGTCCCACACCAGCCAAATTTTGTCCTAGTTACCCCGCATACTAGTTGTCGTCGCTCAAGCTGCTAGTCAACGGCACTTGCAGATCTCGGGTATGAGGAAACAACCTCGGACGCCAACGAGTATGTGTTACCAGAAACTGAGGGGTAAAGTGGAACCTTGTATATTTATTTATGTATAACCTTCGTCCAAGACATGGTTCTCCTATCATCACCGTCTCAGGTTTTGGCAAAGGCTACACTTGGATGAGCTCCATATTTACATGCAACTTGCTTACACATACGCACAAGCTTACCCTCCGAGATAAATAAATACCCGTCAAAAGACAGAGAGCATCTTCTGAAAAACACATCTTTGAGTTGCCAAAAATGTCGGATCCCAATCCTATTCCAACTATGAGTTATGGTCGAAATACCAACACCGCCGATGTCCTCATTATCGGGGCCGGTCTTTCGGGCATGACAACTGCTATTGAGATGATAAGGAAAGGCCTGGGAAGAAACTTCATCATTGTTGAGAAGGGAAACCAAGTGGGCGGCACGTGGAATGATCAGAGGTATCCAGGATGTTGCTGTGTATGTGTTTACCAACACTTCTTTCCTCCTGTCTAGGAGAAAAAGTGAAGATATAAAAATCGAACGTCTGTATTAATCCCCTCCAACAGGACGTCTGGTCACACCTGTACT
Organism: Rutstroemia sp. NJR-2017a BBW; assembly: GCA_002946425.1. Taxonomy (NCBI): domain Eukaryota; kingdom Fungi; phylum Ascomycota; class Leotiomycetes; order Helotiales; family Rutstroemiaceae; genus Rutstroemia; species Rutstroemia sp. NJR-2017a BBW. The sequence continues at coordinate 2,353,700 of NJPT01000031.1, forward strand.
CTCTCTCCTTCGAGCCCAACCCCAACTGGACGCGAGAGTACCCCGGGCAAGAAGAAATCCTCGACTACCTGATCTCCATCGCGCACAAATACCAACTATACCGCCACATCCGGTTCAACACGGCCGTATCTGAAGCGCGCTGGGACGCCAGCACTAATACTTGGAAAAGCACATTAATCCGCTTAGGAAGCAAAGACGCCGAGTTCGGCAGCGAATACACCGTTACGTCGCGATTCCTCGTAAGTGCAGTGGGCCAGCTAAACGTGCCCAAGTACCCAGATATCTTGGGTCTGGAGCAGTTCCACGGGAAGAAAATGCATACCGCACGCTGGGATTGGGAGTATGATGTTAGTGGGAAGCGGGTAGGGATTATTGGGAACGGGGCGACGGCGGTGCAGATAGTGCCGGAGGTGGCGAAGGTGTGCAAGGAGATAGTGGTGTTCCAGCGGACGCCGAATTGGATTATTCCTAGAGATGATAAGGAGATCTCGGGGTTCATGCAGGGGGTGTATAGATGGGTGCCGTTTGTGAGGAGAAGGTATAGGGCGGGGATGATGGATTTTAGAGAGTCGTTCTATGACGCAGTGTTCGACAAGGAGAGTAAGTTCCAGGAGGATGTGGTGGCAGGAGCGAAGGCGCACATGGAGAACCAGCTTCCTGGGGATGAATATAAGGACTTGAGGGAGAAGCTGTTGCCACGGTATGCGGTGGGTTGTAAGAGGGTGGTGATCAGTGATGATTACTATCCTACTTTCCGCAAGGAGAACGCCAAACTGGAGACCAGTCCAATACGGGAAATTACCAAGAAAGGCGTCAAAGTTGACGGGCAAGAACATGAATTTGATCTATTGGTTCTGGCAACCGGATTCCAAACAACGCAATTCATGTATCCCATCAAGATCTATGGCAAAGACGGAAAATCGATCGAGGAACTGTGGAAATCCGGCGCGAAGGCGTTCTACGGCATGACCGTACCACACCTGCCAAATTTCGGCATGCTTTATGGTAAGCTACAAGTATCATCAACGACTGAACAGAAACTCACCAGCAATAGGACCCAACACAAACCTCGGACACAACAGCATCATTCTCATGATCGAAGCGCAAGCTCTCTATATCACGTCCCTGATCTCCCATGTCCTCAACTCGAGCACACCAATCTCCATCGCGCCAAAGCTATCCACGTCAGAAAAATACAACGAGGAGATTCAGTCCCGACTGAGCAATTCCGCGTTTGCGGATCCGAATTGTAACAGTTGGTACAAGAACGAAAGTGGTTTGATCACGAACAATTGGGCGGGAACCGTGATTGAGTATCAAGAGAAGACGCGAGTGATCAATTGGGATGACTATGAAGTGAAAGATAGGAATGGGAAGGTGGTGGAGCAAACGGGAGAAACCAAGTGGAGGAGAAGACACGAAGAGACGCAGATCAGTAATGGTATGATATTGGGTAGTCTGGCGTTAGGTGTTGGGGCTGTAGCCATGAGTGTGTTTGGTAAGAGCAGGCTAGGGTTGAGATAGATAAAAGCATCCTGAGAATGCTCATGAGACATATTTAAGATGACATTGACAGTTAGATTTCAGACCCATTCTTTCACCCACATATCCATTATAGAAGGCTTTCTCTATTATAAAATATACTGAGCCCGAGACAACGAAGTCAAGTTAGACAACGAAGTCAAGTTAGACAACGAAGTCAAGTTAGACAACTGACTCAATCTCATCTCAACCGCTTGGTCTGTATCATAGCAGAAAATAATACACACTATCATGCTACATGCTCCATCGACAGCAAAGTAGCTTGACGGCACGAGAATTGATGGCAGCCCGAAAAATGGGATCGACCTAGCCAAACATAACAACACTAGCAGAGGCATGGAAGCATTGCGCAACTATGAAAATTCAACCAGCATAGAACGAGTGGACCGGCGGTGTCCTCACTCATCAGGGAGCCTCTCACTACTCCGACAAAAGCACTCCTTTTGCATGACAAGCAGCACAGAAATCAACGATCTAACTCTTCTGCCTACATATCCCACTTTATGTAGACAAGAGACTCCCCGCCGCTGGAGCAGGAAACAGTCAACTTCTGAACTAAGACTACTCTCCAGTAATAATAGGCAGCCTGTTGGAAACACATCATATCATCTCTTAGAGGTCTCTGACTACTATTTCAGTCTTTGCAAATGCCCTAGTGCTTTGATCAGCCATAATGCTCATCTGTGAGCTCCATACCAACAAGACCCACGCGTGCTATTCAGTACAGCAGTGTCTCGCGGCCATATCAAGACTGATGAGCAATCACTACTAGACACAAAAGAGGTATCACTTACCCAACATGCTTCTACTCTACCTAATGCAGTTGCATTGTATCCCAGCATTTTTCGCCCATTGTGACTTCCAGCCATCAGACCTTTATTTTACCACATTTGGCCTCGCTCCGCGAAGGATTCTGATAGTGGATCCGACGATATATTGGTACAGCCGCATCACGAGCGCTTGCCCTTCTTCTTCGGCATCTCTTCTTTCACAAACCCCCCCTTCACAAACGCATCCCTGGCCACGGTATTGATAATACTAAAGCGCTTCGGACCAAGCTGATGTCCACCATACCATCTCGTCACCACAACCATCACATTCCAGAGATCCATCAACTGCATCAAATGCAGGACTCTACCCCCAGCCGCCGTTTCCCCATCGTCGTCGCAATCCTGAAATATGACTCCATTGTCTCCTTTAATTCTCCATGCTGTGATATTATGTGTTGCGCTGCGCACTTTCTTGTCGCTGGCTAGGAGATGCTGAACGTAATTCTTGGCTTGTTCGGGCGAGTGAACGGGAGTGCTTCGTGCTACGAAGACGGATTTCAGTTCTATGACGACGTCGGAAAGTACCCATTCCGGCTCGTCGGTTTGCGGCGCAATTGTTGGTTCTTCGTTGGTGGGATTTGCAGCCGCCGCCTCGGACTCGGTTGTGTGATTGTCGTTCGTGGATTCGTTAGTTGTCGTGTGTGTCGCGTTTATTTCCTCGATAATGTCAAACATGCATACCTCCCCAGGCTGATACAATCTGCCCAGTACATCGCGCGCATAGTCAACGAGGTGTGCGGCTTCTCCTTTCCTTGCATTCTCTCCAGAGCTGTGAGTTCCTAAGATTGCTGGTGGTGTAGCTGGGTAATCGTTAGGGAACTGTATTCTGAGTGACGTATTGTGGCCTGGTAGATGCAATATGTAGATGTCGCCGCCATCTAATGTGAGAGAACCTTCGCCATATATTGAGTTTATCGCCTCAACTTCGTTGAGCAAGTCATCGCTCATTTTTGAAAGCATACGGTTAACTTACAGTGTGAATAGTTATCGAAGAACTACCCCGCGATGACTAAGCAGGTGTGATGCTGTTGTGCTGGGCATCTATGCTTCAAGTCGTGAGAGTATCGCGTTGCCGATCTGCTCTGTTACAATTACATATTCATCTATCTAGCGCGTTCTGTACTCGAAGAAGTTTGTTGTAAAGTTTGATGTACAATCTGAATATTGAACGTGGATTCGTCTGGATTCTCCTCAACAGAGAGTCCTAGGTAGTGGTGCTATGGAGGAAGCTCCTACACATTCACAGTGGTACTACGAAATGGATTGTTACATTTGTATATGTTATCTACGAGAGTATGCCCAGATATACCAGACGCATAGGATTGTGGGCTTGTAGTTCTGAAAATAGTGATCGCCGAGAGCATTTCGCAGACTTTTGAATGTGGCACGGGAGATACAAGCAATCACAAGATTGAAAATCCTCCAGGGCAGAACATGTTCTAAATCAAATACACCAGGTAGAGGACTGATAACCAATTACCATGAAATCAGGTTAATCAATCAAGGACAGAAAGGAAGAGACAATCAATGCTGGAGGTTGTGCCCCAATCGTGCTGGGGGAGACATATGTTTTAAACAATCCGGTCCTGCCGGCATGATTCAAAACCAAAAGGATTTGACGCCGCTTGATGAAAGGATTTTCATGCTACTTGAAAAGCGATCTCTTCGGATCGAGAATCGGTTAATCTAACGGCTATCGGTGAGTCAATTATTGAGACATTCGGAAGTTGCGCAATCTATATTGACTGAAGAGTAACCCGAGATGGCCTCGAGAGGGCAGCGCCGCATCAATGAGAAGAGGACTAGGTGATTTCTGAGGTTGTAGATAGATTTCTATGCGATCCATTGATAACATGTAGCTCTTTACTGCTATGTCATGTGCTGTACACTCCACGCTCCACTTAACACAGCCCGTGTATCGTCCAGGCGAAGAGCAGCAGACTTGATGGGATAACAAGCAAAGGAGACTGGTGGGTGTGATCACCGTCGTGAATCTCGCCCCCGCAATCATGCGATAGTAGACTATAACGGTGAATTCAGTGCTTTAAGCCTGTTCATATTCTCTATCACAGCCACAGCAGAGGCGCTGTGCAGAGTACAAAGCACGATATTCATCAATGCGCATCGCATCGTACATCCACTTGGACTTTTGCTGGTTCCTTGATCAGCTGAAGCATGGACAATTCTGGGCCTTCGCCACCGGACGAACAACAGACATGCATGAATAATTCATATCGACTGGGCTCCAGTCGAGGATGTGTCGTTGTCAGGAATCCACAACGGATGATGGAGTGCTGTGGCAGTGCGCGATCAGATTTTGTTTCTGCAACACGATACGGTAGGATCCTAAGCACGTGCATTGGAGAACCTTCCATGACCCGGGAGTGTTTCGAGATGGAGGCGCGCCGGGGATGTCTATACGGTTACAATTCGGCCCTGATGAAGTATAGGGAGTGAGCGAGTGAGCGAATGGGTGGGTGGTCGGCAGGAATGTGTTTTTGTTCGTAGGAATCGAAACAAATACATAAAATGCTGGTGACGGATGACTGATGTGTGGTTACATTGCGAATGTACAAGATCGAATTAAGATAAGGAATCATGATGTGCATATAATTCAATTATCTGCCGTCGTATCGTTAAGATCCTCAAATCTCCGTCTTTAACAGAAGCGAGACATCCACAGTTTCATGGTCAGCTCAGCTCAACCGTAGTCGAGAAGGGTGTGAATGGACGGACCACCCCATTCGCAAGAATAAGCATCGAGACGAGAAGATCAACATGGCCGCCCGGTCCCAATCATCGGATGGACAAGCATCAATATGGAAACTCTGTACAGGTAGGAAGGAGAAATCCAAAAAAGGGGCAGAATTTACAAGCACCACCCAGCACCGAAGTACCAAAGGAGCCCGACAGCCAAAAGAACGTCAACCCTGGAGCTCAAAGATCGGGTGGCAGTGGATCGCTCGTTTCATGCGACCGTGAACGGCCGTCAAAATTTTCACAAGTGAAGATGTAGCGAAGAATATAATTGGTCGGCCCCTGCCAAGGAGGTGCCTGGTATGGATCATGATACTAGGGCTATTCGGGGATGTACAGGAGAACGCAGGCTGCTTTCTTTTTCTCACGTCTCCTTCGGGAAGCTCGCGCCATTTGGTCAGATTTTATCCCAGCGAGCCACCTCCGTAAAGCAAGCACAGTGCATACGTAGTACGTACAACCTGCGTACGAAATACTACCTGGGCATATGCGCGTGGATTGGCGATAAGGAGAAGAGGGGGGAGGGGAGGGGGGAGGGGAGGGTGCCACAGGATTGGATGAGAGGGGAAGAGGATGCGCCGACACTATGATCTCACTCAGGGGAAGTGGAAATTTCTACGAAGTACTACGTATGATGGGATGAGAGTACAGCACGAAGTAGGGAGCGCAAAAGCAATCGAGCCTTGTAGAGTCACATTTCTTTTCCACCACTAGACGGCCTCGACGGCGTGCCTTTGTGCTCCGTAGATACTGTGCTTGCAGAAGTGGAGTTTGGATGCAGTATGTTTTGTACCTGACTACTATTCTTAGTCTTTTGGTCTTTGGTTGTTGTTAGTCTTTTACGATATACCTCCGTAGACGAGGCGAAGACATCGTAAAGCAGACAAAGAAAAGAGAGACACCTGAAATTCTGAAATTCAGCGCGCATCGCAGGAACCAATCATTTTTGGCTTTGCCCATCTGTTTGGGCAGTGCTAGTCGCAGCTGGTGGCACTTTGTGGGGTTTCGCCAATGAACCGAAACATGGTATTTCAGTCCGGCAGGCCCCTCCAGCCTATCCCCTCCCACCAAAGCCCCTTCATTACCTCTTGACTTGTTTTCCCTGCAGATAGGACACGGCCCTATAACCCTTCTTTTGGCCTCTGAACCCGTTCGACCCATAAACAACGCCAGGAACCTCAAAGGAAGATCACTCATTGTCCGTGCTTCCAAAAATTCCCAGAATCCTTGCCGCCTTGGCTCCCAACCACGGCCAACTTCGTCCAAAAGAATCCACAACACCACCCACCAGGGCCACCACTCCCTCCACGCCCACTGCTTGCATGCTTCAGATCCATTTTACCGTCGACTACACAGCCATTTCCACTGGCCATGTCTTACTCTTCCATCCCATCTAGCCTTGCGAGTCGACGCTTCGTCCCTTGCACAGGCTTGCAGCGATTAGGTATGCGCGGAAAATAGGCGAATCGGCTGGATGAAGAGATTTCGTCTCACGGACTGTAGCGGAGAACCCTACCCAGCTCGTTCCTGACTACTGTACCCAGTCCCTTGAGAGGCGTTTGGCACGGAAAGGGAAAAAATGAATCTAGTCAAATCATGTCCGCCAGGACCACCAGACTCTGACTACCATCCCACAACCAATGAAGCCATTGTTTCCGAGCTTCCTTGCTGCAGTCCCTTGGGACGGGCTGTAAGCTCGGCTTGAGATGAAAGTCGCCCTGCCCATGACCAAGGGATATAAGATGGAAACACTTCCCCATCTCCATATCGAAACTTCATTCTTCATCACTCCTCATCACGAGTATTTGTTTGTTCTCATAGGCTAGTCCTTTGTTTCCGTTGTTCATTTCACTCCTTTCGATACAGCTTCGCTTCAACTTCTGGCAAGTAGAACCAAAGCATATCTTCACATTCCTTCTATCAGCTTTCGAAGACACTCGTCGTCCAACGCAAACAGAACAACCACTACAGACACTCCCTTGTCCATCCTTAGGAACAATCGCATTCTTTCAACTTCGCTACATCGACACTTCTATCAAGTAAAGGGTACGTGGACTTCACCTCATTTGGGCCTTTGTTGTCGCCCGGTCGAATCCTTTGTTGCACCGACTCCCTTCACGGGTCACGTCATGATCTACTGAGCGTGTATTGGCCACAGATTCTCTTTAAGTAAAGGAATTCTCATAGCAATGTGGACGAACACCTTGTGGCCATTGTACGTGGGTGGAAGACATCGCTCGGCTATTGTTCTTTTATTCAGTCTCCATTCACTCCCTTTGAACACCCTTTGTTCTATTGTGAACAGCAGAAAGGCATTATTCAAAGGCATTGTTTAAGAACTGCATGATTGTTTTTCAAGCTCAACAATCACTCATTCAGATTTATAAAGTCGCCCCTTCTATCATTCCCTCTCTTTTCCCTTCCTCATACATTCACTTCATACATTTGCAATCACAAGCAGTAAACCCGAGAACAATCTTTCTAACGATCTAAAATCTATAGAATTCATTTTAAACAAACCATCAAGATGCTTTACAACAACATTTTCGGAGTCATCGGACTCGCTGCTCTCGCCAACGGCCACATGATCATGAACACCCCTGTCCCATACGGAAAGTCCACACTTAACAGCTCTCCTTTGGCGGCCGACGGTTCTGATTTCCCATGCAAACAACGCACTGGCGTTTATGATGCGGAGGGTGCTGACAATGTCATGACTCTCGGCGGATCTTACGAGCTTGCCTTCACCGGAAGTGCCGTTCACGGAGGTGGATCTTGCCAAGTCTCAATTACCTACGATGAGAAGCCAACTGCGAAGAGCACCTTCAAGGTCATCAAGTCTTATATTGGCGGATGCCCCATGAAAAATATCGCTGGAAACAACGGAAACAACGCGGCTGCCGTCGACCCAGACACCTACAACTTCACCATTCCAGCTGACCTTCCTGCTGGAAAGGGAACGCTTGTTTGGACCTGGTTCAACAAGATCGGAAACCGCGAAATGTACCAGAACTGCGCTCCCGTGACTCTCTCCGGAGGTTCTTCCAAGCGTGATGTCATCGCCGAGAGAGATACTGCTTTCTACAACTCTCTTCCAGATATGTTCGTCGCCAACATTGGCAATGGATGTGGTACTGCCGACTCACTCGACTTGGTCTTCCCCAACCCTGGTACTGCCGTTGATTACGATGGTGGAGCTACCTCAACTGCCACCGCAGCCCCAACTGGATCTTGCCAAGCCGCCACTGGTGGAAACTCTCCAGCTACTGCTACTGCCGTTCCTACATCTGCCGCTGCAGCTCCAGTTGCCAGCTCCAATGCCCCCGCTCTTTCTGGAGGTGTTTTCGTCACTGTCGCTCCATCTGCATCCGCTTCAGCAGCTTCAGCAACTGTTGCTCCTGCAGCAAGCGTCGATCCAGCAGCAAGCGTCGCTCCAACAGCTTCAGCAACTGTTGCTCCTGCAGCAAGCGTCGCTCCAGCCTCATCCGCCGCACCCGTCCAAGCTTCTTCAGTCGCCAGCGCCGCTGCCCCAGCAAACACTGGAACCACTGGATCAGGCGCTCAATTGACCGGTGCATGCACATCTGAGGGCGAGTTCAACTGCATCGGAGGCTCATCCTTCCAACAGTGCGCCTCAGGATCATGGAGTGTCGTCCAAGCCATGGCTGCTGGCACCACCTGCACATCAGGCCAAAGCAAATCTTTGACCATCGCCAAGAGATTCACAAGCAACAACCGCCACGTTGCGCGCAGAGCCCTTGGAGCCGAGATGTTCGTCTAAACAACAACATTCTCATTTTCCTTCGTCTCAATTCTTGTATAAGTTCTTGATTCGCAGGTCCGTTTCTTGAACAAATATAGACTTTTCACTCTTTGATACCACCTTTTTGGCATATAGCATTCATTAGCTTTCAACTTCAAGCCTTTTCTTCATATCATGTACATTATACCTTTTTCTTTCATTTACGGCATTGCATTGGGAGGGACATCCCGAAATCAAAAAATTCGGTGGTGATGAATTTTTACGAAATGCATTGCAAACATATACTGGTGTTATTTTAGCCTGGATAGATCATTTCAATCACAAATACTTCTCAAACAAAACATTTCTTCACTACTTGCTCGTGATATTGATTCCATGTGATATTTTCGACTTTCGACATCTGCTTGTCTTGTTTACTTGATTATGTGGGCCACCGACCTGACCTGCTTTCATAATGCACAGAATCCTACAGACACAATACGTACCGTACTATATCTTCACCTAACACGACCCGGTCTAACGTACACTCAGCACCCAACATAAGCACCGGAAAACTTCATCATCATACTTACTCATCCTCCCCCTGCCAAGCTCAGCCCTCCCATCCCACCTCATCTCATCGCTCCCGACCCGGCGCCCCGGACAGGCTGATGCTGACACTATCTAATCTCCACCGATTGGCTTCTCTTCGTGAGCATCACATCACTTCAGCTCAGCTCAGCTCACGAAACAGACCAAATCAAACTACTCACATCATCACCAACATCTCTTCGTTGACTGTGGCAAAACTGCATTCACTTCATCCCATCTCCTCGTAAGTTTTACGTCGGGTCTCAAAAGGTACATAAAAGGTATGTATGAATAATTCGTAATACATCAAACCAAAATCAGCCCCGCGTGTCATCACGTACCGTACCGATACCTCGCGCCAAGGCTACGTAAGGGGATGGAGGGTAGTACGAACTATCACGCAAGTCGACAATGTAAGGAGGGACCGGGTTTGTTGATGTCAGTCGACGCCGAGGTGTGTATGTATGTAAGTGCTTTGGTTTTGAAACGGACAAAGGAACGGGTGAATAATCCTTTTGGTTCCTGACTGTTTTTCTTTCTCTGTAATTTTTGAGTATGGCGTGATGGGGGATAAAGAGGTTGATGTAAAGGGGACGTAATAAAGAGCAGCAGGTATCGAGTGCCAATGTTGTGGAAATGTAAAATGCAAATACGGATGTAGAGAAAGTGCAACCATCATCATGAATATTCTATGTCTATCTCTATGTTCCTCCAAACGACATCTCATCTAAAATGCGAGATTCTAAGCAAGATCCAACCCGTCATAAACCTTTGAAGATGATGTCTAAACTCTTGAGAACTAACCAATCCAAGGAGAGATTATAGGGAGTTATACCACATCCCCACTACACCACTCATTCCGCCCTTGTGATATATTTCGATGCGAATCCATATCCAATTAAGCACTGCTTAAAGTCTGCGCTTCGCAAACGGAGCCAGCCTAAGAAACACGCTGCTCTTGTTCCCGAATTCTCGAGAGCTCCTCCGCCATCCATTTCTCTTTGTATTTAGCCTCTATCTCGTCTTTCAGTTGCTGGGATATTGCGCCGCCAACACCTCGTCCGCCTGTAGGATCATGTTTTTCCTCTTTGCTCTCTTGGACTTCATAACTACCACCCGCATCAACTTCTATAGAGTTTCCAGTCAGTAAACTTTTGCCTGTCTACTGTAGGATACTGAGAAGAGGGAAAACATGTCTTACCAGCATACTCCTCACTCCTTCCCACCCAGTTCCGTAATTTCTCCCGCTTGAAATATTCAAAGTCCCACTCCTCACTCTCCAGGCCCGTTCTATCAAGGAAGACATATGTCTGCGCAGGCCTCTCTTCACCTGTCTCAGCTGCCTCGCCCATTATCCCTTCGTCTTGGTTCTTGGTTGCAAGTAACCTGACCGTCACCTCCTTTCGCACGTATTCGCTGCCTTCGAAGAGATCTAGATTGCGCACATTGTCTGGTGTTAAGCCAGTAACATACGTGCCGCGAACCGTGTGTCCTGACTCAGCGACAATACCGGGGTAGTCGGCATATCGGACCTTGTGGCGGCAGTAGTCGGGGAGGACGGCTGGAGTGATGGTTTTGAGAAGGGAGGGGTTGGTGGGGGTTTTGCTGATGTTGTAGAGAACGCGGTAGAGAACTTCGGGGGCCATCTGAGAGGGGTGTTAGTATGCTGGGTGAGCTGTGAAGATAAGATCAAGGGAGACGACTTACTAAGGTTCCATAGAAGAAGGCATTGTAGGTTGTTGGGAGATTTGATTCAGCCATTCTGGATAGCAGCTCCTGTAGAGATTTGTCCGGTTCTTCTCGATGTCGATATGATCGGTGAAGTTGCTAGAATCCAGCAACTAGAGAGCACGGAGGAGAATGTGAAGATGGGGGTGACGAGGAAAGGAAAATGGTTGTGATATCCTACCGATGCACGCTGAAGTTATAGAGAGCCCGGGGTGTTTGTTCAACGAGACAGAACTCACTGCGAGTATTGCACGATCTTACCCTTTAACATATAATACTAAAGGCTTCCTGGTGTTTGCAGGAGGTAGAACAACCAGCCGATAAACGGAGGGGACAGCGATAAGACCTGGTGGAGGGGTGGAGATAAAGATTGTATTAGTCATCACTGTAGTGCAGTATTTCACCAATTGGGTGTTTGAATAGCCGCACGAAACAAACAGAAAAACAAACGGACAGACCAACCAAGGGATAAGACAGAAAAGACACTTCATGGACGCTTGAGTGACCGTCCGCTTGAGTTACCCAGTTGTTGTCAGGTATGGCTAGGCTAGTGCTATAGCTTGCCCAGTCCGTTGCGATGTTATGCGCGGAAGCTTGAGGTACCCTACCACGTGCCTACTCACAACTGCACCTTCCATCCGTTTCCCTCTTCATCCCTATCAGTGGCTATCCTCCCAAAACCAAGACTATTTGGTTCCAATTTCATCATTTGCTACTACCATGGCTTGACATGCTCTGGAACTTGTTGGCGTGAGGTAGCCAAGCTCTAGAAGTCACCTAAATTGGTTGTACCAAGAACTTCTTGGGAACGGAAACGCCCGCACGAAGCCGGCGTCTTCTAAGTGTATATTCAATGTTCTGGAATGCATGCTCGCGCTCTAGGGCTGAAGTTGTGGTCAAGTAGGGCTATCTAGCTTAAGTGACTAGTGTTTTTGCTCGTTCTTTTCGTCGTTTGTTCAGCCCTAAACTTTACAATGAGAGGATTATAAAAAGGGCGAGAAGTCCGGAAAGATTTCTGATTTCTTGATCATCTGGAAAGAAACAACTGAGCCCGTGGTCCCAGATTCAACCTTTCACTTTCATTCGTTCTGAATCTCCTACTTTATCCTCTGATACTTCTACCTTTTATCTTCAAAACCTATAGATCAATAGGAAAGTGCACCAAATCTCGAACTACTTCAAAGATGTCTTTGTTCACCACCTACCTTCCAACCCTGTTACTGGCGTTGGCTTCATTGAGCAATGCTGCACCACGGCCTGGACTATCATCCTCTTTGACCAATGCTCCTGCGCGCTCAGAACTACTCACCCAAGGAGGCGATATCAGTGCGATCGATCTAGAGTTAAATCGCTTCCAGCGATTGACTTCTTTTATGACAGATCTTCATGATCTGATTGGAATTCCTCCTGGAGCTAGGACCGACAAAGGCTATGATCCGTATGAGGTAGTTGACGTTAATCCCGACGATCTCAGATTACTACCGACCTCTTACAACTACTCAAGCCAAGTCGCCGAGACGGTTGTAATCCGTGCAGAAGAGATTATTGTTCAGTGTGGAATACCAATTGGCGACGGTTCTGAATGGGTTCGGATGATGCGATGTGCCGAGGAAGAAGCAGCCGTGAAGACCTATCTCAAGAACCTGCAGGAATACGGCTTTCAGATTGGTGTCGCTACCGATGCGCTTCGAATTGCGCCCCCCATGCAACTCGGAACATATAGATGTATTCGGTCAACTTGTTCCGACTTAATGATACCTCCAGCAAGGATCACTCTTACAGAGGTTCCGGGGGCATCCATTACTAAGTCTTCCGTTCCGTCGAGATCCTCGCTAGGTGCGCCAGAAGGGTTCCAGACACCGTCGACAAGCCATCAGAAATGGTCGTCTAATCTCAATGTGCTTCCCAGGCAAACCACGAATCCCACAGTCACTCGTACCCAGCCCAGTACGCTCATAACAGCTATGTCAAAATCTATGGGACAGTCAGATCTCCTTGGTTCAAACGAGGTTGATCATGCTGCTCACCGTCTTGTGCCACGTGTAATGATCGAGATCGATGACACCATGAGCTGTCAACAGCCGCCATCAACCTGGAAAATGACTTATAATACATGGATTAGCTTCGTATGGTACACATTGCCAAATGATCCAGCAAGGAGAGGTACAAGTTCTCGCCCACCTCCTCCTACAGGGCCTTACACCCCTCCCTGGGTCACAAATTCTTACTTTGCGACCCTGGCATGCCGCTCTGTGTGGGCCGACGCATTCAATGGGCTTGCAGGAAGTACCTCCGTCGAAGTCTACACTGTGGAATGGTAGAACAATTCGCATTTAATACCGCTACTGGGCTATTGAAGCCAAGCTAGAAGCAGGTGGATCACACAGCAATGGCTCTTTGGAAAGGCGGCTGCGAGCGGATTTGAGAGGCGAGGCAAGAATGGTTGTGATTTAGCCTTGCCAATGTATCTTATTTTCAGATAATTCAATTGTTAATATAATTATTCTACCATTTTACTTCTTTAAAAATTGAGATTTTCCGGAATTGGTGATGTTTGGTGATTCATGAACCTGGAGGGGCAGCAACAGTGCATTGTTACACTTGAAATGACGTCTTTTGTCACTGGACAAAAACAACTTACTTGGGAGCTCTTTCCTTTGATTCCTACATTGAGAGAACGCAGTAGAAGGGGCCTAGCCTCCTTCTTCACATGACTACGGAGGAATAATTATGTTGGCGGCAACTCAAACCCGTCCCTAGTGGCATTTGATCGCGCTGCCGATCCCCGCTACGGGAAAAAACAACAGGACCCCGCCGAATTACCTCCAACAGCTTTCCGTTGAAACTTTTGCAGTTTTGTGACAAAAGATAAAAATTTGCTGAGATCAACGACGAGACGAGACGAGACGAATAGGAAGAACAAAACCCACAAGCCTCAACATCATGGAGAAGATCACAGCCAAAATCGCGGCATTGCCACCCGATACAAGTTACTTCTCTCTCGAATTCTTCCCGCCAAAGACATCAATGGGATCGTCCAACTTGCGCGCTCGTCTCGATCGAATGTCTCGTGCGCTGAGACCTTTGTTTGTCACAGTCACTTGGGGGGCTGGCGGATCTACGGCGACGAAATCATTGGAGCTCGCGGAGCTGTGTCAGCGAGATCTCGGGCTTACAACATGTTTACATCTTACTTGCACCAACATGAGTCGGAAATTGGTCGACCAAGCTCTGGAGGATGCAAAGGCATTAGGAATAAGGAATATATTGGCTCTGAGAGGCGACCCGCCGCGGACCGACGAATATCGCGCTGTCGACGAGAAGGATGGAGGATCGCCGGCTATGGACTGGGACTTCGAGTGGGCGATCGATTTGGTAAAATACATAAGGAAACAATACGGGGATTACTTCTGTATAGGAGTTGCGGCATATCCGGAGGGTCACGCAGATGAGGGGCATCCGGAGGGGCAGAGTTTGGAGCATGATTTACCGTATTTGGTGGAGAAGGTTCAGGCTGGTGCTGATTTCATTATGACCCAACTATTCTTCGATGTAGAGGCATACGATCACTTCGAGAAAAGACTACGAGAACATCCTAGTGGGGCGTTTAAAGACATCCCGATTATACCAGGCATGATGCCAATTCAGAGCTACCAAATGATCAAACGAACCACGAAACTCAGCCACGCCAAGCTCCCTACAGACATCATGACAAGGTTGGACACAGTGAAGGGAGACGATGAGATGGTGAAAAAGGTCGGAGTGGACATTCTTAGTGAGATTGTGGAACATATCAAGGTCACAAAGTCCCAGTATTCAGGACCTAGAGGATTCCATTTCTACACCTTAAACTTAGAGAAATCGGTATCGTTTATCCTTGAGCGAACGAATCTGATTCCAGAAGTTACCGACGACGACTCCGAGGCACTCGAGGCCGAATTACTCCCACCCATTTCGCATCTAACCGTAAATGGATCCCACAAGCGCAGTTCGAGACGTCACTCCTCTGTAGGCTCGGATCCTCATAACCGCATTATAATCACCGCTGCTCAAGCATCAAATCCCAGCTACGAAGCTACTGCGCTGGAAGCCGGCGTTCCAGCAGAAGCTGTCAACAGTCGCGCAAATACACTCGCGATTAGTGAAGGAGAGGGTAGTCTAGGTAGGGAAGCTACCTGGGACGATTTCCCGAACGGTCGTTGGGGAGATGCTCGATCTCCTGCATATGGAGAAATCGATGGATATGGTGTCTCTCTGCACATGTCTATCAACCAAGCCATCAAGCTTTGGGGTCATCCTGCTAGCACTTCCGACATTACGAATATCTTCCTTCGCCATATCGAAGGACAACTTACCGCCATTCCCTGGAGCGAAGAAGGTCTCAACGAAGAGACAAACTCCATCAAGAAGCAGCTTCTTGGACTCAACAAGAAAGGCTGGTGGACAGTAGCCTCTCAACCCGCCGTCAACGGCGTCCGATCTTCAGACCCTATTTTCGGCTGGGGTCCCAAAAACGGATTTGTCTTCCAGAAAGCATTTGTAGAACTCTTCATCCCGGCCTCAGACTGGAAGACTCTCCACTCCAAACTTACGTCTCCGGAACTCTGCGATACCGTCTCTTTCTACGCATCAAACGCCAAAGGTGACTTTGTATCCAGCGATCAAGGAGGAGCCGGAAGCACGAATGCAGTTACGTGGGGAGCTTTCCCCGGCAAGGAGATTATCACTCCGACGATTATCGAAGAGGTCAGTTTCCGTGCGTGGTCGGAAGAGGCGTTTGGTATCTGGGGCGAGTGGGCAAGAGTTTATGGGGCGAAGAGCGAGACGAGAAAGGTGATTGAGGGGATTATGGATGATGTGTGGCTTGTTAATGTTATCCATCATGCGTATGTGGAGAAGGAGGGGCTGTGGGATTTACTGTTAAATTGAAGAGGACTGGAATTCCTGCGTTGAAAGGCATTAGGCGGTGGTTATGGATAGTACTAGGCTTCTCAAATTGGGATATTCCTATGCATGGTGTTTGGCGTCAATGAAGCAGAGATTGAAATTGAGCATTATGACTACTGTATCTGAGCTTGAGTGCTTTGGTGACATGGTGACTTGCACTTTGTTTGCTTGATTGGTTCTATTCACATTTTACGATGGATCTCACATAGCTGTCACCAATAAAGAGTATAAAGAAAGTCGTTGTGCATTTTCTACTTTCTCCATGTTTTAACTCTCCCATAGCCATGTCTTAGCCAGAAACGACGCCGTAGCAAAGTCCCCAGCGTTGACCAATTAAGAGGCAGAGGAGACTATACATTCATGACATCCCATGCATCATACCATCATATCCATCGTGAGAAGTCCATAAAAGCATGTCCCAGTTCCATCAATTCACATATCCCTCCCATATCCATTCCGTAAAAAGCACCAAAGAAACCAATTCCCAAAGCAAAGAGAACAGAGACACGAGCTCCAATGACTGTCTGCGAACGTGTGCTGAGTATCGAGCAGGCGAATCAAGTTTGTGTTGTCGTGATGTTTGTTGATTCGTGCGTTGCAGAGAAGGTCGTAGGGGAGTCGTGTAAAGTAAAAAAAGAGTAATGTCGCAGGTAATTGTACTCCGGCAAATCCAGCAACCCAAATCAAAGTAAAGAACCATGGCAGATTGACGTGCGCAGCAACGTGTGTCGAAAGGTAGGGGCCAAGCAAGTGATCGAGTGAGTCAGTGCAGTTGAGGATCTTGGTGATGGCACCGCGAGAAAGCTGAAAATCTCCAAATCATCCAAACCCATCCTAGACATACACCAAGCTTGCTTAGGCTTCGTCGTAGAAGTGACCGTCATCAACATCGCCGTAGCCAGTGTTGCCATTGCCGTAATCGTAGTCATTGTTGATTGCATGCTCTTCGCCGGCAGCAGTGTGTCCCCAGTCCATCATTCCCTCCTCAGTCTTAACAGCGCCGGTGTCCGCGTCCATGAACTCAGTCTCGGCGTCACTCTCCTCGTAGGACTTGATAGCCGCCTTAGCAGCACGAGGAGCAGCCTTGGTGACACGGCCGGCAACAGTCTTCTTGAGATTCTCCTTCTTGATCTTGCTTGGAGACTCAATCTCGGAGTCCTCATCCTCATCATCCTCCACTTTCTTCGGAGTCTTCGGGGTCTTCTTGCGTCCTGCGCCGGAGCCAGGGGTGCGCGGCTTGCGTGGCGTGCCTTTGGGAGCAGCGGCGGCTGCATCAGAGTTAGTTGAGATTGAAAGATTCCATGCCTCTTCCTTCCTCATTCTAATACAAGTCAGCTTGTGTGCGCGAACAGAAGTTGGGGAGATACATACCTTTCGAATCGGGTGGAAATAGCCTTACCTGTTGTGCCCTCACCGAATTTTTCGGCAGTGGCTGAAAGATGTTAGCGAGTATACTTGAAGTGATGAGTGGTGCGGCGAAATTGGACGATATGAAATATCTTTCAAGGGCTCCAATTAACACAAATTGACAGGAGGGGGTAATTGCATGGTCCCTCTTTAGCCATCTTCTTAATGTCTCGGAAACGGTGTTGGAGCGCAAATTCCGTGGTCCCGTCATCTAGCCAATTTGCCATTGCTATAGACTGTGTTAATGTGGAGCCCATGATCAACTGGAAAAATGCAACAGTGCTAGAACTGCAGTAGATTGCACCGCAATTGAAAACAAGAAAAGCCCACATGAAGACTTAGATTTCCGATTTGGTTGAGCGACGAGGGAGCAAATTCCAAGGGTTTGTGGATCGATTCCGGCTTCAAAGGCCTTACGCTGACGGGCAGCGTTTGCCTTGATAGCTCGGAACTGATACTCGATTCCCAGAACTGTGCTATCCTCTCCAAACATTTTATGGATTTCTAAAGGATGAGATTAATGAGATTGATGGAACCTCCAAATGTATGCAAATGAAAAACGACGACGAAGTGCTTGCGAAAACAAGGAATAGCTGGGGAAGGAGGAAAGAATACTCTTAGAGGGGCCACTGGCTGCCTTTGTAGTCACGGGCTCTCCTTTGTGATTGACAATAACGTTTAAGTCTTTAGGATCCTTCCCGCCCGCCACTGCTTCAGTTTGGATCTTTGCACCAGCTCTGATGCCACGGAATTGCCAACTGATCATGTCTGCAGTGGCGTCCGATCCGAAGTGCTTTGCCATCTCTGTTGCTGAATATCAATATGTGTAATACGGAAAGCAAGTGTGTGGTGGGAAGTGCAGAAGTAAATGTTTGTAAAAGGAAATGGCTGTGACCCAGAGAGCTCAAGGTGATGTCCTTGCAATCGATGCCAGAGGATCTTGCTCCTTGAATGTCCGCAACATTTTTCTTGAATGTTGTGGCGAACTGAAACTTGATTCCAGCCGGCGTGGCATCAGACCCGAAACACTGTTGAATCTCTGGAATGAAATCAATATATGGCTCGCTCAAGGGAAGAAAAACGGTCCATGTGAACAAAAATAGAACGCGAGAAGGTGCATCAGCCCAGCTGGCCTTGCCTTTGGTAGAATTATTGTTACCGAGTCCGTCAAGGCTGACAGACAATGGATATTCACCAGAAGATAGCAATGCCATTTGGCGTTTTCCAACGACCTTGTATCGCGTATCACATTGATAGCGAATGCCAGGTGCGTTTACATCTGACCCCATTATATTGGCGATTGCTGACTCGTGATCACTGGTATTCTTGTGGAATTAAAAACACACAAGGGCAGTTGTGCAGAAAGATAGATGCTCCCAGAATACTATGAGCACTAGCTGCATAGTTTCAAAGGGTCATTGGTATCTTGGCAGTAAGAAGGGAGTGCTCTGGTTTGTGTATGTATGTGCAGCAGGAATGTAGCGCAATTGGTAGAACTTCTAACCATCTTTGAAACGACGTGTGCCAAGATGCTTTAAGTCGACATCCTTTCCGTCAAGGCCAGCACTGCGCATCAGGACGAGACGATCTCGTAGAGGCTTGATGGTCTCAAACCACTGCGAACGAATATGCGACTCCGGGAAATCTGAACCTAGGAAAGAGGAGATTTCTGGGAAGTAAATCAGTGCAAGCTAAAAGGGTAGAAAAATTGTGCTTTGTAGTGGAAAGACAAATGGGAAATGTCATCTTCCTAACCGCTGTCTTTACCCTTGGAAGTAATGTCACCAATCTCGAGAGTGATCGGATCAATTCCATCAGCAACAGCTTGATTGATCAACTTTGCATCGGACTTGATGCGTCGGAACCTGTTCTCCAGGGCAGATGCAGTGCAGCCACCACCAAATCTATCACTTGTCGCTGCCCATCCATCAATAAAAATTCAAAGGGAGACGCGATGATGATGTCTATATGGACTGTGTAGGGGGAAAACAGTGAAAAAGACAGCCATGGCCACATGATGCTACGCTCATAATTACCCTGACGACCGGCCAATGCGACATCAACTGTCGCGGGATCGACGCCCTGCTCCACGGCAGCTCGGAGTGCTTCCGCATTGTTCTTGATATTTTTCATGCCATCCCATATTTGCTTGTATCCAGTCTCAGTGCCATAAAACTTGGCAACCTCTGGTAAAATCAGGAACGACTATCAGACATATGAAATCGCATAACAATGAAATAGAAGTGAAGATTGGGCAAAAGCAAACCGAAAATGAGAAATCAAATGAAAGCTGAAGTGTACTAACCATTGTAATCGAGTTTCAATGTAGGATGCGCTGCGATGATGGCGGACAGAAGGCGGACTGTGACCACTATATTAGTATTTCTGATGATAAAGCATTGTGGAATAAACGAACCTGTTGCCTCGTAGGATTTCCAATTAGGCATTGTGAAGTCTTGTATGGCGGAGCCTATTGTGGTGAAGATGTTAGTATGGACAAGCAGTGATTGAAGATGAGGATTGATGATTTGGAGCTTATCAGAGAAGAATCACAGGAATGGGCAAACTGTACTTACAAGAACGGGTTAATTGATGAGAGAAGTTGTGTAGGTATTTGGCAATGTAAAGCGAAGAAAATGGCGATGTGTTGTTGTGGTTGTGGAGGAAGAAAGACAACGACGAGGAATTGTGTGAGATATGGACGACTTTAAGTTTGGAAGTTTGTAGAGGCGAGAGGAAGCGAAGAGCAAATTGGGAATGGTGTGAGGAACAGGAATAAGTGAATATAAGTTCTACGAGGGAAGGTAGCCTATATAGTGAATATCAATTTGGGGGGGGTGAGTTCACCTTCCACCAGCTTCTACCGTTCAACCAACAATACATTGCTTTTCTCCTGTATATTTCATACAACCAGAACTCAATATGCACAAGGTAGCAAGCAGACTTGCTTGCTCGAAGGTTACGACTGACTTCAGATCTTCCAAATCTGCTCGTAGTATTCACAGCTGCTCACATCCATAACATGATATTGTGCTCGCACGGACTGAAAGTTATGGTAATTCTCCCAAAGCAGCTTCTATCTGCCCTGTATAATCCCTGCCTCTCTTCCCGCAGATTTCGCTCTTTTTTGGTTCGCGGGAGTCGGCATATTGCTTCTTGGTTTGTTTGTTGCCCGTCACAAGTTCAAACTTCAAAGCCGTTACCATAACTTCTTGTTTATGATGTATCAGATTCTCGCCTGATGGTCTTTCGGATGTGGCGCACAACTTAAACGCAACTACTACGCTTGTGAGCCTATGGGAGATATTCTCCCAAGCCGTTTAATATAATTTCCGTTTGTAAAAGTCCTTGAAGTTCGAAACTTCGCCTAAGTCCATTATGTTCTATGATAATCGTACATCTTTCTCTCCAATCGGTGTTCTCCTCCCGTTCGTCGTGTTGCCCTCTCCATACATCCAGTATTGCAAGCCCAGAAATAAATCGCAGCACATCTGAAATATACCACAGAGTTTGAAAGCCCATGGAATCGCACTTGTCGCAGTAAAAAACCAAAACATTTTCATTATGTCACCAGCAATCCAGCTCGCGAGAACCGAAAAGCGAAATCCTTTGCAAGATCTGGATTTGTGATTCGCAAGTATCTGTGGGATGGGAAGTGTTGCTTCTACGCCAAGGCCAACATAGCCAATGGTTGAGGAATAGGCCGAGTAGAACCATGGCAGAGGGGAAAGGATAAGTTCGCACGCAACGAGGCCAATGAATAAGTAAAGAAGAAACTCCCAGTATCTAAGTAAGCCATGTCAGTATCCGATGTATACCGGGAGGAAGCATAAAGGTTGCATACGGCTTTGGGGACCGCCACTGCCAGAAGTTGTAGGGTCTCTTCACACCGAAGTCTCCTTCCCTATGTGCAGCAAACGGAACAGCCGCTTCTCCCCCCTTTGATGAGGGCGAGGGTCGATGGTCGAGGGCAACTTTTAGTAAGATCGTCTGGATCGCGATCATGATAAACGACTGTATAAGTAACGAGGTATCAAATTGTGCGCCTGGATAGTAAAACACTCTGCATAGAACAGATTAGCTCCCCGGCTGTTATGGTTCGCGGACCATATGATGAAACATACCTCAGAAAAGATGCAACAAGCATAATCAATGGAATATCTAACGAGAAGCCCAAGCTCGATTTGTTCCGATGTATCGCGTAAGTCTGATCCGCATAGGAAGTTATGGGAGAAATGATTATGAACATAGGGGCTACATAGCCCGTAATGAATGAGACGAAACCCATCTTGACGATGATACTCAAGTAATTGAGATTTGAGGCCTGGAATGGCAGATAAAACACCAGT
Organism: Rutstroemia sp. NJR-2017a BBW; assembly: GCA_002946425.1. NCBI lineage: Eukaryota > Fungi > Ascomycota > Leotiomycetes > Helotiales > Rutstroemiaceae > Rutstroemia > Rutstroemia sp. NJR-2017a BBW. The sequence goes on from NJPT01000031.1 coordinate 2,375,593, forward strand.
TTCTATATTACAAATTCCATAGAAAAACGCGACAATTCCGTCAAGTAAAGAACAATTGGGGAAGATGCGGACAATTTGCAGAGGAGGTGAACGGCAGATGCTCAGACCAACTCTCTGTATGCAATTTTTAATTTTAGACACTCGACACGCGCAGCTGCATGATTACTCATCTCGGAACGGCATTTTGTATTTCCGTGTCATTTTGACTTTATCGCGGGGTTGAAATTTATTTTCTGCACTTTCCTACAACCCCGCCAACTTCCTTTGGGTTCCTCCGTAACTCCAACTTCGCCTCTACCCTATCGATTTGTATTCGCGCATATACGCGCAGGTAGGGAAATGGGATATCTCAAACTACCTGGCGGTTCGTGCTTCACAGCCGCCGAGTCTTCGAAACTTAGCGCCAGAATCAATGAGCTGGGTTCAGTTAAGGTCAATCGCATAACGGGAATTTGGATTCATTATGCCCACCTAGTACAGTCAGACTACGAAACCGAGAATAAAATCAAGCAGCTTCTACCAGAAGTATCAGACGATGATTCGGAAGCAATTTTGGCAGGCAAACCAGGAAGCTTTTCCAGAATTTATTATGTTACACCTCGAAACCTTTCACCATGGAGTTCAAAAGCCACCAGTATCGCGCATGTGTGTGGTCTCCAGTCCCAGGTCCATCGCATCGAAAGGGGTCGTGCGATTCTCGTGAACTTCGTGGAACCATTTGATGAAGAAGACTTACCATTCAAAGACATCCTCCATGATCGCATGACCGAACACTTTAGAGTTGAGGAACCTGACATCACCGCTATGTTCGCAGAGGGGGAACCACTACCTTTGGAAATTATTGAATTGTGGACAGAAGGAATGACACCGATGGAAGTTTTGAAGGCCTATAACAAAAAGAGGGGGCTTGCTTTGGATGTGCCGGAAATGGAATATCTTGTACAAGCGTACACTCAACTAGGAAGGTCTCCTACAGATGTTGAACTTTTCATGTTTGCACAGGTTAATTCCGAGCATTGTCGGCACAAGCAGTTCAATGCAAACTGGACAATCGATGGTATGGGTATGGACAGGAGTCTATTCGAGATGATTCGCAATACTCACAACAAGAACCCGGGCTACACTGTCTCGGCTTATAGTGACAATGCTGCGGTTCTGCAAGGGGAGATGGCAAGCTTTTGGGCACCTGAATACTCTACAGGTAGCTGGAAGCAAACTCCTGAGATTGTACACTTCTTAGCAAAAGTCGAAACCCATAATCATCCAACAGCCATATCACCTTTCCCTGGAGCCGCTACTGGATCTGGTGGAGAAATCCGAGATGAAGGTGCCGTCGGTAGAGGGTCCTCTCCAAAGGCTGGGCTCTGTGGTTTCTGGGTATCCGATTTACTTATACCAGGCCACAAAAAACCTTGGGAAATGGATGTAGGAAAGCCAGCACACTATGCTAGTAGTTTGGATATCATGTTGGAGGCACCAATTGGCAGTGCTAGATTCAACAATGAATTTGGTCGACCTTGCCTCACTGGTACTTTCCGAACACTGCTTACGGACGCTGATGCTTCAACCGACGAGTGTCGCGGGTATCACAAGCCTATCATGATTGCAGGCGGAATTGGTACGGTCAGACCTGGACACGCTATCAAGAACGGGAAAGACGTCAAACCAGAAGCCAGCGTAATTGTTCTTGGCGGACCCGCAATGTTGATTGGACTAGGTGGTGGAGCAGCCTCTAGCAACACCTCCGGGGAAGGTTCTGTCGAACTCGATTTTGATAGTGTCCAGCGCGGTAATCCTGAAATGGAGCGACGTGCACAGATGGTGATAGATGTTTGCAGAGCCTTGAAAGATGAGAATCCTATCGCCTTCATCCATGATGTTGGAGCAGGTGGGCTTTCAAATGCCTTGCCCGAGCTTGTTAAAGATGCCGGTTACGGTGGCCGATTCGAGTTGCGAGAAGTTGAGAGTGCCGATAGCAGCATGAGCCCTCTTCAGATATGGTGTTGTGAGGCACAGGAACGGTATGTCTTGATTGTGAACAAAGAAGATCTGGGTAGATTTACCAGAATTGCTAGTAAGTATCCATGTGAAACTTGTGGCATATCTCTAAGCTAAACTGGTGCAGAACGTGAACGATGTGGTTTCTCCAACGTCGGCACTGTAGTTGCGAAGGATCAAGATGGTAACGCAACACTTGTGGTCACAGATCGCGACTCCACTGAGCATCCTACGCCGATCAACCTTCCGATGTCAACTCTGTTCCCTCGTGATAGGAGACTAGACAGAATCGTCAAATCTAGAAGACCAAAGCTCCTCCCCTTTAACGCGGAAAAGTCTCTGAAAGAGGCGTATCCTCAGATTCCTGACCATGATCTTCTGAGAATGGCAATTGAACGTGTGTTCTCGATGCCGTCGGTTGGCTCTAAATCATTCCTCATCACTATCGGTGATCGTAGTGTAGGAGGAATGACTGTCCGGGACCAAATGGTAGGACCTTGGCAAACACCTGTCGCAGACGTTGCTGTAACGGCAACAGCCTTGAATATGGGTGGCAAGCTGAAAACTGGTGAAGCCATGGCTATGGGAGAGAAGCCAACTTTGGCCTTGATTTCCGCTGCAGCCTCGGCAAGAATGGCCGTGGCCGAAAGTTTGATGAACATCGGTGCTGCACATCTTCTGGGCAACTTACCTCGCATTCGCTTGTCGGCAAACTGGATGGCTGCGGTCAATCAGCCCGGAGAAGGGGCGGCTTTGTACGAGGGAGTGCAGGCAATAGGAATGGACCTGTGCCCAGCATTAGGTATAAGCATACCCGTCGGTAAGGATTCAACATCGATGAAAGCATCTTGGAAGGACCAAGCTACTGGAGAATCGAAAACGGTCACAGCTCCTGTTACTGTTGTTATCTCAGCCTTTGCCCCGGTCGCTAATGTCCGGAATACTTGGACGCCGGCTCTTCGTAGGACTGAAGATGTTGGCGAAACAATCTTGATGTATGTCGATCTTGCTCAAGGCCACAAAGCTATGGGTGGATCGGCTTTAGCGCAATCATTCGGCCAAATTGGGGATGAAGCGCCAGATGTTCGAGATGCGGATCTTATTATTGATTATTTCGATGCTTTGCAGCAATTACACGAGACTGGAGTTGTCTTGGCCTATCACGACATTTCAGATGGTGGACTACTGACCACAATCGCGGAAATGATGTTCGCGGGTCGCTGCGGTGCTGAAATTATGCTCGATGGTATCACGAAGAGTGCTTCTCCATCTCATGTGATCGAAGCTCTTTTCAATGAAGAGCTAGGTGCTGTCTTCCAGGTCAGAAAGTCGGATGAGGTCAATTTCATGAGATGCTTTGCTACATGCGGGCCACCACCTGGACTCATTAGGAAAATAGGACGAGTGCCAGCAGCCTCCAAACAGCAGCTTTCCATCCGCTACGGTCAGAAGCCAGTCCTACACATGGCTCGCTCTGAACTCCAACAACTGTGGTCTGCAACTTCTCATCAAATGCAGCGCATTCGAGACAATGTTGAGTGTGCTGATGTCGAGTACGAGAACATTAAGGATGACCGCGATCCTGGTTTACACTACAAACTTACCTTTGAACCAAAGGATAATATTCTTCCCCTCACGACATCGATAGCATCCACTTTCGCGAAGGCTCCACGGGTAGCTATTCTCCGTGAGCAGGGTGTTAACGGCCATGCAGAAATGGCATTTGCTTTCAAGGCTGCAGGTTTCGACCCAGTTGACGTGCACATGACTGATATCATTTCTGGACACTATTCACTTGCAAATTTTGTCGGAATCGCAGCTTGTGGTGGTTTCTCTTATGGTGATGTCCTTGGTGCAGGTCAAGGCTGGGCTAAGTCTATTCTCATGCACGAACAGAAGGCTCGTCCGGAGTTCCAGAACTTCTTTGCACGCCCCGATACATTTGCATTAGGCGTGTGTAATGGTTGCCAGATGCTCACGCGTATTGCAGAGCTCATTCCCGGTACATCTCACTGGCCACTTTTCCTCGAGAATCAATCTCAACAATTCGAGGCTAGAGTAAGCATGGTCAAGATCCAAGATAACCCCAAGAAGCCATCTGTGTTCTTGCATGGCATGGACGGAAGCTCTCTTCCAATCGTTGTTTCTCATGGAGAAGGACGAGCTTCTTTCAAGAATGTTTCTGATTTAGAGGCCATGAATGCGGATAATCTCATTCCAATAAGATACACAGATAACTTCGGAAAGCCTACCATGAGATACCCGTACAATCCCAACGGTAGTCCTGAGGGTATTGCCGGAGTGAGGAGTTTGGATGGAAGAGTAATGGCTCTTATGCCGCATCCGGAGAGAACGATCATGGCCGACGTCGGAAGCTATGTACCTGCTGAAAGAGCGGAGGAATGGGGTGAGTTCGGACCGTGGGTAAGAATGTTCAAGAGTGCACGAAGATGGGTTGGTTAAATCTCGTTCGGGTGAAATTTTAGGTGGATTGTGGATGGACTTTGGGTAGGTTTACATTGGGCTGGAGTGCATAAATCTCACATGCTTGAAATGGAGTTTAAAGGTTGCTAAAAGACGTTTGGTGATTAGATAGGAATACCAAGAAGAATTACCGAGTGGTAGCATTTTAGAATTTGGATGTCGTACATGCTCTTCCACACAAACTGGGCGCAAACTTCGCGCATATGCAGATGAAATGATTGAGTGGTTGCATTTGAGAAGTACAGACTTCCACACAAACTGGGCGTTAGCTTCCGTATATGCAGCCGAATGCTCTGCTGGAGACCGTTTTTAAGTCTGGACGGGGAAAAGTTTGGATCATTTAGATAGTTAACTTAACGTACGACCTCACCCAATGAAGCATGGAATTCCATTTAATGAAATCACCGAAACATATCACATGTCAACCTAGATATATATTCATATCTTGTAACTAAATCATTGAATTACAGTGACTATTCGTTGTATTTTGAAATGCGGTCATATTCGCTTGTGGTGTGTAACTTAGGAGAGTGCGGCTGCGGATAACGGCCTGAAGAAAAGTCCGGTTGGTGAGCTCACACGGCCCATAGGGTCAATTTATGGTTTCGCTGCAGGTACCAGTGCCTAGTTGGGCAGTAGCGGGCTCGATCGATCAAATCGGAATAATTGCTGCCCCTGTATAATGTTGACATCATCCATTTCTTTGTGCTGGTAAGAACGACCCTTATTTTACACTTCAAGCCATAGACATCAGAATGCGAGTACTATAAGCATAGCTACATAGAATTTATATCAGTATCAGCGGTAGGTCCTCTCATGCTCATACGTATACAACAAATCAATCAAACGAACCTTCAATATCCTCCGAAAACAATTTCATTTCTACCTCTCTACCTACTTTCCTACCCCTCACTTACACCACCTCCATACCCCACCAACCGCAACGATGGGAATGACACACAGCACCGCCCGCTATGTAGCACCAGCATCCTTCCTGATCGATTTCGCAGCCCAGCAATATGGCATGCTCTCCACCCCCAACATGAAAGATGTCCACGACGCCAATCTTTCCTTTTGGTCGCCGCAGCCATATGCCATAGCACTATTCTTCTTCCCCCAACAGATCTTCCAACTCGTTTGGCTGTATAGGTTGTGGAAGCTGGATCCAAAGAAGAGCGAAAAAGAGAGAAGGGAGACGGAAATTATGACAGACTTCGTGCCGTTTTATGCTTTGGGGAATTTGTGCATTGCTTGTAAGTTGTGCTTTTCTCGAGTTCAGTTGTGTTGGATTTCTAGAGAAGGTTGAAGGCAAGGCGTATATTGATCTTAACGTACCTACCATAGCCTGGATGATCTTCTGGAACGCCTCCTCCCTCAAAACAGCCAACATCTTCGTGCTCATCAACTCCTTCACCCAACTCTACTACATCTTCGGGCGTCTCAGCCCCATGAATACCAAATCCACCTCCTCGATCCTCACCCACGTCGTGGCGAAAACATTCGCCGGCATCGGCGTTCTCGATCTTCTGCACAACGGCTCCGTAGCGTATTTTGATCACCAGGGCCCGAATACCATGGTCAAAGTCCTCACAGGTGTGGGTTTTGGCGCGGTGGCTTCGATGAGTGATTGGATTTTCGGAGGGTGCTTGGTCTATGATTTGGTTGCGTTGGCGGTAGGTCAAAGGCAGATTGGGGAGAGTGGGTGGAGTAATCTTTTGGGGGTTTATGCGTTGGGGACGGCGGGGTTGGTGGGCTTGAGAAATTGGGCTAGGTAGGTTGATAGGTGGGGTGCAGCGAGTGGGAGGGCTTGCTGATTTGTATAGGCCGCCTTATGTTAAGGAGGATGTGGAGGGGTATGAGGTTGCGCCTGGGGAGGAGGAAGTTTAAAATCGTGGGGTTGAGGAGATCTTGTGAAGACGGAGGGCCTGTATTATTTTGATGTGTTATGACAGTAATGTTAATGCATGATGTTCATCTTATTCGGGAAACGGCCTGTTGGGCCTTTCCACAGCATCATATGATACGCTGTACCAAAGAGGTGCTTCTCCTCTGCGTGTACTTTCATACCTTGAAGATTGCCCGCATTTGTCAAGCTCGCCATCTTAGTTGATCCATTATATAATGGTGGCCACACATTATGATTGAGTAAGGCAGGTCTGAAGGTCTTGAGCCAGCTTCACCCCGTTCTCTAAGAGGAGCAAAAGCTGATCGGAGACAGTCACAATCACAGAACATGGCACAAGTATATTGGTCTAGACTTCTTTCATTCGTCAACAGCGTATATACAAGAATGTGAAATATTTTTCTCCCCAAAATCCCATCTTAATCCTCTAAGAACACCCCCTATACTAAATATACAATTTTATGCTACAACGAGATCCAGTCAACGCTTAAGCATCGCAAGAGTCATCATCCTCACCAGCTGCGGCGCTGGTTTGGACAGCAGCCACACTTGAAGTGGTGGATGGCTTGACGACGGTGGCAAGAGTGGTTGGGAGAGCAGCGAAGGAGCTGGTAATGACACCGGCGCTTGAGGCAGCTGAGGTCACAACGGCGGAAGAGCTGGCGACAGCGGACGAAGCGACAACAGATGAGGCGGCGACGGAAGAGGCAACAGCTGAAGAGGTGGCAACGGCAGATGAAGCAACGGCGGAAGAAGATGATCCGGAGCTTGATCCAGATCCTCCAACAACGAAATCAATACATGACTCGTAGGTTTGGTCGATGCTGGCGGCGTTCCAGTAATGTTGGATAACACAGGCTCCACCAGTAGAGCACTTATCACCGAGAGTGGAAGGGATGGTGATGGAGAACAAGGTCTCGTTGGCGGTGACACCGGTGGCGGTTGAGGCGAAGACAGGGTAGTAGAGGAGTTGCTCGATGACGGTGTTTGTTGCGGTGTCAACGATGGAGACGTTGGCGGTACCGGTGTGAGGAGCGGCGACGTTGAAGGCGATTGGCACTTCCTGTCCAGCGGTGTAGGTTTGGAGAAGATCCTTGTTGTCATCCCACTTGTAACCCTTGCACAGCCAGATGTCGCACTCGGCGGCGTTGTAGTCGCTCTGGGAGTTGGCGACTTGGAGCATACCCTGGATGTTTCCGTTGTGGTCGGAAGCTTGGTTAACCTCGACTTGTTGACCACAGGCCGAGGCCATGGCGGCACCAGGCTGACGGGGGGTAGGAGAGGCGATGGAGCCGTGAGCAGCGACGGAGCTGATGAGGCCAGCGGCCGCAAGGAGGATAGCTGAAGTGTATTGCATTTTGACTGATTTAGATGGATCGAAAGAAGGATCGATAGAGGTTCTTGGAAAAGGCTGATGAGATTTGAATTTGGATGAGTTGAGGAGTGAAATCTACCAGAGCTAGCTGGATGAATGAATGTACAGGTTTGAAAGAATGAATGTGTGAGGCGACTGAAGCACCGAAAAGAATGTATATCACGATTGAACGAAGAAAGAAGCTTGCTTTGAAGATGGATGGGAAACTTTCAATCCTTCGCTGGAAGGAAACATACTTATATGAATCGAAACACACAGATTATTTCGTTTAAGCAAAAAGAGGAGGTTCTTAGTCCGCGTGGAACGCTTACATCTTAGGGATGAGATGGGGCTCAATCCTGTTCATCTCATGGGTTTTCTTGGTTGACTGCACGACTAGATGCGCCAAGCACGAGATTTGACGCCGAGATCAGATGCAGATATATTGCAAACACTTTAGAAGAGGTACGCTTTTCCCTGCCAATCCCTGCATTTCCGCACCCTGTGAGTGAAGGAATATCTGGAAAACCGCTACCTTGACAAATTTGGTGAGCCTTCCGATACGTCCGATTGGTGAAAGGAGCGTCTCGCTCGCAGTTTGACAGGTGAACCAGGCACAAAATAATGTTTAGGAGGGGAAACGGTCGAGGCTGATGGATCCAGGAAATTGAGGAGATTTGGCGGTGCCTGCGTTTAATATATCGATGTTTCATTCTGATTGGAATTGCCTCATTGGAGTGGACGGTGGAGCTTTAGGGGTGGGGGTCACACCATCTCATTGGTCAATCTGGCAAACTTGGTCGGTAAGTAACCGACGGATGAAACGCGCATACGGAAAAACATATATGCTGCTCAGGGGGTTCTCTTACTGCGCTATGAACTACATAGTCTTTTTGATAAAATAGATTGAGGCCATAAGAGAGAGGAGATGATGAGATAAGATGAGAAATGCTTTTTCTCTGACTTTCTGTGGAACCAATATCGACGATTTCATCACAGTTCATCTGCGTGGTCTGCAAGGAATAGATGAGAGCACTACCTCTTTGATTGTCCCAAAGCATGGTCGCCCCCGTTCAAGCTCTCAATCAATTATGCTTCTTTTCTTTTGGGGCCTTCAAGTTTCAAGTTACCGCTCGAAGTCGTCATATAAACTTAGTTGTTTCCGCCAGTCGTTGGTGCTCGGAAAAGGAAAACCGAGACGATTGAACCGTACGGTCTCAGTGGGCCGGCCGTGGTTTCCTTCCGAATCACGACTCGAGAAAGCAGAAAGAATCCCGAGATGACTCCACATATAATGTCCAATATCTTCATGAACTTCACAGTTCGCTCGGATGCTGCCGAAATAGGCCATTTTCTTCGATGCAGGCGTCTAATTAGCAGTGGGTGTGGACCAAAAGAGGAAGGTGACCGACCTGCAAGTACCTCCAAATCACTTCCTTACAAGGAACAATATCAGTTCGCGAAGCCTTCATTTACACACACCGAAATTCAGCACGCAATGCAGTGGTAAGAAGAGTGCTTTCTCATGGTTGAGATGAGTTAAGGAAATTATACATTAACCCTGAGGCAACTAAACTATGCCTTCAAGCTTTCGCGAAGTTCTAACATGGGCGACTCACCCAACGTTCATCGGTGATCAGACCTGATACCAGTAGATAACTCGCTCACAATCTTAAAGCTTACATAGTTGTGGCTCTACAACAAAAATCATACTCTGTTAATCATGGCGACGATTTGTGTACTGTACAAAGCCCTCTACCCAGTCGCACTTTGCTGACCGACTAGGCATCAGCAGTCCCTCCCATATCTCTAGCATCTTTCCTCGGCTTCCTAAATCCAAAGCGGCGGCCTTTTGGAGTTCTCTTCAAGAATCTTGCAAACTTCGAGCCTTCCTTCTTGTCGCCTTTCGCCCTACTCTCATCCGCACCTTGGTCACTCCACCCAGAGCGTGAAGATCTACTCTCCTGCGCAGTACCACTTAAAAGTTCTTGATCCTGCAACTGCGACCTCCGGCCATCTGCTCCTCTCCGTACAACCTCAGTCTGGACATGCTCTGGAGGAAAGGGGTGTCCTTCTCTCGTAGAGCGTCGAATACTGGCACCTATATCCACGTCCTCCTCGCCAACCTCACAATAATATACGTCATCGGAGCCCGTGCTATGCCCACTCTCCATCTCACTAGGTGTAGGGGGCTGCAGACCTTCTGCGGTAAGTCTTGTACTCGTCGATGCATTTTTGTGCACTGGGTAGAGTGTTCTTTCGCCTTAGGTTTTCTCAGCGGGCACCCGTACGGTGGGAGGACCGTGAATTTGTAGAGAGCTGCGAGAGAAGTTTATCGGGCTCGAAGTTCTGTCAACTAATATATAAGAGTGTCGAGATCCTCTGGGATGTAAGGGTTGCGGAGCAATGTGCTCCTCAGCACTGATAACTTCTTGTAACGATGTGCTATTGGTATGTCCATCCTGACGGGCTAATCCTGGATTAGCAGCGAATGAGTTCGTCGTAAGTGGCCAATCTGCTGTGTTGCCAGTGTGCTCACGCTGTTGCTCCTGGCGCTCTAGACGATTCTGCCACTGGCAAATAACTTTACCATTCTCAGAATTATCCATAGCTGGATTGTTGACTGCAGAAGTAGGACCTGGGAGGAGCTGCCCGCTGGAGCTATGAGGTATTATACATGCCTTCAGCTCTTTCAACTGTAGTGAATACAGATACCTCCCAGCCAATGGAAATATAAGATGAAAGTCCAATACCAATGAATCAGGGAATTTGAATGTGACTAATTTCAAAAATTCTACGTAACAGGAAGATGCCGAGAAAAAAGGGCTACAAGATGAGCTGGCACTTGCCGACCTATATACTTCTACTCTCGTAAATGTCGGCTGTCTTCATCTGCCTACTAACCAATATGAATGTACAGCAAGGAATAAGTGAAGATTATGGAATATCCCGATTTCCTGTAAATGTCCCTGGGAGCGGGGGGGTTTTTGTAGCCTGTGTGCATCACCAAGTAGTGGCTGGAGAGTGAATGGGGAGAAAGATTGATGACAGCTGCAATTTTCACATGCACATCATCTATCAATGGCATGAAAATGAAGGTCATTGGATATTGGTAGTCTGGGCAAAAGCATATTCTTTAGCCAGCAAAATTTGTAATTTCGATCAAAAGCATCTCCATGCTGGAATGTTCATCCCCTCGACGGGTGATTGCTGTGAAAATGTGGTTGTTCATTTTCGTGATGGGGAGCAAATGTCCGCAAGTAAGAGTGAGCTAATTATCAATTTACCCTATTCCATATGCATATATCCATATCTTACTATGGAAATTGTTTATTAGACTTCAACTGAGATGATCCTCGAAGAAGGTTGCACCGAGAGTGCTGCTGTATACATGAGATGGCAGCCACAGTTGCATAGCCACATTAACTCCCTGCACGCCAGCCACAAGTTTTCGCCGATATCAACGCTCCACTTTCTTATCATCAAAACCGGCAGGTTCAATACGAAACAGACATGATTTCTATCATTCATTTGTATATTTCCACGGTTTGAGGTTGAGATTGTCTGATTGAGCACGATCTCATCTCTGAGCATCGAAGGAACTTGCAAACTTCATCAGCGAAGCGGACGAGTTCACCTCATCACTTCCGACAAGATGGCGGGAAAGGACGTCCTCCTGGAGCCTCTGCTTCCATCACTTGCAGTAAAATCTGCATCCCAAACCAAGCGAGAGTCTTGGATGGAGAGAGTAGTTCTTATTCTCCTATCGACGTTCGCAATCACAACCGCAACTTATATTTGGGTGCTATTCAATCCCAAGTATACCCCTGACACAGCCGCCAGCCTCCACAAATGCGCGTGGTCATCCCTTCAAACCCACGTCTCTCTTCTCTCTGTCCCGCCCATCACGGCCGATGAATTCCTCACTCGCCAACAGACACTTTCGTCTGCCCTCAAGTCCGCCGGTGTTGATGCCTTCATCGCCGAGCCATCGGCATCCACCGCCTACCTCGCCAACATCTCATCCTCATACGATCTCTCCGAGCGACCATTCCTCGTGATTCTCTCAGCATCGGGCGAAGCTTCCCTACTAGTTCCGAAATTCGAGACCAATCGTATCACAGCCTTGGAAATGGTATTTCCAGATGACCAACCCAACGTCATTCAATGGCGTGAAGAGGAGTCACCTTACACGGTCTTAGCCCAGCATACCAGCTTTAAGAAAGTCATGTTGGATGAACACGCTCGCTACATGATCGCATCTGGCCTGCAGAAGAACGGCATTGAGGTCGTTCCGACTTCGCAAGAGATCCAGGCGCTGAGAGCAGTGAAGAGCGAGGCTGAACTTGAGATCTTGAGCGGGATTAACGAGTTTACTTTGGAGCTGGTTAGATCTTTACAATCTTGTATCGAGATAGGTATGACGCAAGAGACGATTGTAGACGCCGCGTCTCAACTCTTCGCATCTGCTGGAATCGGAAAAGGATTCTGGTCAATTGTACTGTTCGGAGAACAAGCGGCCAACCCACACGGAGGCGGAGTGGGGAGGACGTTGAAAAATGGAGAGTTTGTCTTAGTTGATATCGGATCGAGCTTGCACTCGTATGGATCAGATGTGACTCGGACGATTCTTCCGAAGAAATCCAAGGTCAACAAGGAGCTGATGGATATTTGGCATTTGGTGCACGATGCCCAGACAGCTGCGATTGGACGAATGAACATCAACGAGACGTGTTCGGTTGTGGATCAAGTATCGCGGGACGTCATTGAAAAGAAGGGATATGGAGAGTTCTTTACTCATCGATTGGGCCATGGACTTGGACTGGAGATGCATGAACACCCTTATTTAAACGGAGTGAACGGGGAAAAGCTGAAGGCTGGCGAGGTGGTTACTAATGAGCCTGTGAGTAGTCTTTGATAATTGATGAGCATAGATCACCCATGACTGACACGATACGCAGGGAATCTACGTTACTGATGAACAGGCCTCGAGTATGGGTAAAAGTAAAGGATTCGGAGTAAGGATTGAAGATGCAATTCTAGTGACAAAGAAGGGAGGTATACCCATGACTGGAGCGCGGGCTAAGTCTCCTTATGAACCTTGAGTATATACGTACGATATGCACATAGACAATAGACAATAGAGTCGCTCGACCAAGCATCTTTAACTGATTGTTTTGGGACGTAAATCCACATCCCTTCATTCATCATTATTCTAGTGGTCCGTTTGAGTAGCTGAAGTGGTTAGGTGTCCCGGGCCGTTCAAAATACACCCAATTCAGCGCATATCGTCACCGGTCTGCGTCTAATCTAAATGGGGAGCTTGAAAAATATGCAAAAACTCAGCAGGAAGCTCCAGCTCGAATTATTGACCAAGCCGGCAAACAGCATGAATTGACACTCAGTTTACCTAGAACCACTGTCGAAATAGATCTAGTAGCTGGAGAACTGAAATGGTATACTTCCCCGAACTGCGATTTCGGACACAAATGAGGGAAATGGCTCCGTCTAGATTGGGTAGCACAATCGCTAAATTGTTGGAGAAAGAGGGATGAACTACATGGTGAGTCTCGGATAAAGTTGATATGTATCACCCACGCGGCATGTATATCGAGCTAGGGCACGGCAAAGGCCTTCGTCTCAAGCCGGGACCATGCTAGGGATGTTTCAGAAACCTGAAATCTCGGGGCAACATCGTTATGGAAGATGAGTAGAAGATTTAGGTGACATCAACTGGTCGTGGTTTCTCAGGGGGGAAGAGATTAGATCACAAAAGAACAACAGGATTGCCACCTTGCGACTCTATTCAGCGCTATGTTCTACTGTCCCAAATCTTATCAATACTAACATCTGGATCATCTGCAGATCCCGTAAGGGCGGCCAGCTGAAACAGTTGCAATGCCGTTGCAGTGAGATGCAGAGGGTATTTCAGTCGACTAGCTTCTTCGACTGCAACTTTCTGTAAAACTGTTAGCCAACACTTTCATCACAGGGTAGGGCAAATACTACTAACCAACTTCGTAATAACCTCCTTGATGGAGCCTTGTGAACTGCTCTTTCCACCTATCATTGCAGGAACTTTCTCGACAAACATAGCACTCGCGCCAGCCGCTCCTTTCACGATCTCATACAGCAGATCAGCATCTAAACCTATTTTCTTTCCAAAAACCATCGCTTCGACCGCTGCTGCTAGGTGCACGCCAGCTAATATGTCTTCCACTAATTTGAGCTTCGGGTCGTCCGAACTTGTATTAGGAGCAGTACTCTGTTCATAAACAAGACCGTCTTTACTAGGTAGGTAAACTCTCAAGAGCCCAGAATCATCTTCTAGACCGTAGCCTGCAATCACTCCCGAGTTTAATACTTGTTCCGCAGCAGAAGAAAGGAAGAGCGGGCAGTCCGCATTCCGACCACCTGAGGTCACAATTCCCTTCCCAAAGTCAGTAACAGTCTTGTATAAAGGCTAAGCTTAGAAATAGAATCTGAGCCTTACCACATCCTTAACAATAATATTCAGGGCCGAAAAAGGATGTAAATTATTCTCCAACATGTGCGGGCCCCGGTTCTGTAACATCCAACTTGCTCCTGGAGATTTGGAGAGGTATTCGAAAGCATCCTTTGTATTCAATCCAAGAAACGCTGCAAAACCCATCGCCTCGGAAGCCATAGTTATGTGTATCGCCGCAAGAGCCTGATGCACCATCTTGACCTTAGTTCCAGCCCCGAGACCTCCATTGATTACATACAGCGGCTCCGCCATTGCCTCGAGCACTGGTCTTGCAGCTTCTATCGATTGCGGCGGTCCAGAAGCAAGTATTGTAAGTGTCCCCTGCGCAGCTCGAATGGTACCTCCCGAAACAGGCGCATCCACCAGTTCTACATCGGATCTATTATACTTCTCGTCGAGAATCTTTCTCACCTCGGGGACGTGCTCGGGATAAGCAGTGGAGCACAAGATGAGTGTTGCATTTGGCTGTAACTCATGAACAGCGCCATTGGTATCATCGAAAAGAGCCTGAAGCGTTTGTGCTGCGGTTGCTACCATCACAACAATATATTTGGAATCCACTACGGCGGATCTGGGTGTGGAAGCGGCTTGACCGCCGGCTGCGACGAATTTGTCTAGAGTTGGTTGATACACGTCGAATCCTCTCACTTTGAACGTTTTGAGAAGATTCGTAGCCATGCCCATTCCCATCGCACCTAGGCCGATGAAGGCTAAGGGCTGTTCCTCGGCTGCAGACATGACGGAGAGTGATCAATGGCGGAGGTCAGGAAAGTACAGAAACCAAGAATGCAATAATGCAATAATAAAATGCCGGAAGAAGCTTTCCAGTGCATGACGGCAACAGAGGTGTGTATATATATATAGGCTGAGAGCAGAGTATGGTTTGATGCGAGCGAGCGAGGACATCTCTCGGGTTTTGGCGGCATCAGTGATCCCCAGTTATTTAGTCACAACCCCCCACCTCCGAGTCTCCGACTTGGTGTTACTCGTAGTATTAGTATCCAGTTCTACCCCGCACAGTTCCGCGGCAGACAGCATTTTCATTCGGCCATGCAGACTGCGACTGCATTCCGAGTTCGCATGTACTATGTAAAACTCCAAGACAGACGTTCGAAGCGGGTAGCATACAAGTACCATACAAGTACCATACAAGTATTTAGGCTCTTCTGCTGTTCGAGCATGATGACGCAATTGGCGGAACCCCACCATTGTTTTCTTGAAATACAGTACAGTGTGGAACTGCCGAGACATCACTCCGAGCCATCACTCCGAGCCCTCACTCCGAGACATCGCTCCGAGACTGACCTGCTTGGGATCACCTGTAGAAATGGTAGAATAACCTCTGAATTTTTAGTGCAACTGTAACTGTGTATCTTTGCCTCTACTTTGGCTGTCTAGAATAGTACAAGGAATGCAGTGTAAAAGACGCTAGAACTGCTGAAGGAAAAGCTTTCTCCAATACGCCATAAGCAAACCATAAATGTATCTCATGAAATCATGAAATCATGAAATCATGAACACCTCCGCCATGCCACTTACTGTGAGCACACTCCCGATAGATTAAGATGTATCTCCCTCTGCGAGTGGTTTGTGATTGCCTTCCGACCTTTGCGGCTCGCCCTGCTCCACAGCCTCTGTGGAAATGCGAGATGCCGTTGCCTTTCCTGTGGAGTTAGAATCGTCCCGTTCATGCTGACTCGTACTTTTCTCGGCAGCAATCTGTTCCTTTGTGAGAAGCCAAGCGGCCTCTCTCTCTTCCTTCTGAGCGTTCTTCAGATCATGCTTCTTCTGCAAATCTCGAGATTTTTTAAGCTTCTCATACTCTCTCAGGAAGTCTGGTCCCAAGGCCCTTTTTCTATCGGCTTGACAAACATCCTCTGAAAGGTTCGGTTCCCAATTAAGTGGTCGCTCCGCGGCTCGTCTCCAGTAGTCGGCACTTCGGCAGCTCACAATTTGTGTTTTCCCGGTTGTGATTGCTGATAGTGTGTTGTAGAACGCAATTGCTTCTGACTCGAGACCGAGAATTCGAAGACAGCGAATGATTCGGCTGATGCGAAGATGGTTGTGGTTGCTCATCATGAGCCAATTCTTACTTTTGTGTCTGAAAGCAGGGCTCTTCACAATCTGTGAGGAGGTTAGAAATAAGATACGAAAGAAAAGAAGAAGTGGAATGAGTAAACCTACGATAGGCAATCCTTTTTCATCAACCACGTCTGTAAGCTGGAAACCATAGAAGCCTAACATTCTAACGAACGATTTCTTAAGTCTTGCCATTAATTCTGGACTTGTATGAAATGCAGCAAAAACGTCCCGGTTGATCAAAGGTGCATTAGGATTCACCATAGAGAATTCAGGCAAAGGAAAAAGCCATTGGATGAAGCTGTGCTCATATTCTAGGGTCTCATCCGTCCAGTTCAAGATGTCCGATAGCCATCTGCCTTCGCTATCCCTTGTTTGTCCAGAGTAGAACGAGATGAGCACATTCTGGTGCTTGGGCGGCTGAATGAAATCCTGTACCATCGACATATCGTCCTCGTCGCTGTCACTGGTGCGTTGGCGTTTGGTGGGTGGAGGAGAATTGGAAGACTCGTCGGACTCCTGCTCTGCTTTATGAGACTGCACGCCTGGTTCATCTTTCTCGCCATCAAGGCGATCCATGATTGTTTTTGGGCCGGGTGCGAAATTCTCGTCTTATGAAACACCAATAGGTTCCCTTTTTGGTGTGATAAAATAATCGCATGAACTCACGAACTGCACTGGAAATTGGAAATAATCATAGAACACAAGGCTGAAGGATTATGTAGTAACAAGGCTCCCGTATGCGGCAGTGGCGACGACTACCGCAACAGGTGAGTTTCGCACACGCGACTGTACTTCCGTGCTGCAAGATTACTCTGTCGTGTTTGTGAGGAAGGAATGTACAAGTACGGAAGTACAGAGGCAGAGAGGGTCCACATCGTAGCCTTGCAGAGTAAGCGAGCGAACCGTTAGAGTTCCCGTACAGTGTGGGTTGCACGGCCTCCACCAGTGCGCCACCCACTCACTGCCATTCAGACTCCCCGTCGTCCAAGCTTTCTCGGCTTTTAAGATCGTCCTCCGAACCACCCCTGAAAGACCTTATCGACCATCGGAGCCATCCATCCCACTTCATAACAGGAAACGATAAGTATTGATAATGCATAATCCAAGTCGTGATACCTCAAGTCATGTCCCATGATATTGACAATCCTAGAGCTTGGTAAGACACGACTCACACGAGCTTAAAGGAATCCTCTCTTCCGTCCAAATGTCTCAAGCTTACGAGATAGCAACGTCAAAAAGATATCAATGGCGACTTCACATCGAAGGTGTCATCGCTACGCCCCATTTTTACATGATTGCCGCACACCATCTCAAGTTGACGAACTAGTCTTCATCAGGCAGGTTGTGTATGATATCAATATTGACTCCTTCCCTCTCCATCTTCAAGCATGCATAAACCTCAATATAGAGCCATCACATTCGATCACTCGCCCTGAGTCGTTGATCAAGCTAAGCAACTTTATCACCAAATGGGGGTCATAGGCGCTGTCGACCCTTGCGATGTTGTCATAGCTATGCAGTAGAGCCCTGACATATCTGCTCGCCAAGAGCTCTGCATACTACCTAAAGCTGCATTTCGATAGCGATAGCTACCCCATGAACAATGGAGAGATAAGCTCAGATTGCCGTTGTTCGTTTTCATAAGAGCTCGATGGTCCCGCTTCTAGGAATCTTCAAGTGAAGATCAACTGTCAATCTCTGCACAATGCGTTTCTCTTCAATCTTTACCTTTGGTCTCCTGGGTGGAGCTCTTGCTGCCCCAGCTCCTCAAAAACGCCATGTTGTTCATGAACGACGAGACCAGTTACCTCGCAACTGGCGTCGGGACAATCAGCTTCCTCGTGAGCAGCACTTGCCCATGAGAATTGCTCTCAAGCAGAGCAACTTGCACAATGCCGAGGCCTTCCTCATGGATATCTCCCACCCATCTTCTCCAAACTTCGGGAACCATTGGTCAGCCAAGAAGGTTGCTGAGACTTTCGCTCCCAGCACAGAGTCTGTCAATGCAGTCATCCAATGGCTCGAAGAAGCTGGCATTACATCTGAGCGTGCCAAGCAGTCCCAGGGCCTTAACTGGATCGAGGCAGATGTCTCCGTCGCAGAGGCAGAGTCTCTCCTCAACACGAAGTATTATGCCTACACACATTCTGAAAGTGGACAGAGTCATGTAGCCTGCGAGGACTACAGTGTCCCTGAAAGCATTCGTGAACACATCGACTTCATCACCCCAACTGTTCACTTCGACGCCAAGGTCGTTGGCCGCCCTAAGCAGAAGCGAGACTTGAATGAGCTACAAAAACGTGCTGTTAAAAGACAGAGCACCCAGATCGGTGCAGGACACGCCATTGGTGGTCCAAATGACAAGTCTCTCCCAAAGCAAGGTGCCAAGCTTTCCCCAGCAGATGTAAGGCTATCCATCAATGCCTTGTCTACATGTAACACTGCAATCACCCCCGACTGTCTTCGAGCACTCTATGACCTCCCAACGGATGTCACCGCCGCTCCTGGAAGTGAGTATTATACAATTTCTACGAGTGATCGCATTACTTACTCAGAACAGACTCCTACGGTATCGTCGAGTATACGCCGCAAGCATATCTTCCAAATGACCTGGATGTATTCTTTGCAAACTTTACTCCAGCACTAGTAGGCTCGCGACCCATCTTTGACTCCATCGACGGTGGAGAGTTGCAGACCATCGTCGAGTCCTTCGACTACAATGGAGAATCTGTCAGTACCACTCCATATCCCCACCCTATCTGAAAGCTAACCAATTCTCAGGACCTCGATCTCGAGTACGCCATGGCACTTGTGTATCCTCAAAACGTCACCCTATACCAAGTCGGAGACATTGCTGAAGGAGCTTCATTCAACAACTTCCTTGACGCCATCGATGGCTCGTATTGCACATATGAGGGTGGTGATGACCCAGATCAGGATGCCATCTACCCTGACCCATACGGTGTCGGACCATACTACTACTCTGGTCCCGAGAACTGCGGTGGCTTTGCTGCTACCAATGTCATCTCTACTTCCTATGGTTACAACGAGGCCGACCTCACTCCAGCATACGAACAACGTCAATGCAATGAGTACCTCAAGCTTGGTTTACAGGGTGTAACAGTCCTGTACTCCTCGGGTGATTATGGTGTTGCAGGTAACGGTGGTGCTTGTCTTGCCGGAAATAGTATGTTACCATATAACGCCCAGTCACTCCCATCTGTGATGCTAACATAACCACAGAATTCAACCCTTCATTCCCAGGATCATGTCCCTACGTCACCTCCGTTGGCGCCACCCAAGTCAAGCCCAACGCAACTGTAACCCAACCAGAAGAGGCCGCCGAATCAGTCAGTAAGTAACTTCTCTAGCCCTGCCATTATCCCCCAATACTAACTCCCCCCTTCCCCAGTCTACTCCGGCGGTGGCTTCTCCAACGTCTTCCCCATCCCCTCCTACCAAGCCGACGCCGTGGCATCCTACTTCGCCAACCACCTCCCTCCCTACAACGGCTCCCAATACAACAACTCCCAGACCACCCGTGGTTTCCCGGACATCTCCGCCAACGGCGTAAACTACGTCGTCGCCATCGAAGGATCATTCTCGCTCATCTACGGCACCAGCGCCAGTTCGCCCACCGTCGGCTCCATCATCACCTTACTCAACGGTGCCAGAATCGAAGCTGGAAAAGCGCCTGTTGGATTCATCAACCCTGTGTTGTATGCGCATCCCGAGATCCTGAATGATATCACGTCAGGAGGTAATCAAGGGTGTGGAACACCCGGCTTTACGGCGGTGGAGGGATGGGATCCTGTCACTGGTGAGTTTGACCCTTTTCTTTTCTTTTTGATGATTAAAGCAGTTGCTGATACTTGATATAGGATTGGGTACACCAAACTATCCCAAGATGTTAGATGTCTGGCTTGCTTTACCTTAGTGAATAAGAGAGGTCGACCTTGTCAGTTCTTCCACTTGAAGAACATAACCCGTAACGGGGAAGAGAGGAGATCATACACTCTTTGGTATATCAAAGAACTGGGAGTGACAACATACATTCTAGCAGGACCGTAAATGGCATTTGATCGAATATTTTATTGATAATACGCGATATGTTTAGAAATAGTCCTCGTACTACAGTAGCTATGACCAACAATGTTAATGGATACGATGATATCAAGGCTCGAAAATGTGAATAGATAAATTTTTACAAATACCATTACAAGTGATTTGTTGCCTTGAAGTGGAGAGACGTTGCTCACGCAGGCGCCCACCGAACATTCTTTGTTCGGCTCATTCTAAAACACTGTGACGTGAACAACGAGTATACCTTCTACAAGGGGCTGGTGCACTTTTACCATAGCTAAAACGAAATCACAGCATGATTCATAGTTCAGTTGCAAATGATTATGAGATTGTAATGCCACATCCATAGATTGCTTCACTGAGAGCGGAATAACGATTAAGTCCATCCCTTTTGAAACCACAGGGCTTTCCCTCTCAAACCATAATGAGTGAACAGTCATCGAGTATCTTTCCCTCATAAGTGCTTTCAAATTTGACCCCCGAAGAAGAAACAGTTGGGCACGGAGAACATCTCATTTTATTTGCTTTTTTTTTTGGTTGGGTAGTGTCACATTTACCATTGTTCGGTAGTTCCGGCAGCGGCCCAGTCTCCAGATGAGGCAGCTGGTGCGGCAGCCCAGTCAGATGACTCGGCAGCATCCCATGAAGCACCGGCAGCTCCACCAGTGGCACCGGCAGCAGCGAATGCACCAGCAGAAGCACCAGAGACTTCCCAGTCAGAGTTACCAGCGAATCCCGAATCAATTGCAGCTGGTCCGACCTGTAACATACGTTAGCGTTATACACCAGGCCTTTGTTTAAGAGATACATACCTCATCAGCACCTGGAGCCTTAGCCTCATCAATAGCCTCCTTGTTCTCCTCAGCTTCTGGGTCACGGTAGAAGTACAGATCAACCATAACATCCCACTCAGACTCGCGAGTAGCGATTGAGCCACGGAGACGAAGAACCTCACGGGCCAACATCCACCAAACAAGACCAATAGAGTGACGGCCCTTGTTGTTGGTTGGGATGGCTACGTCAACGAACTCAGTTGGAGAGTCAGTGTCGCAAAGAGCGATAACTGGAATGTTGACATAAGAAGCTTCCTTGATAGCTTGAGCATCGGTACGTGGGTCGGTGACGATGATCAGGCGGGGTTCCTTGAAAGAGCGGGTGATGTAGTTGGTGAAGTTACCAGGGGTGAAACGACCAGCAATGGCAACGGCACCAGTGTGTGCGGCGAACTTCAAGACAGCACGTTGACCGTATGGACGAGCAGAGATAACACAGATATCGGCTGGGTTGTCAACGGCTGCGATAATGCGTGCTGCGAGGACAATCTTCTCCCTACAAACCAAAAATTTAGTCCTCTGTATTTCATTGCTTGCGCATTCTCTTATAAAAATCTCGCACGCCTAAACATACCAGGTCTTGCCAATGTTAATCACATTGATTCCATCTGGGCGAGTCTTCCAGAGGTATGGTTCCATGTGAACTTGCAAGTTCTTGGATCCCAAATGGCACTGAGCTGCAAGGAGCATCTCAATGTCTTGAGAGGTGGCATTGAAAATCGCGGGGAGCTGAGAAGGAGCCATCTTTACGATTTGACTGTTATGTCGAGTTGGTCAAACCTTTGGAAGATGGTTGTCGTGAAGTTGTCGATTTGCAGGGAATGAGAAACGAATTGGCGATGGTGCGAAATTATTTTATCGAAAAGTTCGCGAAACCCTAATCAAGATTGGCTAGCTGCCTCAGTTAGATCGAATTTTATGCCTAAAATATATGGAATAAAGAGAGTCAAGCTAACTAGTCTAAGTTCAGAGCTAGTCTGAAATTCCTCCAGATAGGACTTTGGGAAAAAGTAGAATTGAATGGTCGAGTGGACTTGAGAAATTGTTACTCGCTTTCGCCATGCCACCTCGGATACCCATATTGTCGCGGCTAAGCGCAACTTCTTGTAAGTGGTCGTAGTTCCAACATACATCGATATGTCGTACTAATTGTTAATACAGTGTGTTTTCGGCCTGCGCCAACTCCGTCGCCCTGCTCTCTGTCCAACATATCAAGAGCCAATGCCTCCACCTATGCGGAACGAAAACTCCACAAGGATCCATATGTGCTAGCACAGTCTAGACGGAGGAAAGAGTCAAACTTGGAGAGACGGGCAGAGCTGAAGAAGGAAAGAGAATCAATGCTTGGGGATCCAGTGCGCGGGGTAACAACTCCATTCGTAGAATCTTTCGACACTGCGGGTGCTTCCACAGTCAACTTCGATGCAACTACCACGCAAGCCCCCGGAGAAGCTGTTGAAATCAAGGGTGCCGACGATGTTTTATTGAACCACTTCTTAACACCATCAGAACTTCAATCAGCAATTGAACATTCGCGTTCTCTTACCGAACCCGTCGAATCCGTAAACGAAGATGGCATTGTAGACCCTGTCCAGAAAGAACACGAGAGGAAAAGGTTCGAAGATCACCATGCCAGAGCATCAGCAGCATTAGCTCGTATTGTTAGCCTAGCGAATGGAAATTCAAAGGACAAAACGAGGGCAAATGTGAGACGCTGTATCGAGACATTTGGACGCCACAAGACAGATGGAGTGTTGAGACCCAGACCACCTCCCAATCCTGAAATTCTAGGAGAGGGACAAGAGATCCCAGAGAAGACACCTAGAGCAGGGCCCGATACTGGAAGTTCTGAGGTACAGATCGCGATTCTGACCGCAAAGATCAGAGTGCTTGCAAACCAATTAGAGATGAAGCGTGGGCAGAAGGACAAAGTCAATAAGAGAAATCTAAGATTACTGGTACACAGGAGGCAGAAGTTGCTTAAGTATCTACGAAAGAAGGAACGTGGTGGTGAACGATGGCAGAACCTGATAGCTACCCTGGGACTGACAGAGGGCACATGGCAGGGGGAGATTAGCTTGTAACATAAAGATGTATACCACAGGTCAAGAACATATGTATCATAGGAGGTCTGAATGGTGTATCATGCAATTTAAACTCAATACCCGTGTTCTCCCTACGCCTGCTGAACTTTAAATACTACAAGACCTTATTACATGAAGCCGAATTAACAACCGATTTTTGTAACATGGATGGAACCGGACCTAAAATACACTGATATAATTGTTGATTCTCTCCTTTTGGTTCTGTGCTATGCACTCGGCGATCCATGTGATGTTGCGGATTTCCTGATCAAGTTAGTAATTGTTTGAGCCAGTGTACCATCCCACATACCTGTTCCCGTAACTTAACCCATCCATAGACAATGGCATAGGTGAACTGCCTTGTGAAAGCGCCCTTGGAAATTTCCATTTCCTTCTGGTAGAACATATCTTCCAAGCTCTTTTCGTTGCCGCCAGCCCCTCCACTCATGTTCCCAGCTCCAGGTGCACTTTGTCCCATCCCAGTAGCATCAAAGTAGGACTTATAGTCGCTTACACCTTCAACGGCAAGTCTGACACCCTCGATATCATCTGCTCTGGAGAGCATGATCGTTCCAGCGGGTGACAGTCGACCAAAGTTGGGGTACAGCTTCTGGCGGTCTTTCTTTGACAGATCAGTACCAAATGAGTTAAGTGTAATATTGATGGCTCTTCGATCAGCCTCAAACTCTAGCATTTCAGACATGACTTCAGCTGTCGGAGTACCTGCCATGTCTGGGTCGGTGTTGACGAAATTATAGAAGTCTTCCAGGTAATTCTTATATAGTGTATTTCGGACAATTTCAATGTTGAGCTCATCCAGATCATGATGGCTCAAGCTTCCTTTGAAATAAGGCGCCAGCGGTGTTTCGATCAAGACACTGTTATACAATTCCTCGATGTTGGTAGCTACGCAAAGAACAGGCATTGTCTCAAACCAACCAAGAGGATGGCATCGTTCCAGCAGTTCGCGAGTGTCTCGTTCGTGTAGGGTTCCGGTAATCAATAAAGCTACATTATCGATCATGTATCCATATGTAAGGTAATCCATAAATTTCGCAAGGGAGCCGACAGCATTTGCA